>CM055117.1:878371064-879662050 GCA_029206835.1 Rana muscosa
GCAACATGGAGGAGGATAGGGGACAGTCAGTGGTGATTGGGGGTGTATTGACCTGCAACTCTCAACGTGTGACGCATCAACGCCTTTCACGCACGTCGACTTATTTTCGTAGTCAACGTAATCGATTACGTCAACGCGCCGTGGCAGCTCTAGTGTTGGGGTAACAAACGCTTTAAGGATTGGTAAGCTGCAATAGAAAATGTTTGGGTTTAATATAGCGGTCAACCAATATGGGTTTTTCTCTGGCCGATGCCAACTTTTAGAAATCGGGCGGCTGATATTTGATGCCGATTTTTGCGGCCGATATTTTAAGGCCTTTTTTTTTTTTTTTTTTTTGGGCAGGTGTAACTGGTTGGCCAACCACAGATGGTACTTGTTGGCACTCGCAGGTGGAACTGATCGGCACTGGCAGGTTTCACACTGAGCCCATATAGTATAACTGTGGGAAACTCATGTATGTAACTGAATGCAGAGAGTGAAGCTGGCAGAATTCAGCGTTTGTTGGGTGGGCGGGACCCAAACACCTGCCAATGGGATGGGATCTGGGCGAGCAACTACGTGTGGCCCCGCCCCATTTCTTTAGCACCACAATCATTGGCTAGTGTTTGACAGCTCCTTTCTCTCTGCATTCAGTTGCATACATCAGTTTCACACACTGAGCGGCTCTGCTCTGCCAGTGGAGTGTGGGGAAGGGAGGAGGAATGCTAGTGGGTCGACGGGCATGGTGCTGTCATTAATTAGCCGAATTTGTATTATAATCGGCCGATGCCGATTTTCTTAAAGGACAAATATCGGCCAATATGTCGGTCGACCTCTAGTTTAATACCACTTTAAAATGTTACTAAACTCAGGACCCTGCATTCACTATATCTGGTCTCCCATAGAACATGGAAATGCAATTATTTTAGTAAATATAAACTTCTAAATACCTTTTCTCATTAGCAGTCTTGTGACTTCTATCCGTGTCCAGCCAAGCACTGGTTAAAGCTTGTTGGAGCAGTTTTCTCACTGACCTATTGGACTACATGACTCCTGATCCTCTGTCTGAACAGTGCTGATTGGCCCTGTGCTGATTACATGCACCCCCCCCAAGGAAAAAAATAATCTCTCTAGCAATACACACCAAACTGAGCATGTGCAGACTGACTCCATAGACTGTTATCAGGAAATTATTAGGAGTCAGTGGAAGAAGGGGAGGATCAGAGACGACGGGATAAACAGCCTTTTTACACAATGCGCAGGATTAACCCCTTAGGTTCCACAGTGAGTATAATAAGCATGCTTTACTGCAAATACACACTGATATTACTGTTGTTGGTTTAGTGACACTTTTAAGGCTGTAGGTGGCATTTATTTTTAGATCTACACTGTAGAATTTTATCATTTGGAAATAAATATAGATACACTTTGAGCCGTCTTTCAACTTGCAAGCAAATCCAAGTATTTCCCCCTTCATCTTCCAGGACAGCTACTTGGAGAGATATGATTGGCTCTGCCCTCTACAGGAAACCCAAATCGGACATGATTTAAAAGGCCCTCCCCTTCCTCTGGCCCTCAGTAGTTTTGTGTTTCCAGACCCTCCAGGAGTGCACACCGAAACGTTTGTTTTCTATAGGTCCGGTAACTGTGGATGGCGAACCCCCCCCCCCCTTTTTGGTTAAATATTCAGACTGGTGGTGGCTATGTCTGCTGTATTTTCTTTGCCTAAAGAGTTCCCATTTGTGTAATATTGATGATCTATAAATGTAATTCCAACATATGCATTGTTGTTAATGTCAACAGATTCTGATTCGTTTACTTTCCTGTTTTTTCGCTATTGAGGAAAACGACAAATCTTGTATCTCGTGTATTGAATCTTAGCTGGTGACAGGTGCTGGGATGAGTCGGTTGAGGGTGTCCTCGCCTGTGTGCCTAACTAACGTTATCTTTGTATTTTTAGTATGCAAAGATTTCTTCTCTCTAATGCATTCAGCAATGAATAGACTACTTTCACTTCCCCTCATATGTCACACTTGGGGAAACAACATGCTTGTTTCTGGATGATGAAAAAATCGAATTTATATAAAAATTATTAAGTAGAGGAGAGACATTTTAGCTTGCGTTGGTAAGGAGAAATCTATCTTATAGTCCTCGTTGTTTTTTGTTTTTTTTTTAAATATACAGGTGCACCTCAAAATGTAATTCAATTCAAAAAGTGATGCATCTATATAAAATATAAGTATTACAGACAGTGATATATTTCAAGCATTTCTTTCTTTTAATTTTAAGGATTATGACTTACAGCTAGTGAAAACCCCAAATTCAGTATCTCAGAAAATTAGCATATTACAGAAGACCAAGTAAAGATTTTTAACCACTTGCCGGCCGCCGCGCACACATACGTCGGCACAATGGCGCAGGCAGGCAAATGGGCGTACCTCTACGTCTCTTTGAATTTGCTGCCTATCGGGGGCGCGCTTGACAAGTTGATTCTCCACCATGACATTGCTCCTGCACAAACTTCTTTCTTTTTATTTTTTGCAGTCCATGCCAGGAATTTAATTTTGTCACAATTTGTATATGTATCTATAATAGAATTGATTAGTATGTAACTAGAGCCCTTGACTGCACTCATTTTATTGCAAAATGGACCTAGTTAAAGCGGGGTTCCACCCGCAATATTTTTATTTTTTTTAAAAGTCAGCAGCTACAAACGCTGTAGCTGCTGACTTTTAATAAGGACGCTTACCTGTCCTACTCGCCCGCGATGTCGGCCCGCTGAGGCCGATCCCTCGATCCTGGCAGCTCCCAGTGCCGCCATCCTCACTAAGGGAAACAGGCATTGAAGCCTTGCGGCTTCACTGCCGGTTTCCTACTGCGCATGCACGAGTCGTGCAGCGCTGTATGAATGGGCGGCTGCTCTCTGGGATACACACAGTTCCCAGAAGGCAGCGTGCCCCATTCACCAGAAGTCAACGCGAGGAGGACAAGGAAGAAGATCTGCTGTGGAGGATGAAGAGGCAGATTAGGAACTTCTGCATAGTAACCGCCTTTTCTGGTGAGTAAAAATTATTTTATTTTCTCTCAAGCGTCTTCCAGGACAGCCCATGAGACCTAGGGCTCCTGGGCTGTCCTGGAAGACTCTCAGAAAAGGAGTTACCGGTAAGCCTAACTCAGCTTTTTTGCCGTGTTGTTTTTTTTTTTGTTTTTGTTTTTTAGGATGGAGCTCCACTTTAAAAACACATTTTGTTTAAATTAACATTTTAAATAGCTACATAGTCTATTATACACCATAATTGTAGTAATGACTATAAAAGCTTACCGTGTTGCTAGGGGCAAGGCCAAAACGGGGGAAGGGGGGGGGGGCGGCGCTGTGGCTCCTTCTTCTCACTCCCCTGGGCCACCCAAGATCTCTGCTATTCTCTCAGTGAAATTGCTGCCAGCTCCTATAGTTTAAGGCAGTCAGCATGTCTCGCTCCGTGCTGAGCAGGGTGGCTAAAAATCAATGATTTTGTTGTTTTTGTTTTTTAAATCAGTGTTTTGTTTTTTTTTGGGGATTTTTATCAAATTTATTTTAATAAAAGGATTTCTACTCCAACAGCATATCTAAAAGGTAGTTTTATATTTAAGATACATTAATCATTTAATTTATTCAGCATGAAATGGAGCTTAGTATATTCTGCAATATTTACATTTTTGGTAAATTCATTCTATGAACCCAAAGCTGTGCGAGCTGAGATAACATGCACTGCATTGATGCATTCACACAATTTCACAGTCGCCATGAGATAAAACAGTTCAGGAATATTCCTTTATCCCATTTTGCAAATCTATGTACACTACAAACTGTATGATTGAATCGTTTCTGATATCGCTGTTTTACTAACATGACCGCTTATTCTAAATAGGAAACCTTCATTTTGTTTGCAAATATTAAAGGTTCCATCTACCAGCAAGAATGAGTCCCTACATTTAAAGAGCACCTGTCATTTCAGATCCATCGTGGCAGCTCCTGTTGGCAGGCATTTACTCACCTGCTGCTGCCACGTCCCTCACTTTGGTGTGTCACTTCCGCATCACCAGCCATTCCATTAAAGTGAATGGGAATGTCGGTGAGTCAACAGCGGATCAGAGGAGGAGCTGCTGCAAGACAGATGACAGTTGCTCTTTTATGATTTTTATGAAATTATGATTTAAATCGCGTTAAATTAAATCGAGCCTTTTTATGATTTAAATGAAATCCACCGACTCCACCACCAAGAAAGTAAACCAGGGGTGGCCTGGGATCTGCACACAGAGGCACGGACATGCGCTATGTGCAGCAACAATGAAAGCGCCCCCCTGCGCATGGCTGATTTAATATAAGGGAAGGAAGGGGCACAAAGCATCCGAGCTTTGCCGGCACCCGTTGCATCTCTCCAGGCTGACTGCTGCCTGTCTAACAGAGCCGGGTAAGCTTCCACTGGACTGCTCCTTGGCTCTACCCTGTCTCTTGACAGACCAGGGAGGAATAACTTCTCCTGCCCGCATGGTTCAATGGTGGCATTTGTATAGATGTGTGGCTTGTGATAGGGTAATAGTCTTTACACTGTATAGGAGTAATGTCAAGGATGGGGATTTTGGGGTGGGAGAACTCTGTACTAAGGGAGGGGTGAGAATTTGGGGAAAAAGGGGGTGTCAATTTTGGTTTAAGGTGGCCAATGAAATGTGCACCTCCCTGAACCGTGCACTCTGTACACAGCGCACCCCTGGACCATTAGCAAATTGCACTTTTACCTGTGTAAAGAATAAATAAATTAATCCTTGCACCAGCCCGCAGTCCATTTTTAACCGCTTCAATACAGGGCATTTTCACCCCCTTCCTTCCAAACCAATTTTTAGTTTTCAGCGCTGTTGCACTTTGAATGTGTGTGTGTGTGATGATATATCGAAAGGAAAGGATTAGTTACATAAAGTCGCATAGTATTACTTACTGCATTACTTACTTGATCACTTCTGCGTTTTTTATTTTTTGCGCTATAAACAAAAGAGCGCCAATTTTGAAGAAAAACAATATTTTTAACTTTTTGCTATAATAAATATAATTTTTGTTTTTTTAATGTTTTTTCCTCAGTTTAGGTCGATACGTATTCTTCTACATATTTTTGGTAAAAAAAAAAAAAAATCACAATAAGCGTATATTGATTAGTTTGCGCTAAAGTTATAGCGTCTACAAAATAGGGGATAGAATTATGGCATTTTTATTTATTTTTTACTAGTAATGGCGGCGATCTGCAATTTTTGTGTTCGCCACAATGTCGCAGAGACACTTTTGACACATTTTTGGGACCATTCGCATTTATACAGCGATCAGTGCTATAAAAATGCATTGATTACTGTATAATGTGACTGTCAGGGAAGGGGTTAACACTAGGGGGCGATCAAGGGGTTAAATGTGTATCCTATGGAGTTATTCTGACTGTAGGGGCGGGGGACTCACAAGGGGAGGAGACCGATCTGTGTTCCTCTGTACTGGGATATTACGTCCCCTTTTAAGAAGCAGCATTGTGGCCGCGAGCTCCATGACTCTGACCGGGGGTCCCGCAGACTCGGTTGCCGCTGGCATACCCGCGATCGTGTCACGGTGAGGAAGAGGAGGGGAAATTCTTATGTAAACAAGCATTTCCCCAGTCTTCCTAGTGACAGGACAGGGACCACAGCTTCCTGTAATCGGAAGCGGTGATCACTGTCGTGTCACACACACACACAGCCCATCCCCCCTACAGTTAGAAGCACTCCCTAGGGCACACTTAACCCCTACAGCGCCACCTAGTGGTTAACCCCTTCACTGTGTCATTTTCATAGTAATCGGTGCATTTTTATAGCACTGATCGCTGTAAAAATGACAATGGTCTAAAAAATGTGTCAAGTGTCCGATGTGTCCGCCATAATATCGCAGTCACGATAAAAATTGCTGTTCGCCACCATTACTAGTAAAAAAAAAAAATAACAAAAATGCATAAAGCTATCCCTTATTTTGTAGACACTATAATTTTTGCGCAAACCGATTTTATTTTATTTTTTTCCAAAAATATGTAGAAGAATACTTATTGGCCCAAACTGAGGAGAATATATCTATCTATGTATCTATCTATCATTTTAGTAAAAAATATTGCATTTTCTTTCAAAATTGTCGCTCTATTTTTGTTTTATAGCGCAAAAAATTAAAAACCGCAAAGGTGATCAAATTTACATGTCAAGTTTGCCCCAAACTTTTTTCACTGTATGAATTGAAGGTTTGTAAGGCCATGCATCAGCATTTCTTTAACAATTGCATGGGCCTGCGACGCTGTACCCAAATAAAATTGGTGCCCCCCACAAACGGTGGGCGGTCCGTAAGTGGTTAATGTTTTTGCATTGAAGTCAGTGGGATGCAGCATGTCATTATCAGCTTTCATTATATGGTTTTCATTGAAGACAACTTCTTGTGTATTTGAATTGCATCACATCAGTTTAAAGCATTACTACAGATGAGTCTGAACGTTATGTATTATAGTCTCTACTCCGCAACAAAAAAAATATAAAAATAACTTTTTTTTTTTTTTTTTTCTTTAATACAGAGCAAAGCTGACAACATTGTAACAATTGCCTCAAAATACAAGCAGAACTATGAATGTAAGCTCCCACCAATTGCTGTAAAATTTCAGCAGGAGAAGGAGGAAGACAATCGGGCCTACTCTGGACTCGGAATTTCTGATCTCCTAAAACCTATGGAAGCTGCACCGTGCCTAACCAAGGTAAACTTAACTGTACATTCAGACTCCCATGTGTAGAGTTCTCTGCCAAATTTAGTTGAATTTCAGCTCAAGTCTTGTTTAACCACTTAAAGTGGTTGTAAACCCTTACAGACCACTTTTACCTACAGGTAAGCCTAGATTAAGGCTTACCTGTAGGTGCAAGAAATATCTCCTAAACCTACACGGTTTAGGAGATATTTGCAAAAAAGGCTTGCACCGATGTCTACGGCGCATGCGCACTGTGGAAACCTTTTATGTTGGAATTCTGCCCTGCGGCCCAGTCTCTGAAGGGAGGGGATCATGCTCTGCTTCAGTATGTCACAGTACATGTTGGCACTCATGGTTCCCTCAATGACCTGTAGCTCCCCAGTGCCAGCAGCACTCGTGCAGCCCCAGACCATGACACTCCCACCACCATGCTTGTAGGCAAGACACACTTGTCTTTGTACTCCTCACCTGGTTGCCGCCAAACACACTTGACACCATCTGCACCAAATAAGTTTATCTTGGTCTCATCAGACCACAGGACATGGTTTCAGCAATCCATGTCCTTAGTCTGCTTGTCTTCAGCAATTTTCTGGCTTTCTTGAGCATAATTTTTAGAAGAAGCTTCCTTCTGGGACGACAGCCATGCAGACCAATTAGATGTACGAGTGCTGCTCAGACCATACGCCGCACACTGCATCAATTTCCCAAAGACAACCTCTGGATATGACGCTGAGCACGTGCACTCAACTTTTTTGGTTGACCATGGCGAGGCCTGTTCTGAGAGGAACCTGTCCTGTTAAACCGCTGTATGGTCTTGGCCACCACGCTGCAGCTCAGTTTCAGGGTCCTGGCAATCTTCTTAAAGCCTAAGCCATCATTGGTAGAGCAACAATTCTTCTTTTTTTTTTTTAAGATCCTCAGAGTTCTTTGCCATGAGGTGCCAGGTTGAACTTCCAGTGACCAGTATTAGAGAGTGAGAGTGATAACGCCAAATTGAACACACCTGCTCCCCATTCACACCTGAGACCTTGTAAAACTAGCGAGTCACATGACACCAGGGAGGGAAAATGGCTAATTGGGACCAATTTGGACATTTTCACTTGGGGGTGTACTCACTTTTGTTGCCAGCGGTTTAGACATTAATAGCTGTGTGAGTTATTTTGAGGGGGACAGCACATTTACACTGTTATACAAGCTGTACACTCACTACTTTACATTGTAATAAAGTGTCATTTCTTCAGTGTTGTCACATGAAAAGATATAATAAAACATTTCCAAAAATGTGAGGGGTGTACTCACTTTTGTGAGATACTGTGTGTGTGTGTGGCAAAGACTCAGGAGAATAAAATGGCAGCTATTGCAATTTTTTATGTCGCACGGTATTTGCGCAGAGGTTTTTTAAACGCAATTTTTGGGAAAAAAACACTTTTAAAAAATAAATAAAAAATTTAACTAAGAAAACGGTAAAGTTAGTCCAACTATATTGTGAAAGAGGATGTTGCGACGAGTAAATGGATATCAAGCGTGTTACGGTTAAAAATTGCACACTTGTGAAATGGCGACAAACGACGATACTTAAAAATCTCCATAGGCGGTGCTTAAAAGAATTTTAACTGTTACCAGGTTAGAGTAAGAGAAGGTTTTGTGCTAGAATTATTGCTACCACTCTGACGATCGCGGTGATATCTCACGTGTGTGATTTGAGCACTGTTTAAATTTGCGGGCAAGACTTGCGGTTGCGTTTTTTCTTTGCGAGCATGGGGGGACTGGGCACTTTAAAAAATAATTTCTCTTATCGTCCATGGACTGACACAGCTGTCAAACTGATTACGTGTGGGTATATGTCCCTGCTTACAGGAGAAGACCTAGGCAGAATGTTAGATGTTAAGACATTCTAGAACAAACCAGAGCGGAACAGCCCTGCCCAGGGGGGCGGTCCCTCCGGACATTACCCTCCCACCTGCAGCTAGCAGACCTCAGTTTTTTTCTGCCTAGCAGAAGGAGAAGACGTGGCTCTCTCGGGAGCCAGTCTTCTGGAAGATTTTACTTTTTGAATTTTATTCCTTTTTGGAATTTTATTTTTGAGACCTTCAATCAACTGTCGGCTGGGCAACAGGTTGGGTACACTGGTATCCTCGTAGTCTTCCCTGTCCGACCATCGAGCTTGCTGATCCTCGCCTTGTGTGCGTGAGACTCAGTTCACGACATACCCCATGACTCCAGGGGTGGCCAGGTTGCTTTTAGCTCCCGCGGTCCTCTCAAGATTGAACAGTACCTGACTGACTGTATCTCTCGCGGTGGCCCGGACCGACAGCTACGCAGTACTACTCTGTGATAGGTCTGTCTGAAACAAGCCAGTGGGTCCCTGAACGGGACAGGTAAGTAGTCTCTCCTACTGCAGGTTAGTACATGCTAGCTGTGTTTCTTTATATGGGGGGTTTCTCCCTGTTGCCCCCCCCCCCCCTGTTATGCTGCTCTCTGCACCCTGTACTGGTGCTGTGCTGTGTGGGGGTGCTTTGGGGTCACTCTGGCCTGACTGGGGGCACTCATGTCTGTTTTAATGGCCCATGGAGAGGTGCAGTGTTCTGGTGTGAGGTTGTACATACTGTTGGGAGTAGTGGTTACATGCATGCTTAGCAAGCCTAAGCTTCACAGGTTCGGTTCCTGAGGGGGGCTGTTTGTGTTCAAACAAGCCGCCCCAGCACTTGCCGTGCCACAGCCAGTGAGGGCAGGAGCTCCTGCCTTGTGGTTAGTGAACCGGACAACCGCAAAACGTGTGCGCCATTAGCGCTGTGAATTGTTAAATAAACCGCGCTCAGTGGCCATTTTGCCTTGGATCGATGGCGCGGTAATGTATGCGGCCATTTTCTTGTAGCCGCTGCGTTTTTGCTTTCAGTTTCGGCCTCTATCGGCCGCTGCTGCGGCGCGAACCTCACAATCTCCTCACAGTCAAGTCTCCTCTCTCTCCCCAGGCTTCACCCGCACGGCAGCATACAGCAGAATGAGCGGTCCTTAGAGGTTGGTGAGTACTCTGGGTATCCCCTCCTCAGCTTCAGCATAGCCAGTGGGTGGACTGTGTTACTCACTATAATAGTGTTAAAAGTCTCAGAGGGTGGCAGTATGGAGTCTAGTTCACCTGCTTCTCCACACTTGTCTGAGGCAACTGGCAGTGCTCCTGCACCTGCGGTCCCTAGCGACTAGTTGTCGGCAGTCCTGGAATCATGCTTGACAGGATGGAAGCGGTGTGCGAACGCAAGGGAGCTGTAAAGTGCCTCCTCCTGTAGGGGAGAGCTCTGTCTCAGATATGGGCCTAGCTATTGCTGCTCAGGACCCTAGCTCTGAGGATTTTCATGTTTTTAAACATGATATTCCCTGTGAGGAAGACCCCAGTTCTGAAAAATTGACAGGGTGCTTGTAAGTGAAACTCATTGATGCTGTGAGGAACACTCTCAAGCTGAATGTTGAGGCTGATGAACCTCAGGTGGAAGCTGTCTCCTTTGGTTCCTTTAAAGCCGTTTATTCAAAAAGGTTTTTTCCATATGTGCCTTTTTTTTGATACATTCATTGACTAAGTCTGGGATAAGCTGCAGAAGACTGATGGTCCCGCGGCGCCTAGTCATGAGGTGCCCCTTTAAGGAGGACCTGGTTAAGAAGGGGCTCTCCCCCCAGTGGTTGACCCCCCCCCCCCCCCGGTCGCCCGTTTGAACAAGGCTACCCCGCTCCCAATGGAAGGGACTCCTGCATGTAAGGATCCCACTGACAGGAGGTCAGAAGTGATGAGTAGAACTATGTTTACCTTATTGGGGTCTGCCTTGCGCCCTATAGGGTTTAGGAGCATAATCTCCCTCCTGAGACCATTACCCTGGCTCACCAACTGGCGCAGGGTTTAGTCTCTGTGTGCGACGCCACTTTGGATGCGGCTCCTTTAATTTCTGGGGCCTCTATCTGCTGTGGTGCTGCGTCGCCTTGTCTGGCTGAAATGCTGGTCGGCCGACCTAGCTTCCAAATAGCTCCTGGCTGACTTGCCCTTTAAGGGCGGTGGACTGTTTGGGGCCGCCCTGGATGCCATTATTATGGATGTCACAAGAGGTAAGAGCACCTTCCTTCCTCAGTCTGTTGCGGACAAAGGAGCCCCACCGTAGACCGGGCCCTTCCTTTCCTGCAAAGGAGAATTAGTTTCTTCTCATCAGTCAGAATCAACGGGTAAGCCCTCCCAGACTGGGAAAAGTGCGGCTGGGGGACATAAGCGTCCCTGGGTACGTAAGCCTACCAAGCAAGCTCCCAAGCCCACCACCACATGGAGTCTTGTCCCTGCCCGACTCTGGGGTGGGGGGGATGTCCTTGCAGGTTCACGGTTTGGGGGGGATGTCCTTGCAGGTTCACGGTTCGGTGGACCTCCTGGATCTCCGACTGGTGGGTGTGCGAGGTGGTCACCTCAGGATACAGGATAGAATTCCGTTCCTGTCCCCCGGACAGATTCTTTCCCTCAATTCTCCCTCTCCTTCCTGCCCGCCGGGCGGCCCTCCTAAGGGCCGTACAGGATTGATCAGGTCCGGAGGATTGTGCCGGTTCCGTCACAAGAGAAGGTTCTTCAGGGTTTCTACTCTAATCTGTTTATAGTCCCAAAAGGTGGACGGGGGTTCGGCCAACCCTGGGCCTCAAGGCCTGGATGCTTTTGTGATGGTGTAAAGTTCCGCATGGAATCCATTCGCGCAGTGTTCGCTACACTCCAAGGGGATTTTCTGGCATCCTTGGACATCAAGGCTGCCTACTTGCATGTTCTGATCTGTGCACGTCAACAGTAGTTTCTGCGCTTGCGATCAGCGAAAACCACTATCAATTGTGGCTCTTCCCTTCGGCCTAGCCTCGGCACCAAAGGTTTTTTACCAAGGTGCTTGCTCCGATTCTAGCCTTGCTGAGACAGCGAGGCATTGCTATTATGGGCTATCTGGACGATCTTCTAAGAGCAGACAATGGCTCAGAATTAGAAGAAGTGTGACTATGTCAGTCAGACCCTTAGAGACTTCGGGTGGCGCCCGAACATTCAGAAGTCGGTCCTGGTCCCGGCTCAACATTTGGAGTATCTTGGTCTGATCCTGGACTCCATGGAGGCGTAGGTATTCCTAACCCTGGAGAAGTTACTGACTTTTCAGTCTGTAGTGCGGGTCCTAACGTCTCGGAAATGGTCCTCAACCTGTTTTTTGCATAAGAGTCCTGGGACTCATGAGGGCCTCGTTCGAGTCTGTTCCATATGCCCAATCACACACACGGGCATTACAGTAAGAGATCCTGTCCATTTGGGACAAATCCCCATTGTCTTTGGATCTTCAGATCCAGATGAGTCACCCACTCAGGGCGTCCCTGGTGTAGTGGTTGGGGTCCCCGGCTCTTCGGTCTGGGAAGTTGTCCTTCCCCATCCAGTGGACGGTGTTCATGGCGGGGACACCAGCCTGATAGGCTGGGGTGGAGTCGGGAGTCCTGTCAGCCCCAGGGCTTTGGACTCCGGACGAAGCCCGTTTACCAAACAATGTTCTGGAAATACGGGCAATCGGAATATGCCTCCCCACGTGGTCTCTATCGGCCGTCTACGTTCAAGCGTAGACAATTGGCAGGCGGACTATCGGAGTCGCCAGACGCTGGACCAGGAGAGTGGTCCTTACACCTGGACTTACCGGATGTGGACCTGAGGGCCTCTTGACTCAATCGTAAGGTGTCAAGGTTTGTGGCCAGGTCCAGGGATCCTTGGGCGGATGCCTCGGATCCATTGGTGGGCCCCATGGGATCATTATCACCTGATATCTGTTATCCTCCGCTGCTTCCTCGCCTGCTGCGCAGGGTTGTGGCCGAAGGGATTCGGGGATCCTCTTGCACCGGGTGGGTCTCGGCGTCATTGGTACGCTGATCTGGTACATCTCATCGCGGACGTTCCTTGGCGGTTGCCAATAAGGGAGGACCTTCTGTTTCAAGGTCCTATTTTTCATCCTGTTTTACAGTCTGACTTAACGACATAGCTGAAAACAGAAATAAACCTAAGGCTAGGGTTGGGACTTTATATGAGGTAATAACTATATACACCTCCATCCCCGATATCGTGAAACAAGAAACTAGATGGTGGGACTTTATATGAAGCACACTACTGAATTATATGGACCAAATTATATTAAGCATAGTTTATTCTTTACAAAAGGGGCATGGCATACACTTAAAAGGATGGCAAAATAGTATTGATAGCAATAATTGGAGTCTAGATATTACATGATTGTACGTAGTGTTCCAACGTAACATACATGGTAATGCATGATAATCACAAGTCTCAATAAATGAATTCTAGACACACCATAATAAGACATAAATCTCACAAGGTAACATAACAGTATAAAGCCTTGGGTATGTGAACCGCAATTGTAGGGGTAGCATGTAGACAGTATAATAATTGGTTCATTAAAATGGGATAGTAAAATACAGATAATATGCATGTACACTGTGACGTATCATAGAAGAGCTCTACGCGTTTCGTGGTTAATATACCACTCGTCAGGAGCAGATACGCAGTATGGGGGTGTCTATAATAAAAAAAAAAGGTGCCAAAATATTACGATAGTAAAATATTTTAGAGAAAAATATAGAGTATAGAAGGAAGAGGGGGAACAAAAAAGTCCCAATCACTCTTACCTATCTGTAGTATATGGGTAGGTTTGTAGCATGGTATTAATGGTAAAGGAAGGGCAGCTATGAGAAGCATTCTC
The DNA here is from genome assembly GCA_029206835.1 of Rana muscosa. Classification (NCBI taxonomy): domain Eukaryota; kingdom Metazoa; phylum Chordata; class Amphibia; order Anura; family Ranidae; genus Rana; species Rana muscosa. Next base: position 878,384,554 of record CM055117.1, read on the forward strand.
CCCGGGAGTTGAGACGGTAACACCTGGCACACGGCGGTGGCAACAGCAGCCAGGGGTGATGTGGAAGTGAAGTAGCCAGTAACAGCTGGGATAGATATAATCATATGTAATTCCTTATATGGTGAAATCCCAGAGGTATCTGGAAATCAATGGATAAATAATAAGTTGTTTAACAGCTGATGAACTGGAAGGAGAGTACACGTGAAAGTGAGAAAGAGGGATAAATTAAAACCTGCAATTGCGGTTCACATACCCAAGGCTTTATACTGTTATGTTACCTTGTGAGATTTATGTCTTATTATGGTGTGTCTAGAATTCATTTACTGAGACTTGTGATTATCATGCATTACCATGTATGTTACGTTGGAACACTATGTACAATCATGTAATATCTAGACTCCAATTATTGCTATCTATCAATACTATTTTGCCATCCTTTTTATGTGTATGCCATGCCCCTTTTGTAAAGAATAAACTATGCTTAATATAATTTGGTCCATATAATTCAGTAGTGTGCTTCATATAAAGTCCCACCATCTAGTTTCTTGTTTAACGACATAGCTATTGGAAGCCAGGTGCTAAGAGTCCAAAGTCTCTCAGATTAGGTCATTTCAACCATGTTCAGGGCACGGAAGTCTTCCCCTTGAAAGATATATCACCGTACCTGGGAAGCTTACATCGCTATGTGCAATGAGCTGGACTAGCGTCTACGGACGTATTCCGTCCCCAGTATCCTGCGGTCCTTGCAGCATGGTGTGACCCAAATGCTTGCTTTGAGTACCATTAGGGGTCAGTTTTCGGCCTTGGCCGTCTTCCTTCAGCAACCGCTAGCAGGTCATTCCTTGGTAGCACCTTTTGTGCAGGGGGTTCGCCATGTGCTACCTCCTGTTGAAACCTCCTCTCCCTCCTCGGGATTTGAATTTGGTGCTCTTGGTTCTCCAGGAACCTCACTTTGAAAATATCAGAGATATTCCCCTCTTGACCTTGTCTCAGGAGGTGGCCTTCTTAGTGGCCATTACTTCTGTCAGACGGGTGTCTGAATTGGCGGCCTTGTCCTGCAAGTCGCCCTATTTGGTCATCCATAAGGATAAGGCGGTGTTGCGTCCGCGACCTTCCTTTTGCATAAGGTGGTCTCGGTTTTCCACCTACATGTGGACATTGTCCTCCCATCCTTTGTGTCCACACACATCGCATTCCAGAGGGTTTGCGCTTCACATATTTTATATGGTACGTGATATGACTCACTAGTTGTGTCTGTCTCGGGTCCGAACAGGGCCGAGCTGTGTCGTCTGCCACCTTTTTCTAGATGGATCAGACACTGTTATACAGGCCTATGCCATTAAGGGGGTGGCCCCTCCCTTTCCGGTTACGACGCATGCCACCAGGGAAATTGGTGCTTCCTGGGCTTTCCGACATCAAGCGTCGGTTGCACAAGTGTGCAAGGCGGCGACCTGGTCGTCCGTTCATGCCTTTTTTCAAAATTCTATAGGGTTGATGTGGCTGCATCTTCGGATGCTTCCTTCGGCCGCAAAGTGTTGCAGGCCGCTGTTTTAATGTTGCAACTCCTCCATTGAGGAGCTCTGCTGGTTTGGAGTGAAGTTTTGGTTGTCCTTTACTATTTGCTCCCACCCTTTTCTTATACTGCTTTGGGACGTCCCACACGTAATCAGTATGACAGCTGTGTCAGTCCACGGACAATAAGAGAAAATAGGATTTTTGTACTCACAGTAAAATCCGTTTCTCTGACGTCCATGGACTGACACAGCACCCACCCTTCCTTTTTTAAGGTTTGTACTGCTTTTGTTACGAACTGAGGCTGCTAGCTGCAGGTGGGAGGGTAATGTCCGGAGGGACCGCCCCCCCGGGGCGGGGCTGTTCAGCTCTGGTTTGTTCTAGAATGTTCTAACATTCTGCCTAGGTCTTCTCCTGCAAGCAGGGACATATACCCACGCGTAATCAGTATGACAGCTGTGTCAGTCCTTGGACGTCAGAGAAACTGATTTTACGGTGAGTACAAAAATCCTATTTTTTTTTTTCTTTAACACTGTCCCTTTTAAAAAAAAAAAAAAAAAAAAAAAAAGTAAAAAATGTAATTTTCTGTCACAAGCAATGTACCCAATCCCATTGTGACCATAACAGGTGATGACAGGCATAAAAGACTCCCAAATCCTCCTTTGCACTTCAAAGTATTCAGAAGTGGTTAAACAAAAAAAAACAAAGCTAATTGTACCATATCTTCCACTGGAATGAGTATAAGCTGTAAGGAGATTCAGCCATTATAATTTTACTTTTTTATCCCAAGTTCTCTTTCAGGACAGCTTATGAGAGAGACGGGCTATACCTACCTAAAACAGGAAACCCATCAATAAAAGGGCACAGTTTATCTAGTTTCCTCTGGCCCAACCGGAATATCAAAATGTTTTTGTTTTATTCCCTCAAGCCTTCGTGTTAGTTGCAGCGGCCTCCTAGTATATTTATACCTTATGACTTCAGGGACAGTGAACCTGGAGGGGTTGCTTATTTGGGCTTTTCTGGGCTACTTTTGTTATCTTAGATGTAGGACCTCCCCATCACCTTTTTGGATTTCCCCAAAGGTTCCTTTTATGGAGAAGCAACTACTGTATACCCATGGGTGCAGAGGCTCTAGTGGAGCCTTCCATTACTCACATTTGGTCAGACTCTGAGTCCTCTCCTGTGTTGCCTCAGGAGTTGTGGGCTAGGAGGGAGCCCTCCGGTGGCCGGCTGAGCCCCTGATGCTATTTGTTCTGGATGGACCATGGCTGCTGGTAGGTTTAGATTGCCTGGGTATCACTGCTGTGGGTCTCCCTGAATGGACAGCAGTATGATGGGTATACCTTGATGCAGGCTTCCAGAGACACCAGGGAAGGGAGCGCAAGTGGGTGGGGGATTGAGGAGTAGGCAGACCTTGATCTTTCAGAAGTATTGCAGCAGAATTTCTCCCGTCTGCAGTGCTACACCCTGCTGTTTGATTCTGATATGCCAGATGCTTTAAATGTGGCAAACGGCTCCAAGTTGGGTTGGTTGGAGGTTTTTTTCATGTAGATCTCTATCCTACCTTGCCCTTGGGGGATGTCCTCTCTTTGGGTATTGGTTGCTATGGGTTTTTGCATGCCTCTTGCAAGCGCAGGGTTGAATGTGATGTGTGCGGGTCCACCAATGGTGTGGCAAGTTGGAGGCAGCCTAAGGCCCCATGCACACGAGACACCCTGGTGCAAACTCTGCTGAATGCATGTTTTTAAAGGCTGAAGCCGGCGAAATGCCCGTTTTTGCCTCGATTTGTAGCTGTGTTTAGCAGCGTTTTACCACGTTTGCTTCTATAAGCGTTTAGTTAAGAATAGAGTTGAGCAAAAACCTGGATGTACGGGTTCGGCCGAACTTCGGAAAAAAGTTCGAGACCGAACTTGACCCGAACTTGAACCTGGACCCCATTGAAGTCAATGGGGGACCCGAACTTCTGAGGACTATTCGCGCTTGTTTCCCGTGCTTAGAACTGTCCCTGCACAAAGTGTCATTTCTGAAGGAAAAAGTCATTTAAAACTCGCGGCTATAATGAATTGTCGGCTCCTGACAATACATAGAAAAGTCATTGATTTAAAATAAAAATAAAAAACCGTGGGGGTTCCCCCAAATTCAATTACCAGGCCCTTCAGGTCTGGTATGGATATTTGCGCCAATAATACAAATTTGAACAGAAGCATGAAAATATATCCAGGGGCTGGATTGTGTAAAGCACTGACAATCCACAAATCCTTAGTTTATGCCAACTAAATTAGAACATAGAGGGTATAGTCCACTGAAAGGCCAGACCCAACATAGACGGCAAATGCAGGAACATAAGTGTGGTTAAATAACAATCATTTTGAAGTTGCCCACATGAATATTAATAAATCAAGCAAAAGTAGTATATGAAAAAAAAAATTCAAAGAGTATTGATAATGAAAAAAGTCCAGGGGCTGGTTGGTATATAGCACCCACACAGCACACTAATTTCAGCTTTAACAGGAAACAAAGCCAGGAGGATATAGTATATAGTAAGATGTGGGTCAAAGAACTCCAAGGAAACAATATGGGCACATCAAACATTTCCAATGACACCCAGTGATCTCGCAGACTGACAGTGCCCTCCACCACACAGAATGGCAGCTTACCAGAGATAAGCCCCAGATACAGTCGGCTGTAACCCAGCCGCGGCCTTTAATAGATTAACTACCAGGAGAACAGCACACAGCCCTTCTCTTGCACCCGATCCTTCCAATCGTGGATATAGTGACACCCGGAGCCGTTGTAAGGAGAGGACACAGACCATAGAGTAGTAACGCACGGTACAGTTTAATTGTAAAACGATTAAAAACACTTACATCACATGTGCAATATAAACAGCATAAGAATCTGCCGGTCGGCAAACAGAAACGATCACCCTTCCCTCAGCGTGGAGACGTCAGCACGTCGCTCCCATACGCGTTTTGTCACTAATTGGACGTTATGGGGGTAGGGCGACGTGCAGACACACCACCTAATATAGCCAACCCTCATTGTGAAATGCGGAGGTATTAGCCCAATTACGCCATTTTGGTATTGGGAAAAAATGCCCTTAATGTCTCACAATGAGTACAATGGCATTAGATTCATATAAAAAAGGTTCTGATCATGAAGGGGACCAGTACGCCCACACCTTACATAATCAAGAGCCTTGTGTAATATTAAAAATGATAAAAAATTGAACTTAAAAATAGACGAGCGAACCACATAGGACAAGGTAATTAAAACTCTCTATGCCCAATCCGTACAGAGAGAGCAAATACTCAGAGAACAGAATAAGTGCATAGAGATGCAAGCATATCACTGCTGCATATATGCCAAAATATTTGCGCATATTAAAAAGCAGTAATTACTCCTAAATGCGCAAAAAATGTCGGGATCAATACCATTACTAGATATACTTGCGTTAGGGGGTCAGTACATATCATGATAATTAGCTGTACTGATACCATAACAATCAGAATGAATAATGGTGAGATACCAGTTAATGTATGTGATAATATAAAAATCATTGTATATATAATAGTGATAATAATATATTAAAAATGAATAGCATTAAATTAGTGTCAAAATGTTAAATTCTGTATTAATTAGGGAAATCGGTTATCAATTAAGCACTAATTTCCACAAATTCTTTTTAAATAAAAAAAAAAGTGTGTGTGTATATATGTGTATATATACATACACATACACATACACATACACATACACATACACATATATATATATATACACACATACACTAAGCCTGTGTGAAAAATACATAAATGGTGATAATAGTGAAAATGATCAATAAAATTAGTGGATTAAAATTAATTTTAATTTTAGTGTATGGAATTTAATTGAATATAATTGGCATTATATTTGTGAGAAATAAATATTAATCAATTAGTGTGCCTATGTTAGTGTTAATTCCAAACATATACGGTAAATAAAACCTCAACATTTCACACTGAGTTAGGACCTTAAGAATTGTTAATAAAGGCATTTACATCACTCTCGATGTTCAACCCATAGGGAGTATAAGTCTTAAGCCTATAGATCCAGGCCATTTCTAGCCTGAATATTTCCCTTACTAATAGGCTCCCCCTCCAATGGGCCTTATATTTGTCAATGCCCAAGAAAAGTGTACCCGAGGGGTCCCTATTATGCTTGAGCAGATAATGTTTGGATACTGAATGGTTTTTGAATCCCATCTTTATATTGGTAATATGCTCGTTAAGGCGCACTCTAAGGGGTCGCTTAGTGCGCCCCACGTATTGCATACCACATGGACACTGTAGCATATAAACGACACCCTCAGTGGCACATGTGATACATGGCTTAATTGTATGCTGACCCTGAGTGGCGGTAGACAAAAAGGTAGTCACATGCCTATCCCTAGAAATATTAAATTGACAAACCCTACACCTTCTACATTTGTAGTATCCCGAAAGCTGGTCGAAAAAGGTAAGGGGTTTAGCGGGTGGATCTAAAACGTTGGGAGCTAATTGATTCCTAAGATTAGGGACACCTCGGAAAATAATTTTAGGTTTTTCGGGTAGGACCTCCTTCAATATAGCATCATTAGTAGCTATATGCCAATGTTTAGTAATCAGGGCCTTGATAGTCCTATGTTGCAAAGAATAGGAGGTTATAAAAGGGACTCCCAAGGAGTCTCGGGCATTGCCATGATCCACTTTATCTAGCAATAGGGACTCTCTTCCAGTAGCCTTAACTCCATCTAGAACTTCATTTAAAAAGTCCATCTGGTACCCCTTCTCCAGGAATCTGCGTGAGAACCTCAGCCTGCACCAGAAACTGCTGTTGGTCAGAGCAGTTTCTCCGCAGTCTAAGGTACTGACTTTTAGGAACCCCTTTCAACCAGGGTTCATGATGACAGCTCCCTATCGGAATGAAGGAGTTCCTGTTCGTTTCCTTGAAGGTGGATGTTACAAAAACGTTGTCCCCGATTGCTATTTGTAGGTCCAAATATTGGACCATAGTCTGGCTAGCCTCGTACTGAAGAAGAATACCCCTCCGGTTGGAATTAAGGCCATCCATGAATGAAACAAGGTCCTGATATTGGCCTTCCCATAGGAGGAGGATGTCATCAATGTACCTAGCCCAAAAGACCAATTGTGGCACACTACCAGCATAGATGACATCCTCCTCCCATTTGGCCATGAACAGGTTAGCCAAGCTGGGGGCATATTTAGCCCCCATGACTACCCCTGTGTCCTGTCGATGGAACCTCTGGTCAAACCAGAAATAATTTGAGGACGCAGCAAACCGCAAAAGTAACATAATAAAGTTCACCTGTTTCAGTGGAAGCCCAGAGTCCCTTTCAAGAAACCACTGGACTGCTTCAAAGCCTAATTCGTGTGGGATGATGGTGTAAAGGGATGCCACATCCACTGTCACCATCCAAATTTCTTTCTTTGGGATGATCCCAGACAACAAGTTGATGTGCCTGGAATCCTTCACAAAGGAAGGCATCTTCCGTACCAAATGTTGCAAATAAAAATCAATATATCTGCCCACCCGGGACGTTATGGAGTCAATCCCACTAACTATGGGACGACCCGGGGGGCAGATAGGATTTTTATGCAATTTGGGGAGGTAGTATATAATGGGAGTTCGAGGTGCTCTAGGGATCAAATATAATCTTTCTCTAGGGGTAAGTATCCCTTCATAAAAACCCCTAGCAACCAAACACTCCAAATCTCTAATGCATTTGGTTTTCGGATCGGATGGTAATAACGTATATGTGTTTGAATCCTCAGCGATTTTCTTCATTTTGGTCATATCTTCCCTATCCAAAACCACTACCCCCCCCCCCCCCTTATCAGCTGGCCTAATAACCAAGTTTTTATTGCTACATAGGGAATCAACCCCATCTTGTAGCACTTTGTTCATTTTGGCCCTTTTGACTTGTAAAGCATCTAAATCCCTAATAAGCACGTCCCTAAATACCCTCAAGGATGGTGCAAGGGCCCCAGGGGGTTAAAAAGGGATGCATTAGCCAATCCTGAATGAACAAAATTTGGTTTGTCCTAATTCGACTCTGGGTGTGGTCCCCAGCATGTATCTTTTAATAAGTTTACGCACAAATTTGTGAATGTCCATAAAGGTATGGAACTTATCCAAACCCTTAGGAGGCGCAAACTTAAGTCCTTTATCAAGAACCGCTGTTTCAGCTTCCGTTAAAACTTGTTTACTAAGATTAAAAATACCTTGTCCCTTTACATTCGTGGTCGCTTTAACTGCTCGTGCCCTCCGCCCCCCTCTGGTTCCTCTCCTCTTTCTCCCAACCTTTTTGTGCCTTGGGTAGGCCTGTGAAAACCCCAACTCCCTTGATTCATGGGATTAGAGGAGGTGGCCTAGGTGGGAGAATCCTACCTGGCCCTTGATTGGTTGAAAAGTTAGTTCTTTCACTTTGTTGATAGTGGTTTGAACCACCTGATCATAGGTCCTCATCCGGACCTTCTCTATCCCTGAGGGGAAAGAAGGGATTACTAGCTAAGGTACTATCATCCCACATATCTGGTTGGTAGCCCAAAGGGGTCCGGGGATCCCAATCAGTACCTGGACCCTGTCTCAATCCATCTGGGATGTAAGGAGGGCGTCCCTGATAATTGGTTGAACCCCATCCTCTCCCACGAGAAGGTTGTCCTTTATGACTGGGAGGTGGGCCCAAATAGTAGGGGGGAACTTGCTCTAAGGTCCCTCCCTGATTGGAATATGGTGGACCAAAAGAGCGAGACGGTCCTGGTTGGAAGGAACCCCCTCTATTCCCACTCTGACCTCTCCTAGGTGATTGGTAGGTTTTTTTGACTACCCCCCTTGTTGGATTTAGTACTGGGAGCAGTACGTTTATGTGTACTTGGCTGAATAGATGGTTGGTTAAGAGTAGACATAGAGGGTCCACTAGGAGGAACGGTAATCTCCATCCCACTTCCATTTAACTTGGCCTGCTCCTCTAATTGGCAAAAAAAACTAAGAGAAACAATATTGCCATGATAGTCACCTAGGTCTCTATTATACTTATTTTTCTTTTTGGCCCTTTGATCTTTATCCTCCCTTTCAAGAGTTTTGAGAAGGTTGGAGGATTTTTCTTTATAGTCCTCACTGTCAGGGTCACCTGTGGCCAGGTGACAGATGCACACCGTAGGGGGACAGGAGTGCACTGCGAGGTAGTGAACCCTATGGCTGGCTTCTGTGGATAGGAAACTGGGTGGTTGTGGAAAGCGGGACCAGAGGAGCACAACCGGGATCCCAACGGAAGCGAGAGCCAAGATTCCCCAGGGCGCGGAGTCTAAGACCCAGCTGGTCTTCTCCAGGGCCTCTAGTGGTGAGGATGTTACGCTGCAGGCTGGGACCAGGTCGCGGCCCCTGGAGTTTCCTAGCTCACGCCCCGTAGGATAAGGGGAAGCAGCAACACACGATAGAGAGAACCGAATAACAAGCCGAAGGTCAGGGGCCACAAGCAGACAGACATTAATGCATATCCATGACAGTACCCTCCCTCTTACGAGGCCTCCCCCTTCCCCGCCTGGGCCCAGGTTTAGAGGGAAACTTCAGATGAAACTCCTTTAACAGACGAGGTGCAAAGACCTCAGATGCAGTGATCCAAGACCTCTCCTCAGGACCAAACCCTTTCCAATGAACGAGGTACTGAAGAACGCCTTTACAGAGTCGGGAGTCCAGAATTTGACTGATCTCGTACTCCTGATTATCCTCAGAGACAGGCGCCACGGTAGGAAGAGGACGAGAGAATTTATTGAGGACTAAAGGCTTTAGAAGAGCAACATGAAAGGAGTTAGTGATTTTAAGGCTCTTAGGAATCTGGAGTTTGAAACAAACCGGATTCAGTTTAGCAGTTACCGTGTATGGACCGATGAATCGTGGAGCAAACTTCAGAGAAGGAACTCGGAGCTTGATGTTCCTGGTAGAGAGCCAGACTTTGTCCCCTGGCTGAAGAGAAGGCGGTTTACGCCTGCGGCGGTCGGCAAAGCCTTTGAATTTTTCAGCAGCTGCCCGGAGGGAATCATGAACGTGACCCCAAACGGAATTGAGAGACTCCTGAACCGAAGCCAAAGCTGGAATGTCTGGAGAACAGATCATAGGAAGAGGAAGTTGAGGGTGTTTTCCATAAACTGTGAAAAAGGGTGTCTTCTGCGAACTGGTATTCACATGATTGTTATGGGAGAATTCTGCCCACGGGAGTAGAGAGGACCAATCGTCATGGTGAGAAGACACAAAGGTGCGAAGAAAGACCTCTAACTCCTGATTAACCCTCTCAGTCTGTCCATTGGATTGGGGATGGTAAGAAGAAGAAAAATCCAAGACAATATTGAGGGATTTGCAAAAGGCTCTCCAAAAACGAGACGTGAATTGGACTCCCCTGTCGGAAACAATATGAGAAGGGACCCCATGTAGGCGGAGAATTTCTCGAATGAAAATGGGAACCAAGGCAGGGGCAGAAGGAAGACCAGGAAGAGGAACAAAATGAGCCATCTTGGAGAATCGATCGATTACCACCCAAATGACTGTATTATTCTCAGACAGTGGGAGATCGGTGATAAAATCCATGGCAATATGGGCCCAGGGTTCCTTAGGAATAGGCAAGGGCATGAGGAGACCAGCAGGAGCTTGTGTGGAGGATTTGGACTGAGCACAGACATGACAAGCTTTAACGTAGTCTTTGACGTCTGAGCGGAGATTAGGCCACCAGTAGTGACGACTGATGAGTAGGAAGGATCGGAGGAATCCAGAATGCCCTGCCACCTTGGAATCATGTCCCCAACGAAGGATCTTAGCTCTTAGCTCAGTGGGGACAAAGGTCTTACCAGGCGGAATTTTAGACTTCAGGGTGGTAGAGTGGGCAACAATGCATGAGGTGGGAATGATCGGCTCAGGTTCAGGGGCGGACTCCTCGTCCAAAGTGTCAAATGACCTAGAGAGCGCATCAGCCCGACCGTTGCAGGAACCAGGTTTGTAGGTAATCGTGAAATTAAAACGGGCAAAGAAGAGACTCCACCTGGCCTGTCTAGGATTCAGACGTTTAGCATTCTGTAGATACTGTAAATTCTTGTGATCGGTAAAGATCGTTATGGAGTGAGGGGAACCCTCCAAGAGATGACGCCACTCCTCTAACGCCAATTTAATTGCGAGAAGTTCCCGATCACCGATGGCATAATTCCTCTCTGCCTGAGAATTTTTTTTGGAGAAGAACGCACATGGTTGGCGTCTCTTCTCAAAGATTTGAAGAAGCACAGCTCCCACCCCCATTGAGGAAGCGTCCACTTCAATAAAAAATGCATTCCCAGGATTTGGTCTCCTCAAGAGGGGGCCAGAAACAAAGGCCTGTTTCAGGTTGTGAAATGCAGAGACAGCTTCGGGAGGCCAGTCTCTGGCATTCACACCCTTCTTGGTCAAAGCGATAATAGGCGCGGCAATGGAAGAGTAATTCCTTATGAACTGCCTATAATAATTAGTGAAGCCAAGAAAGCGCTGTGTGGCCTTGAGGCTAGCAGGAAGAGGCCAGTTGGTGATAGCCAAGACCTTCCCAGGGTCCATACGAAGCCCCGAACATGAGACAAAGCACCCCAAAAACAGGACCTCAGAACATTCAAAGGAACATTTCTCCAGCTTGGCATAGAGATTGTTCTCTCTAAGACGTTGAAGTACAGTGCGGACATGGTTTCTGTGGACGAGCAGATTTTCAGAAAAGATCAGAATGTCATCCAGATAGATGACAACAAACTGGTACAGCAGATCTCTGAAGATTTCATTGACAAAGTTTTGAAACACGGCTGGAGCATTACACAGACCAAAAGGCATCACCAGATATTCGTAATGCCCGTCTCTAGTGTTAAATGCAGTCTTCCATTCGTCACCCTCCCGTATTCGAATGAGATTGTACGCGCCTCTGAGATCCAACTTGGTGAAAATGGAGGCACCCTTCAACCTATCGAATAGCTCAGATATTAAGGGTAAGGGGTATCGATTTTTAATAGTAACCGCATTTAAACCCCGATAATCGATGCAGGGTCTTAAGGTACCATCCTTTTTGGCAACAAAAAAGAACCCTGCCCCTGCAGGCGATGAGGATTTCCGGATGAACCCTCTCTCCAGATTCTCTGCTACATACTCCGACATGGCCTGGGTCTCTGGGATGGACAGAGGGTAGGTACGACCCCTGGGTAGAGTTGCTCCGGGGACAAGATCAATAGCACAGTCAAAAGACCTGTGGGGAGGAAGCACCTCAGCTGATTTTTTACAGAACACATCCCGGTAATCGCTGTATGCGGCGGGAAGATCAGAAGAAACAGAAGTGGCAGCAACCGGAAGACTCTCCTTGGGGGTCACCTTGAGAAGACACGACGAGAAACATGAGGAACCCCAGGCCAGGATCTGCCCAGAGACCCAGTCCACATGTGGAGAGTGGAGCTGTAGCCAAGGGAGGCCCAATACAACTGGGGTAGAGGCCTTGGGTAGAATAAGAAAGGATATCCACTCCTGGTGGAGAATCCCTACCGACATCCTAATGGGTAGCGTCTGGAAGCGAATAGGGCCCCCTGGGAGAACAGTGCCATCAATTGCCGAGACTACCAATGGGGTAGTGAGAGGTGAAAGGGTAAGCTTCATAGAAGAAGCAGTTCTCCAATCCATGAAATTGCCGGCAGCCCCGGAATCCAGGTATGCAAGGGTTGACTGAGGAGAAGTGCCTACATGAAGGGACACCGGCAAGAGCAGGCGAGAAGGTGATGTTTCTGGGTCCAATACTCCACCTTCCAAATGTATTAGACCCGAGCGTTTCCCGGACGAAGCGAGCAGGAGTCACGAAAATGACCCTTGCCCCCACAATAGAGGCACAAGCCCAGAGTTCTGCGCCTAGCACGTTCTTCGGGGGTTAGTCTGGTCCGGCCCAGCTGCATAGGTTCTTCAGCAGGTAGAGGATGCTCCACGGAATGAAGGGAGGGGAGCTCAGACTGGCTAGGACCCAGAGAGTGCTGGCGTCTTTTTTCTAAGGACCTCTCTTGAAAACGAATGTCGATCTGGTTGCATAATGAAATTACATCGTCCAGACCGACGGGAATGGCTCTTCCCGCTAATTCGTCTTTCACTCGGTCAGAGAGGCCATGTAAAAAGGTAGCGACCAGGGCCTCATTATTCCAGCTCAATTCAGCTGTGTGGATACGGAACTGAAGAGCATATTGCCCCACTGAACTAGATTCTTGGCGAAGACGTAAGACAGCACTAGCCGCTGAAGAAGCCCGAGCCGGCTCTTCGAAGATATTACGAAAGAGCTTCAAGAATTCGGACAGACTGGAAACCACCGGATCGTTCCTCTCCCACAGGGGGGCAGCCCAGGCCAAAGCTTCACCGGAGAGGAGGGAAATGATATAGGCTACCTTAGCCCGGTCAGATAGGAAGCTTTGAGGCTGAAGCTCAAAATGAATAGTGCATTGGCTGAGAAACCCCCTGCAGGCCTTGGAGTCCCCAGAGAAACGGAACGGAGCTGGCAATCTTAGTGAGTGTGAGGCTGCGACTGGTGCGATAGGTACAGCCGCTGGTTGTACTTGGGGTTGCGGATTCGGGGTTCCCAAGGAGACCTGAAGCTGCTCGAATCGAGAAGCCAGATCCTGGAGGAATCGCATCACCTGGGTCTGATTTGATTCCTGGGTCTCAAGTCTGCGAACTATGCCCTGCAATGGATCATCCGCGGGAAGCGGGATGTCAGCCGGGTTCATGGCTGATCAAACTGTCAGGGTCACCTGTGGCCAGGTGACAGATGCACACCGTAGGGGGACAGGAGTGCACCGCGAGGTAGTGAACCCTATGGCTGGCTTCTGTGGATAGGAAACTGGGTGGTTGTGGAAAGCGGGACCAGAGGAGCACAACCGGGATCCCAACGGAAGCGAGAGCCAAGATTCCCCAGGGCGCGGAGTCTAAGACCCAGCTGGTCTTCTCCAGGGCCTCTAGTGGTGAGGATGTTACGCTGCAGGCTGGGACCAGGTCGCGGCCCCTGGAGTTTCCTAGCTCACGCCCCGTAGGATAAGGGGAAGCAGCAACACACGATAGAGAGAACCGAATAACAAGCCGAAGGTCAGGGGCCACAAGCAGACAGACATTAATGCATATCCATGACACTCACTTTCCTTCACAGGATTAAGCTTATCCTTTATAAGTCTGATCTCCTCCATCCAATTTTGATAGTTTCAGAGTTTTCCTTTCAACCAGAAACTTAAGAAAGGAGACACCAGCCTGGTTAAAGTACTTAAACCAATTTTCAAGGTCGGTATCACCTTTTTGGGGTGCCACATCCCACCTCAAGCTCCGGGGGACCATAGAGTGCCCAATGTAAGTCTCGAGATAAGCGATGTCCCATTTGGTGTGGGTCTCTGAAATCATCAGATTTTTTAGTCTAGTAAAAATCCCATTTAGGTCACCCTCATCCTCTTTATAGGTTTCAAAGACCCCATCAATATTCAATACCTTTTGAGGCCCTAAAATCAAAAACATCCATAACTAAAAAGCTGCAGTAATGGTATAAACACTGTAACAAAGGGGAAAAAAAACTGCGCTAGAGGTAATACAAGTTAAAGGCAGCAAAAATGGTGGTATAAACACAAAACAACATAAATAGAAAAAAATTTGCGCCAATAATACAAATTTTAACAGAAGCATGAAAATATATCCAGGGGCTGGATTGTGTAAAGCACTGACAATCCACAAATCCTTAGTTTTTGCCAACTAAATTTAGAACATAGAGGGTATAGTCCACTGAAAGACCAGACCCAACATAGACGGCAAATGCAGGAACATAAGTGTGGTTAAATAACAATCATTTTGAAGTTGCCCACATGAATATTAATAAATCAAGCAAAAGTAGTATATGAAAAAAAAATTCAAAGAGTATTGATAATGGAAAAAAGTCCAGGGGCTGGACTATTAAAGGCCACGGCTGGGTCACAGCCGACTGTGTATCTGGGGCTTATCTCTGGTAAGCTGCCATTCTGTGTGGTGGAGGGCACTGTCAGTCTGCGAGATCACTGGGTGTCATTGGAAATGTTTGATGTGCCCATATTGTTTCCTTGGAGTTCTTTGACCCACATCTTACTATATACTATATCCTCCTGGCTTTGTTTCCTGTTAAAGCTGAAATTAGTGTGCTGTGTGGGTGCTATATACCAACCAGCCCCTGGACTTTTTTCATTATCAATACTCTTTGAATTTTTTTTTTCATATACTACTTTTGCTTGCTTTATTAATATTCATGTGGGCAACTTCAAAATGATTGTTATTTAACCACACTTATGTTCCTGCATTTGCCGTCTATGTTGGGTCTGGTCTTTCAGTGGACTATACCCTCTATGTTCTAATTTAGTTGGCATAAACTAAGGATTTGTGGATTCTAAGTGCTTTACACAATCCAGCCCCTGGATATATTTTCATAATTCTGTTCAAATTTGTATTATTGGCGCAAATTTTTTTCTATTTATGTTGTTTTGTGTTTATACCACCATTTTTGCTGCCTTTAACTTGTATTACCTCTAGCGCAGTTTTTTTTTTTCCCTCTGGTATGGATATTAAGGGGAACCCTGACGCAAATTTAAAAAAAAATGCGTGCGGTTCCCCCAAATATCCATACCAGGCCCTTCAGGTCTGGTATGGATTTTAAGGGGAACTCCACCCCAAATTTAAAAAAAAATGGCGTGAAGTACCCCCAAAAATCCAGACCAGACCCTTTTACCTGAGCACGCAACCTGGCAGGCCGCAGGGAAAGGGGGGGGGGGGGAGAGAGAGAGTGCCCCCTGCCTCCTGAACCGTACCAGGCCACATGCCCTCAACCTGGGGAGGATGTCCCCATGTTTATGGGGACAAGGGCCTCATCCCCACAACCCTTGCCCGGTGGTTGTTGGGGGTCTGCGGGCAGGGGGCTTATCGGAATCTGGAAGACCCCTTTAACAAAGGGGACCCCCAGATCCCGCCCCCCCCTCATGTGAATTGGTAATGGGGTACATTGTTACCCCTACCATTTCACAAAGAAAGTGTAAAAAAAAAAATGCAGACACCATTGGGAAAGTTCTTTTATTAAAAATAAAAAAAATAAATGTCCAGCGCTGTCCAGACGAAATGTCATTTGGCTGAGCCTGAGCGGACCTGATGGGGAAATTCCTCCACAGTGTAATAAATGAATAGACCCGCCCCTCCTAAAGTTCCCCATCAGGTCCGCTCAGCCAATGACGTAGTGTAAGGCTGAGGACCTGATGCGGAACGTGAGAAGGGGCGGGTCTATTTATTATACTGCGGAGGAAGTTCCCCATCAGGTCCGCTCATCCAAAGACTTAGGCGGGGTCTGACATACAAGGGGGCGGACCTGATGGGGAACTTCCTCCACAGTGTAATACATGAATAGACCCGCCCCTCCTAAAGTTCCCCATCAGGTCCGCTCAGCCAATGACATAGGTGTAAGGCTAAGGACCTGATGCGGATCATGAGAAGGGGCGGGTCTTTTCATGTATTACACTGTGGAGGAATTTCCCCATCAGGTCCGCCCCCTCGTATGTCAGACCCCCCGCCTACGTCATTGGATGAGCGGACCTGATGGAACTTCCTCGGCAGTATAATACATGAATAGACCCGCCCCTTCTCACGTTCTGCATCAGGTCCTCAGCCTTACACTACGTCATTGGCTGAGCGGACCTGATGGGGAACTTTTAGAAGGGGCATGTCTATTCATTTAATACACTGCCGAGGAAGTTCCCCATCAGGTCCGCTCAGGCTCAGCCAATGACATTTCGTCTGGACCGCGCTCGACATCGGGATCGCCGCGGGACACTGGATTTCATCGCTGGAATGTTTTTATTTTATTTTTAATAAAGGGCTTTCCCAATGTACCCATTACCAATTCACATGGGGGGGGCGGGATATGGGGGTCCCCTTTGTTAAAGGGGTCTTCCAGATTCCGATAAGCCCCCCCGCAGACCCCCACAACCACCGGGCAAGGGTTGTGGGGATGAGGCCCTTGTCCCCATCAACATTTGGACATCCTCATGTTGAGGGCATGTGGCCTGGTACTGTTCAGGAGGGAGTAGCAGCAGCTGAGAGAGCAGCAGTGTACTTGTATTTAGCGTGTCACTTGCCACATCATCTGCCACAAGTTGTGAATTGTCCACCTGCCATGTCACCTGCAACAAGTTGTGGATTGTCCACAATGGAATGCAAGCAATTTGTTTTCTTTATCGTACACCACGGGACACAGAGCTAGTCATTACATAATGGGTTAAGGGTCACCAGCGGTGATTGGACACTGGCACAACCAATGGAAGACAGTTCCCCTCCATATAACCCCTCCCATCAGGGAAGTACCTCAGTTTTTTCGCCAGTGTCGAAAGGTGTTGGACGCGTTAGGAGGTGCTAAAGGAAAGCTCTACCAAAGAGACCCTCTGGGGGTAAAAGAACTATGCTTTCGGATCCATCCAAGACGCCTACAAATGAGCTGAATCTGGATGGGATCCGGGCCTCATCCATGAGGCGTCGCCTGTAATGTCTCTCTTCGGAGGACTGGGCTCTAAGATCCAGCACTTTCGCTATAAAGTCCTGGTAAGAGTCTTGTACAAGGCCCAGGGGAGAGGTATCCTTTAAATAGGAACCCATATCCCTGAAGGTTGGCACACATAGCCCACCGTGAAGGGTGAAGTTTGGTATCTGTCTGAAAACTTTCAGCAGAAAAACCTGCGGCGTGGATAAGGTGAGATTAGAAGGTCCATAACTAGGTTGGGACCTTTTTCAAAAAGTGGATGTCTTCTTTTTTTCCACCACTGGGGGGAGTAAAGAGCTGAATATACTCACCTCACTCTGTTCAGTGTCGGCTTCGGCGAAGTACACTGCTCGTCACCTCCGCTGCTGAGCTTGCTTGGGCACCCCGCTCCTCCTTCCGGTGGCCGATACAGACACCTGCAGATGCAGGTAAGTGGGGACAGGGGCTGATGAGAGTCCTCTCTCACTATGGCCACCACCATAGCGCTAAATGCCGCGCGCAGCGCGCGCTTTATCGGAGAAGGGGGGAGGGCCGAGGCGTGCGCGGGCACGTGGCGCGCGCAGGCACAGAAACGACGCCAAATTTAAAAGACTGTCAGTGTAAAAAGCACTGCAGCAGCAAGCAAGCTCGTTAGTTCTCTTGTTCCTGGCAGAGAAACACAGCAGCTATACAGGGACATAAGACTCCATGTGGTTGGATTGGGTACTTCCTAGAAGACATCCATGTTATGCATAGTTATGTGTTAAAAGTTGCATACTTAATGTATTTGCTAAACTGAACACGGTAGTATATGCATTTAGGTACCTTGTATTTTGTCTAAACAGTAAGTCTTCCAGGGGAAGTAATGCGGACAAAAAGAGATAAAAGAGCACCGCCGCCTGAGACAGGGGGCTCTAGCTGTGCTGACTCGGTACCTTCCTCTCCTGTGTTGCCAAAAGCACCTGTACAGGATGAGCCATTACCTCTGTCAGGTATGGCGGCTTCCCCAGTGAAGCCTGGGCCTGCATATGTCGCTGAGGACACTTTATCAGCTGCCCTAAATAATCTGGAGGAGAAAATTGCTACTTTAATCGCTAAATCCTCTAAAAAGGACAATAAGCGAAGCAGATCTCCTCCAGTATTGGACCTCCCTTCAGAAGTACCTGAGGAGGAGGAGGATGAGGAGGAGGCTACATCAGCAGAGGATGAGGAGTCAGACGGATCAGGGATATCGGATGAGCCTTTTTCGGTATCCCAGATTTTAAAGTCACAGGTGCAATGCTATGCAGGAGCCGTGCGAGCTGCATTTAGGTTACCCTCTTTGGAGGTAACAGAATCACCTGTCTCCTCCCTAGGATCATTAAGATCCCTGCAAGGTGCATGCTCCTTCCCGGTTCATCCGTTACTACAGGATCTATTGTACGCAGACTGGCAACATCCAGATAAGCGTTTTTCACCTCCAAAAAAGTTTAACATTCTTTATCCTATGGAGGAATTTTTTTTTAAAGAAATGGAGCCTGCCTACGGTAGATGCGGCTATTTCTTGTGTAAATAAAAACCTGACATGTCCAGTGGATAATGTACAAGTGTTTAAAGATCCTTCTGAGAAGAAGTTGGAATCCTTACTGAAATCCTCCTTCCTTTTGGCCGGCTCAATTATCCAACCTGCAGTAGCAGCAGTCGGTATGGGTCAGGTCGTCAGCCAACAGGTAAAGCAGGGGCTGAAGGAGCTGCCTTCAGAGCAGGCTAAAAATTGGGAGAATTTGCCTAAAGCCTTATGCTTCACAGGGGATGCCATGAGAGATTCTATCATACAGGCATCACGCCTTACACTCCAGCTGGTACAGATGCACAGAGTACTTTGGCTTAAGCATTGGTCAGCGGAAGCCCCATGCAAAAAGTTGTTGGCAAGTTTCCCGTTCCATGGCGAACGCCTTTTTGGGGAAGATTTAGAAAGATATATCCAAAAGATATCAAGTGGTAAAACGACACTTTTACCTGAGAGAAAGAAAAACAAGAGACCTTGTTTTAAACACACTCTCTCCCCAGCTCCCGGGAAATCTGACTCCAGCCAGTGGCAACGGCCTTTTCAGCCGCCCAAAAAAGCCAAAGAACAGGCTCAGAAGAACAAGAAGCCGTGGGGTTCAAGAGCTAATAAGCAAGCCCCCAAAACCTCTCATTGAAGGGGCGCCCCCGCTCGGCCGAGTGGGGGGAAGGCTTCGTCAGTTCTCAGTGACTTGGCGGACAGAAACCCAGGACAAATGGGTGGTATCCACAATATCCTCAGGGTACAGACTGGAATTTCGAGAGATCCCATCTTCTCAATTCCGAAGTTCAAGACTCTCCAAGGATCCACAAAAAAGAGGATCCTTCTTCAAAGGTTTGAATCACTTAATAGCTCAAGGTGTGGTTACAGAGGTACCCCAAAAGGAGCAAGGTTCAGGTTTTTACTCAAACCTCTTTGTGATTCCAAAACCGAATGGAGAAGTCAGACCCATCCTGGATCTAAAAAATCTAAACCAGTTTCTGAACGTTCGCCATTTTCGAATGGAAACGATTCGATCCGTGGTCGCTACTTTAAAAGGCGGAGAATTCATTGCGTCCATAGATATCAAAGACGCATATCTACACATACCAATCCTCCCCGCTCACCAAAGATTCCTAAGGTTTGCGGTAGAAGATCGCCACTTTCAATTTGTGGCCCTGCCATTTGGTGTAGCCACCGCGCCCAGAGTATTCACAAAGGTGCTAGCTCCTCTGTTAGCAAACCTAAGAACACGGGGCATTGCGGTAACAGCCTATCTAGACGATCTACTATTAATAGATCAGTCAAAGGAGGGATTGGATCACGCTGTAGACACTACAGTAGGATACCTGGAGCATTTAGGATGGATTATAAACTTACAAAAATCCTCTCTCCAGGCCCAAAGAAGGATAGTGTACCTGGGCATGATCATAGATACAGCCCAAAACAGGGTATACCTGCCAGAGCCAAAGATACAGTCTCTGAAAGACCTGATCCACAAGGTCAAAGCAAACAAGAGGCCGTCTATTCGCCTTTGCATGAGACTATTGGGAAAGATGGTAGCCTCCTTCGAGGCGGTCCCTTACGCCCAGTTTCATTCGAGACTACTTCAAGGCAATATTTTAGCCTCCTGGAACAGGAAGAGCCAAGCTCTGGATATACCCATGCGCCTGTCCTCACAAGTACGCCACAGCTTCAATTGGTGGCTAGAAGCCAGGAATTTACGGAAGGGAAAGTCCTTCCTCCCAGTGGCCTGGAAGGTGGTATCTACGGATGCCAGCCTATCGGGCTGGGGTGCAGTATTCGAGGAGGCTTCTACCCAGGGAACCTGGGCCAAGACTCAGGGGATCCTGCCCATCAATGTGCTAGAGATCCGGGCGGTATATCTAGCCCTCAAAACCTGGACATACAGGTTACAGGGCTACCCAGTTCGGGTTCAATCCGACAATGCTACGGCAGTAGCTTACATCAATCACCAAGGAGGCACCCACAGTCGGGCAGCCCAAAGAGGTGAACCGGATCTTGGCATGGGCAGAAGAGCATGTACCTTGCATCTCTGCAATCTTCATTCCAGGGATAGAAAACTGGCAAGCAGACTACCTGAGTCGTCAGCAGCTGCTACCAGGAGAGTGGTCTCTTCACCCAGAGATCTTTCAGGCCATATGTCTGAGATGGGGAAACCCAGATGTAGACCTGCTAGCTTCCAGGTTCAACAAGAAATTGGACAACTTTGTGTCCAGAACGAGAGATCCTCTAGCCTACGGGACAGACGCTCTAATAACTCCATGGAATCAGTTCTCACTGATCTATGCATTCCCTCCGATCCCTCTTCTACAAAGACTGCTTCGCAGCATCAAGGAGGAGGGAATACCAGTAATCCTAGTGGCCCCAAACTGGCCCAGGAGGCCTTGGTATGCCGAGATCGTAAAAATGGCGATAGGAAGGCCCTGGAAGCTTCCACTTCGACACGACCTGTTGTCACAGGGTCCAGTATTCCACCCTTCCTTACAAAGGCTAAATTTGACGGCCTGGCTGCTGAGACCCACATTTTGAAAAAGAGAGGGGTCTCTGGCCTGGTTCTTTCTACGCTCATTAATGCTAGAAAGCCAGCCTCCAGACTCATCTATCATAGAGTCTGGAAAGCATACGTTTCCTGGTGTGAATCCAGAAGTTGGAATCCTCTGAAATATGAAATAAGTAGGATTCTTGCTTTTTGCCAGTTAGGAGTGGATATGAAATTAGCCCTTAGCACCATCAAAGGGCAAATATCGGCTCTATCAGTCTTCTTTCAGAGACCATTGGCATCTCACTCCCTAGTTCGGACATTCATTCAGGGGGTACTGAGGATAAATCCTCCAGTCAGGTCTCCCTTGTGTCCATGGGATTTGAATTTGGTATTGTCAGTGTTGCAAAAGCAACCTTTTGAACCTATTCGCCATATTCCTTTAATTATATTAAGTAGGAAATTGGCCTTTCTGATTGCTATAGCTTCTGCTAGGAGAGTATCAGAGCTAGCAGCTCTTTCTTGTAAAGAGCCTTATCTAATTTGTCACAAGGACAAGATCGTACTACGACCCCATCCGGCTTTTCTGCCTAAGGTGGTGTCGGCTTTTCACTTGAATCAAGACATTGTTCTGCCTTCCTTTTTTCCAAACCCGCGGACGGCGGGGGAAAAATTATTACACTCTCTAGATCTAGTGAGAGCGGTAAGGGTGTATCTGCAAGCAACCGCTCAGATACGTAAAACAGATGTTTTGTTTATTTTACCAGATGGTCCCAAGAAGGGCCAAGCGGTATCAAAATCCACCATTTCCAGGTGGATTAGACAAGTAATTGTTCAAGCTTATGGTTTAAAGAACAGGACTCCTCCTTTTCCTGTTAAGGCGCACTCTACCAGGGCGATAAGTGCTTCATGGGCAGTGCACCACCAGGCTTCGATGGCTCAGATCTGTAAGGCTGCAACTTGGTCCTCAGTCCATACATTTTCCAAATTCTATCAAATAGATGTGAAAGGACATGAGGATTCCGCCTTCGGGCGAAGTGTGCTGCAGGCAGCAGTATAGGGCTTCTGGTCCGCAAGCGGTCGGTTTGATCTGTGTCTCCCCCCCTTCATATGAGCATTGCTCTGGGACGTCCCATTATGTAATGACTAGCTCTGTGTCCCGTGGTGTACGATAAAGAAAATAGGATTTTTATAACAGCTTACCTGTAAAATCCTTTTCTTGGAGTACACCACGGGACACAGAGGTCCCACCCTTCTTATGGGAACCTTACTGCTTTGCTACAAAACTGAGGTACTTCCCTGATGGGAGGGGTTATATGGAGGGGAACTGTCTTCCATTGGTTGTGCCAGTGTCCAATCACCGCTGGTGACCCTTAACCCATTATGTAATGACTAGCTCTGTGTCCCGTGGTGTACTCCAAGAAAAGGATTTTACAGGTAAGCTGTTATAAAAATCCTATTTTTTTTTATGACTTTTCATCATTTTGCCATTTTTGAGATTTCTAATGTAAAAAAATTAATCACTTGTAAAAACGTTTATAAACTAAATCACGGCAAAACGCCGGTACCGCGTTTAGCGTCTGAAACGTGGAATTTTTTGCATCTGAACCCGTTTTTTGCTTTCAGAAAAACAAGGTTAAACGCAACTGCATATAAACTGCAATAAACGAGACAGTGTACATGGTCACATAGGATAACATTGAATGAGTTCAGGAGCAGTTGAAAAAAGTGTCCAACTGCCTCTGAACGCGAGTTTAACAGCGTCCCGTGTGCATGGAGCCTAACACCTCTCGAGCTGCAGAGCAAAGACATCAGCAGAAGCTCCAACTTATTAACGCCTTACACTTATGTTACACTTTGTGTGTGTGTGTAGGTTGGCAATTGAAGGGTAAGATGTCTTTAGAAGAATGTAGCCTATGGGAGGGTACGATGTACAAAGGGTAAAATAAGTTTAGAAAAAGTCGCCATTTTTCTAGATGAATAGATTTATAAAGATGCTATTGATATGACATTTTCACCACATGTCTGTAATAACACATGCAATCCATAAATGCAAAGAAACAAAAACAAATAAGTTCAGAAATGAAGTTATGTGTAATAAAATGGAATTACACAGGGAAAAAAGTATTGAACATGCTAACTGGAATGTATTTAATACTTGGTACAAAATCCTTTGTTGGTAATGATGACCTCAAGACGCCTCCTTTATGGAGAAACTAGTCGCATGCATTGCTCAGGTGTGATTTTGGCCCATTCTTCCACACAGTCTTCAAATCTTGAAGGTTCCGTGGGCCTCTTACATGAACTGATCTTTCGTTCTTTCCATAGATTTCCCTTTGAAATCAAATCAGGTGATTGGCTGGGCCATTCCAGCAGCATTATTTTCTTTCTTTTGAAACCAATTGCGAGTTTCCTTGGATTTGTGTTTGGGATCATAGTCTTGCTGAAATGTCCACCCTTGTTTCATCTTCATCATCCTGGTAGATGGCGGCAGTTTTCTTTTTTTTTTTTGTCAAGTGTTTTGGTACTTTTTTTTATTTTATTTTTTCTATTCATCCTTCCTTCAATGGCATGAAGTTTGCCAGTACCCTATGCTGAAAAGAGACACCTTTTTATAGGCCATCAGTTAAGACTGAATCAGCTGATATTAATTTGCACTGACGAGGGGCGGGGTTGCTTTCTAATTACTGATAGATTTCAGCTGGTGTCTTGGTTTTCCATGTCTTTTTGCGCCTCCCTTTCTTCATGTTACTTTTTTTTTTTTCCCCCCTGTGTCATTCCATTTTCTTACACATAATGTAATTTGTGAACTTATTTGTTTTGGTGTCTTTGTATGTATGGATTGCATGGGTTATTACCAACATGTGGTGAAAATTCATGTCAATAGCACCTTTACAAATAATTACCTAGAAAAATGGTGACGTGTTCAATACTTATTTTACCTGCTGTTATGTGGAGCATGTAGCCAATGTGGTGGATAAGATGTATTGTGGAGAATCCAGGCAAGCATGGTTGTGTGCTCAGATAAACCCTCTTTGTGCAGTTTCACAATTTCCAGACGCCAGCCCTTGGCACCGTTGCCCAAAAAAGTTGAGTAGAGAGCTGATTTTCAGAAATGGGCCATTGAACTCTTGACACATTAATGAAATGGCATGACATTTCATGGTTTCTGAAGTATAGCACAATGCTGCCAGGGGCTTCTGTGGAGTTGTCCTGGTGGAAAGAAAACGGGAGGACTAACATTGCTGAGCTTCTTTAGTGAACCTTTTGCACTCTGTTGCCAACCTGTCTTGCCCTCACTTCAATACTTTGCATTACTGTAATATTATTCTCTGTGACGTTTTCTGATCTGCAGACTTCTTCTGGGTCTGTGACTCCGTATTGATGTGGAGGTTCAGCAAAGGACAAGCAAATAGTATTTTCAAGCAGAGGTCAGGAATCACAACTTTCATGTTTGTCATGACAGGTCTAGTTTAAGTCTCATAAGACCATTCATTCATGTGTCTGTGACTACAGTAGACTGGAGTATTGAAAATCCAGTTATGGCAAACCTCTACCTTACAGGGGGAATCCAACACACCTCTAGATGCCAAAGACTTGTGCATGTAAGCTTTACCTTTTGAAACGGGGTCCCTTTTAAAATATATATATATATATATATATATATTTATTTTTTTGGGTCATCTACGTCATTTTTACAAAACGTCTTTCAGGACAGCACCCGAGAGATCATGGCTCCTCCTCCTACAGGAAACACCTCATCAATTAAGTCTTTAATTGGAGGCCTCCACGTTGCTTCCATCAGTTTTTTTGTGTTTCCTCGAGCCGGAGGAACACCTCTGGTGAGAGCCACGATCTCTCAGGGCTTTCCTGGGAGACAAGGTTCTCAATCAGTCTTTTTTCTAGGAGAGTGATCCTCCCACTTACCTCCTAGCATGGACGGTCCCGTGGGCTCCCTCTCCCTCTTCCGTGCTCGGGGAGAGCCTGTACAGCCCGGGAGGGCTGCCTCCTTTTTCTTCAGAGCGGTGGTTGCTGTACTCTCACCGACCGCTGGCGAAAGCGGCGTGGAGCTTTGCGGCGGCCGCCATTGTTCTGGTGGCCGAGGAGAGCCTCGGCCACGTCCTGCATGGGAAGAGGCAGCACTTCCGGGTCGGCGCGCGCGTCATTTCCGGCCGCAAAGCGCAGAGGGAGAGGGCAGGGTCACCTGGTGCCTTAAAGTTCTGGTTCCAGGTCAGCGCGGCGGCGTTTTCGAATCTGGAACCGGCGTTTTTCTTCACCACGCATCCACAGACAGCTATGGATAGCGATGCAGCGGATAAGGGGGCAAGCCAAGGCACCAGCAAGGCTAAGGTAAGGGACTGTGTCCTATTTTACACTGGGCCGTTTTCTCCTGTGGAGGGGGGGGGGGGTATTCCTCCATCTCCCTGGTGGTGCAGTGGCTGGTGATTTAGCATGTCTGCATAATATCTAGGGGTCTTTTTGTAAAAGGTGGTGGTGGTGGTGCATGGCTTGCGGGGCACAAGGAAGTGAAAGTGTTTTTTCCTATGTGCACCTGGGTGTATTGATTTGTACTGTGTAACAGTTTTTTCTTAGCGTGGTCCCTGGTTTTTTTCTTTTCTGTTTGTGCAGGCCAAAAGTTCTGCTCAACCAGTGAAGAGAAGGTGCCCTGTCTGCAAAGAAAAGTTAAGCGAGGCTTGGACCAAGTCGCTTTGTGCAGATTGCACTGCAAATGTAGTCAGGGAAGAGTCTCCATCCTTTTGTGGCGATCTAGTATCTACAATTAAGGATGAACTCCGTGCCACCTTTCAAGCTTTTAGGTCAAACCTAAGAGAAGAACCAGGCCCTTCAAGGGAACCTAGGGCTCCTCAGCCTTCTTCAGAACCCCAAGACGGCTCTCAAATATTATTGGGAGGTCCGATAGACGCTTCCCAAGAATCTGCTTCCCTTGCTCCGGATGGAACAGACTCTGAGGAGGAAGAAAATGAAGCAGAGAGCGCTTCTAAGTACAAGATGTCGCTTGAAGAAGTCGCAGGACTTTTAAAAGTAATCCATGCGACTTTGGGGATTGAAGAGGAAAAGGAGCTCTCCCTACATGACCACATGTATGCAGGTTTGGGTGATCCAAAAAGCCGTGTTTTTCCAGTCCATTCAATAATCTCGGACATGATTAAAAAAGAGTGGTTGGAACCTGAGAAAAAGCCATTTTTTTTTTCCCGGTCTCATAAGAGAAGATTTCCATTTAAGGATAACCCGGATTCCATCTGGAACAAGGTTCCAAAACTGGACTCTGCTTTTTCACAGGTCTCAATCAACTGACCTTGCCTTTGAGGACATGGGCATGTTAAAGGAGCCCATGGACAAAAGAATGGATTTGCTTCTTAAAAGGGCTTGGCAGTCTGTGATGAACAATCTAAAACCAGCAATGGCAACAACCTGTGTCGCTAGGAATTTAGAACACTGGATTAACCAGATGAAGGCCCATGTTACGGCGGATTCTCCAAAACAGGAGATTCTGGACTCATTTACAACGCTTTCTGCAGCAGTATCATATATTGCGGATGCTTCAGCAGAATCCATTCGCATGTCAGCCAGGTCAGCGGCTTTGACCAATTCTGCTAGGAGAGCCTTGTGGCTTAAAACTTGGCCAGGAGATGCTGCATCTAAAAATAGACTGTGTAGCATTCCCTTTGCAGGGGATTTGCTATTTGGTTCTGAGCTGGAGTCCATTCTTGACCGTACAGCTGACAAAAAGGGCGTTTGCGGTCAAAAAACAACAGGTACAGACCCGTAAGCGTTTTTTTCGTCCCCAAAAAGGACAACAGGAAGGAAAAACGCAAACCAAAAGGAAGCAGTGGTCTTCCCAGAAACCAAAAGGTAGGAGTGGAGTGCTCTTCCATCCTCCTGCGACCCCCGGAAAGCCGCAGTGACAATCCACCCCAAGTAGGGGGAAGACTCCAGGAGTTCATTCCCCAGTGGAGAGACATCACTACAAATCAGTATATTGTAAACATGCTCTCCCAAGGATATGTGGTGGAATTCACGGAAGAACCCCCAAAGAGATTCCTAGTGACAAACGTCCCGAGGGATCCGGTCAAGGCACTCGCCATGAAATCCCTAATTCAGGAACTGATATCCCAGAGAGTCATTGTTCCGGTTCCAACAAAGGAGTTCTTCCAGGGGTTCTATTCTCACGTTTTCCTTGTACAGAAACCTTCAGGAAAGTACCGCCTCATCCTAAATCTAAAAATGCTGAATTTGTCAGAATACAAAAGATTTCGGATGGATTCCATTTTCTCAGTAAGAAGCCTCCTGAGTCAAGGATGCTTTATGGCGTCAATAGATTTGCAGGACGCATACCTCCACATTCCTATTGCTGCCAGATCTCAGAGATATCTGAGGTTAGCACTGAGAGAAGGGAAGAAGGTGGTACACCTGCAATTCAGCTCTTCCATTCGGCCTGTCATCTTCTCCAAGGGTGTTCACGAAGGTAATGGCAGAAGCTCTAGCACCCTTGCGTCTAGAGGGAATTTCAGTGATTCCTTATCTAGACGACCTGCTACTGTTTGCCCAAACGAGAGATGGACTTCAGAGAAACTTGGACGGAGCATGTGCTCACCTAGAATCCATCGGATGGATACTAAACCTCCAAAAGTCCAATCTGATTCCCTCTCAGGAGGTGTTATTCCTGGGTTTCCGTATCAACTCTGTGGAGCAAAAGATTTTTCTCCCAGAAGAAAAACGGGAAAAGCGGTTAAAGGTTGTGTCACTCTTACAAACCAGTCAGCTTCTGTCCATCAGGAGGGTCATGTCAGCATTAGGAACCCTGACCTCTTCCATACCGGCAGTACAATGGGCAAAGCTCCATTTCAGGCCACTGCAAAAGTTTCTGTTAAAAAACTGGGATCGCCAGCAGAATTCACTAGATTCACTGGTGAAGATCCCCACCAAAGTAAAGAGGAGTCTCTGGTGGTGGAAGAACCAGGCAAGACTCTCAGCAGGCCTGTTATGGTCCTTTCCAACCCAGGTAAGGCTAGCAACCGATGCCAGCTCCTGGGGTTGGGGGGCTCACATGAGCGGTCGTTGGGCTCAGGGATCTTGGCCCACAAGGGAAGCACTGAGATCTTCAAACTGGAGGGAACTAAAGGCGATAGAAATGGCCTTATTGTTCTTTGCAGAAGAAGTCCAAGGGCGACATACACAAATTCTGTCGGACAACGCCACGGCGGTGGCTTACATAAACCGACAAGGGGGCACCAGAAGCAGAATACTTCAAGGCCTAGCAGAGAGCATTCTAAATTGGGCAGAGCTCCATACTCAATCCTTGTCCGCGGTCCATCTAAAAGGGACCCTAAACAGGATAGCGGATTTCCTCAGCAGGAACCAGGTGTACGAAGCGGAGTGGCAATTGAATCCAGATGTCTTCAATCTAATAGTGAAGAAATGGGGACAGCCAAGAGTGGATCTCTTTGCGACTCAGGAAAATACACAAATATCTCTCTTTTTTTTTTTTCCCTGAACAGGAACGAGTCATCTCTGGGGGTAGATGCTCTGGCGCACAGTTGGAATTTTCACCTCAGCTACGCCTTCCCTCCTTTTCAGCTGATTCCGCAGGTCATAAAAAAAATCCGGAAGGAGGATACGACAGTAATCCTCATCACTCCCTTCTGGCCCAAGAGGCCTTGGTTTTCAGCTCTTCTACAGATGCAGATCAAACCATACTGGCATCTTCCCTTGAGACAAGACCTTCTGTTACAAGGTCCGCTGTTTCACCAAGAAGTAGAAAAGCTAAAACTCACAGCCTGGCTTCTGAGGAGCAGCTCTTAAGGAGAAAAGGATTCTCGGATAGGTTGGTGGCTACCCTCCTATCTAGCAGAAAGAATGTTACCAGAGCAATATATCACAAAGTCTGGAAAGTCTTTAACTCTTGGTGCACTGCATCCGGCAGACCATTAAAGCAGATTTCTTCTATCTTGGAATTTCTGCAAGAAGGAGCAGATAAGGGCCTAGCGATCAGTACCCTAAAAGTTCAGGTTGCCGCACTGGGGGTATATTTTGAGAAATCTATTTCATCAGAACCCCTAGTAAACAGATTCTTTAAAGCCCTCACTCGGGCTAGACCGATAGTGATCAAAAACTGTCCGTCATGGGACTTATCAGTCGTTCTACAGGCCCTGACCAGGGAACCTTTCGAACCTCTTAATTTAACCTCCCTGAAGCTAATTACTTTAAAAACAATTTTTCTAGTAACTATTACAAAGGCTCGAAGGATCAGTGAGCTGCAAGCTTTATCTATCAGGGAGCCATTTTTTTTCAATTTTTTCAGACAGAATTGTGCTGAAGACGGATCCTAACTTTTTACCAAAGGTTGCCTCAGTTCAAAATAGAACCCAGGAGAGAATACTTCCTACGTTTTGTTCTAATCCGTTGGGTAAGAAGGAAGAAGAATTCCATACCCTGGATGTTAAAAGAGCAGTCTTAAGTTACCTGGAAGCTACTAAAGACTTTAGGCGTTCAGACGCACTATTCATTTTATTTTCCGGAAATAAAAAAGGAAGACAATCTTCTAGTGGAACCATTGCCAGATGGTTGAGAATGGCTATCTCAGACGCCTATTCCCTTACAGGCCAGGAGAGTCCAGTAAGTATCAGGGCTCATTCTACTAGAGCTTCGGCGGTGAGTTGGGCAGAAAAAGCTGGTGCCACCCCCGAACAAATCTGTAAGGCAGCTACATGGACAAGTCTGACGACCTTTGCCCGTCATTATAGATTAGATCTCATGACGGCTGGGGACCAGGCTTTCGGAAGGAAAGTCTTACAGGCTGTTGTCCCACCCTAAATGGGGTAAGTCTCGATTATCCTCTCGGGTGCTGTCCTGAAAGACGTTTTGGAAAAATGCAAGTTAGACTTACCGGTAACTTGTTTTCCAATAGGCTTTCAGGACAGCAGGATACCGCCCTTTTTTTTATGCTGTTGCTGTAATACTATGTAATAACTGTCGCTTATGTGTTGCAGCTGGGGCTGGAGGTTCTCTACAAACAACTGATGGAAGCAACGTGGAGGCCTCCAATTAAAGACTTAATTGATGAGGTGTTTCCTGTAGGAGGAGGAGCCATGATCTCTCGGGTGCTGTCCTGAAAGCCTATTGGAAAACAAGTTACCGGTAAGTCTAACTTGCATTTTTTTGTCTGACTTGCAGTATTTTCTGTGCATACATCATTCAGGTGGCCATATTTGTTTGTCTTTCAGACTAAAGACTGGTGGACGTATGAGTTCTGCTATGGAAAACATTTACAGCAATACCATATTGAAGGTACATATATAATTAGTTCTTCCCCTAGAGTGTTTTGAATTGTTATTAATATTATTTTTATTTTTTAAACCCAGCGGCCTGAACGAAAAAACATATTGCTGTACCAACACAAGTAATGTTAGTGCGGTGATTTCTCCTGCTGTGATTTTGTGTTCTGACAGGGGGACTCCACCCTCCTGCTGGAACACACTTATCAGCGCTCGCAGATATTGGCTGTGAGCGCTGATCGGATGCTGGTTTGCCAACATGTCTGTTGACAAAAACCGGTCCTTAAACTGGCTTTTGTCAAAAGGACAGCTGTACACATGGTCCCAATGTCGGACAGTTTTTGCAGAGACGGTCAATATTCGGACAGTGTGTACCCAGCTTTAGACTACTGTTTCTCTAAAAAGAGCATACACTGTCAAACAGGCATTCCAGAGTCAGAAATTATACATTTTTTGTAAATGCCTGTATTCAGAAAGAACATTAAGACTCCTTTGGTAATCTGGCTTTGCTTGCCATACCCTGAGGGATCTTGTAAAGTGGCTCTGGTACAAACCTATAGAAATCTGGCCTCTGCAAAGAAGATGGTTTTTATACTTGCCTCTTCTGCTGCCTACAACACCAATCACTCCTGTAATGCAGAGAAGCTGCTACTAGACATAATCTTGTAAATCCAACACTTCCTGGAGTGTCGGAGTCCCCAGTTCCCACCAATACACTGTTGTCCCTGCAATTGGCTCTACAACTCTACTATATCTCTTATATATGCTTAAAATAAAATGCTGTACTCATACCAACTAAGCACTTTCCTTTTTACATAAAAAATTTGGTAGTGATGAGAGTTCTCCTTAACCCCATCCCCAGGGTAAAGTTCACCCCTCTCTAAATACCCTTACCTACCAAAGTTGCAGTCACGTGATGCTCTAGTCCCAAGCCTTTTCTCCTCTTGTTTGCTTTTGGTGGGGTCCTTCTTTGGATGTGCCACTGCCTGCATACAGTAAACGCTTCCTATTGGCTGTCCAGGGGTGGGTTCTCGCAGGATCCAGAAAAGGAAATGATCTCAGCAGCGGGGACTGGTGGTCCCTGTTGGTGGTGTAGGTGGGAGGATAAGTATAACTTCCTTCAGCAGGTATGAAATGAATAAAACATTGCAACATGGGTCAGAATTGGGTATGAGAAAGTGGTTGGAGGAGAGTAAAATTTTGGCCAGAGTGGTGTGTTTTTTTTTTTTTTTTTCCCCCATCGGTGTCCCATTATAGAGATTTTCCTTCACTTCCTGTCTCGTAGCCAAAACAGGAAGTGAGAGGAAATCCTTCCAAAATGACAGTTACTGGTAATCACTGGAACTAGTGTCCCTATTGGTAGATTTCCCCTCTGTTCTAGAGAAAATCCCCCAAAAAAATTTCTTTAGATTTCACTCTTGGCAATAATGGTAAACTGGACAAATGGGTAGCGTGAATCTTTCTAACCTGGCCACAGATGGCAATAAAAAAACTAGCAAGTTTTTTAAACCCTCTTCACTCTATTCGACACCATAAAACTAACGTTTTTTGCCTTTTTTTGGTTATACTCTTAACTGTTAATTGGCAGTACTAAGCTTGCACAACTGGACTATCAAAAAAAATTAAGCCTAACCTGTAATGGGTTTGTGTAACCTACAATTTTTCTTGGATGACATTTTACTTTAAACTTTGATCTGGGTGGAGTTTATTTTAAGTACATCGTTTTTGGCAGTCTTGTAGAATTACTATTTTACTGATTTGACCATAAAGCTATATTTTCTATCTTCTGGGGTTTCTTTTTTATAAATGTTTGTTCTTCCTGTGAACTATGTTGTGTAAATATAAGACGGTTTAGTTTTATTATATATTTTTTTTTTTTTTTTTTATTCCAGAATCTGAAGTAAAGGGAGACATCTTGTACCTTGGGTACTATCAGTCAGAATTTGACTGGAACAATGAAACCGCAAAGGTCAGCGGGTCACCTATCGTTTATCGCTTAGCTTATGTTATATCAGCAGATGAATATATGACTTGTTCCAGCAGCTTACTGTATCCATTGAATGAAGATTGGAACATTTTAAAAATGATGCTGATGAGAAGGCAGGCAGTCTTAGCTGTGCACAATACTGTATGTGCAGCTTTCGTCTAATGGGGCAAGTTGCACCAAAAACATTTGTCTAGTCATGACCGTTGTGCTTCTTTCCGATTTTAGTTGGAAACTGCAAATAGAGGGGAAAACAAAAGGCAGGTGCCACTTGAGTAAATTAAAAGATTCTTTATGAAGGCATCTGGATGTCCAGTGGAATGTCCATCTCCGCTCGGGTCAGCTGTCTCTTTTCCAGTCCCTATGATGCTGTGCCGTGTAGGGGGGAGGGCGGTATCCTGTCCGCCAGGTAACTTCCATTTTTCAGTCTGCAGCCAGAATGAGGTCTGGAGTGCAAGCTGTGGGTCTGGGATGAGTGCTGAGATGCGCCGTGAGGCGGGATGACGTCACGGACCCCTGTCCTAGATCCACAGCTTGTGCTCCATACCTTGTTCTGGCTGCCGACTGAAAACCGGAAGTTACCTGGCGGACAGGACACCGCCTTCCCTCCACACGGCACAGCATCATAGGGACTGGAAAAGAGACAGCTGACCCGAGCGGAGATGGACATTCCACTGGACATCCATATGCCTTCATAAAGAATCTTTTTTAATTTACTCAAGTGGCGCCTGCCTTTTTGTTTTCCTCTTTACATGCTTTGGATTTCTGCTTCAGCTCCTCTTGCAAGGCAGCCCTGTGTACGAAAGACTGTCATCTCGCATCAGAGCTACATTAGCTCAAAGGACTTAAATGGACTAGTTTCCATTATATTATAGCTATGCGCCACTACCCTGTGTTTTTTTATAGGAAATAAGGGTGCTGGACTTTGTAGCATAGAGAAGGTATATGAATTCCAATACAAGTAATCATTTGGCAAGTAAATGGTTCACACTTGCTTATCAGCTGTTATTTAGCCACCGATCTGGTATTCCCCATTGTGTTTTGAAACCTAAATGCTTGCAGTCATTCCACTTCTGTGTTTTTTTTTTTTTGGTTTGTTTTTTGGTTTGAGATGAGGTCGCAGTAGCTTTTCTATGGTCCTCATTTATGAAAATATACGTTGAGTGCAAAGAAACGGACTACGTTTTCCCCATTTTATTCTGGTGCAGGCTGAAAGATGCCAGTTATCTGCTTGGTTTGCTTTGTGAAAACCTGGACAGTTATTCTTTCAGATACCTGTAGTGGGCTGCTATGCCTATTGTAGCGTGAATATTTTATTCTTATTTCGCAGAGTATGTTCAACATAGACCAGCCACACATTTCTGGGGTTCAGAAGGGAACCCTCCTTGTATTTTTATGGTCAAAAAAAAAAAAAAAAAGTTTGAGATGTAAACAAGGCATACATACAGTAAGTTGACTCGTGCAAAATACAGGAAATACATTCCTGACAGGAAACATTCAGAGGGAACCCTCTTTAGCGAGGCTTTATACCCTAGAATATTTGTTTCTGGAGGATAACAGACTCTAATTGATTCACACATTCTGAGTTGGCAGAAGGACTTTAAGTTGAACAGGTTTCAGCAGCTGATTCTAGTCTTAAACCAGCTGCTGAATCCTGTTTTAGATTCAGTTCTAGTTATAGGTTGTAAAATAAATGGTATGTGCAGCGCAATAGCTAAGATAAAACAAAATAAAATGTGACAGTCCAATCAAATAAAACAGATATTCAAATGTCCCATTGGATAATAAGACAAATTCCTCATAGAAGAGAGTGAGAAGAAATCTCTGCCGACTGGGATGACGATACAATCCTCCCCCACACATGCAATGTGCTTACCAGAATTGGTGGACCTCTCAATTAAGAGAAGGTCATGCGAGCATGTATCCACCCTGGGATAATGGGATGTGGCTGCTGCAGATGAATCCTTCCAATGTCAGGAGTGAGGAAAAGCTGGATACTATCTCCAATGAGCAAACAAACTTCCACTGTAGGATGCTGAATGGATCTCCGTAAAGTGCAGGTGCCAAGAGAAAGATGAAGGGGACAATCTAAGTGTACTCCGTATGTACTTTATTTAAAATAGGTTCTCATATAAAATCAGCGCTATCGCGCAATGCATAAAAGGCTGATACTGAACAGCAAGCCGGATCAACTATCCAGCAGAGAGATGGCAGCGGGTGACGTCCGTGCATAAGCTCTTCCCCCGTATGCGGCGTTACGTCCAGAAGGACTTCGTCAGCGAGGGTGGAGCTTCAGTGTCACCCGGCTAACTGATATACCCAGCTGGTAACCATAGAAACGGAAATGCTAAAGCCGGAAGTTAGAGGAACAGACGGCTGATTTCCACCACGGTATCACCAGCAAGTAAAAATACAATAAAAGGTAAACAAGTGGTATGAAGTTTGTTACAATACCCTAGGTCCTTATGTGTGATAGAAAAAATAAAAATAAAAGTCGGACATAAAAATACCCGCGGCCATCTTTAACATGGGACAATAAAAAATCAACAATAAAATAAAGGCAACCTAACTATTTGTCTGAAATAAAACAGTTGAGATCAAACTCAACGTTTAAGCCTCTAGGTACAGCAACCTTGGTCTCATGTATCCACATGGACTCACGCTGGCTCAGTTGCCTAATAAAGTTGCCCCCTCTCCAGTGTTTAGTCACTTTTTCCAAACCCCAAAATTTGAGGCATTTTGGATTCCTATCATGAAACATTCTAAAATGCTTGGACACATAATGAGACTTCACACCTCTCCTAATGTTACCTACATGTTCTGCTATGCGGACTCCCATGGGTCTAGAGGTCCTCCCCACATATTGGAGACCGCAGTCACATTCAAGCATGTATACCACCACAACAGTGTCACATGTAATGAGGTTCTTGATCTGGTATGTTTTTTTGGTGGCAAAAGCAATAAAATCCTTTCTCTTCTTTAGATTGAATTTACATTGCCTGCATGCTGGACATTTTCCGCATGCGTAAAATCCTGACTTAAAGTTGAAAATCCTATTTTCTCTAATAACAGGGGGGTCTACAACACTGGGAGCAAGAATATCCCTAAGAGTAGGTGGTTTTTTGTAGATGAATTTCGGGCGCAGAGGAAGCACTGCACCCAAAACGCTATCTTTTCTTAAAATGTCCCAGTGTCGCAGGATGATTTTTTCAAATTTTTTGTGCTGTATATTGTAGTCGAGAATGATTTTATACTCAAATTTGTTCGCACCTCCTCCTTTTTTATCATTTTTATTAGAATCTGTAATGAGGGTGGTTCGATCCATGTTCCCAACTTCCTGAATATCACCCAAAATGTGATCCCTTTTGTATCCTTTTTGGAGAAAACGATCAGCCAATATATTGGCTTGTGTATGGTAATCAGACTCAAGGGTGCAATTACGCCGTAGGCGAATAAATTGCCCCTTGGGAATGTTACAGAGCCACGATTGATGGTGGCAACTATCTAATGGAATGAATCCATTACGGTCTGTGGGTTTAAAAAAAAAATTTTGTTTTAAATGATTCACCTTCTCTGAAAATTTCCAGATCTAAAAAGGCTATGTTTGAGGGGTCAGCGTTCCAAGTTAGACGTATGTTCTTGGTATTACCATTAAGCCTTGACATGAACATCTGCAGGCCAATGAGGTCTCCTTCCCAGATCATGATTAAATCATCAATGTATCGTTGGTAACATACAAGTTGTACAGGTCTGTCGCCAAAAACAAAATCCTCCTCCCAGAGGGCCATAAATAGATTTGCGACACTCGGCGCAAAACGGGCTCCCATAGCCACAACCGAGTGTCTGCAAATAAAAATTCCCATCATGCCAGAAGTAATTCCTGGAAAGACAGATATCTAATGATCTCATGAGGAAATTTTTCAAAGGAGATGGTAAACTAGACTTATCTAGAGCCCACTGAGCCGATGTAAGAGCATCCTTGTGGCCAATAATGGTATACAAAGAGCTGACATCAGCTGTGACTAATAAGCTATTGGCTTTACAAGGGGTACTCTCCAAAATTTGAATGATGTGTTTTGTATCTTTAAGATACGCTGCGGTAGTAGCCACCAACGGTTTGAGAAAATAATCAATATATTGACCTAATCTCGCTGATACGGAATCAATACCGTTGACAATCGGTCTGCCTGGAGGAAAACAAGGATCCTTGTGCACTTTCGGTAAAAAGTACACAATAGGTCTCCTACAGGCGCTAGGATCTAAGTATAACGCTTCTTTTTTAGTGAGAACTCCATCCTCCTTCCCTGAGGAGATTATTGCTTGAAGTTCATCTTTAAACTGAAAAACAGGATCATGACCTATTTTCTTATATGTGTTTGTGTCTGACAGCAATCTATCAAGTTCTCCTTTATAGTATGTTTTACTCATGATTACCAACCCCCCACCCTTATCTGCGGGGCGGACTACTACATCTTTGTTATTTTCCAGTGTGCTGATACCTTTTTTCAAATAAGAGGGATCCCCCACTTTCTTTATTTTCATTGTTTCCAAATCGCTGTTGACCATATTTTTGAAGACCTCAATGTGTCTATGGTCATTTTTGGGAGGATTAAAAACTGACTTATTAGCCAGATTAGAGTGAATTCCAGATGAAACACCGAGGGCTCCTTGGGTGGATCTTTCGCCAGGTTTTGAGAGAAAATATCTTTTAATATTGAGGGTTCTGACAAATTTCTGCAAACTGATGTACGTCTGAAATTTGTTGAAGTTACGCACTGGTGCGAACTTCAGCCGTTTATCAAGGACCTTCAGTTCATCTTCGGATACGATGGTCCCACTAATATTATAGATACCTGCCCCTAGTGGGATCTTGTCCTTTTTAAGTCTTCTTCCTCCTCGTCTTCCTCTCTTTCCCTTCTTTTGCCTCCCTGCCTGTTTCCAGTTGGGGTGTTGTTCCATGGGATTTGCCATTGGGACTGGGGGCTCCCTAAAAAAACACTTTCCTGATGGGTTCCTTCACTATACAGAGGTGTGAATCTGTTATAAGTGGATGTGGTGGCTCTATCATACTGATCATATTGGTAATCATGATCTCTAGGGTACTGATTATAGTTGTAAGGATGACTACCCCTATTAGGTCCAATCAAGGACCTAATAGGGGTAGTCATCCTTACAACTATAATCAGTACCCTAGAGATCATGATTACCAATATGATCAGTATGATAGAGCCACCACATCCACTTATAACAGATTCACACCTCTGTATAGTGAAGGAACCCATCAGGAAAGTGTTTTTTTAGGGAGCCCCCAGTCCCAATGGCAAATCCCATGGAACAACACCCCAACTGGAAACAGGCAGGGAGGCAAAAGAAGGGAAAGAGAGGAAGACGAGGAGGAAGAAGACTTAAAAAGGACAAGATCCCACTAGGGGCAGGTATCTATAATATTAGTGGGACCATCGTATCCGAAGATGAACTGAAGGTCCTTGATAAAGGGCTGAAGTTCGCACCAGTGCGTAACTTCAACAAATTTCAGACGTACATCAGTTTGCAGAAATTTGTCAGAACCCTCAATATTAAAAGATATTTTCTCTCAAAACCTGGCGAAAGATCCACCCAAGGAGCCCTCGGTGTTTCATCTGGAATTCACTCTAATCTGGCTAATAAGTCAGTTTTTAATCCTCCCAAAAATGACCATAGACACATTGAGGTCTTCAAAAATATGGTCACCAGCGATTTGGAAACAATGAAAATAAAGAAAGTGGGGGATCCCTCTTATTTGAAAAAAGGTATCAGCACACTGGAAAATAACAAAGATGTAGTAGTCCGCCCCGCAGATAAGGGTGGGGGGTTGGTAATCATGAGTAAAACATACTATAAAGGAGAACTTGATAGATTGCTGTCAGACACAAACACATATAAGAAAATAGGTCATGATCCTGTTTTTCAGTTTAAAGATGAACTTCAAGCAATAATCTCCTCAGGGAAGGAGGATGGAGTTCTCACTAAAAAAGAAGCGTTATACTTAGATCCTAGCGCCTGTAGGAGACCTATTGTGTACTTTTTACCGAAAGTGCACAAGGATCCTTGTTTTCCTCCAGGCAGACCGATTGTCAACGGTATTGATTCCGTATCAGCGAGATTAGGTCAATATATTGATTATTTTCTCAAACCGTTGGTGGCTACTACCACAGCGTATCTTAAAGATACAAAACACATCATTCAA
Organism: Rana muscosa; assembly: GCA_029206835.1. NCBI lineage: Eukaryota > Metazoa > Chordata > Amphibia > Anura > Ranidae > Rana > Rana muscosa. Next base: position 878,423,159 of record CM055117.1, read on the forward strand.
ATTTTGGAGAATACCCCTTGTAAAGCCAATAGCTTATTAGTCACAGCTGATGTCAGCTCTTTGTATACCATTATTGGCCACAAGGATGCTCTTACATCGGCTCAGTGGGCTCTAGATAAGTCTAGTTTACCATCTCCTTTGAAAAATTTCCTCATGAGATCATTAGATTTCTGTCTTTCCAGGAATTACTTCTGGCATGATGGGAATTTTTATTTGCAGACACTCGGTGTGGCTATGGGAGCCCGTTTTGCGCCGAGTGTCGCAAATCTATTTATGGCTCTCTGGGAGGAGGATTTTGTTTTTGGCGACAGACCTGTACAACTTGTATGTTACCAACGATACATTGATGATTTAATCATGATCTGGGAAGGAGACCTCATTGGCCTGCAGATGTTCATGTCAAGGCTTAATGGTAATACCAAGAACATACGTCTAACTTGGAACGCTGACCCCTCAAACATAGCCTTTTTAGATCTGGAAATTTTCAGAGAAGGTGAATCATTTAAAACAAAACATTTTTTTAAACCCACAGACCGTAATGGATTCATTCCATTAGATATTTGCCACCATCAATCGTGGCTCTGTAACATTCCCAAGGGGCAATTTATTCGCCTACGGCGTAATTGCACCCTTGAGTCTGATTACCATACACAAGCCAATATATTGGCTGATCGTTTTCTCCAAAAAGGATACAAAAGGGATCACATTTTGGGTGATATTCAGGAAGTTGGGAACATGGATCGAACCACCCTCATTACAGATTCTAATAAAAATGATAAAAAAGCAGGAGGTGCGAACAAATTTGAGTATAAAATCATTCTCGACTACAATATACAGCACAAAAAATTTGAAAAAATCATCCTGGGACATTTTAAGAAAAGATAGCGTTTTGGGTGCAGTGCTTCCTCTGCGCCCGAAATTCATCTACAAAAAACCACCTACTCTTAGGGCTATTCTTGCTCCCAGTGTTGTAGACCCCCCTGTTATTAGAGAAAATAGGATTTTCAACTTTTTGTCAGGATTTTACGCATGCGGAAAATGTCCAGCATGCAGGCAATGTAAATTCAATCTAAAGAAGAGAAAGGATTTTATTGCTTTTGCCACCAAAAAAACATACCAGATCAAGAACCTCATTACATGTGACACTGTTGGGGTGGTATACATGCTTGAATGTGACTGCGGTCTCCAATATGTGGGGAGGACCTCTAGACCCATGGGAGTCCGCATAGCAGAACATGTAGGTAACATTAGGAGAGGTGTGAAGTCTCATTATGTGTCCAAGCATTTTAGAATGTTTCATGATAGGAATCCAAAATGCCTCAAATTTTGGGGTTTGGAAAAAGTGACTAAACACTGGAGAGGGGGCAACTTTATTAGGCAACTGAGCCAGCGTGAGTCCATGTGGATACATGAGACCAAGGTTGCTGTACCTAGAGGCTTAAACGTTGAGTTTGATCTCAACTGTTTTATTTCAGACAAATAGTTAGGTTGCCTTTATTTTATTGTTGATTTTTTATTGTCCCATGTTAAAGATGGCCGCGGGTATTTTTATGTCCGACTTTTATTTTTATTTTTTCTATCACACATAAGGACCTAGGGTATTGTAACAAACTTCATACCACTTGTTTACCTTTTATTGTATTTTTACTTGCTGGTGATACCGTGGTGGAAATCAGCCGTCTGTTCCTCTGACTTCCGGCTTTAGCATTTCCGTTTCTATGGTTACCAGCTGGGTATATCAGTTAGCCGGGTGACACTGAAGCTCCACCCTCGCTGACGAAGTCCTTCTGGACGTAACGCCGCGTACGGGGGAAGAGCTTATGCACGGACGTCACCCGCTGCCATCTCTCTGCTGGATAGTTGATCCGGCTTGCTGTTCAGTATCAGCCTTTTATGCATTGCGCGATAGCGCTGATTTTATATGAGAACCTATTTTAAATAAATAAATTTTAAATAAAGTACATACGGAGTACACTTAGATTGTCCCCTTCATCTTTCTCTTGGCACCTGCACTTTACGGAGATCCATTCAGCATCCTACAGTGGAAGTTTGTTTGCTCATTGGAGATAGTATCCAGCTTTTCCTCACTCCTGACATTGGAAGGATTCATCTGCAGCAGCCACATCCCATTATCCCAGGGTGGATACATGCTCGCATGACCTTCTCTTAATTGAGAGGTCCACCAATTCTGGTAAGCACATTGCATGTGTGGGGGAGGATTGTATCATCATCCCAGTCGGCAGAGATTTCTTCTCACTCTCTTCTATGAGGAATTTGTCTTATCATTATTCAATGGGACATTTGAATATCTGTTTTATTTGATTGGACTGTCACATTTTATTTTGTTTTATCTTAGCTATTGCGCTGCACATACCATTTATTTTACAGATTATCTTTGGGCTTGTGATTTACCTTGTGTTCAGCTGGCATTTTTAGGTTATATTAGAGGTTGTTTGCGCTGATTGTTCCCTTATTCTATACATCTAGTTATAGGTTGGACCAGCTGCTGAAACCTGCTTTTATAAATGCAGTCTTCTTCTTTTTTTTTTTTTTTTTTCATGAGCTAGAAGATCAGGTTTTGACTGTGGTAGTAGTAATTATTATAATTGCTGTTCTTGTTTACTTGGCTCAGAAATTTGCCAATTTATGACCAGGGTTTGCTAGTTCAAATCTACCCAGACCTTGTCTGCTTAACCAATTAATATTGTGTTTCCTTCTCTTAGGCTTCTAAACATCACAAACTAAAGCGCTACCACAGCCAGATGTATGTGAATGGTTCTAGGTGTGATCTAAATGGAAAGTCCAGAGAGACAGAGGTTAGAGTAAGTATAGTAGGAATAATTTTTAAAGTGTATAGAAGGTCAAAACTTGAGATGGATAGGATGGATAGAGAGATAGATAATCTATCTCAATAAAAAAAAAATATATATATATATATATATATATATATATATATATATATATTTATTTTTCGTACATCACGGGACACAGAGTGACATAGTAGTAACTATGTGGGTTATAGGCCTACCTTCAGGTGATGGACACTGGCACACCCAAGACAGGAAGTCCCCTCCTCTATATAACCCCTCCCATACCAGGTGTACCTCAGTTTTTTTCACCAGTGTCTAAGGTGGTGGTCACGTTGAAGATGTCTTACAAGAAGCTTTGCTAAAAGGCCCTCGGGTCAAGTAAGCTATATACCAGATCCATCCAAAGTGCCTGCATGGCCAAAGTGGATGGTACCCGGGCCTCAGTTAAGAAGAACGGGGTTTTGCCTGTAATGCCTTTCCTAGGAGGGCTGGATCCTGGTTCCCAGTACTTTGGTCAGACCAAATACCAAAAGTCTCTGGCAGGATGCGGTACAGGTCCAGGGGAATCCTAATGGAACCCGGTCCCTGAAGGTTTAGTGACATAGCCCGCCGTGATGGGTGGAAATTGGGCTATCTTTCTCAGCAGAGTCCTGCGGCAGGAAAAGGTAAGGGAAGAGTCCCTGTGGAATTTGGTTCAAACAGAGGAACCTCCTACCTTGAGCTATGGTGTCTTGTCTGTTAGTTACCACTGGGTGGTACTGCTTGCCTTCTATGTCTGCTTAGCAAATGTTGCCTTGTCTGATTTATACATTTGGCTCATAACAGAAATCTTATTCCTAGTCTATCACCCACAGTGACTGCAGACAGTTATGCCTCTGACTGATTCCTAAGTGCAGCTTGTTTGAGCAAGTCTGCTGTAAAGTCCTGGGTGCTGCCGGAAATGTCTCCTATTTTGGTGGAATAGACATGTGCGTTACCTATCCAAAAATATGTTAAAGTACTAATACTCAAACGTTGGCAGCACTAGTGCAAAAATAGCAAGAAATGGAGACAATATGTTTAAAATCAAGTCCACTTATGAAAAAATGGTAATCCACTTGGATATTGCACATTAGTGTGAGTCCATTAAAAAACAGAAGGGTGAGAGTAAAATAGTCCATCAAAGAAATTAGGATAATTTGATAAACTCCAACACTGGATAAGATCTCCGTCACCACACTGCTTGTGTCACCCCTTCCAGGTAATACACTTACCAGAATATACTGGATAGTGCGCTTATCACTCCACAGATGCTGTCCGCAGACCAAGCACTTGCCATCTAGGTATTGCTCATCACAAGCAAATGTGCAATATCTAAGTGGATTACCATTTTTTCATAAGTGAACTTGATTTTAAATATATTGTCTCCATTTCTTGCTGTTTTTGCACTAGCGCTGCTAATGTTTGAGTATTAGAACTTTGACATATTTTTAAATATATTTTGTATTATAGTAGCTGCTTATCGTCTCTATTTTTCCGTGTGCGCTGAGTGAGATATATTGAACTTGGTTTACTATTTCTCATTTTTGTGTGTGTGTGTGTGTGTGTGTGTGTGTGTGTTACCTGCCTTGTCTCTACATGTCTTGCCGCTTGACAGTGTCCCTGGCTGATTGCCATCCTCGGAGCGGTTTCCAGCCTTTTCCGTGTGCTCCCCCCCCCCCCTCCTTCCTCCTCAGCACGGCAAGCACCACCATGTGCACGCACGCGCGAAAGTCTTCCTTCATACAAAGCACGCTGAGCGCTGACGTCATCTCCTCGGCGCAGGGCAGCCCTGTGTATTTTAAGCTCAGTCTGTCTATGTACTCTCTGGCTGAAGGAGGGACACTGAAGCGCTGTGGACAGGCAATAACTGATTGTTAACAGACAAGCAATACAGACAGTACAGGCATCCGGCAGGCTGGTGTATACAGGCATTTCCCAGACACATTTAGCTCTGCATTAGGCTGGTCCTTAATAGCAGTTGTTTCGCTGGACTATTGATCAGCAGTAGATGCAAAATTGGCTGCGAGTACCTCTGCTTGGGACTGCCTTCCAAAAGTTCTGGGACTAAAAACCCTAAAACTAAAAGGTTCACCATCGGGCTCTGAGGATCTCGGTCATGCTTCCGCTGTCCAGTCCTCCCCTGATAAATCGGAGGTAGTTGCCCAGGGTGAGCCATCGGGGTTGCTGGCTGCTGCGGCTGTACTCAGCCCTCCTGCTTATGTAACGTAAGAGGTTTTTGCTTCAGCTCTGGGGGGATTGGAACAGAGATGGGCAGCATTGATCGCGTCTTCCCTTCCAGAGAGGAAGCGCGCCAGGTCTCCCTCTCCCCCTTCGGAGTTCCGAACAGCAGAGCAGTTATCTCCAGAGGAGGTTGATTTGCCCTCAGGGGACCAGGCAGAGGGGCACTCTAAAGTTTCTGCTTCTGAAGAGTCCACTTTAGAGGAACAGTTTTCAGCTTCACAGTCTGAAAAATTATTGGTACAGTCTCGTACTGAGATGGTCCATACAGCTTTTAAATTGCCCCTGTCAAAACCAGCAGCGAGGTCTGTTTCCTCTTTGGGTTCATTTAAAAGCCCCTCAGGCCAATTGCTCTTTTCCTGCTCATCCTTTTATTAGAGGAACTCATTTTATCAGGATTGGGAACATCCGGATAAGCAATTTCTTCCAGCTAAGAGATTTTCTATTCTGTATCCTATGGGATTAAAGTTCACCAAGAAATGGAGTTTGCCAGCAGTAGATGCTGCTATATCCTGTGTGAATAAAAGTCTGACTTGTTTTGTGGACAATGTACAGATGTTCAAAGATCCAACGGATAAAAGGTTGGAGACATTGTTGAAAAATTCCTTTTCGGTGGCAGGTGCGGTGGCTCAGCCTGCAGTGGCAGCTATAGGCATTTGCCAAGCTTTAAAGGATCAAATGAAGCAGGTTTTGAAGGATATCCCTGCTCAGCAAGCACGGGACTTAGCTGAATTGCCCAGGGCGTTATGTTTCGCGGTAGATGCCATTAAGGATTCAATTTGTCAGGCCTCCCGCGTTACGCTCCTATTGGTACACATGCGTAGGCTCCTGTGGTTAAAAAATTGGGCAGCCGAGACACCTTGTAAAAAGCTCCTGGCTGGGTTTCCGTTCCATGGGGAACGATTGTTTGGGGATGATTTGGACAAGTATATCCAAAGAATCTCTAATGGGAAAAGTACTCTCTTACCAGTAAAAAGGAGCAGATGTCCTTCTTTTAAACGATCTTCCTCTCCAGTCCCGGGGTCATCAGCCTCTAAACAGTTCAGACGGCCTCCCCGGTCAGGACCTGGAAGAAGGACTCGGGGTCAGTCCCAGGGTCACAAAAAACCCTGGGGACTTGAGCCCACTAAACCGGGCCCCAAGTCTACATTGTGAAGAGATGCCCCCACTCAGTCGGGTGGGGGAAGTCTTCAATTGTTCTCAGGGACTTGGCAGGAGGAGATTCAGGACAGTTGGGTCCTCTCCACGGTGTCACTAGGGTACAAGTTGGAGTTACGAGGGTTTCCTCCACCTCGCTTTCTAAGGTCAAGTGTTCCAAGGGGATCCAGCAAAGAGTCTCTCTTGCTGGCGTTGGACCAACTGTTGTCCCAAGGCGTGATCATGAAGGTTCCTGTAGAGGAACACGGCTTGGGTTTCTATTCAAACCTCTTTACAGTTCCAAAGCCAAACAGGCCTATCTTGGATCTCAAGGGTCTAAACCGGTTCCTGAACATTCGCTCCTTTTTTGTATGGAGTCGATTCGATCGGTGGTCTCCGCACTACAAGGGGGAGAGCTGCTAGCATCAATCGACATCAAGGACGCGTATCTGCACGTACCCATTTTTCCCGCTCATCTGAATCTCCTGCACTTCAAGGTGGAGCAGCACCACTATCAGTTCGTGGCCTTACCCTTTGGGCTGGCCACTGCACCTCGAGTATTCACAAAGGTACTGGCCCCGCTTTTAGCCACACTAAGATCTCAGGGTGTGTCGATTTTAATGGCATACCTAGACGATCTTCTGCTGGTGGGTCACTCAATAGCCAGCTTAAACCAGGCTGTACACAACACGGTCAAGTATCTAGAATCTTTAGATTGGGTTCTCAATCTAGAAAAATTAGCCTTTACAACCAGTAAAAAGGTTGGAAAGAATTTTGTTTTATTTTTTATTTTTTGCCCCAGGCAAAGGTCACTTCCTTAAGAGAGTTCATCCAGATAGTCATGGAAAAAAGAGGCCCCACCATTCGCCTTTGCATGCAGTTACTGGGGAAAATGACGTTGGCGGGGACTCGCCCAGTATCGTGCCATATAACAGCTGGTGGCGGACCGTCACCTCTCTCTGCGAGCTATCACTCCGAAGTGTCACCGCTACACGATGCACCTCCGCAAGCTCAGGTAAATGGGGAATCCACATCTTCCCCATATATGCTTTCAAATACATACATGCATACAACCAATTCTACTGATTCTCATACACTTAGTCCATATCCCACACACACACACATACATTTATACATACTGACATACACCTACACACATACTTACACATGCGCACGCACACACATATCCATTAACTTCAATCTGAGACACTCTTTAACCACTTAACGACCGCTCACTGTATATGTACGTCGGCAGAATGGCACCGACAGGCACAATCACGTACAGTGTACGTGATTGCCTTTGTACAGTTGGGGGGTCCGATCGGCATACAAGAGAAGACATACAGGTTAGTGCACAAACAGCACACTGACACCAGGACACATAGGCACACAAATCGGCCCCCCCAGATCACCCCCCAGTCATAGTGTCAGTGATTGCAGTGACCATTTATTTACTGATCACTGCAATCAGTGACATTTGTGACTGTAAAAGTGTCAAAGTTAGTTTTAGGTCCAGTGTAGCCCCCTAACCCCCCCTAATAAAGGTTTAACCCCCTGATCACCCCCCAGATAACCCTTTCACCGCCGTCGCTAAGCGATCATTTTTCTGATCGCTGTCTTAGCGTCTGTGATGCAGATCGGTAGCCAGTAATTTTTTTTAGGTTCGCCGCAGGTTTTTATAGCGCCAGGTACCCCCATATATTATCTAATAAAGGTTTTAACCCCCTAATTGCCCCTAGTTAACCCTTTCACCAGTGATCACCATGTAAGTGTTACGGGTGACGCTGGTTAGTTTGCTTTTTATAGTGTCAGGGCACCCGCCATATATATATAACCCAATAAAGGCTTAACCCCCTGATCGCCCGGCGGGTGGTATCAATTAGGTTTTAGCGTCAGAGAGGGTCTGCATCACACCCTAGGCAGCGTCAGGTTAGTGCCAGTAACGCTAACACCCACGCGTGAAGCATACACCTCCCTTAGTGGTATAGTATCTGAACAGATCAATATCTGATCAGATCTATACTAGCGTCCCCAGCAGTTTAGGGTTCCCAAAAACGCAGTGTTAGCGGGATCAGCCCAGATACCTGCTAGCACCTGCGTTTTGCCCCTCCGTCCAGCCCAGGCCACCCAAGTGCAGTATCGATCGATCACTGTCACTTACAAAACACAACACAGATAACTGCAGCGTTCGCAGAGACAGGCCTGATCCCTGTGACTCCAGTGCTGTAGGAGGTGGTTTCACCACCACAGTTAAAAAAAATAAACTTATATGCCGAAGCATTGGGGCAGCAGGGGCGGAGCAGCGATTTTGCTCCTAATTCTGCGTACATACGGTCGAAATTCCGACGGAGGCTTGCCCGTGGAAAAGTCCGACCATGTGTGTGTGCGGCATAACTTTTTTGCGGGAGGATGCCCCCATGCTTCGGCATATATAAATGGTGCATGTATGCCCATCATTAGAAGTGGGTGGGTGAAGGGCGGTATTCTAATGGTGGGCATACCCACCGATCAATCTCTTTTTTTCATTCAGCCAACAGGCTGCATGGAAAAAAAAAGATTACAATAAATGTCCAACAAGGACCAGCAACGTACTGGTATGCTGCTGGACTTTGAATGTTTATACCAGAATGATGCCTGCGGGTTTAGGTATCATCTTGGTATCATTCTTTTCAGCCAGCGGCCGGCTTTCATGTAAAAGCAATCCTAGTGGCTAATTGGCCTCTGGACTGCTTTTACAAGCAGTGGGAGGGAATGTCTGTCTCCCCCCCCCCCCCCCCCCCCGGATATAAAAAGCGCCATTGGGAAAGCATTTCATCACACCGATCTTGGTGTGGTCAGATGCTTTGAGGGCAGAGGAAAGATCTAGGGTCTAGAAGACCCCAGTTTTTTCAAAAAAAGAGTACCTGTCACTACCTATTGCTATCATAGGGGATATTTTATTGTTCTCAGGGAATGTAAAATGATAAATAAATATGGAAGGAACAATTTAAAAATAAAGTAAAAAGCAAAATTAATAATAAAAAAAAAAAAAAAAGCACCCCTGTCCTGCCCTGCTCTTGCCCAATGGCGAACGCAAGTGTCGGTCTGGCGTCATATGTAAACAGAAATTGCATCATGCATGTGGGGTATCACCGCAAAGGTCAGATCGAGGGCAGTAATTTTAGCAGTAAACCTCCTCTGTAAATCTAACGGGGTGACCTGTAAAGGCTTTTAAAGGCTTTTAAAAATGTATGTAGTTTGTCGCCAATGCGCGTTTGTGCGAAATTTTAAAGCATGTCGTGTTTGGTATCTATGTACTTCGGCCTAAGATCATCTTTTTTATTTAATCAAACATTTGGGCAATATAGTGTGTTTTAGTGCACTAAAATTAAAGTGTATTTTTTTCCCAAAAAAATGCGTTTGAAAAATCGCTGCGCAAATACTGTGTAGAAAAAAAAAATATGTAGGGCCTTTGCTTTAAAAATATATATAATGTTTGGGGGTTCAACATAATTTTCTTGCAAAAAAAAAAAAATATGTTTTCATGTAAACAAAGTGTCAAAAAGGGCTTTGTCTTCAAGTGGTTAGAAGAGTGGATGTAAGCTTCCTAATGTTGTGTATAAAATGCCAGAACAGTTCAACCCCCCCCCCCCAAATGACCCCATTTTGGAAAGTAGACACCCCAAGCTATATACTGAGAGGCATGTCGAGTCCATGGAATATTTTATATGTTGACACAAGTTGCGGAAAAAATTTTTTTTTTTTTTTTTTTTTTTTGCACAAAGTTGTCACTAAATGATATATTGCTCAAACATGCCATGGGCATATGTGGATATACACCCCAAAATACATTCTGTTGCTTCTCCTGAGTACGGGGATACCACATGTGTGAGACTGTTTGGGAGCCTAGCCGCGTACGGGACCCCAAAAACCAAGCACCACCTTCGGGCTTTCTAAGGGTGTAAATTTTTGATTTCACTTCTCACTGCCTATCACAGTTTCGGAGGCCATGGAATGCCCAGATGGCACAAAATCCCCCCAAATGACCCCATTTTGGAAAGTGGCAATGTCAGTATCTAAAAAAATACAAAAAAACTGTCATAACCTGGGAAATGGAACAAGCACCAAAGGAAGAAAAAAAAAAAGCCCATAGGGGCAATACTCACATCCAACATGTGGAAATGCAACAAAGAGAGCTGGAAACTCCCCATGAAGGGGACATCCTTTCCGGGAGCTATGGCGGCGTGAGGCGTAGAGGGACCTCCACATGGCCGCACTAAGGCCGCACTCTGCATAGCAGGTCCAACCATTTCTACTATACCACGGTCTCTTATATGTTCCATTATGAGGTAATACTCAGCTATTTATTGCTCAGTCCTATTGCTCTGTCCACTCACAGATCACTGGGCCTAAATGGTAATGGTTATCATTTATACTCCTTTCAGAAGTCTCTCAAGACAATGCTGTCAATACCCATGATTACACACCTGAGACCATTATCTATTCCTGCCTTAGTGCGGCCATGTGGAGGTCCCTCTACGCCTCACGCTGCCATAGCTCCCGGAAAGGATGTCCCCTTCATGGGGAGTTTCCAGCTCTCTTTGTTGCATTTCCACATGTTGGATGTGAGTATTGCCCCTATGGGCTTTTTTTTTTCTTCCTTTGGTGCTTGTTCCATTTCCCAGGTTATGACTGTTTTTTTTTGTAATTTTTAGATACTGACATTGCTGCTCCTGATGAGTGAATATCTATGCTTCACGAAACGCGTAGAGCCTTGTAATTGCAATGTTCTATACTGATCAAGTCACCAACATGTCTTACATGCATCTTTTTTTATATGATCAGCATTTTTAATTTTGATACAATGGGAAGTTCTCAGTTTGTGTAGGCAGATCCCTTCCACTGTCATGTAATCATGTTCCCTTCTGTACATTTTATGAAATTATATTGTGCGATTATTTATTGGTTGTCTGTATTAAATTTTGGTCAATAAACCTACTATGCTTTGACCCCTCATCGATGACTGCGTTGCTTCATTCAAAGTCCCAAACCTCCCCCCTTTTTTCTAGTATATAGGGATGGAGGCATGGACTATTCCTTGTCCTTGCCTCATATAAAGTCCCAAACCTTCATTTTTCGCTCTGCATAGGGATGGAGGCACGCAGTCTTCTTAGTGTTTGGTCAAAACTACCAATTGGCATATCCAATTCACATTTGGGTACAATTGTTACTTTCGTTTATCAGTTTTATTTTTTACTTTTTCATCTTTGTCACCCTGTGATTTGGACATTCACCTCAATTTTGTCCAGCACATTTTTATCTTTCCACCCTAACCTACAATCGTCACTTCCTGTGATGATAGTGCACCTTGATCTGGTACTATTGGGCTTTGACCCACATCCATTTCCGGGAGTTTGATGACACACCACGGGAACTCGCCTCCCCTTCCTGGGGCGGATGGCTTCCTCCATGCTGTGCATCGGCGTCACGCTGCACACGGCGTATGTACGACGTCATTTGACGCCGCAACACCGTTTAGTTGCAATCCATTTGCGGCCGGTGGGGATTATCCTTTGGCGCCAAACACTGGGTGGTTCATCGCCCTGATGTTGGCGCCTTCCCCACAATGGGCACGCTAACATGACGGATGGCAGGTCATTGGCGCACGGGCCCTTATAGGTCGCACTGCGGTCAGCACATTTGGCATATTGGAACTCTGCATAGCAGGTCCAACCATTTCTACTATACCATGGTCTCTTATATGTTCCATTATGAGGTAATACTCAGCTATTTATTGCTCAGTCCCATTGCTCTGTCCACTCGCAGATCACTGGGCCTAAATGGTAATGGTTATCATTTATACTCCTTTCAGAAGTCTCTCAAGACAATGCTGTCAATACCCATGATTACACACCTGAGACCATTATCTATTCCTGCCTTAGTGCGGCCATGTGGAGGTCCCTCTACGCCTCACGCTGCCATAGCTCCCGGAAAGGATGTCCCCTTCATGGGGAGTTTCCAGCTCTCTTTGTTGCATTTCCACATGTTGGATGTGAGTATTGCCCCTATGGGCTTTTTTTTTTCTTCCTTTGGTGCTTGTTCCATTTCCCAGGTTATGACTGTTTTTTTTGTATTTTTTAGATACTGACATTGCTGCTCCTGATGAGTGAATATCTATGCTTCACGAAACGCGTAGAGCCCTGTAATTGCAATGTTCTATACTGATCAAGTCACCAACATGTTTTACATGCATCTTTTTATATGATCAGCATTTTTAATTTTGATACAATGGGAAGTTCTCCGTTTGTGTAGGCAGATCCCTTCCACTGTCATGTAATCATGTTCCCTTCTGTACATTTATGAAATTATATTGTGCGATTATTTATTGGTTGTCTGTATTAAATTTTGGTCAATAAACCTACTATGCTTTGACCCCTCACCGATGACTGCGTTGCTTCATTCAAAGTCCCAAACCTCCCCCCTTTTTTCTAGTATATAGGGATGGAGGCATGGACTATTCCTGGTCCTTGCCTCATATAAAGTCCCAAACCTTCATTTTTCATTTTGGAAAGTAGACACCCCAAGCTATTTGCTGAGAGGTATTGTGAGTATTTTGCAGATCTCGCTTTTTGTCACAAAGTTTTGAAAATTGAAAACAAAAAAAAATAAAAAAAAATTTTTTTTCTTTCTTCATTTTCAAAAACAAATGAGAGCTGTAAAATACTCACCATGCCTCTCAGCAAATAGCTTGGGGTGTCTACTTTCCAAAATGGGGTCATTTGGGGGGGTTTTGTGCTATTTTGGCATTTTATGGCCTTCGAAACTGTGATAGGTAGTGAGGAGTGAAATCAAAAATTTGCGCCCTTAGAAATCCTGAAGGTGGTGCTTGGTTTCCGGGCGCCCGTACGCGGCTAGGCTCCCAAAAAGTCCCACACATGTGGTATCCCCGTACTCAGGAGAAGCAGCAAAATGTATTTTGGGGTGCAATTCCACATATAACCATGGCATGTGTGAGCAATATAGAATTTAGTGACAACTTTTTGTATTTTTTTTTTGTTTTTTGTCATTCAATCACTTGAGACAAAAAAAAAAAAAATATTCAATGGGCTCAACATGCCTCTCAGCAATTTCCTTGGGGTGTCTACTTTCCAAAATGGGGTCATTTGGGGGGGTGCTTGTACTGCCCTGCCATTTTAGCACCTCAAGAAATGAGATAGGCAGTCATAAATTAAAAGCTGTGTAAATTCCAGAAAATGTACCCTAGTTTGTAGACGCTATAACTTTTGCGCAAACCAATAAATATACGCTTTATTGACTTTTTTTTTTACTAAAGACGTGGCTGAATACATTTTGGCCTAAATGTATGACTAAAATTTTGTTTATTCTATTTTTTCTTATAACAAAAAGTAGATATCATTTTTTTTCAAATTTTCGGTCTTTTTACGTTTATATCGCAAAAAATAAAAATCGCAGAGGCAATCAAATACCATTAAAAGAAAGCTCTATTTGTGGGAAGTAAAGGACGCTAATTTCATTTGGGTACAACATTGCATGTCCGCACAATTTACAGTTAAAGCAGCGCAGTGCAAAATTCTGAAATCACCTCTGGTCCTTTAGCTACCAAATGGTCCGGGGCTTAAGTGGTTAATGTTCTTATCCAATAACATATCTTCTATTCATAGATATGTCCTTTTTATGTGCATTTGATGTGCAGATGTATTAATCCAAACTCACTTTAATGACACCGTCACATCACTCACTCCGACATTTTTTTCCAACAAATATTTTTTTTATCCTTATTCATTTTTTTTGTCACCTCTCATATCTTCAAACTTACATATTCTCATTTTTCAATCCTTTTTTCACTTTCACATAGAACTGGTTTATTACCACACAAGCACTTTCTTTCGGCGTGGTGATTCGCAGCGACTGATGGGTATGACTCCCCGTTTACCCTGATCAGTGGATCTCCCTTCTCAACCCCAGGGAGGACTATATACGCGGGACCACCTCTCCATGCATTTCCCCAATTATGGCTGCAACATATGGGCTGCCTGGCAAGGTATATTGATCCTTCCTTTTTTTTTTTCCCCCTTTTTTTTTTCTTCCTTTTTTTCTTTTCCTTTTACTCCTTTTCTTCTTTTTCCTATCTTTTTGGGTTTGTCTATGGGGAGTAGTGGATCCCCAGAAACTACCACAACAAATCTCTTTATTCATTTTAATTTTAGAACTTCTTCATGCATCCAAACTCCTGACAAGTGGTAGGCGACTATGAAACGCGCAGAGTAAACATCCTTGGATGCCCTATACAAGCTCATTTAATTGTATATCAATTTTTATACATGTTGATTATGTATTATCTATCTATTGCTTGTTGATGCCTTTATTATCATGTTTGCATGTCATTAACTTTGTTCCCTAACCAATCGTGTTATTAAATTAATGATTATGAATTTTTCTTTTGTGATTACATTTTTGTATCAGAAGTGTACTTTGATTACTGGTTTATTAGTATTGTATCATGTCATTTTATTGTAGGGAACTATGACATCTAAATTATTCAATTTATTCCATTCATACACCCTTATACCTCATTTAAAGTCCCAACTCCACTATTTCTCTGTTTTTACTGGGGAAAATGTAGCTTCTTTCGAAGCCGTCCCATATGCCCAATTTCGTTCAAGAATGTTGCAAAACACCATCCTCTCCGCCTGGAACAAGAAGCTCCAAGCTTTAGACTTCCCAATAACTCTGACCCTGGGGGGTGCGTCGGAGCCTCTGTTGGTGGTTGGTCCCCCAAAATCTGCAAAGAGGAAAATCCTTCATTCCAGTCATCTGGAAAGTGGTGACAAGGTACCAGTCTTCTGGGTTGGGGAGCAGTCCTAAGGACCCTGCCCATCAACATCCTGGAAATTCGGGTGGCTCACTTGGCTCTGAGGGCATGGACGCCCGAATTACAGGGTTACCCTGTCAGGATTCAATCCAACAATGCCACTGCAGGGGCTTATATCAATCACCAAGGGGGCACCAGGAGTCACCCTTCCCAGAGGGAGGTGAATCAGATCCTGGTCTGGGCAGAAAGGGCATGTTCCTTGCATATCCGCAGTCTTTATTCCTGGGATAGAAAATTGGCAGGCGGACTTCCTAAGTCGCCAACAGTTATTTCCAGGGGAATGGTCCCTTCATCCCGTCATCTTTCTAGCCATATGTCAAAGATGGGGAACCCCGGACGTGGATCTCTTGGCGTCCAGGTTCAACAAAAAGGTGAACAACTTTGTGTCCCGAAGAAGGGACCCTCTCGCATTCGGGACGGAGGGACCCTCTCGCATTCGGGACGGATGCGCTGCTAACTCCTTGGGATCGGTTTTAACTGATTTATGCGTTTCCCCCAATGCAACTGTTACCACGGCTTCTTTGCAGGATTAGGTTGGAGGAAAAAAACGGTGGTTCTTGTAGCCCCGGCATGGCCCAGAAGGTCCTGGTATGCAGAGATTGTGACGATGTCCGTGGGAGATCACAAGGCCTAATATTCCACACACTCTAAATTTAACGGTTTGGCTATTGAATCCCACATTCTAAAGAATCGTGGGCTCTCTGCTTCGGTAGTGTCTACCCAGGTTAATGCTAGAAAGCCAACTTCCAGAATCATATATTATAGCGTTTGGAAGGCATATATGTCTTGGTGTGAAGCTGTAGGTTGGCATCCTCGTAAGTATGTCATAGGCCGAGTTCTGGACTTTCTGCAGTTAGGTGTAGACATGAAGCTAGCCTTGAGTACTATCTAGGGTCAGATTCGGCCTTGTCGATATTGTTTCAAAGGCCATTAGCCACACACTCTCTAGTTCGGACTTTTTTTTACAAGGAGTAACACGGATCAATCCTCTAGTTAAATCCCCCTTGTATCCATGGGACCTAAATTTGGTCCTATCTGCATTGCAGAAGCAGCCTTTTGAGCTTTTACTCCATGTTCCCTTAGTTCTTTTGACCAGGAAATTTGATTTTTAGTAGCCATATCCTCGGCTAGAAGGGTATCAGAGTTCGCTGCTCTTTCCTGTAAAGAGCCATATTTGATTATTCATAAGGATAGAATGGTTTTACGTTCTCATCCGACTTTTCTTCATAAAGTAGTTTCAAGTTTTCATTTGAACCAAGATGTGATTCTCCCTTTTTTTTTTTTTTTTTGGTTTCAGAACCTAGTTCTGCAGAGGAGAAATCATTACATTCCTTGGATGTGGTGAGAGCAGTTAAAGTCTATCTTAAGGCTACTGCTCAGATTCGAAAAAACTGATGTTTTGTTTGTACTGCCAGAAGGGCCCAGGAAGGGTCAGGCAGCATCAAAATCTACTATTTCAAAGTGGATTCGGCAAGTTATTATTCAAGATTACGGTTTAAAGGGGAAGGTTCCTCCGTTTTAAATTAAAGCACATTCTACCAGAGCAGTCAGTGCTTCTTGGGCAGTGCATCACCAAGCCTCCATGGCTCAGATCTGCAAGGCCGCAACTTGGTTTTCAGTCCATACATTCACTAAATCCTATCAGTTGGATATAAGACATGAGAATATTGCCTTTGGGGCGCAGTGTGCTGCAGGCTGCAGTATAGGTCCTCACGTCCGATGGCGCCCTACTTTATATTTGGTGTCTTCCTCCCCTCATTGGGCATTCCTTTGGGACATCCCACATAGTTATTACTATGTCACTCTGTGTCCCGTGATGTTCGAAAAAGAAAATAGGATTTTTATAACAGCTTACCTGTAAAATCCTTTTCTTGGAGTACATCACGGGACACAGAGCTCCCGCCCCTTTTTGTGGGGATACTTATTGCTTTGCTACAAAACTGAGGTACACCCGGTATGGGAGGGGTTATATAGGGGAGGGGACTTCCTGTCTTGGGTGTGCCAGTGTCCATCGCCTGAAGGTAGGCCTATAACCCACATAGTTATCACTATGTCACTGTGTCCCGTGATGTACTCCAAGATTTTTTTTTACAGGGGGTATGTGTGTGTATGTGTGTGTGTGTGTGTATATATATATATATATTACACAGTGTGTGTGTGTGTGTGTGTGTGTGTGTGTGTGTATGTGTGTGTATGTTTAGTTATACAGTGAAGCATTTGCAAGCATAATTCGTTCCTGGAAACTTGCTTGTAATCCAAAGCACTCATATTTCTAAGTGAATTTCACCATAAAAAAAAAATGGAATCTCAAATGATTCGTTCCACAACCACAAAAAAGTGTCCGTAGGGAATGCATAAAGCAGAATCCAGCAGGAGCTACAGAGTATAAAAGAGAAGAGGGGTGCCTCAAAGTGTAGCAATATGGTTACATTTAATTTAAGGTACAATTAGCAACTCACATGGTTGCTGATTAAAACGGGCACATCTAAGTAAGCAGGCACCCGGGGAAGCATCCTCTGCACTGCCATCAACCTCATCCCTCCCACGCTGTGCTTCAAAGCCTATTTTAGATCACTCCACTGCAGAGTAGTCCTCCCTGTAACGATTACAGACTGACAGCGGTGAGGGCTGGCGGTGCGGAGGACGGTCTTTGTGGACAGCTTTACCCCGGATGCCTGCATACTTAGATGTGCCTGTTTTTATCTTCCACCATGTGAGTTGCTAAATGTACGTTTATTAAATGTAACCATATTGCTACACTTGGAGGCACCTATCTTAGCCTGCAGTCAATCTGTGTACAATTTAAAGTGGTTCAATTTAAAGCCGACTTCAACCACTACTTCTGTGAGATTTGATACAACTTCAGTGCTACTTTGAGAGGGGCTGTCCATGTCACAGGGAGAAACAGTGATGTTCTCTACAAAAGTTTAACTAGCAAAGGGTTAATCATTCAGGCTCAAGTAGTTAGTCTATGGCAGTGAAATTGTGCTGCAGTCCTGAAAAAGTAATACTAGAACTACTTCTCAAATGGTACTACTTGAAGTTGTATTTATTAAGACACTGCCATAGAAATACATTGGATGCTACTTCAGGTATAAAGATTTGTAAGTCGTACTGTGTGACTAAGAGCTAACTTGAGCCTGAAAGAAGTTTAAATATTAACCCTTTGCTAGGTAAACTTTTGTTTATAACATCACTGTTCCTCCCTGTGACATGGATAGCCCCTCTCACTGAAGTAGCACTAAAGTCTTATCAAATTGTTACAAATCTTGCTGAAGTAGTGATTGAAATCGGGTTTTAAATCGTACCCGGTGTGACTGCAGGCTTCTACTCAGTTGCTACTCATATTGCAAGACATCGCTTCTTTATCAAGTTAAAATTTTTACGAAAAAATTTGCTTGCCTTGTAAAACGCTCGCAATCCAAAGTTTTACTGTAGTGTGGGTCTTTTTTTATTTTATATATTATCTATCTCTCTATATCTCTCCAACATCAAAATAATACCAGCTAGCTAACAACTTCAGTATTAACTTTCAGGTAAACTTTACAATAGTGTCAAATGTTTCCTCAAGTAATATGTGCTGCATTTTGTTTTATTTAGAGTACAATTTAGGCTTTGCCAGAAATTGCGCACACACACATTTTATTGGTGAGGCTAAAGCTTACTTGGGCAAGTCTTACTATTGACGGACCTTTTTACTGCTCCCAAGTGGGTCAAATGATCCAAAGAATATGCAGCTGGCTGCCATGGAAGGACCACTATGCAAGCAGTACAGTAGGGGTGCTCAACCCGTGGCCCGCAGACCCCTTTGATGTGGCACGCGACCTCGAACCAGGGAGACGCATGCATGGGGCCAGCAACCTGTTGATCGCGATCTGTTCTTGCTGACCCGCCATCCCAGAGCATAGGAGTGCAGTGAGTCGGTGCAGGTGGCCACAGAGGGAGCAGGAGCTGCATAAGCTGATGCTTTCTCTGTAACACTGGCTCCTGTCCCAGGCAGCGTCATACCAAGTATTCTCCACCTTTAATTCTTTCTAACAGCCCGGAGAGTGATGCCAGCAGCATCTGGAAAAAGTTAGTGTATTAAAACATATGGAAATAGAGAACACTGCGCTTAGACAAATATAGAAAACAAAGGCAGCAGCACTGAGATGCACACATTTGAACAAAATAAAAAGAAGCTCCAACACTAAATTGGATTAAAAAAGGGTACACATCGGTCCTCAGGATGAAATAAATTTAATGGTATAACCTATCCCCAAGATGACATAGGAGTTGGTGTACACCATGCACCAATAAGTCAATAAAGTCCACAGGCTATATAGCAGTCCATAAACTTGTATGATGACACCACTGTGCTTGATACCAAAATGGAGTGCCCACCACCGCAAAACAAATGGCTGCTTACCAGAAAGCAAGCAAAGACTCATTCGGCTATAGCCCAGCCACTGCCTTTAGCTTGCGGGCAGAATAATATCAGGACATGGACCAGACACGCAGGGTGCTTCTCCAGTGTAACTCACACTCCCTGGCTATAACTCAAACTCTGTATGCAGAGGAACCAATAGAGTGATATCGACTTAACTGGTTTAATATTGTATAAAAGGTATTGTACTTACAAACATGAAGTCTTTAAAAGCATAAAGATTGCCGGCCGGCAGAGTACAGAGGCCCTTCCTCATCAAACGTCGTGGTGACGTCACTGCGTGTTCCAGACGCGTTTCGTCACATATGACGTTCTCCATGGGAATAGGGCCACGCACTGACTTGCCACTACTTATGATGGGTCCGTGACGTCACAAGGGGTCGTGGCCACCGGATGACATAATCCAATTGCCACGCCCCCGCCATTATTTAAGTAATGCAGGACATCGGCGCCGACAGATCAGCGGGACGCAGCAGTGGAGTAGGAGTGGCGGCGGCAGAGGAAGAACAGCGGAAGAAGAAGCAGGGGGAGGAGAAGACCGGAGGATGAAGATATAGAAGAAGCAGAGAAGAAGATTTTTAATTAAAGACTTGTCAAAAACAGTTTACTGTATTTATTAACACTACACTTTTTTTTTGTGAATGGGTAGGGGTACAATGTACCCCATACTCATTCACATAGGGGGCGCTGGGGGCTTGTTAAAGGGGGCTTCCAGATTCCGATAAGCCCCCCGCCCGCAGACCCCGACAACCACCGGGCAAGGGTTGTCGGGAAGAGGCCCTTGTCCCCATCAACATGGGGGCAAGGTGCTTTGGGATGGGGGGGCGCAGAGCCCCCCCTGCCCCAAAGCACCCATTCCAAACCCCCCCCACATGTTGAGGGCATGAGGCCTGGTATTGTTCAGGAAGGGGGGGGCGCTCGCTCGTCCCCTCTCTTTCCTGACCTACCGGGCTGCATGCTCGGATAAGGGTCTGGTATGGATTTTGGGGGGGACCCCCACACCTTTTTTTTTTTATTTTGGGGTGGTGGGGTCCCCTCCGAATCCATACTAGACCCAAGGGCCTGGTATGGACCGGGGGGGGACCCCACTGTGTGTGTGTGTGTGTGTGTGTGTGTGTGTGTGTGTGTGTGTGTGTTTTTTTTTTTTTATTAAGCTGGCAATTCTTCTTCTTTTTTTTTTCCCGACCCCCTCCTTAGCAACCAGCTATATACAGTGTAAAAATAAAAAGGGAAGTGCCGCAAAAAGCACTGCAGAAACGCTCAAAAGCAACATGCATAGGTGTGAATCGAGCCTAACACCTGATATACCTGGCTGAACCTGCGGGTTTCTGCCCTCTCCTTTGTAAACTGACCACTGTGTATCATGGCTGCTGAGCCTTGAAACCGTGGTTAAAGTGCCTCTGTCATCAGCAGCTCTCCTGTGCGACCCTCTGCTCTCATAACTGTTTAAAATGTATATAATCCTGCTGGTTCGCTAATAACAGGTGCTCCTGTCTTTGTGTTTAAAAAAAATAAAAAAATTACTGTATTTCAGAGCCTCTCCCTCTCCCCCCTGACATCAGTGGGGGAATCTCTGCCCTGCCCACTACATCTGTCAGCTAGGCAGAGGAGAGAGCCGACAAGTGACCTGATTGCGGGAAACCGCTCTGAAATCTGGTAAATAAGACCTTTTGTTTTATTTAAAAAAGACCAGAGCGCCTGTCATATTGGGGAACCAGCAGGATTATGTACATTTGTAAACACTTTAAGTGGCCCTCACTCTTCAGAAGGTTGAGCACGCCTGCACTACAGTCATGCAATTGGCATCACCTACAATATAGAGCTTGCATTTCTGATTGTAGTGCTGAAAAGTGGTCCTTCTGTGAAAACTGCTGCCTATTTCTTTGGATCTTTCAGCCAGTTCTGGGGAGCAGTAAAAAGGCCTGTCAACGGTAGGATTTGCCCACACAATCTTTTGCCTAGTGAATAATTTTGTCTAATTTCTGCCAAGAATTGATAGATATAAATTAAAAAAAATTTTTTACCTAGCTGGGAAATGTACATGTCCCTTGGTTTTGCACAAAATAAAGACTTTTTAGTTTCTTAATCATAGGAAATTGTATTTAAAAAAAAAAAAAAACATATTTATATTGGATATTTTGTTGCAGTTCGTGTGTGAAGAAGGTTCTGGAGACTACATTGCACGTGTGGATGAGCCCCAGTCTTGTACTTATGTACTAACTATACATACCACTCGCATCTGCAATCATCCCTTCTTGCGTCCTCCTTCTACAGGCACCCCACAGTCTATAAGGTGCCACCCTGCTCTTAGCCCTGAGCAGTATGTTGAATATGTTAAAGCTCAAGTCTGTAAGTGAAGCATTGTGTTTTTGTTTTGTTTTTTCGGGGTAAAAGTTTGTATCCAAATGGGGAAAATAAAATGTGGCTTGGGCCCCTTTCACACTAGGGCGGGAAGGTGCGCTGTGGGTATAGCGGCGCTATTTTTAGCGCCGCTATACCTTCGTTTTTACCGCGGTGTGCGGCCGCTAGCGGGGTGAATTTAACCCCCGCTAGCGGCCGAAAAAGGGTTAATTCCGCCCCCAATGCGCCTCGCCCCCAATGCGCCTCTGTAGAGGCGCATTGGGGGCGGTATTACCGCGGTTTCCCATTGCCTTCAATGGGCAGCAGCGGTAAAGGAGCGGTGAACACACCGCTCCTTCACCGCTGTAAAGATGCGGCTAGCAGGACTTTTGGAGCGGTCCTGCTAGCGCACCGCTTCAGTGTGAAAGCCTTTGGGCTTTCACACTGAAGACTGCAGGGCACGATTTTTTCAGGCGGTATAGCAGCACTATTATTATCGCTAAACCGCCTGAAAAACATGTCAGTGTGAAAGGGGCCTAAATGTGTTGCTGCTGTAATAGTAATGACCTCAAAGGTTCCCAGTATAACCGGCATGTAGATATGAGCTGATGGCCTAGTTACCTTGTAGAGTGACTGTCATGCTTTGACAACTGAGACTCAAAGGCATCCCTGAAAAAGGACTAATATTGACCTCTTTGGCTGCTGATCTCCACTGTCTTCACAAGCTACGCTGGCTGAAAATAAAGTTAGTTTTCTATAGTGTCTGTGTAGAATGCCCGATTACCCCTCTGTGCACTGTGGAGATTTCCTTTGGCCCAGACATCACATTACGGTGTCCTGTAGTAACTTGGGGGCTTGTGGAAGGAGCGAGAAGGTGCAGAAGGGAAGTAGACATCTGACGCTCAATTATAGATTTTTCAGCCGGTACAGCTTGAGAAGACCGCGGATAACGGTATTGGGGAGATGGGTCAGTATTAACACTTTTTTTTCTTTGAAGGACTGTCGGCTCTAAAAACATTATGAAGTTACTTAAATGCGTGACAGCATTTAAAATGTACACTAGGGATTCGCTTTGGCTTCGCCATTAACATGCATTTGTGGTGAATCATGCAGGTTCAGAATTTGTGGTTTAATGTCGGACATCACCCTGGCAAATTATTTTTTAAACCCTTATACACTACATGGCCAGCAGGCTTAGAAGGGCCACCTCACTATAACCGCATTACTGACAGCGTATTGAAGCTGTTGTAAAGCAAAGCATACGGAAAAAACAACAATCTATATTGGTGTCAGCAAATTGTACTTTAATTTTGATTGTGCAATTAATCCTTTTGCTTCTCTTTTTTTATGGGCTACAAGGCTTTCCCTTTTTTAAAGCAAAATTTAGTTATTGCCCTATGATTAATCTCGCATAGGAATTAATGGGGTTTGCTTTAAATTTTGAGAAATATTCTTAAAACCGTTCACAAGCGAAACCCGGGCAACTTTGCTTATCCCTGCTGTACACAACTTTGACATTGAGGCTACAAAACTTTTAGCTCACCCAGATAAAAATGGCAACAATTATTCACTTAATTGTTGCCCTATTTTCAGTGTTTTGTCTGGACATAAAATCAATTTTGACTAGAATATACTATTTTTAATTTAGAAATTATCTTTTTTCCTCCCCCTTTTTTTTTTTCCCCAGCTGACACAAAGCGCATTGTGGAGGAATTGTCAGAAGAATTGAAATCCCTTGATCTTAATACATTGCCAAACAAAGGCTCTGCCTCCTCTGATCAAGAGAAGCCCCTAAATATAGCAGAAACGGCAGATGGACATCCACAAGAGGAGCGCGGTAGGTGGCATTGTCTACATTGCTTTGCCAAATGTAACTGGAGAAAATATAGTATTTCCTCTTATGCTGTAAAGACATGAAATTCAAGTATTTTTTTTTTTTTTGTTTTTACTTTAAAGCGATTGTAAACGATCATCTTGTAAAACAACCTATCCAGTTTGAAATGGAAATTAAAGGCAAAGTGTGTGTGTATGTGTGTATGTATATATGTGTGTATGTATGTGTATATATTGTGACGGTATGCGAGGTGAGATAAATGACAGTCGCTATGTTTCACCTCGCATTCGGTCCATTGTAAGGGACTGAACCAGAATCCGGCCCAGGTTTTTCCAGCCTCTGTAGTTGACTGGGTTCCTGTCCGGATATTCAGGTTCACTGGAATCCATAGGCAGCTGGGTTTTAAAGATCCAGGAAGAGAGCACAGCAATGCTCTGGCCTGAGACTCAGAAGGGAATCTGAGTAAGAGGAGCGCTGGTTATTTTGGGCTGAAAGTAAAGGTTTGCTTTACTTCACCTTGTGTTTTGTGGGTGACGGGGACCAGCCCCTCACCGTATAGAGAGCGATTACTGTATAGTTTAGCGCGGACGGCAAGGATTTGTTTTACTGTTTTGTTTATTCTTGTATGACTATTGCAAACCACTTGTAAATAAAGCTGGTAATTATATTTATATATATATTCTAAATACCCCTTTATTTTTCAAGTCGTCTTCCAGGGTAGCATCTGAGAGATAGGGCTCCTTCCACCTAAAACAGGTAACGCATCATCCACCGTTTTTAAAAAGCTGTCCCATTCCTCAGTTCTTGTCTTTCCCCTGGACGAACAGGAGCTACAAGCAGTTTATTTTATTCTAGGCTCTGTGCTAGTTGCAAGGGCCTCCCCGTCTGACTGCCTGCAAAAGTCTCTCGGGAGGTTAGCTTCAGGATAGGGCGACTGGAGGACCCCCCTCCAGGGTTACTCCCTCATTTTTGCCTGAGGTTTTGCTTCCACTGGGGGGGGTTAAGCAACCATCCCCCCCATCTGCAAGCATCAAATCGATAGCACCCTGAGTGTCTCTCCCTCATTGCTGCAGGGCCAGGAAGCAGAGGGGCGCTGGCTCTTTTTTCCCCCAGGCACTGGCTCCCACCTCCTGTGTTCGGTCTGGAGCACAGGCTGGACTAAGGTGGCAGTGTCTTGCTTGATGGACGAGGTGACATCGCTTCCGACTTGCGCCATCTTGGTGGCGGTATGAGCGGACGTGTGGTACACCACACTTCTGCTTGCGTCACTTCCAGGTGCATCCTAATTGGTTGCAGCTGATGACATCCCTTTCGGTTTTCAACAAGGCTGCATTTTTTGGAACCTGGCACATGCATCCTCAATCTCATGGAGCCAGATACCTTCTGCAGCAGGGGGGTCATGGCACACCATCAGCAGGTATGTGTCCACCCATGCTACTGATGGGGCAGCTGGGGGCAGGAAAAGCTTTTAAGAAGCATGTGTTGGATGTTTGCTTGAAGCTGACCATGTCGGACGCTGCGTCATCCTGCCCTTCAGAGCCTGCATGCCAGGACCACTCCAAGGTAAGCCAGAGCATGCTGAGGCCACCTCTGTACTTGCTAAACCACTATGCACATAATGCTAATTAGAGGTAGCAGCGGTTTTTGTATCATATTGTTTTTTTGTTTTTTTAAAGGCTAGTGCTGGCCATGCTCTATATACAAAAAATCAGCTGAAATTTGGTCATTTAGACAGTTCATTTGTTTTTCGGCACAAATCTGTAATTAGTTCGGACGCACAGATATGAGTTGTTATCATTGGGAATTGTGGGGTATGACTTGTCATGCACACGAAGAGCAAAATGGGAATCCTGCCTGTTTTTAAATAGCACTCACCGAATGAATCTGGGGGGGGGGGGGGGGTGTGTGATCAAAAATAGACTAAATCAACACAGAAAAATAAAAAACAAAGATCTCCACACACTCTGAGTTGAACTACAATAAATTTATTGGCTATAAAAAGCGATGTACATAGAAAGAAGCACAAACCCCAAAATCCACTTGCATTAGACCAGAGAGGGAGGTCCTTAAAAGAAGGAAGCTCCCCAGTGGAATAAACTTACCCGAAACTAAAAAACAGGCAAACCCCTCACATAGGTAGAGAAGACTCACAAATCGCACAGTCCACAGACCTAATCCCTCCTCTAGTGTAAAAACACCCCTATATATACCTGACTTAAACACAAAAGTCACCCATAGAACAAGACCCCTACAGGCAATTCCTACTGCAGGACAGAGTGTTCCTGAAAACCAGGCTATTTCTCACTATCCCGCAATGGAATAGAGCACAACCTGAAGTGCACTAGATAACACCCTTCTTAAGAAAGACCCAGTCTGTCAGAGAGGATCATAAAATTTGTATAACACATCCAAGTATAAGAATGATTATAAAGTCCAAAGAAAAAAATGGGGGAAACCCTGACATGCAGGTATGGAAGTCCACCAATATATTCCTTCCTAGTTGCTCTCGTCCTGGCAATTGATATATGACAAAAGAAAAAAAGTTTCAGATACTTCAAAGGACTGTATAGAGCACTAAAATATGCAGTATCAAGTTGTTCAGATATAATATTGCGGAATCTGGAACAAAGTCATTATTTCAAAAAGTGTAGTGATGTGAAGCAATTCCTGCAGGTAATTCTTTTGGCTAATAGTGATGGTATAATTAGTAGTATGAATTGCTTCTCCAATCCGTTGGTTCTACAGAAATCTCTGCAGGCTATAATCGGGATCACTTTGTCAGTGTGTATCCAGTAAACAAAAATTGACAGCCAGGTATTCCTTATCCTTAGGCCCCTTCTATGATTAAACACTAAGAGTGTGAAACTAGTCGGCTCTAACCAGAATTTTGTGACTTGCTGTGCTGTATTTGGATTTTTGAAGATTTTACTTAATAAAGGCTTTTTTATTGGAGTGCAGCTGTCCAGAAGACTCGATCTTTTGTTCTGCCAGCTCAGCGGGAGATCTCTCCGTTGATCTCCGCTGAGCCGGCGGATGACAGGTCCCTCTCTGCTCACTAAGCGGGGAGGGGCTTGTCGAGCGGCGCTGCTTTTCTATGGAAAGATCGGACGAAAACTGACAGCATGTCTGTTTTTTTTCATCAGATCTCATCCGATCCACCAGGACGGATGGCGACGTATTGCCATAAGTCTGATTTTAGCAGATCGGAGGTCAGCGGACATGGTCACCGCTGAAAACCGATGCTCCATAGACAAGCATGGATCGCCCGTTCAGGTCCGCCGAATAAATGGACATGCGGACCTGAACAGTCCGCCCATGTGAAAGGGGCCTATATATTTCAATGTGTATCTGTTTATACAGTTGTTTTTTTTTGTTGTTTTTTTTATTCTCGCATTCAAAACAGACTATATAAAACACTGTGCATGCAATCTCAAACTGTTCAGAGATATAGTATCACGGAGTATGGAACAGTTATCACAAATTCACTCAGTGTAACCACATAAAGCATTCCTGCAACCTGCAGGTAATTTCTGTTGCTAGTATTAAATAGTTTGATGTAGGTTACTCACTGATCCATTGATTATGCCGAGATCACCGTAAGGATTTGATCGGGATTGATCTGTACATGTATGTCCAATAAATTTGTGTTTTCATAAGACTATTCCTTCTCCATGGTTTATTCCATTGGCACAGTGTTTGTAGTCTAGAAGGGGATTTATGGTTCTACGGGAGTTTTGTAGTCCAAAATTCACACTGTCTTGTTAACAGTCCTTTTTCCTCAGTCCTTCAGAAAGTGATGGAGGGTTAATCCAGGCAAGCATCATAGTTGTAGTTTTAAAGTCCCTGATAAAATTCGTGTTTGGCTTAAGGTAGGTAAAGAAGCGGGGGTGCTCGTCCCAGCGTTAAAAGTTTACATGTTTTGTTCCGAAGTTCCGGCCCCTCGGAACGAAACATGTAAACTTTTAACGCTGGGACGAGCACACCCACTCCTTTCCTACCTTAAGCCAAACCCTAATTTTATCGGGGACTTTAAAACTACAACTATGATGCTTGCCTGGATTAACCCTCCATCACCTTCTGAAGGACTGAGGAAAAAGGACTGTTAACAAGACACCGTACATTCTTGTAGACAAATTTTACACTGATTGTCCTTGCATATTGCTCATATGCATAGTAACTGATTGGCAGTGTAGCAATTCCTGTGTATTTCTTTTGTGATCAGAGTGCCTACATCATCACCCCTTTCTACACTGATGGTCAAGGGCGCGGTTTGTTAGTCAATGCTCTAAGTAGCTGTTTGAACACATCAGGAGTTGCAGGGGAAATTATGGTCTAGGTATCATAAAATTCTACTATACTGTGTTTATCCTCCCCAGTTTCTATAGTCCTTACAGTGGTTCACTCCAACTCTGGTATGGGTGATTTCTTGGCTATTTTCAGACCCAACCATTATGTTGCACTTGCCTGCAAACGAAGCCTGCGATCCCCGCATACATCTTCACCCCTCTTCCTTCCGGGGCCGCGGACTCCGGCTCTGTGACTGGCCGAAGTCGTGAGCCGCCGGTCATGAGACGGGCCCTTCAGTGCGCATGCGCCAATGCCGTCGGCGCAAGCGTATATGGTAAATATCTCATAAACAGTGTGGGATTAGGAGATATTTCCAGTACCTACAGGTAAGCCTTATTATAGGCTTACCTGTAGGGTAAAAGTGGTGTAACTAGGTTTACAACCACTCTATGGGTGGCATTCTGATCACCGCTGTAGGGTTTTTGGTTCCTACTGTCTTCCAGTGCATGGAGCATTATTCCCATGGCCCACAGATGAATTGCTTTCAGTACAATTCCTAAAACTGATTTAATTTAGGGGTTCCCTGCTACTCTTCATAGTTATATGTAGAACCTCTTAGTGGAGTCATTTCACAAATCTCTGACATCAGTATGGACAGAGGAAGGGATTCGCTTTTAATGGCTCCACAGAGCTGGCAGTTAAGACTAGCTTCTCTTTCATCTACCAATCTCAACTGGGTACCACCCAAGGGAATCAAAGCCCATTTTACCATGGCTTGGCCATCTTTATACGTGGAGAAAGCAGGAGCTACGCCAGACCAGATCTGCTAGGTGGCAAACTGGTCGAGCTTCAGTACCCTTGCAAAACATTACAGGCTAGCTTGCCTGTCCAGCGAAGAACAAACTTTCAGTAGAAGGGTCCTTCAGGCCCCCCCAGTAGTATTCCTTGCTAAATCCTTTCAGATGCTGCCCTGGAAAACGACTTGAGAAAACAGTTAGGTACCTGGTAACTCATTTTCTAGGAAGTCTTCCAGGGTAGCAACCTGTCTTTTTTTTTTTTTTTTTTTTTTTTTTAGGCGGAAGATTTATGGAAGGATGGTGTGTATATTTGCATGTCATTCGTTCGGTACTTGTATGTGATGGGTTATTAAAATGGCAGATGATGTGTTTCCTGTTTTTAGGTGGGAGGAGCCCTATCTCTCAGATGCTGCCCTGGAAGACTTCCTAGAAAAGGAGTTACCAGGTGCCGAACTGTGATTATCTCCCCCCCCCCCCTTTTTTTTTTTTTTCAACTAATCACATGACTTCTGCTCTCTGCTGCATAAGGAGCTCAGAGAGCTGGGGGGTGACAAACGGCAGCACATGGTTCTTTCAGTGGAAATGCTGTACAGGGAGTGTTTAGGACAAGTCTGATCATTGGAGAACCGGCAGAGTTCTCAGCATTGCTAGAGAACTGAACGGTGTGCTCTTCAGTGTGAAATAGGAAAGCAGAAGAGCTGGCAGGAACACCAGGGAAATTGCACAATACAAAGAGGACAGGATGCTTTTTCCTACAAGTACATGGTAGAGCAGGCACATATCAGGAATATGAAATGTTGAGTTTACATATTCTTTAAGAAATTAGAAAAACTGTAGGTGCTAGTCACTTAAATGAGTTGTGAAGGTCCATGGGAATTTTCAGAACGCCTTTAATTTATTGTGGGGCCCCTTCTTTTTTTTTTATTTTTATATTATGCTGGTGTGGAGTGTGGCTCTAAGTACCTCTGGTTTTCACACACTCGATGCAGGAGAGCAGGGGCTGATGTGAATGTCGAGTATGTAAAGCTGTCTGTAAATTGTCAGTGCTAAGAAATAATGTTTTTATGAATTGACTACATTCTGCAGTTGAAGATTCTGCTGCAGCTGAGATTGATGAAGGTGGTGCAAAGCTAGAGCAAGAAGAAGCGGAGATCTGGAATAAGATGAATCAGCCACAAGAAGCAGAAACACAGATGTCAGATACTGAACCCACGGTAAAGTCTCTGTACAGTGTGCATGTTATAAAACCAATATCTTGCATACCACATACAGCACATTTTGCGCTCTCATTTCATGCACTTCAGTGGATCTAGTATGCAAAATATACGGTACTTGGTTGAACCCCTGATAATTTAAGCTTTATAAGAGAGGAGCTGTGGGTCTGCCAGCCCATGGAAATGCCACGTGACCTTTTTCTGATGTCAACCCGCCGCACTACTATATACGACCTTAGTTTGAAGAGGGATATCTCGGTAACGGCAGCAGCTGCTGCCACAACCAAGGTATCCATCTCTTCAGGCGGCGGTCCTGTAAACGATAATGGTGGTCTCTGCAGCGGATTCACCGCGAGATGACTATTGGCGGCGGGAGAGGGGCTCCCGCGGCTCTCCCGTGCCCTCCGCCGCTTACCGGAGCCGTCGGCAGCGATTGGGTCCTTTTCTCGTGCTAGGCATGGATATGGCAAGATGGGCCCCCACCCATATCCATTTCATAGCAGGGCGGAAGCGGCGTCAAAATGTCACTTCTGCCTATACGTCTTCCAGGGCCAATTTATTTGTGTGTGTGTGTGTGTGTGTGTGTGTGTGTTTTCTTTTTTTTATTATTATTGCATTTTAGTCTAAATATGAGATCTGAGGTCTTTTTTGACCCCAGATCTCATATTAAAGAGGAACTGTCATTCTTTTTTTCTTTTAAGGGATGTTTACATCCCTTGTAATAGGAATAAAAGTGACCCAATTTTTTATTTTATTTTTTAAATGGTGTAAAAAGAAATAATCTAGTAAAATAAAAATAAAAAATAAAATAAAAAATTTAAGCGCCCCGTCCTGACGAGCTCGCGCGCAGAAACTAACGCATACGCGAGGAGCGCCCACATATGAAAACGGTGTTCAAACCACACATGTGAGGTATCGCCGCAATCGTTGGAGCGAGTGCAATAATTCTAGCCCTAGACCTCCTCTGTAACTCAAAACATGCAACCTGTAGAATTTTTTAAACGTCGCCTATGGAGATTTTTAAGGGTAAAAGTTTGACGCCATTCCACGTGCGGGCGCAATTTTGAAGCGTGACATGTTGGTTATCAATTTACTCGGTGTAACATTATCTTTCACAATATAAAAAAAATTGGGCTAACTTTACTGTTGTCTTATTTTTTTAATTAAAAAAAGTGAAATTTTTCTAAAAAATAAAAAAAAAAGTGCGCTTGTAAGACCGCTGCACAAATACGGTGTGACAAAAAGTATTGCAATGACCGCCATTTTATTCTCTAGGGTGTTAGAAAAAAAAATGTATAATGTTTGGGGGTTCCAAGTAATTTTCTAGCAAAAAAAAATAGTTTTTAACGTGTAAACACTGAGTCTGAAAAACAGGCTCGTTGCTTAAGTGGTTAAAGCCCACGTGGGGCTTTGCTTCACAGATGTCTGGCCTTAAAGCGGAGCTCCACCCTAAAGTGGAACTTCCGCTCATCGGATTCCTCCCCCCCTCTGGTGCCACAATTGGCGCCTTTCGGGGGGGAGGGGGGACAGGATACCTGTGAAAGACAGGTATCCTTACCCACTTACTGGAGTCCGGCCGCGGCGGTGAAGTCGCGCGAGGCTCCCTCCTCTCCTGGCCGCTGGGCTAATAGGAGAGAGGAGCGGGGCCTCGCGCATGCGCAGTAGGGTTCCCGGCGTGAAGCCGAAAGTCTTCACTGCCGGGTTCCCTTACCCGCAATGGCGACGGAAGCACCGACAGCTGATGTGAAACATCCGCTGCGGTGCCGACATCGAGGGACACCAGGACAGGTAAGTCTCCATTTATTAAAAGCCAGCAGCTGCAGTATGTGTAGCTGCTGGCTTTTAATTTATTTTTGCCCGGGGTTGCCTGGAACACCCCTTTAACTCATTTGAAATGCAATCTATTTATCATAGCATCCCAAAGTGGTGTGTGTTTGTGTTTGTTTTTTGTTTGTTTGTTGTTTTGTTTTTTAGTGCTTTATGCTAGCAACTTGCAGCCTCTAAGTATCAATTCCAGGACCATTGCTTAAGAGCCGGTTCACACCAGGGCGACTCGTCAGGCGACTCGGTCGCCTGACAAGTCGCGTCCAATGCTGTACAATGGAACCGTCCTAAGTAAGAGCGACTCAGGTCGCTCCGACTTAGAAAAAGGTTCCTGTACTACTTTTGGGGGCGACCCCAGGCGACCTGCATAGACTTCTATACAGAAGTCTTCTGCAAATCGCCTCGGCGGGCGTCTCAAGTCGTCTTGAGATCGCGCCGCCGAGGTCGCCCCCAGGAGTCGAGCCGCGTCACGCCGCTATGGTGTGAACCGGCTCTTACTGGTCATAATATTTGTGTGTCATACTAAGGGTTTGTGCATACAAACCTGTTCACATGCACCCAATGCAAAAGCACACTGATGCTACTGTAAAGTGAGGATTGCATCTTGGTTTAGATGTTCAGGAACAAAGTTGAATATTGCTTGTATTTTTCTAACTTAAATATGTGTTGAATGCTTGTGTGGAAAAGATGTTTAATGCTGCCCCTTTATGAGCAGCACAGTGCTGTGCAATAAAAACAAATATTCATGTATAAAATATTCTTAAAGTGCTTGTAAATGCAGAAGATTTTTTATCTTAATGCATTATATGCATTTAAGATAAAAAGCCTTCTGTGTGCAACAACCCTACTAATAGTTACATGAGGTCCCTCCTAGATCAGTGTTTCTCAACTCCAGTCCTCAAGGTGCCCCAACAGGTCATGTTTTCAGGCCTTCCATTATTTTGCACAGGTGATTTAATCAGTTTCTCTGCCTTCGTCATTACCACAGCCGTTTCATCTGAGAGAAATCCTGAAAACATTACCTGTTTTTGGCGCCTTGAGGACTGGAGTTGAGAAATACTGCTCTAGATCAGCGATGTTGCAGGAGTGTCTCGGCTGTCCTTGGCTTCCCTCATTGGCTAAGACAGCAGCGCAGCGCCGTTGGCTCCTGCTGCTGTGAATCAGTCAGTCAGCCAATGCGGAGAAAAAGGGGGTGGGGTAGCGTCTCCATGTCTGAATGGACACAGTGGCTCAGCTCGGGTGCCCCCATAGCAAGCTGCTTGCTATGGGGGTACTCAACAGGTGGGAGGAGCCTGGATCACCGAAGAGGGACCTAAGTAGAGGAAGATTGGGGCTGCTCTATGCAAAACCGTTACACAGAGCAGGTATATATGACATGTTTGTTATTGTGGAAAAAAAAAAAAGAGCCTTTCCAATCACATTAAAGGCTAATTTGAATAAGTCTGGTTGTAGTATCAAATGTGAGTAAATATTATAGGCCATAGTTTTTAATGATCCTTTTGATTATTTCACAAAGGGCTCAAAGGATTTTTTTGAGTTGAGAGCCAGTCAAATCCTAACTATACTTAAACATGAAACTATACTATACTATACTACAAGTGAAAATTGCGTTGGTGTAACTCACACCAATATAATATTGGTGAAGTGACAGGTGTAGATTTACTTATCCTATTTCTAATAATGAAATCACAATTTTTCTGCAATTGTATCTTATTTTCTGCTTCTTTATGTAGGAAGGAGTATTTCCCAATCACAATAATCCAACTGAAGGGGCACAAGGTTAGTACATACTTTTATGCCATTACTGCAAGATGATTAATATAATGTAAAAAATTATCACAATCCAGAAAATCATTGCAGTCTTTATAATTACAATTGCAGTCTAGACCGTGCATTTTTAATTTTTTTCTTCAAGCGCACAATTTCTGATGCATTAAAATGGCGTCACTGTGTACTCGGTAATAAAAAGTGACCATATAGTAGTATTTATTCTAAGAGGTCATCTACCAGATTTTATTCATAATGAGCGTAATGTAATGAATTGTAATATTTATTTACTGAAAATAAAATATTTTGAAAGAAAAAAGTGACCATAGCTATTACTATGAACTGTGTCCTTTCTCAATATCTAGCATGGCTTTATGTATTCATAATCAGTAAACGGCACCACCTTTCATCACTAGGTACACACAAAACTCGCTACAGAATAATAAGAAATCAAGAAGACTTAATGAAGTTTATTGAAGATTTAAAAAAACCTGAAAAGGTATTTACTGGATCCATCAGGTGCTTTGGTGCTAAAAATTACATGAACACATGTAAAAAACAAAACTATTTCTCTGTCACTACCCTTGACCAAGCACACTTTATTATTTGAAATATTACACTTATATGTTGTAAGAGGGGCTTCAGTCAGTTTTAAAAAAAATCAAGTCCGCTACAAATACTGTACATAGTGTACGCACCCCTGTTAAAATGTCAGGTTTCTGTGATGTAAATTGTGGAAATTGGATGCGCAACCAAATACCAGCAAACAAAAATGCAATAAATATTTAAAAAAAGTCCTTAACTGTGAAAAATTATCAACAGAAAACTAAAGCAGTGTCCACATCAAATCCGCTGCGGAAGCTTCACTGTGATCTTAATCCTCTGACAGATGAGATAGGTGTATAGACATCTTCATCAGAATACTTCCACAAAGCAGATATAAGAAAGGGCTGCTTACCAGATCCGTAGGATCCCTATTACAGAGATCAAATCGGCTCAGCACAGATATCAGCTGGTCAGACCCTTCCCCCGATTCTCTCCTCTGCTGACATTCTGGAAACGGCAAAAGATCTCCTGTAGATTCCTTATGTGAGTGAGATCGTTCTCAGAGCATAGTGTGGAAGCATATTATAAAAGGAGAAAAAAGTGCTTCATAGTGCAGTAGGTTACTTAAAGTCCTTTAATTCCAATTGCTGAACAAACTGACATCTCCAAGCTTCAGCAGTTTCAGAAATGAAGCAAAAAGCAAACCAGCCGCGGCTCGAGCCAACCAGCTGGGGGCGTAGTGACGTCAGATCCTATCGCTCCACCTGACGACGTGTTTCTCCCTATAGGGCATCGACTGGGTTTGGAGGCATAGAAGTGGACGTCACACACCACGCTTTTAAATAGGCATGTGCAGGAGAGTGACACCGGAAATCTAATTGAGCTCATCTGTCAACAGATCACCAAGTGTATAGAGATGATACCTTCTCAGCAAACAATGCAAACACACACACACACACAACCACATAAAATAAAAAATGGTGTGTGTATGTATGTATGTATGTGTGTGTATGTGTATATGTATATATGTGTGTGTGTGTGTGTGTGTGTGTGTGTATATATATATATATATATATAGTGTGTGTGTGTGTGTGACACACACACACACACACACATATACACACACACACACATACATACACACACACACACGCGCAAATGACTAATATGCATACAGCCATGTGAACCTATGTGTACTCTAACTCACGGCCTCACAATAACAAGATTGAACACTCCCATCTGTCCCCCCAAATGTCCGTTGATACAAACGGGCACTACTGGGGCTTGCATATGGGCGAAATACCTACATAACACTAATGCTTCATTTTATATAGCCTACAGATAACGCATGTCATTAACAGTTTAAAAACCCTTGGAATGAAAATATTAATACTAGCAAGAAGGGCCTAGTCCCAGGAACCAACACCCCAATTGAATGGAGGTCTAAATCCCTCTGTCCTTATGTTATTGGGCTGGGATAAGGAGAAGGCAAAAAAGAGAGGAAAGGGGGGGGGCAAAGGTAGAACATGGAAGGAGCCGACAGCCAGTGAAAACATATTAATTGGTGTATCCATTCAACTACCGGGCAAGGAGCAGATATATTGTAGGGAAAATGTAAATATATTAGCTGTTATTTATGTAACAGTTAATGTCCCACTCGATGTTGAGGCCCAAGGGGGTGTGGCTCTGCATATCGAAAATCCATAGTTTCCCTGCATGATATATGGCGTTTCAAATCATTCCCTCTCCAATGTGGAGTATATTTCTCAATGCCTATGACTTCCAGTACTGATGGATCTCGGTTATGATATTGCCGAAAATGTAAAAAAACACTGTCCAATAAACCCTGTGCGTATATTTGAGAGGTGTTCTCCTATTCTGACTTTGAGTACACGGGTGGTCCTCCCAATGTATCGGAAGCCACAAGGGCACCGTAACAAGTAAATCCCCCCCTATGGTGTCGCAGGTAATGAAATCTGATATGGAATATATTCTAGAGGTAACATGCGATGAAAACGTAGAGGTTTTAACAGTTTTGGATGAAGCGCATACCTTGCACCTCTTGCAAGGAAAAAAACCTTTAATGTTATCAAACATGTAAGTTTTGGGAGGA
This sequence comes from Rana muscosa, assembly GCA_029206835.1. Lineage (NCBI taxonomy): Eukaryota > Metazoa > Chordata > Amphibia > Anura > Ranidae > Rana > Rana muscosa. The sequence goes on from CM055117.1 coordinate 878,459,385, forward strand.
GGGTCAACGACACTTGGTGCCACCAAATCCTTAAGGTTTTTGTTTTTCTTCTGAATAGGACCTTCGGGTTGTCAGGGAGTATGGGTCCCATAACCTTATCACATTTCAAGACCTGCCAGTGTTTTTGTATGATTTTTGTTGACCCACCAAAAATGGAATGAAAAAGTGGTCAAAAAGGACCATTCCAAGTCTGTGCCCTCTTTGTTTTTACTTTTGGGAACCAGCAGATTTTGCCTGTCCAGTAGTGTGACATCTCCTCTTAAATCCAGGGTTCGTACGGTCATTAAATTCCTGGAAAAGTCATGGGATTTTGACATGGCACTTTCCAGGCCTGGAAAAGTTTTGGAAAATGACTGAACCCCACTAAGTTTTGGGAAAAGTCATGGAATATTTTAGTCACTAGTCGTGCAACGGATCGTAAGCGATCCGTGATCCGAACAGGTCATCCTGTTCGGATCGGCACACGGCGCGATCCGCGGAGCGCTCCGGAGCCTCGGCCATTAGGAAAGGCCGCGGCTTCGGCCTAGCTCCGGAGCCGCGGCCATCTTGGTACACCCGGTGGCAGCCTATTGGTGGCTTAGCGGCACGCTGACGTCAGCAGGAACTCAAGGGACACACACCGCGCTGTGTATTTCTGTTCTGAGGTCTGTAAGGGGGGGGTGCCTTCACTACTGGGGGGTGCCTTCACTACTGGGGGGTGCCTGCACTGGGGGTTTCTGCACTACTGGGGGTGTCTGCACTACTGGGGGTGTCTGCACTACTGGGGGTGTCTGTACTGGGAGGTCTGCACTACTGGGGGTGTCTGCACTGGGAGGTCTGCACTGGGGGTGTCTGTACTGGGAGGTCTGCACTAGTGGGGGTGTCTGTACTGGGAGGTCTGCACTAGTGGGGGTGTCTGTACTGGGAGGTCTGCACTAGTGGGGGTGTCTGTACTGGGGATGTCTGCACTAGTGGGGGTGTCTGTACTGGGGATGTCTGCACTACTGGGGGTGTCTGTACTGGGGAGGTCTGCACTACTGGGGGTGTCTGTACTGGGGAGGTCTGCACTACTGGGGGTGTCTGTACTGGGGAGGTCTGCACTACTGGGGGTGTCTGAACTGGGGAGGTCTGCACTACTGGGGGTGTCTGAACTGGGGATGTCTGTACTACTGGGGATGTCTGTACTACTGGGGGTGTCTGAACTGGGGATGTCTGTACTACTGGGGGTGTCTGTACTACTGGGGGTGTCTGTACTGTACCCAAGTCATGGATTGTGGAAACTAACTAGTGTCGGGTGATTTGTATATAGTGTTTATACCACATTTACCACTGACTAATGCAGAGTTGCAATGCAAGGAAATCGGCTAAAAGTAGTTGGATCTGTATGTGCGTTATAAATAATTAATCAAATCTAGTCGTTTAATCGATTTAAAAAAAAAGATTAATCGAACACAAAAATTTGAATCAGTAACAGCCCTAATTTATATTAGTAAAAATATGCTGGGTGTGGCATGGATTTTCTTCTTGTATACGTACATAGACATTTCATGAAACATAAGGGCATGAATATTTACGTGAAGTCATGGAAAAGTCATGGAATTTGATTGGTAAAAATGTGTATGAACCCTGTAAATCCGTTGTCCAGGGTAAGTGGCTTATACCCCTTCTCCACAAAGCGTTTTTTCAGCACTGCGGCTTGTGATTCAAAATCTTCCAAGCGAGAACAGTTTTACCTAATACGTTGAAACAGTCCTCTCAGTATGGCTTTGAGCCAGTTGGGGTGATGACCGCTATCCATTGGGATGTACCCGTTTCTGTCAGTGCTTTTAAAAAAAGCTTGTCAGAAGAGCACCTTGTTCTTTAAAGATTACTAAGTCTAGGAAGTTGACAGATGAAGCACTATTTTCGTATGTAAATTTGATCCCCCAGTTATTGGTGTTAAAGGGGTTGTAAAGGTTCGTTTTTATTTTCTAAATAGGTTCCTTTAAGCTAGTGCATTGTTGGTTCACTTACCTTTTCCTTTGATTTCCCTTCTAAATGTTTTTTTTCTTTGTTTTCTTTGTCTGAATTTCTCACTTCCTGTTCCTCCTTAGTAAGCTGTTCTGGCTGACTCCACACCACTCGGATGATGGTGTGAAGTTTACTGAGGAGAAACAGGAAGTGAGAAATTCAGACAAAGAAAAAAAACATTTAGAAGGTAAATCAAAGGAAAAGGTAAGTGAACTAACAATGCACAAGCTTAAAGGAACCTATTTAGAAAATAAAAAACGAACCTTTACAACCCCTTTAAGATTTGTCATGAAGACAGACTCCACATCCCCCTTCCACAGAAATAAGGCGTCGATATATTGACGCCATAGGAGGAGGCGGGCTCTTCCAGGGAAAATAATTTGTAATTTTCCCAGAGGGCCATGAACAGGCCCGCAAAACTGGGGGCAAATTTCGCCCCCATAGCCACACCAGTGCTTTGCAAGTAAAACTGACCACCATAATAAAAATAATTATGCTCCATGGCAAAACAAAGTAATTTCATAATGAATTCCAGCGTGGAAGATTTAAGTGAAAGCTCCTTTTTCAGAAAAAATTTGGCTGCCTTATATGCCAAATCATGGGGTATTATGGTATATAAGGAGGCAACGTCTGCTGTTACCAGCAAGACGTCCTCCACCTTAAACTCCGACACTTCCTTGATACTCTGCATGGAGTCCTAAAGAAAAGCTGGTGTTTTTGTCACTACCGGCTGAAGGAAGCAGGCCACAAACTTGCCCATCCTTGATGTAAGAGAATTTATGCTGCTTACTATGGGACGGCCTGGGGGTTGGACAGGATATGGACACTGCTTAAGTTTTCTGTTGATAATTTTTCACAGTTGATAAGAGGACTTTTTATTTTTTTATATTCATTGCATTTTTGTTTTCTGGTATTTGGTTGCGCATCTAATTTCCACTTTCCACATACTATACTAGCTGAATATTCAGGCTGTTTTTTTAGTTGCAGCACCTTCATCTAATGGTAAAATATTTTGTCTCTTTATTTACACCAAATAATTTTCACTATTGCACTTTGTAATTGTGGGGTAGCACGGATTGTCCACGCTACACATTCTGTGATGTAAAACAAAGATAAATCGGAACTTCTTTTTTCTTTTTTCCTTTTCCTGAGTTGTAGAAAAACAGAAATCTTTTAGGTGGAGGGAAGTAAAAATAAAACTAAAATAATATGGTTACATAAGTGTGCACACCCTTAAATTAATACTTTGAACCACCTTTTGATTTGATTACAGCACTCGGTCTTTTTGGGTATGAGTCTATCAGCATGGCACATCTTGATTTGGCAATATTTGCCCACTCTTCTTTGCAAAAAACACTCAATCTCCTGTGCACAGCCCTCTTCAGATCACCCTACAGATCTTCAATTGGATTCAAGTTTGGGCTCTGGCTGGGCCATTCCAAAACTTTAATCATCAGGTGAAGCCATTCCTTTGATTTGGATGTATGCTTTGGGTTGTTGTCATCCTGAAAAATTAAGTTCCTCTTCATGTTCAGCTTTCTAGCAGAAGCCTGAAGGTTTTGTGCCAATATTGACTGGTATTTGGAACTGTTCATAATTCCCTCCTACCTTGACTAAGGCCCTTGTTCCAGCTGAAGAAAAACGGCCCCAAAGTATGATGATGCCACCACCATGCTTCACGGTGGGTATGGTGTCCTTTTGGTGATGTACAGTGTTGTTTTTGCGCCAAACATATCTTTTGGAATTATGGCCAAAAAGTTCAACCATGGTTTCATCAGACCATAACGCATTTTCCCACATGCTTTTGGGAGACTTCAGATGTGTTTTTAGCAAAATTTAGCCGGACTTGGATGTTTGTCCTAAGAAAAAGGCTTTCATCTTGCCACTCTACCCATTGCCCAAACATATGAAGAATATGGGAGATTGTCACATGTACCACACAGCCAGTACTTGCCAGATATTCCTGCAGCTCCTTTTAATGTTGCCGTAGGCCTCTTGGCAGCCTCCCTGACCAGTTTTCTTCTCGTATTTTCGTTAATTTTGGACGGACATCCAGTTCTTGGTAATGTCACTGTTGTGCCATATTTTTTCCACTTAATGACTGTCTTCACTGTGTTTCACGGTATGTCTAATGCCTTAAATTATTTTGTACCCTTCTCCTGACTGATACCTTTTAACAATGAGATCCAGCTGATGCTTTGGAAGCTCTCTGCAGACCATGGCTTTTGCTGTAGGATGTGACTTTCACACTGGGGCTAAAAATAGCAAAGCGCCCTGAAAGAGGTGGTGCACCAGCAGGACGGTAAAAAAAAGTCCTGCTAGCAGCATCTTTGGAGCAGTGAAGGAGCGGTGGTTTTTAACCCTTTCTTGGTCGCTAGCAGGGGGTAAAAGTGCCCTGCTAGCGGCCGAATAGCGCTGCGAATTTGACAGTAAAAAGGGGCCAGTGTGAAAGGGGCGTGCCAAAGAAAATGTTAGGAAAGACCTACTAGAACAGCTGAACTGTATTTGGGGTTACTCAGAGGCAGTTTAAATGATGGCAGGGGTGTACTGACTCTTCCTATTTAACATGAGTTTGAATGTGATCGCTTAATTCTGAATACAGCTATATCCCCAGTTATAACAGGGTGTGTACACTTATGCAACCACATTATTTAATTTTTACTAAATTTACTAAAAGATTTCTGCTTGTTTTTCAATTGAATTGTAATGTTTATAGGTCACATTAAAGGTGGAAAGTTCAGAAATTTATCTTTGGCTCCATTTTTTTACATCACAGAAACCTGACATTTTAACGGGTGTGTAGCCTTTTTATATCCACTGTAACTGCTAACTTTAAATCCAAGTTCACATCTATGCAGCTTGATGCATTTTCTTAAACCCTTAGGGTTTTTTCTTTATGCATTTTTGCATGCAATTTTCATGCATTCCCCCCCCCCCCCCTCTTTAAACACTTTGTACATTGCTGGTTGCTAAGGAGTGGGCAGGGAAGCAGGCCGCCGCTTCCTTAACCAATGAGTCATTAGTAAATGACTTGCTAAATGTAAAAAACGGTGTGGGGTCCTCCCCCAGGACCATACTAGGCACTTTAGGTCTAGTATGGATTCGGAGGGGACCCTACAACTGCCACTCCCCCCAACCCCCATTTTTAATTTTTATTTTTCCTTAATAGCGCAGGGTCCCCTCCCAAAATTCATACCAGACCCTTATACAAGCGTGCAGGTCGGTGGTCAGATGGCCACGCCACATGGCTATATAAGAAAAGACAGACAGCGGGAGTCAACACAACGGAGGAAGACAGCAGTAGAAGAAGATTGGCTATTTTTGTTTTTAGCGGGTAAGCAGTGGCGAGGGACAAGAACTCAAGCATGGGATGGAGAAGACCACAATCACCGGAGGAAGATAACACGGAGCTACGACTGGGGACATTTTTAATGACTGACCTGTCAAACGCTTTTTGGGATGAATGGGTAGGGGTACCCCATACTCATTCACATTGGTGGGGCCGGGATCCCATGTTGAGGGGATGCGGTATGGTTTGGGGGGGGGTGTTTCTTGGGGTGCTTGCTCGTCCCCTCCCTTTTCCTGACCTGCCAGGCTGCATGCTCGGTTAAGGGTCTGGTATAGATTTGGGGAGGGGGGGTGCCACACTTTTTTAATTGGTAGGGGGGGGGGTCCCCTCCAAATACATACTAGACCCAAAAGGCCTGGTGTGGGCCCCCAGGGGGACCCCACGCTTTTAATTTTTTTCCATGATTTGATTTGTTTTAATTTTTAAATTTTTACATTCAGCTGTCAGTGGGGAAACCCACCGACAGCTGGTGACCCATCGGCTGTTAAGGACGCGGCGGGCCGTTCCTTAGCAACCAGCTTTATTCAGTGTTTAAGCAGAAAAATTAAGACTGCAAAACGCAACAAAAAATGCATTACACACACACACACACACAACACTTGCATTTCTGGTGCGATTCCATTGAAGTTTTTTACACGACAAACATGGGAATAGTAGTCCCCGACCTCTTCCAATGAATGCACTTGCTGCAAAACGCATAGCTGTGAACGTGTACCATAGGAAACCATGTTAAATGGACTTTAGTGCGTCTCTGCAAAATGCACTAAAAAAAACTCATAGGTGTGAACCTAGGGTTAGGGTGAATTCACACGCGGTAACAGATGTTTTACTGCATTGTAAAAGATCTGTCACTGCAAGGACACACAGGAAACAATTTGTTTCCTATGTGTTGCATTCATATTGCAACACATTTTATCGCAGCGCACTGTTCTTAATCGCATGGCAATGTACAGCACCGCAGAGCATTGCGCTGCTGTACATTGCTATGAATGCAGTGTACGTTTTGTACACTTCACATAAAGTTTGTACAAAAAAAGCAAAAAAATTGCGTACCACACTGCCCCCCTACTGCAGCCGGAACAGAGCTGATGGAGAGGTAAAGCTCTTTGGCAGCTCGGTTCCACTGTGAATTCACTCTTAATAAAAGAACACTTTCATGTCCAGGGATCCAACACTATCATCACCCAGGTTGGCTCTTTGCTGGTATTCATACCTCTGACATGTTTACTTTACTTTAGAATGCTGTCTGTGATTCCTTGTGGCTTCACATCTAAAGCCACACTGCGGGGAGGGGGTGGTAGTGATAGTACTTCGGCTGCAATCACTTAGGCCAGGGATATGCAATTAGCGGACCTCCAGCTGTTGCAAAACTTCAAGTCCCATCATGTCTCTGCCTCTGGGTGTCATGCTTGTGGCTGTCAGTCTTGCTATGCCTTATGGGACTTGTAGTTCTGCAACAGCTGGAGGTCCAGTAATTGCATATCCCTGGCCTAGGTGTTCAGAGTAGGGAGCAGGTACCTGTCAAAACTTGGTACCCCCAAAAAAATCCAAATATAGAAGAGGGGGATGGAGAAAAGACAAGCGGAGCATCCCTATTTTGGTGAAGTTTTGCTTTTATTTTATAATTCCAGCTAGAAACATTTTTAAAGGGTACATTTATGTTTGCTTAAAAAAAACTTTTTTTTTTTTTTTTTTGGAGGATGAAGACAAACTTGTCTCTGAGAGCAAAGAGGCACAGACTGAATCAGAATCAAGTGCAGTTGATGAGCTGAAAAATGCGGAGGATGAAGATGAAAAGGCTCTCATGCAGGAATTTGAGAAAGAGTTGGAAAACTTCCTCCTTCCCAAGTCTGATGTATCCCAAATTAAGGACAATATGAAAACGGAGATGGAGAAGGAATTTAATAACATTATCGATGAGGTAGTTACTAAGACCTATAAATAATAAACTGCTGAGGAAACACTGTAATGGAATATTTGCAGGAATATGCAAGCCAGGAGCTTACCTCTACCTCTTGTTCCATGTCAAAGGAGTACTTAAAGCGGATCTCCACCCAAAAGGAAGTTCCGCTTTAAGGACTCGTCCCCCGCTCCTCTTGCACAATTGGCACATTTGAGGAGGGGGAGCAGGCACTAAATTTTGACAGATGCCTGCTTCCCACTTTCATTCCGAGTGCCGCAGCGCTCAGAACGGGAAGTTCTCCTCCCTCCCCCCTGCAGTCTTCTGGTACACCGACAGGTCCCATAAGACTGCATCCACCATTCACGATGCGCAGTGCGACTCGCGCATGCGCAGTGGGCACCTGGCTGTGAAGCTGCAAGCAGTCACAGCTGAGTGCCTATAGTAAAGATGCTGGGGACCGAAGACAACGGGTAAGACCGACTGGGGTGACCACATCCCACCCCGCCACTGCATATATACGGCCGGGTGGGCGCTCTCTCCTTCTGAGTGGATGTTCAGGAACGTCCCTCAGGAGGGGGATCGCGCACGCAGCGGCGTGATCTCGATACGCTCGTGTCACCTGGACACGTCGCTTCTCTGATTGGCCTTCCTGATCACATGACGGCCGTGTCCAATCACAGCCGTCATGTGATGTAAATAGAGAGCCGGTTGCTAGGTGATCGGCTCTCCTCTCCTCACACATGTCCCCACATAGTAAAAACACCTGTCCCCCACATATGTAACAGTAAAATCATATGTCCCAATGATCATCTGCGCACATATGTCCGTGATCACACAAACCAATTATTATACACTTACTGAGATTTTTTTTTTTTACCAGACATGTATCGGAATACATTTTGGGTTAAATTTATGACAAAATTTGATTTTATTGGATTTCTTTTAAAATAGAAGAAAATATTATTTTTTTCCAAATTTCTGCTTTTTTTTTTTTTTCCGCTTATATCGCAAAAAAATTACGTAATTTAAATACCACCAAAAGAAAGTTCTATTTATGCAAACAAAATTATAAAAATTTCATTTGGGTACAGCGTAGCGTGACCACGCAATTGTCATTAAGTTGCAAGAGCGCTGAAAACTGGCCTGGTGAAGGAAGGGGGTGAAAGTGCCCAGTATTTAAGTGGTTAAAAGTCAGCAGCTACAGTTTTTGTAGCTGCTGACTTTATTTTTTTTCACAGGTGGCTTGAACTCCTCTTTTTTTAAAGTTTTGAGGTCCAGGGAAATCCCTAAATACACAGTTGAAATGCATATAGTAACGTTTTTTCCTGCTAATATATTTGTACTTTTTTATTTGTCCAGTTTTGTAATTTTAAATACATCTGCCACATTGCATAGCCATGAAGACAGTATACTTATTTTCTGGTTCAGCTATGCAGTTCCCTATGTCCTCGCCACACTTCCTGCCTGCTCATTGGGTAATGAGTCAACATTGCCTATAACCGATGAACAGGGAGATGATCCAAGAAGCAGCAAAGATGAACCTGGATTTCAGCTGCCATAGCTCTCCCATCTACACAAGTGAAATTCGATCAATCTGTAGCCAGCTTTAGTAGCTTAAAGGCTGGTACACACATTAAGAAAATCGGAAGTTAGATTTTTTCCCAACGATCTGACGATTTTTCAGATTATTAGTATGGTGCTTTCGACAGCCGATTCTGAATTTTCGTACAACAAAAACAATGTGCAGGCTATAAAATTTTTATCATATGTGAACACATCTGATTTTTGTTTGGTGCAGTTTTCGTTAAAAAAATCGTAAGAGCAAGACTACGTGTGCTCGGAAACTAAAGAATATATTACATCACTTCTAAAGTTCAATTCTGTCATATGAGAATTTTCATATTTTGAGTATCCTCTTCGCTTTCGATAGGCAGCAAAAAACGGACAAACATTCGTCAGAAAATCTGATTGTGCCTACGAGGCTTTATCATCTTGGTTGTGCAGTGTGACATTGGTGTGTAAATAAGACTGGTTGAATAAAATTCCAAATCCTGTGCCAGTTTGAGAATGTTCTGTGGTGTGTACTTCATATATATATTTAGTGATTTGCTTGAAATTCCAGTTTAACTTTTCTGATTTTCATAGCTACCAATGATTAAGGCTGGTAAGAGTATGATCGATTTATTTTTTTGGTTTCGTGTGGTGTTTTTCTTTACTTTTAGCTTTGTGATTTGTAGAGAGCTGAGTACATTACATGACTGTACAATACATGGCTCACGGCCACTAGATGGCAGTTACACAACTGTCTCAGCTCAAACCAGCTTCAGCGTTATGCACACTGGTTACCTGTTTCTTGTACTCTATTGTGTATATGTCTGTTTACTTAGGATATCATCTTGACTAGTGTTTCTGATCTATAGGAATGCTACTTTTTGGTTAGCCACTGCTCTTGAGTTTGATTGCTACCAAATAATAGTATTAGGCTTGGTCACCAACACCATGATATACTGTGTGTGTGTGTGTGTATAATATTTAGAATTATGATATAAAAAGTCTACACACCCCTGTTAAGTCAGGTTTCCGTGATGTAAAAAATTAGACAAAGATACATTTATTTCAGAACTTTTTCCACCTTCAATGTGACCTATAAACTGTACAACTCAATTGAAAAACAAACTGAAATCTTTTAGGGGTGGGTGAGTAAAAATATCAAACTGAAATAATGGGATTGCATAAGTGTGCACACACTCTTTTTTTTTTTTTTTTTTTATAACTGGGTATGTAGCTGTGTTCAGAATTAAGCAATCACATTCAAACTCATGTTAAATAGGAGTCAGTACACGCCTGCCATCATTTTAAAGTGCCTCTGATTCGCCCCAAATAAAGTTCAGATGTTCTAGTAGGTCTTTCCTGACATTTTCTTAGTCGCAGCCTACAGCAAAAGCCATGGTCCGCAGAGGGCTTCCAAAGCATCAGAGGGATCTCATTGTTAAAAGGTATCAGTCAGGAGAATGGTACAAGAGAATTTCTAAGGCATTAGATCAGGGGTATGCAACCTTAAAGCGGTGCAGATATACCTGAACAACACGGGATAAGTTAAAGATCACTGGCTAAAGTGTCTCCTCCTTGTCGCTGTGTCACAAATGTGTGCATTGCATGGCAGTCATGGGTTTAAATCCGGTGGTAAGGCAACATATTGCCTCCTCACAACCTATCAACGCGCACTCGGATCGCTTTTCAGAGGAGCAGCACTTGAATGAGCTCTTAGTTGCACTCGACAGTGGCACCTTAGCGCTCGTTCACACTTAAAGTTGAGGGTGGTAAAACGGCAGCATATAATTTAAGTCTATAGCTAAGCGCAGAAAAGCTGCAAGTACACTGCACGGTGTGGGTAAAGCACAGCAGTGTGAAAGCAGCCCTATACTATTATGCCCAGTGTATTGCTTCACACTGACCAGAAGATCTTTTTTATTTCCTGCTGCTGACACCGCTCTGGAGACAGCTACCTGGCATAAGAGGTGGAGTGCAGTTGGTAGCACTCCGCATGGGACAGGAGCCGGCAGTTCAGAGCAGCCGTCGGCTTATGCGACACTTGCTTCCTACTACAGCTCTAACTTTACAAGTAGTCCTTCTGCACAGCACTCTGCTTTGGAATGGCAGGTAAGCAAACCCAGACTGAGATCTACCAGTCACCTGTCCGTGATCTACTTGTAGATCGCTGACCCCTGCATTTAGATATACCATGGAACACAGTGAAGACAGTCATCAAGTGGAGAAAATAGGGCACAAGAGTGACATTACCAAGAACTGGACAGCCCTTCAAAATTGATGAGAAGAAAACTGGTCAGGGAGGCTGCCAAGAGGCCTACAGCAACATTAAAGGCGCTGCAGGAATATCTGGCAAGTACTGGCTGTGTGATACAGGTGACAACAATCTCTCGTATTCACATGCTGGGCTATGGGGTAGAGTGGCTACATTTTGCAAAAACGCACCTGAAGTCTCCCAAAAGAATGTGGGAAAATGTGTTCTGGTCTAATGAAACCAAGGTTGAACTATTTGGCCACAAGTCCAAAAGAGATGTTTGGTGCAAAAACACTGCACATCACCAAAAAATAAAAACATACCCACAGCGAAGCGTGGTGGTGGCAGCATCATCCTTTTTGGGCTGTGTTTCTATAGCTGAAACAGGGGCCTTAGTCAAGGTAGAGGGAATTATGAACAGTTCCAAATACTAGTCAATATTTGCACAAAACCTTCAGGCTTCTGCTAGAAAGCATGACAACAACCCAAAGCATGCATCTAAATCAACAAAGGAATGGCTTCACCAGAAGAAGATTAAAGTTTTGGAATGGCCCAGCCAGAGCTCAGACCTGAATCCAATTGAAAATCTGTGGGGTGATCTGAAGAGGGCTGTGCACAGGAAATGTCCTCGCAATCTGACAGATTTGGAGTGTGGGCAAATATTGCCAAGTCAAGATGTGCCATGCTGATAGACTCATACCCAAAAAGACTGAGTGCTGTAATAAAATCAAAAGGTGCTTCGAAAGTATTTGTTTTTTAAGGGTGTGCACACTTATCCAACCATATTATTATTTTCGTGTTTTATTTTTACTTTCCTCGACCTAAAAGATTTCAGTTTGTTCAACTGAGTTGTACAGTTTATAGATCACATTTTAAAGGTGGAAAAAGTTCTGAAATTATTTATCTTTGTCCTAATTTTTTTTTACAACCTTTGGCACCAATTACAGCCTCGTCTTTTTGAGTATGATGAACAAGCTTGGCACACCTATTTTTGGGCAGTTTCTCCCATTCTTCTTTGCAGGACCTCTCAAGCTCCATCAGGTTGGATGGGGAGTGTCGGTACACAGCCATTTTTAGATCTCTCCATCGGGTTCAAGTCTGGGTTCTGGCTGGGCCACTCAAGGACATTCACAGAGTTTTCCCGTAGCCACTCCTTTTGTTATCTTGGCTGTGTGCTTAGAGTCGTTGTCCTGTTGGAAGATAAACCTTTGCCCCAGTCTGAGGTCCAGAGGGCTATGGAACAAGTTTTCATCAAGAGAGTCTCTGTACATTGCTGCATTTATCTTTTCCTCGATCCTGACTAGTCTCCCAGTTCCTGCTGCTGAAAAATACAGCTGGATGGTATTGGTCAGGGGAGTTTCCTCCAGACATGAGGCTTGCCATTCAGGCCAAAGTGTTCAATCTTTGTTTCATCAGACCAGAGAATTTTGTTTCTCATGGTCTGAGAGTCCTCCAGGTGGGCTGTTATGTGCCTTTTACTGAGTTGGTGGCTTCCCATAGACCACTCTACCATACAGGCCTGATTGATGGAGTGCTTTTTGGAAGGTTCTCCTCTCTCCACAGAGAAACGCTAGAGCTCTGTCAGTGACCATCGGGTTCTTGGTCACCTCCCTGTCTAAGGCCCTTCTCCCCTGACCTCTGTTTGGTAGTGGCATAGTTAGGGATGGCTATTGAGGCTAGAGCCCCGAGTCCAGGGCTTGCCCTACCGTGTGAGTGTTGCTTGCTGCCTGACACATCGCAGTGCCGCCCAGCCATGGCACTCGAAGCTTTACTGACAGCGAGAGCCAGGAGATCAGTGTGAGAGCGAGTCTCCTCTTTGCTCTGCCCATATCATAGTCGGGAGGAACTTTCTCACACAAGCTCCTGAGCTGGGGAGACGGCAGGTGAGTGCAAACCATGGGGGAAACTCTGTACTACCCTACCCAGCCTCTCTGTATACACTAGCCTCTCTGTATACCCAGCTTATACTAGTGGTGCAACGGATCGTCATTGATCCGTGATCCAAATGGGTGAACAGGTTCGGATCGGCACACCATGCAATCCGCAGATTGAGCTCCGCTCCTCGGCCATATGAAAGGCCGCGGCTTCAGCCTAGCTCCGGAGCGGTGGTCACCTTGGTGCACGTGGCCTAGGTGAGCGGCGCGCTGACGTCCTCATCACCCGCCTCAACTGCTTGTGGATCGGCCTGCTTGTGTAGTGGTAAGCAAGCAGACAATCGTATATACAGTGGGGGAGATGTGGGGAGATGTGGATATTACAGTGGGGGAGATATTAGTAATATCCACATCAGTAGATATTAGTAATATCCACATCTCCCCCCATTGTAATATCCACATCTCCCCCCCCCCCCACTGTAATATCATATTATAGTGGGGGAGATGTGGACATTACAGTGGGGAGATGTGGATATTAGTGGGCAGGGCCGGACTTACCATTGGGCTTGACTGGGCTCAAGCCCATGGGCCCGCACAATAGGGGGCCCCTGCCGGTGTCCCTAGGCTGGCAGGGTGAGCCGCGAGCGTGCCGGCGTTCTGTCAGATTAGCGTAACAGAAAACATCACCGCCGACACACATTAAAAGTCCCCCCCCCCCCCCGTTACACCCTCATCAGCGGCAGCAGACAATGGCAGGCTCCACCGCTGTCCTAGTTGGCACAACATTGCATGATGGGAGATGTAGTTCTCTACAGCACACACTAGACTCGGCCGGGCTGTGCCTGCACGCTGCAGAGACTACATCTCCCAGAATGCACTGCAGGGCAGGCGTTTAAAGTGGACAGTTGGCTTCTCCTGCTTGTAATATGGGATGGAAGACTTGGAAGAGTGATCAACTGTCCTGTCTGGCGTCTGCACCGGGATCGTCTGTGGCTGTGACTCCAGTGTTTGGCGGGGGGCTGCTGCTGCAATGTGATGTTATTACCTTGATGGTCTGGTGAGACAGAGTTTGCTTGTCATTACCATGACCACCCCCTGTATGTCCGCACAGTCCCTGACCACCCCCTGTATGTCCGCACAGTCCCTGACCCCCCCTGTATGTCCGCACAGTCCCTGACCCCCCCCCTGTATGTCCGCACAGTCCCTGACCACCCCCTGTATGTCCGCACAGTCTATTTTTTTTTTTCTCAGTTTATTCAGAATTGTGTAGCTCTAATACATAGCTTGTGTATGTATCATTTTGTTCTATTGTAATGTATAGAAGGTAGGGCCTGAAAGTGACTCAAGCCCAGGGACCCCCACCACCCTAAGTCCTGCCCTGACAGTGGGGGAGATGTGGATATTGCTAATATCCACATCTCCCCCACTGATCCGATAAATGATCCGATCCGTGACTCTGGTCCGAGGAACGATCCGAACCGTGAGTTTTTTTTGATCCGTTGCACCCCTATTATATACCCTAGCCTCTCTGTATGTAATAACCTGCATTTGGTGCCAGGTAATGTGACAAGCTATCTGGGGACCCTGATGTAAGGGGGGGGTGCTCTCTGGGGACCCTGATGTAGTGATATATATCATCACACACTAAGGCCCCTTTCACACTGGGGCGGGAGGTGCGTCGGCTCTTTGGCCGCTAGCTGTGCGCTTTTACCCCCACTAGCGGCCGAAAAAGGGTTAAAAACCACTGCAAAGCGCCTCTGCAGAGGTGCTTTGCCGGCGGTATAGCCGCGGTGTTCCATTGCTTTCAATGGGCAGGAGCGGTAAACGCACTGCTCCTTCACCGTTCCAAAGATGCGGCTAGCAGAACTTTTTTTACTGTCCTGCTAGCGCACCGCTCCAGTGTGAAAGCCTGAGGGCTTTCACACTGAAGAAACAGCAGCCGCTGTTTCAGGTAGGTTTGCAGGCACTTTTTTTTAGCGCAATAGCGCCTGCAAACCGCCCCAGTGTGAAAGGGGTCTGACTATATACATGTGTATGCCCGCCCAAGCGTATGACTTTCTTTACTTTGCTGCTATGGGATCTAGCCCCAGATCTTTTGTAGACCTAGCAACGCAGATGATGGAGGCCACTATGCTCATTGGGACCTTCAATCCTGCAGAAAATTTTCTGTGCATTGATACAATCCTGTCTTGGAGGGCTACAGACCATTCCTTGGACTTCATGGCTTGGTTTGTGCCCTGGCACTGTTAACTGTGGGACCTTATATAGACAGATGTGTGCTATGTCAAATCATGTCCAATCAACTGCATTTACCACAGGTGGACTCCAATCAAGTTGTAGAAACATCTCTTAAGGATGATCAGTGGAAACTGGATACACCTAAACTCAATTTTGAGTGTTATTGCAAAGGCTGTGAATACTTGTGTACATTTTCACGTTGTCATTATGGGGTATTGTTTGTAGGATTTTTTTGATTTTTTTTGTAAATGTTTTTATTGAGTTTTCTTACAGTACAGCACAATACAACAATTAACACATAGCTGGGTAGGCAACACACCTTCCCCGACAGTGGCCACGCAGGGCCCAACCGTTGAGAACTAACATAGTTCAACCTAAATCCCCCCGCCCCCCCCCCC
This sequence comes from Rana muscosa, assembly GCA_029206835.1. Lineage (NCBI taxonomy): Eukaryota > Metazoa > Chordata > Amphibia > Anura > Ranidae > Rana > Rana muscosa. The sequence goes on from CM055117.1 coordinate 878,474,938, forward strand.
CCCCCCAACCCGACCAACTGCCAACCTCTGAAAATCGCATAGACATGCACCTTGCACCTAATATGGTTATATTTTGTCCTCCAACAACTATCTACAATCCTCAGCAAGCTAATATTACTCTTGGAAACCCCAGGGGCGGAGACAATGGTCAGTTGTAAATCAACAGAGCCACATGCATTAAAAATCTACCCAACCTCTTATACATTTTTGTTCTATTAGCCCACAGTTGCCGATGAGTCAAGCCATCCATGCCTGCCAAACTCTTTTAAACTTTTTCTCACAGCCTCTTGCCCTGTATGTAGACTTGTAAAGATGTATCGCTGAATTTACCAATCCCTTCCAGAATGATAGCGTGGGAGCATTGGATTTCTTCCACTTCAATAAGATGGCCTTTCTGCCATAAAATAGCCCAATATTCAGCAATGTGCGGTGCGCCAAGGATGGAACCACCTCCTCCACCAACCCTATGAGGCAATCTCTAGAAGTCAGAGGGACCGGAATGCCAAGCACCTCCGACAGGCAACCCGTTACCCTGGACCAGAAATTTTGAATTTGTGAGCATGTCCAGAAAATGTTTAAAAGTGTGATCCCACATATCCTCCCCTTGTATGTCAGGAATTTCCCTCTCCCACCGCTCTCTACATCTAGACACCCCCTGGGGCGTTTTTTGAATAGGGATTTGTAAACTGTAGACAGGGGTTTGGCCAGGTCCTCATCCTTCAAGAGGGTCTCTAGTGCTGAGGGAAGGAACTTGACTCTTCGGCCACTGAGCTGCGGCTGAAAAGTGTGGCGCACCTGCAGATAGTGAAAAAATATGGAGTTTGGCAGGTTATGCCTGGCCTTCAGCTGATCAAGGGTAATAAGATCCCCCTCTCTAGTGATATCCCCCAACACTTTAACACCCCCACAGGCCCATATCATGGGATCCGGGAGGGAGCAGAAGTTTGGTAAATTAGGGTTCATCCACAGCAGGGACGAGGGCGTGACTCCCAGATAGGCAGGTGACATCAGGGTGGTGGTGGCCTCCCATGCCCTAATGGTGGCTTTCATCGAAACAGTTAAGGGTATACAGGATTTTGGGCCCCTGTAGAGGGCCAGTCGCAGGCTTTCGTAGGACCCCAAGTGTGCCGCTTCCAGAACAGTGACAATCTCCGTCATCCACCAGCGCCTGGCAAACACCATGTGGCCTGCCAGATACTCCTTTTGCCAGTCTGGAAGTGCCAAGCCCCCCTGCCCCCACGGCTCCTGAAGAACTTTTAGTATTAATACGAGGCGATTGTGGGGACCAGGAAAAGGATTCTATTATACCGTTTTAGTCTGTTAAAGAAAGCTTTGGGGACCCACATGGGAGAGTGACGCAGAAAGTACAATATTACAGGTAAAAATTTCATTTTATTAGGCTAACTCTCCCCAGTAAAGAGAGGGGCAGTTTCTTCCAAACCTGAGTTCTTTGTTTCAGTCTAGTCACAAGCGGGAAGAGGTTTAGAGTCATGTAGTCCCGAATATTCAGTTATTTTGACATCTAGATAAGTAATAGAGGAAACGCACTGCAGCGGCAACGCGTCATCCCTCAGTGCCTGTGTCTCAGGACCCAGTGGCAGAATAGATGACTTGCCCCAGTTCACACGCAGGCACGAAAAGGAGGCAAACATGTCTAGGATCAGTAAGGCAGCTCTGAGAGCTGGCCCCCGGATCCCTAAGGAACAGGAGCAGGTCATCGGCGTAAAGTGCCACATTCTTTAATTGATCCAACCTGAATTTCCCCTAACCTCTCTGGACTGTCTAAGTGCCCTGGCGATGGGTTCCATCATCAACGCAGAGAGGAACGGTGAAAGTGGACACCCATGTCTGGTACCCCTACCTATGGTAAAAAATTCAGAAACTGTTATGCCTAGCCGGATTGCCGTCTGAGGATTATTGTACAATAGTGTGATCCATTGACGGAATCCAGGACCAAACCCCATCGCCTCTAATGCCTTGTGCATGTACCGCCAGTCAACAGAATCAAAGGCCTTTTCTATGTCTATGGAGACAATTACCTTGGCCGGAGATTCAGCAGTGTCCAATTGGAGATGTGTAAATAACCTCCTCAGATTTGTGTCTCATGACTTGCCGGGCATGAAGCCCGTCTGGTCAATGTCCACCAGGGTTGAAATAACCCTGGCCAACCTTGACGCCAGCACCTTAGTAAGGATCTTCAGATCCATATTAAGTAACGCAATAGGGCGATACGAAGAACACTCCAGTGGGTCCTTGCCCGGCTTCAGGAGTACCATGTAGGGCCTCCATCATTGATGCTGGCAAGGCTCCCCGTTCCCAGCAATGTGTAAAGAGCATGTTTAGCCCAGGGGCCAATTGGGACATATACACCCTGTAGAAATACGCAGGGAGTCCATCCGGCGCTTTCTGTGGGGGAAAGGCAAGCATGGCTGCCTCAATTACCAATACAGAAATACTGTCATCTAGTAATGCAGCATCCGTGTCAGACAGTCTCGGCATGGAAAGGCTCAGTAACAACTCATCTTCAATTCCAAAGGGTCATAGGAAGGGATGGGGGAGTACAATGACGAGTAATATTGTACTAATTCCTCCAGAATATCTGTTGGGTCAGTAACTAGGGTCCCCCCCTCCCCTACTCCTCACCACAGGGATACTAACTGGTGTCTTTTTTTTCAGCAGCGAGGTTGGCTAACAGCTTACCATTCTTGTCCCCCTCAGCGAAAACTGATTCTGCCTTTTTCTCTTACCTCAGTGTGGGCTAAGTTTGTGTTTGTAGGATTTTTAATTGAATCCATTTTGGAATAGGGCTGTAACACAAAATGTGGAAAAATGAAGCGCTGCGAATCCTCCATTTATTTTTATATAATATATAAAAAAAATTAGTTTCTTAAATTTTTTTGTTCTGATTGCACTTTATTGCGATCACAAGAGATGAACAACATTCCTTGTGATTGCATGGTCTGTGACAGGTTCTCTTTTTGTGGAGAGATCTAGCATCTATTGCACCCCAGAGCTCTATTCGTAGTGCATTCCATGTGAGAGGTCGTATGGGTCCCAGGCTCCTTGGTTGGTCAGGGATAGCCCAGGAAAGGAAGCTGTAAAAGTGTTTGGGTGGCTGTAGAAAGCCCTTTGACTGTTCTAATGAGCAATACCAGGATCATGGCTTCAGCCATGATCCTGGTAGAAATGCTTCCATCTCCTAAGGAAAGGAAGCAATTTTTAATGTGATCCAATATTTGTGTAAAGCTGGCCATATATGGATCGAAGTTCAGCAGGGACTGTATGGGGACAGATCGACTTCTGTACAACCAATCAGTGTGTTCTGACAGTGGGGATGTTTTCCTGCCTTTAGAGTACAATGGCTCTGTGGGAGTAATTCCTTTATCTACCTCGAATGTGTGAATGGGGGAATTGGGTCAGTTTTTGATGGCCTGAAGTGCGATACCCAACACCTCCAGAGGGCCGCACAATAGTTATGCATTTTTGGACCTCATCTCCCAAAACTTTACTCCTGCTGCACTTTCTGAAGTGTATCACAGTGCACACTGAATTTGAAGTAGAGTAACCCCCAGCATTGGTATCAGTGAGTGCAATAATAGCCCCCAGCATTGGTGTCAGTGACGCCTTATTGTTCAGTGGCAGTGCAATTTATACCCTCCCTGCATTGGTGGTCAGTGGCAGTGATATTTAACCCCCCTCCTCTCCTTGCATTGTGGATTGGCAGAGGAACTTAAGCCTTTCCCTCCCCTCCCCTGTGCTGTGGGCTGGCAGTAAAAGTTAACCTCCATTACTTACCCATCACATGCTTCCATGCCGCTCTTCCTCTCCCTAGGATAAGGTTTTGTTTGCACTGTGGAGATGACTCTGCCCACAGTACAGTCCCTCTCACTTGGTGCCAGGTGCTGAAACACACAGCACTAAACTTCCTGCTCCAGCTCTGCTTTTTTTTTATGGTGCCCACGCAGATGACCGATGAGCCACATGTTGGGCACCAGGGCTCTATGGGCTACTTAATTCAATGAAAAACCAACTGAAATCTTTAAATTGGGGGGGGGGGGGGTCAACTTGCAAAAACGCAGTTGCATAAATATTCACGCCCCTAAACTAGTACTTTGTGGAAGCACTTTTTTGATTTTATGACAGCCTTCAGTCTTTTGAAGTAGGAGTGTATCCATATAGCACATCTTACCGTGGGTATCGTCCGTTCAAAATCTATCAGCATGTGTGAGGGGATCTCTTGTGCACAGCCCTCTCCAAGTCACCCCACAGATTTTCAGTTTGATTCAAGTCCAGGTTCTGGCTGGACCATTCCAAAACTTTGATCTCATTCTTTTGTTTTTAATTGAATTGTACAGATTATAGATCACTGTGACAGGAGTGACTTTGGGTCGGCGGTTTGTGTGACTGTGTGCTTTGCCGTGCTGTTCGACTATTTGCTGTGATGGTTTGAAGTGTGACTATTCTATTGTGGCTGGCTGCCTCAACTATTATGGGATGTTCAAGTGTGGTTGCTGTGAGGAAAAGGGGAGGGGGGATTCCTCCAACCCCCCTGCTGATAAGACTGTGTATTGAGAAGTTTGAACACACCTGACCTGTGTGGCCATTGTCATTGGACAGTTTGACCCGCCCTGTTTTCCAAGGGTGGGAGGGAAGTGTTTTGAAGGGAGATATCTGTGTGTCCGTGTGTGATAATAAAGTCAGTTTTTTGTTTATTTTGTTAAAAAAAGAGTCCATTTTGTTTTATCTTACACTGAGGTGTTGTCTGTGGACTGAGGGGCTAAAGAAGCTTGGAAAGTGCTGGATCTGAACTGAGGAAGCATTGACGGTAAGCCTAGATCTGTTTGAGGACAGAGGGTTCGTCACAGTACAATTAAAGCTGGAAAGATTTCTGAAGTGATTTTGTCTTCTGATTTTAAATCGATTTTTTTACATGATTATGTAGATTTTTTATATCCACTGTATATACATCTGGTGTAATATACATTACACTAAAACTAATATTCAGTGCAAACAATTCTAGTGAACACCTGTTTAAAGCATATAATTACAGTGAACAATTGGACATTGTTTGCATTGGGCATGTGTTCAATAGAATTGTTTGCACTGTATATTAGTTTGTGTATTGTACACTGTGTGTAAATATAGAGATCGAGAGATATACACTGCTCAAAAAAATTAAAGGTACACTTTGAAAACACTTCAGATCTAAATGGGGAAAAATATCAAGCTGCTGAAAATCAAAGTGAAAAAATGATGGCAGTCCAATGTGCTATTGTCTAGCCTGTAGAGGTCTGTGCGTCCCTACATGGATATGCCTCCCTAGGCCATCACTGACCCACCACCAAAACCGGTACTGCTGAACGAGTATGAGAGAGAGAAAGAGAGAGGGGGCCAAGTCATAAGAGGGCCAATGAGAGCTGGAGGCGTGCCTCTGTGTCTGTAAATCCAGGAAGTGAACAGGCAGCAGCTTCAGCTGCCCACAGTTAAAATGGATGCAGCCAGACTCAGTGGAGGGAGATTTCTGCAGCATATTTGGCACGTACAGAGGCACAGTAAATATAAAATAATATGCAAAGTGGTTGGAGAGACGTTTCATAATGGTAAAGATGTTTTTTTTTCTAGTCCTCTTCCAGGACGGCACACCTGAGATGATGGGTTCCACCTGACAGGAAACACAATCAACAGAGTTTAAAAGGCCCCACCTTTCTCTCTGTCCCTCCGTTATTGATTGGGTTTCCCACAGGATGGCAGCGAAACAATTTATTTTTTTCTAACCTTTAGCCCTGGTTCACACTGGTGCGATTTGACATGCGATTTAACATGTCAAATCGCATGTCAAATCTGCGAAATTTGCCGCAAATTGCGGGCAATGGCACCGTCCTAATCGGTGTGATGCCGCATCTGCGGCGCTGCACCGATTTCAAAAAGTAGTTTCTGTACTACTTTTTGCGATTTCAGCCGCGATTTACATTGACATCTGTGTCAGATGTCTCTGTAATCGAGCTAAAATCGGGACTGACAGGCAGGAGTGAAATCGTGCGAGTTAAGCTGAACTCGCACGATTTCACTCCCGCAGCCCCAGTGTGAACCTGGGCTAAAAGACCAAGGTCTGGGACCGAAGTCTCCCCCCCCCCCCCCCAGAAGGTCAGACCAAGAGCAGCCAGTGGGGGCTGCAGGGTCTGACAGAGCCTTCGCTCTTTTCAAGGAGGGTCTCCCTTTCCATACATTCTCAGGGGGAATACATGTCCAATGTTTCAAGAATCCCCCTGAGAAACTGGTGGCGCTGGACATGGTGAGGGTGTCCATAACCCCAGGGACCTCAAAACCCACTCTCTCCTCCTACCTGACAGTGATGGATGGCGTGGGGGAGCCGCTCGGATATCCCCCATATGGGGGGGCGGTCTCTGAGGCGGTCGGTGCTGTATTCCGGGATCGCAAATAGATGCGGAGCCCAGAGATCTTCTATCTGCCGCTGTGCTGTCCTTGGCGTCGCTCCGCGGCAATTGCGCATGTCCGGATGCCGGATGGCGCGCTCAAATGATGTAATTTCCGCCGCGTCCGGGCTACAACAAAATGGCGGCGGAGCGGCGCAGCAGGCTGTGGCGAGCAGTAGAGGAACAGTAACGGAGCGGGGGTCCGCGGTCCTGTGTCCTCGCAACCTGCTCAGAGCGATCCAGCCCGGTCGGGTGGGCTGCCTAAAGCGGCATGGAGAAGGACGGACCGATTCCGGCATCAGATCACCACAAGGGGTGAGTGATCCAGCTGGCGGGGGGAGAAGATTCGGGGTGGCCCTATTTTTCCCTCTCCCCGCAAGATACCCTAAGGGTTATGGCTTAACAGGGTTTATTTGTCCTTTTTCAGAGACTGAATGCCCTGCCCAGGGGACGACCAGTAGGTCTAGGGCCAAAGCCAGTAGTAAATCTAAGCGTTGTGGCAATTGTAATGAAAAACTCCCACAGGATCACGCAAAACCCTTTTGCTTCAAATGCATCTACAAACTAGCAGGGAAGGAGACGGCACAGGCTGTGGAGTAGTGCAGAGCACTACAGGCTGAAATGTTAGCTACCCTTCAATCTTTCAAAGCTACAGTAGAGAAGCGAGAAGAAGCCCCTTTAGGTAGGGAAAGCTCCCCCTCTCTGATGGGAATTCCGGCAAGTGGTACGGAAGAATCCCAGGGACCGTCTCTCGGTTACTCTGAGGAGGTGGAGGCCTCAGACCAGAGTTCTAGAGAAGGAGAGGATTTTGATCAGGATAGTCTCTGTGAAGCTAGACCTGGGGGAAATCTCTTTGCAGCTGAAGATATGGAGGGCCTCCTCAAGGCTATCTATGCCTCTGAGGATATTCAGTTACCATCCACTCAAATTTCTGCACAGGATAGAGTGTACAGGGGACTGGGTAAAACTCAGGCTAAATCCTTCCCGGTACACCAGTCTCTTAAAGAAATAATTGTAAGAGAATGGAGAGATCCTGAGCGCAAAGTTTTAAGACTTAAAACCTGGAAACGCAGGTGACACTTTAAGGCTGAGGAAGAAGAGAAGTTCTTCAAAATTCCGCGTCTGGATGCTTCGTTAGCTCAAGTTTCCAAACGTTCGGATTTGTCCTTCGAAGATTCCGGAAATATTCAGGATCCGATGGCCAGAAAATCAGAAACCTTTCTCCGCAGAGCCTGGGACACCAACGCTGCTGCTATGGGCCCAGCATTAGCCTCCGCCTGTGTCGCCAGAAATGCGTATGCATGGGTTCACAGGCTAATAGAGCACGTAGTGCATGAGAGTAAATCTAAAGAGGTATTTGATTCTCTGGAGGTAGTTAGCAAGGCGGTAGCCTATTTAGCAGATGCCGCAGTAGAAACGGTCAGAACTACTGCCAAGTCGGCAGCACTTCTAAATTCTGCTAGAAGAGCCCTTTGGGTAAAGACGTGGGATGGAGATGTGACATCAAAGTCTCGTCTTTGTGGTATACCCTTTGAGGGATCTCTGCTCTTCGGTTCAGACCTAGAACAGGTACTGTCCCGTTCTAAAGAAAAGGGCAAAAATTTCCTGCAAAACCCAAAAAGGATAAAGGAAAGAAATTTTTTCGAGGCCCCCCTAAAGACCGTTTTAAGTGGAAAAAGGAGCCACTGAAAAAGTGGGAATTTGGTATGGGCAAGGAAAAGAGTGGAATCCTTTTCTCCGGGCCCGGTACTTCCCACAAGGAGTCCAAATGACGCCAACATAAAAGTTGGTGGGAGGCTCTCGTGGTTCCTCCCTCAATGGGAAACAATCACACAGAGTCCTTGCATCCTAAACCTGATAAGGGACGGTTACAAATTAGAATTTCTGTCCCTTCCTCCTTCAAACTTTATCCTTAGTCATCTCCCCAAAGACCCATCGAAAGCAAGGGGCCTTTTGGGGAATGTCCGAGAACTAGCGGAACAGGAGGTCATTATCCCTGTTCCCGTGGATCAGTTCGGCCAGGGGTTTTATTCCCACATATTTGTGGTACCAAAACCATCCGGAAAATTCCGGCTGATCATAAACCTACGGAAGCTAAATCAGTACCTGGTGTACAAAAAGTTCCGGATGGAGAGTATCTATACTGTCAGACACCTTCAAGAAGGAGTTTTCATGATTACGTTAGATTTGAAGGACACTTATTTGCACGTCCCCATTGCCCCGAAACATCAGAAATTCCTGAGGTTTGCAGTGCAGACAAAACAGGGCGTCCAAAACTGGCAGTTCAAGGCACTCCCCATTGGCCTAGCCGCCAGTCCGAGAATCTTCACCAAGGTTCTGGCCGAGGTGGTGTCTTTTCTACACCTCCAGGGGATAGCCTTGATCCCATACTTGGACGACATTTTAATCTTCAGCCCGGCCCTGGAACAACTCCAGTCAGACCGAGAGAGTGCTGTCCACCCTAGAATCCCTAGGGTGGCTGATCAGCCGAGAGAAGTCCTCCCTGGACCCCTCACAATCCAAGGTGTTTTTGGGGTACAGGGTAGACTCGGTCAGCCAAAGGATCTTTCTTCCACAGGAGAAGATCATAAAGGTGCAGAGAGCAGTGTCTACTCTCCAGGGTGCAGGGGAGGTTTCTCTAAGGACCGTGATGAAAGTTTTAGGACTTATGTCATCCTGCATCCCAGCGGTCCAATGGGCACAGTTCCATTCTCGGAGGCTCCAGAGGTTCCTTCTCTCCTCCTGGGATGGAAGAAGAGAATCCCTGGACTTAACAGTTTCCCTCTTGGAGGAAACAAAACACTTCCTAGACTGGTGGCTGAACTCGGACAACCTGTCGTGAGGTCAGTCCTGGACCCAACAAAATCCGCTGATTCTGACCATGGACGCAAGTGCCTGGGGCTGGGGAGCTCACATGGGAGATCTCTTCGCCCAGGGCCCTTGGGACCGGGAGCAGAGCAAAGCTTCCTCCAATTTCAGGGAGTTGTTAGTGGTCGGAAAAGCGTTAAACTTTTTCTGAAATCAGGTCCAGGGAAGAGAAGTACAGATCTTCTCGGACAATGTAGTGGCCGTGTCCTACCTAAACCATCAAGGGGGAATGAGGTCCAGCAAGTTGTTGAAACTAACCCAGGAAATCCTGGGGGGGAAGCAGAGAAATATATTTTCTCAGTTTCGGCAGTCCAGGTAAAAGGGTCCCTCAACATTCAGGCAGACTTTCTCAGCAGACAACCCATTCATCAAGGAGAGTGGGAACTAAACACTGAAGTTTTCTCTCTGGTAAGCCGACACATTGGCAAACCAGAGATAGACTTGTTTGCCTGCAGGAAGAACAGGAAAGTTCACAAGTACTTCTCTCTCACCAGGGAGCAGGGCTCCTGAGGAATAGATGCCTTGGCCCAAAGCTGGGGGTTCACTCTGGCGTACGCGTTCTCTCCCCTGATGCTCATTCCCCGGGTATTGCAGAAGCTATCCCGTTCAAACGGGTGCCTTATTCTGATCACGCCTGGTGGCCGAAGCGGGCATGGTTCCCCACCCTGAGGAGATGGTCGATTGCCCCACCGCTGCATCTCCCGTTCAGACGCGATCTCCTCTCCCAGGGACCAGTGTTACATCCCGATCCAGGGTTTCTTTCCCTGACGGCATGGTGTTTGAGAGGGAGATCCCCAGGCGCAGGGGATGTTCGGAAAAAGTGATTGACACACTTTTGCTGAGTAGGAAGCCAATCACTAGGCAAATTTATGCGAAAGTTTGGAAAGTCTTCTCTCGCTGGACTCAGTCTAGAGAAGGTTCTCTCCAAACGATCCTGTTGGTACTGGATTTCCTCCAAGAGGGGGCTGACCAGGGCCTAGCAGTCAAGACCCTCAGGGTTCAGGTCGCAGCCTTATCAGTGTTTTTGGACCAAAGACAGCCAGGGAAAGGGTAACCCCGGTGAGAACAAATAGGTTTCCACCTTGGGATTTATCCCTGGTATTAGATGCTCTAACCAAAGAGCCCTTTGAGCCGTTGGCTCAGGTTTCTGTTAAGTTTTGGTCACTTAAAATGGCCTTCCTCCTGGCGATCACCACAGCCAGAAGGGTTGGCGACCTACAAGCTCTGACTATAAAAGAGCCATTTTTGTTGCTCCTAGAGGACAGGGTAATCCTCAGACAGGATCCTTTGTATTTACCTAAAGTGACCTCAGATTTCCACAGGTCACAGGAAATTATTCTTCCCTCCTTTTTGTCAGAATCCCAAAAATGACAAAGAGGAAAAGTTTAATTTATTAGACGTTAGAAGATGTCTTCTAGTCTATTTAGATAGTGAGTGAGTTCAGGAGATCAAATCATTTACTAATTAGTTTCTCTGGTCAAAGGAAAGGGCTTCAGGCCTCTAAACCTATGATAGCCAGGTGGATTAAACAGACTATCGCAGTAGCCTATGAACAGTCAGAAAAAACTGTTCCAGCTCATATTAAAGCTCACTCAACTAGATCTCTGGCGACCTCCTGGGCAGAGAGGGCAGGCGCTTCGATCGATCAGATCTGCAGAGCAGCAACTTGGACGAGCCAAAATACCTTCCTGAGACACTACAGAGTGGAGCTGTTGTCCCCTCAGGATTTGGCCTTTGGCAGGAAGGTCCTACAGGCGGTGATCCCACCCTAAGGTAGGCCTGAACGTCTTGCTCATCGTCTCAGGTGTGCCGTCCTGGAAGATGACTAGAGAAAAGTACCAGTTACACTTACCGGTAACAGGTTTTCTAGGAAATCTTCCAGGATGGCAGGCCTACTTCCCTACCCTTAATTGTTGGTGATATTTTATTCTCACAGAAGGTACCCTCTGACACCGGTGTGGGCTTTTACTTTGTCATAACTGAGGGACAGATGGAAGGGTGGGGCCTTTTCAACTCTGTTGATTGTGTTTCCTGTCAGGTGGAACCCATCATCTCAGGTGTGCCGTCCTGGAAGATTTCCTAGAAAACCCGTTACCAGTAGGTGTAACTGGTATATTTATTACAAATTATGTGGGCAGACTGCAGTTCCCCTAACTGACCTGATCATTATCACAGGAGTTTATTTGACTTTATGCTATACTCTGATTAAAAAGTGTTCCTTTAATTTTATTGTGTGTGTACACAGTAATTCGTTTTGGAAATATTTTATTATATCTTTTCATGTGACAACACTGAAGAAATTACACTTTGCTACAATGTAGTAGTGAGTGTACAGCTTGTATAACAGTGTACATTTGCTGCCCCCTCAAAATAACTCAACACACGGCCATTGATGTCTAAACCGCTGGCAACAGAAGTGAGTACGCCCCTAAGTGAAGATGTCCAAATTGGGCCAAAAGTGTCTATTTTGTGTGGCCACCATTATTTTCCAGCACTGCCTTAACCCTCTTGGGCATGGAGTTCACCAGAGCTTCACAGGTTGCCACTGTACACTCACTATTTTTCATTGTAGCAAAGTGTAATTTCGTCAGTGTTGTCACATGAAAAGATATAATAAAATATTTACAAAAATTTGAGGGGTGTACTCACTTTTGTGAGATGCTATATATATATATAGAGAGAGAGATACAAGAAAATGTAAGAAGTAAAGCATATTTTATTTTAAATTTAAATAATACACACACATCTATCGGGTAAAATAATTATTGAACACATCACACTTTTTCTAGGTAAATATATTTTTAAAGGTGCTTTTGACATGCAATTTTCACCACATGTCGGTAACAGCCCATGCAATACATACAGACAAAGAAACCAAAAATTATGTTGTGTAATATAATGGAATGGCAAAGGGGAAAAGTATTGAACACATGAAGAAAGGGAGGTGCAAAAAGGCATGGAAAGAAAAGACACCAGCTTAAATTTATCAGTATTCAGAAAGCAATCCTGCCCCTTGTCAGTGCAAATTAATATCTGCTGGTTCAGTCTCAACTGATGGCCTATAAAATGGTGTCTCATTACCAAGGTGTCACACAAGAAATATCTCATGATGGGTAGAAGCATAGAGCTCTCTCAAGATCTTCGTAACCTTATTGTTGCAAAACATACTGATGATGGCGTTGGTTACAGAAAGATTTCTCAACTTCTGAATGTTCCAGTGAGTACTGTTGGGGCCATAATCCTGGAAGTGGAAAGAACATAATTTCACCATAAACCTGCCACGACCAGGTGCTCCTTGCAAGATTTTTGACAGAGGAGAGAAAAGAATTATAAAATAAGTTGTCCAAGAGCCAAGGACTACTTGTGGAGAGCTTCAGAAAGACCTGGAATTAGCAGGTGCAATTGTTTCAAAGAAAGCAATAAGTAATGCACTCAACCGCCATGGCCTGTATGCACGCTCACCACATAAAACTCCATTGCTGAAGAAAAAGCATGTTGTAGCTCGTTTAAAGTTTTGTTGCACAACATTTAGATAAGCTTGTGAAATACTGGGAGAATATAGTCTGGTCAGATGAGAATGAAATTGAACTCCTTGGATGCCATAATACACACCATGTTTAGAGGTCAAATGGCACTGCACATCATCCCAAAAACACCCCCATACCAACAGTGAGGTTTGGAGGTGGGAACATCATGGTGTGGGGCTGATTTTCAGCATACGGTACTGGCAAACTTCATTTCTTTGAAGGATGGAAAAATGTACCAAGACATTTATTATAAAAAATCTGCTGCCATCACCTGACTTGAATCCAATAGAAAGTCTATGGAAAGAACTAAAGATCAGAGTTCATGCAAGAGGCCCATAGAACCTTTTGAGATCTGAGGACTGTTTGTGTGGAAGAATGGGCCAAAATCACACCCGAGCAATGCATGCAACTAGTTTCTCCATACAGGAGGTGTCCTGAAGCCGTCATTACCAACAAAGGATTTTGTACAAAGTATTACATTTTTTAGTCAGCATGTTCAATACTTTTTTTCCCTGTGTTATTCCAGTCTATTACACAACTTCATTTCTGAACTTATTTTTTTTTTTTCTTTGTATGGATTGCATGGGTTGTTAAAGACGTTGTGAAAATTGTGTCAATAGCACCTTTAGAGCCGGTTCACACTGGGGCGACTCAGCCGCCTGACAAGTTGCGTCCCGCTCTGTTCAATGGAACCGTTCTAATAGGAGCGACGCAAGACGCTCCGACTTAGAAAAAGGTTCTTGTACGACTTTGGGGGCGACTTGCATTGACTTCAATGCAGAAGTCATTTTGCAAGTCTCCTCTCAAGTCATCTTGAGATCGCCTTGCCGAGTTGCCCCCAAAGTCGTGCCGCCCCTGTGTGAACCGGCTCTGAGAAATATATTTACAAAAGAGGGAGTTTGGGACTTTAGAAATATATTAACCTAGAAAATGGAGACGTGTTAAATAATTTATTATTAATATACCCGCTGTATATACAATGGATATAAAAAGTCTACACGCCCTTTTAATCACTTGAGCCTCGGAGGATTTGGCTGCCAAATGACCGGGCCACTTTTTGCAATTCGGAGCTGCCTCACTTTAACTGACAATTGCGCGGTCATGCGCCGTGGCTCCCAAACAAAATTTTTTTCCTCCCCAATAGAGCTTTCTTTTGGTGGTATTTGATCACCTCTGCGGTTTTTATTTTTTGCGGTATAAACAAAAATAGAGCGACAATTGTTTTTAAAAAAGCATTATTTTGTACTTTTTGCTATAATATCCCCAATTTTTTTTAAAAAAGCATAATTTTTCTCAGTTTAGGCCGATACGTATTTTTCTACATATTTTTGGTAAAAAATCGCAATAAGCGTTTGGTTTGCGCAAAAGTTGTAGCGTCTACAAAATAGGGGATCGTTTAAGGGCATTTTGATTATTTACCTTTTTTGTACTAGTAATCAGGGATTTTTTTTTTTTTTATTTATGGTGGCTGGGACATTTATGGCAGACATCGGACACTTTTGACGCTATTTTGGGACATTCACATTTATACAGCGATCAGTGCTATAAATGTGACTGGCAGGGAAGGGGTTAAGTGTGTCCTAGGGAGTGATTCTAACTGTTGGGGCGGGGCTTACTGTGACCCGACAGTGATCACTGCTCCCGATGAGAGGGAGCAGACGATCAGTGTCCTGTCACTAGGCAGAACAGGGAGATGCCTTGTTTACACTGGCTTCTCCCTGTTCTACCGCTCCGTGACACGATCGAGGGACACCGGCGGACATGGAGTCCGCAGGTACGGTCACGGAGCTCGCGGCAGGGGTGACCTATAAACTGTACAACTTTAATTGAAATACAAACGGAAATCTTTTAAGGGGGGGGGATAAAAATTAAAAACTAAAATAATATGGTTGCATAAGTGTGCGCACCCTCTTATTATTATTATTTTATTATTATTATACAGGATTTATATAGCGCCAACAGTTTGCGCAGCGCTTTACATCAGGGAAGACAGTACAGTCACAATACAATTCAATACAGGAGGGATCAGAGGGCTCTGCTCGTTAGCACTTAGTCTAGAAGGCAGGGTCAAGTGGAACAGAGGGTAATAATAGTAGCTGTGGGGGATGATCAGATGGACAAAAATGAAAATATAGTTGTTAGGTGTGGGTAGGATAGGCTTCTCTGAAGAGAAGGGTTTTCAGGGATCCTCTAAAAGCTAATAGAGAAGAAGATAGACGGACAGATTGGGGTAAGGAGTTCCATAGGCTTGGAGAGGCTCTTATAACTGGGGATGTACAATGCACTTGGAAAGTATTCACAGCGCTTCACTTTTTCCACATTTTATGTTGCAGCCTTATTCCAAAATGGATTACCGTATATACTCGAGTATAAGCCAAGTTTTTCAGTACATTTTTTTTTGTGCTGAAAATGCCCCCCTCAGCTTATACTCGCGTCTGTGTCCATCTTCACATTTATGCGCCTGATCCCGGCCAGCCATAGGTCCCCTGGACCCCAAACTTGGCACACATGTAGCCCAACTTTTTCTCTACAAGTGTGCAAAGTTTGTTGGCCGGGGAGCACTGATTTTTCAAAGCCGGGCACCCCTTCCATAGACTCCAATGTTAAACATCAGTCTAGTCACACAGCGCAGGAGAATAGGTAGGGAGAATGGGAACAGTGACAGTGAGGCATGCACATGGACACAGTGAGGCATGCAGATGGACACCCTAGGCTTATACTCGAGTCAATGCATTTTCCCACCATTTCTTTTTTTTTTTGGTGGTAAAATTAGGTACCTCGGCTTATACTTGAGTGTATACTGTAAATTAATTTTTCTCCACAAAATTCTACAAACCATACCCCATAATGACAAAGTGAAAGATGTTTGTTTTGAAATCTTTGCAAATGTGTTAAATCACATTTACATAAGTTTTCACAGCCTTTGCCATTGCACTCCAAAATTGAGCTCAGGTGCATCCTGTTTCCACTGAACATCCTGGAGAAATATTTCTACAACTTGATTGGAATCCACCTGTGGTAAATTCAGTTGATTATACATGATTTGCAAAGGCGCACTTCTGTCTACCGTGGCTATAAAAAGTCTACACACCCCTGTTATAATGCCAGACTTCTGCAATGTAAAAAAAATATTTCAGATTGTTTTTCAATTGAGTTGTACAGTTTTATAGGTCACATTAAAAAAGGTGGAAAAAAGAACTCCAATCTTTTAGGTGGGGGGGTAAAAATAATAAGCTAAAATGTGGTTGCATAAGCGTGGGGATGTAGCGGTGTCCAGAATTAAGCAATCCCATTCAAACTCCTGTTAAATAAGAGTCCGTAAACACCTGCCATCATTTAAAGTGCCTCTGATTAACCCCAAATAAAGCTCAGCTGTTCTAGTAGGTCTTTCCTGACATTTTCTTAGTCTCCTCCTACAGCAAAAGCTCTGGTCCGCAGAGAGCTTCCAAAGCATCAGAGGGATCTCATTGTTAAATCCTGTCCCCCTTCTGGTACAGTGAGCAGTCGGTATCGCTCCGGGAGTGATCCATGATGAGGGGGCGGCCATTGGTTTCTGGCCACCCCCTCGCGATCGCTCCCGGCGAATCAAATGCTTCCTCTGCCTGTGTAATGTATTCACAGGCAGGAGGAAGTGGTGTCATCTCTCCTGCGGCGCTCACATAGACCGGAGCACCGTGGAGATAAGACATCAAGTAAGTGCACCAACAGCCCACTGACACATAGGCACACGATCTCCCCCCAGCCCCCAGTCAGTGTCACTGATTGCAGTGATCATTTATTTACTGATCACTGCAAACAGTGACATTTGTAACTGTAAAAGTGTCAGGGCAGTTAGTTTTAGGTCCAGGGTAACCCTCCCCCCCCTAATAAAGGTTTAACCCCTTTCACCCCCTTTTGCAGTGTCACTAAGCGATCGTTTTTCTGATCGCTGTATTAGTTATGCTGGTGCCGC
Organism: Rana muscosa; assembly: GCA_029206835.1. Taxonomy (NCBI): domain Eukaryota; kingdom Metazoa; phylum Chordata; class Amphibia; order Anura; family Ranidae; genus Rana; species Rana muscosa. Next base: position 878,491,719 of record CM055117.1, read on the forward strand.
TAGGTAGTCGGTTATTTTTTATAGCGTCAGGTACCCCCATATATTATCTAATAAAGGTTTTAACCCCCTGATTGCCCCTAGTTAACCCTTTCACCAGTGATCACTGTATAAGTGTTACGGGTGGCGCTGATTAGTTAGTTTGCTTTTTATAGTGTCAGGGCACCCGCCGTATATAACCCAATAAAGGTTTAACCCTCTGATCGCTCGGCAGGTGATATCAATTAGGTTTTAGCATCAGAGAGGGTCTGCGTCACACCCCAGGCAGCGTCAGGTTAGTGCCGGTAGCGCTAACACCCACGCGTGAAGAATACACCTCCCTTAGTGGTATAGTATCTGAACAGATCAATATCTGATCAGATCTATACTAGCGTCCCCAGCAGTTTAGGGTTCCCAAAAACGCAGTGTTAGCGGGATCAGCCCAGATACCTGCTAGCACCTGCGTTTTGCCCCTCCGTCCAGCCCAGGCCACCCAAGTGCAGTATCGATCGATCACTGTCACTTACAAAACACAACACACATAACTGCAGCGTTCGCAGAGACAGGCCTGATCCCTGCGACTCCAGTGCTGTAGGAGGTTATTTCACCACCACAGTTAAAAGAAAAAGAGCATATATGCCAAAGCATGGGGGCAGCAGGGGCGGAGGAGCGATTTTGCTCCTAATGCCGCGTACCTACGGTCGAAATTCCGACGGAGGCTTGCCCGTGGTAAAGTCCGACCGTGTGTATGCGGCATAACTTTTGCGGGAGGATGCCCCCATGCTTCGGCATATATAAATGGTGCATGTATGCCCATCATTAGAAGTGGGTGAATGAAGGGAGGTATTCTAATGGTGGGCATACCCACCGATCAATCTTTTTTTTCGTTCAGCCAACAGGCTGCATGGGGAAAAAAAAGATTACAATACATGTCCAACAAGGATTAGCAATGTACTGGTATGTTTCTGGACTTTGGTTATACCAGAATGATGCCTGCGATCGCGTCAGGCCGGCCGGTAATTGAGGCCGCGGCTTTGCAGCCTTCTGCAGGCCTATGCTTCTCTGTAGGCCTATGCTTCCTTCTGTGATCAGGCGCCGTCTTGTGGTGGCCGTTGGTATGACATACAACCAGCAATGCTAATGGAGCTTCCCCTGTCTGTTTCCACTGCCCCATCTCCTTCCCTCTAATTACAACCCCCAAACATTATATATATTTTTTATTCTAACATCCTAGAGAATAAAATGGCGGTCATTGCAAAACTTTCTGTCTCAACGTATTTGCGCAGCGGTCTTACAAGCGCACTTTTTTTGGGAAAAAATACACTTGTCTTATTTTTTAATAATAAAAAAAAAAAAACGTAAAGTTAGCCCAATTTTTTTTTTAGATTGTAAAAGATAATGTTACGCTGAGTAAATTGATACCCAACATGTCACGCTTAAAAATTGCATCCGCTCGTGGAATGGCGACAAACTTTTACCCTTTAAATCTCCATAGGCGATGTTTAAAAAATTCTAGAGGTTGCATGTTTTGAGTTACAGAGGAGGTCTAGGGCTAGAAATATTGCTCTCGATCTACCAATCGCGGCGATACCTAACGTGTGGTTTTAACACCGCTTTCATATGCGGGCACTACTCATGTATGCGTTCGCTTCTGCGCGCAAGCTCGGCGGTACGGTGCGCGTTCCTGGCTCCTAACTTTTTTAGCTGGCTCCTAGATTCCAAGCAAATTTGTCAAGCCCTGGTCTAATAGACCCCAGTTTTTTCAAAAAAAAAAGAGTACCTGTCACTACCTATTGCTATCATAGGGGATATTTACATTCCCTGAGATAACAATAAAAATGATAAAAAAAAATAAATATGGAAGGAACAGTTTAAAAATAAAATAAAAAAGCAAAATTAATAATAAAAAAAAAAAAAAAGCACCCCTGTCCTGCCCTGCTCTTGCGCAAAGGCGAACGCAAGCGTCGGTCTGGCGTCATATGTAAACAGCAATTGCACCATGCATGTGAGGTATCACTGCGAAGGTCAGATCGAGGGCAGTAATTTTAGCAGTAGACCTCTGTAAATCTAAGGTGGTAACCTGTAAAGGCTTTTAAAGGCTTTTAAAAATGTATGTAGTTTGTCGTCACTGCGCGTTTGTGCGAAATTTTAAAGCATGTCGTGTTTGGTATCCATGTACTCGGCCTAAGATCATCTTTTTTATTTCATCAAATATTTGAGCAATAGAGTGTGTTTTAGTGCATTAAATTAAAAAAAAGTGTTTTTTCCCCAAAAAATGCGTTTGAAAAATCGCTGCGCAAATACTGTGTGGAAAAAAAAATGCAACACCCACCATTTTAATCTGTAGGGCCTTTGCTTTAAAAAATATATATAATGCTTGGGGGTTTAACGTAATTTTCTTGCAAAAAAAAAAAAAGTTTTCATTGTAAACAAAGGGTCAGAAAGGGCTTTGTCTTGAAGTGGTTAGAACAGTGGATGATGTGTGACATAAGCTTCCTAATGTTGTGTATAAAATGCCAGGACAGTTCAAACCCCCCCCCAAATGACCCCATTTTGGAAAGTAGACATCCCAAGCTATGAGAGGCATGTCGAGTCCATGGAATATTTTATATGTTGACACAAGTTGCGGGAATTTTTTTTTATTTTTTTTTGCACAAAGTTGTCACTAAATGATATATTGCTCAAACATGCTATGGGCATATGTGGAATTACACCCCAAAATACATTCTGTTGCTTCTCCTGAGTCCGGGGATACCACATGTGACACTTTTTGGGAGCCTAGCCGCGTACAGGACCCCAAAAACCAAGCACCGCCTTCAGGCTTTCTAAGGGTGTAAATTTTTGATTTCACTCCTCACTGCCTATCACAGTTTCGTAGGCCATGGAATGCCCAGATGGCGCAATTTTGGAAAGTAGACACCCCAAGCTATTTGCTAAGAGGTATGGTAAGTATTTTGCAGATCTCGCTTTTTGTCACAAAGTTTGGAAAATTAAAAAAAAAAAAAAAAACTTATTTTCTTTCTTCATTTTCAAAAACAAGTAATGAGAGCTGTAAAATACTCACCAACCATGCCTCCCAGCAAATAGCTTGGGGTGTCTACTTTCCAAAATGGGGTCATTTGGGGGGGTTTTCTGCTATTTTGGCATTTTATGGCCTTCGAAACTGTGATAGGTAGTGAGGAGTGAAATCAAAAATTTGCGCCCTTAGAAATCCTGAAGGCGTTGCTTGGTTTTCGGGGTCCCGTACGTGGCTAGGCTCCCAAAAAGTCCCACACATGTGGTATCCCCGTACTCAGGAGAAGCAGCAAAATGTATTTTGGGGTGTAATTCCACATATAACCATGGCATGTGTGAGCAATATATCATTTAGTGACAACTTTTTGTAATTTTTTTTTTGTCATTATTCAATCACTTGGGCCAAAAAAAAAATATTCAATGGGCTCAACGTGCCTCTCAGCAATTTCCTTGGGGTGTCTACTTTACAAAATTGGGTAATTTGGGGGGGGTTTGTACTGCCTTGCCATTTTAGCACCTCAAGAAATGAGATAGGCAGTCATAAATTAAAAGCTGTGTAAATTCCAGAAAATGTACCCTAGTTTGTAGACGCTATAACTTTTGCGCAAACCAATAAATATACGCTTATTGACATTTTTTTTACTAAAGACATGTGGCTGAATACATTTGGCCTAAATGTATGACTAAAATTGAGTTTATTCGATTTTTCTTATAACAAAAAGTAGAAAATATAATTTTTTTTCAAAATTTTCAGTCTTTTTCCGTTTTTATATCGCAAAAAAAATAATCGCAGAGGCAATCAAATACCATTAAAAGAAAGCTCTATTTGTGGGAAGAAAAGGACGCAAATTTCGTTTGGGTACAACATTGAATCTTGTACATTTTCCAGTTAAAGCAGCGCAGTGCCAAATTGTAAAATCAGCTCTGGTTTTTATGCTGCGTATTGGTCTGGGGCTTAAGTGGCTTAAGTGGTTAAAGGAGCTGGAGGAATATCTGGCAAGTACTGGCTGTGTGGTACATGTGACAACAATCTCTCATATTCTTCACATGTCTGGGCTATGGGGTAGAGTGGCAAGAAGAGGAAGCCTTTTCTTACAAAGGAAAACATCCAAGCCAGGCTAAATTTTGCAAAAACATCTGAAGTCTCCCAAAAGTATGTGGGAAAATGTGTTATGGTCTGATGAAACCAAGGTTGAACTATTTGGCCATAATTCCAAAAGATATGTTTGGCGCAAAAACAACATTGCACAACACCAAAAGAACACCATACCCACCGTGAAGCATGGTGGTGGCAGCATCATGCTTTGGGGCTGTTTTTCTTCACCTGGAACAGGGGCCTTAGTCGAGGTAGAAGGAACTATGAACGGTTCCAAATACCAGTCAATATTTGCACAAAACCTTCAGGCTTCTGCTCGAAAGCTGAACATGAATAGGAACTTCTTTTAGGGTGACACGACCCAAAGCATACATCCAAATCAACAAAGGAATGGCTTCACCAGAAGCAGATTAAAGTTTTGGAATGGCCCAGACTGAATCAGATTTCAAAATCTATGGAGTGATCTGAAGAGGCCTGCGCAGAGGAGATGTCCTCGCAATCTGACAGATTTGGAGTGTTTTTTTGCAAATTAGAGTGGGCAAATATTGTGTGCCATGCTAAAAGACTTGTACCCCAAAAGACTGAGTGCTGTAATAAAATCAAAAGGGGCTTCAACAAAATATTGGTTTTAAGGGTGTGCACACTCGTGCAACCATATTTTTTATTTTTCACTTCCCTCCACCTAAAAGATTTCAGTGTGTTGTTCAACTGAGTTGTACAGTTTTACGGCCCTTTCACATGGGCGGACCGCTCGGATCCGCATTTCAGTTTTTCAGGTGGACCTGAATGGTCGCTCCATAAATCTCTATGGAGCGACGGATGTCAGCGGTGACATGCCCGCTGACATCCGACCCGCTCCGCTAAATCCAGACGGATGGAAACCCTATTTTCCATCCGTCGATCGGATCGGATGAAAACAGACAGACGGTCTGTTTTCATCCGATCCCCTATAGAGGAAAGCGGAGTTCTGACAGGTCCGTTTCTGCATTGTGTGCAGAGACGGACTAGTCATCCGCCGGCTCAGCGGGGATCAACGGAGCGATCCCCGCTGAGCAAGCGGATGTCTAAAAACGGATCTGCCCATGTGAAAGGGCTCTTATAGGTCACATTAAAGGTGGAAAAAGTTAAGTTCTGAAATTATTTAGCTTTTTTTATATCCACTGTGTGTATGGATGTGTGTAAATTTATATGTAAAGAAAAAAAATATATATTTTTTGTAAAATAACAAACATGTTATACTTGCCTCCACTGTGCAGCTGGTTTTGCACAGAGTGGCCCCGAACCTGGTCTTCTGGGGTCCCTTGGCGGCTGTCTCTGCTCCCCCCGCCCACAAGAACTTTCCACGTTCATGCGAGCTCTCTTGCATGGTAGAAAGTCCTTGCAGGCACGCTCCCGTGATACAGCCGGTGGCCATAGCCGCTCACTGTATCACTCGGCTCCGGCGCGCCGCGTCATTGGATGTGATTGACAGCAGTGCGAGCCAATGGCTGCTTTCAATCAACCAATAAATGAGCCAGAAGCCCGGCCAAGAAGCCTACGCGTTCACGGCGCGTGACTTTCAAGGGGTTAGGTAAGTAAACGGGGGCTCGGGGGGGGCGCTAATGTTTGGGATGTTTTTTCACCTTAATGAATTAAGGTGAAAAACGTGTACCTTTTACAACCCCTTTTAACATCAATGACGGCTTGAAGTCTTTTGTGGTATTTGTGGATGAGGCTCTTTATCTTCTCAGATGGTAAAGCTGCCCATTCTTCTTGGCAAAAAGCCTCCAGTTCCTGTAAATTCTTGGGCTGTCTTGCATGAACTGCACATTTTGAGATCTCCCCAGAGTGGCTCAATGATGGTCAGGGGACTGAGATGGCCACTCCAGAACCTTCACTTTTTATTCTGCTGTAGCCAATGACAGGTGAACTTGGCCTTGTGTTTTGGATCATTGTCATGTTGGAATGTCCAAGTATGTCCCATGCGCAGCTTCCTGGCTGATGAATGCAAATGTTCCTCCAGTATTTTTTGATAACATACTGCATTCATCTTGCCATCAATTTTGACCAAATTTCCTGTGCCTTTTGTAGCTCACACATCCCCAAAATATTAGCAATCCACCTCCGTGTTTCACAGTAGGAATGGTGTACCTTTCATCATAGGCCTTGACTCCTCTCTAAATGTAGTGTTTGTTTGTGGCCAAAAAGCTCAGTTTTGGTCTCATCACTCCAAATGACTTTGTGCCAGAAGGTTTGAGGCTTGTCTCTGTGCTGTTTGGCGTATTGTAAGCGGGATACTTTGTGCCATTTGCGTAGTAATGCCTTTTTGGTGACTTTACCATGGCCATCTTTCTTCAAGTGCCTCCTTATTGTCAAGCCACACCACATGTTTTCAAAGAGTCCTGTTTTTCACCTGAAGATATTTATGGCTTTTTCTTTGCATCCCGAACAATTTTCCGGGCAGTTGTGGATGAAATTTTAGTTGGTCTACCTGACCGTGGTTTGGTTTCAACAGACCCTCATTTTCCACTTCTTAATTAGAGTTTGAACACTGCTGATTGGCATTCTCAATTCTTTGGATATCTTTTTATATCCCTTTCCAGTTTTATACAGTTCAACTACCTTTTCCCCACAGATCCTTTGACAATTCTTTTGCTTTCCCCATGACTCCGAATCCAGAAATGTCAGTGCAGCACTGGATGAAAGATGCAAGGATCTGTTGGGAGTCCAGAAACTCATTGACCTTTTATACACACACACTAATTACAAGCAAACAGATCACAGGTGAGAATGGTTACCTTTATTAGCCATTCAAGCCCCTTTGTGTCACCTTGTGTGCATGTTATCAGGCCAAAACCACTAGGATATGTAAACTTCTATGATCAGGGTTATTTGGGTCGTTTCTGTTGTGATTTATGACTTAAAAATAGTAAACACAGTTGATTGAGAAATTGCTTCAACCAAACACTAACCATGAGTGAAAAATGTTTTTGTGTTATCATTCATATTCTCTGAAAAATGGCCAAGAAATCATAAATTCTGGCAGGGTATGTAAACTTATGAGCACAACTGTGTGTGTGTGTGTGTGTGTGTGTGTGATATATATATATATATATATATATATAATTAATATTTTTTCACTCGCACTATCTCACAAAAGTGAGTACACCCCTCATATTTTTTGTAAATATTTTATTATCTTTTCATGTGACAACACTGAAGAAATTACACTTTGCAATGTAGTGAGTGTACAGCTTGTACAACAGTGTACGTTTGCTGTCCCCTCAAAATAGCTCAACACACAGCCATTAATGTCTAAACCGCTGGCAACAAAAGTGAGAACACCCCTACGAGAAAATGTCACAATATTTTGTGTGGCCACCATTATTTTCCAGCACTGCTTAACCCTCTTGGGCATGGAGTTCACCAGAGCTTCACAGGTGGCCACTAGAGTCCTCTTCCACTCCTCCATGACGAAATCACGGAACTGGTGGATGTTGGAGACCTTGCGCTCCTCCACCTTCCGTTTTGAGGATGTCCCACAGATGATCAATAGGGTTTAGATCTGGAGACCTGCTTGGCCAGTCAATCACCTTTACCCTCAGTTTCTTTAGCAAGGCAGAGGTCATCTTGGAAGTGTTTGGGGTCGTTATATCATGCTGGAATACTGCTCTGTGTTTCAGTCTCCAAAGGGAGGGGAATCATGCTCTGCTTCAGTATGTCACAGTACATCTTGGCATTCATGGTTCCCTCAATGAATTGTAGCTCCCCAGTGCCGGCAGCACTCATGCAGCCCCAGACCATGACACTCCCACCACCATGCTTGACTGTAGGCAAGACACACTTGTCTTTGTACTCCTCACCTGGTTGCCGCCACACACGATTGACACCCATCTGAAACAAATACGTTTATCTTGGTCTCATCGGACCACAGGACATGGTTCCAGTAATCCATGTCCTTGGTCTGCTTGTCTTGAGCAAACTGCAGGCTTTCTTGTGCATCATCTTTTAGAAGAGGCTTCCTTCTGAGACAGCCATGCAGACCAATTTGATGCAGTGTGCGGCGTATGGTCTGAGCACTGACAGGCTGACCCCTCACCCCTTCAACCTCTGCAGCAATGCTGGCAGCACTCATACGTCTATTTCCCAAAGACAACCTCTGGATATGACGCTGAGTATGTGCACTCAACTTCTTTGGTCCACCATGGTGAGGCCTGTTCTGAGTGGAACCTGTCCTGTTAAACCGCTGTAGGGTCTTGGCCACCATGCTGCAGCTTAGTTACAGGGTCTTGGCAATCTTCTTATATCCTAGGCCAGGGATATGCAATTGGCAGACCTCCAGCTGTTGCAAAACTACAAGTCCCATCATGCCTCTCCCTCTGGGTGTCATGCTTGCTGCTGTCAGAGTCTCGCTATGCCTCATGGGACTTGTAGTTTGGCAACAGCTGGAGGTCCGCTAATTGCATATCCCTGTCCTAGGCCATCTTTATGTAGAGCAACAGTTTTTTTTTCTTCAGATCCTTCGTTTTTTGCCATGAGGTGCAATGTTGAACTTCCAGTTACCAGTATGAGAGAGTGAGAGCGATAACAAATTTAACACACCTGCTCCCCATTCACACCTGAGACCTTGCAACACTAACAAGTCACATGACACCGGAGAGGGAAAATAGCCAACTGGGCCCAATTTGGACATTTTCACTTGGCGGTGTTCTCGCTTTTGTTGCCAGCGGTTTAGACATTAATGGCTGTGTTGAGTTATTTTGAGGGGATGGCAAATTTACACTGTTGTATAAGCTGTACACTCGCTACTTTATATTGTAGCAAAGTGTCATTTCTGCAGTGTTGTCACATGAAAATATATAAAAAATGTACAATGTGAGGAGTGTACTCACGTGTGTATGTATTATTATTATACAGGATTTATATAGCGCCAACAGCTTGCGCAGCACTTAACAAAATTAAGGCTGACATTACAGTTGCACTACAATTTCGTACAAGAGGAATCAGAGGTGTGTGTGTGTGTGTGTGTTATATAAATATATGTATGTATGTGTATATATTATTTTATTCATTATAACTGTTGTTGGAGGTATAATATACCAGCACCACATCCCTCAAAATATTAGAATTTGTGTCCAAAAATATTAATATATGCATGCATAACTTTGGGATTGTTTGGCACTAATATCACTTAGTATTTATATAATACGGTTTATTGATAATTAGGCGCCTTTCACACTGGGGCAGGAGGTGCGTCTGCGATTTGCGGCGCTATTCGCCCCCCCCTGCTAGCGGCCGAGAAAGGGTTAAAAACCACCGCAAAGCGCCTCTGCAATCAATGCCCCATTGATTTCAATGGGCAGGAGCGGTATACACACCGCTCCAAAGATGCGGCTAGCAGGACTTTTTTTTTTTTTACCGTCCTAGAGAAACCCTCGGGGCTTTCACACTGGAGATACAGCAGCGGCTGTTTCAGGTCGGCTTGCAGGCGCTATTTTTAGCGCAATAGCACCTGCAAAACGACCCAGTGTGAAAGGGGTCTTAAGGTTCATTTTTGTGTGTGTCTCTATAAAATATATGTACCCAAACCCTACACACGCCCCTCATTGATTTTTTTTTTACATTTTATTTTCACTCCTAGTGCTGCACTGTTGCTGCAGCGGTAGAGGGAACTGGTATACTTTAATGGGCTGCCTAATGTCTACCTTTTTTTTTTTTTTTTAAATTGGACCAGATATTTAGGGATTGATTTTACAAAAGACAAGTAGGCTGTTCACTTTTCAAGAGAACTTGCACTTTGCAAAATCATTTTAGCTTAGTGAATAGATGCTGTGCTGACTTCCATTATCCAATCCCTTTTTCTTTTTCCTCCCTATTTCCCCCCCCCCCTTTTAATGAGATGAGTTATCTTTAAACGTCAATTTTTACACTTTCACTAAGCTAAGGGAAAATTCCTTCTTCTTCTTCTTTTTTTTTTAAATAACAAACGGGAATCTAAAAAAAAAAAGAAGAAAAATCATCATTTTTATACTTGCATGCTCTGTGAGATGGTTTTGCACAGAGCAGCCTGGTCCCTCTTCTGTGCTCCTGGCCCCTCCCGCCTGTCCAGTTGAGTGCCCCCCACCCCTTTCTCTTATTGGCTTTTTGACTTTGACAGCAGCGGGGGCCAATGGCACTGCGCTGCTGTCTCAGCCAGAGAGGCGGGAGATCCCCCGGGCAGCCAAAACACTGCTGCAACATCGCTGGATCTATAGAAAATATACAGAGCAACCACTATTGTAGAAAAAATTGCTCAATGGCACCTAGGTCCCAATATTGAATTGTATACAAAGGGGCCCTTTTGAGGTAGTGTGTGTGGGACTTTGAAGGTGCTCATTGAGGATATTACCAAATCAAAAGAATAAAGAATAAATACCAAAGAGATACTTAAAAATATCTATATTTAATACATGAATTTCATGGTATAAAAACAATGAGGAAAGAAGATACAACGCAGTGTATTCGTTCCTTATACGCCACATATTGATCATCCTACATGTTTCGCATAAATTATGCTTCTTCAGGGACGCACATGGACTTTAGTTTATCTAGAATAGACATTTAGAAAAAAGAATAAGACAAAATGGGATTTGTTACATAATGAAGTTGTCATTGGGACAGATATATAATAATCACATGACAATCATGTATGCAAAAACCTAATTGTAATTCGAGACATGCGTTTGGTACCTCCAAGTTCCTATGGATCCTCACGCAAGCAGAGGGGTGTCGCCTGTCGAAGATCAGGGGGCACCCAAATGTGAAGCTGGCAAGTCTCACTCCACCTATGCACCAGCACCCATATGTGTGTGTGTGTGTGTGTGTGTGATATCACAATAGGTCCTGAGTAGGGGATAAAGGCAGATGTTGGTAGGGGATGACCTAGATGTAAAAAAACTGTATTTTTTAGCGTTTTTGAAAAGATTCGTTATTGATGAGTGTCTAACAGAACATGGTTAGTATTAGACCCTGTAATAAAGCATTCAAAATGGATAAATGTGTGTATATATAGGCTTACTGTTTTAAAGAGAATGGATCATATAGCCTGGGAGCTTATTGAAACGCAGGGCAGCAGGTGTTTTTGGTCCTTATGATTATACAAGGTACTGATTAGATCTGTGGGGAAAAGAGTGTATATGTATCTATAGGTTTCCTATAGGCCCATACTAAGGCATATATAGGATATATAGTAGAAAATAGATATATGTAGTAAAACAAAGAAATACCTGTAGTTAACTGCACCTGGATTCAGTGTACAGTGACCATGGCGTATTGAGGAAAAAAAACCCTGACACCAAGTGATGCCTCACCTTTAAGATCTAAACGGAGAAGTATAACAGATGTTATAGTCAAGTAAGGAAGGACTAGCCTTCCATATACATAAGATATGGGATGATCAGATGCATCAAAAAGATGCCAAACTTACCTATAGCTGGCAATGCGGCAATTGTGCTCCCAGGACAGGCCCCACGACGGCCATGTTGGCCGCGTCTAGCCTTTTATACCCCACGAGGAGATGGTATGACAATGCCGCTTGATGACGTAAAGATGTCAGCGGCGTGAATGCGGGCGTGCAGAGATGACGTTCCGGTGGAAGGATCCACCGAATGTACAACCATCCTTGCGCATACGCAAATAGCCCGGCAGGAGAGGCAGGTGCCCTGGGCCGGGCATCAGCGCCGCCGCCGGAGTGTGCCGGAAGGCGCAGGCGTCGAATGAGTGGCCGAGGTAGCGTCAATCGCTGGATCTAGATGGGGCTCAGATAAGTATTAGGGGGGGTTGCTGCACACAATGTTTTTTATCTTTAGGCATAGAATCTCATTATTGCCTCATGCACACGGGGTGTCTGTTTGATACCCTGTGAATACCAGAGCTTCTGGCAGAAAAATGCTGCTTGAAATAGTGCTATTGCACATGCGTTTAGGCACATCTAGCATCTGAATGTTGATGCACTTTATTGGCCAGATTATTTAATTTATTCTGCCCATTGGAATGCAAAAATGCTCAAATGCTAGATACATTTAGCGTTTAGGCGCGTTCCATGTTTTTCAGCTTTTTTAGCTCATCTCTTGAATAAACCTTCTTCTTTTTTTTTTTCTTAGACCGTAAACGCTCCTCTTCTAATACGCCTGTGAACACCTATGTCTGTATGAATACATAGGCTTGCATAGAGGTGATTTTAGAGGCTGAAAAAAAAATACTCAATGTCTGTAAAAGCAAGATTTTGCTTTTGTGTGCATGAGCTTCTAAGACCTAACTCTCCATGCACGCTGGGCTTTCTGCCAGCTCCCTTGGCAGAAATTGCTCATATATACCGTATTTATCGGCGTATAACACGCACCCTAACTTTAAGAGGGAAGTTTCAGGAAAAAAACTTTACACAGCCCCCTGCGTATAACACGCAGGCACAGTTTACCCTCTATTTTCAGGGAAAAAGTGAGTGTTATACGCCAATAAATACAGCAATTAAAAATATTAATTAAAAATATATATATAATTGCTCATATGTGTGTTTTTTTTTTTTTTTTCGCCAGACAGTTCCAATCAAAAACGCAAACTAGAAAGGGTTTTATTTCTTCCTCTAATCGTCCTTATGTGCAGGGACACATAGAATAACCTTGAGCTGCTTCTACAGGCAAAATACACAACTCCTGTAGAAGCAGCGTTCTTTAAGCCTGTGTGTATGGACCCGAAGAGTCATTTGCATGCATACCCTTCCTTCCTTATCTTGGAATGGTCATAACTGATTCACTAGACATCCGGCATCCAATCAGAAACTGTTAAGCAGACATTACCACCACTACAACAGTGGTGCTCAACTTGAAAATTTAGAGCATATGGTCCCCAACAATACCAGAGCCCAACAGCAGCTCATTTTCATACGTGAAGGTGCAATGCGGCATGTTAGGCTGCCCTTACAAAATAAAAGGGTTAGAACGCACCTCATTGCCCAAACATTTTAGTCCTGCTGCATTTTTTGCAGTGTATTCTAATGCACACATAAGAAGTCGGTCCTAAAGTAAACTCCACATTGGTGTCTGTGTCGATTGCCACAATTATAACAACCTATCATTGGGGTAAGTGGACCCAGTAATAACTCCCAACCTTTGTGCTGTGGATGCAATAATAGTCCCCAGCATTGACGTCAGTACTGTAGGCAACCCCCACCCCCGTCACTCCTTTTTTTTTTTCCCCCTCACTAATTTTCAGATTGCTACTGCTATATGTTTGTAATTTTCATAACTTGTCATACTTTGTTGCACACTGTGTGTTTTCTAGGCTCAGGAAGAGTTGGAAACAGAAGGTTTGAAGGGGGAGTTTGACAGAAAGCAAGCCACTAAATCGCTTGCCACCACATTAAACAAATTAATAGATAAATTGGACAATGCTGCAGAGGATAAGGGAGAAGAGACAGAGCCTGGGGAAAGAAATGAAGTCATGACACAAGGAAACAAGGAGCCTGCTGCCAAAGCCCCAACTGGTAAGTGTTGTTGCTGGCTTAAAGTTCATCTTTGGAATATGTTACATGTTATACACATATTCAGTGCCCTGCTCACCCCTTCACCTGTGACTACAGGCAGGGGAGCCTCTCCCCGCAATCGCTATCAAATGTTAACCACTTCAGCCCCGGACCATTTTGGCTGGTTAAAGAACAGGCCCCTTTTTGCGATTCGGCACTGCGTCGCTTTAACTGACAATTGCGCGGTAGTGCGACGTGGCTCCAAAACAAAATTGATGTGTTTTTCCCCCCACAAATAGAGCTTTCTTTTGGTGGTAATTGATCACCTCTGCGTTTTTTTGTTTTTTTTTTGCGCTATAAACAAAAATAGAGCGACAATTTTGAAAAAACATAATTTTTTTACTTTTTGCTATAATAAATATCCCCAAAAAATATATAAACATTTTTTTTTCCTCAGTTTAGGCCGATACGTATTATTCTAGTTATTTTTGGTAAAAAAAAATCGCAATAAGCATATATTGATTGGTTTGTGCAAAAGTTATAGTATCTACAAAATAGGGGGTAGTTTTATGGCATCTTTATTAATTTAATTTTTTTTTTCACTAGTAATGGTGACGATCAGTGATTTTTATCGTGACTGCGACATTATGGCGGACACATCGTACACTTTTGACACATTTTTGGGACCATTGTCATTTTTACAGCGATCAGTGCTATAAAAATGCACTGATTACTGTGAAAATTACACTTGCAGTGAAGGGTTTAACCTCTAGGTGGTGCTGTAGGGGTCAAGTGTGACCTAATGAGTGATTCTAACTAAAGGGGGGCGTGTGACGTCAACCCACGGACAGGTTCTTAAAGGGGACGTACCTGTATGCCCTTGTGCCTGTCCGTGCCATTAAGTCGACGTACATCGTCGTGCGGCGGTCCTTAAGTGGTTAATATTGGCGCTGTCGACACAGGCATGCAATTCATTCACAGGAATGTGTGAGTGAAGAAACTATAAGTCTGTCTGCTTTGCACAGATGAGAGGTGAATGCAGAATGAGCCGATGAGCGCCCTCATAGTTGAGTGACATTTCCTCCAGCTTACTAACTGCTCTACAGAGGTAAAGCTGAAAAATAGGTGCGTTTTATTTTTTCCTAAAAGGTGAACTTGGCCTTTTATATCGTTTCACTGACTTGGTACCAGCACAAAGCCTGTGAAGTCAGAATAAAGTGTTACTAAACCCTGGACCCTGCATTCACTATATCTGGTCTCCCACAGTACACAGAACATGAAAATGCAAATATTTTAGTATTGTAATACTACATTACTATTGTAATGTAAACGGCTAAATACCTTTTCTCATCAGCAGTATATAGCAGTCTTGTGACTTCTATGAGTGTCTGGTTAAAGCTTGTAGGAAGAGTTTTTCATTCTGCACTGACTGTCCTATCAGGATGCAGGACCCCTGACGCTCTGTGTGGACAGTGATGATGGGCCCTGTGCTGATCACATGCACCCTCCCAAGAGAAAAAAAGAAAACTCTCTAGCAATACACACCAAACTGAGCATGTGTAGAGTGCCCCCAAGGCTCTATACTTTAAGGAAATATATTGGCAGTGGAAGCAGGAGAGGATCACAGAAGACAGGATCAAACAGCCTTTTTATGCAATGCAGTGGATTAACCCCTTAGGTTCCACAGTAAGTATAACAAGCATGCTTTACTGCATATACTGACTGATTTTACTGTTGTGGGTTTAGTAGCACTTTAAAGTCAAAATTCTTGGTATAATATTTGTTCCAGGCCAGGGACTCTAACCATTGGATCCACACAACAGCCACCAAAATTTTGGATCATTTTTGGAAGAGTCTAGCTTCGGCATCCTAATATTTTTTTTTTTTTTTTAGCAACCGCTGTACTTTAAGGGCCAGAGTGAAGAGTAATTTATTTTGAATGTTGTGTTCTTCAGATAAACATAAAGGCAGATTATAAAGTATTGCGGCACTAATGTTTGTGGTATTTCTTGTAGGTTAAAGAACATTTTATATATTTTTCCATAGGTTTTGTCTAGTTTTTATAAATGAGATATTTTTTTTTTTTTTTAACAAAGTGTAGTTACCATATATTATACAGTTTATTTGGTTTAAGTTACTGGTTTCTAAAGATGCTTTATTTTAAACCCTTTGTGTAGCATCCTTAAAGTATTGTCAGTATTTTGATGAATATGCTTACCGTGGGTCATGTTAGCTAAGAGGTCTCGTATAGCAGTGTTTTACCCCAAAGCAGTTATCAACTTTTGATTTTTTCTTTTTTTATTCCTTAAGCACAGTATAAATGGAAGGAAGAAAGTGATTGAGGGACAAGTTTTAGAAATAAGGCCAACAATTTTCTACCATTGTCTCCTTTTGGAATATTGTAAATACTACTGTTGGCTATAACGGGTTTTCAGGTCTTCCTTTCAGTAAATGCAAAGCTGTTTTGTGGATATTTATGCCCCTTGGTGTATCAGAGGAAGCCTCTATGCTACTCTGCTGAGAGAGAACCGATATTGATAGATTAATACAGATCTGGATGTGGCTTTGACTCACCCGAACGGCCATTGCCTACCAGAGTGTGGCTATCCTGTTTAATTATTCATAAACGGATGGGTTAATTTTTCCTGTCACCTCTTCATAGCAGATGACCGTTCGGATGGCCGTGTAAAAGTCAGGGTCACTAAGATACGGAGGGGCAGCTCTGAGCATACCGAGAGGAGGTTGAAGGAAATGAGCAGCGAAAACCCACAGATGAAACTCATTCAAAATGTTGTAAAAGACCTGCTTGAAAAGGAAGGCCTGAAGGCACAAGGTAGGCTTGTGTTGCTTTCGTCAGTCTGCCTCCCTTTGGTTGTGAATCGGTCAGGCGGAGTGTAATATAGGGCTGTTTTGGGGTGCTTCTCTAACACTTGCTGTTTTTGATTCTCTCTGTAATACATGAATTCTGGTCTGTTTCTCTAATTGGCTTTTCTACTTCTTGGCTAGCTTTTCTGTAGGGATATTCTTTTTCCCTAAATTTCAGTCTGAGACACGTTTTTATAGAAATCTATGCATGCCCAACCTTTCTTTAATCTTTTGACATCTTCCTTCATGTTTTAACTTCTTATAAGCAGTTGCATTGTAAAGTTGAAACGGATCATTTAAGTTTTTTATTTTAATGTGTGACGGTGTGTCTTTTTTTTTCGCCAGTTTAGTCCGGTTAAATCGGTCCTAGCTCAAATCTTTTTGTAAATATTTACAGCCAAATTAAACTGCATGTGATCTGCCATGTTCACCAAAGCGTAAAAAAACGTCATTCCTTGTAAAGTACAGACACCTTGTTATGCCTACATTAGCGGTTCCCCCCCTTTTTTTTTATTTATTAAAAGGTTTGCATCAGCATGACAGTTGGGTAAAAAATATAAACAATGAGATTGGAACATTTAAACAATCACTTCTTGGTGTCAGAGTGGGCAATACCAGCACTGCATGTCTGCTGAACAAGTAAAAAAAAATCAGAACAATAAACTATCGTTCCCCATATTCACTATAAAAGGAGGTGAGCTCAATATGTAGATGCAGAGTAACGAGACTTGTCGCATTAGTATCTAAACGGCAGCAGTTGCGCCCCTTCAGTGGGCTAAATTATTCTTTGATCTTCTGCAGAATTTGTAAGTTTGCCCACTTAAAATCAAATGAAGGGCCTATAATTTTTATCATAGATTTTTTTTAAATGATCGAGGCTGAAAATAGACCAAAAATACAGAAACGACTCTTAATACAAATGTTATAAATTGAGTTGCAGTTCAGCAAGAAAAAAAGGTATTTGATCCCCCAAAGAAAGAAATTACTTAGTAGTTGGTGGAGCAACCCTTGTTGGCAAGCACACAGAGGTAAGAAGTTTTTTGTAGTTGGTTACCAGGTTTGCACACATCTCGGGAGAGGGATTTTGGTCTACTCCTTTTTACAGATCTCTAAATTCTTAAGGTTTCTTGGCTGTCACTTGGCATCTCAAAGTTTCAGCTCCCTCCCATAAATTTTCTAGAGTATTAAGGTCTGAATACTGGCTACTCCATGACCTTAATGTGCTTCTTCTTGAGCCACTCCTCTGTTGCCTTGGAGGTATGTTTTGGGTTCTTGTCACGCTGGAAGACCCATCCACGACCCATCCACTACCCATCTTCTGGCCCGTGACCCGTGTTCTGGCTGAGGAAAAAAGGTTCTCATCCAAGATTTTACAATACATGGCCCCATCCATCAGCCCCTCAATGCAGCAAAGTCCTTTATCAGAGAAACGGCCCCAAAGCATAATGTTTTCACCTCTGTGCTTGACTGTAGTGATGGTGTTCTTGGGGTCATAGTCAGCATTTTTCTTCCTCCAAACATGGTGGAGTTGAGTTAATGCCAAAGAGCTCAATTTTGATCTCATCTGACCGCAGCACTTTCTCCCAGTCTTTCTCTGAATTATTTAGATGTTTATTGGCAAACTTCATACCGGCCTGTACATGTGTGCTCTCTTGAGCAGAAAGGACCTTGTGGGCGCTGCAGGATTTCAATCCATGGCGACGTATTGTGTTACCAATGACTGTGGTCCCAACTGACTTGAGATCATTTACAAGCTACTCCTGTGCAGTTCTCGGCTGATCCCTCACTTTTCTCATGATCATTCTTACCCCATGAGGCAAAATCTTGCATTAAGCTCCAGACTGAGGGCGATTGATGGTTATTTTGTATTTCTTCCATTCGCGAATAATAGAACAGTTGTCTTCTTGCTGATGGTCTTGTAGCCCATGTCAGCCTTTGTGTAGATCTACAATATTGTCCACCAACATCCTTTGGCAGCGCTTTGGTCATGCTCCTTGATCCTGCAATTTGAATATAAGATTCTGTGGACAGGTGTCTTTTATACACATGACTTATTTTACTCACTGAACTGCAACTCGATGTATAACATTTGTATACTGGCTCTATCATTTAAAATACACCTATGATGACAATTATAGACCCTTCATTTCTTTGTAAGTGGGCAAACTTACAAAATCTGCAGGGGATCCAATAATTCCAATACCCCCCCTGCTGTATATGCAGTGGCAGTGTGAGTGGCTGTACTCAATAGGCTGGAGACTGATCAAGCCGAAGGGTGCCTAGTAACAGCAATACAGCTTAAGGCATACCTGAGACAATCACTCCGACAGTGCCATGTTTTCAAAAACAAAAATGTTATGTGTTAGGGAGGAAGGGCATTGACTAAAGGGGGATAGATGGGAGAAAAGGAAAGAGGTATAGGGTAGAGAGAATCTTGAGGCATTAAAGCGGTTGTTCCTGTTTTTTGAAAAGGGGGAAAAAAAAACCTGTTACAAATCCTGTAGCAACTGACTTTTATTAAAGAGGACCCCCACCTGTCCAGGGGTCCAGCGCTGTGCTCACTGGAACTAGTTCTTTACTGG
Source organism: Rana muscosa (assembly GCA_029206835.1). Classification (NCBI taxonomy): domain Eukaryota; kingdom Metazoa; phylum Chordata; class Amphibia; order Anura; family Ranidae; genus Rana; species Rana muscosa. The sequence continues at coordinate 878,510,731 of CM055117.1, forward strand.
TCCTTGGGTCCCTGACACTGAGCAGCCAGCTGTGGTTCCTTGTGGATTCACAGACGGCTGCCCACTGTGCATGTGTGAGCTGCGCTACACTTTGTGAATAGTCCCGCAACCTTCAATCAAACCTGTTGCCTGCTCCACCAAAAAGTGCCCAAAACAGAAGGGGAGGAGGGCATTAAAGCCGAGTTCCACCCAAAAGTGGAACTTATGTTGATCTGATTCCTCCCCCATCCAGTGCCACAATTGGCACCTTTCGGGGGGTGGGGGGGTGACAGGATACCTGTCTTTTTGACCGGTATCCTTTCCCACTTCCGGGAGTCCGGGCCGTGGCCTGTGACGTCACCGCGGGGCTCCCTCCTCCTCCTCGGGCCAGTAAGAGAGAGGAGTGGGCATCGCGCATGCGCAGTAGGGCTACACTGCTGGGTTCCCTTACCCGCAGTGGCGGCGGCAGCACCACCCGACAGCTGATGGAAACATCAGCTGCGAGTGCTGACATCACTGGACTACCAGGACAGGTAAGTGTCCTATTTTTAAAAGTCAGCAGCTGCAGTATGTGTACCTCTAAACAGAGATATTGTGTGTGTGTGTGTGTGTGTGTGTGTGAGATATCGATAGAGATTTTATATATATATATATATATATATATATATATATATTTCTTTTTCGTACATCACAGGACACAGAGCGACTTAGTCATTACTAATGGGTTATATAGATTACCTTCAGGTGTTGGCACTGGCCAATTCCAAACCGGAAGTACCCTCCCCTATATAAGCCCCTCCCATCCGGGAGCACCTCAGTTTTTTGCCAGTGTCTAAGGTGTTGGCCAAAGAGTAACATGTGTTTTCACTGGGCTTGCATACAGGTTCTTTTGGGCCTTAGTAAGCTGTTCCGGATCCCACCAAAAAAGCTTCATAGCTAAACGGTCGGTACCCGGGCCTTGCAGCAGAAGAGCAAGGTTTTGCCTGTAATGCCTCTCTTAGGAGGGCTGGACCCTGGGATCCAGAGCTCTGGTCATACCCACGACCAAGATGTTGTCTGTGCAGGGTGCTATACAGGTCCAGGGGAGTGGAATCCTTGGGAACCCGGTCCCTGAAGGTTTAATTACAATGCCTGCCGTGATAGGTGAAGTTTGGACTTCTGTGGACCAAACAAAGTCCTGCGGCGGGGATCAGGTAAGTGGGGGCCCCCAGGAACTTGGTTCTATTGGGGGACCCCCAAGCCTAATTTGTCTTTCTGTCTGTTACCTAACGGTATTCCCGCTAAATATCTGTGTTTGCCTGTAACTACTGAAAATGTAAAATTTTAATAGTAGTCAAGAAAAAAAAAAAGGGACCGCGGTACCTGTGTTAAACCACTAGAGGCCGCTGTAGTCCATTTTTCTTGTCATGTGGATCTTTGGTTTTCTCAAGTCAAAAGATCCAGGCAGTTGGTAAGTTTCTCTGTGGGAATCCACTTCCTCTGCCCTGTTGCTGCGCTCATCCACCGCACAGGCCCTCCGGCAAAAAGGGCCCTGGCTCCTAGTCCCTGTTTGATTTCGAAAAGGGCGCCAATGGCGCACGGGCGCGTGCACGCGCCTCCTATGAAAAAAAAGGGGCGGGGCGGGTGGATGACGCTCGATGCGCGCCGCGGCGCTTCTGCGCATGTGCAGGCGTCCCAGCATGGTTAAAAGACACAGTACAAGTGTCAGCTGGATGCAAACAGAGCTAGCAACAAACAGTGGCACACAGAGGCGGTTGATGCAGGCATCCCCATAGAAAGGCACTTTAGTGGACACCAGCTGGTATATAGCAGCAACTGTGTTAGACTATTACCAGCAAAAATTGGTGTATGACGACGGGAATACCTCAGCTTTGTGCTTAAAGGATATGTCGTCCAGACGCTCCGGAAATAGGTCTTCCAGGAAGCCAAAGGGGTCTCTATCGGGCTCTGAGGATATTGGGCATGCTTGTACTGCACCAATCTCCCCTGAGAATTCAGAGGTCAGTAGCCGTAGAAACCCCGCAGGAATGCCTGGTGCTGCGGCTGTCCCCAGTCCACCTGCTCCTGTATATATAACAGAGGAGGTTTTATCCTCAACTCTGGGAGGATTGGAAGAGAGATTAACAGCATTGATCGCTGCTTCCCTGTCACAGGAAAAGCGCGTCCGATCTCCGTCTCCTCCTTCAGAGTGCCTGTTAGTGGAGGAACAGCCCCACACAGAGATCGACCTACCTGAAGGGGATCAGGATGAGGTTGATTCAGTTATGGAGGAATCAACAGTGGAAGAACCTTTCTCAGCATCTCAGGCTGAAAGATTATGGGTTCAGTCTCTGACTAACATGGTCCGATCAGCATTTAAAATGCCTCTGGCGGAACCACCATCCACTACGGTTTCCTCGCTGGGGTCGCTAAAAGCTCCCCAGGCTGTCTGTTCCTTCCCAATCCACCCTTTATTAGAAGGGCTTATTTACCAGGGTTGGGAGCATCCTGATAAAATATTTGCTCCCCCCAAGAGATTTCCGGTGATCTATCCCATGGAGGATAAGTTCATAAAAAAATGGAGGGTCCCTACAGTGGACGCAGCCATCTCTTCTGTTAACAAATCACTGACATGTCCAGTAGATAATGTTCCAATGTTCAAAGACCCAATAGATAAAAAATTGGAGTCTTTACTAAAATCTGCTTTCTCTACAGCAAGCATGGTGACACAACCTGCGGTAGCAGCGATTGGAGTCTGCCAAGCAGTGAAAGATCAGTTGAAACAAGTCTTAAGGGACTTACCAGATCAGCAGGCTCTTGCCCTAGCTGACCTGCCTAGAGCCTTGTGTTTTGCGGTGGACGCCATAAAGGATACAATCCAACAGGCCTCCCGCTTTACGCTGTCTATAGTACATATGCGTAGGCTTCTGTGGCTCAAAAACTGGTCTGCTGAAGCTCCCTGTAAAAAACTGCTGGTTAGCTTCCCATTTCATGGAGAACGCTTATTTGGAGAAGATCTGGACAAATATATCCAGAAAATTTCTGCCGGTAAAAGTTCACTCTTACCGGTTAAGAACAAGGGTAGAAGTCCTTCTTTTAAGAGGCCTACTTCTCCAGTCCCGGGCACATCGGCTGTGAAGCAGTTCCGACGGCCTCCGCGGTCAAATTCAGGGGGCAGAAATCAGGGACAATCACAGGGTAACAAGAAGCCCTGGATCAAGAGAGGTACAAAACCTCCCCCCAAGGCATGAAGCGTTTCCCCCACTCAATCGGGTGGGGGGAAGACTTCAGTTGTTCACAGAGACCTGGCGGGACACCATCAGAGACAGATGGGTGCTCTCCGCAGTAAGTCTGGGATACAAGCTGGAGTTAAAAGGCACTCCTCCTGCCCAATTTATGAGGTCAAACGTGCCAAGAGATCCCCAGAAGAGAGGATCTCTCCTTCTGGCACTAGAACAACTATTGCTCCAAGGTGTAATCATGAAGGTTCCCCTGGAAGAAAGCGGATTCGGGTTTTACTCGAACCTTTTCACAGTCCCCAAACCAAATGGGGACGTGAGGCCCATATTAAATCTAAAAGGGCTAAACAAGTTCCTAAATATCAGGACTTTTTGGATGGAGTCAATCCGATCGGTGGCCACCGCCCTACAAGGGCAGGAATGGTTAGCCTCGATCGACATAAGGGATGCTTATCTGCATATTCCCATCTTTCCGGCCCACCAGAAATTTCTACGCTTTGCAGTAGAAGGGCGCCATTTTCAGTTCAGAGCCTTACCTTTCGGTCTGGCCACAGCACCACGAGTGTTCACAAAAATTCTGGCCCCATTATTGGCCAATCTAAGAACACAGGGTGTAACGATAATGGCATATCTAGACGACCTGCTACTAATAGACCACTCAGTGGAAAAGCTGGAAGTAGCTATTCACAAGACAATCAAGTATCTGGAATATCACGGTTGGATTATCAACCGGGACAAGTCAGCTCTAAGACCAGTCAAAAGTCTGGAATACTTGGGGCTAAGGCTGGATTCAAATCAGAGAAAGATTTTCTTACCTCCAGAGAAGGTGTCGTCTTTAAAAGATTTGACCCACTTAGTGGGTACAAAAAGAAAACCATCCATACGCCTCTGCATGAGGCTGCTGGGAAAAATGGTGGCTTCATTCGAAGCGGTACCCTACGGTCAATTCCATTCAAGGAATTTGCAAAGGGCCATACTGTCAGCCTGGAACAAAAAAGTTCAGGCTTTAGACTTACCAATGTCCCTGTCCCCTTCCGTTCGCAAGAGCCTCCATTGGTGGTTGGTGCCCCAGAATCTGGAAAAAGGGAAACCCTTCAGTCCGGTTTCTTGGAAGGTAGTCACTACAGATGCCAGCCTCATAGGCTGGGGGGCAGTACTGGAGCAATGGTCTCTCCAGGGCAAGTGGTCAGAAGCAGAAAAGGCCCTGCCCATCAATCTCTTAGAGATACGAGCAGCCCGGTATGCCCTAGTAGCATGGACATCCAAACTCCAAGGGTCCCCTGTCAGAATTCAATCAGACAATGCCACAGCAGTGGCATATATCAATCACCAGGGTGGCACCAGGAGTCGTGCAGCCCAGAGGGAAGCAAATTGCATCCTGGAGTGGGCAGAAAAATATGTCCCAGCCATATCCGCGGTTTTCATCCCAGGAGTGGAAAATTGGAGAGCGGACTTTTTAAGTCGCCAACAATTATGCCCGGGGGAATGGTCTCTTCACCCCGAGGTTTTCCAGGCAATATGCCAGCGGTGGGGAACACCGGATGTAGATCTGCTAGCATCCAGATTCAACGCAAAGGTGGACAGATTTGTGTCTCGCACAAGGGATCCTCTAGCTTGCGGCTCGGATGCCCTAGTGTTCCCTTGGGATCAGTTCAAGCTGATATATGCATTCCCACCGCCACAATTGTTACCGCGATTACTCCGCAGAATCAGGGTAGAAAAGAAACCAGTGATTCTGGTGGCTCCAGCGTGGCCCCGAAGGGCATGGTACGCGGAGATTGTAAAAATGTCAGTGAGGAGTCCTTGGACCCTCCCACATCGTCCGGACCTGCTGTCGCAGGGACCGATATACCACCCTTCCTTACCAGCCCTAGGTTTGACGGCCTGGCTATTGAAGCCCACATTCTGAAAAAGAGAGGGCTCTCTAATTCTGTGGTATCTACCATGATCAATGCCAGGAAGCCGGTATCCAGGCAGATCTATTATAGGATCTGGAAAGCGTACATTACGTGGTGTGAGGCCAAGAAATGGCATCCACGCAAGTACGTGATAGGGAGGATTTTGGACTTCCTACAGTGGGCTGTAGATAGGAAGCTGGCCTTGAGTACTATCAAGGGTCAGATTTCGGCCTTGTCAATATTTTTTCAAAGGCCCTTGGCTTCGCATTCACTAGTCAAAGCTTTCATACAAGGAGTGATGCGTATTAGCCCTCCGGTTAGTATTCCCATATGTCCTTGGGACTTAAACCTGGTTCTGTCAGTTCTACAGAAACAACCGTTTGAACCATTGCAACACATTTCCTTGGTTCTTCTCACCAGGAAATTGATTTTCTTAGTAGCCGTTTGTTCGGCTAAAAGAGTATCGGAATTAGCCGCCTTGTCCTGTAAGGAGCCATATCTGGTTGTCCATAAGGACAGAGTAGTATTACGTCCTCATCCAGCCTTTCTTCCCAAGGTGATATCGAGGTTTCATTTGAACCAAGATGTGGTTCTTCCTTCTTTTTTCCCCAAACCTAGCTCGGTAGAGGAAAAGTTATTACATTCTTTGGATGTAGTAAGAGCAGTTAAAGCTTATCTAAAAGCCACTGCTCAGATTCGCAGAACGGATACTTTGTTTATTCTGCCGGAAGGCCCTAAAAAGGGTCAGGCAGCATCAAAATCCACTTTAGCCAAGTGGATTCGACAGGTCATAATACAAGCCTATGGCTTGAGAAAGAGACCACCTCCGTTCAAAGTTAGGGCGCACTCCACAAGAGCAGTTGGAACTTCATGGGCAGTGCATCACCAGGCCTCCCTGGCTCAAGTATGTAAGGCCGCAACATGGTCTTCGGTACACACGTTTACTAGATTCTACCAGGTAGACGTTAGAAGTCAGGAGGATGTCGCCTTTGGGCGCAGTGTTGTTGCAGGCCGCAAAAGATCCTCATGCCTGATGGCGCCCAGCTTATGTATCCCTCCCCTCATTTGGCATTGCTTTGGGACGTCCCATTAGTAATGACTAAGTCGCTCTGTGTCCCGTGATGTACGAAAAAGAAAAAGGGATTTTTATAACAGCTTACCTGTAAAATCCTTTTCTTGGAGTACATCACGGGACACAGAGCTCCCACCCCTCTTTTTGGGACACTTATTGCTTGGCTACAAAATTGAGGTGCTCCCGGATGGGAGGGGCTTATATAGGGGAGGGTACTTCCGGTTTGGAATTGGCCAGTGCCAACACCTGAAGGTAATCTATATAACCCATTAGTAATGACTAAGTCGCTCTGTGTCCCGTGATGTACTCCAAGAAAAGGATTTTACAGGTAAGCCGTTATAAAAATCCCTTTATACATACACACATACACACATACACACACACATACACACACACACACACACACACACACACACACACACACATTTTTGTGATGTATTACTTCAAATTAATTTACCATTATTTCTCTGTCAGGCAAAATAGAGATAAAAATCCTAACTGGGGGTTTTGGAGAAGATGATGATGGACACTGGCTTTCAGAGGAAGATACAAAGAACCTAAAAGAGATCTTTTTCAACTTATTGGTATGTGTACTTCTTTATAATTCGCAAAAAATATGTTCTTATTTATGAAACTCGCTAACCGTTTTTATGATCCATAGGTTGCATTCAGTGGCCAGGAAGGCCTTTAAGTCCTGGGCAAACTGCTCTAGAGTAAGGCCATGTGGATGTAATTTTTCTATTTGCAAGCATAATGTTTTTTCAAAATACTATAGAATAATACAATATAACAAGACTTTAAAGCTATTTGTAGCAAAATGTTCCAGCTATTGACCCCCTTGCTGTGTACTTACATTTGGGGTCCCCTCCTGGCACTACTCCACTCTTTTTTTAATTAAACTGGAGCTTCAATGACCAGATTGTACCTGCAACACCACCTGCTGTTGGATGAAGCATATAATAGTTATTTGTAGTGGAAAAAAAATATTTTCATGTTCAGTCGTGGTTCTGATGGGCATCTGAAGCTTTTTTTTTTTTTTTTTTTTCAACTATTGTTTTTTTTTTTTTTTTTTTTTCTTAAGTAATTTTTATTTGAAGTTTTAAATAACAGAAGATTATCAAACAATCAGGTAATACAGTGCATTAACTAAGTGTGTGACCTTATCAGCATAAGTTCCTGTAGAAGAAACATAGGTGAGTCATGTGAGGTACTTCAAGCTAGATTATCCTAGCATTACTATCTTAGCGAAACAGCATGCTCTACCATAACCAGTCGGAGAGATACTCAAAACTATGTAAGTACTGTGACTCCAGCCCCCGGGACGCCCCTTAGAGATCACACTGCATCCCGGAAGGTGGAGAATCCAGCACCCAGAAAGCGTCTACCAGCCTGGTATGTTAGTCTAGATGAGTAGCTGATGCACCTCCACCATGTGACTAAGCATAAGGTTTTCATGTTAAAATATGAGGTCAATATGCTCAGCTAGTAAATGGAGAGTCAACAAGAACGAATATAAACCACAGATCAGTAAAATAATCCTAAGAAGAACAGCGTGAACATATTGAGCGTAGTAACCCAGAGATGCCAAGGGAGGCAGAAGAAAGGAGAAGAGGTATAAACGTGTGAAAGAAAAGGGGGGGCTGGGGGAATACTCTCATGCTAGGAATGTGGGACGCGACTGCTCAGAAATCCAGGTTGGACTCCTGTTATAAGAGAAACATTGCATGAGGTGGCCCAAGGTTCCCAGGTGGCCATAAATTTTTCAGTCTTGTCATTAAGTTTAGCGACAATTTGCTCTTGTACCATGATCCAGGATACCTTCCTCCTGAATCCTGTAAATGAGACGGTGGGTTTCTTCCAGGCCTTGGCTATGGTTAATTTGGCTCCTAGTAATATAAAAAATGAAAGTGTCTGGGAGTGTTTGGGCATATTGGGAAAAGTATGGTTTAGAAGTGCTATATTGGGCTGTGGAGTTGTCTGTACTCCCGTCAGAGCTCTAATGGTGCGAAATACTTTGCGCCAGAAAGATCTGATGCGCGGGCATGACCACCAAGTATGGAACATAGTGCCCTCTAGTTCGCAGCCTCTAAAGCATACTGGGGAAGTGCCTGCATACATTATAGCCAACCTGGAAGGGACGTAGTACCACCGGACCAGTACATTCAGACTAGCTTCGATCAGAGAGACATTGAGTATACCTTTAAACGAACGCTTCGATGCGCGGAACCATACCTCAGTGTCCCATGAGCTATCCATATCCTCCTCCCAAATCTGAGCATAGGTGGGCTTGGTCAACCTAGTCGACAGTCGTGTAAATTAACGAGATACCTCCCCTCTGATCCATTGTGCTCGAGCACCAGTGTTCATAGGGTGTAATCGTAGGAGCGACTGTCTTGTTATTCCAAATGGAGTGCAGGAAGTGAGAGATTTGGGAGAATCTAAAATACTCAGAGTCGGGCATATCTAGTCTCTTTTTGCAGTGGGATAAAGAAATGGGCCCCGTAGGAGAGAGAAAGTGGCCAATTCGGTATAAACCCTTATCTGTCCACCATTTAAATGCCCCAATGTTCATTCCCGGCAAGAAGTCCGTGTTATGGAACAGGTGAGCTATGGGTTTCAGCGGAGACGTCACTGATGTGTGATTATATAATCGGGAACATAGAGCAACAGAGTGGGAGAGTGTGGGGGATAAAATCGCAGGTCTGGCCTTCGGGTCACAACATAACAGATAGTCAATGGTGTTCGATGGGACCGCTTGCCTTTCCATAGAGAGCCAGTCCGGCTTCTGGCCCCTCGAGAAGACCATTGAGATTTGTACGAGTTGAGCCGCCTGGTAGTAATTCCATAGATTCGGGAGACCCAAGCCTCCCTGTGATTTTAGGCGGAAGAGGATACTCGAGGGACATCTGTATCCTTTGTTGCCCCAGATAAAGCGAACAACCTCAGACTGAAATTTACCCAGAACCTGTTTCTTGATCGCGATTGGGAGGGATCGGAATAAATACAGCATACGTGGGAGAAGAGTCATCTTAATCGCATGGATCCTGCCGAGCCAGGATAGGCCGCTTCTCGACCAATTATTCATGTCATCTCTACATTTCTGCATCATAGGGGGATAATTCGCCTTAAAGAGGTTGCTGATGTCGGAGGTCAGCTTGATGCCCAAGTATGGGATCGCCCCGGATGCCCAGACAAAATTTAAGTTTTTAGAAAGTAGTAACCGATCGTCCTGCGGAACATTAATGTTTAGGGCCGTCGCTTTATTCATATTTACTTTCAAGCCCGATACCTCACCGAAGACCTTCAATATTTTAAGAACTGCCGGGGTAGATGTTAGGGGGGAGGTCACGAATAGGAGGAGGTCATCAGCGTACAGTGCGCACTTATGTTCTCGGGGCCCGCACATGACCCCCCTAAAGTCAGGATTCGATCTGAGAGCTATGGCTAAAGTCTCGATGGCTATTGCAAAAAGGAGGGGAGAGAGTGGACAGCCCTGTCTGGTACCCCTGCTTATGATGAAAGATTCCGAGTGCCTCCCCATCAGCCGCACCTGGGCAGTGGGTTGAGAGTAAAGTGCGTGTATTAGATTTAGGAAGTACGGTCCAAAACCCCATCTCTCCAGGACACCAGACAGATATGCCCAATCTATGGAATCAAATGCTTTGTGTAGATCTATGGAGAGCAAGTAACCTTTTTGTTGGGTTCCCCCATCCCACTGAGACTGTAAAAGTGAAACAATGTCAATGGTCCGTCTAATTTGGTCCGGGCCCTGTCTCCCAGGGATGAAGCCCACCTGATCTTTGTGAATGTATGAGGCGATGAAGCCAGACATTCTATTAGCTATAATCTTGGTCATAATCTTAATATCGTTATTAATAAGCGAGATCGGTCGATAATTGCACACCTCACTAGGGTCCTTATCAGGTTTGGGTATGACCGAGATATAAGCCGCGTTTAGGTCTGTGCCCAATTGAGCCCCATCCCTGAGAGAGTTGAAGAACCGGGCCAAATGCGGAGCCAGAGTCGGGCCAAATTTTTTATAATACCCGGTCGAAAAGCCATCTGGGCCGGGGGAGGACCCCACTTTAAGCAATTTAATCGTAGCCATGACTTCCTCTTGGGTGAACGGGCTCTCAAGGATGTCTCTATGTTCATCCGTCAGGGAGGGGAATTGTAGGTCTTGAAAAAAGTCGTCGTCGTGCTTACTGTGGGTCTGTTGGTTCTGTTTGTAAAGGTCAGAGTAGAACCGTAGAAACGTGTCCATAATTTTAGCCGGGTTCTGTGTCAAATCCCCCGCTACTGTCCGGATTTTAGGGAAAGCTAAAGAGCGGTGTTTAGGGGTAAGTTTTACTGCTAATTTAGAACCTATCCTGTCCTTCTGGGAATAGAACCTTGCCCCGGACCATCTAAGGTGTCGTTCTGCAGCTGTCGTTAGGTTAAGGAGAACCCTAGCTCTGTCTAGATTTGCTAAGGAACAGGTCGTAGGGTTACGTTTATGCGCTTTAGCCAGGGAGTGGAATTCTTCTGTGAGCCTGAGTGTATCTGCCCTGTGTTCCTTTTTGAGTTTTGAGGACAATTGAATGAGTTTCCCCCTGATGACCGATTTGTGTGCCGCCCATACGGTAGAAGGGGAGACTTCCTCCGTTGCATTTATCAGGAAATATTCCTTAATAGCTGTCTCCACTAATGAATATTGAATTGGGTCATTCAATAGGGATTCTTGTAACCGCCAACGCGGAGTGTCTCTTTTTCCCGACGACCGCAGAGTGATTACAGTGACCAGCGGGGATTCTATTATTTTGGAACGTATAAGTAGAGGAATTGTATGTGAGTGTGTGAAAATGTGATCTATCCTGGCAAAGGATTTGTGTGGGGCTGAGTAGTGCGTGTAGTCTTTTGTGCGAGGGTTAGCCTCCCGCCACGCATCCACGAGTCTCCTGCCTCATGGATCAGTTTTGCTATATTTGTACTCTGATTGGAAGGACGTTTGGGCTTGGTTGTCCCTTCTGCCAGTTTATCTAGGGCAAGATCAAAGGCGATATTAGAATCGCCGCCAATGAAGACTGACCCTTTGAGATGTGGTTTCAGCGTCCGTATAAGGGAATCAAAAAAGGCCTTTTGGCCCTTGTTGGGGGCATAGTAGGACACAAATGTGTACTGCTCTCCATCTATGTGACCGGATACCAAAACATATCGCCCCAGGGGGTCTACTACAGTTTCTGGCTGAGAGAGGTTAATGTGTTTGGCGAAGCATACCGCCACCCCTTTTGTCTTATTATCCGCTGATGCCAGGAAAAATTGTGGGAAGCGTTGATGGAGGAAAGAGGGTTTGAATGTGGACGGGAAGTGGGTTTCCTGTAACAGGAGTATATCTGCTTGCATGGAGTGGTATTGCTGGAAGACCTTCCTGCGTTTTACGGGGGAATTGAGGCCCTGTGTGTTATGTGAGACTATTTTAAGTGTGGGCATGGGATGGTGTGCATTAGTCATGGATCAGAGGGGATCAGTCTATGATAAGGCTCAGTTGCTTACCTTGTCCCTGGGAGAGGAAGACCCAGGCAGGCCGTGTGAGCAGGCAGAGCGAAATTCCGTCATCAAAGATGGGAGGAAGGATGTATTCATGGATCCTGAGAGCATTCCGTCGAGCATGAGTGAGAAGAGGCGAAAGGATGAAAAGAGAGAGAGAGAAGAAAAATGGGGTTATACAATTGTAAGCCAAACTGTACCGTCTGTCCTTCAAAGTCAACTTAAACAAATTCCGAATTGGGAGGTCCCCCGACCCCCCCCCCCCCCCCCCAGAGTTGGATGGGCTGGCCATACCACACTCCTTCAACCTGAGAGGTCCAGAAAACCCCAGTCACGGGGATTCCAGATCGGAACCCAGGAGCACCAATAGTGCTCTAGATTCCTAGGGTAGGTGCACTGAGTCCACCACGGCCCAGTCACCTGGTAACATATTAATCTTAAGGCTGGAGGTAGCCCATAATATCAACTAAACAGAGCGCCCTAACTAAGTGAGCCAATAATGCAAGGAACAGCCCCAACCATTCCTCCCGACTCCCGCCCCCTCCCCCCCGACCTCCTCCTATAGTGGGAGGCCAAGGGGGCCAGGTAGGACCCGAAAGGAATGCCATCTGGAAATACATGACCTAAAATAAGGGGTATCCCCGTATCCGCAATCAGGAATCTATAACAAAAATTGAACAGTGAGAAAAAACAAACCATGGGGAGCAAAAACGTGAGCAAAAGGAAAGGCCTTATAAGGCTGGCCGCAGACCAGAAAGCTACCTGCGGTTTGCAAGAGAAAATATCCCCCCACCCGCCCCAAGTCCAGGACTCCCGGCCCCCACAGTCACACTGTAGCCTTCAGCAAAAGCCGGTAAAGACAAATGTCTATCCACGGGAAGCAGAGGGACGTGGAACACTCGGACTTCCAGTAATTAGGTGGGGATATAAGTCCCAAGCACTTAGGAAAGGTGGCAAAGTCCCAGATCAGGGCCCTGATCTAGTAAAGGGTAGTCGACCTTCAAGGTGGGGGATTTTCTTTAGACCTCTTGGAGCTTTGTGTCAGCCAGTTGTGTTGCAGTGGACTTGCTGGCGGTGGTCTTTTTGACGAAGATGGGGTGTTTCTAGAGATCTGCATGGGGGCAGGTTCCTGTGACAGAATCCCCAGGTGCAACAGGAGACGCTCCCCTTCCACCAATGAGGAGAATCCATAGCTTTTGTTCTTGTAGGAGAAGTTCAGGCGAAGGGGGAACGACCACCTGTATGTGATTTCTTTTTCCATTAGGATCTGAAGTAAAGGCTTTAACGAACGCCTTTTTTGAATAGTATAGGGTGACAGGTCAGCAAAGATCTGAATTCTCTGTCCCTGGAAAATGAGATTATCAGAGCTCCTATATTTCTTCATCACCTCTTCTTTGACTGAGTAGTAGTGAGGTTTTACCACGATGTCTCTGGGGAGACCATCAGAGCGGGGGGGTTGAAGGGCTCTGTGAGCTCTATCCAGCTCCAGGCGAATATCTGTAATATCAGGAATCAGGCTGCGTATGATAGCTTTTACAGTTCCCTGCACCTCCTTTTCAGATTCGGGTACACCCCTTATCCTAAAATTGTATCGTCTCGATCTGTTTTCGAGGTCGTCGATCTTCGCGAACGCTGTTTCCAATTGGTCTTGTGCATCTTGCAGCCTAGCAGTATTTTGGTTAATACGTGACACAGCATGGTCAGCTTTTTGTTCTATAATGTCCATTCTCACCCCTATTTGCTGCAAATCAGCATGAATGGATGCAGTGATCTGCGCAGCGTTCTGTGCCAGCCCTGTCGTGAGCATTTGAGCAAATGCAGCCATCATGGATGAAAAGTCAGAGGGATTAGGAAAAGGATCTGTGGCATCCTGTGCATCTAATATGAGGCCTGTATGAGGATCCAGCCTAGGGGTTGTGGGGGTGCCTGGGTTCATTCTGCCCAGCAGCGATTCCGTGGAAGCTGGGGATGCGGCCAGGGTCAGGGGAGGGTAGTCTGTACCTGAGGGGGACTGCGGAAGCACGTCCTGGTCAGCTATATCGTCCCCTGTGCGCTCCGTACTGTGAGGGCCTCGTGCAGCCGCCGCCATCTTGGCATAACTGAGGGGGCCGGGACTCGCGGCCATCTGGCCTGTCGGATTCCTCCTCGCTGGCGCCGCTGACATTCGGGGGATCAGGGGGGCTTCCCCTGCACAGATGACCCGGTAAGAATGCTGGGGGGGCGCTCTGTGGGCTCCGGTGGCTATTATTGGGCCGTGGTGGAGCGGAGCTCTAGATGCCGGCGGCCATCTTGGGAGCTGCCGCGCATGCGCCTCCAACTATTGGTTTTATTATTCCAGAAAGGATATGTAGTGTAGGCTTGCCCACTACATCAATATGGATGAAAAACTTGTGCGTTTGTATCATTCATTTGGTGGTTATGATTACTTAAATAAATAAAACCTGTGGTAACGCTGCAAGTTAACTTATTCACATAGCAGACGCTTTTGGATGCCTGCATACCGTTTAAAAGGAAAACACATTTCCTGCTATAGCACCCTGGGTCCCCCCAAAACCTTTTCTTCTCTTCTGTAATATAAAAAGCAAACTTCTGTGATCACTAGTACTGGTCCGTTCCTCACGCCTCTTGTACTTCTTCTTATTTTATTTTTTTTGCTAATTACTGTGATGGATGGCATCACTAATTGATGGGTACAAAAAGTGGGTGGCTAAAGCTAGCGGCCAGGAAAGATGGGTTGCTTTTTCCATAATGGTGCACATCAGGTGGTGGTTGGGTGATTTAGTGGAGGTCCAAGCTGGCCTTTATCGCACCTGATGTTTAGATTACAGGTCCATTTACATTACCTTTCGGCCACAGTCTCACGTTGGGCAATTGTTTATTCAAGCGGGACATTTCTGAAAATACACCTAACACTCTTGCTCATGATGGCAGATGTATAATGCCCCTCTCCCCTTTTAAATGGCTTCAAGTATCCCAATTTTTCAGTAATTAGTGTTGCTCAGCAGGGATGAGCTCAAGGTTCAGGTTCAACACAATTTCAGACCAAATGTCATTTATATTAGTGCCATTACTGCAGTTATTCTACATGAGTTTCCCGCTGTCAGGAATCGTGAAGGCACATCACACAACAGCCATGACCTTATGATCGCGAATTGGTAAAATTAAGAACATTGATCATCTCGGAGCAATGGCATCTAAAAGTGGGTGCGATACATAAGGCAGCAAGTAAACATATTGTCCCTGATGTTGATGGGTTGAAAGCAGGAAGAATGGGCAAGAATTTGACGAGGGACAAATTGTAATGGCTAGACGACTGGGTCTGAGCACTTTCAAACTGCAGCTCTTGTAGGATGTTCCTAATCTGCAT
Organism: Rana muscosa; assembly: GCA_029206835.1. Taxonomy (NCBI): domain Eukaryota; kingdom Metazoa; phylum Chordata; class Amphibia; order Anura; family Ranidae; genus Rana; species Rana muscosa. Next base: position 878,525,791 of record CM055117.1, read on the forward strand.
TGGTCAGGAACTACCAAAAGTGGTCTAAGGAAGGAAAAATCAACAAAATAGACACAGGGTTAGGGGCAGCCAAAGGCTCATTGATGTACTGTAGGGAGCGAATGCTGGCCTATGTAGTCTAATCCAATAGAAGAGCTACTGTAGCTCGTATTGCTAAAAAAAGTTAAAGGAGTTTTAAAGTCAGATGTTTTTTTATCTTAATGCATTAAGATGAGCCTTCTGTATGCAGCAGCCCCCCTAATACTTACCTGAGCTCCATTTCTGTCCAACGATGTCCATGAGTTTCTTGGCCGTCCGAGACTCTGCCTCCTGATTGGCTGAGACACAGCAGCGGTGCAATTGGCTCCCGCTGCTGTCAGTCAGCCAATCAGGAGAGAGGGGGGGTGGGTCCTGGCTGCAGCTCCGTGTCTGGACACGGAGCGGTGACATGGCTCGGGTGCCCCCATAGCAAGCTGCTTGCTGTGGGGGCACTCAACAGGAGGGAGGGGCCAGGAGCACAGAAGAGGGACCTGAGAAGAGGGTCTGGGCTGCTCTGTGTATATCCACTGCACAGAGGAGGCAAGTATAACATGTTTGCAAAATCTGTTATTTTTATAAAAAACAATCACTTTAATACTGGTCTTGGGTAATCTGATCAAAATTTTTCAGCAACAAGATTTAAAAAGAAAAAAAAAAAGTCCACAGACAGAATTACCATATATGAGAGAATAGATGGCAACTGACTGCCAACAATTTAGAAAAAAAAAAAACCTGAAAGGTTTCAACTCCCTAGTCGGACATACTAACATTAAAAAAATCTGACCTAGATTGTTATTGCTTTGTAGCCACAAAATAAAAACACACACACACGTGAAACTCGAAAATTTTGAATATCGTGCAAAAGTTCATTTATTTCACTAATGCTTAAAAGGTGAAACTAATATATGAGATACTCATTACATGCAAAGCAAGATAGTTCAAGCTGTGATTTGTCATAATTGGGATGATTATGGCTTACAGCTCATGAAAACCCCCAAATCCACAATCTCAGAAAATTAGAATATTGGGAAAAGGTGCAATATTCTAGGCTCAGTGTCCCACTCTAATCAGCTAATTAAGCCATAACACCTGCAAAGGGTTCCTGCGCATTTAAATGGTCTATGTCTGGTTCAGTAGGAATCACAATCATGGGAAAGACTGCTGACCTGACAGTTGTGCAGAAAACCATAATTGACGCCCTCCATAAGGAGGGAAAGCCTCAAAAGGTAATTGCAAAAGAAGTTGGATTTTCCCAAAGTGCTGTATCAAAGCACATTAATAGAAAATTGTGGATGGGAAAAGTGTGGAAGAAAAAGGTGCACAAGCAGCAGGGATGACCGCAGCCTGGAGAGGATTGTCAGGAAAAGGTCATTCAAAAGTGTTGGACTTTCACAAAGAGTGGTCTGAGGCTGGAGTCAGTGCATCAAGAGCAACCACACACAGACGGATCCTGGACATGGGCTTCAAATGTTGTATTCCTCTTGTCAAGCCACTCCTGAACAACAAACAACGTCAGAAGCATCTTACCTGGGCTAAAGAAAAACAGACCTGGTCTGTTGCTCAGTGGTACAAAGTCCTCTTTTCTGATGAGAGCAAATTTTGCATCTCATTTGGAAACCAAGGACCCAGAGTATGGAGGAAGAATTAAGAGGCACACACTGCAAGATGCTTGAAGTCCAGTGTGAAGTGTCTGTGTTGATTTGGGGAGCCATGTCATCTGCTGGTGTTGGTCCACTGTGCTTCATAAGTCCAGGGTCAAGCAGCCGTCTACCAGGAGATTTTGGAGCACTTCATGCTTCCTTCCGCAGACGAGCTCTATGGGGATACTGACTTAATTTTCCAGCAGGACTTGGCACCTGCCCACACTGCCAAAAGCACCAAAACCTGGTTCAATGACCGTGGGATTACTGTGCTTGATTGGCCAGCAAACTCGCCTGACCTGAACCCCATTGAGGATCTATGGGGCATTGCCAAGAGAAAGAGGAGACATGAGACCGAACAATGCAGAAGAGCTGAAGGTCGCTATTGAAGCATCCTGGTCTTCCAGAACACCTCAGCAGTGCCACAGGCTGATAGCTTCCATGCCACGCCGCATTGAGGCTGTAATTGCTGCAAAAGGGGCCCAAACCAAGTACTGAGTACATATGCATGCTTATACTTTTCAGAGGTCCGATATTGTTCTATGTACAATCCTTGTTTTATTGATTGCATGTAATATTCTAATTTTGTGAGATCATGGATTTGGGGTTTTCATGAGCTGTAAGCCATAATCATCACAATTATGACAAATCACGGCTTGAACTATCTTGCTTTGCATGTAATGGGTCTATCTCATAAGTTTCACCTTTTAAGTTGCATTAGTGAAAAAAATGAACTTTTGCACGATATTCTAATTTTTCGAGTTTCACCTCATTCAGACTGGCTAAATCCCTATCCCGGAACAAGTTTAGAGTTAAGGAATTCTGACTCTAATGGAATACTCATTTTCTCCTTTTTTGTTTGCATGACTCGGAAACATTGAAGCCAGGTAAATGTGTCTTTGAAAAGGAGATCAGCTAACACATCTACATCTTTCACTTCTGACCAGGGTAACCTTTTTTTTTTTATATTCCTGGATGCAGTTGACAGCATTTAGTAGGTGATTGACTGGCACATCAGTTGCAAGAGGACGCTAAAAGAAGTCAAGAGTTTGGGGAAAAACAACTCAGTCTAGATGTCTTTTGACTTGTATGGGTAGTATTGCTCTGATGCAAACAAATTCCCCTGTTCACAAACCTTTTATAACACTGTATGACCTTTTAAAAGCATAGCTATGTAGTTTTCTAGGTCAGTGCCTCAGTAGTTTGTAGTAATTTTGGAATCCCTGAATCATTAACTTTACGTTCAGTATGTAAGGCTGCGTTGAAAGGCTTATTTTTATGTCCTAGAACAATGGCAATCTGGTACTTGGGGCATTAACACAATGAAGGTTGCGGAGCTCCACTTTGCACAAATTTTCTATATGCAGGCTTCATTTGCTATAGTATTTGTATTAGAGCTGCCACGACGCGTCAACGTAGTCGACTAAGTCGACTACGAAAATACGTCGACGTGCGTGAAAGACATCGACTACTCGCTCCTCGGCCTTAGGAAAGGCTTCGGCCTAGCTCCGGAGCGGCGGCCATCTTGGTACACCTGGCGGCGGCTGCCTAGGTGCGCGCTGACGTCATCACCCCTCACCGCTTGTGGATCTGATCTGGTAATAATATCTGATGGTAATAATATCTGATGGTAATATCTGATTAATGGGTATAGAAAGTATTTACGCGCTACTATATAAAAAACAAACGTATTATTACAACTGCTACAAGGCACTGAAACCATAACCTGGGTAGATTTGTATAAAAAAGTAATGCCGAGCTGTTGAAAATTTCCTATCTGGTCCCCTATATCAAAGGGTGATCCTGAGGGATAAGTGCTAGAATTTGAGCAACATATGTGTCCTTGACATAAAATAAGTGCAAAAAACCACAATATCTAAAGCAATAGTAAAGTGCAAAGAAAATGTGTAAAATTGTGACATATATCTTAGAAATAGTGCAAGATATTAAAATTAGTGCAAGATATTGAAATCCGTTTAACCATATATTAATATCCGGTATATATGCTGCAATAAAATGATTTCCAATAGTCTGTCCCTGACTTATAATTGTGCAATAGCTGAGCTCATAGATGATAGTCCTTAGTGGGTGCAAACTAAAGCAAAAATAGTGCAAACAAATGCAAAATGATTTGCGAGGGAAAGAAGTCCCTTAAAGCAAAGGTGACATTAATAAGGTGCTAGGTGATGTTGAGTTGTGACTTCCACACTGTGCTTCTATTAAAAAGTGACTTCTTGGTGTGTTATTGTTGTGACTTCCACGCTGTGCTTCTAGTGAAGGGTGGCCCCTTATCTCACTGCTGTGAGGTTACAGCATGTAATAAAGCCCTCTGTTGTTCCTACTTCCTTCCGGATGATGTCTTGGAACATAGGGGTATGTAAATGCCTGGTAGGGGTTAATCCTCTGGCCGTGGAGTCTCCGGGATGGTGTGCATATGTAGGGGTTTGAAAAATATAAAGGCGAAGGAAGCCCAATATAGTGTAGTAATTCCGTATAAGGTTTATTCCATTAGATAAAATATATAAGGTACTCGCATTAAAAAGTATCAAATGTGCATATAAAATACGAGCGCCGAGCTCGTCCGCGTCACCTCCGGTGCTTGCTACGACCCTACGCGTATCGTCAACCACGTGACTTCATCAGGGGATGAACAACAAGCTCAGGAGATGTCTTTATATTTGCTTAGGTAATCCTGTATTGCGGCGCCCATTTTCTCGAAGTCCGAACACCGGAAATGCTTCGGCGGCCATATTGCTGTGTGTTTGTGTACAGCTCTGTGCGCCGCCATTTTGTTGGTTGGAGGAATTAAAAAAATGTACATCCTAAGTACGGATGTGGAGATTATGAATGAAGCTAAAAAGTTAAGACTAGTTTTAATGAGCTTAAAAGCTGCTAATAATCCCCATAAAAGATTAAAAAATTTATAAAATATAAAAGATAAAATGAGTAGTACCGGAAATGACTCGGACGTGAAAATTATTATCAAATGACATCTGTGGATACTGCAATGGAAAAATAGGAAGATAATATGCTAGAAAGAGGGTGTCTTGTATATGGCTTGGTTTAAAGGGAGGCATTTAAGTTAAGTCGACTACGAAAATACGTTGACGTGCGTGAAATACATCGACTACTCGCTCCTCGGCCTTAGGAAAAGCCGTGGCTTCTGCCTAGCTCCGGAGCGGCGGCCATCTTGGTACACCTGGCAGCGGCTGCTTAGGTGCGTGCCGACGTCATCACCCCTCACCCTCACTGCTCGTGGATCTGATCTGGTAATAATATCTGATGGTAATAATAATATCTGATGGTAATATCTGATTAATATCAAAAATCTCCCCCACTCACTGTAATATCCACAATCTCCCCCACAGAAATTAAGCCGGCTTAATTTCTGTGGGGGAGATGATGTGGATATTACAGTGAGTGGGGGGAGATGACGTGGATATTACAGTGAGTGGGGGGAGATGACGTGGATATTACAGTGAGTGGGGGAGATGACGTGGATATTACAGTGAGTGGGGGAGATGACGTGGATGCCTCTTTTGCAAAGTGTTAGGCAGAATTTATATGGCATTTTCATGGCTGATGCTAAAGTGTTTACATTTTATTTTTGGCACTTTATTTTGTATACTGTAAAAACTTCAACCACATTGAAGTATTTTTTGGAAAAAATGTAATAAACGTTGAAATATTATATTAGAAGTTGTACTTATCATTTTTTTGTAAAGTTATCCAAAGGATTAATTAGCTAATCACAAAAAACACACTATATTGAGTAAAAAAATTAAATAAAAATAATTGTTGGTGACTAAACAAAGAAATAATCGATAGATTCGTCGACAGACAAAATAATCGTTAGTTGCAGTTCTAATTTGTATGCATCAAAGCAACATCTTAAGTGCTTTTTATGGTTTCAGATTCATGGAACAGAAGATGCACACAGAGAGCAAAAGAGACAACAGCAGCTTGAAGATAATTATCGCTTTGTCTGGAACCAAAACCATGATGACACAAAGAGCAATAGCGCTTCTACGGACTCTGATGATGTGGATTTCTAACCTGAACTATTAGGGAATTCACCAGCACAGACCAGATTGCCTGACTTTGCCCTGTGGACTCGAGCTTTGCAACAAAACTTTAAGAATAATGTGTTGCTTCTGGAACAATGGGAGGGATTGCAAGCCTTTAGAAGAATATGCAGAGGCCTCAGTCTAGCCTGCAATAGTTTTAAAGTCAGTGTTAGAGGATCTGCTGGCTTGGGCCAAGCACAACCAGCAGAATAAAAGCAGTTTCCTTCTCCCTTTTTTTTTTTTTTTTTTTTTTTTTTTCTCTGTTCTGAAAAATGTGGTTTGCAAACTTCATAATTATGACCACAGCCTCCTCACCCACCAATATGAGCAAATACTATGTTGTTGTTATATTCCAATCAGAAGGTCATAATTGCTATACTGCCATTCATGTTAAATGTACATAAAGCTGCACATTCCCCTTCAAAGTACTTGCCTACATCCAATGATACTCCTCATGGTACCCAGAAATGCAGAATTCACTTTTATTAGGAAAAGATATTGTGCAGATAATAAAACTGCTAACAAAATGAATGACAGAATGTAAATGTTGCTGTTGTATAGCCCGATAGCTCAGGAACTATATCTTTTAAAATATTGAAAATTGTTATATGAACTAACCATGCGCCAAACCTGACAAAAAGTGAATGCTACATTAACGGGGAGGCACACTATGCTGTTTCAGCTTGGAAGCCATTAGAAAAAGAATTGTCACCTCACTACCATCTTTTCTGACCAAGATCGGCTGCTTTAGAAATGTGTGTTTTACACCTCCAAAAGGCTTCATTCACATTGCCGTAAAAAAAAACCCCACCACACTGAGTGTTTTTATTTACAAAACTGAGTGCACGCGTGCTGTTTTCAATAGAGACATTCACACAGGTGTGTAAACATGCACTGCGTTCAGATCTGTAACACAAATACCAAAAATATACACCTGGGGACATACCTTTACATGTATATTGATATTGGGGGGAAATACAATTTTACACAGGTATTTACTGATCATTGTGCAAGAACTTTTTTCGTGCTAGAAAAAAATCATGCGTAACGAGATCAGTAAAATGTTTACAGCATGTGAATGTAGCCTTAAACTGGAGCAGTCTTTGCTGTATCTTTACTTTGGTAAAACAGAGGGGGCGGGGGTCCTAATATCCTGTTTCATATTGAGAAAGTATAGTGGAATTTCAGTGCGCAGATATTTTGTTATCGTAGCAGAATTTCTCCTAAAATTAAATATTTTTTTTGGCCCACCTTTTTTACATGCTTGTTTTTCTAATTTAATGCATTAAAGTAGTTTTGTATAGGTTACAAAATAAATAAACCTATCCCTATGCTTGCCTGCTCTGTGCAAAGGAATTGCACAGAGTGGCCCTGAACCTCCTGTTCTCGGGTCCCCCTGCCAGCGCTCCTGGCTCTTTCTTTGTCCAGTGCCCCCACAAGAAGCTGCTTCCCATTGGGGCACTTCTGCATGCTCACTCCCAAGCCCCTCTGCTGCGTCTGCTCCCTCCATTACTGGCTTTGCTTGACAGCAGCAGGAGCCAATGGCTCCCGGTGCCCCAGCAAAGTCAGTGAGACGGGGAAGTGAGGGGAGGGAAGAGCTGCATACGTGCACAGCGCTGGATTGAACGAAGGGCTCAGGTAAGTAAAAGGGGGCTGAGGGGGGATACTGATGCCTAAACATTTTTTTACTTTAATGCAAGGAATGCATTAAGGTAAAGAAGTGTGTAGGCTTTAGAACATCCTTAAATGTAGAAATGTGTAGATCCAGTTAATAAAGCTTGTGATGAGATATCTGCCTACTGGGAATGCAATGTTTTCAAAGTTAGCCCGCTTTAGACTTGTATTGTGAAAAGTAGAGATGAACTAAGGATCGGGCTGAACTTTGCCCCGAGCCCAAAGGAAACTGATGATAGCAGGCTTATCAGCCCAATCAGCCATATTACTGTAGGTCAATGATTAACCCAGCATCCCCGCTCCCTTGTTACATGTGGCAGCGGGGCAGGGAAATCCACAGCCGCAGCTGATAGGGCCAGTGGCCTACTATCATAGGACAGTATAGTCTGAACCTTAGCTCCTCTTTCATGAAAAGGAACAGTAAAACATAACCGCCATGTAGCACTGCAAAGTAGGAAGAACAGCCTGCATATGTAGTGAGAAAATATGACTGCCCCATGTATATGTATAATTATAAACTGTATATTATGAAGGCACGTTTTTTTAAACTAAGCTTTACAACATGCTGCATTATAAATACTATACATTGGCTTGTAAAAAGGAATCTGTTTAAAACTTTATAAATGCAGATGCAAAAATGAGAATCTGCTTAAATTAACAAATCGTACCCAATGTGTAAATTGTTTCAAATCTCATGTCTATATATTTACAAACACATGTTTACCATGGGGAAGCTATATCTGCTGTCAAGCTCTCTGCTTAATATTGCTGCACAGTAATCGTACGGCAGGGCTTGACAAATTTGCTTGGAATCTAAGAGCCAGCTAAAAAAGTTAGGAGCCAGGAACGCGCACCGTACCGCCGAGATTGCGCGCAGAAGCGAACGCATACATGAGTAGCGCCCGCATATGAAAGCGGTGTTAAAACCACATGTGAGGTATCGCCGCGATTGGTAGATCGAGAGCAATAATTCTAGCCCTAGACCTCCTCTGTAACTCAAAACATGCAACCTGTAGAATCTTTTAAACGTCGCCTATGGAGATTTAAAGGGTAAAAGTTTGTCGCCATTCCACGGGCGGATGCAATTTTTAAGCGTGACATGTTGGGTATCCATTTACTCAGCGTAACATTATCTTTCACAATATAAACAAAAAAAAAATTGGGCTAACTTTATTGTTTTATTTTTTAATTTAAAAAAAGTGTATTTCCAAAACGTCTTTCAGGACAGCACCCGAGAGATCATGGCTCCTCCTCCTACAGGAAACACCTCATCAAGTCTTTAATTGGAGGCCTCCACGTTGCTTCCATCAGTTTTTTGTGTTTCCTCCAGCCGGAGGAACACCTCTGGTGAGAGCCACGATCTCTCAGGGCTTTCCTGGGAGACGAGGTTCTCAATTAGTCTTTTTTTTCTTTTCTAGGAGAGTGATCCTCCCACTTACCTCCTAGCATGGACGGTCCCGTGGGCTCCCTCTCCCTCTTCCGTGCTCGGGGAGAGCCTGTACAACCCGGGAGGGCTGCCTCCTTTTTCTTCAGAGCGGTGGTTGCTGTACTCTCACCGACCGCTGGCGAAAGCGGCGTGGAGCTTTGCGGCGGCCGCCATTGTTCTGGTGGCCGAGGAGAGCCTCGGCCACGTCCTGTATGGGAGGAGGCAGCACTTCCGGGTCGGCGCGCGCGTCATATCCGGCCGCAAGCGCAGAGGGAGAGGGCAGGGTCACCTGGTGCCTTAAAGTTCCGGTTCCAGGTCAGCGCGGCGGCGTTTTCGAATCTGGAACCGGCGTTTTTCTTCACCACGCATCCGCAGACAGCTATGGATAGCGATGCAGCGGATAAGGGGGCAAGCCAAGGCACCAGCAAGGCTAAGGTAAGGGACTGTGTCCTATTTTACACTGGGCCGTTTTCTCCTGTAGAGGGGGGGGGGTATTCACCCTTCTCCCCCCTCCATCTCCCCCACCCCCCATCTCCCTGGTGGTGCAGTGGCTGGTGATTTAGCATGTCTGCATAATATCTAGCGGTCTTTTTTGTAATTGGGCTCAGGGATCTTGGCCCACAAGGGAAGCACTGAGATCTTCAAACTGGAGGGAACTAAAGGCGATAGAAATGGCCTTATTGTTCTTTGCAGAAGAAGTCCAAGGGCGACATACACAAATTCTGTCGGACAACGCCACGGCGGTGGCTTACATAAACCGACAAGGGGGCACCAGAAGCAGAATACTTCAAGGCCTAGCAGAGAGCATTCTAAATTGGGCAGAGCTCCATACTCAATCCTTGTCCGCGGTCCATCTAAAAGGGACCCTAAACAGGATAGCGGATTTCCTCAGCAGGAACCAGGTGTACGAAGCGGAGTGGCAATTGAATCCAGATGTCTTCAATATAATAGTGAAGAAATGGGGGCAGCCAAGAGTGGATCTCTTTGCGACTCAGGAAAATACACAAATATCAATTTTTTTCCCTGAACAGGAACGAGTCATCTCTGGGGGTAGATGCTCTGGCGCACAGTTGGAATTTTCACCTCAGCTACGCCTTCCCTCCTTTTCAGCTGATTCCGCAGGTCATAACAAAAATCCGGAAGGAGGATGCGACCGTAATCCTCATCACTCCCTTCTGGCCCAAGAGGCCTTGGTTTTCAGCTCTTCTACAGATGCAGATCAAACCATACTGGCATCTTCCCTTGAGACAAGACCTTCTGTTACAAGGTCCGCTGTTTCACCAAGAAGTAGAAAAGCTAAAACTCACAGCCTGGCTTCTGAGGAGCAGCTCTTAAGGAGAAAAGGATTCTCGGATAGGTTGGTGGCTACCCTCCTATCTAGCAGAAAGAATGTTACCAGAGCAATATATCACAAAGTCTGGAAAGTCTTTAACTCTTGGTGCACTGCATCCGGCAGACCATTAAAGCAGATTTCTTCAATCTTGGAATTTCTGCAAGAAGGAGCAGATAAGGGCCTAGCGATCAGTACCCTAAAAGTTCAGGTTGCCGCACTGGGGGTATATTTTGAGAAATCTATTTCATCAGAACCCCTAGTAAACAGATTTTTTAAAGCCCTCACTCGGGCTAGACCGATGGTGATCAAAAACTGTCCGTCATGGGACTTATCAGTCGTTCTACAGGCCCTGACCAGGGAACCTTTCGAACCTCTCAATTTAACCTCCCTGAAGCTAATTACTTTAAAAACAATTTTTCTAGTAGCTATTACAACAGCTCGAAGGATCAGTGAGCTGCAAGCTTTATCAGGGAGCCATTTTTTTCTATTTTTTCAGACAGAATTGTGCTGAAGACGGATCCTAACTTTTTACCAAAGGTTGCCTCAGTTCAAAATAGAACCCAGGAGATAATACTTCCTACGTTTTGTTCTAATCCGTTGGGTAAGAAGGAAGAAGAATTCCATACCCTGGATGTTAAAAGAGCAGTCTTAAGTTACCTGGAAGCTACTAAAGACTTTAGGTGTTCAGACGCACTATTCATTTTATTTTCCGGAAATAAAAAAGGAAGACAAGCTTCTAGAGGAACCATTGCCAGATGGTTGAGAATGGCTATCTCAGACGCCTATTCCCTTACAGGCCAGGAGAGTCCAGTAAGTATCAGAGCTCATTCTACTAGAGCTTCGGCGGTGAGTTGGGCAGAAAAAGCTGGTGCCACCCCCGAACAAATCTGTAAGGCAGCTACATGGACAAGTCTGACGACCTTTGCCCGTCATTATAGATTAGATCTCATGACGGCTGGGCACCAGGCTTTCGGAAGGAAAGTCTTACAGGCTGTTGTCCCACCCTAAATGGGGTAAGTCTCGATTATCCTCTCGGGTGCTGTCCTGAAAGACGTTTTGGAAAAATGCAAGTTAGACTTACCGGTAACTTGTTTTCCAATAGGCTTTCAGGACAGCAGGATCCCGCCCTTTTTTTATGCTGTTGCTGTAATACTATGTAATAACTGTCGCTTATGTGTTGCAGCTGGGGCTGGAGGTTCTCTACAAACAACTGATGGAAGCAACGTGGAGGCCTCCAATTAAAGACTTAATTGATGAGGTGTTTCCTGTAGGAGGAGGAGCCATGATCTCTCGGGTGCTGTCCTGAAAGCCTATTGGAAAACAAGTTACCGGTAAGTCTAACTTGCATTTTTTTTTCCCAAAAAGGTGTGCTTGTAAGACCGCTGCGCAAATACGGTGTGACAAAGTATTGCAATGACTGCCATTTTATTCTCTAGGGTGTTAGAATAAAAAATATATATAATGTTTGGGGGTTGTAATTAGAGGGAAGGAGATGGAGCAGTGGAAACACAGGGGAAGCCCCATTAGCATTGCTGGTTTTATGTCATACCAACGGCCACCACAAGATGGTGCCTGATCACAGAAGGAAGCATAGGCCTGCAGAAGGCCGCAAAGCCGTGGCCTCAATTACTGGCCGGCCTGACGCGATCGCGCGGGGGGGGGTTTCACGGAGACACAGGACGCTAATTCTAGTCGCAATGGCGACCTGGCGCCCGGGGATTGTCGAGCCCTGTCGTACGGTGTTCCTTTTTCTCAGCATACGGAGATAAGGCTAAATTATCTAATCTAATGCCGCGTACACACGATCGTTTTTAATGACGAGAAAATTTAAATTTTTTAAAATGGTCATTAAAAATGATCGTGTGTGGGCTTTCCAGCATTTTTCTGTAATGGACTGAAAAGCGTGAATCGTCTCTCAACAAACTTTACTAACCTGAAGGGTGGCGCCATCTGAATGGAACTTCCCCTTTATAGTGCCGTCGTACGTGTTGTACGTCACCACGCTTTACTCGAACATTTTTTTCCACGATAGTGTGTAGGCAAGGCAGGCTTGAGAGGAAACCCAAAAAATCATGTCGCTAAAAATGCCGTTTTTTTCAATGACATTAAAAACGATCGTGTGTACGCGGCATTAGATGTTGCAAGCCTTCTGTCTGCATTGCTTGCTATACAAATATCCTTTAGAGGGAAAATGTATGAGTAAAGAGACAAAGGTTTAAACTTTTCACTCAAAACATGTACTTGCTTTAAATGCACCAAAGCTTCACTTCAAGTAATAGCTCTCATAACAGACCTAGAACAATTTAATTAAAACTCAGAATTTTAGAGATGTTTAGAACTTGCTTTCCTTGCAATGCGATTGACTCCATATACTCCTGACAGACTTAAAGGATAATTAAACTGCAGCACAAAAAATGTAATATTTTACAGCTTACAGTCCTGGGATGTGGTGGCTGCATTCATTTTCTCTTTGTTTCAAGTCAAGAACATTTTCAGCAAATACAGAAAATACCTATTATCTTGCCAAACATGCAGTGTCCTTGTTTCCTGGGCTGCTCAGAAGAATATCTTCATTCCTGGCTATCTTCTGTGAACTACTAACTGTACATGGGGGGCATATAAGCATGTTTGTAATCCATATATGTAGAGCAGCCTAGGGTGACAACCATGGTTTCCTCCATAGATCAGTGGAGGAGTGACGTAGCCACCCAGGGACAGAAAGTGTGTTATTTGCAGGATAACCAGGGGAATATGAAGCAAAAGAAGATGGATAAAGGAAAACAAATGCAGCCGCTGCAAAATTATAAAATTTTTGGTTTTTAGATACAGAGTAGACATTAAGGGGAAGATTTACTAAAACTGGTGTACACAGAATCTGGTGCAGCTGTGCATAGTAATTAGTCAGCTTCTAAGTTTTATTGGCAAAGCTTAAGAGCCAGTTCACACAGGGGCAACACGACTTCCAGAGCGACTTTGGGAGGCAACTTGGACACGACTTGAGCATGAATCACAGCGTGACTCCAGGCAACTTACAAGGCAACTTCAAGTTGCCTCCAGGACAGGCGACTTTCCAGTGGCCAATCAAACAATAATCAGCTCTGTGGGAGGGGGGAGGGAGGGGTTTGCCTGGAAAACCATTATTACTTCCTGGAAAGTTGCTTCAGTTAAGACAGGGGATCCGACTTGGAGGCAACTTCCATTGAAATCTATGGGTACAAGTCGCCTTGAAGTCGTACAGAAACCTTTTCTGAAGTCGGAGCAACTGCAGTAGTGTATATTAAGACGGCTCCATTCACTTCCATTACTTTTCTAAACCGCGCAACTTGAAGTCGGATCCCGGGACGCCCCTGTGTGAACCTGCTCTAATTGAACAAGCTGAAGTTAGAAGCTGATTGGTAGATATGAACAGCTGCACCAGTTTTAGAAAATCTCCCCCTGAGGCTGGCCATATATTATACATTTTTTCTTATTCAATTTTCTTTAAATTTACCTTCTATGTAGTACAAGGGTTCAAGTTCAATTTGATTGCATACAAATTGAAAGTGTTGGTTTGACCTCGTATTATATGGTTTTGGTAAATCTAAAGGAAAATTGTATAATGTATGGCCAGCCTAAGTCCACCCTGTGCATGGGTATATCAAGCCAACAGCACAGTTCATACAGAAGCATAGCAAAGTAAAGTTCCCAGTATACCACATATGTTTTTCCCACTCCCATAGGTTTATCTTTCTCACCTGTAATATTCTGAAAAGGGATGGTTGTAACTGGTAACAATTTTTTTTTATTTCTGTAAGCATTTTAAAAGCAACCTTCTTGGTAATTTCTTTGACATTTTCATACTAGTTACCCAGCTTTGCTAAGCCTAGTGCCATTCTCCTTTTAAGAGGAAGTAAACCTTTTTTTTTTTCCTGAAAAAACTAGCTCATTATGAATGACTTACCTGAGATCGAAGCCCCCGAAGCGCTTCTCGTTCCCCTCCTCCGCCGCCATGTCCCCTCCTAGCACCTTCCGGGTATCGCCGCTCCGGAGCTATGAGTGGCCGGAGTGGCGATGATGTCACTCCTGCGAATGCGCATGGGACCGGCATGATCCCATTCATAAAACCGGGACTCTCAGTGCGCCTGCGCCGTTGTCTACGGCGCACATGCGCCGTAGACATCGGTGCAGTGTTTTCTGCAAATATCTCCTTAACCGTGTAGGTTAAGGAGATTTCTTGCACCTATAGGTAAGCCTTAATCTAGGCTTACCTGTAGGTGCAAGTCAGTGGGTTTACAACCACTTTAAATAAGGCATGTGCTAATGAACTATATCAGTCTGTTGTCCTTCATTCCCTACTAGTTTACAGAAAGAGGAAGATAAAGGCCTGCTTGGAAATGACTGATGTGTGTGCAATATTGACATTTTGTTTACTTCTGTGCATCTGTCATGGATCTGTCAAGGTACAAGAGTATTGGATGTGTTCTGTATTCTAAGAACTTTTACACACACGTGTTTTTTAAAAAGGGGATGCTTAATGCTTACCTTGATGCTGACCAAGAAAAAGTAATTGCCAATGTGTTGCATTGAATTGTATGCAGAAAGCAAAATTTAAGACTGCCATCAATGTATTTGTATTGCTCCCCTGGTCAGACAGTCCTTCACTAGCACAGTTGCCAATACTGCATAGAGATCAATAAACTTCTTGTGGGTTTTCGTCTTTCCTAGGGTTTCTCCTAGAACAACGGTGATCGATGTTGTGGGTCCATGAACAAGGATGTTCTGCTTGGCAAATTGTTCATGGGAATAAGAAATGAAGAAGCAGAAAAGCCATGCCGGCGGGCACTGCCTGGCTTGTGGGGGTTTGGGCAATAACCTGCTTTAATCAAGGCAGTGGCCTGTTAAGTGGGGTCAGGGGATTCCCTTGGATACACACTTATGGCATGAACTGAAGAATCACCTGGGTTGGGCTACTGACTCATGTCTGTTTTTGTATCTGTCAATGAACCCTCCTCAGGGTCCATGTTCTGAAACAAATTAGAAGTTGCAGGTACTGATCAGCCATTCACAAAGCTCAAGACACATTTTTCATCTAATTTTGCCTGCAAATAAAATTTCTTTATTAGGCCAGTTATAGTTATAAAAATATGAAACCTTCCTCTTTGTATGTTTAGCATAATTTTTCATCCTGTTTTTTTCCTTTGACTTGTTTTGATGCAAAGAGAATAATTACAGTTCCAGAGTCCTGCTGAAAATGTGCAGTTTTGCAATATGACAACTTTTTGTAATTTTTTTTTTTTGTGAAGAAGTGCGTGAATTTTTTATATTGTCATGTCAAGTTTTCTTTAATTTCTGAGGTCTTGAATAATTTAATTGTATGTCCCTTACAGAAATATTTATTAAAATATGCTTTACTTCTTATTTTGTGTGTGTGTGTGTGTGTGTGTGTGTGTGTGTGTGTGTGTGTTTAAAGAATTTTTTTTTTTAATTATTATTTATTCACACTATAATACCAAAAGTATTGGGATGCCTGCCTTTAAACGCACATGAACTTTAATGGCATCCCAGTCTTAGTCCGTAGGGTTTATATTGAGTTGGCTCACCCCTTTGCAGCTATAACAGCCTCAACTCTTCTGGGAGGGCTGTCCACAAGATTTAGGAGTGTGTCTATGGGAATGTTTGACCATTCTTTCAGAAGTGCATTTGTGAGGTCATCCATGTCTTTATGGACCTTGTTTGTGCACTGGTCCAAATCATTTGGTGGGGGGGGGTGGTTATGGTGTGGGGTTGTTTTTCAGGAGTTGGGCTTGCCTCCTTGGTGCCAGTGAAGGGAACTTTTAAGGCATTTTGGACAATTTCATGCTCCCAACTTTGTTAGAACCGTTTGGGGATGGCCCCTTCCTGTTTCAGCATGACTGCACACCAGTACACAAAGCAAGGTCCATAAAAACAAAGATGAGTGAGTTTGAGGAACTCGACTGGGCTTCACATAGTTCTGACCTCAACCTGATAGAACATGTTTGGGATGAATTAGAGCGGAGACCGCGAGCCAGGCCATCTCCTCCACATCAGTGCCTGACCTCACAAATGCACTTCTGGAAGAATGGTCAAACCTTCCCATAGACACACTCCTAAACATTGTGGACAGCCGTCCCAGAAGAGTTGAAGCTGTTATAGCTGCAAAGGGTGGGCCAACTCAATATTGAACCCTATGGACTAAGACAGATGCGATTAAAGGTAATCTGCGTGTAAAGGCAGGCGTCTCAATACTTTGGTAATATAGTGTGTGTGTGTGTGTGTGTGTGTGTGTGTGTGTGTGTGTGTGTGTGTATGTATGTACGTACAGGTCCTTCTCAAAAAATTAGCATATTGTGATAAAGTTCATTATTTTCTGTAATGTACTGATAAACATTAGACTTTCATATATTTTAGATTCATTACACACAACTGAAGTAGTTCAAGCCTTTTCTTGTTTTAATATTGATGATTTTGGCATACAGCTCATGAAAACCCAAAATTCCTATCTCAAAAAATTAGCATTTCATGAAAAGGTTCTCTAAACGAGCTATTAACCTAATCATCTGAATCAACTAATTAACTCTAAACACCTGCAAAAGATTCCTGAGGCTTTTAAAAACTCCCAGCCTGGTTCATTACTCAAAACCGCAATCATGGGTAAGACTGCCGACCTGACTGCTGTCCAGAAGGCCATCATTGACACCCTCAAGCAAGAGGGTAAGACACAGAAAGAAATTTCTGAACGAATAGGCTGTTCCCAGAGTGCTGTATCAAGGCACCTCAGTGGGAAGTCTGTGGGAAGGAAAAAGTGTGGCAGAAAACGCTGCACAACGAGAAGAGGTGACCGGACCCTGAAGAAGATTGTGGAGAAGGACCGTTTCCAGACCTTGGAGGACCTGCGGAAGCAGTGGACTGAGTCTGGAGTAGAAACATCCAGAGCCACCGTGAACAGGCGTGTGCAGGAAATGGGCTACAGGTGCCGCATTCCCCAGGTCAAGCCACTTTTGAACCAGAAACAGCGGCAGAAGCGCCTGACCTGGGCTACAGAGAAGCAGCACTGGACTGTTGCTAAGTGGTCCAAAGTACTTTTTTCGGATGAAAGCAAATTTTGCATGTCATTCGGAAATCAAGGTGCCAGAGTCTGGAGGAAGACTGGGGAGAGGGAAATGCCTGAAGTCCAGTGTCAAGTACCCACAGTCAGTGATGGTCTGGGGTGCCATGTCAGCTGCTGGTGTTGGTCCACTGTGTTTTATCAAGGGCAGGGTCAATGCAGCTAGCTATCAGGAGATTTTGGAGCACTTCATGCTTCCATCTGCTGAAAAGCTTTATGGAGATGAAGATTTCATTTTTCAGCACGACCTGGCACCTGCTCACAGTGCCAAAACCACTGGTAAATGGTTTACTGACCATGGTATTACTGTGCTCAATTGGCCTGCCAACTCTCCTGACCTGAACCCCATAGAGAATCTGTGGGATATTGGGAAGAGAAAGTTGAGAGACGCAAGACCCAACACTCTGGATGAGCTTAAGGCCGCTATCGAAGCATCCTGGGCCTCCATAACACCTCAGCAGTGCCACAGGCTGGTTGCCTCCATGCCACGCCGCATTGAAGCAGCCATTTCTGCAAAAGGATTCCCGACCAAGTATTGAGTGCATAACTGAACATAATTATTTGAAGGTTGACTTTTTTTGTATTAAAAACACTTTTATTGGTCGGATGAAATATGCTAATTTTTTGAGATAGGAATTTTGGGTTGTCATGAGCTGTATGCCAAAATCATCAATATTAAAACAAGAAAAGGCTTGAACTACTTCAGTTGTGTGTAATGAATCTAAAATATATGAAAGTTTAATGTTTATCAGTACATTACAGAAAAGAATGAACTTTATCACAATATGCAAATTTTTTGAGAAGGACCTGTATATGTGTGTGTGTATTTATGTGTGTGTGTATGTATATATATATATATATGTGTGTGTGTGTGTGTGTGTGTGTGTGTGTGTGTGTGTGTGTGTGTATATATATATATATATATATATATATATATATATATGTATTAATGAAATTTATATTTAGCTAAATGAAAGATGGCCTCTCCATGTGTTAGGCTGGGGGCAATGTTGCCTGCACAGCATGAATATCCTACATATATGGTATTAGTAAGCCCTGCAATGTCACCATGTGCCTCTCCAGAAGTGGATAAGGCACCACGGTCACTTCACCATACACACTTTTTTAGCACCTGCCTCTAGGGCCGAGCCTTTTGGCTAGGACCAGAGGAATTTTTTATTCCTGGCCGGAGGGCCGGCCATTGTATTGCACAATGGCCCTTTTCACTCTCCCACCTTCCTTCTCCCCACTTTCTTTTTATTTACCCTTGTGTGCGTCACTTTTTTGTATTTTTTTGTTTGATGTAGCACGTTTGTCACTGTGTTTAGTAGGGTGTAGGTCCTCGGGCCTGCCCTGAACGACTTGGGAGTAGGTGGACATGGTCTTCTGGCCTGGTTCGCCTGCTCTCATGGGGGTCTCCCTTCGGGGGAGCCCCACTTAGTACTTGGATGGGTCTGTTTCGGCAGACTCACCGACGAATGGGGTCTGTCTGGTTTCGGCCAGTCAGACCATAACTACCTCAGTCCCCGTCTGGAGCCTAACGCCCCGGGGGATCAGGGTTGGTCCTTCCATGTGGAGGACAAGTGTTACACCCGTTGCACGTTTTGTGTTTCACTCTTTATGTGTGTGCACTTTTTTTGGCACCGGGTGGAGTTTTTGGGTGTGTTTCACACGCCATGGGCTTTTCAAAAAAAAAAAAAAAGAAGTGGATAAAGCCCTCCAGCATCTGGTGCGCAAGTGTCTTTGCTTGTCGATTACCTTTTAAGGATCGAAAAGTGGACTTAAGGCTGGTTCACGCTAGATGCAATCCAGTGCGTTTTTTATTCTGAGTCAAAAATGCATGAACAGTGTTTACCATGGATTCCAATGGCCTACTTCACACCAGTGCTGTCCATTCCAGTACAGTCAACTAAAGTAGAACATGTTGCGTTTTTTTTTTCTGTATGGAATGCATCTGTAACATGGCAAAAAAGCATTTGAAAAAGCACCAGAACAATTTAAACCTGTGCATGCAGAAAGACCTGTTCAACGCAGAAATTGTGGTGAACTGGCCCTCAGACTTGTAGAGACTCTATACTGTGGCAGGGTTTTAGCCTGTCGATCAGCAACAGCATTAACTGCGATGTTTGTTTAAAGCATTAAGAAATGGCCTTTTTTTTTTTTTTTTTTTTTTTAACAAGAAAAATGTTTATTCAGATTGAACAGTACAAGCGATGCATAGACACAGTCATAGAAAAAAGCATTATGCAGATTTATCCTAGGTTAGATGTCCTGCAGATATAAACAGGAGGGAAGTGTTGAAAGGCTAGTATACACAATACAGCGAGATATTGTTATGGAAACAAGAAATCCCAACAGGGTTGGTCGGGGAGGTCCAGGGGGGAAGGGGGGGGGAAGGAGGGGAGCAGGAGGAGTGAGGAACGGGAGGGGGGGGAGGGGGGCAGGGAGGGACCTCATCTAATCAGTCAAATACACCTTGAACAGATAGCGAATAGCTCACTGGGGATCTAACATTGGGCCATTGTTCTCATTGTCACCCATGAACTCGGTGCCCCAAGAATCTATCCACCCCGACCATATCTTATCAAATTTAGTAGGACAGTTTCGACTAGCAAAGGTGATCTTGTATAGTGGCAGCACCGAGTTCAATACCAAGCGCCACGAGGACACCGTAGGAGGTACCGCGCTCTTCCAGTGGAGGAATATCTCCCTACGGGCATAAAAAGTAGCGTATCTAAGGAAGAGTTTAGTGTATTTACCCCTCACCCCAGGATTAAAGACATTCAGCAGTAGTGATTTAGGGTCAGTTTCCAAATCCAGAGAAGTCACCCGAACGAGGTCATCCACCACTCCCGACCAATAGTCTCCGAGGCGAGGGCAGGACCAGACCATGTGGAAAAAGGGGGCAGCCTGTAGGCCACATCTGGGACAAGCCACCGGGGTGCTAGGATTCATAATTGTCAACCGTTTTGGAGTGAAATAGGCTCTGTGGAGGAATTTGACCTGCATAAATCGGTCCCTAGCCGAGACCATAGTGGTAACGAAGGAGGACACACATGTCTCCCATTCATCCTCTGACAGATCAGGAATGTCCATCCTCCATTTGTCCATAGTTTTTTCCAGTTTCTTTGTGGGAGTAATGGACAAACGGAGGTATAGGGAGGACAGAGGTTTGTCTATGATCTCGGCATTAAGAAACCCCTCCACAGAGTCTGATTCCAGCGTGAGAGGTGATGGGAACTGTTTCCCGTAGGCATGCCGGAGCTGGTAGTATCGGAACAACATCCATCCCGGTAGTGAGTAGGCAGCCTGGAGATCGGAAAAAGATCGCAGCCTGCCACCCCTGACAATGTGCCTCAGCTTCACTATACCCTTTCTCGCCCAGATCTGCGGATCCGGGACGGAGTTCATGTGCGGCAGATTAGGGTTGCCCCAAAGGGGAATATGAGGTGAGAATGTCTCGGGGGAGCCGAAACGGGATCTGGCCCTGTGCCATATCGTGATGGTTGTACGCATCAAGTCCGTGATGCCAGGGTGGGACCTCGCCCCCCTGAACACCACGTTACTAAGGGAGGAATATGACCCCATTATGGCCGCCTCCAGAGTCACTGCCGGGTTGTTGCGGGGTTGGGAGAACCACCATCTAACCGTCACCAGGACGGCCGCCCAAAAGTAGACCTGGAAGTCCGGCAGGGATAGTCCCCCCCCTAGCAATGGGAAGCTGAAGGGTGGAGACAGCCAGCCGCGGGGGCCCCCCATTCCAGATAAAGGAGGATATTCTACTTTTTAGCTTGGTAAAAAATGAGGCGGGGGGGATCAGAGGGGAATTTCGGAAGAAGTAGAGAAATTTAGGCAAATACACCATCTTAATCAAGTTCACCCTACCCACTGGTGAAAGGGGGAGAGTCCTCCAGGTTATACATTTCTGCGAAAAGGTTTTCAGCAGTGGTTGGAGATTCAGCTCATAGTATGAGGACAGCGGGGTTAAGAAATGGCCTTTAACCACTTGCCGACTGGGCTCTTAAACCCCCTTCCTAAACAGATACATTTTCAGCTTTCAGTGCGCTCACATTTTAAATGACAATTACTCAGTCATGCAATTTTGTACCCATATGTAATTTTGGTGGTGTTTAATCACAGCTGGGTTTTTTTATTGTTTGCGCTATAAATGAACAAAAGACCAAAAATCTGGTAAAATATGTTCTTAATTTCTGTTCAAAAAATTGCAAATTAGTAATTTTTCTTCATACATTTTGGCCAAATAAGTGCATATTATTTGGTGTTTGGTAAAGTTATAGAGTCCACAAGCTATGGTGCCAATCATTGAAAATTGACCACACCTGATGGTCCTGACGGCCTATCCTTTCTTGAGACCCGAACAAGCAAGTACAAATGTCACTTTTTTTTTTTCTTTAGAAAGTAGACAGTCCAAGGTATTTAGTAAGAGGCATGGTGAGTTTTTTTTTTTTAAGTTTTTCACAAAATTGTCATCTAACCCCTGGTTCACACTGGTGCGATTTGACATGTCAAATTGGCGAAATTTGCCGCAAATTGCGGCCAATGGCACCATCCTAATCGGTGCTACGCCGCATCTGCACAGATTACAAAAAGTAGTTTCTGTACTACTTTTTGCGATTTCAGCCACGATTTACATTGACATCTGTTTCAGATGTCTTTGAAATCGCGGCTGAAATCGGGACTGCCAGCAGGAGTGAAATCGTGCAAGTTCAGCTGAACTCGCAGGCTTCACTCCCGCAGCCCCAGTGTGAACGTGGGCTTAACAGGTTATTTCTCGCACACTGCATATGCATACTTGAAATTATACCCCAAAATAGGTTCTGCTACTCCTGAGTATGGCGATACCACAAGATTGAGACTTTTACACAGCCTGACCACATACAGAGCACCATCAGGCATTTTAGGGACAAATTACACATATAATTTCTAGACTACCTTTTACAATTTTGAAAGTCCTGGAGCACCAGGACAATGGAAACGCCCAAAAAATGACCCTACTTTGGAAAGTAAACACCAACATATTATACGAGTCTTTTGTACATGTCATTTTTTTTACACACGTTTTTGGAAAATGTGTAAAAAATAAAAACGCTTTTTTTTTTTTTTTTTAACACAAAGTTGTCCATTTATAAGATATTTCTAACACATAGCAAAAATAAGCCCCAAAATATATTCTGCTATTCCTCCTGAGTATGGCGATACCACATGTGTGAGACTTTGTAGCATGAATGAGGATGGATGAGCCAGGGATGGAGCATGAAGGTGGATGGATGAGCATAAATTTGGATGGATGAGCAAGAGATGGAGCATGGCTGAGCATGAATGTGGATGGTGAGCCAGGGATGGAGCATGAAGGTGGATGGATGAGCATAAATTTGGATGGATGAGCAAGAGATGGAGCATGGCTGAGCATGAATGTGGATGGATGAGCCAGGGATGCAGGAAGGATGGATGGGCACAGATCAGTGCTGTGGGCACTTCAGATCCAGCCTGCAGCGCTGCTGCACCGTCTCCCTCCTCACACGCTGTACCGATCAGCGTGAGGAGAGGGGAGGAGCCGAACCGCACATGCTTCGGTTTGTTTACAAGTGATCACTCCGTCATTGGATGGATGTCATCACATCGTATAGTGTCGCTGTCATTTCATTGGCCTTTTACCCCGATCTGTGACACGCCAGGTCTGGGAGACCCGATGTTCACCGACATTCGCACCTGATTATGGGAGGCTGTCATATGACGGCCTCCCAGAGTTATCCAACTGCTCTAGCCGTCATTCGGCTATGGCCTGGTGGGCAAGCGGTTAATTCAAGTGGAACCTGCAGGAGTGGACATGATTCTGGAGGACTTGAACCTGGCTGCTGACTCTTGGTGGAGGCTTCAATAGACCTAGTATGAGGGCTGGCGCATTCAGTCACAGCCATGAGAGTTTTGTTATTTGCTCCACTGCAGGGTGGATGAAGCTTCCACACAAGCCCTTTGTAACATTTCACATAATGGGAGGTTGTTTGGCAAAACGCTGGACGTAGCAAGTGACAGGAGAAAAGTGCAGACTGTGCCATAGTCTAATAAGAGGAATCATCAGTCTTTTCCCTTAAGTTGGTTGAAATTCAGATAGGTTCAAGAGGCCAAATCTTATAGGCCAGGCTGCAAATTTACCAGATCACAGTGAAAGGGTCTCGAAGTTCCTTTTTACACGGAATCAAATCCAGAGCAGGCTGCTAGACATCTGGAAAGTCTTACAGGTGTGCTCAACCAGTCTTCTCCAATGAGCCAGGATAGCCTCCTTTTGGAGGGTTTGGGCGACAAACATCAAAGACAGTTAGGTGGGAGTACATAATATTTGTACATAAAATAAATGGATACTAGCATTTATAGGTAAAGTTGATCCAGGAAATATCTGATTGCCTCTCAGGGGATCAGGAAGGATTTTTTTTCCTCAGTTGGAGCAAATTGGATCATGCTTTGTTGGGGGGGGGGGTTGCCTTCCTCTGGATTAATTGTGGGTATAGGTTTGTGTATATGGGATTGTATAATTTTTTATTTTTTTTTCTCTTTTATCGGTTGAACTAGATGGATTTGTGTCTTTTTTTTTTAACCCGACTAACTTTGTAACTATATAGAGTAGAATAGAGCATTCGACCACAAAATCCTTTCATTCATGACCAACAGATCTCAAGAAGAAATTATGGCAAGATTACGTATAAGAATTATACTGCAACATGTCCATAGTGCTGGTGCCACTAGAAGAACGGAATCTGGGGGGTTACTTTCTCCCCATTCTTTCTAGTACCCAAGGCATCAGGAGCTTTCTCTACTGTCTGGGTTTGAAGAAATCAAATGGGTACATACACACCAAAAGGTTCAAGATGGAGTCCGTGCAGACAGTCCTGATGATAGACCGATTAGGGTCAATCGACTTGGCTGATGTATACATCCATGTATCGATCAGTGCGTAACACCAGAGACATCTGAGATTTGCAGTGACCGGCTTTAACTTCCAGTTCAGGTGTTTGTCATTTTGCACAGCACCAAGAATCTTTTAGAACATTTTGTTGACAGTGGTGGTTGTAATTCGTCTTTAGGGATAAGGCTCTACCACAACTTGGACAAGTTTTTGATTGGCAAAGCATCACAACCTTGTCCTAGAAGTCCTTTTCCAAGTTTAGTCGACCAGTGAAAAACAGAGAAACCAGTTAACCCCTTCTCAATCTATGAATAAGTCTAGTGGTTTTTCAAAACTGGAAAATTCCCGAACTGAAAATCTGCGTACGAATAGTCCTGGAGACAGCATTTATGTCAGCAAGGGATTGCATTGTCCCCATTGGGGCCGTTTTACAGCAGCCATTCCAGTAATGCTTTGGGCCAGATGGCACATGGGGGCATTTCAATTTGCCTTCCTCAGTCAATGGGATGGGCTGTCTATGGATCAGAAGGTCTTTCTGTCTGCACGAAATAGCAAAAACTGAAGTTCTGGACATAACCAGTGTGCCCCTTTTGGGGCGTGCCTCTCAGCCCAGGAGATTGGAATAATTCTGACTTCAGATGCCAGTCTCTCTCCAGTCTGAGGAGACTGGTACAAGGCCATTGGAGCCTGGTGGAATGCAGATTCTCTGACTGTCTTAAATGGCAGTTTTTTCTAGCATGATTGCAAGCTTTTCAGGATCTTCCTCCAAGGGGGCCCAAGTGAAGTTGATGATTGACAACAAGACAAAACAGTAGCCTACATTGCCCACCAAGGTGGCACCAAGAGTTTTTTTCCTTTTTACTTTTTGCAACAGAAACTTCTGGGTGGAGTGCGGGTTACAGAAATTTAACGGCAGTCTACTTGCTTGGAAAGCAGAATCCACTAACGGATTAGTTAGGCAGATTATTTTCCAACAATGAGTACCTCAACTACTATTGGCTCTATGGGACATTCCAGAGGTAGGTCTCATAGAGACTGCACTGAGCATGCAGCTTTCGGTATTTGCAAGTAGCGATGAGCCGAACACCCCCCTGTTCGGTTCGCACCAGAACCTGCGAACAGCCAGAATGTTCGCGCAAACTTTAGAACCCTATTAAATACAATGGAATCGAACGTTCGAAATCAAAAGTGCTAATTATAAAGGCTAATATGCAAGTTATTGTCCTAAAAAGTGTTTAGGGACCCGGGTCCTGCCCCAGGGGACATGTATCAATGCAAAAAAAAGTTTTTAAAACTGCAGTTTTTTCGGGAGCAGTGATTTTAATAATGCTTAAAGTGAAACAATAAAAGTGAAATATTCCTTTAAATTTCGTACCTGGGGGGGGGGGGTGTATAGTATGCCTGTAAAGTTGCGCTTGTTTCCCGTGCTTAGAACTGTCCCTGCACAAAGTGTAATTTCTGAAGGAAAAAAAGTAATTTAAAACTCCCTTGCGCCTATAATGAATTGTCGGCTCTCGGCAATACATAGAAAAGTCATTGGTAAAAAAAAAATGCGTGGGGGTCCCCCCAAATTCAATTACCAGGCCCTTCAGGTCTGGTATGGATATTAAGGGGAACCCTGCCGCAAATGTAAAAAAAAAATGTGTGGGGTTCCCCCAAATATCCATACCAGGCCCTTGAGGTCTGGTATGGATTTTAAGGGGAACTCCACCCCAAATTTAAAAAAAAATGGCGTGGAGTTCCCCCAAAAATCCATACCAGACCCTTTATCCGAGCACGCAACCTGGCAGGCCGCAGGAAAAGAGGGGGG
The DNA here is from genome assembly GCA_029206835.1 of Rana muscosa. Taxonomy (NCBI): domain Eukaryota; kingdom Metazoa; phylum Chordata; class Amphibia; order Anura; family Ranidae; genus Rana; species Rana muscosa. The sequence continues at coordinate 878,551,786 of CM055117.1, forward strand.
GATGAGAGAGTGCCCCCCCTCCTGAACTGTACCAGGCCACATGCCCTCAACATGGGGAGGATGTCCCCATGTTGATGGGGACAAGGGCCTCATCCCCACAACCCTTGAACGGTGGTTGTGGGGGTCCGCGGGCAGGGGGCTTATCAGAATCTGGAAGACCCCTTTAACAAAGGGGACCCCCAGATCCCGCCCCCCCTATGTTAATTGGTACCATTTCACGAAGAAAGTGTAAAAAAGCCAATGACGTAGGTGTAAGGCTAAGCAGACCAGATGCGGAACGTGAGAAGGGGCGGGTCTATTCATTTATTACACTGTGGAGGAAGTTCCCCATCAGGTCCGCCCCCTCGTATGTCAGACCCCGCCTACGTCATTGGCTGAGTGGACCTGATGGGGAACTGCCTTCCGCAGTGTAATAAATGAATAGACCCGATCTATGAATAGACCTTTGATAAAGACATTACGTCGAAACGCGTCAGGTGGCTATCCAAACACGTCCATGTCACGTCCGGTTAGCGAGGTCTGAGCAGTGGAACGCACGCCGAGACTAAGGCTTAGTCTGACCCGCTAGCTTGACTTTTATGGGACCTGCTCGAACCTGTCTGTGGCTCTTATAGGCTTACCCTCTTGCGGTATTGAAACCACAGGGGTAGTGAGTCTCGGGCTTTTCATGTTTTAATTTGATCAGCATTTTAAATAATTTTTTAATAAAAGCGATTTTACGCTATGGAAGCCCTTTTTTGTGGTTCATTCCTGAGGATTTGAATGGTGCTTCTAACTGGGAGGCAACGACGAGCAGTGGAAAGCTGTGCAATACCCTAAGGAGCAGAGGATCGATCAGTTGGATTTATCCGAGGTGCCTTTGACCCCTGCAGGGGTACATCAATCTGGTGAGTGGGGACCCACATAAGAGGGGAGCACTAAAGTCACCCCCTTTTTTTGCATGTCTGAGGACTCTCCCACCGGCAACATAACATCACCAAAGTCACTGAATAACAAGTTCTAAGAATATCTGAACTTTCTGTGTCATTGAATTGGACTTTTTTCTGCTGTGTCATTAATTTACCTGTAAGGAAGATTTCACTGATGGGAGTGGCAAGGGACTTATCCTCACTGTTATTATTTAGTTAACCATAATATGTTCACAGCGACTGACCACACTGGCTGAGTTTAATTGTTTATTCACGGGATATATTTGTTTATTTGGCAGCTCCCACCTGGGGCAGTGACCAGGGAATTATAATTGTTTCATTTGGTATATTTTATTTATTATTTCTTTGGAATTGGATCACAAGTAAGCTGATAGAGCACATTGCAGCTGAACCGTATGATTTGTGTCACATTTAATTTATATATATATATATATATATATATATATATATATATATATATATATATATCTATATCTTCACTTCTTTAATCCATTGTGCACAGCAAGTGTGGAACACAGAATAGCTGCCACACACACATACCGCAATTTAAGGTATTACACATACAGCTATAGAAAATTAGAAAATATTGCGCCCAAAATACATGAAATAATGAAAATTAATTGATTGAAAATACACAGGTGACACAACTCAAGTGAAAAAACCCTTTGTAAAGGGGTTCCTACCACCAAAATAAATGAATATGGTAGCAAAATGTGTAAAAAAAAATACTAAATCAATATTAATAAACGATAATAGCAAAAGATGAATGGTCAATCCGAGTGAGTAATTGTTGTCAATAAATGAAACACCAGTGTCCAATATATTAAATTAAATTCAAATAAGATGCTTGAAAATCTTTAGAGCAAGGCTCCAAGCTAGAAAAAATTTCATGGGAAAGGAAGTCCAGCGTATATATAAAAGTATCAGGGGAGAAGAAGTTCAGCACAGGTATGGAAGTGTCGCCTTCATACTGGATAAAGGGAGAAGAAAAACTCTGGAAGGTAATTCAAGGTGAGAGATGATAGTGCAGGAGAATTATCCCAGAAAATCCACGGTTATCAGAGAAGATCAAATCCACCACGGTGAATACGTATATTAAGAAATGGGTACGTTACCAGAAGTGGTGGACCTCCGCTATGGCAAGGTCTATCAGGCCTGCAGATATCACCCTCTGCGGGGTACAGGAGTTCATCCACCTGATTTTAGGAAGCTGTTATCCCAATGCAGTTTGATAGTATCCACTAGTACTGCTTCCTTCACTATGGCTGCTGCGATGAATCACTCCAAATGGTATAGAAACGAAATCTCCGAGTTTGTATAGGAAACAAAAAGAGGAGAGGGACTCCAGTAGTGTATTACCTCAATGAAAGATGTATTCCCAATTACAGAGGTATACAGCCAAAAAACAATAAAAAAGGTAAAAATTGGTATTTAAAATAGCCGGCATAAAAAGTAGCGTTCGCCCGTGCTGGCGGGGTCACGTGGTAGTGACGTCAGTGCGGCACGTGCCCTTTGAGAACGTTTGAAGTAAACGAAACTAGTCAGGGCGGTGCAACGCACTGACGTCACTACCACGTGACCCCGCCAGCACGGGCGAACGCTACTTTTTATGCCGGCTATTTTAAATACCAATTTTTACCTTTTTTATTGTTTTTTGGCTGTATACCTCTGTAATTGGGAATAAATCTTTCATTGAGGTAATACACTACTGGAGTCCCTCTCCTCTTTTTGTTTCCTATACAAACTCGGAGATTTCGTTTCTATACCATTTGGAGTGATTCATCGCAGCAGCCATAGTGAAGGAAGCAGTACTAGTGGATACTATCAAACTGCATTGGGATAACAGCTTCCTAAAATCAGGTGGATGAACTCCTGTACCCCGCAGAGGGTGATATCTGCAGGCCTGATAGACCTTGCCATAGCGGAGGTCCACCACTTCTGGTAACGTACCCATTTCTTAATATACGTATTCACCGTGGTGGATTTCATCTTCTCTGATAACCGTGGATTTTCTGGGATAATTCTCCTGCACTATCATCTCTCACCTTGAATTACCTTCCAGAGTTTTTCTTCTCCCTTTATCCAGTATGAAGGCGACACTTCCATACCTGTGCTGAACTTCTTCTCCCCTGATACTTTTATATATACGCTGGACTTCCTTTCCCATTAAATTTTTTCTAGCTTGGAGCCTTGCTCTAAAGATTTTCAAGCATCTTATTTGAATTTAATTTAATATATTGGACACTGGTGTTTCATTTATTGACAACAATTACTCACTCGGATTGACCATTCATCTTTTGCTATTATCGTTTATTAATATTGATTTAGTATTTTTTTTACACATTTTGCTACCATATTCATTTATTTTGGTGGTAGGAACCCCTTTACAAAGGGTTTTTTCACTTGAGTTGTGTCACCTGTGTATTTTCAATCAATTAATTTTCATTATTTATTTCATGTATTTTGGGCGCGATATTTTCTAATTTTATATTGTTTGTATATGGTTTCACATATTTTATTTGTCGCAGCCTTGGTGTGATTAGCACAATTATTTTTCATATTTTTTCTATTTCACATTAGCGCAGTATATACCCCTAATTTTACATACAGCTATAGGAATAGTAGAGGATACTGAAAGGGTGATTACTTAAATACACAGGTGTTAAGTCATTTTTTTATCCATTTATTTTTGTGGTTCACTATATATTTGTAGAAGCACAGATACACTGCTAACTGGGGAATTGGATTGAGTTTTGTAAATTAACCACAGCCCCACTCCTATTAAACATGTCCCATAGGCTCCAACTGTACAACAGTTTCAGTTGGTATAGGAAGGGAAGTGTCCCCTGGGGGTCACAACCAGCCTTAACCTATGATATAAAGGGGCCCAGATTGGAATCCCCAACAGCTCTCTTTAGAAATTATCCCTAAGCAGCGCCATCACCCCCATATCTTGCTTATCACATCTTTTTTTGTTTACAAACCGTTTATTGAAAAATAAGTCTCAATACAATTTTAACTGTACATTGGTAAGAGGTACATACACAAAGAAGGGAGCAAAAAATATCAGCATAATTTTATAAGTAGCAGTGATATAAGGGGGAGGGATACAAACATTAGGATGTATAATTAAATCATTGATAAGGTCTTTATACCTCTATATTGTCTTATGGATTAGTTTAATAAGAAAAAGAAAAGAAATTCAACAGTATCATCATGTAGTTCCATGAATTAACAGAGATAGATCCCAGGGTTTCCATTTTTTATCATGTGTGTCCATAGTATCGAATAAAGTGTGATGGATTTGTTCTGATAGCTTGATGGCTAGCATGCGATTCATAATTTGAGACCATGGCACAGTAGAGGAACGCCAGTTAAGAGCTATAGCCCAGTGTATTGAGCTGAACAATGTGTGTATTAGCCTGGTATGTGCTATAGAAATATCAGGAATAGGATAGAAAAAGAGGCACATTTTAGATGTCAGTTCAATTCTTCTACCTATTTGTTCTATTTTGTTTTTAGCTTGTTGCCATGTAGTTTTTAGGTGTGTACAATCCCAGAAGGTGTGTATAAGGGAACCCTGTGCTGGGCATCCTCTAAAGCAGTGGTTCTCAACTCCAGTCCTCAGGAACCACTAACAGGCCAGGTTTGCAAGATAACTGAAATGCATCACAGGTGATATAATTTGCTGCTCAGTGATTGCAGTATTCTAGTCTGCATCTTCTCAAGGTAATACTTAAAATCTGGCCTGTTAGTGGGTCCTGAGGACAGGAGTTGAGAACCACTGCTCTAAAGCATAGGGGAGAGGTTGTTGGATAGAATGAGTTGATTCTGTCTGGGGTGAGGTACCACCTATACTGAAGTTTGATGGCGGATTCTCTGATGGAGGCTGTCTTGGTGCATTTTCGTAAATTGTTGATCACAATGTCCCGTTGTTCTATAGAGAAGGATTCATTCAAGTCTGCTTCCCACTGGGACATCTGATGTGTTGTGTTCATTTAGGTTTTTATAAATTCTGGATATTAATCCCCTATCGTGAGGTGAAGTAAGACAGATTTGTTCAAATATCGTGAAAGGGGTTTGGAGAGTGAGTGAGAAGTATTTTTGGTAGAAAAGCTTGATGTTGTTGTAGTCAGAGTTCAGTTTCTGTAAGTTTATATTCTGTTTGCAGATCTGAGAATGTACGAAATGAATTATTTTTTGTGAGTGATTTTAGGTTGGAAAGTTTGAGGAGTTGCCATATAGAATATTGATTTGAGTTTATATCGGGGGGGTAAAAAGGGGGTCCCCTATGAAAGAGGTTAGGGGAGGAATCTCTGATGAGATGTTAAATTTATGCTTTTGTCTGCGCCATAATAGTAAGTTTTGGTGTACTACTTTGTTGAGGTGGGCAATTCTTTGAGTTTTGATGGATTTGGACCAAGGAAGGCCCTGAAGGTGGTATGGTAGGACAGATTGTTCCTCAAATAATAACCACGGTATATGACTGGATGGTGCATACCATTGTGCGAGTTGTGTATATCTAGCTGAGAGATAATATAACCATAGGTTGGGAATATTCAGACCTCCCTTCGATTGAGGTCTGAACATTAATGCATATCCAAATCTTGTTTTTTTATTCTGCCATATGAACTTGTTTATCTCTCTTTGTATAGAATCTAGGGTGTTTTTAGGTACCAAGAGAGGAAGTGCTCTAAAGAGGAATAGTAGTTTTGGAAGTATAACCATTTTTGTAGCAACTATCCTACCCATAAACGAAATATGGTATGTTAACCATGATTTGAGTAATTCTCTGATGTTTTGGAATATTCTAGGGTAATTAGTGTGGTATAGGGTCTTGTAAGATGGGGTGATATGAATACCTAAATATCTAAAGGATACTGGACACCATTGAAAAGGAAATTTCTCTTTTAATATAGCAGTCAAATCAGGGGGGCAGTTGATTGGAAGGGCTGAACATTTAGTTAAGTATATACTTAAACCTGTGAGGTCATGGAATGTATCCAAAGTTTTGATAAGGTTTGGTAGTGAAATGAATGGTTCAGTGAGGAACAAGAGGACATCGTCTGCATATAGACTTAATTTAAAACTCTGAATTGTGGCCGGGGAGTTTGATACGAGTCTGTGGATCATTGTATAGGGCTTTAAAACCATGCAGAAACTCATTCCTTATACTGTATCTGGGGAGAAGTGAGTCTAAGTAGGACCAGCTGACGCTATCGAAGGCCTTATGTATGTCGAAACTAAGTAGTAGTGTTGTTCTAGTATGTAGGTTGGACTCTTGGATGATATTTGTTGCTAATCTTATATTGTCTGTGATTTGCCTGTTGGGGATAAAACCTGATTTATCTGGGTGGATTAGGGGTGGGATGACTGAGGCCAATCTGTCCGCTAACATCTTACCGAAAATTTTGAGGTCATTATCTATGACTGAGATCGTGCGGAAGTTTTGTGGGATGGAGGGGTCTTTGTTTGGTTTAGGTAATAGGGACATATTAGCTAGAAGCATTTCGGAAGGGAATTGGTTGCCTTGTAGGATATGGTTAAATAGTTTGACAAGGTGGGGAATTAAAATTGAAGCAAATTTTTTGTAATATGATGTTGAAAAGCCATCTGGACCTGGGGCTGTGGAGGTCTTTAATGAACTTTATTATCCTATTTATTTCTGTTTCTGAACAGGGTGCATTTAACGCCTCAGTTTGTTGGGTAGATAGAGTGGGAAGAGGAATTTCATCAAGCCATTGTGTTGAGGATTGTTTTGGGGAGTTTTGAGGAGAGGATAGAAGTTTCTTATAAAAATTCAAAAAAATTTCCATGACTCCTTTAGGATGGGAGATTAAGTTGCCTGCAGCGCTTCTTAGCTTATAAGTATGGGGAGGTTTCATGGATTGGTTCAATTTTCTAGCAAACATGGTGGATGAGGAGTTACTGTATAATAAGAATCTTGCCTTGGACCATCTAAGGGCTTTTTCTGTGTCCGAAGTTAGTAATGTGTCTAGGGCCGTACGTTTTTCTTGAATTTGTTTTAGTATGTCGCCAGAGGGGGATTGGCTGTGTTTATGGTATAGCTTGTCTAGATCTCTGGTTAGTGTTTTTATGTCAGTCAGTTTCATCCTATTTTTGGTAGATGCCATCTTTATTAGATGGCCTCTCATGACAGCCTTGTGGGCCATCCACCTTGATGTGGGAAGAATGTCTGGGGAAGAGTTAATTGTAAAGTACTCTTCCATGTTGCTTGTTAGCTGTTGTATATTTCGATGGTCTGTTAATAGTGCATCATTGATTTGCCATTTATGTGGTGTATTGGCAAGACCTATGTTTGAAGTGGTAAAAGATACGATCTGATGATCCGACCAGGGACAAGAGTGAATGCCAGCTTTAGATGAATTAGCTACTAAGATTGGGGTGCAAAAAATGTAATCTAATTTAGCAGAGCAATAATGTGGGTGTGAGTAAAAAGCGTAATTTTTGATGCCTATGTGATGTGCTCTCCATGTGTCGATGAGTTGGTGGTTATGTAAAGTGTGGTTTAATGATTTAGGGAAGGCTTTGGATGAGGGTACAACTCTACTTCTATCTAAGGTTGAATGTGCAGCTAAATTGAAGTCTCCGCCTACAATCAAATGGGGGGAGGAGTATTTATCTAATGTATCAAAGAAATTAGAAAAAAAGGATGCATGAGCTTCATTAGGTGCATATACAGATGCTATTGTGACCTTACGTCCTCCTATGGAGCCCTTTACAATCAGAAAACGACTCTCTGGGTCTTTAAAGACACTTTGGGTTTCAAACACTATAGAATTTTTAATAAAAATAGCTGTTCCTCTTGTCTTGGAATTGAATGTTGTATAGTAGAATTGACCATATGCTTTGTCAAAAAATTTGGGGTGCTTGGATGTAGCGAAGTGCGTTTCTTGCACTAATTTATGTCAGCCCCTAGTCTTTTATACTGGCGGAAGGCTTTTTTCCTTTTTTGGGGAGAATTTATGCCATTAGCATTGTGGGAAATTACTTTAAGTCCCATTTAGAATGTTTAAAAGAATGCTCTGGCATGATAGATAGTGATACCAGATAGTTATTTTTGAGTAATGAATAATGAAAACAAAATATGGTGATAGATTGGCAGCATACCGAGCACCCCAATATGTGAGTGTATTGTATGTAAGTACCAAACTTGAAGGGATATATGATAGCGATGTGTTAATCTTAGGCATGAAATCTTTACCAAACCAGTATCCAATAAATCTGTTTTTTATGTGAGACTTGAGTACATTAGAACACAACAAAATAAACCGGAAGAACATTATTTCAAAATTACTAGGGTAACTAAACACGTTACGTAACTTGTTGTAAAACTGGAAAGATTGAATATAAAATAACAAGGGGTCAAGCTGAAAAAAACAGTTTGACTTAAAAACAATAACCTTTGGACAGGAATGTCCATATCTCACTACGGGAGTCTTGCCGAAATGGGCGGCTAAGAGTAGGACCAACAGCACCAAAAAATGTGCTGTAAGATCCATGTCTAGACTCCAAAAGTGAGAGGGGGGACAATCTAGCGGAGGCGGAGAGAATAAGCAAAATTCTTATTAAATTGTAGGCCCCTCTAAGATCCAATTTAGTGAAAACATGAGAACCCCGCAGTCTGTCGAACAGTTCTGAAATTAAAGGAAGAGGGTATCGGTTCTTCACGGTGATGGCGTTAAGGCCCCTGTAATCGATGTATGGACAGAGTGAACCATCTTTTTTTCCTACAAAGAAAAACCCGGCTCCGGCAGGTGAGTTGGATTTCCTGATGAAACCCTTTTGCAGGTTTTCCCTGAATGTATTCAGACATGGCTTGTGTCTCTAGGGTAGATAGAGGGTAGACTTGGCCTCGGGGAGGAGAGGTCCCCGTTAACAGATCAATGGAGCAGTCATAGTCTCTGTGGGGAGGATGGCAGTCAGCAGACTTTTTGCAGAAAACATCATGGAAGGACCGATATTGGGAGAGCAACATGGAAGTTGTGGAGGTTTCAGCGAGAGGGACAGAAGGAGGTGGTAGTACCTTGGAAACACATTGTTCATGACACCAATCAAAATGCAGGGAGGGTTTCTGCAACCATGGGAGGCCCAGAATGATGGGACTGGAGGATTTAGGCAGAATTAGGAAAGAAGTTCCCTTACCATGCAAAACCCCAATGCGTAAAGCAATAGGAGGGGTTTTAAACCGGATGAGGCCCATTGGCAAGAAGGAGCCATTTACTGCGGTCACGAAGTGGGGTATAGCCAGGGCAAAAAAAAAAAATGCCCAACTCGCAAGCCAAAGATTGTTCAATGAAATTCCCGGCTGCTTCAGAGTCCACATATGCAGAGAGTTGATAGGCATTTTGAGCCCAATGGATAGGGTGAAACATGAGAAACTTACAGAATTAAAGTATCAGTCTAGATCATCTCCCTCAGTGACCTAGACCCTGGAGTTTCCCCGACGAGCTGGACAGGAGTTCAAAAGATGTCCTTTACTGCCACAATAAAGGCACAAGCCCAAACCCATGCGCTGGGCACGTTCCTCTAGAGCAGGGGTCTCCAAATGTGGCCCTTTACTAGCCTTTATCCGGCCCTTGGGGCACTATTCCTCCCACTGACATCAAGGGGGCACTATTTCTTCCACTAATACCAATGATGGGCTACTATTCGTCCTACTAATAGAAGCACTACTCCTCCTACTGAGCACCAACCTTGAGGCCATATTTATTCTCACTGATGCTGGGACCGAGACATTTTCTGCTCCCGCTGGCCACAATCCGGCCCTCCTGAAGTCCTAAGGACAATAAACTGGCCCTTTGTTTGAAAAGTTTGGAGAGCCCTGCTCTAGAGTGAGGTGAGTTCACCCAAGCTTCCAACATTTGAGAGGTTGATGACGGAGAGGGTTTTGTAAGTCTTTGGACTACCTGTGCTGGATGGCCAGCAGGACGACGACTGGATCTGGATCTCTCCAGGGCCCGCTTCTGTAAGCGAATATCTATTTGAATGCTCAATGCGATTAAATCATCAAGTGTGGTAGGAATAGTGCGACCAGTGAGTTCATCCTTTACACGCTCATATAGGCCTTGACAGAAAGTAGCGGTAAGAGCCTCATTATTCCATTTGACTTTAGCGGCCAGCATACGGAATTGAACTGCGCATTGGCCGACTGTCATTCCTTGCTGATGGAGACGAAGGAGGGCCCCAGCAGCAGAAGACATTCTGCCGGGCTCATTAAATGTTCTCCAGAATGCATCCAAAAAGGCCTGGAGGTTGGAGGTGATAGGATCGTGTCGTTCCCAGAGTGGGGAGGCCCAAGCTAGGGCATCACCAGAAAGGAGGGAGATCATATATGCCACTTTGTTTTTTTCACTTTATTTTAAATTTTTTTGTTTCATAAAGTTTTAGGAGTATACAGTCTTCTGTAAGTAACAGTGTCGCATTGACAAAATTATATATTTGCTTTTAAGATATGGCTATTAGCACAAGATTAATACAATGTATGTACCAACAAAAAAATTGAATAAAATGAGAAAACACACAGTTTCCATGAAAATATATATATAATTTTTACAGGGATACTGTTATATTTTATTAAAATGTAAATGGGGTATGGGGAGGAAGGGGGGGGTGGGAATGAGAGAAAAAAAATGTTTTATCCCCAATAGGGTGGGGGAGAGCAATGTGATAAAGATCAATAAGCAAACTGCTATCCATTAGTTTAAATTTTTAAATGTTGAGCCATATATGCCACTTTGGTGCGATCTGCTCGAAAATGGTGGCTGGAAAGTTCAAAGTGGATGGAACACTGATTAATGAAGCCACGACAAGCCTTGGGATCACCAGAAAAACGAGGTGGTGGTGGCAGATGCAAGCAGGGATTGCCAGGTGCAGCAGGTAACAGGAGAGCAGATGAGGCAGAAGCAGGGACTGAAGAAACCAAAGTTGCACCAACTTGCAGATGATCCAGGCGGAAGGTAAAATCCGGTAGAAACAGCATTTTTTTTCTCTTGATTTGCTTGCTAAGAGTTAAGTCTCTGAACTAGGTGTTGCATTTGGTCTTCGGTCGGTGACAGACTCTCTGAGGAGCTCATGGCTTGAGCAAACTGGCACAGTGCTACTGGTGTGAGCCCACAGGCGAGCAGGTGACACGGGATCCCCCAGGGTGTGGAATCTAAATGCCAGCCGGTATTCTGCCAGGGACCCCCTTACGGGAGTTTGGACTTAGCTGCGTGCTGACCCCAGGTCACGACCCCCAGGTTCACCCTGCTCGCGAGGAGAGTACTTGAAGACACTGTCAGACACGGATGGATGGAGGGATGGAGCAAAAGGAGAGTCGGATAGCGAGCCAAGGTCAGGGCGGGCAGCAGACAATGAAATCAGGAGAACTAGCCAAGTCGGTACACAAGAGATCAGTTCACAAGAAGTCAGGTTAGGAAAGTTTGCACGAAAGGCACCCAGGAACAAGTGTTGCTCAAGCAACCAGAAACTGGTCTGAGTGGAAATTAGGGTTGAAAACGTTTTTATTGTAATTTTAACAGATATCAAATACATAAGGAGTTACATTCCATAGACAGTCACAAATAACCATATATGGTGAGTCAGCCCGGTGGCTATCGCCCATATCTAGACTCCCCTTATTACGCAATATAGTACTAAAATTAATGACTGTCCCTCAGTCTGAGTGGAATTTAAATAGATAGGCACATGGGAGGCTGGACAGGAAGTAGCAGGAAGGAAAATAAATAAAATATACTTGTGCCGTGCTGTATGTATCTCTGTACTCTAACCAATGTGCCAATATATAAAGTGCAAATGCTAGTAGTAAAAAATGAAGTGTCAATGAGTGTACTATATATGTTACCACTATATGTAACTGTCACGGATGTGTTACCAAAGTGCAAGTACTAACATCATACCGATACCGCCGTACCTAAAAATAAATGAATGTACTGCACATAATAAATACACTTCAAATAATATGAAACATTTTTCTGTGCACAAAAACACAATGTGAAATCTGTAATATGGGTGCTAATAAAATATCTATATAGGAATACCTAAACCATAAATGAATAATTGTATATAACTGGTGCAGATATCATAAATGATAGTATAGTCCAAATGAGTATAATATAGTATCCAGTGCTCCAAAACTAAATCCACAGTGACTTGTGACTGTACTTCACAGATGGAAATTTTCAGTGACTTTCAGTGATTCCACATACGTGCTCCCCCCCTGTATGTCTGCGCTCACCTCAACAATTTTGACCGCACACCTAAGCTTGGTCAAAATATGCAGTAGAACCAGCACTTAGTTCAGGGTTAGTGGACTCTGTGGAGCATCAATCCCTTCGCTGTAGGTGTCCTCGGTATATATATATGCAAAAAAAGTTCACATAGTGGGATAACGTATAAACTCTGGTTTATTAAAATAATTCATAAATCGTACTCACATCTTAGATGTGCTACCAGCGCACCATATACACAGCATAAATGAGTGAACAATCCCAATCCGACAGGTGTATGCCTCCAATCGTCTCGCCGCAAGAGCAACGTCTCAGCTGGCTTATCCTCCGCCCTGGCCCCTCCCCAACGCGTATTTGACACAGAGCTTGTCACGTGTCTTCATCAGGGGGATTTCTATTGGACGGCTGAAGTTACTAGTGTAGCCACCCCCTCACCCCGTCCTCTTTAGCCTAGGGGTATGTCACGCGACAGGGGTGAGGTGCGCTACGGCCCATGTCCTCCCCACTACTTGCGGGCGAGGTGAAGGCCAATACCTAATGTTTCCTCGGGCCGGTGTCCTGAACATGTACCGAGTCTGTCGTGCAGAAACCTCCCTTTGCTCCCATTAACAGAGTCCATACACCGATCACAGTCCAACGGTTAGATTTATTTCGTATCTTCAGTTACAAGGCAATGCGATGGCATGATAGGGTGGGATAAGCAGGTCGAGGCACTATACTGATCTGGGTCCCTACACCCCCTGTGCTATGACCAAGGGTTGTAGGAGTCTTGACATGAATACCTCCGTTGCGTTGCGGGCCTCTATCAGGGGAAGATGTCCTCCAAGGGAGTTACTGAAGGCCCATCCGTCACCGGGTTGACACTACACCGGGTCTTCGAACGAGTGACCTCCCCAGCCTCCTCACCTCATATGCGGGTCCCCTCGCAAGGGGCGCCCTGGAGCAACTTCACCCTCGCGGGACCCAGTCGGAGTCACCGGGTTCCAGGCCTCCTCAATAGTACCTCATCCCAGGCTGAAGGTGCCTGGGATGGACTCCATCTTCATCCCGGCCAGGCCTAGGGCGCCTAGGCCGGAACCTTGAACCGCCCGTACCCAGGCCTAAGGTGCCTGGGTGCGTGAAGAGATGATCCCCGAAGACTGACCTCGTGGCGAGGGCGTCTCCCCCTTTTATCTCCTCCCGTCGACACCACGGCGGGTTCCCCGCCCCGGCCGTACCATCTCCAGGAAGGGACAAAGAAGGGTAGCACTGCGGTAGTGATTCTACCCTGAGCCAGTAGGTACACTGACACCTACTGGTCGAAGAGAATATTACACCACCCAATCCTCCATGAATAACAAAGGGGTCTGAACCCTAACACAATTACACACTTGGGTCACACTACCCCCAAGTGTATCCCACTAAATTGAGGACCCCGCTACACACTCCCCCCTGTGATTTGACGCTGGTCCCCAGCGTCAGGTGCACACCCATGTCTCCCAAAGAGTGGTGACATGAAGTGGGCCCCAGAGGCTATCCCTCAAATTTTTGGATACTAAATGTGCCAAGACCTGCTCAAAAGGGAAAGGGGAAATATAAAACGATAAACATTTGTATAAAACATCTGTCATGTACACATATACAATCCCTCCCGTCACTGTCTAAGAACCACCCCATACTCAGTAGTCTTGACCGACGAATCTCCTGCAGAAGGGAAACAACAAAAAGAAAACACATCCTAACACTCTGTGTTAACTTGGCATGAGTGGGTCTGTCGGCCGAGAGACCCGCTCACTCCAATAAGCAAGTAATGCATATGTAAAATTTTCAAACATTCGTTGCGCAACACTGTCACCTGGTGACAGAGCTGCGGTAATGACACTTGGTGAGATCTTCATTCTTCCTGCTTTTCCTACTCTGACTCTACCCCAAAAGTCTCTGCCTTTGGCACATGAAGAAAAGGGAGAAAAAAAACACAACAGCTCCCAAGTCTCCAGTGAGTAAAAGAAAAGCCCAAATCAAAACAAAAGTAGGGCACAGTTCTAGGCGTCAGGGAATGTCTCATCCAGAAAGTTTCAACAGCAACAAGATAGGAGCTCACTCCTCCTATAAGTAGAACCTTGGATCCGGCAGAAACAGAGGCTTCAGGTGCCTGTCAAACACTTCCACTGAATACTCAACATCCTCTCCTTCTTTCCTACAGATGAGCACCTTATCAGCATGAATATGGCGCCCAAGTCTCCAATCAGCTCTGCAGTCCTTGAGCTTTTTAGACACAGGCGGCGAACATGACAGGTATCACCTGGCATGGGGTACTTTAAGCTTTTCCCATACAAACTCGTCATACCACCTTGGTCGCAAGACCTCGACTTCATACAATAAGTCCCGAGGCAAGTAGGGGTACTCCCACCCATATTCACGGGCGACTCTCTGGGAGAAAGGTCTCTGCAATCTGGCTAGGGGCGGCATCACATCTCGCTCACCTTCTCCTGGCTGTACGATGGCCTCCGGGTGCCGAGGTACCTTCACCATCTCGGGTTGCTTTGTCTTTGGTGCCCGCAACGAAGCACGCTGCGTCCCCACCATCAGAGCGGGTGATGTAGTTGAGTGAGGAAAGTTGGTCGAAGGGTTAGATTTCCTCTGGAACTCCGGGGTCTGCGCCCGGAGCATATTATCTTCTATGGACATGGGGGAATCCTGTGGTTTACTCAGCACAGGTAGCGGGCGTCTGTCCCAGCCCTTCCGGTGAAACAGCTCGTCTATTTCCCCACAGTCTGACAGCGACTCTAGGTCGGAGGTGTCTTACATCTCGGCGGGAAGGTAGTCTCTAGTAGACGGAAGGCTACCCTCCCTTTCGGGCTCCACCGGCTGTGAACTCCCGACACCTCCAACCAACACCGCAGTCCCAGCCCCTAGCTCACCTGGACCTACTGAAGAACTGGGATGTCCGGGACTCTCTTCTCTACCGGCGCCATCCAGGCCAGGCAAGCGGCGGGGTGAAGCTCGACCACGACCACAGGATGCCTGCACCAGGCCTATCTTCCTCTTCGGGGGTGGCAGCAGGGAGTCTGTGGTGACCGAAGCAGTGTCTTCGGATTTTTCTCTCTCAATCTCTGGTTGGGCAGTCACTTCGCCCTGGTCAGCGCGTACGGGGACCTCCGCAGAGGCCTGGATCTCTCCCTCCGGAGTGGCGGTTCCTGTGATGCAGTTGAGGCGTAGGGCCCGGGGTCTTTCCGTGTATGGTTCAACCTCAAAAAGGAACTCCTTGCATGCCTCACATCGCCCGAATGGCTTTAGTTGGACCACCAGTCCCGAGCATCCGGGACAGATCACACCGAGAGCCTCCGTGTCTCTGCATGAATACAGAGCCAACTGTCCTTGGGGCCTAAGTCTTATCCCCGTGTCTGTCAGGGGAGCAGCAAATGCAGTCATCTTCGTGGGGTGAGGTACCGGTATCCACGGGGAGCTTGAGGCCATCCTGACCACTTGCTGTTCCATCACGCGCTGACCATGCGCCGGAGTCTCCACGTGTATCTCCACACGTGGCCAGACTCCTCCCACAACTTGTACGTTTTCGCGGGCTTCCGCCAGCCTCCGCCCACGAATTGTACAGTCATGGGGTGCCTCGTGGCGCAGTGCATTAACAGTCCCCACATGTAGTACTTCACACGGCTGGACCTTTCCCTTTTTACGCTCCTCTGCGTGGGCCTTTCCCGACTTAGGGTCATGTCCACAACTCCGAGCAGGGATGCACTCTGGCCAATCACATGGCCGACCCGCTTGGAACTCCTCCGGGCAGCAAAGTTCAAACACAGACGCTCTCAGTTCCATTGCCAAGACACACGATATCCCGGACGAGCCCCCACGTGTAGCCACCCCCTCACCCCGTCCTCTTTAGCCTAGGGGTATGTCACGCGACAGGGGTGAGGTGCGCTACGGCCCATGTCCTCCCCACTACTTGCGGGCGAGGTGAAGGCCAATACCTAATGTTTCCTCGGGCCGGTGTCCTGAACATGTACCGAGTCTGTCGTGCAGAAACCTCCCTTTGCTCCCATTAACAGAGTCCATACACCGATCACAGTCCAACGGTTAGATTTATTTCGTATCTTCAGTTACAAGGCAATGCGATGGCATGATACGGTGGGATAAGCAGGTTGAGGCACTATACTGATCTGGGTCCCTACACCCCCTGTGCTATGACCAAGGGTTGTAGGAGTCTTGACATGAATACCTCCGTTGCGTTGCGGGCCTCTATCAGGGGAAGATGTCCTCCAAGGGAGTTACTGAAGGCCCATCCGTCACCGGGTTGACACTACACCGGGTCTTCGAACGAGTGACCTCCCCAGCCTCCTCACCTCAGATGCGGGTCCCCTCGCAAGGGGCGCCCTGGAGCAACTTCACCTTCGCGGGACCCAGTCGGAGTCACCGGGTTCCAGGCCTCCTCAATAGTACCTCATCCCAGGCTGAAGGTGCCTGGGATGGACTCCATCTTCATCCCGGCCAGGCCTAGGGTGCCTAGGCCGGAACCTTGAACCGCCCGCACCCAGGCCTAAGGTGCCTGGGTGCGTGAAGAGATGATCCCCGAAGACAGACCTCGTGGCGAGGGCGTCTCCCCCTTTTATCTCCTCCCGTCGACACCACGGCGGGTTCCCCGCCCCGGCCGTACCATCTCCAGGAAGGGACAAAGAAGGGTAGCACTGCGGTAGTGATTCTACCCCGAGCCAGTAGGTACACCGACACCTACTGGTCGAAGAGAATATTACACCACCCAATCCTCCACGAATAACAAAAAGGGGTCTGAACCCTAACACAATTACACACTTGGGTCACACTACCCCCAAGTGTATCCCACTAAATTGAGGACCCCGCTACACTAGAATATATACTGGCCCGGCGGCCATATTCCTGTAGTTCAAATGCGCTCCGACCCGCGCCATTTTGTTGTGGGCATATACTACACCTATACTGCCTTTCCACCAGCAATATATTAGATATATTAAGCATTAGGTGAAGCCGGCGACACCCATAACTAAGTGCAGCAAGAGATGAACACAAGCTTGTGGAACCACAGGTGCCAGCCCACCTACAGCAGTAAAGGGTAAAACACGTATGCAGCCAGTAAGACACAGATCAGCTCCGCAGCTGATCTGTGACACAGTGTTAGAGGTTGGTCTGGCATACAACTCCATTAAAGTACAGGTTTCTGCCTTTTTCCTCTTTTTCAGGCTGCAGATGCTTCATGCAAGCAGTAATCGATATATGACCACCAAGGAAATCCTTGTTCCCTTCATGGGACTTGGAAATGGTCCTGAAAGCACTAGTACAGGCGCCCTTTTCTCCAATAGCTTTATTTCCATTGCGGTTTCTAATGGTAAAACTAGTTCCTCTGACAGCAGTTGTCCAGGCAGAAGGGCGTTGGCGATTGCAGCACTTTCCTGCAAAGATCCCTTTTGTGTCTTTTTACCATAAATAGTCATACTAAGTCCATCCCCAAAGCTCAATTCTAAAGTGGTATCTAGTTTCCCAGAAAACTGGGAGCATTCGCACAAGAGTCACTGAGTACACAGCGGGAAGACTTCAGTTCCTTACACATGGGAAGGTTGCTAACTGTGTTCATGCAAAGGTCAAAAGACGTGAGGAAATTGGACAATCTTTTAATTTTGCCATCAGGTTCTCAAGAGTCATGAGACATCTATTGGTTTACCAGGGTGATTAGATTAGCTTGCAGGAAATAGGTCTTTCTGCTCAGGAACAGGTACAAGCTCCTTTGATAAGAGGGGTGTCAGCCTTTGGGGCAGTTATGCCAGGATTTCAGTAGAAGATATATGTACGACAGATAGCCCTTCATTCGACATTACAAGCTAGGCGTGCGGTCAGCAAGTTCTGCAAAGTTTTTTTTTTTTTTTTAACAATACATTTTTATTTATTTGTTAGGTAAGAACATTACAAATAAATTTACTACGTATAATATTCAACATTGTAGTAGCAAAAATCTGTAAAGGCCTATATTGTAGAATTGTTCCGACCTTGATGTCCTAGACCAGCCTACCCCTAATGGGTTCATACTGTAGGCCTGGGATGTCACCAAGTAAAACTATAGTTCAGCCCAATCTAACTTAAAGGGAGGAAGGGGGGGAACCAGAATTGAAGGATCATTAGTAAAGATGCACTACACTGTCATATTGCTACATAGATTGAACATAGTATTTCAAACTATATTAAAGATTCAAAATGTACATTCTTTTAGGTAATTAGAGGCTCTGGGATGGGATAGCCAACTACTCTGCAAAGTTTGAGACGAGACATAAATAATTTTTGTCTTTAGCAGCTGTTTTTTTTCTCATGTGTTCTCTCCCGCCTATTTATTCAACTAGTTATATCCCATTGTGGGCTAACGTGAGGTAGGGCCAGGAAAACAGATTTTTTTTTTTATCAGATACCTACCATAATTTTCTTTTCCTGGCCTATCTTCACGTCAGCACAGGACTCCCGCCCTAGTGGCCTGTTGCAGGCTAGGTTATCGAGCACTTCAGTGGGGGAGGGGCTGTCTTTTATTTAACTAGGAAGAGGTCCTGTGTGTTCCAAAGGAGGCATTAACCCAGTGTGTGCTGACATGAGGATAGGCCAGGAAAGGAAAATGATGGTAAGTATCTGATACTGCCCGCATCAGAGGGACCCAGATGGCTGAGTCCTCTCCCCACCACACAAAGCCCTATTAGGCACAAGAAAAAAAAGGGGAGAGGGAGATCTAGGTATACACTCCATTGATACTGGCCCTGTGCTACCGCCATCGACCACAGTAATGCAGTCTAACGCTGACTCCATGTGTGTACTTCACTTAATTCTTTCTCTTCCGTACCTGTGTACAAGCTGGGTACCTCTGTGGTGCTGATCCACTTCCGTCACTATGGGGGATGGACCTGTTCAAGGAGAGCATACCGACAACAACTCCGCGCTATCCCATTTATCACATGTGTAGGGGCTAGGGTGCATGCGGAATGTCTTGAGGCTCCTACTGAGGCACCATCCCGGAAGAATATGCGACTGTATGTCAAAAAAATGGTTGATCAAGGGTGGGACTTTGTGTGTGCCTCAGTGGAGTGAATAAATATAGACGTATCACGATATATAGAAAAATAAACAATTTTTATTATCCTGCCGAGGCAGCAATGTAAAAAAACCTTATATTCTTACAAAAGTATATATAAGAAAATATAAAATCACATTACAGTTCAAATAATGGGTAACGGGATGTGCGAGAGAAGTGAAGGCCAACGCGTTTCGCGGATTTCCGCTTCATCAGGGCCATTTAGCATAGCACAAAGAGTTAATACAAGGGTTCTAGGAGCAAACAAAACATTGATAAAATATACATGCATATTATATCCTATATATTTAAGGGGGAAAAAAACTAACATATATAGATCAACATTATACAGATATTAGATCCGATTGGAATAAGAGACTGTGGGTGTGCACAGAACTGTACAAGCACAGATGCAATGTGGCGGATGGAAAAGACCTGGGTGCCTGTGAGGATTCTCCCCCCCTAAAAGAGAGATCTGCGCGGTTGTATGGGGTGGATCCCTATGTATATCAAAATAATTGTAATTCAGAGGGGAGGGGGTGGAACATATAGGGACTGAAAGGATAGGGAGGGGAGGGACAAAAACGTGGAAGAAAAATGAAAAAATAGGGAAAAAAGGACAGGGAGGGGGAAGAGGAAGGAGGAGGGGGGGAAGGGAAAGGGGAGATAGAGAGTGGGAAAAGATATTAGGTACAATAGATGGTGTGGAAAAGGTATAGCGGGGATACAAGTAAGGAGAAAAGCAAAAAAGGGGGGAGGGGGAGGAAAAAGGAAAGTCCCTATATGTTCCACCCCCTCCCCTCTGAATTACAATTATTTTGATATACATAGGGATCCACCCCATACAACCGCGCAGATCTCTCTTTTAGGGGGGGAGAATCCTCACAGGCACCCAGGTCTTTTCCGTCCGCCACATTGCATCTGTGCTTGTACAGTTCTCTTGTAAGTTTCTATCTCTCTTTTTGAGACTAACATATAAAACATGCATACGAAACTATATCAATACATGTTATTTATGTGTACACTAGAAGCTTTGGGTACATTTCCCCTGTATATTTGTTTTTTTTTACATTGCTGCCTCGGCAGGATAATAAAAATTGTTTATTTTTCTATATATCGTGATACGTCTATATTTATTCACTCCATTTATCACATGGTTACGACAGGCTGCTAGAAAGATCTTTGTTACCCTTGGTAACCACTGTATGAACTCTTGTACAGTTATCTTCATACCCCAATGTGGTTAATGACCCAAGCTGTGAACTTACATAAGCCTGTTACTTGCATTACACTCCTTTATTAACTTCAGAGCTTTACTGAAGAACAAGTTAACGCAACAGTTCATCATAAGTGCAGTCTTTCCCTAACATCCCTAGTGCCTAACTCTGGGGCTCTGCCCCAGCATACCTACACATAAAAGAGTCTATTCTTGGCACAGTCCACAATACTAATATCCAGGGTTGGCATCTTTAGGATGGACTGCAAGTCCCAGCAGTTCCTTCAGGCAGTAGCAGGGTCCTGAGGACAGATGTGCCTTAATTGACATCCCAGTTACAGCAGGTCAACAGGACAGAGTCCGGCAATGGATCCAGCAGCTTCTCGTGAGTCTTTGCCTGACCTTCTGGGTACAACCCCGTCCCTTTTATAATGTACACAACCAGCAGGTTGGATGCTGGAGAGCCCGCCAAAGAAAAAAAAACCTGGGAAACACAATTAACTCAAACCTTCCCAACTGGGGCAGCGTTAACCTCTGCCTACATGCTTCTTTCCTTGTTCCTTCTTTGCATTAGGACATGTCCACACTGATAACCCCAACATTGACACCTCAATAAAGACTATATTTCATGCAAGTGAACCCGGATCTCCCCTGGTTCTCTATTGGATAATACGTTGACTACTGTTTGACTATGAGTAGGAAAGTGCATGGTGGGATTTGTGGTATAGGGAGAATTGGACTCCAATGCCGTGGATACTACACAGACTACTGTATTCACAGTGCAACTGTACACCCATCGTGCATTGCCCGGCGCAAGGTCTGCTGGGGATTGGTTATTTAAAGGGAGGTGGAGCAACGTGTGGTCTCTTTGGACGTCGCCCGCCCAGGAAGTCGGAGCCGGTGTTGGGGCCTGTCGTGCTTGTGAAAGGCCGGGGAGCCTGGGCCTCCAGACTCGGAAAAGCCTGCTTGCCAAAGAGGGAGAAAGTCTTCATCCATAGAGCCTGCTGACATCTCGGAGCATCCAAGAGTCGAGTCACCTTCAAATTCCCTTTCAGTTGTCTGAAGGATCGGAGACTACGGGTGACAGGGAGATCGTGTGCTGGAGCCCAGCACCGGGATCGGTTAGATGGATTGGTCCGGTCAGGTGAGAGAGCACTTGCTCAGGATTCTTAACTGTTTACTAGGCCCGAGATCCCTTTCCCAGGGCCCACCGCCATTACAGCAGTGTGCCACGCACCAAGTGACAGTGCATTGCACAGTTAAAGTTGGGCGTCTTATTGCCTGTGACTCTAGATTCTAAACTATAGCAAGATTACAGCTAACTGTTGATATCCCTTGGATTACAAATACGAAGTGCACCAACGTTGCTAGCGAAGATCCTTTCTATTGGAGTAACTGTGTGTGAAATAGTCAGGCCTGACTGTAACTCACGGAGACATTGTTTGGGCGCCATATTGCCCACGAGGGGGAAGCTTGCGAGCATAGTATGTCCAAAGACATTTAGTGTGTATAAGATTTGTTATAACTCTTATCTTTTATATGTTCATAACTTTGACTTTGCAGGGCCCTGCATAAGCGAATGCATGTTGTTTAACCTGTTATTTCCTATTTAGTAAAAACACTTTATGGTTAAGCAAACACGTTGTGTGGATTATTAACTGTTCCAGAGAGTGACAGTCAACCCGGGTGATCAAATCTTAAATTGTGGTTGTATGTTTTATTGCGGGATTGTTGTTCCCATAGTTAGTGGGTCCTAAAATCCCATCCGTTATAGCTGTGCCAGGGGAGGGTAGAGACAGTTTCTGGGGGTTGTCAGCAGTACGGTACAGGCCCAAAACTATACCAGCAGCTCTCTTAAGTGGGGGTAGTGCTACACGTAGGGGCTCGAGTCCGGGATCCTGTACTCTGCAATCAAACCCTCACCCGTGGTGCCAGCATGGATCCTTTCACTGTGGTCCAGTGGTGCGAATCAGCAGGCGCTCTCCCAGACGCGAGTGTGGCTATTGAACTTCCCGGAGAGAGCTGGGAAGAGGACAAAGTTGACAGGCTCATGAAGTTACTGTCTCCAAGCAGGAAGGCATGGGTAATTGACCTAAAACTGGAAGAGGAAGCCTCCCATACCTACGCATTAGTGGAGTGGAGGGATGAAGTATCAGAGAACTTCAAAGGCCGGAGCGTACAGTCCAATGACCAGAAGACGTACTATCTAGTACACCCAAAGCCTAAAAAAGAAGAGGTTCCTGAAACTAGTCAAAGAAAGCCTCCCAGAGAAACGACCACCTCTCCGCCACCCCTGACAACTATAGGCCCTGAACTCCTTAACGCTTTGGGGGACCTTGTGACAATGTGCCAAAAGAGTAACACGGTGTGTGTGGAGACTGGATACCGCAGGCTGAGGATGTTCTCAGGGAAACAACCTGTGCAGCTAGGAGAAGACGATTTTGACACCTGGATAGAACAAGCCATGCAGGCTGTGGTAGGTTGGGAACTGCCATAAGCCCAAAAGAAACAGCGCATAAATGAAAGCCTGAAAGGAGCTGCTGCAGAAGCTGTGAAGAATCTAAGGTTTAGCAATACCAATTGTACTGCCTATGATTACTTGGTTATGTTGCAGGAGGAGTTCGGCCAGTTGGAGAAAGTTACTGACCTAATTTACCAGTTTGTCTGAGTATGTCCGAAGATTGAATAAAATGCTCTGCCAGATAGTCCTGAAGAAAGGGATGGTGCCACAGGCCATAGACAGAGTCAGGATGCAACAGGTTCTAAGAAGGGCTCTGTGCAATGACCCAGTGTGGCTCCACTTGAAAACTACAGACGGAGTCATGTCCTTGAGTTACCCGGACCTTGTGCGAGTGGTCAGAGATGAGGAGGCTTTGCTAAATGACCAACAGGCGACCGGTAAACACACCTTTTCTCCCTCCGCTGGGGTTGGAGCCGCCATGGCCACGGAACGGGTCTTAAAGTCACAGATGACGCAAGTGCTGGAAATGCTGACTTCTTTGATGAAAAAAAATACAGGAGCTGCTAAGGAAGAAGTAGTTAAGAAAGAAATGGTTCAGAATACCTCAAACCCCATCTATCAACAGAACAGAGATGAAGAACCTTGTTTCAACTGTGGGGGGATTGGGCACTACAGGCAGGTGTGCCCCAGCCCGAAGAAGACCGCAGTCTCATACCGCAAGCCGGCGGAAAACTTCAGAGGGCCCTGGTGAAGGAGTCAACCGGGTGCCCATCAGTTCCAGCCAACTCCAAGAAAATCAGACCAAGGGAGGTCGCAAAGGAAGAACAATTCCCCACCCAATAAATCTGATACTTCCTATCCTAGGTCAAAATACAATGCTCAAAGGCAGGAAATCAGTGCATACCAGAACCAACAAGGACTAAGGTCCAGGAAGAGACTGAAAAAGAAAAAAATGAAAAAAACTAAAATTATAGAATCCAGTCAGAAGACTTCTCCAAAGAAATTCCCCGTTAAACTGGTGGGACCCTCCCCAGTGGTCCCCATTCAAGTAGAGGGAATCTACACGAAGGCCCTTCTTCACACAGGAGCTCAAGTGACCCTCCCCAGTCGCAGTTCAGTACACACTGCTTCCCACCAGATACCAACATCCAGTCTTTTCTCCCTGTACCTATCCTGCATTTAACTCACCTGTCTCTTCTCTGCTACCTACAGCTTCCCCACAAGATTTTCCTCTGGCCACTGTTCCCTCTTCCTTGTCATATCCCAGCCCTTCTCTTCAGTATGTCTCACCTTTTACCTACAGTCCTGCAGTCACCTACAGATCTTCAGCAGTTAAGCCAAAGAAGAAACGGAAATTCTTTCCACCCCACACGATCCTGCCAGTAACCCAACCTGCCTTCACACCAACCAACCTGCCCCAGCCTACTTGCATGCCAGCTGAACCTGACAACCCACCTGACTCTACCAAACCTCTGCCTGCCAGCCTGAAGTGCCAGAGCCAGTGCCCCAGCCTGAAGTGCCAGAGCCAGTGCCCCAGCCTGAAGTGCCAGAGCCAGTGCCCCAGCCTGAAGTGCCAGAGCCAGTGCCCCAGCCTGAAGTGCCAGAGCCAGTGCCCCAGCCTGAAGTGCCAGAGCCAGTGCCCCAGCCTGAAGTGCCAGAGCCAGTGCCCCAGCCTGAAGTGCCAGAGCCAGTGCCTGAAGTGCCAGAGCCAGTGCCCCTGTCCTGAAGTGCCAGAGCCAGTGCCCCTGTCCTGAAGTGCCAGAGCCAGTGCCCCTGTCCTGAAGTGCCAGAGCCAGTGCCCCTGTCCTGAAGTGCCAGAGCCAGTGCCCCTGTCCTGAAGTGCCAGAGCCAGTGCCCCTGTCCTGAAGTGCCAGAGCCAGTGCCCCTGTCCTGAAGTGCCAGAGCCAGTGCCCCTGTCCTGAAGTGCCAGAGCCAGTGCCCCTGTCCTGAAGTGCCAGAGCCAGTGCCCCTGTCCTGAAGTGCCAGAGCCAGTGCCCCTGTCCTGAAGTGCCAGAGCCGGTCTTCCAGCCTGAAGCGCCAGAGCCGGTCTTCCAGCCTGAAGCGCCAGAGCCGGTCTTCCAGCCTGAAGCGCCAGAGCCGGTCTTCCAGCCTGAAGCGCCAGAGCCGGTCTTCCAGCCCGATGTTCTGATGCCGGTGTCCCAGTCTGAGGCTGGAGGTTGTGGTGCCCGTTTCCCGGCTTGAGGTTTTGGTGCCCGTTTTCCGGCCTGAGGATGTGGTGCCCGTTTCCCGGCCTGAGGATGTGGTGCCCGTTTCCCGGCCTGAGGATGTGGTGCCCGTTTCCCGGCCTGAGGATGTGGTGCCCGTTTCCCGGCCTGAGGATGTGGTGCCCGTTTCCCGGCCTGAGGATGTGGTGCCCGTTTCCCGGCCTGAGGATGTGGTGCCCGTTTCCCGGCCTGAGGATGTGGTGCCCGTTTCCCGGCCTGAGGATGTGGTGCCCGTTTCCCGACCTGAGGTTGTGGTGCCCGTTTCCCGGCTTGAGGTTGTGGTGCCCGTTTCCCGGCTTGAGGTTGTGGTGCCCGTTTCCCGGCTTGAGGTTGTGGTGCCCGTTTCCCGGCTTGAGGTTGTGGTGCCCGTTTCCCGGCTTGAGGTTGTGGTGCCCGTTTCCCGGCTTGAGGTTGTGGTGCCCGTTTCCCGGCTTGAGGTTGTGGTGCCCGTTTCCCGGCTTGAGGTTGTGGTGCCCGTTTCCCGGCCTGAGGATGTGGTGCCCGTTTCCCGGCCTGAGGATGTGGTGCCCGTTTCCCGGCCTGAGGATGTGGTGCCCGTTTCCCGGCCTGAGGATGTGGTGCCCGTTTCCCGGCCTGAGGTTGTGGTGCCCGTTTCCCGGCTTGAGGTTGTGGTGCCCGTTTCCCGGCTTGAGGTTGTGGTGCCCGTTTCCCGGCTTGAGGTTGTGGTGCCCGTTTCCCGGCTTGAGGTTGTGGTGCCCGTTTCCCGGCTTGAGGTTGTGGTGCCCGTTTCCCGGCTTGAGGTTGTGGTGCCCGTTTCCCGGCTTGAGGATGTGGTGCCCGTTTCCCGGCTTGAGGATATGGTGCCCGTTTTCCGGCCTGAGGTTGTGGTGCCCGTTTCCCAGCATGAGGTTGTGGTACCCGTTTCCCATCTTGAGGTTGTGGTACCCGGTTCCCGGCCTGAGGTTGTGGTTCCCGTTTCCCGGCTTGAGGTTGTGGTTCCCGTTTCCCGGCTTGAGGTTGTGGTTCCCGTTTCCCGGCTTGAGGTTGTGGTGCCCGTTTCCCGGCCTGAGGATGTGGTGCCCGTTTCCCGGCCTGAGGATGTGGTGCCCGTTTCCCGGCCTGAGGATGTGGTGCCCGTTTCCCGGCCTGAGGATGTGGTGCCCGTTTCCCGGCCTGAGGATGTGGTGCCCGTTTCCCGGCCTGAGGATGTGGTGCCCGTTTCCCGGCCTGAGGATGTGGTGCCCGTTTCCCGGCCTGAGGTTGTGGTGCCCGTTTCCCGGCCTGAGGTTGTGGTGCCCGTTTCCCGGCCTGAGGTTGTGGTGCCCGTTTCCCGGCCTGAGGTTGTGGTGCCCGTTTCCCGGCTTGAGGATGTGGTGCCCGTTTCCCGGCTTGAGGATGTGGTGCCCGTTTCCCGGCTTGAGGATGTGGTGCCCGTTTCCCGGCTTGAGGTTGTGGTGCCCGTTTCCCGGCTTGAGGATGTGGTGCCCGTTTCCCGGCCTGAGGATGTGGTGCCCGTTTCCCGGCTTGAGGTTGTGGTACCCGTTTCCCATCTTGAGGTTGTGGTACCCGTTTCCCAGCTTGAGGTTGTGGTACCCGTTTCCCAGCTTGAGGTTGTGGTACCCGTTTCCCAGCTTGAGGTTGTGGTACCCGTTTCCCATCTTGAGGTTGTGGTACCCGTTTCCCGGCCTGAGGTTGTGGTTCCCGTTTCCCGGCTTGAGGTTGTGGTGCCCGTTTCCCGGCTTGAGGTTGTGGTACCCGTTTCCCGGCCTGAGGTTGTGGTTCCCGTTTCCCGGCTTGAGGTTGTGGTGCCCGTTTCCCGGCTTGAGGATGTGGTGCCCGTTTCCCGGCTTGAGGATGTGGTGCCCGTTTCCCGGCCTGAGGATGTGGTGCCCGCTTCCCGGCTTGAGGTTGTGGTACCCGTTTCCCATCTTGAGGTTGTGGTACCCGTTTCCCGGCCTGAGGATGTGGTACCATTTCCCGGCCTGAGGAGCGCGCTGCCCAGTCTGATGTGTTTCGGTCTGCTGCCCAGCCTAAGGTGTTCCGGTCTGCTGCCCAGCCTGATGTGTTCTTGTTCGCTGCCCAGCCTGAGATGTTCTTGTCTGCTGCCCAACCTGATGTGCCACTGTCTGCTGCTCAGCTTGATGTGCCTGTTCCTGCTGCCCAGTTTGATGTGTCTGCTGCCCAGCTTGATGTACCCATACTTGCCGCCCAGCTTGACTTACCTGCTGCCCAGCCTGATGCACCTGTACCTGCTACTCCGCTTGAGGTTCCTATACCTGCTACTCAGCCTGACATACTTTTTACCCTGCCTGATGTGTCTGTACTCGCTGCTCAGCTCGAGCTGCACCTTGCCCGGCTTGGACCTTCCTCATGTGACTTTGTCTGCTGCTCGGCTTGATATCATGGACTTTCCCCAGAAAAGGCTAGTTGGAGCGTCCGGAGGTCGCTCGTTTGAGGGGGGGGGGGTACTGTCAGGAAAGGTTCCACTCGCTGGTAATACCATCTGATATTTGGCGTGCAGTACTGATGTCCACCAGCAGGTGTCTCCTGGCAGTTTGGAACTGTCAGGAGAGCCTTTCCCTGCTGGTGTTATGTGATCCTTGGGCCGCAATACTGGCGTCTACCAGCGGGTGGATCCTGGCAGGATGAAGCAGGTATCTCTTCCTGCAATTAGGAATCACCTGAGCCTGTTAGCAGGTTTAAATACCCGGCAGGTGCATACACACACCGCCCTGGTATTGTCCTCGTGCCCTATACCTGATACCTGATCCCTGAACCTGTTGTTCTGCTCCTTATCCCTGGATCCTTGCTCTGCTCCCTGCTGTCCCTGTCTGTCCACTCCTGGCCCCCCATCTGCTGACCTCCCATTAATGATTTCTGGCCTGGCTTAACTACAATTCTGGTTCCCCCTTTACTACTTATGCTTGTGGGTTATCATCACTGATTGATTGTTTAGTTGTTCACTTGTACTGGTGGTGTGTTCACATTTATATTTACTTAATAAACTATTTTTTTACAGAAAAGTTTGTTTTATTGATACATCAGCATTACAATAGGTCCAACATTCGACAATAAGGGGTTTCTCAGTACATAGTCAGTCCAATATATTCAGTACATATATATCATCATGCAAGTCTAAAAGGGCTGCTGCCCACTATTTTTCCAACAGAGGCATCTAAGTATAATCCCTTCCAAAACCCATCCTCAAGAGAAAAAAAAAACTAAGGAGAAAAGAGAAAGGGGAAAGAGGAAAGACAGTAGGATGCACCATCACTTCTCCGTGTTAGACTAATTGGTATCTAGTATGAGTGTAAGTTTCACCTAATCAGAACAACACACTCTTCCCTGGGTGCGGTCGGGCAGGGTCCGGCGCGGGGCCAGAGGGGGGGGCAATGGCCCCCAGGCCGGGTAGGGGGGGGGAGTCCCCCACCTCCCCGGCACCTCATCCACGCGCGTCCACCCACGCCGACCAAACCTTGTCAAATTTAGCAGGGCATTGTCTACTTTCGTAGGTAAGCTTGTACAGGGGCAACACCGAGTCCACTGCCTTTTTCCAGGCCGTGAGTGTAGGGGGTTCGGCCGCCTTCCAGTGTAACAGTATTTCTCTCCTAGTGTAAAACAGTGTGAAAGTGATACAAAGCTTAGTGTATCTGTCCCCTTCCACCTCGCCCAAGTAACTCAATAGGAGCACCATGGGGTCCACTGGGACCCTGGTCCCCCCTATTTCTCCAAGCACTTCCGCCACCCCAGCCCAGTACGTTCTGAGTCTGGGGCAAGCCCAGACCATATGCCAGAACGTTCTCTCCACGGTCCCGCACCTGGGACAGTTTGGGTCAGCCTGGGAATAAATTCTTACTAGTTTGTGCGGGGTAAAATATGCCCTATGTATAAACTTGATCTGGATGAACCGGTCTGTAACGGCACCCCAAATATAAAGGGGGTTAACGCCGTTTAAGATGTTCCCTCTCCTGGACACACATTCGCTGTCGATCCTCCACAGCCAGCCGACCACTTCCCCTAGGAATTAATCCTTCTGGAAGAACGAGACGTACTCTGTAGCTTCCAGGATCGAGTCTCTTTATTGAAGATATTGTAATTTTTATACACATCTACTACTGCATTAGTTTAACATGAACAATGGCCCAGCTCCACCCACACATAACAAGGCCCAATACACATTATTTTGACGTCTGTTAGGCTTCAAAAGACTTTACACAATAGAACATAACGACCTTCAATACACATCTTATAATGAAAGGGTTGGTAGACGGTCCGTCTGCCGAGTACAATGCACACAGGCATAGAGTTAACTATCCCTTTCACACCAAAAGGGTCTCCAGACCCTCCTAGACTCATTTACAGCACAAGCAGGCAGGTGATTAACCTGTCTGCTGCTACTTCCACAACCTATAATTATAGGCTTAATTCCCACAAGCCACAATAGACAATAGAATGCAAATCACCTTAACTCCTCACAGCAATGATTACACAACCCCCCCCCCCCCTCACAGTACACATCCAATCTAGATACAATGTATGTGCAGCATTGAATATGGCTATCATAGACCATATTGGGGTTTTCATTCACCCTGTGCCCCTAATAGAGACACAGGGTGGTTGACACATAAGAGGCATTGGGGGAGCTGAAGCAAGGGTATCTCATACTTTCTAAGCAATTCTGAGTTCCCGGGCCTTCCCGTCGCACGGTCTTTGGCAGCTATCATAGTCGGGATGTAGGCGGATATACAGTCTTCCCATTCCTCCTCCCCCAGGGACGGGATGTCCTCCCTCCATTTGTCCATTGAGCGGGTAGGTTTAATGTCGTGGGCTACCATCAGGTATAAGTACAAAGTGGAGAGTGGTTTCCCCATCCTACTTGAAGTCAGCAGTCGTTCAATTGAATCTGGTTCCAAAGTTAACTCATCCGGGAACTGAGCCTTCATAGCATGCCTCAATTGCCAATATTTAAATTCAAAGAACCCAGGCAGAGAGTACCGCTGTTTCATGTCCCGGAAGGGCATGATCCTGCCACTAGCTATCACATGTTTAAGGGTGGTGATCCCCCGTTTGGCCCATTGCGAGGGGTCCGGGATATTCCAGAGGTGGGGCAGGGTGGGGTTACCCCACAATGGGGTGTGTGGAGACGCATGATTTGGTTTAGCATAAATGGCCATAGCCTCCCGTCACACCTTGATGGTTGTCTTCATGGGGGCCGTCAGGGAGTAGGGGGCTTTAAATCCCCTGTATACCAGATTGGTAAGGGCCGCATATGAGCCTAAGACAGCCGCCTCAAGTCTCACTGCTGGGTTCTGTTTGGGCTGTGAGAACCACCAGTGTACCGTAACAAGGACTGCCGCCCAATAGTACAGCAAAAAGTTTGGAAGCGCCAGGCCTCCTCCCGACAGGTGGAGATATGGTGTCCTCTTTGCCACCCTGGGTATCCTCCCAGCCCAAATGAATGGGGTTATCACCGCCTCTAAGCGTTTAAAGAAGGATCTAAGTATGTGGGAAGGGGTGTTGCGAAAAAAATAAAGAAATTTAGGGAGGAACACCATTTTCAGAAGATTGACTCTCCCCACCGGTGTGAGCGGGAGGGAACGCCACGCTGTACACTTGACTGTAAGATGAGAGAGAAGAGGCTGCACATTCTTTTCCATGTACTCCTGTGTAGTATTGCTGATCTTAATGCCCAGGTAGGTGAATTCCCCCACCCATTGAAGTGAGGTTCTGGTATCTGCTCTAGGGACCGAGGGGTGCAGTGGAAACAGGACCGATTTGCCCCAGTTTATGCGGATGCCAGAGAATCGGGCAAATTTGTCAAATAGTTCCAGTGCTTTTTGCAACGATTGTGAGGCGTCCGCAAGGTAAAGTAGGGTGTCGTCGGCATACAGGGATACTTTCTCTTCTATCTCCCCAACTACTATGCCTCTCACCCCTGCCTCGGCCCTCAAAGCAATAGCAAGAGGTTCCACCGCCAGGGCAAATAGTCCCGGCGACAGAGGGCATCCCTGTCGAGTGCCCCTACCCAAGGGAAAGGTGTCCGAGAGAGCACCATTCATGCGGACCCTCGCCTTTAGTTCGGCGTAGAGCATCTGCAGCCAGGACATACATTTTTGCCCAAAACCGAACTGCCTGAGCATGCCCCACAAGAACTCCCACTCCACCGAATCAAAGGCCTTTTCGGCGTCAAGTGACGCCACCACCCCCGCTGATTCCAGCTGTGCCCTGGCCATATGCGTGAAAAGTCTTCTTATGTTGATGTCCGTCCCCCTCCCTGGCATAAATCCTGTTTGGTCTGGATGCACCAGAGCAGTTATGACCGCGTTGCATCGCATGGCCAATACTTTAGCAAGAATTTTTGCGTCTACGTTAATCAGGGAGATAGGACGGTACGAAGAACACAAGGTCGGGTCTTTGCCCGGCTTGGGGATCACCACCGCCCCGCTTAGGGAATTTGGGAGCCACGTCAGCCTGTGTGCAGTGGAGAACATGGTATGCAGTTTGCCAACCAATTCTTCAGCGTATTGTTTGTAAAATTCCACCGGAATACCATCGGGGCCAGGGGATTTGCCTGATTGTAGAGTGTGAAGAGCTTTTAAAATCTCATCCGTTGTTATAGGGGCGTCCAGCTTCTCACGGTATTTGTCTGTCAGGACTGGGATGTCGATCGGGTCAAGGTAGGAGGTCAGGTTGTCGGGGGTGTACGCGGCTCTCGAGCTGTAGAGGTTGCCATAGAAGGAGGCAAAGCAGTCATTGATTTCGTCAGGGGAATACAACAAGTCCCCGTCTGGGCCCCGAATGCAGGGCACGCACATCCCCCCAGCTTGTTCTCGAGCCAACCAAGCCAGCAACTTCCCATACCTCTCCCCCTGTTCAAATATACGTTGCATTTGAGCAAGCAAGCGTTTCTGAGTGAGAGAGGTATGAATTCGTAGAGTCAGAGACTGAAGTACGCTATAGTCCGTGGGGTCTCTGGATCTGACAAACTGTGCTTCCTAATGGTCAGCTTCCCTCTCCGCTCTAACCAAGTCAGCTCTCCTCTCCCTACGAACCTTGGCTATAATAGCTTCCCCTGGTGTAGGCTTTAAAAGCATCCCATACCGTCAGCGTGTCCGCCGACCCAGGATTGACCGCCCAATAGTCCCGAAGTGCCCCCTGGAACTGTCCGTCCACCACCTCGTCAGACACCCAAAACCTGGACAGTCTCCAGAGACAACCATCTGGAGCTGAAGAGAGCTCCAGTGTCAGGAGAAGCGGCGCATGGTCAGATATACCCCTGGGAAGTATCTTGATGTCTGCTACTTTAGACAGAGCTAGGCCGCTCAGGTATGCCAGATCTATCCTTGAGAAGGATCTATGAGATGCGGAGTGGCATGTGTATGCCCTGGAGTGTGGATTCCTCCAACGCCACACATCTGCCAGTCCATACAGCTCAGCCCACTCCACTAGTCCCGAGTGAGAGTACCCACCCGTGGACTTCCGATCCAAAGTCAGGTCAGGAACCATGTTAAAATCTCCCAATATAGCCATGTTGTCATTGGCCATCACCGCTATTTTTGAAGTGATCTGATGCAACAGAGAGAGTGATGCCGGAGGGGGCAGGTAGACACCCGCTATTACCCACTTCATAGATCGAATCTGAGCGTGAATTATCACATATCGACCCTCCGAGTCCAATACCAGGTCCAGTAGCCTGAAGGGGAGGGACTTGTGCACCAGAATGCTAACCCCCCGTGCAAAGTTTGAGTATGTGGAGTGGTAGTGGTACCCGATACAGGGCTTCTTAAGGGCCAATGTTTTACTTCCCACCAGGTGAGTTTCCTGGATAATGCAAATGTGTGGATTGTGTGCCTTGATAAATTGGAACACCAGTGACCGTTTAACCGGAGAGTTTAGGCCCCTGGTGTTCCATGAGAGTATGTTGAGGGACGCCATAAATGCGTCTGGTAAAGAGAATAATTGGATGGGAAAAAAGTCCCCCCCCCCCCCCAAGACCAGCAGCCCGACTCGCATGGGGTCCCACAGGCAACTGAATGGTACTGACATTTGTAACGCTAAAACAGAACATGCATAAAGTGTCATTTTTTTAAACCAAAACACAACCAAAAACCATAAACCAGCCCCTATGGGGAAACCCCATCCCCCTCCCCCCTCCCCACCCAACCCCTTAGAACTGAGGCAGGTTTCCATCTCAACACAAATCAGCTCGCCGGCTGCAATGGGGGGTCCGTGTAAGAGGCGCTCCCAACCCCCGGAGAGTTCTGCGGGGTCTAGGAGTGAGCCGAGCTGCTTCCTCGCAACTGAGGCATCTGCCGAGACACATTTAAACTGATGGGGACAGGTGTAAAAGGGGAGTAATGCGTAAAAACTGGGTCAGTCCCTTCAGTGAAAAGTAAGGAGAATCAACCATCCATCGATAGGTAGTCAGTATGTGCCCGTAGGCTCCCAGAGAGGGGAATCACACAGCCGTTCGGCCTTAAGGTTCTCCTGGGTCTCCTACCCAGGGGCACTATCTTGTCAACCCTTCATGGGGCGGTCCTGGGTGTCCTGTACTGGCATTCTAAATGGGAACAGGCACAACATGTGCAACAAAACATCCCGGAAGACCAGGATCAAGCTAGTCAATAGCAAAAGTTCCAGCGGCAAGTGCCATCCCAGGACCCAGTACGTTACTGTCACGAATAGGAAGAATCCAATCATAAAGCTCTTGGTTGTCGCTCGCGTGGCAATGAGTCCAGCCATGCTGATGCTTCCCTAGGGGAGGTGAAAAAGCGAATAGTCTCTCCATCCTGGACCCTCAGGCGAGCAGGAAACAGGATACTGTACCGAATGTTACGAGCCCTCATTTCAGCTTTCACGTTTAATAAACTATTTTACTTCACCTATTTCTGTTTGCGGTTTCCTCTGTTGCAGTCCACACAGTTCTGATCATATCTGATTCCTGACACTAACACTGACTTGGTCAGGAGACTACTGACACCTGTGGCCCAGGAACAGGATACCCCAACGCCCAGAGTTCACCCTATGTTGCACCGGGCATATCAGCGTTTGGTGCTGGAACAGAAGGCCCCAAAAGAAGGAGTGGGGAAGGTCTGGAAGCTAGACAAGGTAGAGAAGGTGCTACAGCCAGGAGAAGTAACCTGTCTGAGGGCCACTGTTAAACTCACCTGGGAGCAACCGGGCCCCTTTGTTGTTCTAGAACCAGACCCTCTGGATACTCATCAAGGGTTGGAAGTAATCCCTGAAGTGGTTCCGTTGAGGGCACTAAAGAAGAGTAATGGAAGGGTATCGGTGAGCATTAGAAATACTGCCACCACCCCTGTGAAGATCCCAGCCAGAATGTTGTTGGGCCAGGTGAACCCTGCCACCCCAGTTGCCCTATTGGACTTGGAGAAGGAAGAAAAGGGAGAAGTCACGGTGGAGAAGCTTTGTTTTGAAGACACGACCCTCCCACCGGCTTGGAAAGAAAGGGCCAAAACTCAGTTGGCTAGGTTGCAGAAGATCTTTTCCAAGAATGAGTTTGATGTGGGGTGTGCAAAAAGTGCCACCCACAAGATTCGCCTACAGGAGGACAAGCCGTTCAGGGAAAGAGTCTGTCGGGTCCCCTTGGCTGACTTGGAAGATCTGCGCGAGCAACTGGCAGAACTTAAAAGAACCGGTGTCATCTGAGAATCCAGGCGTCCATACGCTTCCCCAATAGTGGTGGTCAGGAAGAAAAATGGGTCACTGAGGCTGTGTATCGACTATCGGACACTCAATAGAAGGACAATACCGGATCAGTACACCACTCCCCGAATAGAGGATGCATTACAGAGTCTGTCTGGAGCCAAGTGGTTCAGTGTGATGGACTTGAAAAGTGGGTATTACCAAATTCCGATGCACCCAGAAGATCACGAGAAAACCGCCTTCATTACCCCTGTGGGTTTCTTTGAATTTAATCGAATGCCTCAAGGTTTGTCTGGAGCCCCAGCCACTTTTCAGCGACTTATGGAGAAGACAGTAGGGGACATGAATCTAATTGAAGTATTGGTATACCTGGATGACATTATTGTGTTTGGAAAAACCCTAGAAGAACATGAGGAAAGGTTGGAGAAGGTCCTAAAGAGACTCCATGATGAAGGCCTAAAGCTTTCCCTTGAAAAGTGTCAATTTTACCAGTCTTCAGTTCATTACCTGGGCCACATCGTGTCCGCGGAAGGTGTGTCCACGGATCCAGAGAAGTTGGAGGCTGTTACTTCTTGGCCCCGGCCCACTACTGTGACGGAGCTTCGGTCGTTTTTGGGATTCTGCTCCTACTACAGAAGGTTTGTGGAAGGTTTTGCAAGGATTGCTAGGCCCTTGAATGAGCTTCTGAGGACTGAAGGGGAAGAAGATGACTCAGGGCCTAGGAAACCAGGGGAGTCTATAGAAGACCAGTGGACCACCAAATGTGAAGAAGCTTTTATCAGGTTGAAGGAAAGCCTGACCACTGCCCCTGTCTTGGCCTATGCAGACACCAGAAAACCCTATGAGTTACATGTGGATGCCAGTCGTGATGGTTTGGGAGGGGTGCTGTATCAGGAGCATGATGATCAATTGAGACCTGTCGCCTATGTGAGCAGAAGCCTGGCCCCGGCTGAAAAAAACTACCCCATTCACAAGCTGGAGTTCCTGGCCTTAAAATGGGCTGTGGTAGACAAACTGAAAGATTACTTGTATGGGGCTGAGTTTGTGGTTAATACGGACAATAACCCGCTCACCTACCTTCTGATCACCGCCAAACTAGACGCCACAGGCCACCGTTGGCTGGCAGCCCTTTCGGGATTTACCTTCAGCCTAAAATACAGACCTGGGGTTGGAAATAGAGATGCGGATGCCTTGTCGAGAAGAGCTCACACCCTGGGTGACCCTACCGAAGAATGGACTCAGCTGGCCCCAGAGGGAGTGCGAGCCCTATACCAGGGAGCGGAGCTCCAGGCTAATGGCGGATCCAGAGCTGGAGAAATTGGAGTTTCAATCGTCGAAGTACCTAAGTACTACTGTGATGCAACTCAGATTGGAGAAGAAAACCTACCCAAGCTATCGAAAAGGGATCTGAGAAGAGATCAACTGGAAGACCCCCTAGGGAAGTTGGTGTTAGAGGCATTGGAGAACCAGAGCCCGGATATACTCCTAAAAGACTCTTCAAGGGAGGCTCGCTTGCTACGAAAGAAGTGGGACCGGTTACATGTACATCAAGGGGTGGTCTACCGAAGGGGCCCCTCTGATGATTTAGAGGATAAGTGGCAACTGTTCCTGCCAGAGAAACACCGGAAGGCCATATTGGTCGCCTTGCATGATGATCATGGTCATCTGGGATCTGAGAGGACCTTTCAACTCGTAAGGAATAGGTTCTATTGGCCTTGTATGCGGGTTGAAGTGGAAGAATACTGCCGCTCTTGTGCGCCTTGTATACAAAGAAAGACCCTGCCTCATCAAGCTGCCCCAATGGGCCACCTGCAAAGTCAGGGACCTTTGGATTTGGTATGCATTGATTTCCTCTGTCTGGAGCCTGATCTAAGTGGACAAGGGAATGTTCTGGTAGTAACCGATCATTTCACTAAATATGCTCAAGCATTCCCAACTAAAGACCAGAAGGCCGCACCCCCAAGAGACCGAACTAATGAAGACCACCATTAGGGTATGGCAGACCTCCAGGGCTTCGGGGATCGGGCCCCTTACACACTCCCCACACACCCCGTTGTGGGGTAACCCCCTGCTCCCCCAGCTCAATTCGGTACCTGACCCAGCGGCCTGGGCCAAATACAGGGTAGTAAAACTCAAACACGTTCTTGTGGACGGGAGGGTCCCAACATTTCCGAATCTGAAGCGGGTCCACCGACTCCCCTCATCTTTTCTATTTAGATACTGGCAACTTAAGCACGCTATTAACTCACAATTTCCGGAGACAATTACCCTTGAGTCGGACTTAATTGAAAGACGACTTATGTCTGGGACGATGGAGAGACCCCTCTCCTCCCTTTATCTCTACCTTACGATCGCCCATGACACCAACACAGTGCCTCTCTTCCATAAATGGAGGGCGGACATCCCTGACCTAGATGAAGACTCCTGGGAGGAACTGGTTTCCTCCTATATCCCGTCCATGATTGCGTCCAGAGACCGTTTCATACAGCTCAAGTTCCTACACAGAGCATACTACACACCGCAAAGACTGGCCAGCATTTATCCTTCCTTGAGCCCGCTGTGTGGGAGGTGTGGACAGGACGAGGGCTCCTTCTTCCATATAGTCTGGACCTGTCCAAAGATCCAGCCTTACTGGCGAGGGGTGGCGGAGACTGTGGGGAGGATTGGTGGACTAGACCTGACGCCTGACCCTAGGTTCTTTCTGCTTAGTTACCTGGGAGACATGGAGGGGAACAGATACACCAAACTATGTGTAACCTTTTTACTGTTCTACGCCAGGAGAGAAATTCTTTTGAGATGGAGAAGTGTGGAGGTCCCCTCTGGGGCCTCTTGGGAGGCTACTGTAAATAGGGTACTGCCACTTTATAAGATCACGTATGAGAGCAGGAACTGCCCGGCAAAGTTCGACAAGATCTGGTCCTCCTGGTTGGACGGGTGGGGTGACGGCCTTATAGGCTCATAACACCTGGTTACAGGCTTTGGGAATTTCGGTTAGAGAGCTTGTGGACTCTGTGGCTTCTCCTGACTTCTTTCCCTTCTCCCCTCCCCGCCCTTTTTTTTCTGTCCTCTCCCCTCCTCCCGCTTCTCCTCCTCGCCCCCCCACCTACCCCCGTCCCCCGGCCCCCTCTCCTTCTGCCCCCCCTCCCTCCCCCTCCCTTCACTCCCCCCCCCCTATGGCTATCCTGCCTCCTACTGGTTGCCCTTTTCTCCCCCCCTCCCCCCGAGATAGGGGGGAGGAGGAACCCCTGGGTGAGGTGCTCCTGCTGTAACTCCTATTGTAACCCCTAGCTTATAATATGACGTAACAATCCCAGCAGTATACATTGCCGAATGTTCCCCGAATATTTTCTCTGATTGTACAACCAATTTCACTCTTTAATTACTCATTCTGTACTACGCCTATGCATTTGTTCTGTCACTGTTTGTATAAACCTGCTTTTTCTAAATAAAAACCTTTACTGTTAAAAAAAAAAAGACCAGAAGGCCTCCACAGTGGTGGCCAAGGTGCTTGTTGAAAAGTTCTTCGTGCACTACGGGTTGCCTCAACGCCTCCACTCGGATCAGGGAAGAGACTTTGAAAGCAGGTTGATAAGGAAGTTGTTAGACTCCCTGGGCATCAAGAAAACCAGAACAACTCCATATCACCCACAGGGTGATGCTCAGCCTGAAAGATTTAATCGAACACTGTTAAATATCTTGGGGACTTTGAGTGCAGAGAAGAAACAACATTGGAGCAAGCACATAGCTGCCATTGTGCATGCCTATAATGGCACGACCAGTGATGCTACTGGGTACTCCCCATATAGACTGATGTTCGGGCGGGAAGCACGGTTACCGGTGGATTTGGCATTTGGCACCTCTCTGGATCATACCTCAGCAGCTTCCCACAAGGGGTATGGATCGGTTACGACAAAGTTTAAGGCTGGCATATGAGAAGGCCCAGGCAACCTCTGATCAAAGAGTAAGGAATAAGAGAAACTTTGATAAAAGGGAGATTCTTGTGGGACTTTATGTGAGACCATGACCATCCAGTACACCGGTCTCCATCCCTATTATATGGAAAAGGAGAAAGTTGGGACTTTATATGAAACACAGCACTTGGGTGGAATGAATCAATCAATGTAGTGTAAACAATATTTAATATCGCAATTGAGCATAGCAAAGTACACAATGGTCAACATTGAACAATGGACAGAATACAAATTAAATAAGAACATGATTGGTAAATCACGATTGTTCATAATAAATTGCATAGTAAACATAATAGCATATAATCCTTGATAAGACCAGCGGTATACCCAA
Organism: Rana muscosa; assembly: GCA_029206835.1. NCBI lineage: Eukaryota > Metazoa > Chordata > Amphibia > Anura > Ranidae > Rana > Rana muscosa. The sequence goes on from CM055117.1 coordinate 878,590,864, forward strand.
AATTGTGTAAAATTGTAAAAACACGATTGATAGTATATTAATTGGATTGATGATTCAAACAACGTAAAACCCATGGTATGTACATGATTGATGTGATGTAGCAACACTTGTGTAGGCTCTACGCGTTTTGTGGATGTGTAGTCCACTCTTCAGGAGCAATTAAAAAATGGGAATACCTAGAGTAAAGAATAGTTTCATAATCAATGGTAATTGATTAGAAGGGAAGAGGGGGAACAAATAACTTGGTCCTAAAAACTCTTACCTATGGGTAGCTTCAAAACCTATAAGGAGTAACGTTGGTATTGAGAGACACTGGGGGATGAAGAACATCCCCCCGGGAGCTGAGGTGCAGGCAATGCGGCGGCAGGGGGGGGGCCCCTCGGCCCTGGGGTAAGAAATTGCATAACAGAGTCCCCTTGATGGTTCTATAGTTACAGTACTTGTACTGAGCCCAAGAAAGGCTTCTGTAATGCATAATAATAAGAAATTGGTAGTCATATAGATAATACTACTGAACTGATAAGGGGGAGGGGGAATTGTAATGAATTAGCAGAGTGAAAATTTGAATAGTAAATAAAATAGTAAATAAAAAATAAAACAATTGACCATGGTAGATATGTCAACAGTGAGTTTACCTGGAGTAGGATACGGCTGCGGGGTAGTCAATTGTAGATAGCCATAGTGAGGTAGATAGGAGAGAAATCTGGGAATATGTGGGAATATGGGTGAGGAAATACCCGCCCGCCAGCAGAGCTCCACCAACGTCACGCTGAGTGCGCCGAAGGAGAAGAGGCAGCCACATCCAAGCAACTAATGCTTAAATAGGCGCCTGAATTCACCCTCGTGGCGCAAGCAGATGAAAACACGATACGTCGGCACGCAGCGTCATGAGTGATGTCAGTCGTGCGGACGTATGGGGGCGTGGCGTCGACGCACAGCGAGTGCTAGCCACCATACCCGCGATCATAGAGATCAAGGGACTGGGGGACAGCCGTGATGCGCGTCGCAGCTCCCGGTATAGATGAAAACAACCCCCAGACAGAATCTAATATATTGATAAAACAGGAAACCCAATAATGCTAAAATTATATATAAATGGCACTAATTGCATGTCAGACAAAAAATCATGGGATAAATAGGTAGGTAAGTGTATGTTTCCATCCCTAATTAGTTGATAAAAGGGAGATTCTTGTGGGACTTTATGTGAGACCATGACCATCCAGTACACCGGTCTCCATCCCTATTATATGGAAAAGGAGAAAGTTGGGACTTTATATGAAACACAGCATATGGGTGGAATGAATCAATCAATGTAGTGTAAACAATATTTAATATCGCAATTGAGCATAGCAAAGTACACAATGGTCAACATTGAACAATGGACAGAATACAAATTAAATAAGAACATGATTGGTAAATCACGATTGTTCATAATAAATTGCATAGTAAACATAATAGCATATAATCCTTGATAAGACCAGCGGTATACCCAAAATTGTGTAAAATTGTAAAAACACGATTGATAGTATATTAATTGGATTGATGATTCAAACAACGTAAAACCCATGGTATGTACATGATTGATGTGACGTAGCAACACTTGTATAGGCTCTACGCGTTTCGTGGATGTGTAGTCCACTCTTCAGGAGCAATTAAAAAATGGGAATACCTAGAGTAAAGAATGTGTTTCATATAAAGTCCCAACTTTCTCCTTTTCTATAAGAGAAACTTTGACCTCAAGGTCGGCATACATGATCTACAGCCAGGAGACAGAGTGCTGTTGCGGAACTTGGGTGTCCCGGGGAAACATAAGTTGGCTGATCGATGGAGACCCCAACCATATGTAATCTGTAAGCAGCTGCCAGGTCTGCTGGTATATCAGATGAAGCCAGAAGGAAGTGTAGGGACTTTAAAGACTTGGCACAGAAATAATTTATTGCCTCTCCCTGAAGCGGTCCGCTTACCCCCCACCTTGGGTTCAAATGAGTCCCCTTCAGCCTCCCGTACCCCCGGACCGGTCACCAGGTCCCAAACAACACTGTCGGGAGAAGGGAATGGTAGAACCGACGACGAATCTAGTGAAACTGAGGAGTTGGAACTTGATTGGTTGTGGTCATCTCAAGGGCCGGAATCCCTGGCTGTTACTCCATCACCATCTGAAGATACTTTAAACCCGGAGGCTCCTGAGTTTATGCCACACATTACTCTCACTGAGGAATGGGAGGACGCTTTAGATTCATTTGAAACAGAAGACCACAGAGAACCCCCATCCCCTCTTGTAACTGATCTGGATGTTCCTGAAACAGCAGGATCAAGCACACCTAACCAAGAGGAGGGAATCGGCGAAGAGAATACAGAAGTTGCCGGACCTGTTACTTTATATACAAACCCCAATGCCACGGAGAGAGAGAAGAGTCATTCACCCTCCAAAAAGACTGACTTATCCTCAAATGGGTGAATGTTCTGAAGAAGCCGTTTTTACTGCAAGAAGGATAGTAGATGAGGCTGGTCCTTCCACTGAAAAATTTGGTGGAGGGCAACCCTAGCTCACTCCCTGGCACAGCTAGACAGGCCACTCCCATTAGTGTGACCTGTAGACAGGACAATCTCCCTTCCAAAGCTTGGTGGGAGATTCCCCTGTCGGGCTCTTTTGTAACTGTAAATTGTATTTCTCCATGTATGCTAACCAAGTTCTCCTACAGGAATTGTTGATATCTTTCGACCCAAAGACTTTAAGTGTGTAGCGGGGTGTCAATTTATGGTGTGTCATAAAGACTATATTTCATGCAAGTGAACCCGGATCTCCCATGGTTCTCTATTGGATAATACGTTGACTACTGTTTGACTATGAGTAGGAAAGTGCATGGTGGGATTTGTGGTATAGGGAGAATTGGACTCCAATGCCGTGGATACTACAGAGACTACTGTACCCACAGTGCAACTGTACACCCATCGTGCATTGCACAGCACAAGGTCTGCTGGGGATTGGTTATTTAAAGGGAGGAGGAGCAACGCACGGTCTCTTTGGACGTCGCCCGCCCAGCAAGTCGGAGCCGGTGTTGGGGCCTGTCGTGCTTGTGAAAGGCCGGGGAGCCTGGGCCTCCAGACTCGGAAAAGCCTGCTTGCCAAAGAGGGAGAAAGTCTTCATCCAGAGAGCCTGCTGACATCTTGGAGCATCCAAGAGTCGAGTCACCTTCAAATTCTCTTTCAGTTGTCTGAAGGATCGGAGACTATGGGTGACAGGGAGATCGTGTGCTGGAGCCCAGCAGCGGGATCGGTTAGACGGATTGGTCCGGTCGGGTGAGAGAGCACTTGCTCAGGATTCTTAACTGTTTACTAGGCCTGAGATCCCTTGCCCAGGGCCCACCGCCATTACAGCAGTGTGCCACACACCAAGTGACAGTGAGTTGCACAGTTAAAGTTGGGCGTCTTATTGCCTGTGACTCTAGGTTCTAAACTATAGAAGGATTACAGATAACTGTTGATATCCCTTGGATTACAAATACGAAGTGCACCAACATTGCTAGCGAAGATCCTTTCTATTGGAGTAACAGTGTGTGAAATATTCAGGCCTGACTGTAACTCACGGAGACATTGTTTGGGCGCCATATTGCCCACGAGGGGGAAGCTCGCGAGCATAGTATGTCCAAAGCCATTTAGTGTGTATAAGATTTGTTATAACTCTTATCTTTTATATGTTCATAACTTTGACTTTGCAGGGCACTGCATAAGCAAATGCATATTGTTTAACCTGTTATTTCCTATTTAGTAAAAACACTTTATGATTAAGCAAACACGTTGTGTGGAGTATTAACTGTTCCAGAGAGTGACAGTCAACCCGGGTAATCAAATCTTAAATTGTGGTTGTATGTTTTATTGCGGGATTGTTGTTCCCATAGTTAGTGGGTCCAAAAATCCCATCCGTTATAGCTGTGCCAGGGGAGGGTAGAGCCAGTTTCTGGGGGTTGTCAGCAGTACGGTACAGGCCCAAAACTATACCAGCAGCTCTCTTAAGTGGGGATAGTGCTACATATATATATATATATATATATATATATATATATATATATATATATATATATATATATATATATAAAATGAGGATACCCCACAAAACTCCTTGTCTCTGGACAGGGGGAAATGTTTACCATCACTAATCTAGAATGGGAAGCTTTACTAGATGACCACAATTCTCAAGCAAAAATATCTTCAACAAGACTATAATCTGACCATATCTGATTTATTACCTGCCTTAGAACTGAGGCGGTGGAACTGTGTTGTGCAGCTATCCCAGCGCAGACCCACAAAATGACAAGGCATAATGCCTTGTCTCCTGTGTGCTCGATTCACACCACTGTGGACCACTCCAGCTGCGGTTTTATAACACAGTGACTGGTGCGAACGGACCTTCAGGTTTACAGGGCTGTTATATTGGGAAAAATAATTCCTTCTAAAATTATTTAGGACCACTAGAGAGAGACAAATTATGTTTTGTGTTAAAGCGGAACTTTACCCTCCAGGCATGTTGCCTCCCATCCACCCCTTCTCTCCTCCACTGCAAAAATTGGGAATTTTTTGTTTGTAAAAAAGCCTGGCCCTCCACTTTGCCCGAATCACCTCCTGGGATATGTATGTCTCATAACCCAGGAGGCATAGTCCTTTATTGGGAAAGAAGGAGGGGTGGGGCCAGGCGACGCCTTATCTGCAAAGCCAGAAAAGTCGGCAGCTTACCGAAAATCATTGAAGAAGATGGCGGCGTGGGACCGAGGGGGGTGGAGAGAAGAAGCGGGACAACGCTGGATCCACTGGGCAGGCGAGTACCTTAAATGTGCAGGACCTGCATCCAAGTAAGTGGGGGTTAAAAAAAATATTAAAAAGGGGAGTACTGAGTGTAAAGTTCAGTTTTAAGCTCTGCCATACTATTACTGTTTTCACCACAAAAAATAGCAGTCTATGCTGCCCATACCCTCTGAAATTTCATCAGGAAGTTCTTAGCTGTATATTTTCTTTGCTTAACTAGTCCATTCTCTGCTACAGAAGTATGTTCTGCAGCCTATTTCCGTGATCTGCCTTATGAAGGGAGGCCAACACCGTAAAGGGAAATGTTTTCTCTGACCAGAAATCTCACTACTCCTTATCCAAAGCTCTACATCTAAAGTTCAATGCATTTATTTGGCAAACACAACCATGAAGAAATGCACAGGTGAGATAAGAATTAAAGACTATATGGCTTTCAGACGTATCTAAAGCATTTCTGTTACCCCAGGCAGATATCTCATTCTACTATGTGAGTTTAACAAAGTTCTGTTTCCCTTGGTGAACGTTTATACTCGAAACACCAGGAAAATTAAAGGCTAAGTCCACCTTTTGCAAAACAAATAAATAAATACACATATATTTGCAGAAAAAAAATGCATTTATTATTTTTGTGTGTAGCGCCCATCCCAATTTATGGGACGCTATATGTGCAAATTTAAGGGTGGTCTGAGCTAATAGTTCGGCTCAGACCTGTTTATACAGTATATTAAATTGCTTCTGCTCTGGGTGCGGTGCTGCCTGGCAGTATAGTCGCCTGGAGATGGCGCTGTCGTCTTTGGCTCAGGTTGAACCGCAGGGGGTATCGCAGTGCCATTGGGTGTCCTCTCTCGCCAGCCATGCAGTGGGCGTGGTCTACCCGCTGTGCATGCTGGGAGAGGGTACAAAAGGGGCAGACGCCATTAGGCGTAAGGCGATTCCAGGGGGACCCCAAGGAGTTCGGGGGGACCTCTGGTCCAGTGAGCATGTCTCGTGGCCCTCATGGCACGGGACGCGTGTGATTGGTCTCGGGCACCTTTAGCTCGAGGCTCTACTGCTGTATAGTAGGCCCAGCTCTCCTATTGAGGGCCTACGCTTTGGAGAGGGATCCCAGGCTGCCCGGTTGAAGGGGGCCCATCTTTGGGGAAGGAGTTCCAGGGGAAGATCAGTCCCGGCGGAGATAGCGACAGTACTGCTATCTGAGAGAGGCCTGGAGGCCTACCTAAAGGGGGATCTATCATCTCTGACATCCGTGCTCCACTCCGGCTGCTAGGACTGCTCTCATAGGGACTATCCAGGTGAGCAATACCCACTCAGGCTTGAGTGGCGACGAAAGTGTTCTCTAAGTGTTGCGTGCCTGAACCTTCCCCTACTTGTCATTTCTACTCTCTCTCTCTCCCATGTTTTACCTCAAGAAAAGAATAAAACCTTGCTGCTTAGGTTTTACATCTGTGTGGACATTGGCTTTATTACAAAAAGGGACTTTCGCCTAGACAACGGAGACCAAGGATCCACTCTGGAGAGGTAACTCGCCGCAAGGCCCAAAAATCTAACACTGCTCGCCTCTCCATATCTGGAGTTGGACAACAGGCAAGTAACAGGTGTGCCTTACTGCAAAAATGGATGGAGCGGAAGGGTCTGTGTGCTACATTTGTAAATGAGCTTGCAAAGCATTGAAACTGTGATCAGTGGATCATGAGGGCCTAGTCATACTTAATAATAATGACTATGAATTAGAAATGAACAAACTGTTGAATATACAAGACACATATAAAAAGCTTAAGGGAAACCCAAAAATTTTAAATGAGAAAAAACTCAAATCTTTTGTCAAACGAGGAGAAGGTAGGGGAATCATCACAAAAAAGGAGGCCACTTTTTTGACACTGGAGGCAGCAAAAACTCCTGTAATCTATTACGTCCTCAAAACCCACAAAAGTCAAACAAACCCGCCAGGGAGGCCAATAATCAGTGGGATAGACTCACTTTTCTCCTAGGATCATATATCGATGGATATTTACAACCGTTGGTAAAAGAAGGCAAATCTTATTTGAAAGACAGTAGGCAGCTGATTGATGAACTAAGAAATTTTGAAATAGAAGAAAGTGACATCTTAGTTACAATAGATGTAAATTCATTGTATACTAACATAGTACAAGAAGATGGAATAAGTAGTGTTGAATGGGCACTATATAAACCAACTGACATGAAAGAAGAACAAATTAGGTACATCATTGAATGTTTAAAATTAGCCTGTGTGGCCAATTTGTTTCTAAACCGTTGGAAAGAGGAGCAAATATATAGTGTACAAAGAGAAAACCTTAAGATCTATCGTAGATGACATTGTGATTATCTGGAAAGGAACAGTAGATGAATTACAATCATTTTTCAATGAAATTAACCAAAACATATTTTTGTATCACTTTTTTTGGCACTTGGAGCAAGCAAAGTATTGACTACTTGGATTTACAGGTCTACAAGAATAATGGATACATCAATACCAGAATGTTCTTCAAATCAACAGATAGAAATGGATATATACCGACCAATTGCTGCCACCATCGACATTGGATTGGAAATATACCAAAGTGTCAATTAATGAGGTTATACTATTGATACTAAAAGATAAAGTGAAAAAAAAATGGACAGAAATATGCTGATATAAGGCAAACTAGATAAAATAGAAAAATAAGCACACTGATATGGCATTCCTCACGGGATTTAATAAACAACACAAGCCCTAGAAATGGTTATAAAAAAGCATTGGCCAATTTTACAGTCTGATAAAGTTTTAAAAACCATCGTACCATCAAGACCCACTTTCATCTACAGAAAAGCGCCATCTCTTAGAAACAGACTGGTGCATAATGCCTTAGATCCACCGAAGCAAATAAAAATATTTAAACTTCGTAAAGGTTTTTTCAAATGCGGAAAATATCTTCTGTGTAGGGTCAGTAGAAAAACCAACAAGAAGAGAACAAACTTCACCTCCCTGGCAAATGGTACTGAATATAACATCAGAGAATTGATAACATGCAACAGTACCCATGTAACTTATGTGATAGAGTGGTGCCTTTGCCACAAACAATTTGTGGGTAGAACAACAAGAGAACTGCATGTAAGAATCCAAGAACATTTAAGTAACATCAAAAACGGGTTTAACAAACATAGCGTTTCAAGACACTTCAGGGATTATCATAACAGGGACCCAATATGCATGATCTTCTACGCTATTGTTAAAATCAAAGGGCATTGGAGAGGGAAAACGAGAATCAAAATTTCTCAGAATGAAACGAAATGGATTTTCCTATTGGATACCCTCCAACCTATTGGATTAAACATTGACGTAGATTTGAATTGTTTCCTAACAAATTTTTAACATCATACTATGAACTTTTTGACTTTCACCATACGTTGTGAGGACCCATATGTTTCTCACAAGAGATATCTCTGTATTTTACGTTTCTTAAAAAGCCTCTTTGAATCTATTCCCAAATTAGTTTACACCATTTTCTGATTTTACCATGCCATCCAATATCATATTATTTAAATTTTATGCATAGGCTTCTTCTTATCACTATAGGGTTAACCACTCTTACCACTCCACGATCCCTACTACATCTCCACCATTCCACTATCACATTCTTATGGAATGAAGGAAGCGGTATAGCATTACATATAGTCCTACTATAGTCCTATCACTTCCCTCTGGAAATTAGCACACTGTGGGGCCGATTTACAAAACGTTTGCGCCATGAGTATCGGCGCATCTGCGCGCGCAATGGCTGTTTTGGTATTTACAAAACATTAGCGCCGGTAGCGCAGCCCTATTTCCCATTTACTATAGTGTTGTCGGCGGACGGGAGGAGGCGCTCAGTGCGCCACTATGGACCTGGCGCATGGCATGTTAAAATCTAAATATAAAGAAGCTGGAAGTGAGAATATAATGGGGTGATGTGGGGTGATGTGAGGAAGTGTAGTGACACCTGCCCAAATAACTAATATGCCCAAAATAGAGTGAGAAAGTAACTTTTTCAAAACCAGCCCGCTGCGCCGGCAAGTACGATTCGAGCTGCGGGAGGTTTTTTTGAGCTCAGCGCGGGAATTTTCCTTGTTTTCTTGCGCCAAGACACTGCGCCGGCAAAATCTTAGTAAATGTCAAGTCACGTAAATCAATTTGCATAAGTTGAACAGGCGCAGCTCTGAACTTGCCAGTGCGCCAGCAAAATGACATTTCTAAAGGAAAAAAAAGGCATTTAAAAGCACCCGCGGCTGTAATGAATTGTCGGCTCCCGGCAATATAGAGAAAAGTAATTGAAAGTCTTTGATAACAAAAAAAAAAAAGCGTGGGGGTCCCCCCAAATTCCATTACCAGGCCCTTCAGGTCTGGAATGGATATTAACCCCTTCCATACCGGGCCATTGGGAAATGACGCCGGCAGGAACCCTCTCTCCCTCCGGGTGGACGTCATATGACGTCCTCCGCTTTGAGGGGGGATATCTGAATGATGCCTGCAGCTAGAGGCATCATTCAGATATCCTTGTTTAGAGCCGGCGATCCTGTGCACCATAAGAACAATCATAGCGGCGATTCCGCCGCTTGATCGTTCTTATAGGCGGCGGGAGGGGACATCCCCCCTCCCGCCGCCATCCGGTGGTTCTCCGGGCTCTCCCGTGCGATCGGGGACCCGGAGAGAATCGTCGGCGCCGGTGGTGGGTCACGTGATGAGCATAGAGATGACTGGTGACCAGATGGTCACCAGTCATCTCTATGATCGTCGGAGGCCCGGGCGCGATGTGATGACGTCACGCCCGGGTCCTCAAATGTAAACAAAGCCGCCATTGCGGCTGTAAGTATGAGATCAGTGAAATTTTTTTCACTGATCTCATGCTTTCCAGCCTGGAGGAGAGATGTGGGGTCGTTAAAGCGCGTGCAACAATTCTAGCACTAGACCTCCTCTGTAACTCTAACCTGGTAACCTGTAAAACTTTTCAAAGCGTCGCCTATGGAGATTTTTATGTACCGAAGTTTGGCGCCATTCCATGAGTGTGCGCAATTTTAAAGCGTGACATGTTAGGTATCTTTTTACTCGGCGTAACATAAGCTTTCATATTTTACAAAAAAATTGGGCTAACTTTACTGTTTTGTTATTTTTTTTAATTCATGAAACCATTTTTTTCCCCCAAAAAAGGCGTTTGAAAAATTATTGCGCGAATACCGTGCAAGATAAAAAGTTGCAACGACCGTCATTTTATTCCCTAGGGTATCTGCTAAAAAAAACATATATAATGTTTGGGGGTTCTGAGTAATTTTCTAGCAAAAGAATTATGATTTGTACATGTAGGAGAGAAGTGCCAGAATAGGCCCGGTATGGAAGTGGTATAAAAAGCCCTGTATGGAAGTGGTTAAGGGGAACTCCGCCGCAAAAAAAAATAAAAAATGCGTGCGGTTCCCACAAATATCCAGATCTGGTGTGGATTTTAAGGGGAACTCCACCCCAAATTTAAAAAAAAATGGCGTGGAGTCCCCCCAAAAATCCACACCAGACCCTTATCCAAGCACGCAACCTGTCAGGCCACAGGAAAAAAGGGGGGACGAGAGAGCGCCCCCCTCCCTCCTGAACCGTACCAGGCCACATGCCCTCAACATGGGGAGGATGTCCCCATGTTGATGGGGACAAGGGCCTCATCCCTACAACCCTTGCCCGGTGGTTGTGGGGGTCTGCGGGCGGGGGGCTTATCGGAATCTGGAAGACCCCTATAACAAAGGGGACCCCCAGATCCCGGCCCCCCTGTATGAAATGGTAATGGGGTACAAATGTACCCCTACCATTTCACAAAGAAAGTGTCAAAAATGTTAAAAATGACAAGAGCCGGTTTTTGACAATTCCTTTATTAATGTCTTCTCTTTTCTTCCATCTTCTTCCATCTTCTTCTTCCATCTTCTTCTTTTCTCCATTCGGGTTTCTTCCTCCATCTTGTTCTTCATCTTCCTCTTCATCTTCACCTTTATCTTCATCTTCATCTTCCTTCTTCCTTCGGTCTTCTCGTCCGCATCTTGCTCCGGCTTCTTCTTTCTTCTTCGGCCGCTCCGTTTGAATTGGAGGTTCCCGCTGTGTGACGATTCAGTTCTCCTCTTGGTCCGCTGCCACCCGGTGGCTCCGCCCCCCTCTGACACCACGGGAAAAGTCCCAGTGAAATCCATGTGCGTCAGAGGGGGGCGGGGTCACCGGGTGGCAGCGGACCCAGAGGAGAACTGAAGAACTGAAGCGTCGCACAATGGGAACCTCCAATTCAAACGGAGCAGCCGAAGAAGAAAGAAGTCGGAGCAAGATGCGGACGAGAAAACAGAAGGAAGAAGGAAGATGAGGAAGAAGGAAGATGAGGAAGAGGAAGAACCCCGAATGGAGAAAAGAAGAAGATGGAAGAAGATGGAAGAAAAGAGAAGACATTAATAAAGGAATTGTCAAAAACCGGCTCTTGTCATTTTTAAAATGTTTTAAACTTTCTTTGTGAAATGGTAGGGGTACATTTGTACCCCTTTACCATTTCATACAGGGGGGGGCGGGATCTGGGGGTCCCCTTTGTTAAAGGGGTCTTCCAGATTCCGATAAGCCCCCCGCCCGCAGACCCCCACAACCACCGGGCAAGGGTTGTGGGGATGAGGCCCTTGTCCCCATCAACATGGGGACATCCTCCCCATGTTGAGGGCATGTGGCCTGGTACAGTTCAGGAGGGAGGGGGGCCTGCCAGGTTGCGTGCTCGGATAAGGGTCTGGTATGGATTTTTGGGGGGACTCCACGCCATTTTTTTTTTTAAATTTGGGGTGGAGTTCCCCTTAAAATCCATACCAGATCTGAAGGGCCTGGAATGGATATTTGGGGGAACCGCACGCATTTTTTTAAAATTTGCGGCAGAGTTCCCCTTAATATCCATTCCAGACCTGATGGGCCTGGTAATGGAATTTGGGGGGACCCCCACGCTTTTTTTTTTGTTATCAAAGACTTTCAATGACTTTTATCTGTATTGACGAGAACCAGCAATTCATTACAGCCGCGAGTACTTTTAAATGACTATTATTTTACTTTAGAAATGTAATTTTGCTCTGGAACTGTTATAAACATGGAAAACATGCGCTACTTTACAGGCATACTATAGACACCCCCCCGGGTATGATATTTAGGGCCAGTTCACACCGGATGCAGTGCAGTGGGTTTTTTTGATGCATGAAAAACGCAAAGAAAGTTGATCACATTAATGCCAATGGCATAGTTCACACCACTGCAGTCCTTTCCAGTGCGTTTCAGAATAGCAAAAAAAAATTGGTCATGCTGCATTTTTTAGGTACAGAACTGTACTGGACCGCAGTAAAACACATCAAAAACGCAACGGAACGTACCAAAAATGCACCAGGATGCACCTAAATGCACCAAAGACGCACTGCAACACACTTGTCCTAAGTGAAAAGAGGGGGGAAAAAACACTGGACTGCATCAAAAACGCATCAAAAATGCACTGGAATGTGCCAAAAACGCGCATGCAGAAAAGCACCTGGAACGCATCCAGACTGCGTTTCTATGGTGTGAACTAGGGCCAGTTCACACCATAGAAATGCAATCCGGATGCGTTCCAGGTGCTTTTCTGCATGCACGTTTTTGATGCGTTCCAGTGCATTTTTGGTACGTTTTTGATGCAGTCCAGTGTTTTTTTTTCACCCCTCTTTTTTATTTTCCTCCCATAAGGACAAGTGTGTTCCAGTGCGTTTTTGGTGCATTTAGGTGTGTTCCTGTGCGTTTCAGTGCGTTTATGATGCGTTTTGCTGCGTTCCAGTACAGTCGAGTTCAGGTAAAATGCAGCATGTTCTACTTTTTTTGTGGAACTGGAACGCACTGGAACAAACACTGCCATTTAGAACCATATAACCAACTTTCCATGCATTTTTGATGCATAAAAAACGCAATGGACTGCATGTGATGTGAAATGGCCCTTAAGCAATTTGGCATATTTAAAGGCACTTCTCCTTGTTTTGTTTTTGGTGTTGTCAAAATTGGTGACATTGATATATGTCCCTTAGGGTGGGACCTGGGCCCCCATTTTAAGGCCAATAACTAGAAGATAAGCCAGCCAAGTGGGGACTAGCAAAATTAACATGTCAGTTCCCATAGACTGCAATGGTATTTGTTGGTGGGGGGGGGGTGGGTGATTGTCCCATCTCTAATTTTGTAGCATGCTGGATGATGTGCTTAATTTTGGACAGGGCGGGGAGGGTTATTTTCTGCTAGCTGCATTTGAGTTCTTCTGAGCATGCCCAGCCTGTTAGATTTTTTTTGGTGCTTTTTGTGTGTGAACAGCACCTGGATATTTCTGGGCATGCTCAGAGAGTGTTTTTATGGGTTAGTAATTAAAGGACATCCTTAACAGGTGTAGCCACTTTGAAGTTCAGTCTCTACATTGGGTGAACTCGCATTTTGGGTGTTCCATTGACTGTGAATGTGTTTTCAATTGCCTCATTAGCACACAAACCTATGTTATATAAAGCTCACAGATAGCATTCTCTACCTTGCCCTGAAAAGAGGCAAGCGTGTGTGTGTGTGCGCGTGTGTCCGTCCGGCAAAATGTACATTTTGGTGTCCTTATCGAGTTTGTAACACATATATTTTATTTGTTATGTCTTTGCAAAACAGAATGTTTGGTTTACTTTTGTGGATTGTATTTTTTTGTGTGGGGGAAATGTTCCCCTGAAATAATTTTGATGTTGTTAATGTGTGTCGTTTCTTCACTTTGATTTAATTGTCTGTGCTGCATTTTTTTGCGAAAACTTTCTCAAGATGTTGTGAGTCTGTAACTGTTTCAAATTGACCCTGTTTTTTATTTTTTTATTTATTTCTTTTTATTATTCTTTGTTTTGTTGACCAATAAAATTTGATGCAAAGTTTTGAGGTTTGTTTTGCGTTTTCTTTGCAACAAATGTGACAGCTGATTGGCATGTCAAAACAACAGGTGTGATTTGTCTACCCTGGTGCCTTCATGCTAGCATATGCATGTATTGTGTGCTGCCATGGAAAATCACCAGGAAATGAAAAATACAGAGCGGTAAGTATTCAATTTTCCTTTTTTACTGCAGTGGTTCTCAGCCTCAGTCCTCAAGTACCCCCAACAGGACATGTTTTGTGAATTTATCTGATCGAGAATTGCTTTCCAAAATACAAAACTATTGACTGTGATTTAAAGCACATGTGCAAGATGAAGAAAAATCTGAAAACATGGCCTGTTGGGGGTACTTGAGAAGCACGGATTTAGAGCACTGCACTTAAAAATAGCTCAAGGCAATACAATTCTAATTGTGGGCATTTTGAGGGAAACAAAGTAAGTGTATTAGAACCCCTGCTTGTGTTTTTTTTGTAGGTTGGGCTTTGTGTCCCCTTTTTAGTAAAATTGGCTTCACTTCCTGTCGCACAGCTAAACAGGAAGTGAAGGTAAAACCCTACCAATGTCTTTTCTTGGGGACACACAGATCAATCTAACTAGTGTCCCCATTAAGCAAATTGCACTCTAGCACTTTGTTGTGTACACCCCAAATCATTGGGTAGTTTGGGGTTTAGTAAAGACAAATCCACTCTGCAGTAAAAGTGTAGCTGCTAAAAATCTGTGGGATCACTGGTGATTGTAACATCCAATCATGTAAAAGCAAAGATGGTGTTTTTTTTGTTTGCTTGCATGTCCCCCTCGGATATTCAGCAAGTGCACTTGTAGTGCAAAGTAGATTTGCCTTTAGTAAATAAACCCCAAAGTCCAAAATACCTAATAATTTGGGGTGTAACCCACAAAATGCTGGAGTGCAATGTACATAATGGGGAAAGTATTTAGATTGACCTGTGTGTCCCCAAGGAAAGACATTGTTAGTGATTTCCCCTCACTTCCTGTGTGGCTATGTGACAGGAAGTGAATTATTTGGAAGGATAAAGTGTCCAAATTTGGGAGTTGTCTTCACCCTATCAGGGGTGCAGACATCCCCAAAAACTGTCCAGACTTGTAATCCCTCTGCACTCTATCTCCAAGCAAAAATAAGAAAGGATTTAATTTAGTTTAACTTTGCAAAGACACATTCCTAAGTTGAATTGTGATGCATGTCAATGGCCCATTTAGACCCTCTTTAATCACTTGAGATCAGCGCTATAACTGACCGACGGCCACAGCATGGTCCTCAATTGCCGGGAATCCGTCAATAAACGTCCTCCCCTTCGCGCGCGCTGTGGTCACCGAGTCACTGAGACTCGGGTGATGACAGATCCAAGTAAGGGGCCGATACCTGCCCTTTACCATGTGATCAGCTGTCAGCCAATGACAGCTGATCACGTGATGTAAACAAAAGCTGGGTAATGGTTTTTGTTTTCTCCTTGTGCTGACAGCGTGAGCATAAAAAAGGCAATCACCGGCTTATGTGCAAGGGACATTGAGCCCGAAGAGGAAGAGGCAATTCTGCGTCATCTGTGACAATCAGTAGCCCCTGCCAGTGCCATCTATCAATGCCCACCACTGGTGCCAATCAGTGCCACCTAGCAGTGCTGCCTATCAGTGCCCATCACTGCCAACTATCAGTGCCACCTAGCAGTGCCACTTCTTAATGCCCACCAGTGCCAACTAGCAATGCCACCTCTCTGTGCCCACCTTGCCACCTTATCAGTGCCCATCGGTGCAGCCCATCAGTGCAGTCTCATCAGTGTACATCAATGAAGGCGAAAAATTACCTTTTGTCGAAATTTTCGAAATATTAACCACTTTCCTACCGCCCACCGTCAAATTACGTCCTCGGCTTTGTGCAGTGACATCTGAATGATGCCTGCAGTTGCAGGCATCATTCAGATATCATTCTTTTCAGCCGGCGATTCTGTGCACGCTAAAAACGATCATAGCGGCAGTTCCGCCGCTTGATTGTTCTTATAGGCGGCGGGAGGGGACGTTCCCCCCCTCCCGCCGCCATCCGGTGCTTCTCCGGGCTCTCCCGTGCCATCTTGGGCTCAGAGAACGATTTGGCCGGCGCCGGATGGGAAGCATAGAGATGACTGGTGATGGTCACCAGTCATCTCTATGACCGTCGGAGGCCCGGGCGCGACGTTATGACATCACGCGGGGTTCCCATATGTAAACCAAGCCGTGATCTCGGCTGTCAGCATGAGATTGGTGAATTTTTTTGACCGATCTCATGCTTTCCAGCTTGGAGGAGAGATGAGGGGTCTTATTGACCCTGCATCTCCCCATAAAGAGGACCTGTCACAATAGATTTCTATTACAAGGGATGTTTACATTCCTTGTAATAGGAATAAAAGTGATCCAAAAAACAAAAAAGTAAAAAAAAGAGTAAGAAATACAAAAAAGTAAAAAAATAAAAAAAATAAAAAAAAAAAATAAAGAAAAAACTCCCATGTGCCCGGTAGCTCGCGCTCAGAAGCGAACACACATGTAAGTCCCGCCCACATATGTAAATGCCATTCAAACCACACATGTGAGGTATTGCTGCGTGCGTTAGAACGAGTGCAACAATTCTTGCACTAGATCCCCTCTGTAATGAGAAAATGGTAACGTGTAAAAAAATTTAAAGCATCACCTAGGGAGATTATTAAGTACTGAAGTTTGGTGTCATTCCATGAGTGTGCGCAATTTTAAAGCGTGACATTTTAGGTATCTATTTACTCGGCGTAACATAAGTTTAACAACATCTTTCACATTATCCCCAAAAATTGGGCTAACTTTACTGTTTTTGTAATTTTTTTACATTCATGACACCATTTTTTTACCAAAAAAAAGGCGTTTGAAAATGTACAGGTCCTTCTCAAAAAATTTGCATATTGTGATAAAGTTCATTATTTTCTGTAATGTACTGATAAACATTAGACTTTCATATATTTTAGATTCATTACACACAACTGAAGTAGTTTAAGCCTTTTCTTGTTTTAATATTGATGATTTTGGCATACAGCTCATGAAAACCCAAAAATCCTATCTCAAAAAATTAGCATATTTTATCCGACCAATAAAAGAAAAGTGTTTTTAATACAAAAAAAGTCAACCTTCAAATAATTATGTTCAGTTATGCACTCAATACTTGGTCGGGAATCCTTTTGCAGAAATGACTGCTTCAATGCGGCGTGGCATGGAGGCAACCATCCTGTGGCACTGCTGAGGTGTTATGGAGGCCCAGGATGCTTCGATAGCGGCCTTAAGCTCATCCAGAGTGTTGGGTCTTGCGTCTCTCAACTTTCTCTTCCCAATATCCCACAGATTCTCTATGGGGTTCAGGTCAGGAGAGTTGGCAGGCCAATTGAGCACAGTAATACCATGGTCAGTAAACCATTTACCAGTGGTTTTGGCACTGTGAGCAGGTGCCAGGTCGTGCTGAAAAATGAAATCTTCATCTCCATAAAGCTTTTCAGCAGATGGAAGCATGAAGTGCTCCAAAATCTCCTGATAGCTAGCTGCATTGACCCTGCCCTTGATAAAACACAGTGGACCAACACCAGCAGCTGACATGGCACCCCAGACCATCACTGACTGTGGGTACTTGACACTGGACTTCAGGCATTTTGGCATTTCCCTCTCCCCAGTCTTCCTCCAGACTCTGGCACCTTGATTTCCGAATGACATGCAAAATTTGCTTTCATCCGAAAAAAGTACTTTGGACCACTGAGCAACAGTCCAGTGCTGCTTCTCTGTAGCCCAGGTCAGGCGCTTCTGCCGCTGTTTCTGGTTCAAAAGTGGCTTGACCTGGGGAATGCGGCACTTGTAGCCCATTTCCTGCACACGCCTGTTCACGGTGGCTCTGGATGTTTCTACTCCAGACTCAGTCCACTGCTTCCGAAGGTCCTCCAAGGTCTGGAATGGGTCCTTCTCCACAATCTTCTTCAGGGTCCGGTCACCTCTTCTCGTTGTGCAGCGTTTTCTGCCACACTTTTTCCTTCCCACAGACTTCCCACTGAGGTGCCTTGATACAGCACTCTGGGAACAGCCTATTCGTTCAGAAATTTCTTTCTGTGTCTTACCCTCTTGCTTGAGGGTGTCAATGATGGCCTTCTGGACAGCAGTCAGGTCGGCAGTCTTACCCATGATTGCGGTTTTGAGTAATGAACCAGGCTGGGAGTTTTTAAAAGCCTCAGGAATCTTTTGCAGGTGTTTAGAGTTAATTAGTTGATTCAGATGATTAGGTTAATAGCTCGTTTAGAGAACCTTTTCATGAAATGCCAATTTTTTGAGATAGGAATTTTGGGTTGTCATGAGCTGTATGCCAAAATCATCAATATTAAAACAAGAAAAGGCTTGAACTACTTCAGTTGTGTGTAATGAATCTAAAATATATGAAAGTCTAATGTTTATCAGTACATTACAGAAAATAATGAACTTTATCACAATATGCTAATTTTTTGAGAAGGACCTGTATTGCGCAAATACCGAGCAAGATAAAAATTTGCAATGACCGCCATCTTATTCCCTAGGGCAGTGATGGCGAACCTTGGCACCCCAGATGTTTTGGCACTACATTTCCCATGATGCTCAAGCACTCTGCAGTGTAGTTGAGCACCATGGGAAATGTAGTTCCAAAACATCTGGGGTGCCAAGGTTCGCCATCACTGCCCTAGGGTGTCTGCTAAAAAAACATATATAATGTTTGGGGTTTTGAAGTAATTTTATAGCCATAAATGTATGATTTTTACATGAAGGAGAGAAGTGCCAGAATAGGCCCAGTGCTGAAGTGGTTAAAATATCCCTTTTTTTTTTTTAACACGCCCTTTTGTATTTATAGAAAACAAAAACCGCAGAGGTGATCAAATAGCACCAAAAGAAAGCTCTATTTGTGTGCCAAAAAATAATACATTTTCATTGGGTTACAGTGTTGTATGAGTGCGCAATTGTCATTCAAAGTGCATCAGCGCTGAAACGTGAAAATTGGTCTGGGCAGGAAGGGGGTTTAAGTGGCCAGTAAGCAAGTGGTTAATATAAGGCTACATGCACACGGACGTTTTTCCAGCCGCTTGTTTGAGCGTTTTTTGCAGCTTAAAAACCCCTCTCCATGTTAGCCTATGGCCTCATGCCCACCATGGCGTTTTTGAGCTGTAAATGGCATAGCTGTTTTTAGGCACCATGTACACGGGACGCTGGTGCAAAGTGTTCAGAACTAAGGTTGAAAGCGGCGTTTAGAAACGCGCGCTTTGTGGCGTTTGCATGCCGCGTTTTACCACATTTGCGTCTATATGCGTTTAGTTAGGAAACATGATAAGGAGGCGCCCTAAGCTCAAAAACAGTATTATTAACGGTTTCAGCTATTTTGTGAGACAAGAGTGAGTATCAGCAGCTGAGAGAGCAGCAGTGTAGTTGTATTTAGCGTGTCACTTGCCACATCACTTGCCCCAAGTTGTGGATTGTCCACTTGCCACGTCAGCTGCCCCAAGTTGTGGATTGTTCACTTGCCACGTCAGCTGCCCCAAGTTGTGGATTGTCCACTTGCCACGTCAGCTGCCCCAAGTTGTGGATTGTTCACTTGCCACGTCAGCTGCCCCAAGTTGTGGATTGTGCACAATTCAATGGAAGCAATTTCATTTATTTTTTGATAGATATATATATATTTTTAATGGTTTTTCCTTAATTGCCATAATTTTGTAGTTTATCAATGTAAAAAAATAGGTCACCTTTAAAAACGCTTCTAAACTAAAATGCGGCTAAACGCCGGGACCGCGTCTGAAACGTGAAAATCTTTGGCGTCTGAAGGCATTTTTAGGCTTTGTGAAAAACTAGTTTAAACGCAACTGCAGATTTTTTTTGCCAGGCCAAAAACAGTGTTTTGGATGTAAGAGAATTTAAATGGACCCGCATCCAAAATGCAAGTACCGCAAATTTGCGGCAATTTTTTATTTTTTTAAACCTGTTTATGGCTGGTTGTTAAAGGAAATGTAATAAAAATAAACATTGCCGGCTCTAAAAAAAAAAAAAAAACGTGAAAAAAAACAGCGTGGGGTCACCCCCCAGGTCCATACCAGGCCCTTGGGTCTAGTATGGATTCAAAGGGGACCCCCGACCAAACTTGAAAAAAAAATGGCGTGGGGGTCCCCCCAAAATCCATACCAGGCCCTTCAGGTCTGCTATGGATTTTAAGGGGAACCCTGCACCAAACTTAAAAAAAAAATAGTGTGGGGGTCCCCCTAAAAATCCATACCAGGCCCTTCAGGTCTTGTATGGATTTTAAGGGGAACCCCGCGCCAAACGAAAAAAAAAAAGCGTGTGGTTCCCTAAAAATCCACACCAAACCCTTTATCCGAGCACGCAACCTGGCAGGCCGCAGGGGAAGAGGGGGGGACGAGAGAGCGGCCCCACCTCCCTTCTGAACCGTACCAGGCCACATGCCCTCAACATGGGGAGGATGTCCCCATGTTGATGGGGACAAGGGCCTCTTCTCGACAACCCTGGCCGTTGGTTGTCGGGGTCTGCGGGCGGGGGGCTTATTGGAATCCGGGAGCCCCCTTTAATAAGGGGGCCCCCAGACGCCGGCCCCCCACCCTATGTGAATGAGTATGGGGTACATTGTACCCCTACCCATTCACCTGGTGGCAAAAAAAGTTAATAAAAAACACAGCACAGGTTTTTAAAGTAATTTATTAGGCAGCTCCGAGGGTCTTCCTGCCGGGCGCCCCACTATCTTCTTCCAGCTCTTTTGCTAGCGGGGTCCCGGGCTTCCTCGTCGTCTTCTTACGACTTCAGGGGTCTTCCTGCCGGGCGCCCCGCTATCTTCTTCCAGCTCTTTTGCTAGCGGGGTCCCGGGCTTCAGCGTTGTCTTCTTCCGACTTCGGGGGTCTCTTGTTCTGTTCTCCGGTGTCGTCTCCGCGCTCTCCGGTGTCGTCTCCGCGCTCTCCGGTTCTTCTCCCGCTCTCCGGTTCTTCTCCCGCTCTCTGGTGCCTTCTCCACGATCTCCGGTTCTTTCTGCCTTCTGCCGGGCGCCCCGCTATCTTCTTCCAGCTCTTTTGCTAGCGGGGTCCCGGGCTTTAGCGTCGTCTTCTTCCCTCTTCTCTCCGCCCGATGTTGCCTCGTCGCTGTCCGCCGTTACAATGCTCTGGCCGCGGAGCGCACCCACTTATATTGGCATGGGGCGTGGTCACCGGGTGATGCCACCCGCTGACCCCGCCCCCGTAGCACGTCACAGTCCCATCATTCCCCAGGACTGTGACATCATACGGGGGCGGGGTCAGCGGTGGCATCACCCGGTGACCACGCCCCATGCCAATATAAGTGGGTGCGCTCCGCGGCCAGAGCATTGTAACGGCGGACAGCGACTAGGTAACATCGGGTGGAGAGAAGAGGGAAGAAGATGACGCTGAAGCCTGGGACCCGGCTAGCAAAAGAGCTGGAAGAAGATAGCGGGGCGCCCGGCAGAAGGCAAAAAGAACCGGAGATCGTGGAGAAGGCACCGGAGAGCGGGAGAAGAACCGGAGAGCGCAAAGACGACACCGGAGAACAGAACAAGAGACCCCCGAAGTCGGAAGAAGACGACGCTGAAGCCCGGGACCCCGCTAGCAAAAGAGCTGGAAGAAGATTGCGGGGAGCCCGCAGGAAGACCCCTGAAGTCGGAAAAAGACGACGAGGAAGCCCGGGACCCTGCTAGCAAAAGAGCTGGAAGAAGATAGCGGGGTGCCCGGCAGGAAGACTCCCGGAGCTGCCTAATAAATTACTTTAAAAACCTGTGTTGTGTTTTTTATTAACTTATTTTGCCACCAGGTGAATGGGTAGGGGTACGATGTACTCCATACTCATTCACATAGGGTGGGGGGCCGGCATCTGGGGGTCCCCTTATTAAAGGGGGCTCACGGATTCTGAAAAGCCCGCCGCCTGCAGACCCCGACAACCAATGGCCAGGGTTGTCGGGCAGAGGCCCTTGTCCCCATCAACATGGGGGCAGGGTGCTGTGGGGTGGGGGGCCGCAGGTCGCCCCCTTGCCCCAAAGAACCCACCCCCCATGTTGAGGGCATGCGGCCTGGTACGGTTCAGGAGGGAGGGGGGCTGCTCTCGTCCCCCCTCTTCCCCTCCGGCCTGCCAGGTTGCATGCTCGGATAAGGGTCTGGTATGGATTTTGGGGGAACCCCCACTCCGTTTTTTCGGCTTAGGGGGTTCCCCTTAAAATCCATACCAGACCTAAGGGCCTGGTATGCTCCTGGAGGGGAACCCATGCCGGTTTTTTCATAAAAATTTGGCCTCATGATTCATACCAAACACGGGACAGCGAGGCTGCCGAGAACCATCGCTATGCCATCGCGCTGGAGACATTCTTGGCCAGCTAGTCGCCTCTAGGACACGACTTGAGCGGCTGCTTCACGCTCAGGTCGTGTCCAAGTTGCCTCGCAAAGTCGCGCTGTCCCTGTGTCAGCCGGCACACGAGTCGCCCCGCGAGTCGGATCGGCTTCATCCGACTTCCCGAGCGACCTCTATTCAAATCAATGGGCTCCCATAGGGAACCATTAATTTTCAATAGAGCGCCGCTGACATTTGTATTTACTATAACAGTGCGCTGCTGGTTCCTGCGCCCAATGAAGGAGTTATCCGGCGCACCAATTAAGGGATCAACCAGCGCAGCGCACTGTTATTAGTAAATCAGCCCCTGTGTGTTATGTTTTATAAAAGTTTTTCAGAAGTTTTAACAAAGTTTTCTTATTAAAATACGGTTTTAAAAATATATATGTCCTTTTGTAATGTGGATTCATATTACAACCTTTCATTTATTTAATTTATTTTTCAAGCTTATATAGTATTAATTGTAATTATCTTGGTTTAAAGATTCTATTATAGTTCTTTCATAAGGGGATGGGTCTGAATTTTAGTAAATCGCCATTCATGTGGGGTAAGTCCATTTTGGAACTGTATATGCTTATCTGTGCATGTAGTGCAGCGTGACCACAAGATAAATATCTTTCCTTAGGATTGATGGGTAGATTGATATTTTCAAAAAGACCTATGTTTCTAGAGCCCCTCTTTCCTATAATTGGGACACTAATATCTATCTCTGACCATATTAAGGCAGAATCTTCCCGACCATAGTATTGGTTACGATGTATGAGTACACATCTTTTTATAGTATTACGGGCTTCGGTCTTCAAAATCCCATCAAAAATGGCACTGCGGCTAAATACACAGGCCATTATGAACTTCGGTCTTCATAATCTTACCAGAAATGGCCGCCGCGGTTACACCCAATAGGCCACTTTGGACTTCGGTCCTCAAAATCCCACCAAATATGGCCGCCGTAATTATACGCGTAGGCTCAAAAGGGTCATGGTGCACTATAAATGGATGTGAAGCAATCAAAGACGTACGCTCCAGATGACTTCAGAGTGACGAAACACTTATGGTTTATCATTTAGCTTCTCTATCTGAGGCTTAAACACAGGCTTTTTCAGCACTACCCCCCATAGTTGAATGAGGACACACTTGTTATAGGCACACAGGCATCAACATCCCCACAAAGTAATCCCAGCACATTTACTAAGGGATAAGGTCTAGGTCTCTTTAGACCCCTCCCCAAGCACCAGTCACCTTACCATATTCAAGCCATTTAGGCATATACCAACTAATAGAACAGCACCATATCTACTTCACTTTCTTATTTTCCTAGTGGATAATGGGTGGAATGCCTGGCTCCTTAAAATTTCTAGCTCTACGTCTATATCAGTGAAGGTACTAGTCTTAGGTGATACACAGAGATAAAAAAAAAAAATCCTCCTACATAAGTTGTACCTGTTTATCTGCAGCCATTTCTTCTCTACATCAGATCAAAGTACAGAATTGACAGAGCTTCTCTTAGCTTCTGGTGGGGGGGGGGGGGGTCTGATGTCACACTGCAAAGCTTAGAGAGGTGAGATCTGTTTAATCCCCTTTACACAGCACACAAGAAAACATGCACAGCTGAGGCTACCAATCACAAGCTGTGTGCTTGAGTTCCCCTGTAAAAACACTTTCCCCATCTGGACTCAACCTCTAAACAAATTTTGTCCTGAAGAGCTCAGTGTTACAAAAATTGTTGAACGTGGATCCCGCTGCCTCCTTTGCTACCCTTTGCTGAATATTCTACCATGACTGTGCTGTAGTCACCCTACCAGTCCTAATACAAAGTCTTTTGTAAAAAGGCCACAGATAGCCTTCTTCCTCACTGTCCCTTTGACCGCCTCATTGACCTATACCTGGAACCTCTCCCCCTCGTATCTATTCACTTTCCATCTCCAAAGCATGGGCCACGTTTGAGTATATTCAGGAGAATCTCCAGAAAGGATTTATCAGGAAATCCAATTTACGCACTGGGCAACGTTTTTTTGTGAAAATAAAATATGAATCACTCTGGCCTTGTATTCACTACAGAGGGCCTAATGGTTAAATGATGACTATAAGCCTCCTCTCTCCAATTAGCACCAGTAGGAGTGCAACAAGATGTTCTCCATTTTAGATGATATGGATATATGCATAGGGAACACAAGCAGAGTGCCACATAGTGTAAAACCAAAGTTCAAATGTTTTGTTTTTTTTTCCAGAAAAAAAACAACAAAGTTTATTGATTCAAGTTTAACACTTACAGTCCAAAGTACCATAATCTCTTCAAATACAGTCAACATGACCGTACTACTTACAATACATGCAATGAATTTTAAACACAATTGTCACCATCCTGAGTATTCATACTGCCATGAGCGGCCACCGCACCTCCCCCAAGGCACTGTCTGTGCCCGGACAATCTGCCCATTATACTCCCGTGCCTACGCACTTAAGTAGCATATCAACCCACATTTAGTCTCAAAAGTCTGTCCATAATTAGGTCGTCCGGAGCTAGCCCCGGTGTTCCCAACCACAGGTCCCATAATTTTTCAAACTTTCCAGAGCATCCCCTATGTTGGTATATAACCTTTTCCATTCTCAGTGCGTTACCAAGTGCATTAATCCATTCCTTGACTGTGGGGGATGATTCAGACTTCCAATGTTGCATAATCATTTTGCGGGCCATGAAAAGGGCCCTAGTGAGGGCTTCCCTAATATGGGGTTCCCATTCCAGCTCATCTAGCAGATTCAGAAGACATTGTTTTGGATCTAATGGGACTGACACCTGGAATACTGTGTTCAGCGTGTCTATCACCCCCTTCCAATAGGTATGCAACTTGGGACAGCGCCAGAGCATGTGTATCAGGTCCCCATGGTCTCTTTTACATCTCGTACAGGTCGGTGCGGGCAGCAGTCCCATACCATATAATTTGTGAGGCGTGTAGTATACTCTCAGGAGTGTATATAGTTGCGTCAGCCGCTGTGTCACATTGAGGGAGCATACGGTAACCGACTGCAGGGCCTCCTCCCACTGATCCTCATCCAGGGGTCCTACATCCGTTTCCCTTTAACAGTCAGGGGGTGTTTTGTGAGAAGTTTACAAAGCAGCGTACCGTAGCTCTGGGAAATGAAGCCCTTAGACGTCTCTGCACCCCTAAGCTGCAAGAGAAGTGGAGGGGAATCTACATGCCACTCTGAGACCCTTGACTGAGCTGTAAATGCATGCCGAAGCTGCAGATAGTAGAAAAGCATGTTCGCAGGCAAATGATATGCCTCCCTTAAAGTCTCAAAGGGCAGTAACTTGCCGTTCCCAATAATTTGTGTCAGGTAGCAGACTCCATATCTCTTCCACCTGTCCCCATGCTGTAATTTGGCTAGCTCGGGATAGGAATCATTTGCCCAGATAGGGCTGAACTCTGTAATACCTGAGGCCCCCTGTAGATATTTAGTTTTATTCCATATCTTCTGTATTAAACTGTACGTAGGGAAGCTTTTGTGAGGCCTTCCAAAAGCTAGGGCCTCAAGCGCTGTCAGAACTGACTTTCCCCCCACTGTCCAAAGCATAATATGTTCAGAGGCGCCATGGCTTCTACCCGCCGTGTCACCCTCCAAAACCATGGTACCTATCAGATGCTGCAATTGCGACGCCAGATAGTACAACCACGGATTCGGCAAAGCAAGGCCACCTTCACCCTTGGGGCGTTGCAAGTGCTCTAATTTTATCCTGGGGGGCGATTTTTCCAGATCAGTTCGCGAAATATGGTATTCACTATTCTGAAGATCTTCAGTAGGATCACTACCGGGGAATTGTGGAGCATGTACAGCAGTTGGGGCATAAGAATCATTTTAATTAGATTCACTCTGCCCGCAACCGACATACACAGAGTGTTCCACGTTTTAACCCGAGATCGGAATCTGGCCAGCAGCGGGGAGATATTGAGCTGACTGTATTCCCTGATATGCAGCGTCACTTGTATCCCCAGATATTTGAAGGAGGTGGCTACAGGAATACCCCCCACCCGGTCTCCGTGATGTAACAGGACATCATCCAGTGGCATTAAGGCTGACTTGGTCCAATTTATTTTAAGGCCCGAGAACTCCCCAAACCGAGCCACCGTCTCCATCGTCTCGCTCAGGGATTGCTCTGTATCACCCAGCAGAATCATTGTATCGTCTGCATAAAGCATCACTTTCTCCTGTCTTTCCGCATAGCAGAAGCCAGTGATACCTCAATGGTCTCTAATCCGAATCGCCAATGGTTCTATAGCCAAGGCAAACAGCAGGGGGGACAAAGTTCAAATGTTTATTCAAAAACGATAAGATGCACTTACATTTTTCTGTGTCATATCCGACACAAGGGGAACTACAGCGTGGCAATACCACCACCGCTGGCTCCAGCCACGAACACAGACTGTGAGCCCTACTGGCTGGTACAAGGTGACGTCACACAGAGGCTCAGCCTTACGCGTTTTAAAGCATGCCGCTTCTGATGAGTACATCATGTCAAAACGTGTAAGGTGGAGCCTCTGAGTGACATCACCTCGTACCAGCCTGTGATGGCTTGCAGCCTGTGCTCACGGCTGGAGCCAACGGTGCTTGCTTTTTGGCTGTAGTTCACTTTGTGTCTGGTTTGCAATTTATCATTTTCGTATAAACATTTGAATTTTGGTTTTAAACTATGTGGCACTCTGCTTGTGTTTCCTATGCATATATCCATATCATCTGAAATGGAGAAGATCTTGTTGCACTCCTATTGATGCTATTTGGAAAGAGGAGGCTTATAGTATTCGGCTGAAAGATTCCCCGTGAGAGGACATTCCAAAGATCATTATTCACACAGCTATCGTGCTCTTCCCAAGTATCTGTTTTTTGGGGGGTGAGAGACAGATATTTTTGGTGGACACTTGTGAATTATTTGCACGTTTGCACTTTGTGGTGTTTTGAACATTTACTTAATTTTAGACTTTTATGAACTTTTTTGTTTAGTTTGTTCTAAAATATGTTTTTTCTGCACTGCCACTTCATTCACTTTGGAGGTCCATGTAAGACCAATATTTCAGCAGATCTATATACTTTTGAGAATCCTTTTGCACGTATTTGTTTCAAGAAGGTTTAATTTTGTTCCAAAGGCAGGTTAGCTTGATAATAGAGTCATTGGTTTATGTGGTTGCACTGTCACTTTATTTAAGTTTGAAGGCCTTATATAAATCCATTAGGTAAAATTAAGGTTCACAACACATTCATTACTCCAAGTTTGATGGTGTTAGGCCCATTTAATGCATCCCACTATAAATTTTCAAAGATCTTCAAGGTGGTCATTATTATTTTTTTTATTGATTTTTCATATATACTGTGATATAGTGTCTGCTGCTTATTTTTTTAAAAAGCATCTTGATTAGAGTTGAGCGGACACCTGGATGTTCGGGTTTGACGGGTTCGGCCGAACTTCGGAAAAAAGTTCGGGTTCGGGACCGATCTTTAACCCGAACCTGAACCCGAACCCCATTAAAGTAAATGGGGACCCGGACTTCTAAGGACTAAAAAGGCTCTAAAAAAGTAATGGAAAGGGCTAGAGGGCTGCAAATGGCAGCAAAATGTTAAGAGCATGGCAAGTGCTCTGCAAACAAATGTGGATAGGGAAATAACTTAAAATAACATAAAAAAAATAAAAAAATAAAAAAATATGCTGGAGGCCCCCTTTTCAGCAGAAGAGGTACAGGAAGTCATTAAGAACCTCAGAAACTCAACGGCACGATGCCACACATATGGTGGGAATGCCCCAGAATACGCCCTTTCTGGAATAAATTATTCAATTTAATGGATAAGCTAGTGGGAAAATAAAATACTTTGAAATAAAAATGTAGCGGGGTGCTAAATTTAAGGGAAGTGTTTGAGTGGTAAATAGGCTCAAACACCCTAATTCTGTCGGATTCATGGACCATTTTGTCCTCGGGGGACAGTATTGGTGTGCAGTTCCCTGCGGCCTACAGGTGGCGCTGCCATGGTAGGCTAGGGTTGAACCGCCGATACAGTGCTGTGCCTTTTGTGTCCCCTCTTGGCAGTAGTACAGCGGGGCGGGGAACCTGCTGTGCATGCCGGGAGAGCATATAAAAGGGGCAGACCTTTGGCCTGGGGGCTGATGTCCAGTGGGGTCCGCGCCCAGGTGCCTTCGGCCTGGGTGCATGTGTTCCTGTTCCATCTCGGGCACCTTTAGCCTGGGGTGAGGTACTATCCTGAGTTCCTGCTGCCCTGGGTATGGAGGCCTAGGGGCGGGAGTAAAGCCTGGAGTCCAGAGCCTTCGTCTGGAGTCCACTAAGGGTCGAGGAGTCTTAGGGTGCTGCCTCGTGTAGGGGACCCTGTTCCAGGGAAGGGAGGATCATTCTGATGGACCGATGCGGGATTCACGGTGAAGGGTCTGTTGACTCCCTGGAGAGATGTCTTCCCCTTGATATGGGCTAGGTTCATAGAAGGAGAAGCTCAAGGTCATCTTGACTGTATCAGAGGCCTTATTCACCCGGCCCGTGGCAGGGGCCTTATACACCCTGGTCTGTGGCAGAGACCAAAGTTCTCCAGGCCTGTGGCAGGGGCCTTGTACACCCGGTCTGTGGCAGAGACCAACCTCAAGGTCTGTGGCAGAGACCGTGCACCTAAAACTGTTTGAGAAACCTAAGCAGTGAAGTGAATGTGCTACGTTTGTGCCTGGACCTCCTCCACACCTTAAGCTGTCCTGTTTCTTTGCTCTAACCTTTTCTATCCGAGTAGAGTTTATTTTGCCATGAGAGAATAAGAGTTGTAGTTTCAGCTGGTGTGGACATTGACTTTACTGGGAATTAAAGGACTTTCCTCTACCTACAGTAGAGGTCAGAATCATCCTCTGGAGGAGTTTTGACTCCGGCTGTGGACACGTCCCGTCAAGTACACCGCTCAACCTCTTTATATAGGAGGGTACGGGCTGGTAGTGCGGTGTGCCTTTCTCCCTCCTGCGAGGAGCCAACAACATAACACACTGCAAAATATTTTTTGTGGCCCTAAATGGCGTTTTTTGGAAGACCACAACACACCCACAGTATGTAACCACTGAATCGCACAGCTGCAGAACTGCAGAAAATGCTATTCAAAAAAAATGTTGTTTTTTTAGTATAGAACAGTAGAAGACAAATATATAGAAATTGTTTATTTCACACACCTCCACATATGTATAACACACTGCAAAATATTTTTTGTGGCCCTAAATGGCGTTTTTTGGAAGACCACAACACACCCACAGTACGTAACCGCTGAATCGCACAGCTGCAGAACTGCAGAAAATGCTATTCAAAAAAATTTTTGTTTTTTTAGCATAGCACAGTAGAAGACAAATATGGTTTATTTCACACGCCTCCACATATGTATAACACACTGCAAAATATTTTTTGTGGCCCTAAATGGGTCTTTTTGCAAGAGTACATTAAAGTGCAAATTTTTATTTATTTTTTTGCCCTAAATGGGTCTTTTTTTGCACGAGCAAAATAAAATGCAATTTTTTAAAATATTTTTTTGCCCTAAATGGGTCTTTTGGAAAAGAGCACAATAAAGTGCCTTTTTTTTGCCCTAAATGGGTCTTTTTCCAAGAGCAGAATACACCCACAGTATGGAAACGGTGTATCTCTCAATGTAATATATGCAGTGCTGGTGCACTGAGCTTGCAGATAAAAGTTAGATTTTCTCTGACACTGGGCTCATGGCAGTGTAAAAAGACTGTGCACTGCAACACAAACAGGTAAACCTATGCAGATCGCTGAGTTATATCTCTGAATCTGGACTCCTATTCCTATATAATAAATCTCTCTCCCTGAAAGCACCAACAGGAACCTGGCCCTACACTACACTGTCTCTCTATCCTTTCCCTCAGATTCCAGAATCAGGACTAACTCATGTATTTTCAATCTCTCCCAATAAGCAACAGCAGCAGACAAGATCCTCTCCTTATCTATTCTGAAGCAGAGTGACGTGTGCTGTGTGCCTCTAGCTTATATAGAAGCTGGGTCACATGTTGCACTGACCAATCACAGCCATGCCATTAGTAGGCATGGCTATGATGGCTTCTAAGGGCACACCAGCTAATCAAAAGGTGATTGGCTGGCCCCTGAACCATTTCTAACTGCGCCATTAGATTGCCGAACCCGAACTCGAACACGGACTTTCACGCAAAGTCCGGGTTCGGGAAAAAGCTAAAGTTCGGTACTAATCTTGATATCTGTAGCGCGGATACTTTATATACATTCATTCAGGTTTCTGAATGGCCCTAAAGCCCCGTACACACGATCGGATAACCTATGGATTTTCGTCCGATGGATTTGTCCATCGGAAATCCGATGAAACTGTTTTTCATCAGTCTTGGCCACACACCATCAGTCAAAAAACTGACCGTTCCAAACGCGGTGACGTAAAACACTCCGATGAGCCGAGAAAAATTAAGTTTAATGCTTCTGAGCATGCGTCGACTTTATTCTAAGCATGCGTGGGTTTTTTAACCGATGGACTTGCCCATAGACGATCGGAAATTTCCATCGGTTTTTTATCCAAAGGGAAATTTTAAAACAAGTTCTATTTTTCACAACCGATGGAAAAAAGACCGATGGGTACCATACACGATCGGTTGGTCTGATGAAAACCATCCATCGGACGGTTTTCATCAGTCAAACCGATCGTGTGTACGGGGCTTTACAGTGAAAATACTGTGAAATGTGTGCTGGAACAAGAGATTACTAGCAGGAAGCTGGTTTGGTATGATGACCAAGCAGGGGCACGACTGGGAAATAGCAACTGAACCTTGTGACTCCATAACAGGAAGTAACAGAATAAGGGTCATTACCGGGTAATATTTTGATGAAAGCTGCAGAGTTAAAAAGATTAAAAAAATCACTTTTGAAATGACATTAACATATTAAAGGGGTTGTAAACCTTCGTTTTAGAAAAAAAATAACAAACATATCATAATTACCTCCACTTTACAGTTTGTTTTGCACAGAGTGGCCCCATACATCATCTTCTGGGGTCCCCCAACAGTGCTTGCCGCTTGCGGCTCCTCCTCACATCGATAAACCCCCTAAGAGAAGCGCTCTCCCTGGGGGTTACCGTGCGTGCGCTCCCAAGTCCAGCATTTGCATCCATAGACACAGAATGCCGGACTTGGCCCCCCGGAGCCCCCGTCATTGGATTTGATTGACAGCAGTGGGAGCCAATGGCTACGCTGCTATCAATCTATCCAATCAAGTGCAGAGAACCCCAGCCAGAGAGATAGAGCGTGTCTCTGGTGGAGGAACGAACGGGCTCAGGTGAGTGAAATGGGTGGGGGGCTGGGGGGCTGGGGGGCTGCTCATTGATAGGATGCATTAAGGTGAAAAAAATAACCTTTAAAGCTTATATGAGAGTTTAGCAATTGGGTTTCCTTTTACTTTCATGTTCAAGTATTTTATTGGAGACAAAATGAACAGTATACAAAGAACATGTCACAGTAAAATTTGTGGTATAAGAGGATTGGTACAATCAAAATGCAATTAGCATGTCACTGAGAAATTTGTGGCATAAAAAGATTGGTACAATATTCTCCCACACAGTTAGAACTCATCCCTAGGACACGCTTAACCCCTTCCCCGCCCCCTACTGGTTAACCCCTTCACTGCCAGTGTCATTTCCACAGTAATCAGTGCATTTTTCTAGCACCGATCGCTGCATAAATGACAGTGGTCCCAAAACAGCATCAAAAGTGTCCGATGTGTCCGCCATAATGTCGCAGTCACGATAAACTGATAAAAGAATATTAAAAATGCCATAAAACTACCCCCTATTTTGTAGACGCTATAACTTTTGCGCAAACCAATCAATATACCCTAACCTGAGGAAAAAATGTTTTTTTATATATATTTTTTGGGGATATCCATTATAGTAAAAAATATTGTTTTATTTTCAAAATTGTTGCTCTATTTTTGGTTATAGCGCAAAAAATTCAAACCACATAGGTGATCAAATACCACCAAAAGAAAGCTCTATTTGTGGGAAAAAAAAGACGTCAATTTTGTTTGGGTACAGCGTCACACGGCCACGCAATTGTCAGTTAAAGCGACGCAGTCCCGAATCGCAAAAAGTGGCCCGGTCATTTGGCAGCCAAATCCTCCGGGTCTGAAGTGGTTAATCTGAAGAGAATACAATCTTGACAATAGTGCAATGCGGAGAGCAATTGTTTTAGAATAAAAATGGCCAAATGTCACTCTCTAGATGTGCAAAGCTGGTAGAGACATACCCAAAAAGACTTGCATCTGTAATTGCAATGAAAGGTGGTCCTACAAAGTATTGACTCAGGGGGCTGAATATACAGTTGCAATAAAAAGTATGTGAACCCCTTGGAATGATATGGATTTCTGCACAAATTGGTCATAAAATGTGATCTGATCTTCATCTAAGTCACAACAATAGACAATCACAGTCTGCTTAAACTAATAACACACAAATAATTAAATGTTACCATGTTTTTTTTTTTAAACACCAAGTAAACATTCACAGTGCAGGTGGAAAAAGTATGTGAACGCCTAGACCAGGGATATGCAATTAGCGGACCTCCAGCTGTTACCAAACTACAGGTCCCATGAGGCATAGCGAGACTCTGACAGCAGCAAGCATGACACCCAGAGGCAGAGGCATGATGGGACTTGTAGTTTTGCAACAGCTGGAGGTCCGCTAATTGCATATCCATGGCCTAGACCAGGGATATGCAATTAGCGGACCTCCAGCTGTTGCCAAACTACAAGTCCCATCATGCCTCTGCATCTGGGTGTCATGCTTGATGCTGTCAGAGTCTCGCTATGCCTCATGGAACTTGTAGTTTGGCAACAGCTGGAGGTCCGCTAATTTCATATCCCTGGCCTAGACTAATGAGATCTCCAAGAGCTAATTGAAGTGAGGTGTCAGCCAACTGGAGTCCAATCAATGAGATGAGATTGGAGGTGTTGGTTACAGCTGCCCTGCCCTGCCCTCTAAAAAACACACACCAGTTCAGGGTTTGCTTTTCACAAGAAGCATTGCCTGATGTGAATGATGCCTTGCACAAAAGAGCTCTCAGAAGACCTACGATTAAGAATTGTTGACTTGCATAAAGCCGGAAAGGGTTATAAAAGTATCTCCAAAAGCCTTGCTGTTCATCAGTCCACGGTAAGACAAATTGTCTATAAATGGAGAAAGTTCAGCACTGCTGCTACTCTCCCTAGGAGTGGGCGTCCTGTAAAGATGACTGCAAGAGCACAGCGCAGACTGCTCAATGAGGTGAAGAAGAATCCTAGAGTGTCAGCTAAAGACTTACAAAAGTCTCTGGCATATGCTAACATCCCTGTTAGCGAATCTACGATACGTAAAACACTAAACAAGAATGGATTTCATGGGAGGATACCACAGAAGAAGCCACTGCTGTCCAAAAAAAACATTGCTGCACGTTTACAGTTTGCACAAGAGCACCTGGATGTTCCACACTAGTACTGGCAAAATATTCTGTGGACAGATGAAACCAAAGTTGAGTTGTTTGGAAGAAACACACAACACTGTGTGGAGAAAAGGAGGCACAGCACATCAACATCAAAACCTCATCCCAACTGTGAAGTATGGTGGTGGGGGCATCATGGTTTGGGGCTGCTTTGCTGTGTCAGGGCCTGGACGGATTGCTATCATCGAAGGAATAATGAATTCCCAAGTTTATTAAGACATTTTGCAGGAGAACTTAAGGCTATCTGTCCACCAGCTGAAGCTCAACAGAAGATGGGTGTTGCAACAGGACAACGACCCAAAGCATAAAAGTAAATCAACAACAGAATGGCTTAAACAGAAGAAAATACGCCTTCTGGAGTGGCCCAGTCAGAGTCCTGACCTCAACCCGATTGAGATGCTGTGGCATGACCTCAAGAAAGCGATTCACACCAGACATCTCAAGAATATTGCTGAACTGAAACCAGGGCCGATCCTAGACAGGGTGCAGGGGGTGCAGTTCACCCAGGCGCCACAGAGGTGGGGGCGCTGTGGCGCCAGAGTGCTCCCTTCTATTCTCCTCCACCTCCTCTCCTTGTCCATGTTGAGAGGCGGCTCTCCTGTCACTGGAGGAGAGCGAAGCAGCTGCCGGAGATCGGAGCGGCTGTCTCTGTGTGGAGAGACAAGCCGCGCAGTGACGTCGCTGAGGGGGCGGTCCGTGCCTGACACGTGTTCTCCTCCTCCTCTCTGTGTCTGAAACTCCTGCCTACTGCTGCTGCGATCTCTGCTCTACCCGGGCGGCGCGGCTGCATATTGTCCTCTCCTCTCCAGCTGCCACAATGTACCGTATTGGAGGGGGGGGTTGTCCTGGGGGAGTCTGTACTAATGGGGGGGTTAGTCCTGGAGGGGAGTCTGTATTAATGGGGGGGTTTGTCCTGGAGGGGTCTGGACTAATGGGGGGGTTTGTCCTGGGCGGGTCTGTATTAATGGAGGGGGGTTTGTCCTGGAGGGGAGTCTGTACTAATGGGGGGGTTTGTCCTGGAGGGGTCTGGACTAATGGGGGGGTTTGTCCTGGGGGGTCTGTATTAATGGAGGGGGGGTTTGTCCTGGGGGAGTCTGTACTAATGGGGGGTTTGTCCTTGGGGAATCTGTACTAATGGGGGGGTTTTGTCCTGGAGGGGTCTGGACTAATGGGGGGGTTGTCCTGGGGGGAGTCTGTATTAATGGGGGGGTTTGTCCTGGGGGAGTCTGTACTAATGGGGGGTTTATCCTGGAGGGGTCTGTATTAATGGAGGGGGGTTTGTCCTGGGGGGAGTCTGTACTAATGGGGGGGTTGTCCTGGAGGGGTCTGTACTAATGGAGGCGGGAGTCTGTACTAATGGGGGGGTTGTCCTGGGGGGGTCTGTACTAATGGAGAGGGGGTTTGTCCTGGGGGGTCTGTACTAATGGAGGGGGGTTTGTCCTGGGGGAGTCTGTACTAATGGGGGGGTTTGTCCTGGAGGGGTCTGGACTAATGGGGGGTTTGTCCTGGGGGGGTCTGTATTAATGGGGGGGGTTTGTCCTGGGGGGTCTGTACTAATGGGGGGGTTTGTCCTGGAGGAGTCTGTACTAATGGGGGGG
The DNA here is from genome assembly GCA_029206835.1 of Rana muscosa. Classification (NCBI taxonomy): domain Eukaryota; kingdom Metazoa; phylum Chordata; class Amphibia; order Anura; family Ranidae; genus Rana; species Rana muscosa. The sequence goes on from CM055117.1 coordinate 878,626,098, forward strand.
GGTTTGTCCTGGGGGAGTCTGTACTAATATAGGCGGGGTTTGTCCTGGGGGGAGTTTGTACTAATGGGGGGGTTGTCCTGGGGGGTCTGTACTAATGGAGGGGGTGGGTTTGTCCTGCGGGGAGTCTGTACTAATGGGGGGGTTTGTCCTGGGGGAGTCTGTACTAATGGGGGGGGTTTGTCCTGGAGGGGTCTGTACTAATAGAGGGGGGGTTTGTCCTGGGGGGAGTCTGTACTAATGGGGGGGTTTGTCCTGGGGGAGTCTGTACTAATGGGGGGGTTGTCCTGGAGGGTTCTGTACTAATGGAGGGGGGGTTTGTCCTGGAGGGAGTCTTTACTAATGGGGGGGTTTGTCCTAGGGGGTCTGTGCTAATTGGGGGGTTTGTCCTGGAGTCTGGACTAATGGAGGGGGATTGGTTTGTCCTGGAGGGTCTGTACTAATGGAGGGGGGTTGTCCTGGGGGGTCTGTACTAATGGAGGGGGGTGGTCTGTACTAATGGAGGGGGGTCTGTACTAATGGAGGGGGTGGTTTGTCCTGGGGGGTCTGTACTGAGGGAGGGGTTTATACTTAGTGGGGAGTCTGCACTGACGGAGGGCGTCTATACTTAGTGGAGTGGGTCTGTACTGAGGGGCGACTATAGGTGGTGGAAGGGGGGTGACACCATGTTTTACCACACCGGGTGGCACCAACCCTAGTGACGCCACTGCAGCTGCGGGCTCTTCTTTCCCCCCTCCCTCTCTTCCTCCCACTCCCTCTTACTCTCCTCCTCGCGCAATATGCTGTACTAGTGAGCAGCGCTTGCCAGCAAAGCCGCCCACTATGTTTCTTCCCCCGCCTTCATATCGGCCAGGGAAGAAATAGAATAGAAAAAGGAGCAGAGAAGAGGATTGCGGGACATGTAGTTCGAGGACTGGCAGCCCCACTGTAACAAAGAAACTGCAGCCCACACAGCATGCCCAGCTGAATGGGAGAGAGAGCCAGGAGCCAGAGAAAGCTTTCAGGGAAGTGCACCCAGGACTCCAGAGGGAAAGGACAGTGCTGAGAGAACACCATCAGAGAGAGAACCCCGCTGCCCTGCGCCACCAGAGTGAAAGCCACACAGCCTAGCGCCATCCCTGGTGGAAAAATGAATGGAGTCATTGCCAGAATACAGATCTGGGCTCTACCCAGCGGAGTGGCCACGGGAAATTCAGAGTGAGCTGACTCCTGATCAGAGGAACCATTGTTGCTGTATCGCTGGGTCAGGTAAGAGGGCCGATCGGCCATTATCTACTAACGTCCATAGGAACTGCAGTCTCTGACCATCTCCTGTATTATTTCTGCAGTCTCTGACCGTCTCCTGTATTATATCTCCAGTCTCTGACCGTCTCCTGTAGTATGTCTGCAGTCTGACCATCTCCTGTAATATGTCTGCAGTCTCTGACCATCTCCTGTAATATGTCTTCACTCTCGGACCGTCTCCTTTAATATGTCTACACTCTCTGACTGTCTCCTGTAATATGTCTGCACTCTCTGACCGTCTCCAGTAATATGTCTGCACTCTCTGACCATCTCCTGTACTATGATTGCAGTCTCTGACCGTCTCTTGTATCATGTCTACAGTCTCTGATCGTCTCCTGTATCATGTCTGCAGTCTCTGAGCATCTCCTGTAGTATATCTTGGAGCACTTTCTAACAGACTCTCTAACAGAAGCCCTCTCTGTGTGTATCAGAGAGACTCCCCTCCAGGTCTCATTAGTGTACACTCTTCCTGTATTTTCTTTATTGTTAAAAGATCATGGGAGGATCCCAGGGTAACAAAGACTTCTATGGGGAGCATCTCTGTGTTTGAGTCGTTGCCATAGAAACATTTGTAAAGGGGAGGAGTTGGTAAGATGACCACGCCCATGTGGGGGCGCCATAAATATTTCTGCACCCAGGCGTCTGTGACCCTAGGATCGGCCCTGACTGAAACAGTTCTGTAAAGAGGAATGGTCAAGAATTACTCCTGACTGTTGTGCATGTCTGATCTGCAACTACAGGAAACGTTTGGTTGAAGTTATTGCTGCCAAAGGAGGTTCAACCAGTTATTAAATCCAAGGGTTCACATACCTTTTCCACCTGCACTGTGAAAGTTTACATGGTGTGTTCAATAAAAACATGGTAACATTTAATTCTTTGTGTGTTATTAGTTTAAGCAGACTGTGATTGTCTATTGTTGTGACTTAGATGAAGATCAGATCACATTTTATGACCAATTTGTGCAGAAATCCATATCATTCCAAAAAGGTTCACATATTTTTTATTGCGACTGTAAATGCACGCCACACTTTTCAGGTATTTATTTGTACAAAATTTTGATTAACATTTTTTTTTTCCACATCACAATTATGTGCCACTTTGTGTTGGTCTATCACATAAAATCTCAATAAAATACATTTACATTTTTTGGTAGTAACGTGAAAAAAAGTGGAAAATTTCAAGGGGTATGAATACTTTTTCAAGGCACTGTACAATTTTGCAAACTGGTACTTACTAGTATTCCAATGTTTATCTTCTCCCACAGTTTTTCTCCATCACTCAGCTAATGTGACCCCAATGCTGATGGAATAGGGCAGGGTCAAACAAGAATGCTATGCATGTGACTGACATCCTCCATATCAACTGATGATGCCATTGGTCGTTAGGATGCCGGCAGCTAGAAGGTTGTAATGGTGCACAATGAAAAACGTGGCTTTGTGTAACTAAAAGGCAGGCTTCATCCACACGCCAGTTTGTATACAATTTTTGGGCAATTTTTAGGCATTTTGCCGAGGCACCCCTGAACGAACCTTAAGGCACCCTGGTTGAAAAAAAGCTGCTTTAAGTTATAGATCTAGTCTGAAAAAAAAAGCCATCCTTTACTCTGCCATTAGCGTGTTACTGTTTTTACATCTTCAACGCTTAGGTCCTACTCAGGACTCCTTTTTAGGAGTACCTTGTTTCATGAGGGCAGCCTAACCAGAGCTAGTAAGCTCTATAAACTGCACTGGTTTCTTACAATATAGGATTTTAATAACAAAAGTTCCACATAGTAAAACATTGATGGTTGCTTTCCTTGATATACCGTATTTACATTCAAAACCTGAGTTTCAACTCCTTTGTAAACAATTCAAAAAAAATACTAGTTAAATTCTACTGACAGAAATGAATTTCAGTAGAATATATTGAAACTGTTATTTAAAATGACCTCAGCCCAGTAGATATTAAACACAATATAACAATACAAGCTTATCTGCTTTTTTGTTAAATATCTTAAAAGCATAAAACCTAAATCCGGTTTCTATATTTACATTGCGTTTGTTTCTCACAGTTAAATGAGCTATTAAAGCTTATTTTCACGTGTCCTACTGTCCTTTCTTTTTCTGTATTACTAATGTCTCAAAGGAATGGTCATACTTTTTTTCATGGAGGGAGGGGCATTCAGCTCTCGTAAATAAAACGTTAATTTTTTTTTCAAGGAAAGCCTTTTTATGTTGTGCATCCAGCAAGCCAGTGTAAGCTGAGAATGAATTGGGCACTTTCACCCCCTTCCTGCCCAGGCCAGTTTTCAGATTTCAGAGCATTCACACTTTGAATGGCAATTGAGTGGTCGTGTAACACTGTACCCATATGACATTTAAAAAAAAAAATGAGACAGATAGAGCTGTCTTTTGGTGGTTTTGATTAACCACTGTTTTATTTTTATTTTTTGCTAATCAAATGAAAAAAAAGACCGAAAATTTCAGTTACACAATCTTGCAAATAAGTAATTTTGCTTCTTCGATGATGTGTGTTGATGGGGCTGCACTGATGGGCATTGATGAGGCTGCACCGATGGGCAATGATGAGGCTGCACTGATGGGCATTGATGGGGAGGTCCTTATGAGGCTGCGCTAATAAGTGGCACTGATAAGCAGTGGCCCTGATTATCAGTGTAAACAATGTACTCACTGTGCCCCGTCAGCCTTGCCGCTTTTTGCATGTGAGGAAAGGACTGCTGATAAACAGCAAGTCTGTTTACATGTGACCAGTTGTGATTGGACACAGCTGATCACATGGTAAAGGGCTACTGTGATTGGCCCGTTACCGTGATCTGTTATCAGCTGTGTCCAAAGGACGAATATAGCTTAGGGGGAAGGAGTTAATTAGGGGTGGGACATTAATTTAAAATGGGAGTAGTTATAGAGGCATATCATTAATCTATTGTACAATTTAATTATAAAATATTGTATGTACAAAAAGATTTGTCATCAGCTGATGTTATCTAAATATAATTATGATCTAAAAATAATTGCCACCATAGGAGATTCCCCATCTCTTTTGTGTGAATGGGAGAGTCAAGTGATTTCCCTCTTTTGGGCTGAATGAGAGAAATGTTCACTTATATGGCTAGCCTTAGGCCCCTTTCACACTTATACGACTTGTCCCACGATTTGTGATGGCAAAGTTGCATGACAAGTCGTTTCCCATGATTTCCAATGACAACCATTCATATTGGTACGACTTCAAAGTAGTCCCTGCACTACTTTGGTCCGATTTTGATGCCACTTACACAGGCATTCCCTGAAATCGCACTAAAATTGCGTCTGCGAAATCGCGCTAAAATTGCGTCTGCAAAATCACGCTAAAATCACGCTACTTAAGAAGTCACAGTAGTGTGAAAGGGGCCTGAGTCTGTAAGGCCAGGTTCACACCTATGCAAATTGGATGCGGATTTCTCCGCATCCAGTTCACATAGCAGGAGAATGTGACCGGTTCACATATCCCTGGGGCGGCTGCAGAGCGCACTGCACTGTGCGTCTTTGGCTCCGTCTCAGGGCCAAATTCAGGCAAAGATTCGTCCCTGATTTGTCCCTGAAATTGAGAACAGGAACGCACAGCGTTCCTGTGCGATTTGCGGCCGGTTTAGGTGTGAACCAAGTTTAAAACAATTACACTGCAGTGCTGCAATATCTGTTGTGATGTCTGTCAACAATGTAAAGGGGGGGGGGGGGTCCCACCTTGGCCACCAATGTTGTGGGGAATTTACCCTGAGAACCAATGTAAGGGGACATTTCTACACTGACAACCAATGTAAGGGTGAATTTACACTGACCACCAATGTAAGGGTGAATTTACACTGACCACCAATATAAGGGGAGATTTCTACACTGACCACCAATGTAAGGAAGGATTTACACTGACCATCAATATAAGGGGGGTTTCTACACTGACAACCAATGTAAGGGAGGCCCTACATTGGCCACCAATGTTGTGGAGAATTTACTCTGACAACCAATGTAAGGGGATATTTCTACCCTGACCACCAATGAAGGGGGAATTTACATTGACCACCAATGAAGGGGGAATTTACATTGTCCACCAATGTAAGGGGGACTTTACACTGACCACCAATATAAGGGGAGATTTCTACACTGACTACCAATGTAAGGGGGAATTTACACTGACCACCAATATAAGGGGGATTTCTACACCCCCCGCTTCTCTGCTATTCTCTGCATTCTTATCTCCCCTCTCAGTAGACGTTTGCATCCTAAATCCCCCTGCCAATCTCTGCAGCCCAACCCCCAGCTAACCTCTGTACCCCAAACCCCTATATTCAACTCTGTTCCAAAACTCCTCCTCCGCTATCGTCTGTACCCCAAACCCCTCCTTTACTAATCTCTGCACCCCAAACCCCAATTCTACTAACTTCTGCACCCCAATTCCCCCCTCTGCTAACATGTGCACTCCGAACCCCTCTCTGTTCAACTCTGCACCCCAAACGCCTCCTTTGCTAACCTCTGTACGTAAAACTTCTCTTCTAATCTCTGCCCCCCAAATCCCACCTCTACTGTCCTCTTCACTCCAACCCCTGTCCAACTCTGCACCCAAAACTCCTCTTCTGCTAATCTCTGCACCGCAAACCCCCCTCTCTGTTTATCTCTACATGCCCCCTTTGCTCACCTTTGCACACTAACCCCCCGCTTACCTTTGTACCCTAAATGGTGATCCCTTCACTGTGTACCTCTGCACCCTACCCGTTCACCTTTACATTCCAAACAATAACCCCATTCCCTCTACTCACCTCTGTATACGGGACTGTCCTGGCAAATCTGGGACTGGTGGCAAGTACTGTATGTAAATAACTGACACGCTACGGTTTGAAAAAAATCTGAAGGCACCCTTCGGCACTCAGAAAAAAAATTGGGCAGAAAGCACAGAGTACTGCAGCAAATTGTAGGTGTAGCAAATTTACTCTAACAGAGTTGGGTGTTGGGAGTATGTAAAATATGATCTGCAGGAGGCAGGAGTGAGTAACACACAGAACATAGGGGTCAGGTGTGTGTAATGTACATAGTGCCGGGGGGTTAGGAGTATGTATTATACATAATGCTGGGGCCAGGTGTATGGGTCAGGTATGGACAATGCAGGTGTATGTAATGTACGCTTTATACACAGCCCAGCGCACAGCACACCCAATGATTCATTTTACCACCACCACCACCTTATGCATAGCATGGCAGTACCAAAGTCTCTAGGGCTCATACACACCAAAATGCATTATTTTGTGTGACATGACCCACATTACAATGTGTTTTACTGCAGTGCATAGTACCACACTGTAGATGTGCACTATTTGTTTAATGCAACCTACCTGCATCATAGCACACACTGCAAATCACATATGGCCTAAAAAACTGTTCTGTTGTGATAATTGTGTAATTTTGCATTGGTTGTCTACAATGAACGAAAACAAAATCTGACCAAGTTACGATAGGAATTCATTCTAAAGCCTCGTACACACGGTCGGACTTCCATCGGACTTTTCCGTGGTTTTTTGTCCGAACGGAGTTGGTCGGGAACACCCATAGCATACACACGCTCGGACTTTTCTGCAAACTTTCTCAAAACTTTTTGCAACATCACGTGGTTTTTCTGCTCTTTACCGCCACCCTTTGGTCAACTTCTGCTATTGTTGGTTGATTTTAACATTATTTGTTTTGTCCATCGGACAAAAGTCCGATGGTTTTCTGTACACACGGTCGGACTTTGCTCCATCGGACTTTTGTTGGGCAAAAGTTTATCCGTTTGCAGACCCAACTTTTGTCCGATGAAAACAAGAAAAAAGCAATAAAAGTTGGTCCGATGGAGCGTACACACGGTCGGATTGTTGGCCCAACTTGCTCAAAATGAAGTTTGTTGGCCAAAAGTCTGACCGTGTGTACGGGGCTTAATGGTTCTTGATTGGCAGCCTGAGATGCACATCACTGCTCTGCAAACTAAGCTACTGAATAAATCTAATGTTTACCGAAACTTCTGTGATAGCATCTAGAATTGCCCCAGTCCTGATCCTCGTAATTACAGCTTGTGTCCCACATATCGCATGACCTCCCCAGCCCCCACTTTATCATATAATATGTCTAAGACTAGGGCCGTCTTTACCGCAGGGCAAACCGGGGCAGCTGCCCAGGGCCCTGTCACTGTTTGGGGCCCAAGGCAAAGCTGCCATTAAGCCCACGTGCTGCCCGCAAATCGGCGCTGAAAACCCCCATACACACAGTCTGTCACTGTCAGCGCAATGCGCGCACAGTGCAACAGTGCCAGTGCTGCATTTTTTCAATGGAGGAGCTGGCCGTGGGTGGGCGGGGCCTTGAGCACCACTGACGCTCTGGCCCCGCCCCTTGCTATGCGTGCACCTTACAGTCACTGCTGCCTGCCTGGTGACATCACGACGAGGAGAGCGGAGCCCCAACATTCGGATTCCTCCTCCTCGCGCCTAAGCTCCGCCCCCCGACTCTGGGTCTTCCCTGAAGATGAAGACTGTTCCTGCCGCTGGAAGAAAGGTAGGAGAAATGCTCCCTGCACTGCCCTGAGTAGCTCATGGTCACTCTGCTCCCTCCCATACACAGTCATGCTGTACAGTCCCCCCATACTGCCCTCCACTACCCCCCCATTATACTGCCCTCCACTAACACCCCTCCCATTATACTGCCCTCCACTAACACCCCTCCCATTATACTGCCCTCCACTAACACCCCTCCCATTATACTGCACTCCACTACCACCCCTCCCATTCTACTGCCTTACACTAACACCCCTCCCATTATACTGCCCTCCACAACCCCCCAATTATACTGCTCTCCACTAACACCCCTCCCATTATACTGCCCTCCACTACCCCCCCATTATACTGCCCTCCACTACCCCCCCATTATACTGCCCTCCACTAACACCCCTCCCATTATACTGCCCTCCACTAACAATGCTCCCATTATACTGCCCTCCACTACCACCCCTCCCATCAAACTGCCCTCCACTACCCCACCCCCCATTATACTGCCCTCCACTAACACCCCTGCCATTATACTGAACTCCACTACCCCCCCTCATTATACTGCCCTCCACTACCACCCCTCCCATTATACTGCCCTCCACTAACACCCCTCCCATTATACTGCCCTCCACTAACACCTCTCCCATTATACTGCCCTCCACTAACACCCCTCCCATTATACTGCCCTCCACTAACACCCCTCCCATTAAACTGGCCTCCACTACCACCCTTCCCATTATACTGCACTCCACTACCACCCTTCCCATTATACTGCACTCCACTACCACCCCTCCCATTATACTGCCTTCCACTAACACCCCTCCCATTATACTGCCCTCCACTACCCCACCCTCCATTATACTGCCCTCCACTAACACCCCTGCCATTATATTGAACTCCACTACCCCCCATTATACTGCCCTCCACAAACACCCCTCCCATTATACTGCCCTCCACTAACACCCCCCCATTATACTGCCCTCCACTACCACCCCCCCATCATACTGCCCTCCACTAACACCCCTCCCATTATACTGCCCTCCACTAACACCCCACTAACACCCCCCCATTATACTGCCCTCCACTAACACCCCTCCCATTATAATGCCCTCCACTACCACCCCTCCCATTATACTGCCCTCCACTAACACCCTTCCCATCATACTGCCCTCCACTAACACCCCTCCCATCATACTGCCCTCCACTAACACCCCCCCCATAATACTGTCCTCCACTAACACCCCTCCTATTACACTGCCCTCCACTAACCCCCCTCCCATTATATTGCCCTCCACTAACCCCCCTCCCATCATACTGCCCTCCACTAACACCCCTCCCATTATACTGCTTTCGTTTGAATGGGCTGCCATGCCTGCAAAAAAAAAGTGCATGCATCATGTAATAGGCTGCGCACACGGCACACCTATGCCCATCAAGCAATGAAATACAGCACTGTCTGTCTATTCTGCTTTTGCACCATGTGACTTATCTGCAGTTCCTGCATCGGCAAACTTGCTGCATTTTTAGACGTTTAGGTCACGCTTTTAAAAACACAGTGCATTTGTGTGTGCAGGAACTGCAGGTAAGTTGCATGGTGCAAAAGCAGAATGGTTTTCAAGGCAACTGCATTTTTAAAATGCTGCATGCACCTTTTTTTTCTGCAGGAAACAAATGAATGGGCTGCTGTGCCTGCGCAAATGAGGGCCGCCAAAACACATACATGTGAACCAGCCAGGCCCAAAATAAGCTGGAGGGGGGGGGGGGGGGCAAAATAAGCTGGAGGGGGGGGGGGGCAAAAAAAATGTTTGCCCAGGGCCCAAACATTTAAATCAGCAACACTAATACATTTAAATCAGCAACACTGAACACTTGAAATCAAATTTCCCCCTGTCCTCACACAATTATAATTTCATCCTATTACAAACCAAAATCCTGGAGAATGGACAATCTGTCCATTCTCACACACCTTGAATGAAAACTTGTCCCTCTAACCTCTCACACTACTGTGCAGCCAAATAGACTTCCGACTCTATTGAGACACCTGTTACCATGTTCCCTATGCAAATAAACCCATACAAGAAGAGAATTTACAACAAGGTAGGTCACAAATCAAACACGATAAAAGATAGAGCAGCACAAAATGTTCCATAGTATAATAAATGATGCACAAGTTTATTAATGAAAACAAAGTAAAATTACACTCACAAATGGGTTCTTTTCTTGCAGCTCACATTAAAAGTATTACAATACAACAAGATTAATCCTATGAGAGATTCTAATAGCACAGCTGAGCCCTTGCCTTAAAGTTTTAAACCGTATGTAAACTCAAAGACAAAAATGTAATACATTGCAGTTCACCAATCCTTAGATGTGGTGGCTGCATTAAGGCTTGACCATGCCCCCCCCCCCCCCCCTTTCTGCCCAGCTTCTTCATAGAAGCATACTATAGATTCTATGAATGGAATGTGATTTATGGTCATGTTTTATCCATAGACGAATGGAGGAGCTGGGCAAGGCTGCTTACACGGCGGCCGTAATTAGTGTGATACATTAAGGAGATTGAGAGAACTTGAGCTAGATTAGGCAGGTTAGTGGCGTGCAGGCAGTTTATTATATATGTATACAGTGCAGTCAGTGAAGAATATATATACAGTGCAGGCAATGTAATAATATATATGTACCGTGTAGTGTGTGTATATGTGTATATATATATATATATATATATATATATATATATATACACATACACACACACACACACACACACACACACACACACACACACACACACACACACCGGTATATATATATGTAGCGGGTATGTACTTTCCCGGGTGTAAATTTTAACTTGGCAGAGACATCAGTGATGTGTAATTCCCTGCAGCCCAGAAGGTGGCGCTGTCGCCCTGGGCTGGGGTTGAATCATTTCTGTGTGCCGTGCCTCCTTTTTGTCCTCCCTCGGCAGCGGTATGGTGGGGCGGGGAACCCGCCGTGCTTGCTGGGAGAGGGTATAAAGGGGCCGGCCATCTTTGTCACGGGGTCGAGTCCCAGGCACCTTCAGCCTGTGGGCGGTGGTTCGTGTCGGTCCTCTAGGCCGGCCTAGGCCTAGAGGACAGCCGGAGGTCGTGTTCCATCCCAGGCACCTTTAGCCTGGGGTGAGGTACACGGATGGAGGTCTGGAGCTCAGTGCCCAACACTGAGTTCCACGAGGGATGGAGATCCTAGGGAACCCCGGGAGTGGGTACCCAAATCCGGAAGGCGTAATGGACCGGGGGGAGCTCCTCACTCGAAGACCTGGTGCAGCATATTGCCAGTGACGGATGAGCCTCTCATCGGAGACCGCTTGGAAGGAAATTCCCCCTCGCTCGGAGACCGCAACCCACTTTCAGGGAGGAAAGTGGAGAACACATTGTGTCTGGGCCTACTCGCATCCACACCTCCTTTTCTGTTCTGTTTCTACAAGGGAGTTCAACTGATTGTGTTCATTCGAGAAGAATGAAGGAGTGTTGAACTTTAATGGTGTGGGGCTCATTTCCTGACAGACATTGTTTAAGGTAACTCTTGGTGGAGGCTCCAGGTGCACAGCACTGACCCGAAGGTAAAAGAACTTTGCTTATATCACACCTGTGGTGAAGGCCAGGCGTGGTGTCCCCGCTCCCTTCCCCTCTGAAAGGTACCCCTAGACAAGAGAAAGACGAGCTGAAGAACAAGAGGGGAGTGAGGAGGGCGCTACACGTGGGGGCTCGGGTCCGGCATAGTGTTTGTGCACCACAGTATTGAACGTGTCTGCTGGAAGAGTTACGCGAGTAGGCAGGCCTTCATTGGCCAAAGTGCATCCCTGCTCGAAGTCGTGGACATGACCCAATGAAGGGAAAGGCCCGCGCAGAAGAGTGGAAAAAGGGGGAAGTTCTGCCGTGTAAAGTACTACACGTGGGGGCTTCTATTGCACTGCGCCACCAGGCACACCCCCATCGCTTAGTTCATGGGCGTGACTCAGAAACAGAAAAGAAGAAAAGCCCGCGAACTGGAGCAAAGGGGAGGAGTCCAATACGTGTGAAGGACTACACGTGGGACATTGGCGCAAAAACTCCAGTTCACCCTTCCACCATGACATTGACTGCTGCTGCTCCGGTAACCGATACGGGGATCCGGCTAAAGCCAAGGGGTCGATTCGCCCTGTATTCGTGCATGGACATTGAGGCCCTGGGTGTGATTTGTCCCGGCTGTTCGGGACTGGTGTGCCAACTGAAGCCATTCGGGCGATGTGAGGCCTGTGGGGAGTTCCTGTTCAAAGTGGATCCGGTGGTTGAGAAGCCGAGAACCATCTACCCTGGCCGTGCTACGGGCAACACCACTCAGAGAGGAGGAATCACTGCTGTGACAGCCATCCCTGCGCACACTGCAGCGACCGCGGAGGAGGTCGTAAAAACTCAACGGGAGAAATCCGAGGATGCTGACTCGGTCACGACGATCTCGCAGCGTCCACCACCGAAGAGAAAGACCGGCATGGTAGCCCCGACCAGCGGTTGTGGTGGACCGTCTCGCCCGCTTACGCCCGGCCCGGATGGATCCGTCGACAAGAGTTCCGGACGTCCCATTTCAAGTAAAGGCCGAGGTAAGCCTGGCGGAGAGATTTGGTGTGTGGGAAGAGGTGAAAGCTCGGTCTCCACTACAGGGTACCTGCCTGCGGAGGAGTGTGACACCTCTGACCTAGAGTCGCTCTCGGACATGGGAGACGACGTTGCAATAGATGAACTGTTTGCAGAAAAGGGCTGGGACAAAATACCTCTCGCTTCATCCCGGAGGACCAGAGATCCACCCATGTCTACAGGGGAAAGTACACCCCGGGTGGAGGCACCAGCGCCTGAAGAGAGGTCCCGTCCTCAGCCTGCCTCTACATCTCCGGTGCCATCTGTACCGAAGACCGGAGAAAAGAGACTGTTACTGTGGGCACCAATGCCCAGATCAGATGTGATCAAGGTCCCTCGTCACCCGGACTCAATAGTTTTGCCTGGCGAAGGGGACAAAGCTACCATGCCTCCTTTGGCGAGACTACAACGCCTATTTGGCCAGAAGGTTGCTGCAGAGTACGGATGGGAGTATCCGTACTTGTCGAAGGAACTGCTCTATGAGGTGGAAGTGTGCCGGGAGCGCTGGTACAATGACTTTGTGTGGACCCACCTTCAGGTTCCGCACGCCCGCAGGTACCTGGCATGCTCTCCCAAGGCTTCTCAACGTTTTAAAGACTGCAAGGCAGAGTGGATGTTGGGACGGTACATCCATGCAGACAAGGTGTTGATCCGGCGCAAGGAGGGAGAAGATGTAGAGTATCATCTGGAGACCATGGATCAACACTTGAAGCCACTTGTTCTGCCGCATCCCCGCTTTTTACCTTTAGGAGAGAAGAGACTCCGTTCTTGTTATGCTGCTGAACTTTCTGGGGCCCGTTGCTTTTGTGCCCAGAGGAATGAAGGACTGTTCCTGTTGTTCTTCACCTTTCCTACAAGAGATCATGGACTCTGGGTAGATAGGGCCAAAGAGAAGAGGAAAGTTCCACGAGTGCAGTTACCGCGGTGCTGTCACCAGGTGGCAGTGTTGCGCAACGTTATACACTTTTCACGCACTCACTCTTTGGAGAAAAGGGATTTCTTCCCGGAGAAGTTTCTTTTCTCTCACACGAATACATGTGTCAGGGTTATATGTGTTAATCCCTTTTATTTTCCCTCTGCAGGAGAGCATACCATCAAGACCACTGAGTATGGGGTGGGTCTTAGTCAGGATGGGTGGGAAAAGTAAAATGTGAATATGTGATTCTAAGTTGTGGTTTAATGCTGTTGTTTTCTCTTCTTTCTTTCTTCCCTTTTTATTACAGGGCTCAGACACAATGTTTTAGTTGGGTAGTTTTTCCTAAAAGTTTTATTTTTGTACAATTGTTAGTCGGTCTCTGGATTGGATTATGTCAGCCGTTGAGGGCATGATTTACTCCAGACACTGGGGACCAGTGTCAAACCACCAGGGGGAGAGTGTAGCGGGTATGTACTTTCCCAGGTGTAAATTTGAACTTGGCAGAGACATCAGTGATGTGTAATTCCCTGCAGCCCAGCAGGTGGCGCTGTCTCCCTGGGCTGGGGTTGAATCATTGCTGTGTGCCGGGCTTCCTTTTTGTCCTCCCTCGGCAGCGGTATGGTGGGGCGGGGAACCCGCCGTGCTTGCTGGGAGAGGGTATAAAGGGGCTGGCCATCTTTGTCACGGGGTCGAGTCCCAGGCACCTTCAGCCTGTGGGCGGTGGTTCGTGTCGGTCCTCTAGGCGGGCCTAGGCCTAGAGGACAGCCGGAGGTCGTGTTCCATCCCAGGCACCTTTAGCCTGGGGTGAGGTACTCGGATGGAGGTCTGGAGCTCAGTGCCCGACACCGAGTTCCGCGAGGGAAGGAGATCCTAGGGAACCCCAGGAGTGGGTACCCGAATCCGGAAGGCGTAATGGACCGGGGGGAGCTCCTCACTCGAAGACCTGGTGCAGCATATTGCCAGTGACGGGTGAGCCTCTCATCGGAGACCGCTTGGAAGGAAATTCCCCCTCGCTCGGAGACCGCAACCCACTTTCAGGGAGGAAAGTGGAGAACACATTGTGTCTGGGCCTACTCGCATCCACACCTCCTTTTCTGTTCTGTTTCTACAAGGGAGTTCAACTGATTGTGTTCATTCGAGAAGAATAAAGGTGTGTTGAACTTTAATGGTGTGGGGCTCATTTCCTGACAGACATTGTTCAAGGTAACTCTTGGTGGAGGCTCCAGGTGCACAGCACTGACCCGAAGGTAAAAGAACTTTGCTTATATCACACTGACACCTGTGGTGAAGGCCAGGCGTGGTGTCCCCGCTCCCTTCCCCTCTGAAAGGTAACCCTAGACAAGAGAAAGACGAGCTGAAGAACAAGAGGGGAGTGAGGAGGGCGCTACAGATATATATATATATACATACACACACACACACACACACACACACACACACACACACACTACACACAGTGCATTCAGTGTAGGCTATATATACAGTGCAGGCAGTCTAATATATATATATATATATATATAGCGACCTCACCCCTCTCACCCCTTCTCATTCACGGCTTGTCTGTCTCGTCTAGGGGTTAACACTGAGGGGAGGGATGAGATACATCACGGCCAATGTCATCTACTGTGTAGAGGTGAAGGCCAGAACTATCGGGCTTGTGTATGTGTCCCAGAGTCAAATTCTCTCCTCGGATTGACTTCCCTTTGCTCCTAGTAACCGGAGTTCCACACACTGAATAGGTCCAACTCGTATTTATTCTTCTCAATAAATAGTCATACAGCACAGACAGGTTGAGACCCATGTAACACTTCAGTATTTGTGGGGAGTAGGCCAAGGCACAATTCTTCTAGCTAAAGCTAACCACTGTAGTATCACCAGTGGCGAATAGTCACTGCCACTGACTATATAGAAAGAACATGAATTACCTTTGCTAGCACAGCCCCTGTTAGGGGAAGGTAATCCGTCCAAGGGAGTCACCGGAGGCCTCTCTGTCACCAGCAATGCTGCGCCGGACTCTCCAGAGAAGTTCCGCTCACCAGTCTTCTCAACCTCAGACACGGGCACCCAAGGAGTTAGGGCCCCCTCGGATTCCTCCATACTCGCGGAACTCAGTCGAAGGTACTGAGCTCCAGGCTTCCGCCATAGTACCTCACCCCAGGCTAAAGGTGCCTGAGATGGACTCCATCTCTCGCTCCGGCCAGGTCAAGGGCACCTTGGCCCGGAACTCCGGATTGCCAGCACCCAAGCTGAAGGTGCCTGGGTGCGGCTGCGGCCTCCGACTCTGAACCCAAGGTCAGGGCGTCCGCCCCTTTTATCCCCTCGCCCTTTGCATCACAGCGGGTTACCCGCCCCGCTGTACCAGCGCCAGGAAAGGACAAAAAGGGAAGCAGTCTTGCGGTGAGTGTTCAACTCCGGCCCAGGGCGACAACGCCACCTCCAGGCTGCAGGGAACCTCACACCCCCAGAGTCCTC
Organism: Rana muscosa; assembly: GCA_029206835.1. Classification (NCBI taxonomy): domain Eukaryota; kingdom Metazoa; phylum Chordata; class Amphibia; order Anura; family Ranidae; genus Rana; species Rana muscosa. The sequence continues at coordinate 878,641,951 of CM055117.1, forward strand.
CAAGAACCACAAAAGGGTCTCAGATTCCCTGACAATCAATGCATCTGGGTTACACTACCACCCAGATGCCTCCCCTAAAATCAAACACCCGCTACACTCTCCCCCTGGTGATTTGACACTGGTCCCCAGTGTCTGGTGCAAACCCATGCCTCCCCTGGAGTGGTGACATAAGTTCGACCCAGAGACCAAACTCAACAATTTTGCCAAGAACTGTGCCAGGACCTATAATGGGGAAGGAACAGGAATATAAAACAATGAACTTTGTAATAAAATACTCTAAATATTTCACACATTTACATTTCTCCCTCCCCCTGGCTATCTAAGGACCACCCCATTCTCAGCAGCCTTGATAGACGAGTCTCCTGCAGAGGGAAGAGAAAGAAAAGACACATCCTAACATAACATACAGTATGTGTCTGCTTAAAACGAATGGGTCTATCCGAGAAGAAACCCATTAATTCCAATGAGTGTTGCATAGTGTACAAAAAAAAAAAAACTATTGTTGCGCAACACTGCCACCTTGTGACAATGCCACGGTAAAGACACTTGTCAGATCCAGATGAGCTTCTGCTTTTCTGTGCTGTGACTCTGCGCTGGCTAAACCCCCAAAGTCACTGATTTCTCTTTTCTTTTTCTAGCTGGGAGGAGAAAGAGGGAGAACAAAATAACAACAGCTCCCATTTCTTCAAAGAGTAAAACGTCCCAAAGAAAAATTAGAGCACAGTCCCTATCATCTAGTAGCAACAAGGGGAAAAAAAATGGAAAGGAGTCTCCTTCTCCTACAAATAGAACTTGTGATCCGGCAAAAACAAAGGCTTCAAGTGCTGGTCAAAAGCCTCCACATGGTACTCAATGCTTCCTCCATCCTTCCGTCAAATTACCACTTTGTCCGCATGGATATGCCTTCCTACCATCCACTCTGCCTTACAGTCCTTGAACTTTCTGGTGACTGTAGGTGAGCATGCGAGGTATCGGCGTGCATGAGGTACTTTCAGCTTTGTCCAAACAAAATCATTGTACCACCGCTGCCGAAAAACTTCCACCTCGTAGAGCAATTCTCGGGGTAGATACGGGTATTCCCACCCATATTCTCAGGCAACTTTCTGGCAAAAGAGACGCTGCAGCCTAGCCAGAGATGGCATTGTGGCACGGTCTCCTACTCCAGGCAAAACAATGGACTCCGGATGGCGAGGTACAGTCTCCACCTCTGTAGCTTTGGGCCTAGGAGCCCGTAGTGATGGCCGTTGCACTCCCGCAACAGGAGCAGGTGAAACACTTGACGGTTCAAGAAGTGGGATCACAGACAGGAAACCAGATTCCTCCCTAGGCTCCGAGGCCTCCACCCGGGGTGTCTTATCCCCAATGGATATAGGTGGGTCCCTTAAGACACGGGACATGGGTAGCTTCAGCTTGTCCCATCCCTTCTTGTGGAAGATCTCATCTATCTCCCCATCATCACCGGCATCTGATAGCGACTCTAGGTCGGAGGTGTCATAACACTCCGCGGGCAGGTAATTCCCCGTAGACGCGGAATCACCCCCCTCGATGGGCTCCACGACTCTGGGCTCCCGACACCTCCAACCACACACACAGTCCCGACCCCTGGCTCACCTGGGCCTTTTGAAGAACAAAGACGTCCAGGGCTCTTCCCTCTGGATCCATCCAGGCCAGGCAAGCGAAGGGGCAAAGCTCTTCCACGACCACAGGATGCCATCACCAGGCCAACTTTCCTCTTCGGCGGTGGGAGCAGGGAGCTTGTGGTGACCGAGGCAGCATCCTCGGATTTCTCTCTCTTCATCTCCGCTTGGGCTGTCACGTCGCCCTGGTCAGCGCGCACGGGAAACGCATAGGCATCGATCTCTCCCTCCGGAGTGGCAGTCCCTGTGAGGTAGTTGAGGTGGAAGGCTCGAGGCCTTTCTGTAGATGGCTCCACCTCGAAGAGGAACTCTTTGCAGACCTCACATCGCCCGAACGGCTTCAACTGGACCACCAGTCCCGAACAGCCGGGACAGATCACACAAAGGGCCTCTATGTCTCTGCAGGTATACAGAGCCAACTGCCCCTGGGGCCTTAGTCTTATTCCTGTATCCGTAATCTGGGCAGCAAAGGAAGTAATCTCGTGACTGAAGAAGCAGAAATCCACAGGGCACTTGAAGTCATCTTGACTGTTTGCTGCTCCAATGCGCACTGACCCCTTTGCACCGGAATCTCCACGCGTGTCCTTCCACATGGCCAGACTCCTCCCACACTCTGCATTTGTTTGCAGGCTTTTTCTTCTCCCCACCCACGAACTGCGCAGCTATGGTTTGCCTCGTGGCGCGTTGGCCAACATGGCCAACCTACTCGGGACTCCTCCGGGCAGCAAAGTTCAAATTCAGACACCATACACATCCCGGACACGGAGCCCCCACGTGTAGCGACCTCACCCCTCTCACCCCTTCTCATTCACGGCTTGTCTGTCTCGTCTAGGGGTTAACACTGGGGGGAGGGATGAGATACACCACGGCCCATGCCATCTACTGTGTAGAGGTGAAGGCCAGAACTATCGGGCTTGTGTATGTGTCCCAGAGTCAAATCCTCTCCTCGGATTGACTTCCCTTTGCTCCTAGTAACCAGAGTTCCACACACTGAATAGGTCCAACTCGTATTTATTCTTCTCAATAAATAGTCATACAGCACAGACAGGTTGAGACCCATGTAACACTTCAGTATTTGTGGGGAGTAGGCCAAGGCACAATTCTTCTAGATAAAGCTAACCACTGTAGTATCACCAGTGGCGAATAGTCACTGACTATATAGAACAGAACATGAATTACCTTCGCTAGCACAGCCCCTGTTAGGGGAAGGCAATCTGTCCAAGGGAGTCACCGGAGGCCTCTCTGTCACCAGCAATGCTGCGCCGGACTCTCCAGAGAAGTTCCACTCACCAGTCTTCTCAACCTCAAACACGGGCACCTTAAGGATTTAGGGCCCCCTCGGATTCCTCCACCCTCGCGGAACTCAGTCAAAGGTACTGAGCTCCAGGCTTCCGCCATAGTTCCTCACCCCAGGCTAAAGCTGCCTGAGATGGACTCCATCTCTCGCTCCGGCCAGGTCAAGGGCACCTGGGCCCAGAACTCCGGAACGCCAGCACCCAAGCTGAAGGTGCCTGGGTGCGGCTGCGGCCTCCGACTCTGAACCCAAGGTCAGGGCATCCGCCCCTTTTATCCCCTCGCCCTTTGCGTCACAGCGGGTTCCCCGCCCCGCTGTACCAGCGCCAGGAAAGGACAAAAAGGGAAGCAGTCTTGCAGTGAGTGTTCAACTCCGGCCCAGGACGACAACGCCACCTCCAGGCCACAGGGAACCTCACACCACCAGAGTCCTCCAAGAACCACAAAAGGGTCTCAGATTCCCTGACAATCAATGCATCTGGGTTACACTACCACCCAGATGCCTCCCCTAAAATCAAACACCCGCTACATATATATATATATATATATATATATATATACACCGTATATACTCGAGTATAAGCCGAGGTACCTAATGTTGCCCAAAAAACTGGGAAACCTCACTGACCCGAGTATAAGCCGATGCCCCACTGTTCCCTAGCTCGCTGTTCCCTGTAAATAGAAATTTTTACATTGTAATTATTACCTGTAAAGAAGTTGCGGCTGCGGCGTCCATCGTTCAAATTCCGCAGCGTCCATCGTTAGAATTCCGCGGTCTCTTCCTGTCCCTTACTTGATAGGCGAGTCTCAGCAGACACTCTCCGCCTATCACGATCATTCTCTCATCCTTAGTTTTCCCAGCAGACACTGTGTTGGGTATTCCGCCAATCACAGACGTCTGCTGGAAAACTGAGGATGAGAGAATGTTCGTGATAGGCGGAGAGTGTCTGCTGAGACTCGCCTATCAAGGAAGGAACAGGAAGAGACCGCGGAATTTTGAACGATGGATGCCGCGGAATTCGAACGATGGACGCCGCAGCCGCAACTTCTTTACAGGTAATATTTACAATGTAAAATCTATATGACTAGAGTATAAGCCGAGGGGGGGGGGGGGGACTTTCAGCCCCAAAAAAAGGGCTGAAAATCTCGGCTTATGCTCGAGTATATACGGTATATATATATATATATATATATATATATAAAAAAAAATATATATATATATATATATATATATATATATATACACACACACACACACAGTGTAGTCAGTGCAGAGTATATAATGCTGTGCAATGTATATAGTGCAGCGCAGAGTATATAATACAGTGCATTGAAGTGGTTAAGGGGAACCCAATGAAAGAATTAAGAAAATATACGGCATGGGGCTCCCTAAAATCCATACCAGGCCTTTTGGGTCTGGTATAGATTTTAAGGGGAACTGCACGGAAATTAAAAAAAAAAAAAAAACAGCGTGGGGTCCCCCCTAAATTCATAGATTTTAGTGGGAACACCATGACAAAATGTAGAAAAATTACCCTTATCCGACCAAGTACCTTGTTGAGAAGGACAAGGGCCTCTTCCCGACAACCCTGGCCATTGGTTGTCAGGGTCTGCGGGCGGGGGGGCTTATCGGGATCCCCCCCTATGTGAATGGGTATGGGGTACATTGTACATCTACCATTTCACCAAAAAAAGTGTAAAAAAGTAAAAATCACAACAGGCAGTTTTTGACAACTTCCTTATTAAAAAGAAAAAAAAAATGTCCATCCATCTTCAATCAAGCCGCCTGACGGACCTATAGAATATAAAAAAAAAAAAGCTCTGCCTCAATGGGAGGCCTCCTGGCAACTGCTGTCTCTTGGCTGTGACAGCTGTTATGTAGGCAAGGGCAGGGCCACCCGGTGACGTAACCAAGTGACCCTGCCCCCCTTCTGAAGTCATGTTTATGTCAGTGGATGGCCCCGTCCTTGCCTATATAACCGCTGGCAATGCCAAAAGACAGCAGTCGCCAGGAGGCCTCCCATGGAGGCAGGGTTTTTTCTTTTTTTTTTCTTCTATTTTTCGGGTCCATCGGGCAGCATGATTGACGATGGATGTACATTGCGGGACACTTTTTTTTTCTTTTTTAATAAAGGAATTGTCAAAAACTGTCTATTGCGGTTTTACTTTTTGAAAATTTTTTGGTGAATGGGTAGGGGTACAATTTTGGGGGGGGGGACAGAATCTGGGGGCCCTCGTGTTAAAGGGGGCTTCCAAATTCCCATAAGCCCCCCACCCCAGTGGCGGCTGGTGACGTTTTAGGATGGGGGCACCAGAGCCCGTCCTTCCTTTTTGACCCCTCCCCCACCCCTTATATAATCCACCCACTCTGTCGCCTGTATTCTACTTGCTTCCTCCCATAGTGTCAGAAGTATACAGCTCAGCATCACAGGACAGAGTATACAGCCCCAGAATCACAGGTGTATACAGCTCAGTCTCACAGATCAGGGTATACAGCTCAGCCTCACAGATATGAGTATATAGCTATGCCTCACAGATCAGGGTGTACAGCTCAGCATTTGAGATCAGGTTATATAGCTCAGCCTCACAGATCAGGGTATGCAGATATACATAATCTGTCCTGTATACAGCTAGCTATATACACCCACCTTGCTTCCTGTATATAGAGACCTTCCTTCATCATCACTGACTGCAGATATACATCATAGGTCCTGTATACAGCTATATATACAGTAACAGGACAGATGATGTATATCTGCATGGAGGAAGGTCTCTATATACAGGAAGGAAGAAGGTGGGTGTATATAGCTATATACACACTACACAGGACAGATGTACTCACAATTTGTGAATGCTGCTTGATACCCCTTATTTAAACTGCTTATAATGTACTAATCAATAACACAATAATGGCGGAACCCTCTAATGTATAGACATCTGAATAAACTTCAATATCACCACAATACTGGTCTCTGTGATAGGTAACATCACATATAATACACATCACACTGAAAATAAGACATAAAAAATGACTGTAAACTTAGCAGGAATGGTGGAAACCCCTCCTACAGATATTTGGCAATGGACTGTGTCAGTAAAGCAGTGGACGGTGTCAGTAAAGCAGTGGACGGTGTCCATTGCTTATCAGTGCAGCCTATCAGTGTCCATAAGTTCAGCCTCATTAGTACAGCATATCAGTGCACTCTTATCAGTGCCTATGAGTGCCGCTTGCCTGTGCCCATCACTGCGGTCTCATCTGTGCCCACCAGTGCAGCCTGTGCCCACCAGTGCCGTCTTATCTGTGCCCACCAGTGCCTCCTCATCTGTGCCCACCAGTGCCTCCTCACTGGTGGGAAGCTTCCTGATGACGCAATGTCGATTGCGAAACGCGCAGAGGCTTATGGGAAATCACTGCGCGACGACATCACTTCCTGCCGGTTCACGAGCGGAAACGAGGCTTGGAATGCACGCGACACTCGGGGAACACACGCTGGTTCAGCAAACCCCATACAGAATGCTGGAAAGGCTTAGTGTCGGCCTAAACAGCACCTGACTTGTGAGTGCAATATTTTAACTTTGTTTTCTTACCAATAAATAGCAGTAATACTGCACAATGATGGCTTTCATATATTTTTTATGAGATAGTGGTATATAGCTGCATGGATGCTTGAGAAGTTAACACTGTTACATTGGCTGGAAGGATTTCTAGGCTGTGGCATTTAAGTGGAGTGGTTATCCCTAGATGAACCAAAGGCGTATCTATAGTCTATCTCTGGTGAGTGGCCATTTTATACGTTGGTGGGATCTGCACGAATTGGTGAACAGATAATACAGTCACGGAGGAGGGATTAATTACATAAGAAAAACAGTGGAACAGCACTGAAGATAATCATTGGGACTTTTACATAGCTATATACACCCACCTTCTTCCTTCCTGTATATAGAGACTCTATATACAAAAAGGAAGAAGGTGGGTGTATACATCTGTATACACTACAGGACAGATGTAATCACAATTTGTGTATATTATCTGTGTAGTGTATACAGCTATAGTCACACACATGACATCCAGATAGAGCAGAAATAATCCTCAAAATTTCACCCTGATCATGGCTCCAGTCCAGCCACACGATCATCTGCCCTGCCTGGGCAGTGACATTGCAGTTGCCACGAAAAAGCACCGCACACCGTCCTCCTGTCCCCGCCAATCAAACTCAGAAAAGGGACAAATTAGTGTAGCGAGCAAAAAACAGTCCTGAAAAAAAGGTAAAACCTTTTTTTGCATTGCTACATGTCCCCTAGGGCAGTACCTGGGTCCCCATACACTTTTTATGGCAATAACTTGCATATAAGCCTTTAAAATGAGCACTTTTGATTTTTCATGTTCATGTCCCATAGACTTTATTAGGGTTCACATGTTCGCTCTAACTTTTTGCCTGTTCGCATGTTCTGGTGCGAACTGAACCGGGGGGTGTTCGGCTCATCCCTACAATCAATGGCAGCTGTGTAACTCCACGTTCCTGGGTATATACAGATGCCTTGTTTCATAAACATGCCTTTGGAGCTATCATAGGCCTCTTTCTCAGGTGGACTCTCTACTCTTGCATCAAAAACTGAGGAAATAATGAAGCCTTCAATAAATGGGAGCTGAATGGCTGTCAAATTGATCCATGGTCTTCATCTCTTTCTGAGTTACTCCTAATATGAAACCAGGTAGCCAAGCCACTGCATTCAGGTAAGCAACGTCCCCTCATATATACACCTGACAGGAACTACTATAACCAGTTCTCCTGGGAGGGGGTGACTACCTGCCTGTAAGTAGGTGGTTACCCCCCTGTTGCTCCTAAGCATCAGGCACTGGTGCTTTGGGAAGAGGGTGCCTGTTTTTGGAAGGAACCATCTTAATCACTTAAGGACCAGCCACTGTACATTTACGTTGGCAGAATGGCACGGACAGGCATAATCATGTACCTATACGTGGCCCTTTAAATGCCTGCCGTGTGGTCGCGAGCGCCGCTGCCAGCGGCGCGCTCGCGACCCTGCCGCCATCCCCGTGAGTCGGACCACGGGTCCCGCGGACTCGATCGCCGCGGGGATCCCCGTGATCGTCTCACAAAGGTATAGAGCGGGGAGATGCTTGTGTAAACAAGCATCTCCCCACTCTGACTACTGACAATGACACTGATCTCGGCTCCGTGTACTCGGAGCGGAGATCGTGTCATGTGACACAGAGCCCATCCCCTCTACAGTAAGAAATACTATGCAGGGAACACTTAACCCCTACAGCGCCACCTAATGGTTAAACCCTTCACTGCCAGTGTCATTTTCACAGTAATCAGTGCATTTTTATAGCACTGATCGCTGTGAAAATGACAACGGTCCCAAAAATGTGTCAAAAGTGTCCGATGTGTCCGCCATAATTTCGCAGTCACGAAAAAAATCACCGATCGCCACCATTACTAGTAAAAAATATTTTTTTATAAAAATGCCATGAAACTACCCCCTATATTGTAAACACTATAACTTTTGCGCAAACCAATCAATAAACGCTTATTGCGATTTTTTTTACCAAAAATATGTAGAAGAATACGTATCGACCTAAATTGAGGAAAAAAATATTTTTTTATATATTTTTTGGGGATATTTATTATAGCAAAAAGTAAAAAATATTGATTTTTTTTCAAAATTGTCGCTATATTTTTGTTTATAGCGCAAAAAATAAAAACCGCAGAGGTGATCAAATACCACCAAACGAAAGCTCTATTTGTGGGGAAAAAAAGGACGTCAATTTTTTTTGGGAGCCACGTCGAACGACCGCACAATTGTCAGTTAAAACGACGCAGTGGCGAATCACAAAAAGTGGCCTGGTCCTAGGGTTGCCACCTGTCCAGGATTCACCTGGACAGTCCAGGTTTTGAACCATGTGTTCCGGGTTTCAGGCGGACTGAAACCCGGACACAATACTCAGACCCCCCTGCAAGAGATTGTTCAAATCTTCCGGTTTAAAACAGCACCAGTGCATAAAGAGTTTGTCAAAGGGATAGTTCCTATTGAACTGTTCTACATAGATCACTCAGCCCTTTGACTTTGCAGTTATTAAATCAGGATACCAAGATCTTGGAGACAACCTAAACAGTGTCCATTCCTTGCATCTTTGTTTTGAAAGACACTAAGGCCAACTACCATACGTTATTTCCGTTATACCTCTCACCTGCAGGTTTTTCTGTCTCTCCTCTTTCTTCCTCCTTTTCTCGCTTGGACCAGCCCTAAGCAGATCACCTAATAGACATTCAGTGGGAATACTGTCCCAACAATTCAATTTAACTCCAGAAATGTACTTTGGGTTAAACTGCCAGGGCTAATCCAACACTTTTGGCTCTTTTTCCTTGCAGCTTTTTAACACCTTTTTCTGGCACATTTTAAACAGCCTTTTTTTTTCTCTTTTTTTCCTTCAGCCTACTAATTAAGGGGAGTGGTTAATTGGTCACAGGTGCTTGAGGCCTATATAAATTTCTGTAGAGCTCATTTAGAGCCTGCTCATTTTGAGTTTGCTGGAACTCTGTCCAAGTGGAACTGGACTAAGTAGTGAGTTAAAATCAAGAGTTTAAAACAGGGGTCATAGTAGATGTGTAGTGTGAGTACCTGGGTGTTGTCTGAGTAGTGTGTGTGGATCGTTAGTACTTGTGTATTGTAGGTGAACGCTGGGCTGCGAGTGCACGCGGGTCCGTTGGTCTGCGGGTGCACGTAGGTCTGCGTGGTACCTGTGTATTGTCTTGTTGAGTACCTGTGTATTGTCTGGTTGAATAGTTGGGTCAGGAAGCTAGTGTTAGGTAATTTGGACAGGGTATAATCTTGAATCCTCAATAAATTAATAGGTACGATGCCCGGCGGGTGTAGCGAGGCGACTCGGTGTACATCTTGCAGCATGTATGCGTTCCTTGATCATCTGATCGAGGGCGATTACTGCTGTGCAAAATGTAAGCACATTGTTTCCCTGGAAGCCCAGGTTCTGAATCTAGGGAAGCAACTGTCAGCACTGGGAAGACCCTCCACACTAAAGGAGAGCTGGATACGTACCCAGCAGGTGATGGCAGGGGCCAGCACAGAGGTGGGTGGAGACAAAGAGGTGCAGGCACTAGAAGATAGTAGATGGGTGACAGTCAGGAAGGGTAGAGGGCGAAGTGCCAGGGAGGCCGATCCAGGGTTGGAGCATCCCAATAAGTATGATCCATTGAGTGACATTGGTCAAACCAGTCAGGGACCAGCACTGCTGGAGCTGAGGGACTCTCCTAGCTGCTGGGGGAAGAACTCCTCCAGTGAGAGTGGGGGGGAAGCGAAGGGAAAACGAAATACAGATTCTGGTGGTAGGGGACTCAGTTCTTAGAAGGACAGAGAGGGCAATCTGTAACAAAGACCTGAAGTGCCGAACTGTATGTTGTCTACCGGGCACTCGGGTTCGGCACATCACGGATCTGGTGGACAGAATACTGGGAGGGGCTGGGGAAGACCCAGCTGTCATGGTGCACGTTGGCACCAATGACAAAGTCAGAGGCAGATGGAGTGTCCTAAAGAACGATTTTAGGGACTTGGGAGCTAAACTGAGGAAAAGGACCTCCAAGGTAGTATTCTCAGGTACATCGAGCCACACCAGAAAGGCAGAGGGAGATTAGGGAAGTGAACAAGTGGCTGAAGAGCTGGTGTAGTAAGGAGGGGTTTGGGTTCCTGGAGGACTGGGCCGACTTCTCAGTCAATAACCAGTACTATAGAAGGGATGGACTGCACCTAAATGAGGAGGGTGCAGATCAGCTGGGAATAAGGATGGCCAAAAAGTTAGAGGGGTTTTTAAACTAGGCGACGGGGGTGAGGGTCCAGAGATAGTGAGAGTGAGCGGGGAACATATTCTAGAGGGTAGTATTAGGGGCATTAGTGGTAGGGTAACCAAAGCACATAAACCCAAGGTAAGTATAGTAGCAAGTCCTAGTTGCAATCTGGGAACACCTAAGAGGATAGTATGTGACCGGTCAAAATATATTAATGCATTAAAGTGTCTGTTCACCAATGCCAGAAGTCTGCCAAGCAAAATAGGTGAGTTGGAAGCTCTGGTGCATGAGGAGAGCTATGATGTAATCGGTATTGCTGAAACTTGGCTTCATTCCTCACATGACTGGGCTATTAATATTCCTGGCTATGCACTCTTTCGGAAAGACAGGGTAAAAAGGAAAGGTGGAGGGGTCTGTCTCTATGTGAGAAGTGATCTCAAAGCGAGTGTGAAAGAGGATCTGGTGGATGGAGAGTGGGATGAGTCTGAAGCATTATGGGTGGAACTGCATACAGATGTGCGTAGTTCAAAGCTAATCATTGGAGTTTGTTATAGACCACCCAATGTTAATGAGGAGGTGGAGACTCAGCTCCTTGCACAGATGGAAAGGGCTGCAAGGGCTGGGACGGTGATAATAATGGGGGATTTTAACTACCCAGAAATTGACTGGAGTAATGGAACTGCTGGGACAGTTAAAAGGGCAAAAATTTATAAACTTATTGCAGGACAATTTTATGGTCCAGTTTATTGAGGCCCCAACTAGGAATGATGCTCTGTTGGACCTGGTAATCTCAAACCATGCAGAGCGTATTACTAATGTTCAGATAAAGGAACACCTGGGTAGCAGTGACTATAACATGATTTCATTTGATGTTATGTAGCGGGGTCCCCTTTAAGACTCCCAGGACTACCTTACCCAGAACCCCTTTCGGCAGTGTTTCCACCCCAGAGACTCATGGGAGGGGTTATAAAAGGAGGAGGCAAGGCTGGGCTCGGCCTCTTTGGGACACGAGACTTCAGTGACTGATCCTCCTGTGCGGATGTGCCGGTGTGCAAGGCCTGAAGCCTGAGGCCTTGTGCAGCACCAAAGAGCCTTCCACCCCGCTGCGAGCCTGGGTGGTATCTGACTTCGCTTATCCACAGCCTTGGTTGGATCGGGGACCCGATCGCTGGAGACACTGTGTATGAGGACACAGTCAGTGGAAGTTCCCGGACTGGGATCGCGTCCGGAGGGGTGAGCGAGCGTATGCTCAGACCATATACTGTTTATTGCTGATGTGCCTATAGACTGCCGTGGCCCACAAGTTTATATCTGATACTCTCACTGGAGATCCATATCAGAGTTGAAGAACTCAGAGGTTCTTCAGTAAAGTGTTTGTTCTATCACAATCTTCCCACTGGATTACAAATGTTATTCTGTTATGTGCACCACCTTTAAAGACTTGCCGGTGAAGAAACCATCATCCCCTAGAGACTGAGTTTTAGGTATCTGAGCCAGGCCTGGCCAGCTAGTTAGATCATTTAGTTGCAGCGCCACAGGGCGCCTAGTTAACGGTCGCCCACGCGGCGCACCTTTACTATTCTATTAATGCATAAGTGTTTTTTATTGCTGCAGGGCCCTGCAACCTATTTCATGTAAACTGTTACTACTGTTAACCCCTTTTATCACAATCTAAAGTAAATTAGATACCCCTTTCATTATTGCCTTGGTGTCTGAGTTTAATCATATAGCATAAGAATTATATTGTTGCCATAACTAACTGTGCCAGTAGGGGGTCGAGTAAATTGCCGGGGGTTGGCGGAGCTGTCTTCAGGGCCCAAACTAAATCTGCGGCCCTCTTAGTTGAAGGTATCGCTACACGTGGGGGTTCTCGTCCGGGATCCTGATACAGCAATTGAACGCCAGAGGTGCCGGTATGGACCCACAAGCAGTAGAAGAGTGGTGCAAAACCTCTAGGGCAGAGCCAAACAACTCGATAGTCATCAGCCTCCCAGGGGAGGAATGGAAGACTGAAATGGTAGAGGAGTTAATGAAGTTAGTGTCCCCAGATCACACACCATGGGTGATAGATATAAAGTCAGACCCAGACACTTCATATCAGTATGCACTGGTGGAATATGGAGACGGGATACCAGAGGCTTGCAAGCACAAGTGTGTAAAGACGCCAGACAATAGAACCTATAGGTTGGCGCCCGCAGTAACTATAAAGAAGGAACCATCACAGAGGGGATCACCGCAGGCTGCGGCCCGTACCTCACCAGAAAGAGGAGACGGAGTGACACCCCAAGTGGCACCCGCACCTGCCACTGCTATATCACCAGAATTGATAAAGGCAATAGGGGATCTACTAATCAAATGTCAGAAGACAAACACGGTGCATGTAGAGACTAGCTACCGGAGACTGAAAACATTCTCAGGGAAGCTCCCTGTCCCTACGGGGGAAGAAGATTTTGATACCTGGGTGGAGCAGGCATTACAGGCAGTAGAGGCATGGGAGGTGCCTGAAGCGCAGAAGAGGCAACGAGTGATAGAAAGTCTCAAAGGCGCAGCAGCAGAAGCAGTGAAAAGCTTTCGGTTTGGGAATGCAGATTGCACGGCTCAAGACTGTCTAGCCATGCTACAGGAAGAGTTTGGTCAATTGGAAAAGGTGACAGAGATGGTCTACCAATTTGAACATACTTTCCAACAGCCAAGGGAGAAACTTTCAGAGTATGTTAGGAGACTGAACAGGTTGCTGTGCAAGATTGTGTTGAAGAAGGGAATGAAGCCCCAAGATACAGATGCGGCAAGAATGAAGCAAGTCTTAAAGGGAGCGTTACGCTCGGATCCAGTCTGGCTGCACCTGAAAACCTCGGGAGGAGGAACGTTACTGACTTATGCTGACTTGATAAAAATCATCAGAGATGAGGAGGCGCTACAACAGGACCAGCAAATGATTAAGACAAATGTTGTCCCCACACAGGTGCTAGTCAATCCAGTGATGACCCCTGAAAGAGACTCAGAGGTAGACACTCTAAAATCACAAATGTCCAAGGTGTTAGAGATGTTGACCTCTCTGATAGCAAAAGACCCAGAGGGTCCCAAGAGAGAAGTACCAAGGAAGGAATTATTCCCAATTGCCTCAGCACCCGCATCTTTACAAGAATGGGGAGATATAGTCTGCTTTAACTGTGGAGGAATTGGCCATATTGCAGCTACATGTTCCAGTCCCAAGAAGAAGAAAACGGACAACCGCAAGCCGGCGGGAAACTTCAGAGGGCCCCGGTGAAGGAGTCAACCGGGTGCCCATCACCTTCAGTGAGCTCCAAGCTGAATGCGAAGCAGAAGAAAAGAGGAGATAAAACACCTCAGAGGAAACATAACATTCCTCAACAGAGATACACCCCAGAGAAAGGGGGCAAGACCCCTCAGAAGAGTTACAGTACTCCCCAGAGGGGGTGCACACCTAAGAAAAACAATAGTATCCCTCAGCGGGTCCGTACACTCATTGAAAGGAGGGAAATCAATGCATACCAGGCTCAAGAAAGATTAAAGTCCAAAGGGAGTTGGACGAGAGAGAGTCCGAAGGGAAAGGGCCAGAAAAAGGCGACCCCTGCCAGGCCATATCCGGAGAAGCTGGTAGGCCCATCTCCTATAGTGCCCATTCAAGTGGAGGGAGTCTACACCAGAGCAATCTTAGATACTGGGGCACAAGTGACCCTATTATACCGGGATTTCTACGATAAACACTTGAGTCACCTGCCCATCCAGAAGATAGAGGAACTGGAAATATGTGGGATTGGAACCCAGAGTTTCCCCTACGATGGCAATCTGCCCGTCAAGATGACTTTTGACCCATCCGTGGCTGGGAAGGCCGAAGTGTTTGACACCCTGGCAGTTGTGTGCCCTCGACCGCCAGGAGCCAACAAGAGTTCCCTTATAATAGGGACGAACACGGACCTGGTCCGAAGACTCTTGACCCCTCTAGTGGAAGAGAAGGGGCAAGCGGCCACCAAGATCCACCCCATGCTGAAGACGGCCTACCAACGGCTGGTTCTAGAGCAGAAGACCCCTGGAGAGGGGATAGGGAAGGTGTGGAGACTTGGAAGAGAAGGGGTAGTGTTGCAGCCCGGCGAAGTAACCTGTCTCAGAGCCACTGTGAAGCTTACTTGGGAGCAGCCTGGACCCTTTGTCATGTTAGAGTCCAACCCAAGGGAAGAGTCCCCCGGTCTGGAAGTGATACCAGAAGTGATTCCACTAAAGGCCCTGAAGAAGGCCCATTGTAGAGTTCCGGTAAGTGTTAGGAACACTGCAGATGGCCCCATGGAAATCCCAGCCAGGATGCTGCTGGGCCAGGTGAGCCCTGCTGCCCCTGTTACCTTGTCAGAAGTCAAGGGGACAGGTGAAGGAGGAGATGTTTGGGAGAAGCTGTCCATGGAAAACCCGAATCTGCCCAGGGCTTGGAAAGAGAGAGCCAAGGCCCAGTTGACCAGATGGGAGAAGATCTTCTCCAAAGATGAGTTCGATGTGGGGTGTGCAAGGAGTGCCACCCATCGGATCCGCCTCCAAGAAGATAAGCCCTTCAGAGAGAGGGTCAGGCGGGTCCCACTAGCAGATCTGGAGGATCTAAGGGAACAACTTGCAGAACTCAAGAGGACTGGTGTGATCCGGGAGTCTAGAAGCCCCTATGCCTCCCCGATAGTGGTGGCCTGGAAGAAGAATGGGTCATTGAGGCTCTGTATAGACTACATGTCTCTCAACAGGAGAACCATACTCGACCAGTACACCACTCCGAGGATAGAGGACGCTTTACAGAGTTTGTCTGGAGCCAAGTGGTTCAGCGTTATGGATCTCAAGAGTGGATACTATCAGATCCCTATGCATCCAGAAGACAAGGAGAAGGGGTTCTTTGAGTTTGATCGAATGCCCCAGGGACTGTCTGGAGCTCCTGCTACCTTCCAATGTCTCATGGAGAAGACTGTAGGAGACATGAACCTTATTGAAGTCCTTGTATATCTGGACGATGTCATTGTCTTTGGGAGAACCTTGGAGGAACACGAGGAGAGGCTGGAAAAAGTCTTGAGGAGACTCAGTGAGGAGGGACTCAAGCTTTCGCCTGAGAAGTGTCGGTTCTACCAGTCTTCTGTGAACTATCTGGGGCACATAGTGTCTGAAGAAGGGGTGGCCACAGACCCTGAGAAATTGGAGGCAGTTACCTCCTGGCCACGACCCACCACAGTAACAGAACTCAGATCCTTCTTAAGGTTCTGCTCCTATTACAGGAGGTTTGTGGAAGGATTCGCCCGAATTGCTAGACCATTGAATGAACTGCTCAAGACTGAGGGAGAAGAGGATGACTCAGGGCCCAGGAAGCCGGGAGAGTCAGTCAGAAATCAGTGGAACCAGAAGTGTGAAGAGGCCTTCCAGGCGTTGAAGAAGAGCCTAACCACTGCTCCAGTCTTGGCCTACGCAGACCCAACCAAAACCTATGAACTACACGTAGATGCTAGTCATGACGGTCTGGGAGGAGTACTTTACCAAGAACACGAAGGGCAACTACGGCCTGTTGCCTACATGAGCAGGAGCCTGACCCCCTCTGAGAAAAACGACCCCACTCACAAGCTGGAGTTCCTGGCCCTTAAGTGGGCGGTAGTGGAAAAGCTCAAAGACTACCTGTATGGGGCGGAGTTCACTGTGAAGACCGACAACAACCCCCTTACCTACCTTTTCACTACAGCAAAGCTGGACGCCACTGGACACAGGTGGCTGGCCGCATTGTCTGGATTCAATTTCAGCCTAAAGTACAGGCCAGGGATTGGGAATCGAGATGCAGACACTCTGTCCAGGAGATCTCATGGTCCCACCCGTGACATGGGAGATTGGACTCAAGTGGCACCTGACAGGGTGCGGGCCCTCTGTCAAGGGGCTGAATTACAAGCCAGAGGGGGCTCAAGGGCGGAAGAGATAGGAGTTACCATGGTAGGAGTCCCCAAACAATACTGTGGAGTAACTCAACTGGAGGAAGACCATCTGCCAAAGCTGTCCAAGAAGGAACTAAGATGTGACCAGTTAGAAGACCCCATGGGGAAATTAGTTCTGGAAGCCCTGGAGAATCAGGATCCAAACAGACTTCTGAGTCACTCCTCAAAGGAAGCTCACCTGTTGAGGAAAGAGTGGGACAGGTTACAGGTGCATCAGGGAGTGGTCTACCGAAGGGGCCCCTCTGATGACCTGGAAGACAAATGGCAATTGTTTCTTCCGGAAAAACACAGGGAGACTGTTCTGATTGCCCTACATGACAATCATGGCCACCTAGGGGCGGAAAGGACTTTTCAACTTGTCAGAAGTCGGTTCTATTGGCCCTGCATGAGGGCAGAAGTGGAAGAGTACTGCCATTCATGTGCACGCTGCATCCAGAGGAAGACTTTACCCCATCAAGATGCCCCAATGGGCCATCTACAAAGTCAAGGCCCAATGGATCTGGTATGCATTGATTTCCTCTGCCTCGAACCCGACCTGAGTGGACTAGGAAATGTTCTGGTGATAACCGATCATTTCACCCGGTATGCCCAAGCTTTCCCAACCAAAGACCAGAAGGCTTCCACAGTAGCCAAGGTACTTATGGAGAAGTATTTTGTCCATTATGGGCTGCCCCAGCGACTTCATTTAGATCAAGGAAGGGACTTTGAGAGTCGACTGATCAGGAAACTCCTAGATTCGTTGGGAATCAAGAAAACTCGAACTACACCTTACCACCCACAGGGAGATGCTCAGCCGGAAAGGTTTAACCGAACCCTGCTCAACATGTTGGGGACTCTGGATAGTGAGAAAAAACAACATTGGAGCAAGCACATAGCAGCTATAGTAGACGCTTACAACTGCACCAACTGTGATGCTACAGGCTACTCCCCATATCGACTCATGTTTGGGAGAGAAGCGAGGTTGCCTGTGGACCTGGCCTTTGGCACTTCTTTAGACCATTCCTCAGCCACATCCCACAAAGGATATGTGGACAGGCTCAGACACAGCCTGAAAGTAGCTTATGAACAAGCTCAAGCGGCCTCAGATCAAAGGGGAGCCCGAAACAAAAGAAACTTTGACTTGAAGGTCCGGGTACAAGACCTGCAGCCCGGGGACCGAGTACTGCTACGCAATCTGGGGGTCCCTGGAAAACACAAACTTGCAGACAGATGGAGATCTGAACCCTATGTCATCTGTAGGAAGCTGCCGGGCCTACCTGTCTACAAGTTGAAGCCAGAAGGAAAGGTAGGACCACTGAAGACGTGGCATCGAAACCACCTGCTCCCACTTGCTGAAGCGGCCAGGATACCTCCAGTGAGGGACTCCCCTGAATCAGTCTTTATTCTAGATACCCCCAGGCCAAACACTCGGTCCCAGACCTCTTGGGCTGAAGATGGAGAAGCTTCTGAACTCAGTGGAGATGAAGAAAGAGAACTTGACTGGCTGTGGCCTTCCCCAACTCAAGGAACTTCTGCTATAGATCTTCCAACTACTGAAGACACTATAGATGGACAACTGAATGCAGAAGCCGCTGAATTCATCCCATCTAATCCTTCATCGGATTACTGGGAAGATGCCTGTGATATTTACCCTGAACAGGACCCTAGAGACTCTATGTATCCCTCGGCTCCTGAAGCAGATGTTACAGAGCCTGCCGTGTCGCCTGAACCTGTTACAGAAGAAGAGCCTGTGGCGCTAGAGCCAGAAACCCCAAGGGAACAAAGGGCTCGCAGAGTCATAAGGCCTCCCAGAAAGTTGACCTACCCACGAATGGGGAAGAGCTCAGAAGATTCTGTGGTCACTGCCAGGAGGAGTGTAGAGAATCCGGATCCCTCCACTGTTCATTTGGTAGAGGGCAACCCCCACTCACTCTCTGGCACAGTTAGGCAGGCCACTCAGGATAGTGTGACCTGTGGGCAAGGGAATCCAACCCCTCGGTTTTGGTGGGAGTTCCCTATGCCAACCTCTTATGCAATGTTGTCTGGGGTTGTACGCAGTGTATGCTAGAATTTTCTTTGGGGACCAAAGAATTTAAGTGGGGGGAGTGTGTAGTGGGGTCCCCTTTAAGACTCCCAGGACTACCTTACCCAGAACCCCTTTCGGCAGTGTTTCCACCCCAGAGACTCATGGGAGGGGTTATAAAAGGAGGAGGCAAGGCTGGGCTCGGCCTCTTTGGGACACAAGACTTCAGTGACTGATCCTCCTGTGCGGATGTGCCGGTGTGCAAGGCCTGAAGCCTGAGGCCTTGTGCAGCACCAAAGAGCCTTCCACCCCGCTGCAAGCCTGGGTGGTATCTGACTTCGCTTATCCACAGCCTTGGTTGGATCGGGGACCCGATCGCTGGAGACACTGTGTATGAGGACACAGTCGGTGGAAGTTCCCGGACTGGGATCGCGTCCGGAGGGGTGAGCGAGCGTATGCTCAGACCATATACTGTTTTCTGCTGATGTGCCTATAGACTGCCGTGGCCCACAAGTTTATATCTGATACTCTCACTGGAGATCCATATCAGAGTTGAAGAACTCAGAGGTTCTTCAGTAAAGTGTTTGTTCTATCACAATCTTCCCACTGGATTACAAATGTTATTCTGTTATGTGCACCACCTTTAAAGACTTGCCGGTGAAGAAACCATTATCCCCTAGAGACTGAGTTTTAGGTATCTGAGCCAGGCCTGGCCAGCTAGTTAGATCATTTAGTTGCTGCGCCACAGGGCGCCTAGTTAACGGTCGCCCACGCGGCGCACCTTTACTATTCTATTAAGGCATAAGTGTTTTTTATTGCTGCAGGGCTCTGCAACCTATTTCATGTAAACTGTTACTACTGTTAACCCTTTTTACCACAATCTAATGTAAATTAGATACCCCTTTCATTATTGCCTTGGTGTCTGAGTTTAATCATATAGCATAAGAATTATATTGTTGCCATAACTAACTGTGCCAGTAGGGGGTCGAGTAAATTGCCGGGGGTTGGCGGAGCTGTCTTCAGGGCCCAAACTAAATCTGCGGCCCTCTTAGTTGAAGGTATCGCTACAGTTAGTTGTAAGCAAAAATAACATAAGGCAAAAATAAAAACACTTAATTTCAAGAGAGCAAATTTTCCAAGGATGAGCGCTGCTCTCCAGGACTTAGACTGGGAGGGAATATTGGCATCAATGGGCACAGAACAGAAATGGGAATTCTTCAAAAAGACTGTTTGTGAACTCACTGCAAAGTATATTCCCATGGGCAATAAGTTTAAAAGGCTAAAAATAAAACCTATGTGGCTCACTGCCAAAGTTAAAAAAGCTATAAACTATAAGAAAAGAGCTTTTAAAAAATATAAAAATGAGGGAACACTAGTGTTACAAAGAATATAACAGGATATGTAAAAAGGAAATCAAGGATGCAAGAATTCAAAATGAACGACAGATTGCAAAAGATAGTAGGACAAACCCCAAAAAATTCTTCAAATATATTAATAAGTATAAAGGTGAAGTCTGAGCATGTAGGCCCTTTACAAAATAATCTAGAGTGGGTGACTGGGGACAAAGAGAAGGCTAATTTATTAAATACTTTCTTCAGTTCTGTGTATACAAAGGAGCATGGGGGAGCTCATGTCCCAAATGGGGCTGGTAGTGACACAGCCCCAAATCCACAATGGCTCAAAAGTGATATGGTCCAGAAATATTTAGATGGAATAAAAGGTGGATAAAGCACCTGGACCAGATGGCATACACCCACGGATCCTAAAAGAATTGAGCTCTGTAATTTCAAAGACATTGTATTTAATTTTTAGGGACTCATTAATGACAGGAATAGTACCACTGGATTGGTGCAGGGCCAATGTGGTGCCTATATTTAAAAAGGGAATTAAGTCTTTACCAAGTAACTATAGACCTGTTAGTTTAACTTCTATAGTTGGGAAGATACTGGAGAGATTAATAAAAGACCACATAGATGAGTTCTTGCTGGGAAAAAACTATTTAAGCAACAGACAGCATGGATTCATGAAAGACAGAAGTTGTCAGACAAACCTGTTTTTTTTTTATGAAGCGGTAAGTAAGACCTTGGACAGAGGGGTGGCTGTGGACGTGGTATACTTGGATTTTGCAAAAGCGTTCGATACAGTTCCCCACACACGGCTCATGTGCAAGGTAAAGTCTACAGGATTGGAAATATCAATTTGTAAATGGATAGAAAACTGGCTAAAAGACAGAATTCAGAGAGTAGTGGTTAATGATTCTTACTCTGAATGGTCCAAGGTTATCAGTGGTGTACCCCAAGGTTCAGTGCTGGGACCCTTACTTTTTAATATGTTTATAAATGATATTGGGTCTGAGATCAAAAGTAACATTTCTGTCTTTGCAGATGACACCAAGCTATGAAGTGGAATAACGTCCTTACAGGATGTCGCCAATTTACAAGCCGACCTCAATGCTCTGTCTAATTGGGCGACTATGTGGCAGATGAAGTTTAATGTTGATAAATGTAAAGTTATGCACTTGGGGGCTAAGAATATGAATGCATCATACATACTAGGGGGAGTACAACTGGGGGGATCCGTAGTGGAGAAGGATCTGGGGGTTTTGGTAGATCATAAGCTCAATAATGGGATGCAATGCCAAGCTGCGGTTTCCAAAGCGAGCAAAGTCCTTTCTTGTATTAAGAGAGGTATGGTCTCCAGAGAGAGAGATATCATTTTGCCCCTGTTCAAATCATTAGTAAGACCTCATCTGGAATATGCAGTTCAGTTTTGGGCCCCAGTTCTCAAAAAGGATATTGGGGAACTGGAGAAAGTGCAGAGAAGGGCAACCAAACTGATAAGAGGCATGGAGGAGCTCAGCTATGAGGAAAGATTACAGGAACTGAATTTATTTGCTCTTGAGAAGAGGAGATAAGGGGGGATATGATCAACATGTACAAATATATAAGGGGTCCATATAGTAAACTTGGTGTTGAGTTATTCACTTTACGGTCAACACAAAGGACAAGGGGGCACTCTTTGCGTCTAGAGGAAAAGAGATTTCACCTCCAAATCCGGAAAGGTTTCTTCACAGTAAGAGCTGTGAAAATGTGGAATAGACTCCCTGCAGAGGTGGTTCTGGCCAGCTCAGTAGATTGCTTTAACCACTTCCCTACCCAGCCATAGTCAAATGACGTCCACAGATGGGATCTCCCATCCTGGGTGGACGTCATATGACGTCCTGGCTTTGTAGGGGGATATCTAAATGATGCCTGCAGCTAGAGACATCATTCAGATATCCTTTTGAAGTGCCGGCGATTCTGTGCACCATAAGAATGATCATAGCAGCGGTTCCGGCGCTTGATCGTTCTTATAGGCAGTGGGAGGGGACATCACCCCCTCCCGCCCCCATCCGGTGCTTCTCCGGGCTCTCCCGTGCGATCGGGGACCCGGAGAGAATCTTCCGGCGCCGTTGGTGGGTCACGTGATGAGCATAGAGATGACTGGTGACCAGATGGTCACCAGTCATCTCTATGATCGTCGGAGGCCCGGGCGCAATGTGATGACCTCACGCCCGGATCCTCAAATGTAAACAAAGCCGCCATTTCGGCTAGTAAATATGAGATCAGTGAAAAAAAATTCACTGATCTCATGCTTTCCAGCCTGGAGGAGAGATGTGGGGTCTTATTGACCCCGCATCTCTCAATAAAGAGGACCTGTCACACACATTCCTATTACAAGGGATGTTTACATTCCTTGTAATAGGAATAAAAGTGATAAAAAAAAAAAAAGTAAAATAATTGTAAAAAAATAAATAAATAAGTAAAAAAAAATAAAATAAATAAAATAAAAAAATTAAAACGCCCCTGTCCCCGGTAGCTCGTGATCAGAAGCGAATGCACACGTAAGTCGCCCACATATGTAAACGCCGTTCAAACCACATATGTGAGGTATCGCCGCGTGCGTTAGAGCGCGTGCAACAATTCTAGCACTAGACCTCCTCTGTAATTCTAACCTGGTAACCTGTAAAAAAAAATACATAGTGTCGCCTATGGAGATTTTTAAGTACCGAAGTTTGGCGCCATTCCATGAGTGTGCGCAATTTTAAAGCGTGACATGTTAGGTATCTACTTACTCGGCGTAACATCATCTTTCATATTTTCCCAAAAAATTGGGCTAACTTTACTGTTTTGTTATTTTTTAATTCATGAAACCATTTTTTTTTTAAAAAGGCGTTTGAAAAATTATTGCGCAAATATCGTGCAAGAAAAAAAGTTGCAATGACCGTCATTTTATTCCCTAGGGTGTCTGCTAAAAAAAACATATATTAATGTTTCGGGGTTCTGAGTAATTTTCTAGCAAAAGAATGATGATTTGTACATGTAGGAGAGAAGTGCTAGAATAGGCCCGGTATGGAAGTGATACAAAAAGCCCTGTATTGAAGTGGTTAAGAAGGGCCTGGATTATTTCTTAAATGTACATAATATAACTGGATACTGACATTTATAGGTAAAGTTGATCCGGGGAATATCCGATTGCCTCTCGGGGGATCAGGAAGGAATTTTTTCCCCTGCTGTAGCAAATTGGATAATGCTCTGCTGGGGTTTTTTGCCTTCCTCTGGATCAACTGTGGGTATAGAATTGGGTATATGGGTTTGAACGATATTTTTTTTTTTTATGGTTGAACTGGATGGACTTGTGTCTTTTTTCAACCTGACTAACTATGCAACTATGTAACACGTCCGGATCAGCACAGTGTTTAATGTCCTGTCTTTTTGTTTGTCTTGTCCTGTGTGTTATTCATGGCAGGGACCCCATATGCCATGTGTTAATATGTGTTTAATGTCGGGTTACCAATAAATTTTCATAGGGTGTAACTTAATGGTGTTGAGAATTTTTAACCTTTTGATACTGAAATAAATTCTATTTTGATTACTTTCAGTTTGATCGAGTACATTTTGTTGCCAGAAGTTACCCCTTTTCCTGCCTGTACCCTAATAGGCACTCTCCCCCTCCCCCTTATATTTTGAATGTATGCTACATGGTCACGGCAACAACACCCTATCAGGTGAACGATCAATTAATGATCAATATAATATTTTTTGATCAATACAAGTGGTTCCAGCTTCTTTCCCTAACCCCTCCCATTACCCCGTGCCCCTCCCCCCATTTATGTATGTGGCTCCCCAAGTAACCAAGATAGTCACACACAAATCTGTTGCCATCCGGGAGCTGTAGGCAGCCATCTGTGGGCAGGTTCGGCATCACTGTGGGGCAGACCGATGATGTCAGCAAGAGCAATTTGGCCACACCCACTGTTCGCTGCGGCACGCTATGCGCACAGCATTACTACTATCCTTGGGGGCACCCAAAGGTGTCCCAGGCCGCTAAAATGTTCGAGTTTGGCTTGAAGAAAAGGTGGCAACCCTACCTGGTCTTTTAGCTGCAAAATGGTCCGGGGTTTAAAGTGGATGTAAACCCGAAATGTATTTATTTATTTTTTGCTGTCACAATGTAGAGTATAAGATTTCCTATCATTTGTGCCAGGTCTTGCCACAAAGAGTTAATCCAGCTCTGAACAATCCTCTTTTATTGTTCAGTGAGATAAAATGGACAAACAGAGTTACCTTTGTCCGTTCCGCCCCCTTGTTTTGAGTGACAGGTTATTTAGATATCTTGTGCACTAGCTTTAGACAGGCATTATTTCTAATTCCCACCACCACTCCTTTTCTGAAGTCATGTGGTTTATTTTCTGGATTTTGACTGGATGTTAGTGATCATAGCAGAAGGAATACACAGGAGAAAATGCATGTTGACAAGGGGAGTGTAGAGGTGGGCGGGGAGTCTACCGACATCACGACTCCACCCACCGAGCTCCAGACAACAGATCCACCCACAGAATCTGCAGTTTTTCAGTTCTTATAACAGACAGAGGGGAGACATTTGACAGATAAGGATACATGCAGGAGGCATCTATATCCTTATAGATCAGCACTATGGCAGTAGTTTAGAAAGGATGAGAGTGGGTTTACATCCACTTTAAGTGCTTAAAGCACCTCTCCAATGCTATATTGTACGTGAACTGGTATCAGTGTAGCAGGGGGGCTGCACATTCCCTTATGTTTGGAATAGATTACATTGGCATGTAGTAAAATGTTTTGCCTACTGATGGGTTCTTACCTGCCTATTGTTTAAATGGTGCAGTTTCACTCACCCTAAACATGATTGTTCATAGTGGTCATTGTGACATTGAACAGCATGTGGCACAAATTCATAGAACCGGATGGTGATCTATTGTTCATAATGTAGCTATTAGCTTCCACAAACAATAAATCTGGTCTATGAAACAATTCCATATATAAGATATAAGACAATAGCATGTACACAATACTTTTTTTTACTTTGTAATCTGAGAACTGTTAAAGCCCTGTTCATAGCAAATACATTTGGCCTATTGCTGTCCAAAAAAAAATAATAATAATTCTATACTTGTTTTGTTTTCTTAGTGTACTAAAGTTGTAATTGAGTAAAACTGTTTTGTATTTATTGCTTTCCAGCATACATACTATATTCCATGTATCCAAAGAACCTATAGTTTTGTTTTCCCTGTCCAATGCTAAATCCATGGTAGAGTTCCAGCCTGTCCATGAGGTGCAAATGGCAGAGACAAGAATTCTGTGGATAAAACAGCAATAAAGAAAACTCTTGTGGAAGATTTGGACTTTATCCTGTATTGAATACAGAGCAGAGGTATAAGACTACATTTAAACTCATACAAAAAAGGTTCCCCGTAGTAAAGCTACCGGGGAAAAGAGGTTACTTTGGAGACAATAATAGTCAGTGGCGGTGCGTCCATAAAGGGCACAGGAGCGCCGCCCCCCCTCTCCTGTCACCGGTCTAATCACCATAGATAGATTCATGCATTGCATGAATCTATCTATGGTCGCTGCTGACACCCCCTATTCAGGTGCCTGGCCCCTTTTCCAGTGCCGGGCGCCTGAATTACAGCGGCGGGGATGTTTTTTGGAAGCACCTGATTAGAGCCATAGGCTCTAATAGGTGCCCAAAAATGTGAATAGTGGGCGCAACGCTATGCGTTCGCTATTCACTCAGCTGTGTGTTAGCAAAGCGAAGGAATTCGCTTTGCTAATGCTAACACTGACCCGCCTCTCAGCCAATTAGTTGCACCGGGTCTGTGTTACCTATCACCTGATTGGCTGAAACAACAGGCTGTGTGATTGGACGCCTATCAGGCGTCGAATCATAGGTCTGAACGAGAGGAGGAGCAGGCGGGAGAACAGACATCGAGGAAGAAATGGAGTGCACCGGACACCTCTCGCCGCCGTCACCCGCTGCCCACCCGAGACAAGGTAAGGGCCTGGGCAGACGGCAGGCGGGGGGAACGTTGGTAGCACTTGGGGCACAGTGGCAGCATTTGGGGCACAGTAGCAGCACTTGGGGCACAGTGGCAGCATTTAATGGGCACAGTGGCAGCACTTGGGGCACAGTGGAAACATTTGTGGCACTTAGGGCACAGTGGCAGCATTTAATGGGCACAGTGGCAACATTTGTGGCACAGTGGCAGCACTTGTGGCACAGTGGCAGCACTTGGGGCACAGTGGCAGCATTTAATGGGCACAGTGGCAACATTTGTGGCACAGTGGCAGCACTTAGGGCACAGTGGCAACATTTGTTGCACAGTGGCAGCATTTAATGGGCACAGTGGCAACATTTGGGGCAAAGTGGCTGTGTTTGATGGGCAAAGTGGCTGCGTTTGATGGGCACAGTGGCTGCGTTTGGTACAGTGGCTGCGTTTGATGGGCACAGTGAGGCTGCAATTGATGGGGTTATTTTTTCAGAATTTTTCAGTTTGTTTGCACCCCCCAAAAAATTTGAGCACCAGCCACCACTGTCGTCTGGTTTAACTCCTTCCATAATATCCTTCTCTTTCTCTGGAGCTTTTGTAACTTATTTTTGATTTAGATTCTGAGTCTGAGTCTGATTGTGGGTGGCCTGAGCTTTACGTGCAGCAGTTTTCTTATACTTGTTAACGATGCATTCATGCAAAAACCCCATGACAGTTTTGTCAAATTTGGATTGTTGTTGGATATGATTCAGCATCTCCTGATGAGCTTCACTGGCCAAGTGCTCCTCAATACCCTTTTCTTCAAATGATCTGAACTTGCAGAATGAGCAGGTAAATGCCATTCCATCTCTATATTTTTTACTGTTCTTCTCGCTTCTACGCCTCTGTTTCTCCCTTCTTGCCTCTGTGTGGCGCTTCTCCTCCTCTTCTGAATCAACTGGCTCTGCTGGTGCAAGAGTAGGTTTGGCAGTTTGGTTTGCACCAGCTTTTGCGAGGTTTGTTTTTTCCCCAAAACCTACAGAAACCTTGAATGACTGAGCCATCTTCCTCTTAATTCCTTTGGCCATTCCACCAGACAAAGTCTGGGCGGTATAGCCCATACCAGGCCTGCGCATACCACAAGCAAATCCACCTCTGCCATGGCCTCTACCTGCTGCTGGTCCTCCAAAAGCACCATTGGGGTAAGCAGGTGTAGCGCTACCCCCAGTTAAGAGAGCCGCTGATTTGATTTCGGGCCCTGCACACAGTACCGCCAACCCCCGGCAATCTTACTCGACCCACTCTGGCACAGTCAGTCTAGGGTTAAACTCCTATCACTCTCAGGTGTATTATACTTAATAATCTCTAAACAGTTAGACAACACGCTGAGGCAAGAATATAAAATATATATATCAGCTTTACTGGTAATGAAGGATTCAAGGTATAACATGCAACATATACATGGGCCTGCAGAGCCCTGCATCAATCAATGTACTAGGTGCAGCACAATAATATGGCGCCACGCAGTGTCCACCACGCGGAGCTATTATGGCGTGCGCTCGCCTATGGCGTAGTAACACAAACTTTCTAAACTCCCCGCCTAAGTCAGGCCTGACATGGGATGGAACTGAGTCTCTTTTCCCTAAGGAAGGAAGGTTTCTTCACCGGCCAGCTTTCGTTGGTGCACTTAAAGAAATAACCATTTGTAATCCACATTGGGTGTTAACTTGAAATAACAGGGCAAAACGGGGGGGGGGGTAGGTACTTCAACTCTGTCCCGGCTACCGGACTCCCCAAGAAACACTGGTGAGCGAACAGCGGGCCTAGGCAGTCTACAGGCCTGAATACAACTCAGTCTATTGATATGGGCAGGTGCCCGCTCACCACTCCAGGCGCAATCCCAGCCTGGGACTTCCACCTTCTGTGTGTCGCACACAGCGTCTGCTCCGATCGAGTCCTCGATCCAACTCACGTCCTATCACGACGGGTCAGGATCCACCCAGGCTCCGCAGTATGGTGGGAGGCTCTTCGGACTTCAAGCAAGGCCTCAGGCTTCAGGCCTTGCTTCACAGCCGATCCGCACAGGATGACTTGTTGCTTGACACGCCGTGTCCCAAGAGAGCGAGCTCCGCCTTGCCTCTCACTTAAGTACCCCTCCCATGAGTCTCTGCGGTGGAACCTCCGCCCTGGGGCCGAATGGGGTTCTGGGTAACGTAGTCCTGGGGCCTTAAAAGAGACCCCGCTACACACTCCCCCCACTTGAACTCTTTGGTCCCCAAAGATAACATAACTTCAAGCTACACATTTATCAACATCCATCAATTCTCCATATGATGTCGGCAGAGGAAATTCCCACCAGAAACGAGGCGGTGAACTCCTTTGCCCACAGGACACATTAACAACAGCATCCTGTCTAACTGTGCCAGAGAGTGAGCTGGGGTTGCCTCCCACCAAATGAACAGTGGGAGGGTCAGGGTCTTCCATACTCCTTCTGGCAGTGAATACAGTGTCTTCTGCACTCTTCCCCATTTGTGGGTAGGTTAATCTCCTGGGAGGTTTTATTGCCCTCCGCTTCCTCTGTCCTCTGGGGCTTTCTGTGGGAACAGATTCTTCTTCTGTAACCAACTCGGGAGTTCCTTCTAATTCAGGAGCATCTGGCTCCGGAGCAGGAAGATACATGGCTTCCCTTGGGTCCTCTTTGGGGGATAGTTCACCGACACTCTCCCAAGCATCTGACCAGTGACTAGATGGAATGAACTCCGTAGCTTCTGCATTCAGTGTCTGATCCTCGGTATCTTCGTCAGGTGGAAGATCAATAGCAGAAGTCGTTGGGCCCTGGGAAGGCCAAAGCCAGCCAATTTCCTCTCCCTCGTCTTCACTCATTTCTGAATCTTCTGTATCCTCCATCCGAGGGGTCTGAGACCGAGTGTTGGGTCTAGGGGTGTTCGGAATGGAAATGGGTTCAGGAGAATCCATCCTAGGAGGCAACCGAACTGCTTCAGCGAGCGGAAGTAGGTGGTTCCGATGCCAAGTCTTCAAGGGCCCTAACTTCCCCTCGGGTTTAAGTCTGTAAACGGGTAGGCCCGGTAATTTTTTACAAATGACATAAGGTTCTGGTCTCCATCTATCTGCAAGTTTGTTTTCCAGGGACCCCCAGGTTCCGCAATAACACTCTGTCTCCTGGTTGTAGGTCTTGGATCCTAACCTTTAGGTCGAAATTCCTCTTGTTGCGAGCCCCCCTCTGTTCCGAGGCCGCCTGAGCTTGCTCATAGGCCGTCTTCAAGTTGTGTCTAAGTCTATCTACATATCCCTTGTGGGAAGCAGCAGAACAATGATCTATGGAAGTGCCGTAGGCCAGATCCACTGGCAATCTTGCTTCTCTCCCGAACATAAGTCTGTAAGGTGAATATCCTGTAGCATCGCTGACAGTGCTGTTGTAAGCGTGCACAAGGGCCGATATGTGACTACTCCAATGTTGCTTCTTTTCGCCACTTAAAGTTCCCAGCATGTTGAGCAGGGTTCGGTTGAACCTCTCCGGCTGAGCATCACCTTGAGGATGATAAGGAGTAGTCCTGGTCTTCTTGATCCCTAAGGCATCTAGGAGTTTTCGTATCAGTTTGCTCTCGAAATCCCTCCCCTGATCTGAATGGAGCCTTTGTGGCAGTCCATAATGTATAAAAGTACTTCTCTACGAGTATTTTGGCCACAGTAGAGGCCTTCTGGTCCTTGGCTGGAAAAGCCTGTGCATACCCGGTGAAATGGTCGGTTACTACCAGAACATTTCCTAGTCCCCTTAGGTCGGGTTTGAGGCAGAGGAAATCAATGCACACCAGGTCAAGCGGGCCTTCACTTTGTAAATGGCCCATTGGGGCAGCTTGATGGGGCAGAGTCTTTCTCTGTATGCATCGTGCACATGAATGGCAGTATTCCTCAACTTCAGCCCTCATGCAGGGCCAATAGAAACGGTCTCTAACAAGTTGGAAAGTCCTTTCCGCTCCCAGGTGACCATGGTTGTCATGTAAGGCAATCATGACCGTCTCCCTGTGTTTCTCCGGCAGGAACAACTGCCACTTGTCTTCTCGGTCATCAGAGGGGCCCCTTCGGTACCACTCCCTGATGCACCTGTAGCCTGTCCCACTCTTTTTTCAACAGGCGAGCTTCCTTTGAGGGGTGACGTAGGAGTATGTTTGGGTTCTGATTCTCTAATGCTTCTAGGACCAATCTCCCCATAGGGTCTTCCCATTGGTCGGATCTCAACTCCTTTTTGGTCAGTCTGGGTAAGTTGTCTTCCCCCAGTAAGGTTGCTCCACAGTACTGCTTGGGGACTCCTACGATAGTGACCCCTATCTCTTCTGCTCTTGAGCCTCCCTTGGCTTGGAGTTCAGCCCCTTGGCAAAGGGCCCGCACCCCGTCAGGTGCCACTTGGGTCCAGTCTTCACTACTGTGGGTGGGGACATGAGACCTTCTGGACAGGGCATCCGCATCTCGGTTTCCCGCCCCAGGTCTATATTTCAAGCTGAAACTGAAGGCAGACAACGCTGCCAGCCATCTATGTCCTGTGGCGTCCAGCTTCGCTGTGGTAAACAGGTAGGTAAGGGGGTTGTTATCCGTTTTGACAGTGAAATCTGCCCCATATAGGTAATCTCGAAGTTTGTCTACTACGGCTCACTTGAGGGCCAGGAACTCCAACTTATGGGTGGGATAGTTCTTTTCAGAGGGGGTCAAGCTTCTGCTCACATACGCAACAGGTCTCTGTTGCCCTTCATGCTCCTGGTAGAGTACTCCTCCCAGACCATCATGACTGGCATCCACATGGAGTTCGTAAGGCTTCTTTGGGTCTGCATAGGCCCGAACAGGGGCGGTGGTCAAGCTCTTTTTCAGCATCTGGAAGGCGCCTTCACACTTCTCATTCCACTGGTCCTTGACTGACTCCCCCGGCTTCCTGGGGCCCGAGTCATCCTCTTCCCCCTCAGTCTTCAGCAACTCATTCAAGGGTCTCGCTATTCGAGCAAACCCCTCCACGAACCTCCTGTAATAGGAACAGAATCCTAGGAAGGACTGTTACGGTGGTAGGTCTTGGCCAGGAGGTGATAGCCTCCAGTTTTTCAGGGTCTGTGGACACCCCATTTTCGGACACTGTGTCCCAGATAGTTGACTGAAGACTGGTAAAATTGGCATTTTTCAGGTGAGAGCTTGAGTCCTTCTTCACTCAGTCTCTTCAAGACCTTCTCCAGCCTTTCTTCATGTTCCTCCAAAGTTCTGCCAAAGACTATGATGTCATCCAAGTATACAAGGACCTCGATGAGGTTCATGTCTCCCACAGTCTTCTCCATGAGTCTTTGGAATGGGGCTGGAGCTCCAGACAGACCTTGAGGCATCCGATTGAATTCAAAGAACCCCACTGGGGTTATGAAAGCCGTCTTTTCTTTGTCTTCTGGGTGCATCGGGATCTGATAATACCCACTCTTTAAGTCCATAACACTGAACCACTTGGCTCCGGACAAGCTCTGCAAGGCATCTTCTATCCTTGGAGTGGTATACTGATCCGGAGTGGTTCTCCTGTTGAGGGTCCTGGCCCCTTCTCTCATGTGCTTCTTATTCAGTATGGAGTTCCTTGATGATGATGGGCACCCGGTTGACTCCTTCACCAGGGCCCGTTGAAGTTTTCCGGCGGCTTGCGGTTATTCAGTCTCTTCTTCTTGGGACTGGCACATACTTTGGCAAGATGGCCAGCTCCCCCACAATTGAAACAGATCACATTTCCCCAATTTTCCAGGGATGCGGGTGCTGAGGTATTCAGGAACAATTCCTTCCTCTGACTTTCCCTCTCTGGTACCCTTGACTCCTTTTCCATCAAGGAGGTCAACATTCCCAGCACTTGGGACATCTGCGACTTCAAGGTATCCACCTCTGCATCTCTTTCTAAGGTCATGGCCGTCCTGACCATCACCGGAGGAGGGTTCACCGTCTCAACTGGTTGGCTCCTATTTTTCTCCTCCAGCATAGCTTCTTCCTCTCTGACTACTCGGATCAAGTCAGGGTACTCCAGGCTCTTCCCGTCCTGTCTTGTACGTAGCGCCAGTGCGATGGGATCCAGGGGTTGAGATCCTCTCATCACCTGTTGGACCCGGGCCTCATCCACCTTCTTCGGGTCAATCCCCTTCTTTAAGATCATCTTGTGCAGTATTGATAGCAGTTCAGTGATCTTCTCTGTTCCGCCGAACACATTCTGCAGAATGTCTAGATAGTCCTGCGCAGTACAGTCTGTCTTGCTCATCTTGAGGTTGCGTACGGCCTCTAAAGCAGGCCCCTTCAAGCTCTCAGCAATTCTCTGCTTCTTCCTGTGGTCTGGGACTTCCCACTCCTCCAGAGCCTGAGTTGCACCGTCTAACCACTCCTCAAATCCTTCTTCGCCTGAAGGTACAGGTTTCCTTCCTGAAAACATTCTGAGTTTCCGGTATCCTGATATTTGATAATCTGCCGGGTCTTTCTTGCATTGCGCTATGATTTCCCCTAGAACCACGCATAATTCTGTGCTGAGGGTGCCCTGCGGCAACCCGGGACTCTCTTCTTTCTTTACATCTTTTAGGTTGGGTGGGACGCGTATTAACTTATAAGTTTGCTTATCCACCATTTCTATGCTTGGCTTCTTGAAGTCTTCTGGGACTCCATCCTTCCATTTTATCAGTACATATGTCAAAGGAGGTTCTGATCTGACATCCACTATCCATGCCTTCTGTTGTGGGGACAGTGACATTACTAACTGTTTCACTGAATCTTCTTGCCAGATCCCTGGGAGTTCTATGATCACTGCCCCATTTAGATCTGTGTTGACTGCTGCGCACCACTTCACTACTTCTAGTGGGTCCATGCTGGTACTTTTTGGCTTCTATTTGCAACAGGATCCCGGACTCACGAGCCCCCACGTGTAGCGCTACCCCCAGTTAAGAGAGCCGCTGATTTGATTTCGGGCCCTGCACACAGTACCGCCAACCCCCGGCAATCTTACTCGACCCACTCTGGCACAGTCAGTCTAGGGTTAAACTCCTATCACTCTCAGGTGTATTATACTTAATAATCTCTAAACAGTTAGACAACACGCTGAGACAAGAATATAAAATATATATATCAGCTTTACTGGTAATGAAGGATTCAAGGTATAACATGCAACATATACATGGGCCTGCAGAGCCCTGCATCAATCAATGTGCTAGGTGCAGCACAATAATATGGCGCAGCGCAGTGTCCACCACGCGGAGCTATTATGGCGTGCGCTTGCCTATGGCGTAGTAACACAAACTTTCTAAACTCAACGCCTAAGTCAGGCCTGACATGGGATGGAACTGAGTCTCTTTTCCCTAAGGAAGGAAGGTTTCTTCACCGGCCAGCTTTCGTTGGTTTACTTAAAGAAATAACCATTTGTAATCCACATTGGGTGTTAACTTGAAATAACAGGGCAAAACGGGGGGGGGGGGGTAGGTACTTCAACTCTGTCCCGGCTACCGGACTCCCCAAGAAACACTGGTAAGCGAACAGTGGGCCTAGGCAGTCTACAGGCCTGAACACAACTCAGTCTATTGATATGGGCAGATGCCCCCTCACCACTCCAGGCGCGATCCCAGCCTGGGACTTCCACCTCCTGTGTGTCGTACACAGCGTCTGCTCCGATCGAGTCCTCGATCCAACTCACGTCCTATCACGACGGGTCAGGATCCACCCAGGCTCCGCAGTATGGTGGAAGGCTCTTCGGACTTCAAGCAAGGCCTCAGGCTTCAGGCCTTGCTTCACAGCCGATCCGCACAGGATGACTTGTTGCTTGACGCGCCGTGTCCCAAGAGAGCGAGCTCTGCCTCGCCTCTCACTTAAGTACCCCTCCCATGAGTCTCTGCGGTGGAACCTCCGCCCTGGGGCCGAATGGGGTTCTGGGTAACGTAGTCCTGGAGCCTTAAAAGAGACCCCGCTACACAGGCATTCCTCTTCCCTGAGAGCCTACTGCTGCAGGCTTCATATAGGGTGAGGAAAAACTGCTGTAGGAAGAGTAATTGTCTTTTTCTCGACACTGCTGCAACCAGACAACCAACCCACAGCATAGTTCAACGCATAAGTCGCACAGCTGCCAGAGGCATAGCAGGAATCATCCCACCAGGACCCCCACCACTATATAGATGTAGCACCCTGATGTTGATGTCGCGTACACACGACCGTTTTTCATCACGAGAAAACTGCCATTTTTTAGATTGGTCGTGAAAAACGGTCGTGTGTATGCTCCATAGCAGTTTTCTCAATGAGAAAACTGCCCGAATTTTTTTTAGAACCTGTTCTATTTTTTCTCGTCATTTTTCACGTTGTTCTTTTTAACGCCGTGAAAAGCGGTCGTGTGTATGCTTTTACGAGGGGAAAAAAACGCGCATGCTTAGAATCAAGTATGAGACAGGAGCGCTCGTTCTGGTAAAACTAGCATTCGTAATGGAGATAGCACATTCGTCACGCTGTAACGGACTGAAAAGCACGAAGACTGAAAAGCGCAAATCGTCTCTTATCAAACTTTATTAACACGAGGATCAGCAAATGCAGCCCAAAGGGTGGCGCCATTCGAATGGAACTTCCCCTTTTTAGTGCCGTCGTACGTGTTGTACATCACCGCGCTTTGCTGGAGCGTTTTTTTCATGAGCGTGTGTATGCAAGGCAGGCTTGAGAGGAATCACGACAAGAAAAACATTGTTTTTTGCATGACATGAATAACGGTCGTGTGTACGCGGTATTAGGCAAGACTACTATTAAATTTAGTTGCCAGGCAATAGTTGCCTTGGCCAATTGTTAGGAGATCAATTGATTTCCTCCTAATTCTGGAATTGCTGCACTTCTCTCTTCTGTCACTATGTGGCTTGGTATCTGGTGAAATTGGATAAGACAAGGGCATAGCAAGGACAGATTATGAATGAATGGGGTGTCTCAGCCAATGGGCAGGGATTTTCTTGGGTCTTTTTGCCTGCGGGGAGAGCCTATTTATTTGGGTGGAGTCAGGTGATCGGGGTTCTGTGCCACCTGGACGGCTGTCTGAGTGGACGCGTTATGTTGCCCTGGGCATCTAAGCCATAAGCCGGGTACATCTGTGTGCTAGGCTGTCTGGGGGCCTATCCAGAAGCAGGAGAGCAGCGTAGGGTTGGGACTGCGGGCTTGTAGTCCAACCAGATGTAACGGTTCCGCCTGCCGGGGAACCATTCGTGGTCAGAGGTAGAGGGGAAGCTGTCGCCACTAAGGGACCATCCACCTTGTTACCGGAGACCACTGAGTAAGCTGAGGCCAGTACCAGAGCAGACTTCTCACCAGCCGGGGACAGTGAATAAGTGTGAAAACTTCAGCAAGTGCCAAGTCAGGGACCCAGCGGGACAGCAGAGGTGACGCTTGTGGAGCTTCAGTAAATGCCAAGCCAGGGACCTAGCGTGTCAGCAGGGGTGACGCTTGAAGAGTATCTGGGAGTGTCAAGCCAGGGACCCATCAGGGAAGCAGGGGTGACGCTTGAGGAAGATACTGAGTGCTAACAGTGGAAGAGCTCAGGGGATCCAGTGGCTATTGGATCTGAAGTCTAGTGAGGGAGACTGAGAGCTCATTGAGTGAAGATCCACCGTGAGTGATTGTGGAGTAAGCTGAGAACTGTTTGTGTTGCAAATAGTTGGATACAATTACAGTTAGTAACTTCTACAAGACTGTTGCCATAGGAGACAGCGTCCTACCTATACAGAAGTGATGTCTGGCTGGAGGTCTTCACCTGTATAGCTGTCTGCCTATAGAAGTCTTGGAGTCTGCCAATTAACATTGCATCTACCTAAGGGTGTTCTGGCCCCATCCCTCTCTCCCACAGTTCTGTTCAAGAAACAATAAATCTCTTTTTGCATTCTAAAAGTGTCTGGCACCCACCGTTTCATCTTGCATTACACCCACCATGCCTTGTAACCCACTCTACACAGAAGGATATAAGCTGTCCTTGACTCTGGAGGTCACACTTAGGCCTAAAGGGACCCGGGACTTTGCTACACATAAGAAATAGAATGGGCTATTACCAACATCACAAATCTTGGTCTACTATCTTTTTTTCTAAAAAACAAAAAAACACGCGTCTAGCACACGCCACCGCTGGGCCTACCAGTGTCCTTTTTCTCCTTATTACATTTTTTCTCTTTATTTTTCTCCTTATTATGATGTCCACCCACAGAGCCCAGTATATATCATCCTCTGACACCATAGGCTCTTATCTGGCCCTTCAAGAATGCTGCATACAAAATAATTTCGCGCTGCCCTCTGGATAAGCTGCTAACACAACAAGTAGACAAATAGTAAAAAGCGTGGAAACAAAAAGTGTAGCGCTAATCAAAAAATGAACAAGAATGTATGACGCACTCAAATGAATATATAAAACAGTGCAATATAAAAAAGACACTCAAATATTAAGTAAGAACAGTGGGAAGTCTTCATATATACAAAATTTCTATATGCGAAATACAAGTGAAAACTTGTGCAACTGAGTGTGCTAAAGTAATTCAAAAATGAAGGCAATGGTGAAATTCAAAAGTGAGTGAAGACTTTGAAGGAAAAGTGTTGACGGTTAGAGGATGAAGAGAACCACCACCAATAGGTAAGGAGCTTACCAGATAGTTTGAACCCAGAGGAACATATGTTCAGTGGGTCAAACGGGCTTGGTGTGGTGGAACCACGATGGAACCTGGACAATCTGTATGCTGCAAATTGCTGTGCTGGAAATGGCCAAACATCAACAGGGAGAGAGAAACCGCAGAAGAAAGATGACCTCTTAGCAGATAACCTCATATGCAGTAGTGGTCCGGGAATATCCCAATCAATATGAGCAGGTAAGTATCATGTAATGGAGAAAAGAAACAGCCACATAGCGTAACTCTGTATGTAAATCAAAATTTAATGTAGTGGAAACACTTACATTTAAGTTGATATAAAAGTGCTTTGCAAAGAATGTGGCAACAATGGAGTTCTACCGACGCGTTTCGTCTCCTAGGACATCATCTAGGGTTGTCCTAGGTGTCCTAGGAGACGAAACGCATCGGGAGAACTCCATTGTTGGCTCCATTGCCAACAACAGGGTGTGACTTGTCATACAATTTAGACCTTCAAATTGCATGACAAGTCGCACCGGTGTGAACAGGGACTAATTGCACTTTATGTAAAAGTGCACTTATCCTGAATAAGTGGATCTAAACCATATAAACCCAAAATAAAGTGCAGCACTCATAAGAAAAAAAAAAAAAAAAGCTGTTAACATTCCAAAGTGTGTGTCTATAATAGAATGTCCATGCAAATGTAGCAACTTCTGCTTAGGTAGGTGCTAGAGTTAGGATTTTTGATGAGTGCAGGTAAATTTAAGCAGGCCTAGCTGGAAGCTAGGCCTGTTTGTTTTGATCTGTGTGGGCTGGGAGTGGCTTAGAGTAGGCTGGTGACTCACAGATATCTTCTCTTCTCGGTTACCTCCCTCTGGCTTCTGAAGGATTTTAGAAGAGAGGAGGGGAAGAGAGGTGGAGCTGCCTGCGGTGTTCTAAGGAGCCCTGACCAATCCCCAATCTGGATTGGCAGGGGGCAGGCCTCCTTAAATACTTAGAGTCAGCCCACCTGGGGAGTTGTTGTCGGTTGGAAGAACTGAGGATGGAGTACTAGACTGTTGGGGCCTTTGAGGGTGCTCCCCATTCTAAGGGGGGGTGACCATGGGCCTGGGACTCGGGTGCAGAAAGGATTCCTTTAGGAATGCATGAAGGATCTGGAAGGAGTCACAGGGAGGAGTCAGAGAGGACAGCAGGAGCTAGTGTTCAGGAGGGAACCACCAGTGTGTGCGCAGCCAGAAGGGCTGGTGAGTGACACGTGCTATCTGGAGTACTGGAGAGGCATGCCAGAGAGGACTGAGAGGCAACAATCAGAGCTGGGTGTGGAGCCAGTGAGGATTGCACTGTCACAGGCAGCGGAGTTGGGCAGCTGCAGCCAGGAGGGCTGGCAGGGACTGAAAAGGGATTCCTGGGAGTAGTAGTCCACCATAGGACAGCTAGCAATAAAGACTTTCTATTCTATTTTTGTTACACTAAAAGGGGCCCGCGGTCCCTGCCTACTAATGTCGATTTCTAGGGCCTGACTGAGTCAGTATTGGGCCTAACCACGTGCTAGCTGTGCCTGGAGTCAAGTGTTGTGCAGTAGGAAGAAAGAGTGATAGTCTGCAAGCAAGTGTTGTGCAGGAGGAGTTTGGAGAAGAGTTTTGTACAAAGAGTGTACATAGTTCTGTCCCAAATTGACTGTTCTATAATTCCACTGGGCATCCCATATATTTAAATCCCTATCGAAGTTCAAATCCCTCAATAAAAATACAAAAACAAGCATATGGACTGTTCATTGACTCAAGGTGATTGGGAAGTGAATGCCGGGCTGGGCAGGGTGACAGGTGGACCACAACTTTCAGCAGCCCCTACGGGGGTACCGCTACACAAACAAAAAAAAGTCCACTGTGAATTAAAAATGAAATATTCTTTATATGGTGTAAATGATCATCATATGATGAGGTTATGACCGTGGGCTCTGCCTTACATGCCTCAGATAAAACAAAGTAAATACATTTTTAAAGCATCTCAGCCCCCCACTTACACACATACATACATAAATCAAGGGTGTATCATGAAATGAGTGGGCCAGTGTGCAAGATAAAAAGTGGGCTCTAGGCATTGATTGAAAAAATGCAGCGAACTGAGTGTGGCTTAATTTGAATAAAATATTGGGGTTGACTTAAAGATTACTTACATGTGTACGGCGGTGGGTAGTATATGCAGGAGAGGAGTGTGGAGTGTATGGAGGTGGGTATTATTTGCAGATGAGGAGTATGGAGTATATGGAGGTGGGTAGTATGTGCATTTTACATTATATTTTTGTATTATTTTTTTCACAATGATTGTGGGGAGGAGTTGACAGTGTCAGTAGGGCAATGGACAATGTCAGCAGTTTTTTGTTTTTATTATTTTATTATCTGTTATTTTTTACAATTTTGTTTATTTAAACATTTTTTTTTCACAGTGCTTCTGGGAAAGGGGTGGGGGGGGGTGGGGTTATGGGGCAGTGGACGGTGTCAGTAGGGCAGTGGATAGTGTCAGTAGAGCAGTGGATGGTGTCAATAGTTTTTTATATTTATGTATTTTTTTACAATTAAATCTTTATTTATTTTTTCAAAATGCTTTTTTTGGGGGGGGGGGGGGGGGGATTGGGGCTGTGGACAGTGTAGGGCGGCATCAGGTGTAAGTAGCCTTTTATATTATATTTTATTACCCAATTTTTTTTTTTATTTGATTCTTTTTTTACTATTTTTTTTATAATATTTCTTGCATTTTTTTTTTATCAGCCCTGTTGGTGGGCTTTGTGAGATATCAGGGGTCCGAGACTGAGGAAGGGACTGAGCATTGAAGATGAATAGACAGGAGACAGCTGCTCCTCTTCATTTATAAACTGAAGAACAGTAGACACAATTTACTCTGCTCAGTTATCAGAGGACACAGGAACGATTGGTAGCGATCGCTCTCTATGTCCAATTCAGAAAATGAAGGGGCCAGTAAATGACATATTTAGCGGCCACTTTCCTCTGCTCTCCATCCTGACAGATCTCCCCCCAGCATCCGGTGAGAGAGGAGCCGGGTGCGAGGGGACATGGGGGTGGAGGAGGAGGACACAGAGGCAGAGGAGCAGCACACAGCAGGGGGGAGAAGGAGGATGGGGGGTGGAGGAGAACACGGGGGCTGGAGGAGGAAAAGGCGAACATTTGGGGGGATGATCGGTGTGGCACTGAGGTGGGGGGACAACTGTGAGCACC
Source organism: Rana muscosa (assembly GCA_029206835.1). NCBI lineage: Eukaryota > Metazoa > Chordata > Amphibia > Anura > Ranidae > Rana > Rana muscosa. Next base: position 878,681,845 of record CM055117.1, read on the forward strand.
GAACTCCCTGTATGGCATTTCAGCTGACAGCCGCGGCAAGGAGAGGAGGTGAAGTGGCTGACAGCTGAAATGTCATACAGGGAGATCGGTGCTCACAGCTGTCCCTCCCACGGCACCGATCACCCCTGACTGTCGAGGGACAATCTTTCATGTGTGCAGCATGGATCACAGTTCCCGACCCCCCCCCTTGCTCGGAGGCCCGTGTGCAGTGAACACCCTGCACACATGGATGATACGCCACTGACATAAATGCAGGCCTTGGGGTGACTACGTATGAAAATGGTGATTGGGCTACACATGTTAAATATTGCGGCACATGCCAGAGTGCGGAGTTGGAGCAAAAATTCTAGGCCATTTATGCGTATAAACTGATAACCTGTAGGGGCTTTTAAAGCATTGCCTCTGCACAATTTTGGGTACCAAAGTTTGTTGCTATTTTATTGGTGCAAACATTTTAAGGCTTGACATGTTGAGTATCTATTTACTCAGTGTAGCAAGGGCCCCGGCCCCTAGAGGCCTAATGGTGACCTCCAGAGTCAGGGAGAGCTGATATCCCTCTTGGTAGAGTGGGTTACAAGGAATGGTGGGTGTAATACAAGCTGAAGTGATGGGCCCCAGACACTTTTTGAATGCAAAGAGATTTATTGCCTCTTGAACAAGAACTGTGGGAGAGAGGGTTAGGGCCAGGACACCCTTAAGTAGATGCAATGGTAATTGGCAGACTCTGAGACTTCTATAGGTAGACAGCTATACAGTGGAAGGCCTCCAGCCAGACACCACTTCTGTATAGGTAGGACCGATGTCTCCTATGGCAACAAATCTTGTAACAGTCACTAACGGTAATTGCACCTAACTATTGGTAACACAGAATAGTTCTCCCTGCACGCTACAGTTGTTCACTATAGGTCTTCACTCACTGAGCTCCCAGTCTCTCATTAGACTCTCAGACCCAATCGTCACTGGATCCCCTGAGCTCTTCCACTTCCATTACTCAGTATCTTCCTCAAGCGTCACCTCCGCTTCCCTGCTGGGTCCCTGGTTTGGCACTCACAGATACTCCTCAAGCGTCACCCCTTCTGACCCGCTAGGTCCCTGGCTTGGGACTCACTGATGCTCCTCAAGCGTTACTTCTGCTGTCCCGCTGGGTCCCTGGCTTGGCACTTGCTGAAGTTTTCCCACTTCTTCACTTTGCACCATCGGACTTTTGTTGCCGAAAAGTTTGTCCGTTTGCAGAGTGAACTTTTGTCCAATGAAAAGTGAAAAAGTTTGTCCGATGGAGCGTACACGGTCGTTTTTTTTGGTAAACGTGCTTATTTTGAAGTTTGTTGGCAAAAAGTCAGACCGTGTGTACAGGCCTTTACATTCACTTCAGTCAAGTTTAGATGACCATAATCAGAACAAAATAATATCAACAAAAAAATGCTATCATCAGAAAGCAGTGTTGTAATTAACTTTAGACCGGCATTTCAAAAGGAAGGAAAATTCAGCTAATGGTAAAGAGAGAAGGTAACCGTTTCCAGAAAAAGGACAGGAAAAGAGGGGGGAGGGGGACACACATGGGAGAGGGACAAAGAAGAAGTAGAAATGGTTAGAAGATAATTCTCAGGACGGCTCAAGTGTTAAAATATGCATTTTAATATGTGTGCAAAAAAAAATGGCTCTAGGGTTGAAGTGGTTAATAGCTAGTTTTACTCTCTTATAGTATCTTTGTTCTACAAGTCACCTGTCTTAACGGCAAAGTTTGTGAAAGTAGCACTACCCCCGAAGGAGCGGCTTGGTAATTTGGGTTCTCTGCTCTGCGTCAACCTCAGCCCCTCTGGCACACCTGGTTGAGAGAAAGTTACTGCACACACTTATTGGAGCACAAGTGTGGACAGACTTACGTTGACTGTGAATTAGTATTAGAAAATAGACACAAGACTGTATAGTGGTAAATTTGTAGCAGCTGTACAGGGACAGTCTTTAGTCCTAACGCTTCAGCCAGCTAGCTTTGGGGCCCAGTTGTACAGTTGGTGCACATGAGACCTCCGCACATTTTTGCCCAGGAAATTCTGCTCTCTACTGATGCAGGGCTTTTTGGGTAATGTGGTCTGCAGCCCACATTCACTGATGCAGCTGAGAGCATCCACAAACTAAAACTCCCAGGGTTCCATGCGGCTGCATCATCATCTACAGAGCCACCTCCCTGATGCTGAATGACTCAAGTCACTGCTGCCAAGAGGGAGGGGGAGCAGGAGCGAGCGGGGATCATCACACAGATCCTACAGCTACACCTCCCCGTCACAGCACAGCCGCTCCAGACACACATCCGGTGGGGAAAAAGAAAGGAGGAGAGCGGGCACAGAAGCGCTAAGCCTGTTCCATCTGCTGGCTACATGAAATTGTGACATACATAATATCAAACTGCAAAACATAGGCAGGAAAATCACAGAAAAACAGGGACATTTCATTTATTTGCACTGGCCTTGGCAACCCTCTCTTTTTATTTAGTGGGTGCGCATGCGGTTTCCAATTCTTTAATTTTTTCTCATGAAAATGGACTGATCCTTTTAAGTAAATACAGCTGGAGATCAACACAGTTTTTCATCTTCCTATGTCATGGCATAAAAATGCCATTGTTTATACTATTTTGTATTCTAAACTACTATATGTGAAGTATTATAATAAAGGCATGGATCAGTATCTGTAGCAATCAAGCTATTTCCTGCATTTATAATCTGGATCATCTGTCTCCCACATGAGCCAGGGACTGCTGGAGAGGTGAGGGCACAAAAGAGCTGCAAGGGACAAGTATACTTATATTCACTAATCTCCCCTGTAATGGATAAAGCTGAAAAGAGCATTCCCATTTTATAAACTTGGTATCCTGACAACACAGCCAGGTAAGATCAGAAGCTCTCTTACCCTGATCTGCATTGGCTGTAAGCACAGGAGACATTGGGGACCCATAATGTCTCGATAAAGAGTACCTTTGTGCCTCAATACTAACACGTAGTTTATAAAGTTAAGTAAAAAAAATAGGCAATGCATTAAAAATCTATATTTACAGTGTATGTTTGAAGGCTGGCCGCAGGCTAGCCTGTATTTGTAGGAGGAGTCTGAGGGCTATTTATCCCTCCTCCTCTCTCATCTCCTGCGTCGGTCGGTTTTCTGGGTTGCCACGTCACTTCTGGTTTTGTATCCGGAGGCCGTCCGCTTCTCCCGGGGCGCACGCAGGGTATCATCGAGGGGGGGCCGCCTGCCACCTACCTACCCTTATCTTGCTCATGCTGGCAGCATCGGGGGGGGGGCGCTCGCTCCCCCCTGGGACAGGTATACATCGGTTTGATCCTAGCTTTATCTTCGGAGACTGCCTTGCAATCCCTTCCTGGCTACACGCATGCACAGCTTTCCTCCTCCCTGTGCCTGTACTTTTCACCCCCAGCCTGCTGATGTGGTTCCGGCATGGGCTGGAGGGGTGCGGGAGGAATGATCCTCCGACTTCTCATCACAGCACCAGTCAGGCTCACGGAGGGCAGACTCGCTCACTTCTCCCGGTGCTTGTGCCGGCTAGGGGGGCATCATTGGTTAGCTATCAGTACTGGCTGTGTGTGGGGGCTGCTTGCAGTACAGCACTTTTGTAGGTTCATGTGCGTGGTTCAGCAGAGGGGTGTTGTGCCTTGTCTAATTTCATTTACAAGAACTTTAACCTAGAAATGTGGGATGTGGCTGTCATTTGTTCCAGAGTGAGCTGTAGGGGTATTTGCAATCAACTATAGATTGCACACCGTCTTGTGTAATTTACATCTATTGGGGATCTCCTGTGTAGATCATGCAGTTGTGATGATCATTTATTCTAAGAATATGGACTTCCCCGTTAATTGTTTGCACACCGTACATCCATTTGTGTTTTGTTTTCCTTTGCCAGTGTTACAGCCAACTTTTCCCTCCTTCATACTGGGTCTCCTCTATTCTGGTAATACTTCTATTCAATAGACATGTGCATTCGTTTTCGTCCGAATGCATTTTCGTCCGAATTTCAGCTATTTTCGTTATCGTTTTAACAAACGAAAACGAAAGCACAGAATCCGAAAACCGAAAGATCCGACATAAACAAATGCTTCATTTTCGTTTTCGTTGCTACAACAGTTCGATATAGATAGGAGATTCGACGTGACGCTGACAATAACAATCTGTGTCCATCGAACCTGTGGTCGAATGTGCCTAACCTTAACTCTATTAGTCCAAGATTATTCTACATAGGAGAGAAAAGATTCGACATTATAGAGAGAAAAGATTCGACATAGGAGAGACAGATTCGACATAGGAGAGAAAAGATTAGACATAGGAGAGAAAAGATTCGACATTATAGAGAGAAAATATTCGACATAGGAGAGAAAAGATTCGACATAGGAGAGAAAAGATTTGTTATTATAGAGAGAAAAGATTCGACATAGAGAGAAAAGATCACTGCTGGAATTGGGTGGGGGAAGTAAAATAAAAATAAAGTTGATGATGAATGTTATTGGCTGATTGTAACCAAAGAGGAGGAGCAGTAAAATAGCTAGAATGACGAAGATTCGACAAAGCATCGAAAGTTAGAAGATTCGACGGTGCAGCAAAACTGTACGACGCTGCAATCGTACATTTCCGGTCAAATGCATCCGCCCATAGGCTATAGAAGAATTCTAATGTTGGTTGACTAGTAATAGTAATGAATAAATATAATTATTACTAGTCATACAACATTAGAATTCTTATATAGCTTGTGGGCGGAACATTCGACCGGAAATGTATGATTGCAGCGTCGTACAGTTTCACTGCTCCGTCGAATCTTCTTTGAACATTCGACAGACACCATAAGCCTTCAATGACAGATTCGACCTTAATTAATTCAGATTTTCGGACGAATGCAATTTCTAACGAAAAACGAAATAAATAAAAACGAATTTCGGGAGTAACTAAATAAATTTATTTTTCGGACGAAAACGAAATTCCGAAACGAAATATTTCAGTGTGCACATGTCTACTATTCAATATATTCATATTCGAAGAAGACAGTCATACAGAGGGCTGGAGGAATGACGCAGTGGAGGGTGCCCTCAGGGAGGGGGTCACGTTGCATCCCCTCTTGGGCCTGGGGTCACCGCTCTATCATTGGGTGATTAAGCTTGGGGGGGTCATTGAGGGCTAGTACCAAGAAGGGGGGGTGATGGGTGGGGTAGCTCCACCTCCTTGGTCATTTGTTGCTCAGTGTCATTGTTCTGTCATTGCGTGTTTCTGTCATTTAGCGTGTTTCTGTCATTAACGTGTGTAGCGGGGTATCGTTTCCTACCCATAGACTACAGTTCCCAGCACGCTTTGTGGCACCCAGGGTGCAATTCCCCGCGCAAGGACTGCTGGGGTGGACTTTAAAAGAGAGAGGAGGAGCCTCCCTCTCTCTCTTTGGACGCCGCCCTCCTTGCAAGAGGATCTCTGCACTAATCTGCTGTGTGTGCAAGGCCTGAAGCCTGGGCCTTGCAGTTGTTCCAGAGAGCTTTTCGCTCCACCAAGGAGCCTGCGGAGCATCCAATCCACCTGAGGTGCCACCATCTTCTGGAGGACCGAAGACCTGGCGCATCGTGGGCACTGTGAAGCGACTTACAGTAGCGGAGGTACCGGACAAGAATCGGTCCGGTCGGGTGAGAGAGCGCCGGCTCAGAACCGCATCTGATTAACTCTGTTGCCTACTAACTTTGCCTAGGCCCATCAGTGATTGCAGTTATATTCTGGAGAGACTGTCTGCTGAACTGAGTTTATTAGTCTCTCCAGCTTTACTAAGTTAGCGATGATCGCTACCCCCCTTTGGATTACAGTTTGTTCTTTATGTGCACCACCGAGTTTTGCTAGCAAAGATTCTTCAATAAACTATACCCAAACTATAGTCAGGCCTGACTGGGTAGTATAGGACATTGCTGGGTGCCATTTTTTTTGCTCACGAGGGAGGATAGCTGCAGCGGGGTTATTATACTATCATTGCATTGCTGAATGTTATAACCTTTTGATGTGTACACCTATATTGCAGGGATCTGCATGAGATATTGTATACTAATTACCTTTTATACTTTTACCAATAGTAAAAAGTTATAGTTAAGTAATTTGGTTGTCAGTGTCAATTACTGCGCTGGGATATAAAGGGGTTGTGCCATAACAGTATAGATATAGTACAGTTACACCACCCTTCCCCTTTCCTAACTGTGCCACGAGAGGTCAGAGCCGATTGCCAGGGGTTGACAGCAGTGCATTACAAGGCCAAAAACAAACAAGCAGCCCTTTTAAACTGAGGGTATTCGCTACACGTGGGGGCTCGTCCGGGATCCTTGTATATTGCACGCTGCAATCAAGCCGGTCTGAAGTACCAGCATGGACTCACAGGCAGTGACACAATGGTGTGCAGAGGAGGCTGTGGATCCAGTCCGGGCGGTAGCTATTGAACTCCCGGGAGGGATCCAGCAAAGAGAAGAAGTAAAGCAGCTAGTGATGTCAATATCGCCACAATGGAAAGCATGGGTGGTGGATGTAAAGTCAGATACCTCGGGGGCATATGCACTAGTAGAATGGACAAGAGGAATCCCAGAAGAGTTCAAAGGGCAGAGTGTAAAAGACATAGATGACAGAACGTATCGCTTAGTGCATACTGGGGCTGTGAAGAAAGAGTCTCCATGAACCTCCGCACCGTTATCTCCGTCACTCTTCTCCAATATGGGAGGCAGTAGCGAAACGAAAGCCCCAAAGTCACCCCTGACCGCCATAGGGCCGGAACTGCTGACTGCCCTGGGAGACTTTGTTGCTAAGTGCCAGAAAAACAGCACAGTGCATGTGGAAGCCGGGTACCGGATACTCCGGGTGTTTTCAGGAACACAACCTGTGCCACCTGGGGAGGAAGACTTCGACACCTGGATTGAGCAGGCAATGCAGGCAGTAGAGGGTTGGGAAGTTCCAGAAGCGCAGAAGAAGCAGCGCATCAATGAAAGCTTGAAGGGTCCTGCTGCTGAGGCTGTGAAAAATCTTAGGTGCAGCAATACTGTGTGTACTGCAATGGATTATCTGTCTATGTTGCAGGAGGAATTTGGCCAGCTGGAAGAGGTGTCGGAGCTGGTGTATCAATTTCAACATACTTTCCAACAGCCGAGGGAGAAGTTGTCCGAGTATGTCCGGAGACTTAATAGAATGCTGTGCCAGATTGTACTGAGAAAGGGAATGCAGCCACAGGTCATAGACGCTACCAGGATGAAGCAGATCCTGAGGGGAGCCTTGCGGTCGGATCCAGTTTGGCTTCACCTGAAGACCTCTGACGGAGTCATGGCTCTGAATCACACAGACCTTGTGCGGATCATAAGGGACGAAGAGGCCTTGATGAAGGATCAAGAGGGGGTTGAGAAGACCACCCCACCTGTTTCGGTGGGAGTCAGAACGGCAGTAGTTACCGAACGTGACTCAGAAGTAGAAACCTTGAAGTCTAAAATGGCCCAAGTACTGGATTTATTGACCTCTTTATTGGCCAAGAACTCAGCAGCCAAGGAGAAAGAAGAGATCCGGAAGGAACCGGACCGGAATGTTCCCATTCCAGCATCCCCAAAAATAAGGAAGGAAATTATCTGATTCAATTGTGGAGGAGTTGGTCACCCTGAAAGACTGTGTACCAGCCCAAGGAAGAACCGAGGCACTCAATACCAGCCGGCGGAAAACTTCAGAGGGCCCCGGTGAAGGAGTCAGCCGGGCGCCCGCTACCTACAGAAAGCTCCAAGAAGATCCAAAAACAAGCAGAGCAAAAAGAGAAGGGAAACAATGCCCCTCCTAAAACCTCCCATACCGCCTGTCGGGAGTTGAAATTTGACAACCGGAAAAAGATCAATGCATACCAGGTCCAAAAATAGAAAAAGAAGAAAATACCACTGGAAAAATCAAGGAGTCCAAAGGAGAAAATACCTCCTAAGAAGTTCCTGGATAAATTAGTGGGACCCTCCCCTCTAGTCTCCGTTCAAGTGGAGGGAGTCTACACAAAGGCACTCCTAGACACAGGAGCCCAAGTGACTCTCTTATACAGAGACTTTTATCAGAAGCATTTGAGTCACGTGCCTTTGCAGAAGCTGGAAGACCTGAAGATAGGGGGGATTGGCACTCGTAGCTTCCCCTACGACGGTTACGTCTCAATCAGACTGGCCTTTGACCCCTCTGTGACCGGGAAGGCTGAAGTTTTTGACACCCTGGTGGTAGTTTGCCCTCACCCACCAGGAGCCAACATGATGTCCATGTTGATAGGGACCAACACTGACTTGGTCCGGAGACTGCTGACCCTGTTAGTGCAAGAGCGGAGTTCTCCCAAACAGAAGATTCACCCTATGCTGCAACAGGTCTACCAGAAGTTGATCCTGGAGTAAAAGGCCCCGGAAGAGGGGGTGGGAAGAGTCTGGAGACTGTCTAGAAGAAAGAAGATACTGCAGCCTGGTGAGGTGACCTGTCTTCAGGCTACGGTAAAACTATCCTGGGAGCAGCCGGGTCACTTTGTGGTCGTGGAGCCAGACCCCTTCAACACTCATCAAGGATTGGAAGTAATCCCTGAAGTGGTCCCGTTGAGGACATTGAAGAAAGCTAAGGGCCAGATTCCAATGAGTGTCAGAAATGTCACAAATTCTCCTGTGAAGATCCCAGCTCGGGTACTACTGGGCAAAGTGAATCCTGCTACCCCAGTGACCCTGTCTGAATTAAAGTCCAAAGAGAGAGGAGAAGCCACCCTGGAGGAGCTCTGCCTTGAAGATACCGTCTTGCCACTGAAATGGAAGGAGAGAGCCAAGGCTCAGCTGACTAGGTGGAGAAGAATATTCTCAGAAGATGAGTTTGACGTGGGGTGTGCGAGAAGTGCCACCCATAAAATCCGTCTTCAAGAAGACAAACCCTTTCGGGAGAGGGTCCGAAGAGTTCCACTGGCTGACTTGGAAGATTTGCGTGAGCAGTTGACAGAGCTAAAGAGGACAGGGGTCATCCGAGAGTCCAGAAGTCCATATGCCTCCCCCATCGTGGTGGTAAGGAAGAAAAACGTGTCGCTGAGACTCTGCATAGACTACAGGACTCTCAACAGGAGGACCATACCCGACCAGTACACTACCCCCAGGATAGAAGATGCTTTGCAGAGTCTGTCTGGGGCCAAGTGGTTCGGTGTCATGGACCTGAAGAGTGGGTATTATCAAATCCCAATGCACCCTGAAGATAAGGAGAAGACAGCCTTCATCACCCCAGTGGGATTCTATGAATTCAATAGGATGCCCCAAGGCCTGTCGGGAGCCCCCGCTACTTTCCAGAGGTTGATGGAGAAGACCGTTGGGGACATGAATCTGATCGAAGTCCTGGTGTACCTAGATGACATCATTGTCTTCGGGAAGACTCTGGAGGAGCATGAAGAAAGATTGGAGAAAGTCCTGAAGAGACTCAGTGAAGAGGGACTAAAACTCTCCAGAGAAAAATGCCAGTTCTACCAGTTCTCGGTCCACTATCTGGGACACATAGTATCTTCAGAAGGAGTGTCTACAGACCCTGATAAACTGGATGCAGTCACCCCCTGGCCCAGACCAACTACAGTGACTGAGCTCAGATTCCTCCTAGGTTTCTGCTCCTACTACCGTAGATTTGTGGAAGGGTTCGCAAAAATTGCCAAACCTCTAAATGAGCTACTGAAGACGGAAGGGGAGGAAGATGATACTGGCCCCAGGAAGCTTGGAGAGTCCATGGAAGACCAGTGGACAGGGGAGTGCGAAGAAGCCTTCCAGATGTTAAAGAAGAGTCTTACCACTGCACCAGTCCTGGCCTATGCTGATCCCAAAAAGCCATATGAACTGCATGTAGATGCCAGCCATGATGGTCTAGGAGGGGTGCTATACCAAGAATATGAAGGGCAGTTGTGCCCAGTTGCCTACATTAGTAGAAGTATGGCACCTGCAGAAAAAAACTACCCCACCCACAAGTTGGAGTTCCTGGCCCTAAAGTGGGCAGACGTGGATAAACTCAGAGATTACCTGTATGGAGCTGACTTCACAGTAAAGACCTGACAATAATCCACTCACCTATCTCTTCACCATGGCCAAGCTGGATGCCACTGGCCACCGTTAGTTAGCAGCCCTAGCCAAAATGAACTTCAGCCTGAAGTATAGGCCCGGAGCTGGAAACCGTGATGCAGACGCATTGTCCAGAAGAGCCCGCGCACCCACCCACCATCCAGAAGATTGGACCCAGGTAACCCTGGATGGGGTACGGGCCTTGTGTCAAGGAGTACAACTTCAAGCTAGTGGTGGGTCAAGGGCTGAAGAGATCAGTGTTTCAGCGGTGGGGGTGCCTAAGTGTTACTGCAATGTGACCCAAGTTGGAGAGGATGACCTGCCAAAGCTGTCCAAAAAGGACCTAAGGAGAGACCAGTTGGGAGATCCTTGGGGAAGATTAGCATTGGAGACATTGGAGGACCAGGATCAAGGCAGACTTCTGAAGGACCCCTCAAAGGTGGCCCGATTGGTCCACAAAGAATGGGACAAGTTACAGGAACATCAAGGGGTGGTCTACCGAAGGGGCCCCTCTGATGACCTGGAAGAGAAGTGGCAGCTGTTTCTGCCAGAGAAATACAGAAGAACTGATCTGGCTGCCTTACATGATAATCATGGCCACTTGGGGGCCGAACGAACATTCCAGCTTGTTAGGGATAGGTTCTATTGGCCTTGTATGCGGGCTGAAGTGGAGAAGTACTGCCACTCCTGTGCTCGCTGTATTCAGAGGAAGACATTGCCACGTCAAGCTGCCCCAATGGGCCATCTGCAGAGTCAAGGACCCTTGGACTTGGTGTGCATTGACTTTCTCTGTCTAGAACCTGACTTGAGTGGACAAGGAAATGTTCTGGTGATAACCGACAATTTCACCCGTTATGCTCAGGCCTTTCCAGCCAAAGACCAGAAGACATCCACTGTAGCTAAAATCTTAGTGGAGAAATACTTTGTGCATTACGGGCTGCCACAGCGCCTGCACTCAGACCAAGGGATAGACTTTGAGAGTCGATTAATTAAGAAACTGCTGGACTCTTTGGGTATCAAGAAAACCCATACTACCTCTTATCACCCCCATGGTGATGCTCAGCCGGAGAGATTCAACAGGACTCTGTTAAATATGTTGGGGACTCTGAGTAGCGAGCAGAAGCAGCATTAGAGCAAGCACATAGCAGCCATCGTGCATGCTTACAACAGTACCATTAGCAATGACTAGTGATGAGCCGAACACCCCCGGGTTCGGTTCGTACCAGAACCCGCAAACGGACCGAAAGTTCGTACGAACATTAGAACCCTATTAAATACAATGGATGCGAACGTTCGAATTCTAAAGTGCTAATTATAACAACTATTATGCATGTTATTGTCCTAAAAAGGGTTTGGGAACCCGGGTTCTGCACCAGGGGACATGTATCAATGCAAAAAGAAGTTTTAAAAACGGTCGTTTTTCGGGAGCAGTCATTTTAATGATGCATAAAGTGAAAAAAAAAAGTCAAATATTCCTTTAAATATCGTACCTGGGGGGTGTCTAAAGTATGCCTGTGAAGTGCCACGTGTTTCCCGTGTTTAGAACTGTCCCTGCACAAAATGACACTTCTAAAGGAAAAAAAAGCCATTTAAAACTTCTTGCGGCTTTAATGTAATGTCTGGTCCCGGTAATATGGATGAAAATCTTTAAGAAAAATGGCATAGCTACCCCATGACCCCCCCCCCCCCCACCCCAGCCCATTACCAGCCCCTTTGGGTCTTGTATGGATATTAAGGGGAACCCCGCACATAAAATAAAAAAGGCCCTATATACTCTGAACAGCCGTATACAGGCGGTGCATACAAGACAGGGACTGTAGGTTTGTTCTTATGTAGAATGTGTTTGTAATTTTGAACAGGTACATTGTTGAACTGTAGCTCCAGCCCAAAAATCTATTTTTAAACTTTTTGGGAAACATAGGTAAGGGTTATCACCCCTGTAACATTTGTTTTGCTGTCTGTGCCCCTGTTCAGAACATTTCACCTCACTTTCCGTCCCAATGACAACTGTTTTTGAAATGTGGTGTTTTTCTTGAAACAAGGATTGCTGATAAAGCATCAGTACAGAGGAGACACCTTTCTCCCATATTTATTCTTACAGGAGAGAATTTTCCTTCCTAGGGGTAGATTTCCTCTCACTTCCTGTTGTCTTCTTTCGTTTGCAAGTAGGAGTCGTTTGTAAGTTGGATGTTTGAAAGTAGGGACCTGCCGTATATACTCTGCAGAAATAGGCCCCTTAGTTGTTGGTGTTGGCACAACACTGTAAGCACTCACAGTTACTCTTGGTTGGTGCTGGAACGCCCTGCTGTCAACTATTATATCAGGAATTTTAATTACATATAATTGTTGAACAGTGGTAGTAAAAATTGGGGCTTTGATGGTGGTGCTGGTGCCAAAACACTGTAAGCCCTGACAGTTACTCTTGGTGGGTGCAGCAATGGGCCCTGCTGTGAATTATTAGATCAAGAATTGTAATTGCATGCCCCTGTTGAACAGGGGCTGAAAAATTGGGCTTTTCGTGGTGGTGGTGGTGGTGGTGGTGGTGTTGCCACAACACTGTAAGCCCTCAGAGTTACTCTTGGTGGGTGCAGGAATGGGCCCTGCTGTGAATTATTAGATCAAGAATTGTAATTACATGCCCCTTTTGAACAGTGGCTGAAAAATTGGGCCTTTCGTGGTGGTGGTGGTGGTGGCGTTGCCACAACACTGTAAGCCCTCAGACTTACTCTTGGTGGGTGCAGGAATGGGCCCTGCTGTGAATTATTACATCAAGAATTGTAATTGCATGCCCCTGTTGAACAGGGGCTGAAAAATTGGGCCTTAGGCACTGGTGGCACAACACTACAACCCCTCACAGATACTGTACTTGGAGCACAGCAATGAGCCCTGTTGCAAAGTATTGCTTCAAAAATTGTAATGACACGCCCCTGTTAAACAGGGGCTGAAAAATTGGGCCTTAGGCACTGGTGGCACAACACTACAACCCCTCACAGATACTGTACTTGGAGCACAGCAATGAGCCCTATGGCAAATTATTGCTAAAAAAATTGTAAGTACACGCCCCTGTAAAACAGGGGCTGAAAAATTGGGCCTTAGCCACTGGTGGCGGCACCCATAAACAAAAATGATCTTCCAAGCTATCATCATCAATCGTATCATTGAGGACTCGGAGGAGGAGGATAGCCAGTCAACATAACAGCACAGGCACTCAGCATCAGCATCAGTCTTGAAGGGACGTGACATGTTAAAATCAATTAGTCTGTTATATCAGCATCAGGTGTGTGGTAGCTGGTGGTGATCCAAGACTGGTTCATCTTGATGAAAGTCAGTCGATCAACCGAGTCGGTGGACAGGCGCACCCTGTGATCCGTGACAAATCCTCCAGCAGCACTGAATGTGCGTTCCGAAAGAACGCTGGATGCAGGACAGGCCAGTAGCTCAATTGCATACTGTGCAAGCTCTGGCCAGTGATCCATCCTCAAGACCCAGTAAGCCAGAGGATTTTCGGTGGGGAAGGTGTCCAAGTCTGACCTTGCCCCTAGATATTCCTGCACCATGTTTATCAGACGCTGGCGATGGTTGCTGGAACCAATCATACTTTGGGGCTGCGGACTAAAGAATTGTCTGAACGCATCGGTCAGACGGCCACCTTCCCCACCGCTCCTTCTTTGACTGGCCGAAGCCTCAGCAACTCGTTGTCCTGGACCAGGAGTTTGTAACCTCCCAGTCTCTGGGAACGCGTTGCACAGACCTTTCTGCAAGGCCTCCCGGAGTTGTCTCATCCTCTGCTCCCTCTGCGACGGTAACATAAGGTCCGCAACCTTACCCTTGTACCGTGGATCAAGGAGAGTGGCCAGCCAGTAATGGTCCCTCTCCTTGATCCGAAGAATACGAGGATCCTTCCGCAGACTTTGCAGGATCAGGGAGGCCATGCAGCGTAGGTTTGCTGAGGCATTCGCTCCGGAGTCCTCTGGGTCACTAAGGACGACATGATCCGCAGTCACCTCCTCCCAGCCACGTACAAGTCCACTGGTTTCTTGGGACTGTAAATCATCCCTAAAAGACTGCTGCTGATGATGCTGAGTGCCAGCCTCCACCTCCATGCTGACACAATCCTCCTCCTCCTCCTCTTCCTCTTCCTGTGCGATGGGTGGGACAGAAGGAACACTGTCTGGGTAAAGGGGGCCTTGAGAGGCAAGGAAGTCCTCCTCTTCCTGCCTCTGTTCTGCCTCAAGTGCCCTGTCCATTATTCCACGCAGCGTGTGCTCCAACAGGTGGACAAGAGGTACAGTGTCACTGATGCATGCACTGTCACTGCTCACCATCCTCGTGGCCTCCTCAAATGGTGCCAGGACAGTGCATGCATCCCTGATCATGCCCCACTGGCGTGGAGAAAAAAAACCAAGCTCCCCTGACCCTGTCCTGGTGCCGTAGTCGCACAGGTACTCATTGATGGCCCTCTGCTGCGTGTGCAGCCGCTGCAGCATGGCCAACGTTGAGTTCCACCTGGTGGGCATGTCACATATAAGGCGGTTCTTGGGCAGGTTCAACTCCTTTTGCAGCTCAGCCAGGCGAGCACTGGCATTATAAGATCTGCGGAAATGCACACAGACTTTCCTGGCCTGCCTCAGGACATCCTGTAAGCCCGGGTACCTGCCCAAGAACCGCTGCACCACCAGGTTAAGGACGTGAGCCACACAGGGCACATGGGTCAGTTGTCCCTGTCGGAGGGCGGAGAGGAGGTTGGTGCCATTGTCGCAAACCACCATTCCTGGCTTAAGCTGGCGTGGCGTCAACCACCTCTCGGCCTGGCCCTGCAGAGCAGACAGGACCTCTGCCCCAGTGTGGCTTCTGTCCCCCAAACACACCAGCGCAAGCACGGCATGGCATCTTTTTGCCTGCGTACTTGCGTAGCCCCGTGAACGGCTACGGAGCACCGCTGGTTCATAGGACAAACCACAGGAAGAGGCCATGGAGGAAGAAGAAGAGGAGGGGGTGGAGGAGAGAGGTGTGTCACAACCAGTAGTAGCATTTTGGAGGCGTGACGGTGGGACAACCTCCAACACTACTGCACCTTGTCCTGCATCCTTCCCAGCTGCCAAAAGAGTGACCCAATGGGCCATGAAAGAAAGGTAACGTCCCTGTCCATGCCTGCTGGACCATGAGTCAGCGGTAATATGCACCTTACCGCTGACCGCCCTGTCCAGCGAGGCCAAGACATTGCCTTCCACATGCCGGTAGAGAGCCGGAATAGCCTTCCGTGAGAAAAAGTGGCGTTTGGGAACCTGCCACTGAGGAACCGCACATTGCACAAACTCATGGAAGGGGGCCGAGTCTACCAACTGAAAAGGCAGCAGTTGAAGCGCTAGCAATTTAGCCAAGCTAGCATTCAACCGCTGGGCATGTGGATGGCTGGGAGTGAACTTCTTTCGACGGTCCAGCAGCTGGGGCAGGGAAATTTGCCTGCTAGAATCGGACGTCGGTGTACTGCTAGCAGAGTGGCCGCAAGTACTTGGCTGTGACACACCTAATTCTACACCTTCATTCCTCTCAGTGCATGTTTCAGAGAGGACTGAAGTTATAGTGGGGTTGGAGATCCCAGCTGATGCGGTGCAAGGAGAGGTCCGCTTTGTTCTTTGGTGTGGGTCTTTGAGGTAGGCTTGCCAACGAGCTGCATGGCAGGTCAACATATGTCTGGTCAGGCATGTGGTACCCAAGCGGCTGATGTTTTGGCCACGCGATATACGCTTGAGACATATGTTGCAAACAGCAGCTGTGCGATCTGATGCACTAGCCTCAAAAAAGGCCCACACCAAGGAACTTTTTGAATGACGGGCAGAGGCAGCGCCCTGCACAGGCGGAGCTCTGCGGTGTGATTCCGTCGGTGTACTGCCCTTACGCTGGCCACCAAAGGGCATCCTGTCTCGTTGGAGATGTGCCTCCTCCTCATCCTCCTCCTCCTCTCTCCTATTAGGCACCCACGTGGAGTCAGTGACCTCATCATCCCCTCCCTCCTCATCACTGGAGCCAATCTGGCAGTATGCTGCAGCTGCTGGAACATGACTGCCAGATTGGTGTCCTTCTTGAGCATCCCCTCTGTCTGCTCTCACCCTACTGCCTTCCTGTAGCTGGGTTTCATCATCAGACCCTTCGAAACGCTGGGCATCCTCCTGGAGCATGTACCCAACACTGTGCTCAAACAGTTCGGGGGACTCCTCAGGAGGAGGACATGGTGGGTCTAGGGAAGGAGTGACTGATGATGAGTCTGACATTGATACCAGGGAAGAGGACGCTTTGGCAGCTGCTTTGCCAGTACCCTGAGCCTGGGTGAGAGAGGATGAGGAGGAGGAGGAGGGCTTGGTCATCCACTCTACCAAGTCTTCGGCATGATGTGGCTCAACATGTCCAGCTGCGGAAAAGAAGGACAAGCGTGTCCCATGGCCATGTGCTGATGACAATGCACCGCGTCCACGACCAGCACTGTTGCCCCCAGACACAGAGCCTGCTTGCCCTCTTTTATTGCCTCCTGACTGTCTGCCTCTCCTTGTTTGCCTTCCAGACATTCTAATAGATGGCCTGCAGGGAGATGGGAAAAAAGCAATAAGGGCTACCTTCAGGTGTCCTTCTCTGTCCCTTGAAACAAGGACTTGCACAGTGAAAGAAACTGACACTCTCCCTACCTACAGTTTTCTGTCCCTAGAAAAAATGTTTTTTTTAAGCACAATATAGCACAAGGAGAATTCACTCACTGTCCTTCCAGGTCCCTAGAAACAAGGACTTGCACAGTGAAAGAAACTGACACTCTCCCTACCTACAGTTTTCTGTCCCTAGAAAAAATGTTTTTTTGAAGCACAATATAGCACAAGGAGAATTCACTCACTGTCCTTCCAGGTCCCTAGAAACAAGGACTTGCACAGTGAAAGAAACTGACACTCTCCCTACCTACAGTTTTCTGTCCCTAGAAAAAATGTTTTTTTTAAGCACAATATAGCACAAGGAGAATTCACTCACTGTCCTTCCAGGTCCCTGGAAACAAGGACTTGCACAGTGAAAGAAACTGACACTCTCCCTACCTACAGTTTTCTGTCCCTAGAAAAAATGTTTTTTTTAAGCACAATATAGCACAAGGAGAATTCACTCACTGTCCTTCCAGGTCCCTAGAAACAAGGACTTGCACAGTGAAAGAAACTGACACTCTCCCTACCTACAGTTTTCTGTCCCTAGAAAAAATGTTTTTTTTAAGCACAATATAGCACAAGGAGAATTCACTCACTGTCCTTCCAGGTCCCTGGAAACAAGGACTTGCACAGTGAAAGAAACTGACACTCTCCCTACCTACAGTTTTCTGTCCCTAGAAAAAATGTTTTTTTTAAGCACAATATAGCACAAGGAGAATTCACTCACTGTCCTTCCAGGTCCCTAGAAACAAGGACTTGCACAGTGAAAGAAACTGACACTCTCCCTACCTACAGTTTTCTGTCCCTAGAAAAAATGTTTTTTTTAAGCACACTATAGCACAAGGAGAATTCACTCACTGTCCTTCCCAGTCCCTAGAAACAAGGACTTGCACAGTGAAAGAAACTGACACTCTCCCTACCTACAGTTTTCTGTCCCTAGAAAAAATGTTTTTTTTAAGCACACTATAGCACAAGGAGAATTCACTCACTGTCCTTCCCAGTCCATAGAAACAAGGACTTGCACAGTGAAAGAAACTGACACTCTCCCTACCTACAGTTTTCTGTCCCTAGAAAAAATGTTTTTTTTAAGCACACTATAGCACAAGGAGAATTCACTCACTGTCCTTCCCAGTCCCTAGAAACAAGGACTTGCACAGTGAAAGAAACTGACACTCTCCCTACCTACAGTTTTCTGTCCCTAGAAAAAATGTTTTTTTTAAGCACAATATAGCACAAGGAGAATTCACTCACTGTCCTTCCAGGTCCCTAGAAACAAGGACTTGCACAGTGAAAGAAACTGACACTCTCCCTACCTACAGTTTTCTGTCCCTAGAAAAAATGTTTTTTTGAAGCACAATATAGCACAAGGAGAATTCACTCACTGTCCTTCCAGGTCCCTAGAAACAAGGACTTGCACAGTGAAAGAAACTGACACTCTCCCTACCTACAGTTTTCTGTCCCTAGAAAAAATGTTTTTTTGAAGCACAATATAGCACAAGGAGAATTCACTCACTGTCCTTCCAGGTCCCTAGAAACAAGGACTTGCACAGTGAAAGAAACTGACACTCTCCCTACCTACAGTTTTCTGTCCCTAGAAAAAATGTTTTTTTTAAGCACAATATAGCACAAGGAGAATTCACTCACTGTCCTTCCAGGTCCCTGGAAACAAGGACTTGCACAGTGAAAGAAACTGACACTCTCCCTACCTACAGTTTTCTGTCCCTAGAAAAAATGTTTTTTTTAAGCACAATATAGCACAAGGAGAATTCACTCACTGTCCTTCCAGGTCCCTAGAAACAAGGACTTGCACAGTGAAAGAAACTGACACTCTCCCTACCTACAGTTTTCTGTCCCTAGAAAAAATGTTTTTTTAAGCACAATATAGCACAAGGAGAATTCACTCACTGTCCTTCCAGGTCCCTGGAAACAAGGACTTGCACAGTGAAAGAAACTGACACTCTCCCTACCTACAGTTTTCTGTCCCTAGAAAAAATGTTTTTTTTAAGCACAATATAGCACAAGGAGAATTCACTCACTGTCCTTCCAGGTCCCTAGAAACAAGGACTTGCACAGTGAAAGAAACTGACACTCTCCCTACCTACAGTTTTCTGTCCCTAGAAAAAATGTTTTTTTTAAGCACACTATAGCACAAGGAGAATTCACTCACTGTCCTTCCCAGTCCCTAGAAACAAGGACTTGCACAGTGAAAGAAACTGACACTCTCCCTACCTACAGTTTTCTGTCCCTAGAAAAAATGTTTTTTTTAAGCACACTATAGCACAAGGAGAATTCACTCACTGTCCTTCCCAGTCCATAGAAACAAGGACTTGCACAGTGAAAGAAACTGACACTCTCCCTACCTACAGTTTTCTGTCCCTAGAAAAAATGTTTTTTTTAAGCACACTATAGCACAAGGAGAATTCACTCACTGTCCTTCCCAGTCCCTAGAAACAAGGACTTGCACAGTGAAAGAAACTGACACTCTCCCTACCTACAGTTTTCTGTCCCTAGAAAAAATGTTTTTTTTAAGCACAATATAGCACAAGGAGAATTCACTCACTGTCCTTCCAGGTCCCTGGAAACAAGGACTTGCACAGTGAAAGAAACTGACACTCTCCCTACCTACAGTTTTCTGTCCCTAGAAAAAATGTTTTTTTTAAGCACACTATAGCACAAGGAGAATTCACTCACTGTCCTTCCAGGTCCCTGGAAACAAGGACTTGCACAGTGAAAGAAACTGACACCCTCCCTACCTAGAGTTTTCTGTCCCTAGAAAAAATGTTTTTTTTAAGCACACTATAGCACAAGGAGCATTCACTCACTGTCCTTCCAGGTCCCTGGAAACAAGGACTTGCACAGTGAAAGAAACTGACACTCTCCCTACCTACAGTTTTCTGTCCCTAGAAAAAATGTTTTTTTTAAGCACAATATAGCACAAGGAGAATTCACTCACTGTCCTTCCAGGTCCCTAGAAACAAGGACTTGCACAGTGAAAGAAACTGACACTCTCCCTACCTACAGTTTTCTGTCCCTAGAAAAAATGTTTTTTTTAAGCACAATATAGCACAAGGAGAATTCACTCACTGTCCTTCCAGGTCCCTGGAAACAAGGACTTGCACAGTGAAAGAAACTGACACTCTCCCTACCTACAGTTTTCTGTCCCTAGAAAAAATGTTTTTTTTAAGCACAATATAGCACAAGGAGAATTCACTCACTGTCCTTCCAGGTCCCTGGAAACAAGGACTTGCACAGTGAAAGAAACTGACACTCTCCCTACCTACAGTTTTCTGTCCCTAGAAAAAATGTTTTTTTTAAGCACAATATAGCACAAGGAGAATTCACTCACTGTCCTTCCAGGTCCCTGGAAACAAGGACTTGCACAGTGAAAGAAACTGACACTCTCCCTACCTACAGTTTTCTGTCCCTAGAAAAAATGTTTTTTTTAAGCACAATATAGCACAAGGAGAATTCACTCACTGTCCTTCCAGGTCCCTAGAAACAAGGACTTGCACAGTGAAAGAAACTGACACTCTTCCTACCTACAGTTTTCTGTCCCTAGAAAAAATGTTTTTTTTAAGCACAATATAGCACAAGGAGAATTCACTCACTGTCCTTCCAGGTCCCTGGAAACAAGGACTTGCACAGTGAAAGAAACTGACACTCTCCCTACCTACAGTTTTCTGTCCCTAGAAAAAATGTTTTTTTTAAGCACAATATAGCACAAGGAGAATTCACTCACTGTCCTTCCAGGTCCCTAGAAACAAGGACTTGCACAGTGAAAGAAACTGACACTCTCCCTACCTACAGTTTTCTGTCCCTAGAAAAAATGTTTTTTTTAAGCACAATATAGCACAAGGAGAATTCACTCACTGTCCTTCCAGGTCCCTGGAAACAAGGACTTGCACAGTGAAAGAAACTGACACTCTCCCTACCTACAGTTTTCTGTCCCTAGAAAAAATGTTTTTTTTAAGCACAATATAGCACAAGGAGAATTCACTCACTGTCCTTCCAGGTCCCTGGAAACAAGGACTTGCACAGTGAAAGAAACTGACACTCTCCCTACCTACAGTTTTCTGTCCCTAGAAAAAATGTTTTTTTTAAGCACAATATAGCACAAGGAGAATTCACTCACTGTCCTTCCAGGTCCCTAGAAACAAGGACTTGCACAGTGAAAGAAACTGACACTCTCCCTACCTACAGTTTTCTGTCCCTAGAAAAAATGTTTTTTTAAGCACACTATAGCACAAGGAGAATTCACTCACTGTCCTTCCCAGTCCCTAGAAACAAGGACTTGCACAGTGAAAGAAACTGACACTCTCCCTACCTACAGTTTTCTGTCCCTAGAAAAAATGTTTTTTTTAAGCACACTATAGCACAAGGAGAATTCACTCACTGTCCTTCCCAGTCCCTAGAAACAAGGACTTGCACAGTGAAAGAAACTGACACTCTCCCTACCTACAGTTTTCTGTCCCTAGAAAAAATGTTTTTTTTAAGCACACTATAGCACAAGGAGAATTCACTCACTGTCCTTCCCAGTCCCTAGAAACAAGGACTTGCACAGTGAAAGAAACTGACACTCTCCCTACCTACAGTTTTCTGTCCCTAGAAAAAATGTTTTTTTTAAGCACAATATAGCACAAGGAGAATTCACTCACTGTCCTTCCAGGTCCCTGGAAACAAGGACTTGCACAGTGAAAGAAACTGACACTCTCCCTACCTACAGTTTTCTGTCCCTAGAAAAAATGTTTTTTTTAAGCACAATATAGCACAAGGAGAATTCACTCACTGTCCTTCCAGGTCCCTAGAAACAAGGACTTGCACAGTGAAAGAAACTGACACTCTCCCTACCTACAGTTTTCTGTCCCTAGAAAAAATGTTTTTTTTAAGCACACTATAGCACAAGGAGAATTCACTCACTGTCCTTCCCAGTCCCTAGAAACAAGGACTTGCACAGTGAAAGAAACTGACACTCTCCCTACCTACAGTTTTCTGTCCCTAGAAAAAATGTTTTTTTTAAGCACACTATAGCACAAGGAGAATTCACTCACTGTCCTTCCCAGTCCATAGAAACAAGGACTTGCACAGTGAAAGAAACTGACACTCTCCCTACCTACAGTTTTCTGTCCCTAGAAAAAATGTTTTTTTTAAGCACACTATAGCACAAGGAGAATTCACTCACTGTCCTTCCCAGTCCCTAGAAACAAGGACTTGCACAGTGAAAGAAACTGACACTCTCCCTACCTACAGTTTTCTGTCCCTAGAAAAAATGTTTTTTTTAAGCACAATATAGCACAAGGAGAATTCACTCACTGTCCTTCCAGGTCCCTAGAAACAAGGACTTGCACAGTGAAAGAAACTGACACTCTCCCTACCTACAGTTTTCTGTCCCTAGAAAAAATGTTTTTTTGAAGCACAATATAGCACAAGGAGAATTCACTCACTGTCCTTCCAGGTCCCTAGAAACAAGGACTTGCACAGTGAAAGAAACTGACACTCTCCCTACCTACAGTTTTCTGTCCCTAGAAAAAATGTTTTTTTGAAGCACAATATAGCACAAGGAGAATTCACTCACTGTCCTTCCAGGTCCCTAGAAACAAGGACTTGCACAGTGAAAGAAACTGACACTCTCCCTACCTACAGTTTTCTGTCCCTAGAAAAAATGTTTTTTTAAGCACAATATAGCACAAGGAGAATTCACTCACTGTCCTTCCAGGTCCCTGGAAACAAGGACTTGCACAGTGAAAGAAACTGACACTCTCCCTACCTACAGTTTTCTGTCCCTAGAAAAAATGTTTTTTTTAAGCACAATATAGCACAAGGAGAATTCACTCACTGTCCTTCCAGGTCCCTGGAAACAAGGACTTGCACAGTGAAAGAAACTGACACTCTCCCTACCTACAGTTTTCTGTCCCTAGAAAAAATGTTTTTTTTAAGCACAATATAGCACAAGGAGAATTCACTCACTGTCCTTCCAGGTCCCTGGAAACAAGGACTTGCACAGTGAAAGAAACTGACACTCTCCCTACCTACAGTTTTCTGTCCCTAGAAAAAATGTTTTTTTTAAGCACAATATAGCACAAGGAGAATTCACTCACTGTCCTTCCAGGTCCCTGGAAACAAGGACTTGCACAGTGAAAGAAACTGACACTCTCCCTACCTACAGTTTTCTGTCCCTAGAAAAAATGTTTTTTTTAAGCACAATATAGCACAAGGAGAATTCACTCACTGTCCTTCCAGGTCCCTAGAAACAAGGACTTGCACAGTGAAAGAAACTGACACTCTTCCTACCTACAGTTTTCTGTCCCTAGAAAAAATGTTTTTTTTAAGCACAATATAGCACAAGGAGAATTCACTCACTGTCCTTCCAGGTCCCTGGAAACAAGGACTTGCACAGTGAAAGAAACTGACACTCTCCCTACCTACAGTTTTCTGTCCCTAGAAAAAATGTTTTTTTTAAGCACAATATAGCACAAGGAGAATTCACTCACTGTCCTTCCAGGTCCCTAGAAACAAGGACTTGCACAGTGAAAGAAACTGACACTCTCCCTACCTACAGTTTTCTGTCCCTAGAAAAAATGTTTTTTTTAAGCACAATATAGCACAAGGAGAATTCACTCACTGTCCTTCCAGGTCCCTGGAAACAAGGACTTGCACAGTGAAAGAAACTGACACTCTCCCTACCTACAGTTTTCTGTCCCTAGAAAAAATGTTTTTTTTAAGCACAATATAGCACAAGGAGAATTCACTCACTGTCCTTCCAGGTCCCTAGAAACAAGGACTTGCACAGTGAAAGAAACTGACACTCTCCCTACCTACAGTTTTCTGTCCCTAGAAAAAATGTTTTTTTTAAGCACACTATAGCACAAGGAGAATTCACTCACTGTCCTTCCCAGTCCCTAGAAACAAGGACTTGCACAGTGAAAGAAACTGACACTCTCCCTACCTACAGTTTTCTGTCCCCAGAAAAAATGTTTTTTTTAAGCACACTATAGCACAAGGAGAATTCACTCACTGTCCTTCCCAGTCCATAGAAACAAGGACTTGCACAGTGAAAGAAACTGACACTCTCCCTACCTACAGTTTTCTGTCCCTAGAAAAAATGTTTTTTTTAAGCACACTATAGCACAAGGAGAATTCACTCACTGTCCTTCCCAGTCCCTAGAAACAAGGACTTGCACAGTGAAAGAAACTGACACTCTCCCTACCTACAGTTTTCTGTCCCTAGAAAAAATGTTTTTTTTAAGCACAATATAGCACAAGGAGAATTCACTCACTGTCCTTCCAGGTCCCTGGAAACAAGGACTTGCACAGTGAAAGAAACTGACACTCTCCCTACCTACAGTTTTCTGTCCCTAGAAAAAATGTTTTTTTTAAGCACACTATAGCACAAGGAGAATTCACTCACTGTCCTTCCAGGTCCCTGGAAACAAGGACTTGCACAGTGAAAGAAACTGACACCCTCCCTACCTAGAGTTTTCTGTCCCTAGAAAAAATGTTTTTTTTAAGCACACTATAGCACAAGGAGCATTCACTCACTGTCCTTCCAGGTCCCTGGAAACAAGGACTTGCACAGTGAAAGAAACTGACACTCTCCCTACCTACAGTTTTCTGTCCCTAGAAAAAATGTTTTTTTTAAGCACAATATAGCACAAGGAGAATTCACTCACTGTCCTTCCAGGTCCCTAGAAACAAGGACTTGCACAGTGAAAGAAACTGACACTCTCCCTACCTACAGTTTTCTGTCCCTAGAAAAAATGTTTTTTTTAAGCACAATATAGCACAAGGAGAATTCACTCACTGTCCTTCCAGGTCCCTGGAAACAAGGACTTGCACAGTGAAAGAAACTGACACTCTCCCTACCTACAGTTTTCTGTCCCTAGAAAAAATGTTTTTTTTAAGCACAATATAGCACAAGGAGAATTCACTCACTGTCCTTCCAGGTCCCTGGAAACAAGGACTTGCACAGTGAAAGAAACTGACACTCTCCCTACCTACAGTTTTCTGTCCCTAGAAAAAATGTTTTTTTTAAGCACAATATAGCACAAGGAGAATTCACTCACTGTCCTTCCAGGTCCCTGGAAACAAGGACTTGCACAGTGAAAGAAACTGACACTCTCCCTACCTACAGTTTTCTGTCCCTAGAAAAAATGTTTTTTTTAAGCACAATATAGCACAAGGAGAATTCACTCACTGTCCTTCCAGGTCCCTAGAAACAAGGACTTGCACAGTGAAAGAAACTGACACTCTTCCTACCTACAGTTTTCTGTCCCTAGAAAAAATGTTTTTTTTAAGCACAATATAGCACAAGGAGAATTCACTCACTGTCCTTCCAGGTCCCTGGAAACAAGGACTTGCACAGTGAAAGAAACTGACACTCTCCCTACCTACAGTTTTCTGTCCCTAGAAAAAATGTTTTTTTTAAGCACAATATAGCACAAGGAGAATTCACTCACTGTCCTTCCAGGTCCCTAGAAACAAGGACTTGCACAGTGAAAGAAACTGACACTCTCCCTACCTACAGTTTTCTGTCCCTAGAAAAAATGTTTTTTTTAAGCACAATATAGCACAAGGAGAATTCACTCACTGTCCTTCCAGGTCCCTGGAAACAAGGACTTGCACAGTGAAAGAAACTGACACTCTCCCTACCTACAGTTTTCTGTCCCTAGAAAAAATGTTTTTTTTAAGCACAATATAGCACAAGGAGAATTCACTCACTGTCCTTCCAGGTCCCTAGAAACAAGGACTTGCACAGTGAAAGAAACTGACACTCTTCCTACCTACAGTTTTCTGTCCCTAGAAAAAATGTTTTTTTTAAGCACAATATAGCACAAGGAGAATTCACTCACTGTCCTTCCAGGTCCCTGGAAACAAGGACTTGCACAGTGAAAGAAACTGACACTCTCCCTACCTACAGTTTTCTGTCCCTAGAAAAAATGTTTTTTTAAGCACACTATAGCACAAGGAGAATTCACTCACTGTCCTTCCCAGTCCCTAGAAACAAGGACTTGCACAGTGAAAGAAACTGACACTCTCCCTACCTACAGTTTTCTGTCCCTAGAAAAAATGTTTTTTTTAAGCACAATATAGCACAAGGAGAATTCACTCACTGTCCTTCCAGGTCCCTGGAAACAAGGACTTGCACAGTGAAAGAAACTGACACTCTCCCTACCTACAGTTTTCTGTCCCTAGAAAAAATGTTTTTTTTAAGCACACTATAGCACAAGGAGAATTCACTCACTGTCCTTCCAGGTCCCTGGAAACAAGGACTTGCACAGTGAAAGAAACTGACACTCTCCCTACCTAGAGTTTTCTGTCCCTAGAAAAAATGTTTTTTTTAAGCACACTATAGCACAAGGAGCATTCACTCACTGTCCTTCCAGGTCCCTGGAAACAAGGACTTGCACAGTGAAAGAAACTGACACTCTCCCTACCTACAGTTTTCTGTCCCTAGAAAAAATGTTTTTTTTAAGCACAATATAGCACAAGGAGAATTCACTCACTGTCCTTCCAGGTCCCTAGAAACAAGGACTTGCACAGTGAAAGAAACTGACACTCTCCCTACCTACAGTTTTCTGTCCCTAGAAAAAATGTTTTTTTTAAGCACAATATAGCACAAGGAGAATTCACTCACTGTCCTTCCAGGTCCCTGGAAACAAGGACTTGCACAGTGAAAGAAACTGACACTCTCCCTACCTACAGTTTTCTGTCCCTAGAAAAAATGTTTTTTTTAAGCACAATATAGCACAAGGAGAATTCACTCACTGTCCTTCCAGGTCCCTGGAAACAAGGACTTGCACAGTGAAAGAAACTGACACTCTCCCTACCTACAGTTTTCTGTCCCTAGAAAAATTTTTTTTTTAAGCACAATATAGCACAAGGAGAATTCACTCACTGTCCTTCCAGGTCCCTAGAAACAAGGACTTGCACAGTGAAAGAAACTGACACTCTCCCTACCTACAGTTTTCTGTCCCTAGAAAAAATGTTTTTTTTAAGCACAATATAGCACAAGGAGAATTCACTCACTGTCCTTCCAGGTCCCTAGAAACAAGGACTTGCACAGTGAAAGAAACTGACACTCTCCCTACCTACAGTTTTCTGTCCCTAGAAAAAATGTTTTTTTTAAGCACACTATAGCACAAGGAGAATTCACTCACTGTCCTTCCCAGTCTCTAGAAACAAGGACTTGCACAGTGAAAGAAACTGACACTCTCCCTACCTACAGTTTTCTGTCCCTAGAAAAAATGTTTTTTTTAAGCACACTATAGCACAAGGAGAATTCACTCACTGTCCTTCCCAGTCCCTAGAAACAAGGACTTGCACAGTGAAAGAAACTGACACTCTCCCTACCTACAGTTTTCTGTCCCTAGAAAAAATGTTTTTTTTAAGCACAATATAGCACAAGGAGAATTCACTCACTGTCCTTCCAGGTCCCTAGAAACAAGGACTTGCACAGTGAAAGAAACTGACACTCTCCCTACCTACAGTTTTCTGTCCCTAGAAAAAATGTTTTTTTTAAGCACAATATAGCACAAGGAGAATTCACTCACTGTCCTTCCAGGTCCCTAGAAACAAGGACTTGCACAGTGAAAGAAACTGACACTCTCCCTACCTACAGTTTTCTGTCCCTAGAAAAAATGTTTTTTTTAAGCACAATATAGCACAAGGAGAATTCACTCACTGTCCTTCCAGGTCCCTGGAAACAAGGACTTGCACAGTGAAAGAAACTGACACTCTCCCTACCTACAGTTTTCTGTCCCTAGAAAAAATGTTTTTTTTAAGCACAATATAGCACAAGGAGAATTCACTCACTGTCCTTCCAGGTCCCTAGAAACAAGGACTTGCACAGTGAAAGAAACTGACACTCTCCCTACCTACAGTTTTCTGTCCCTAGAAAAAATGTTTTTTTTAAGCACAATATAGCACAAGGAGAATTCACTCACTGTCCTTCCAGGTCCCTAGAAACAAGGACTTGCACAGTGAAAGAAACTGACACTCTCCCTACCTACAGTTTTCTGTCCCTAGAAAAAAAGTTTTTTTTAAGCACACTATAGCACAAGGAGAATTCACTCACTGTCCTTCCCAGTCCCTAGAAACAAGGACTTGCACAGTGAAAGAAACTGACACTCTCCCTACCTACAGTTTTCTGTCCCTAGAAAAAATGTTTTTTTAAGCACTCTATAGCACAAGGAGAATTCACTCACTGTCCTTCCCAGTCCCTAGAAACAAGGACTTGCACAGTGAAAGAAACTGACACTCTCCCTACCTACAGTTTTCTGTCCCTAGAAAAAATGTTTTTTTTAAGCACAATATAGCACAAGGAGAATTCACTCACTGTCCTTCCAGGTCCCTGGAAACAAGGACTTGCACAGTGAAAGAAACTGACACTCTCCCTACCTACAGTTTTCTGTCCCTAGAAATTTTTTTTTTTTAAGCACAATATAGCACAAGGAGAATTCACTCACTGTCCTTCCAGGTCCCTGGAAACAAGGACTTGCACAGTGAAAGAAACTGACACTCTCCCTACCTACAGTTTTCTGTCCCTAGAAAAAATTTTTTTTTAAGCACAATATAGCACAAGGAGAATTCACTCACTGTCCTTCCAGGTCCCTGGAAACAAGGACTTGCACAGTGAAAGAAACTGACACTCTCCCTACCTACAGTTTTCTGTCCCTAGAAAAAATGTTTTTTTTAAGCACAATATAGCACAAGGAGAATTCACTCACTGTCCTTCCAGGTCCCTGGAAACAAGGACTTGCACAGTGAAAGAAACTGACACTCTCCCTACCTACAGTTTTCTGTCCCTAGAAAAAATGTTTTTTTTAAGCACAATATAGCACAAGGAGAATTCACTCACTGTCCTTCCAGGTCCCTAGAAACAAGGACTTGCACAGTGAAAGAAACTGACACTCTCCCTACCTACAGTTTTCTGTCCCTAGAAAAAATGTTTTTTTTAAGCACAATATAGCACAAGGAGAATTCACTCACTGTCCTTCCAGGTCCCTAGAAACAAGGACTTGCACAGTGAAAGAAACTGACACTCTCCCTACCTACAGTTTTCTGTCCCTAGAAAAAATGTTTTTTTTAAGCACAATATAGCACAAGGAGAATTCACTCACTGTCCTTCCAGGTCCCTGGAAACAAGGACTTGCACAGTGAAAGAAACAGACACTCTCCCTACCTACAGTTTTCTGTCCCTAGAAAAAATGTTTTTTTTAAGCACAATATAGCACAAGGAGAATTCACTCACTGTCCTTCCAGGTCCCTGGAAACAAGGACTTGCACAGTGAAAGAAACTGACACTCTCCCTACCTAC
Organism: Rana muscosa; assembly: GCA_029206835.1. NCBI lineage: Eukaryota > Metazoa > Chordata > Amphibia > Anura > Ranidae > Rana > Rana muscosa. Next base: position 878,710,902 of record CM055117.1, read on the forward strand.
AGTTTTCTGTCCCTAGAAAAAATGTTTTTTTTAAGCACAATATAGCACAAGGAGAATTCACTCACTGTCCTTCCAGGTCCCTAGAAACAAGGACTTGCACAGTGAAAGAAACTGACACTCTCCCTACCTACAGTTTTCTGTCCCTAGAAAAAATGTTTTTTTTAAGCACACTATAGCACAAGGAGAATTCACTCACTGTCCTTCCCAGTCCCTAGAAACAAGGACTTGCACAGTGAAAGAAACAGACACTCTCCCTACCTACAGTTTTCTGTCCCTAGAAAAAATGTTTTTTTTAAGCACAATATAGCACAAGGAGAATTCACTCACTGTCCTTCCCAGTCCCTAGAAACAAGGACTTGCACAGTGAAAGAAACTGACACTCTCCCTACCTACAGTTTTCTGTCCCTAGAAAATTTTTTTTTTCAAGCACAATATAGCACAAGGAGAATTCACTCACTGTCCTTCCAGGTCCCTGGAAACAAGGACTTGCACAGTGAAAGAAACTGACACTCTCCCTACCTACAGTTTTCTGTCCCTAGAAAAAATGTTTTTTTTAAGCACAATATAGCACAAGGAGAATTCACTCACTGTCCTTCCAGGTCCCTGGAAACAAGGACTTGCACAGTGAAAGAAACTGACACTCTCCCTACCTACAGTTTTCTGTCCCTAGAAAAAATGTTTTTTTTAAGCACAATATAGCACAAGGAGAATTCACTCACTGTCCTTCCAGGTCCCTGGAAACAAGGACTTGCACAGTGAAAGAAACTGACACTCTCCCTACCTACAGTTTTCTGTCCCTAGAAAAAACGTTTTTTTTAAGCACAATATAGCACAAGGAGAATTCACTCACTGTCCTTCCAGGTCCCTAGAAACAAGGACTTGCACAGTGAAAGAAACTGACACTCTCCCTACCTACAGTTTTCTGTCCCTAGAAAAAATGTTTTTTTTAAGCACAATATAGCACAAGGAGAATTCACTCACTGTCCTTCCAGGTCCCTAGAAACAAGGACTTGCACAGTGAAAGAAACTGACACTCTCCCTACCTACAGTTTTCTGTCCCTAGAAAAAATGTTTTTTTTAAGCACAATATAGCACAAGGAGAATTCACTCACTGTCCTTCCAGGTCCCTGGAAACAAGGACTTGCACAGTGAAAGAAACAGACACTCTCCCTACCTACAGTTTTCTGTCCCTAGAAAAATTTTTTTTTTAAGCACAATATAGCACAAGGAGAATTCACTCACTGTCCTTCCAGGTCCCTGGAAACAAGGACTTGCACAGTGAAAGAAACTGACACTCTCCCTACCTACAGTTTTCTGTCCCTAGAAAAAATGTTTTTTTTAAGCACAATATAGCACAAGGAGAATTCACTCACTGTCCTTCCAGGTCCCTAGAAACAAGGACTTGCACAGTGAAAGAAACTGACACTCTCCCTACCTACAGTTTTCTGTCCCTAGAAAAAATGTTTTTTTTAAGCACACTATAGCACAAGGAGAATTCACTCACTGTCCTTCCCAGTCCCTAGAAACAAGGACTTGCACAGTGAAAGAAACAGACACTCTCCCTACCTACAGTTTTCTGTCCCTAGAAAAAATGTTTTTTTTAAGCACACTATAGCACAAGGAGAATTCACTCACTGTCCTTCCCAGTCCCTAGAAACAAGGACTTGCACAGTGAAAGAAACTGACACTCTCCCTACCTACAGTTTTCTGTCCCTAGAAAAAATGTTTTTTTTAAGCACACTATAGCACAAGGAGAATTCACTCACTGTCCTTCCCAGTCCCTAGAAACAAGGACTTGCACAGTGAAAGAAACTGACACTCTCCCTACCTACAGTTTTCTGTCCCTAGAAAAAATGTTTTTTTTAAGCACAATATAGCACAAGGAGAATTCACTCACTGTCCTTCCAGGTCCCTGGAAACAAGGACTTGCACAGTGAAAGAAACTGACACTCTCCCTACCTACAGTTTTCTGTCCCTAGAAAAAATGTTTTTTTTAAGCACAATATAGCACAAGGAGAATTCACTCACTGTCCTTCCAGGTCCCTGGAAACAAGGACTTGCACAGTGAAAGAAACTGACACTCTCCCTACCTACAGTTTTCTGTCCCTAGAAAAAATGTTTTTTTTTAAGCACAATATAGCACAAGGAGAATTCACTCACTGTCCTTCCAGGTCCCTGGAAACAAGGACTTGCACAGTGAAAGAAACTGACACTCTCCCTACCTACAGTTTTCTGTCCCTAGAAAAAATGTTTTTTTTAAGCACAATATAGCACAAGGAGAATTCACTCACTGTCCTTCCAGGTCCCTGGAAACAAGGACTTGCACAGTGAAAAAAACTGACACTCTCCCTACCTACAGTTTTCTGTCCCTAGAAAAAATGTTTTTTTAAGCACAATATAGCACAAGGAGAATTCACTCACTGTCCTTCCAGGTCCCTGGAAACAAGGACTTGCACAGTGAAAGAAACTGACACTCTCCCTACCTACAGTTTTCTGTCCCTAGAAAAAATGTTTTTTTTAAGCACAATATAGCACAAGGAGAATTCACTTACTGTCCTTCCAGGTCCCTAGAAACAAGGACTTGCACAGTGAAAGAAACTGACACTCTCCCTACCTACAGTTTTCTGTCCCTAGAAAAAATGTTTTTTTTAAGCACAATATAGCACAAGGAGAATTCACTCACTGTCCTTCCAGGGCCCTGGAAACAAGGACTTGCACAGTGAAAGAAACTGACACTCTCCCTACCTACAGTTTTCTGTCCCTAGAAAAAAAGTTTTTTTTAAGCACAATATAGCACAAGGAGAATTCACTCACTGTCCTTCCAGGTCCCTGGAAACAAGGACTTGCACAGTGAAAGAAACTGACACTCTCCCTACCTACAGTTTTCTGTCCCTAGAAAAAATGTTTTTTTTAAGCACAATATAGCACAAGGAGAATTCACTCACTGTCCTTCCAGGTACCTAGAAACAAGGACTTGCACAGTGAAAGAAACTGACACTCTCCCTACCTACAGTTTTCTGTCCCTAGAAAAAATGTTTTTTTTAAGCACAATATAGCACAAGGAGAATTCACTCACTGTCCTTCCAGGTCCCTGGAAACAAGGGCTTGCACAGTGAAAGAAACTGACACTCTCCCTACCTACAGTTTTCTGTCCCTAGAAAAAATGTTTTTTTTAAGCACAATATAGCACAAGGAGAATTCACTCACTGTCCTTCCAGGTCCCTAGAAACAAGGACTTGCACAGTGAAAGAAACTGACACTCTCCCTACCTACAGTTTTCTGTCCCTAGAAAAAATGTTTTTTTTAAGCACACTATAGCACAAGCACAAAACACACTGACACTCTCCCTACCTATCCTTCTCTTTCCCTAAACTAAAGGGAACAGGAAAAAATGCTTGGACAGCCGCACTCCAAAAATGGTGGTTTATTATAACAAAAATGTAAAAAACATATCACAGCATGGAAAGCAGCATACAGGAGCTGACGCGTTTCGCACTGTGACTCAGTGCTTAATCATAGCTATGATTAAGCACTGAGTCACAGTGCGAAACGCGTCAGCTCCTGTATGCTGCTTTCCATGCTGTGATATGTTTTTTACATTTTTGTTATAATAAACCACCATTTTTGGAGTGCGGCTGTCCAAGCATTTTTTCCTGTTCTCTACATTGTGATATGCACTGCCTGCACCCACGGCTCTAGGACCTTGTGAAGCATTTTTCAGCTATACCTGAGCGGTTACTCCCTTCCCTAAACTAAAGGAATCCAGGTTAAGCAAGAAAGAAATAAAAGTCACTGTCCCTGCCTATGCTGCTCTATCCCTGCTCCGGAACACACTACACTAGGCCGCCGTGCTGGCGGCCTTTTATAGTGTGGGGCGTGTACTAAACACCCTCAGCAATAATTGGCCACAGGCATCCTGCCTGTGGCCAATCATTGCTCTCCTCGCTGCCGGCGCTGTGATTGGCCAAGCATGCGGGGTCACAGTGCATGCTTGGCCAATCACAGCGCCTGGATGACACTGCGATGGCGTAGTGCATTGTGGGCCGTTCGCGTCACTCGAATTTGGCGCGAACGGCCCAAATCGTTCGATCTTCGTCGAACGATCGAACAGCCGATGTTCGAGTCGAACGTATGTTCGACTCGAACACGAAGCTCATCCCTAGCAATGACACAGGGTACTCTCCATACCGCCTGATGTTTGGCAGAGAAGCAAGACTGCCTGTGGATCTGGCATTCGGCATATCAACGGATCACACTTCAGCCACCTCACATAAGGGATATGTGGATAGACTTAGGAAGAGTTTGAGGCTAGCTTTTGAACAGGCCCAAGTGGCATTAGAGCAAAGAGGAGCCCGGAACAAGAGGAACTTTGACCTCAAATTTCGAATCCAGGACTTGCAGCCAGGAGACAGAGTGCTGTTGCGAAACCTAGGAGTTCCAGGGAAACATAAACTAGCAGACAGATGGAGACCTGAACCATATGTGATCTGTAAAAAGTTACCAGACCTGCCGGTATATCAGCTAAAGCCAGAAGGGAAGATAGGGCCACTGAAGACGTGGCACAGAAACCACTTACTTCCACTTTCAGAAGCGGTTCGGATACCTCCTGTAGAAGATTCCCCTGGACCATCCTTAAGCTTGGATACACCTAGGCCCAACACTCGGTCTCGGGTATCTCAGTCTGGAGAAATGGATGTCTCTGATCAAAGTGAAGAAGAAGAAGAGCTTGGATGGTTGTGGCCCTCTCAGGCCCCTGAGCCTATGTTTATAGATCTTCCACCCTCTGAAGGTACTGTGGATAGTACATTGAATGTGGAAGCCACTGAGTTTGTTCCATCTAGACCTCTGTCTGGAGAGTGGGAAGATGCCACATGGTCACCTTCTGCTGATCATCAAGATTACTCTCAACACCTTCCTGCACCTGATTTGGATGTATCGGAAGTATCGGAACCCAGTGTACCTACTCCAGAAGAAGAGCCTGTGGCGGATGAAACAGTCACCCCAAGAGAACAGAGAGCCAAGAGAACCATTCGTCCTCCTCGGAAGTTAACCTATACCCAGATGGGGGAAAGTTCTGAGGATACAGTAACCACTGCTCGAAGGACATTACCAACACCTGGTCCCTCCACTGTGCATTTGGTGGAAGGCATCCCCAGCTCACTTTCTGGCACAGTTAGGCAGGTCAACCTCATTGATGTGACCTGTGGGCAGGACAAGCTCCCTTCCCCGTTTCGGTGGGAGTTTCCTCTGCCAACTTCTCTAGCAGCCCTTAATGAGTTCATATTTTCATACCAAAGATTTCAAGTGGGGGGAGTATGTAGTGGGGTATTGTTTCCTACCCATAGACTACAGTTCCTAGCACGCTTTGTGACACCCAGGGTGCAATTCCCCACGCAAGGACTGCTGGGGTGGACTTTAAAAGAGAGGAGGAGCCTCTCTCTCTCTCTCTCTTTGGACGCCGCCCTCCTTGCAAGAGGATCCCTGCACTAACCTGCTGTGCGTGCAAGGCCTGAAGCCTGGGCCTTGCATTTGTTCCAGAGAGCCTTTTGCTCCACCAAGGAGCCTGCAGAGCATCCGATCCATCTGAGGTGCCACCATCTTCTGGAGGACCGAAGACCTGGCGCATCGTGGGCACTGTGAAGCGACTCACACTAGCGGAGGTACCGGACAGGAATCGGTCCGGTCGGGTGAGAGAGCGCCAGCTCAGAACCGCATCTGATTAACTCTGTTGCCTACTAACTTTGCCTAGGCCCATCAGTGATTGCAGTTATATTCTGGAGAAGACTGTCTGCTGAACTGAGTTTATTAGTCTCTCCAGCTTTACTAAGTTAGCGATCATCGCTACCCCCCTTTGGATTACAGTTTGTTCTTCATGTGCACCACCGAGTTTTGCTAGCGAAGATTCTTCAACAAACTATACCCCAACTATAGTCAGGCCTGACTGGGTAGTATAGGACATTGCTGGGTGCCATTTTTTTTGCTCACGAGGGAGGATAGCTGCAGCGGGGTTATTATACTATCATTGCATTGCTGAATGTTATACCCTTTTGATGTGTACACCTATATTGCAGGGATCTGCATGAGATATTGTATACTAAATACCTTTTATACTTTTTACCAATAGTAAAAAGTTATAGTTAAGTAATTTGGTTGTCAGTGTCAATTACTATACTGTTATCTATACATAACAGTATAGATATAGTACAGTTATACCATCCTTCCCCCTTTCCTAACTGTGCCACGAGAGGTCAGAGCCGTTTTCCAGGGGTTGACAGCGGTGCATTACAAGGCCCAAAACAAACAAGCAGCCCTCTTAAACTGAGGGTATCGCTACACGTGTTTCTGTCATTAGCAGGTGTCTGTCATTAGTGTGTTTCCATCGTAGCGGTTTCTGTCATTTGCGTTTTTCTGTCATTTACGTTTTCCTGTCGTAACGTGTTTATGTTAAGCATGTTGGTGCCATGCAGGTACGTATACACCGGTAGCCGTTTCATCTTCGTTTGTTTCCATATCTCATTGTACCTTTCGCTCAGGTTCTTTGCATACCTGGTTTCAGTTAGCTGGGGCTCACATCTCAGGATCTGTCACATCTACAGATCCATACGGGCTGAGGTTTTGTTTTTAATGGTTGTCAACCACAATGGTTGTCCGTCCAATCTTGGACCTCAAGGCCCTCAATGCCTTTATAAAGATTCAAAAATTCCGAATGGAATCGATTTGTTCGGTGGTGGCTGTGCTCCATCCAGGGGACTTCCTGGCGTCCTTGGATATCAAGGACGCATATTTGCATGTCTCCATCTGCGTCAGGCATCAGAGGTTCCTGCGCTTTGCGATCGGCGAAGACCACTATCAATTTGTGGCGCTTCCCTTTGGCCTAGCATCAGCACCAAGAGTTTTCACCAAGGTGCTCGCCCCGATTCTAGCTTTGCTGAGACAACGCGGCATTGCTATCGTAGGCTACTTGGACGACCTTCTTCTGAGAGCTGCTTCAAGCTCAGAGTTAGAGGAGGATGTGTCTATAGCCAGTCAGACCCTCCGGGAGTTTGGTTGGATACTGAACCTCCAGAAGTCAGTGTTAGTACCGACCCAGCGCCTAGAGTACTTGGGGTTGATTCTGGACTCCTCGGAGACCAGAGTTTTTCTTCCCTTGGAGAAGTTGCAGACACTCCAGACTGCGGTGAGGTTGTTGACATCCCGCAAATGGTTGTCTCTCCGTTTTTGCATGCGAGTCCTGGGCCTCATGCAAAACAAAAGATCAAGTCTTCTGGACAGCAGCACTCCAATAAAAAGCCTTTATTATGTAAAATCTTCAAAAATCCAAATACAGCACAGCAAGTCACAAAATTCTGGTTAGAGCTGACTAGTTTCACACTTTCTTAGTGTTTAATCATAGCTGCCTAATGCACAAATGATTCCCATGATATACCCCCAAAAAAGGTCATATGACCCAACCACAAGTGTAGGTGATTAAGTGCTGACAAGTGTTAATTGAAAGTTAATTGCATGCTGACTAACCTGTGTCCAAGAAATAAATGTTTTTTAAAAAGTGTATGGTTTCATTGTACCAACTATTCTAAAAATATATGTACATAATATCCTTGAAAAGGTGTGCAGCAAATTAAATATTTGTGAAAAAACTTGTGATTGGTGCAAAAAAGTGAGGAATGTGTAAATTAAATAAATGTGAATATATGGAACACAATAGATGAACAGCCTAAATCTCCACATAATGCATGTGCAACGTGCTGAAATGGATGCATAAGCAAAGGCAAATGCATCCATAGCGCACAAATAGTAAAAGATGCAAAGGTAAATTGTCAGTCTGTTCATCAAAAAGTGTCATAATGTAATGTAGGAAAGATATATATATATATATATAAAAAGTTGACCAAAAAAGATTAATACATTTATGTGTAAACAACCAGCCCACAACCCTGTGGTATATAGTTATCAATGGTATACGTTGCGCTACAATAGTTGCTCAAGTATGGCAACATTGTTCAAGGTTCATGTAGGGAATAATCTCAAAATTGAAATCAAAAATTAAAAATTAAAAGAAGTCAATCAATCTTCAATTTTTAATAGATATGTAAAAATAGTGAGTGGTTATGTCCCATAGAACATTATTGTAAAAAATAACGCAGGGAGGGATGAGATAAAATCAAAAACTATTATAATGTATCAATGATGGAATCATGTAGTGTATATGCATGATGAAAAGATGCTAAGATTAACAAAAAAGGGAAGAAAGGACTTGTAGCCGTATATCGCTGATAAAGATGTCCTACTAATATTCCTTTAAGTTGCCAATCTAAAGTGACTATATATCAGTGCCGTATATATTGGATGGATGATGATGAATAGCTCAAACGTGGGAATGTATACATGCATGTAATGGATAAACAAATGTGTCTAAATATGTCTAAACATACACGCATGTGCCCACGATGGTTAATATATGGCCATACGTTGCCAATATATATTATATTAAAATCTAATATAGAAAAAGGAAAAATAAAATTTGTGTGCGATTTAAAGGCAAAATGCAATCAAATTAGATCTGTGGTGAGTGGGGATATGTGGTTCTATATGGTCAAGTGCAGGAAGATTGCGATGGAATCAGGTAAATATGATCATATAAACAGCCGTCACTTGCAATGTATCAAATAATATAAAAATATAACACAAAAATCCCCACAAAACATTGATCAGATTGCTAAATGCAAAAGCACATATGGACACTATTTCCTATATATAGTTGTTTGAGACTTCAACTTCATGAAGATGAAAAAGTGTATATTTATACGAGTTGTGATCAATATAAATGCCCGAATGTGTGTGGTTACCTAAGCAACCGAAAAACACACATATACGGGTTCTTGACAACTGTAAATTTCATCAAACAAATCATCCAAAACAATAAAACCAATAGTATAAAACATCTATAAAAATATATAGAGCTCACTCATATAACACAATGACATGATATGATCAACCTCATATTGATGGGTGATGTGTGCAAAAAATGAGTAGATCTATTCTATTCCTTAAAAGTCACTGACTATAAAAAAGGAAAGAAAAAGAAAAACTCATGAACAGTAGAACTCTAATATGTTAATTCTTATTCAACTATATTCTTTCTGTATGTTATATACATCATGACCGGAGAAGCCTCCGGTCAACATGCAACGATGTTGAAGTATATAGAGAATATGAAGAATATTAAGAATATTGGGGCATCCCTAAGACCTAAGAAACATATGTAATAGCAGGAACTCCTATGTTTGCAGCAAAAAATGACATGTGCTGCATGTGAAATAAGAAGAAATCCACAGTGCCATATAATGCTATGCTGAGGGGGTCACAGGAAGAAAAAAAAAAGCCAGATGTTTTAATGTGGCTCGACTGTCAGGACACTGTGCAGGAAAGGAAACTAATCATAATAATGGGATACATCCCACTCAAAGTTTAAACCAGCTGGTATTCTTGTTTCTAATGAAAAAATCCAAAATACTTCTCGCCTGCACAGTGTCCTGAACTTGTCACCCCCTCTAATGGGACTGTTGATTTTTTCAATCCCCTGGATGGAAAGGCATGATGTGTTCTTGTGGTGTACAGATACCCAATGTCTTGCGACATTGGTGTTTCTGTCCTTCTGTATGTCAAACAAGTGGTCGTACAACCTATCCTTTAGTCGGCGTGTAGTACGCCCGACATACTGGATGTTGCACAACTCACATTTGATGACATACACGAGGAACCTCGTGTTGCAATTAACAAACTGTTTGATGTCAAAGGTTCTGTGGTTAGTACTAGACTGTACCACCTGGCCTGTTTTAATGTATTTACAGTAATTGCAATGGTTAACACCACATTTGAACGTACCCTGGAAATGCAGCCAATACTCTCCAGGGGCATTAAATCTGTGTCGCGAAGAGCCCCCACTCTAGGGAGTCACCTTTCACCGAGTCTATTTACGAGCAAATTGTCAACGGCCAATTGGCTGCATTTCCAGGGTACGTTCAAATGTGGTGTTAACCATTGCAATTACTGTAAATACATTAAAACAGGCCAGGTGGTACAGTCTAGTACTAACCACAGAACCTTTGACATCAAACAGTTTGTTAATTGCAACACGAGGTTCCTCGTGTATGTCATCAAATGTGAGTTGTGCAACATCCAGTATGTCGGGCGTACTACACGCCGACTAAAGGATAGGTTGTACGACCACTTGTTTGACATACAGAAGGACAGAAACACCAATGTCGCAAGACATTGGGTATCTGTACACCACAAGAACACATCATGCCTTTCCATCCAGGGGATTGAAAAAATCAACAGTCCCATTAGAGGGGGTGACAAGTTCAGGACACTGTGCAGGCGAGAAGTATTTTGGATTTTTTCATTAGAAACAAGAATACCAGCTGGTTTAAACTTTGAGTGGGATGTATCCCATTATTATGATTAGTTTCCTTTCCTGCACAGTGTCCTGACAGTCGAGCCACATTAAAACATCTGGCTTTTTTTTTTCTTCCTGTGACCCCCTCAGCATAGCATTATATGGCACTGTGGATTTCTTCTTATTTCACATGCAGCACATGTCATTTTTTGCTGCAAACATAGGAGTTCCTGCTATTACATATGTTTCTTAGGTCTTAGGGATGCCCCAATATTCTTAATATTCTTCATATTCTCTATATACTTCAACATCGTTGCATGTTGACCGGAGGCTTCTCCGGTCATGATGTATATAACATACAGAAAGAATATAGTTGAATAAGAATTAACATATTAGAGTTCTACTGTTCATGAGTTTTTCTTTTTCTTTCCTTTTTTATAGTCAGTGACTTTTAAGGAATAGAATAGATCTACTCATTTTTTGCACACATCACCCATCAATATGAGGTTGATCATATCATGTCATTGTGTTATATGAGTGAGCTCTATATATTTTTATAGATGTTTTATACTATTGGTTTTATTGTTTTGGATGATTTGTTTGATGAAATTTACAGTTGTCAAGAACCCGTATATGTGTGTTTTTCGGTTGCTTAGGTAACCACACACATTCGGGCATTTATATTGATCACAACTCGTATAAATATACACTTTTTCATCTTCATGAAGTTGAAGTCTCAAACAACTATATATAGGAAATAGTGTCCATATGTGCTTTTGCATTTAGCAATCTGATCAATGTTTTGTGGGGATTTTTGTGTTATATTTTTATATTATTTGATACATTGCAAGTGACGGCTGTTTATATGATCATATTTACCTGATTCCATCGCAATCTTCCTGCACTTGACCATATAGAACCACATATCCCCACTCACCACAGATCTAATTTGATTGCATTTTGCCTTTAAATCGCACACAAATTTTATTTTTCCTTTTTCTATATTAGATTTTAATATAATATATATTGGCAACGTATGGCCATATATTAACCATCGTGGGCACATGCGTGTATGTTTAGACATATTTAGACACATTTGTTTATCCATTACATGCATGTATACATTCCCACGTTTGAGCTATTCATCATCATCCATCCAATATATACGGCACTGATATATAGTCACTTTAGATTGGCAACTTAAAGGAATATTAGTAGGACATCTTTATCAGCGATATACGGCTACAAGTCCTTTCTTCCCTTTTTTGTTAATCTTAGCATCTTTTCATCATGCATATACACTACATGATTCCATCATTGATACATTATAATAGTTTTTGATTTTATCTCATCCCTCCCTGCGTTATTTTTTACAATAATGTTCTATGGGACATAACCACTCACTATTTTTACATATCTATTAAAAATTGAAGATTGATTGACTTCTTTTAATTTTTAATTTTTGATTTCAATTTTGAGATTATTCCCTACATGAACCTTGAACAATGTTGCCATACTTGAGCAACTATTGTAGCGCAACGTATACCATTGATAACTATATACCACAGGGTTGTGGGCTGGTTGTTTACACATAAATGTATTAATCTTTTTTGGTCAACTTTTTATATATATATATATATATCTTTCCTACATTACATTATGACACTTTTTGATGAACAGACTGACAATTTACCTTTGCATCTTTTACTATTTGTGCGCTATGGATGCATTTGCCTTTGCTTATGCATCCATTTCAGCACGTTGCACATGCATTATGTGGAGATTTAGGCTGTTCATCTATTGTGTTCCATATATTCACATTTATTTAATTTACACATTCCTCACTTTTTTGCACCAATCACAAGTTTTTTCACAAATATTTAATTTGCTGCACACCTTTTCAAGGATATTATGTACATATATTTTTAGAATAGTTGGTACAATGAAACCATACACTTTTTAAAAAACATTTATTTCTTGGACACAGGTTAGTCAGCATGCAATCAACTTTCAATTAACACTTGTCAGCACTTAATCACCTACACTTGTGGTTGGGTCATATGACCTTTTTTGGGGGTATATCATGGGAATCATTTGTGCATTAGGCAGCTATGATTAAACACTAAGAAAGTGTGAAACTAGTCAGCTCTAACCAGAATTTTGTGACTTGCTGTGCTGTATTTGGATTTTTGAAGATTTTACATAATAAAGGCTTTTTATTGGAGTGCTGCTGTCCAGAAGACTTGATCTTTTGTTTTGCCTGAAATTGCATTGCCTGCACCCTTGGCTGTTGGGAGGAGATAGTCACCTGGAGGACGTCCACACCTGAGCGGTTTCTGTTTTTGTTTGTCCTGGGCCTCATGGTAGCCTCTTTCGAGGCAGTACCATATGCCCAATTCCACACTTGGGTCTTGCAGAAGGAGATTCTCTCCAAATGGAACAGATCTCCGTTGTCTCTGGATCGTCAGATTCAGATAAGTCATCTTGTCAGGTCCTCTCTGAGTTGGTGGCTGAGATCCCCGGCTCTTCGGTCCGGGTAGTCGTTCCTCCCCTTTCTTTGGACTGTGATCACGACGAACGCCGGGGGGGAGTCTGGGGGGTTCAGGCGGCCCAGGGCTGCTGGACTTCGACCGAATCCCAACTGCTGATCAATGTTCTGGAACTCCGGGCGATCAGGCTGTGCCTCTCCAGGTGGTCTCAGAGACTAAGAGGGCGTCCAGTCAGGATCCAGTCCGACAACGCCACAGCTGTGGCATATGTCAACCATCAAGGAGGAACAAGACGCTCGGCTGCGGCATCGGAGGTCGCTCACATCCTACGGTGGGCGGAAAGGAGCGTGCCGGCCCTATCGGCAGTTTACATTCCGGGCGTGGAAAACTGGCAGGTGGACTATCTGAGTCGCCAGATGGGGAATGGTCGTTACATCCGGAAGTTTTTCAACTCCTTTGCCGGAGATGGGGCACGCCAGACGTGGATCTCCTGGCTTCTCGACTCAATCGCAAGGTGTCGAGGTTCGTGGCCAGGTCCAGAGATCCCTGGGCAGACGCGTTGGTGGCCCCGTGGGGTCAGTATCGGCTAATTTATGCCTTTCCCCCCACTGAAGTTGCTTCCTCGTCTGCTCCGCAGAGTAGAGTCCGAGGGGATTCCGGTTTTTCTCATCGCCCCAGATTGGCCCAGGCGTCCCTGGTACGCCGACCTCATGTGGCTGGTGGCGGATGTGCCCTGGCGACTGCCACTGAGGGAGGACCTTCTCTCACAAGGTCCCATTCTTCATCCTGCTTTACAGTCGCTGGCTTTAACGGCATGGCTATTGAAAGCCAGGTACTAAGGGGCCGAGGCCTGTCGGATTTGGTAATTTCAACCATGTTGAGGGCACGGAAATCTTCTTCTAGGAAGATCTACCATCGCACATGGAGAACCTACATCTCTGTGTGTGAGGAGATGGAATGGCGTCCACGGACTTATTCGGTTTCCAAGATCCTGGTGTTTTTACAGCGCGGAGTAGATCAGAAACTTGCCTTAATCACCATTAAGGGGCAGATTTCAGCCTTGGCTGTTTTCATTCAGCGACCCCTGGTGGCTCATTCACTGGTAAGTACGTTTGTGCAAGGGGTCCGACATGTGGCTCCTCCGGTACGACCACCACTACCTCCGTGGGATTTGAATCTGGTGCGCTCTGCGCTTCAGAAACCTCCTTTTGAGAACATCAGGGAAATTTCTCTTTTGACGCTCTCTCAGAAGGTGGCCTTCCTGGTAGCCATCACATCCGTCAGGAGGGTTTCTGAATTGGCGGCCATGTCTTGCAAGTCCCCATATTTGGTCCTCCATAAGGACAAAGCGGTGCTACGCCCGCAGCCTTCTTTTCTTCCCGAAGGTGGTTTCGGCCTTTCACCTGAATGAGGACATTGTACTTTCAACCTTGTGTTCTCAAGCCATCGCATTCCAAGGAGGTTGCGCTACATTCTTTAGACGTGGTACGTGCCTTGCGGGTGTACCTGTCTGCTACAGCTCCGTTCGAGGTCTGACTCACTGTTTGTGTCGGTGTCTGGTCCGCAGAAGGGCCTGGCGGCTTCGTCGGCCACAATTTCTTGGTGGATCAGGCATACCGTCATCCAGGCCTATGCCCTAAGGGGTGGGCGCCTCCCTTTCCCGTTATGGCGCATCGACCAGGGCTATTGGTGCTTCTTGGGCTTTCTGACATCAAGCGTCTGTATCACAAGTGTGTAAGGCGGCGACCTGGTCGTCCGTTTACACTTTTTCAAAATTTTACAAGGTTGATGTGAATGCATCTTTGGATGCTAGCTTCGGCCGCAAAGTTTTGCAGGCGGCTGTTTGAGGTTGCAACTCCTCTGTTGAGGAGCACTGCTTGTTTGGGGTGAAATTGGTTTTGATTGCTGTGCCCACCCCTCGTTTTTTTGACACTGCTTTGGGACGTCCCAATGGTCAAGAATTATGGAGCCGTGTCTGTCCATGGACGAAAAGAGACAATAGGATTTTTGTACCGTAAAATCCTTTTCTCTGTCGTCCATGGACGGACACAGCACTCACCCCTACTTTTTTAGTTTGTACTGCTTTTTACAAACTGAGGCTGCTGACTGCAGGGTGGAGGGTTATGTCAGGAGGGACAGCCCCCTGGGCGGGGCTGTTCAACTCTGTTAACGTAACATGTATTAAATATCTAACATGTTCTGCCCAATCCTCTCCTATAGAACAGGAACATAACCCAATGGTCAAGAATTAAGGAGCTGTGTCCGTCCATGGACGACAAAGAAAAGGATTTTACGGTGAGTACAAAAATCCTATGTGTGGTGGAATATTAACAATGCACATCACTCTGAACACACCATCCCCACTGTGAAGCATGGTAGTGGAAGCATCATGTTGTAGGGGTGCTTTTCTTCAGCAGGTAAGCTAGTCAGATTTGATTGGAAGATGGATGGAGCCAAATACAGGGCAATCTTAGAAGAAAACCTGTTAGAGTCTACAAAAGACTTGAGACTGGGGGGACGTTCACCTTCCAGCAGGACAATGACCCTAAACATACAACCAGAGCTGCAATGGAATAGTTTCGATCACAGCAGATTCATGTATTAGGAAGGCCCAGTCAAAGTCCAGACCTAAATCCAATTGAGAATCTGTGGCAAGACTTGAAAATTCCTGTTCACAGATGCTCTCTATCCAATCTAACAGAGCTTGTGCTATTTTGCAAAGATGAATGGGCAAATATGTCACTCTCTAGATGTGCAAAGCTGGTAGAGACACCCCCAAAAAGACTTGCAGCTGTAATTGCAGCAAAAGGTGGTTCTACAAAGTATTGACTCAGGGGGGCTAAATATAAATGCACACCACACTTTTCAGATATTTATTTGTAAAAAAAAATTGAAAACCATTTATCATTTTTGTTCCACGTCACAATTATGTGCCACTTTGTGTCGGTCTATCAAACAAAATCCCAAAATAACACATTTACATTTTTGGTTGTAACATGACAAAATGACATATATGAATAAAGATAGTGGTAAAGAAATAAAACAGTTCAGTCTCGGAATCATTAAAATACAGAAAACAGCGCTGCAAGTTAAAATGATAGACCCGTGGTCAAAACCACTGATGTAAAGTCCTGATTGTAGTGGGGTGATGAAAACAGTTCAAAAGTATCAAAGGTGAATAACAATGGATGTTCTAGAAGTGCACCTTCCACCAAAAAGTGCATTGATCGGAATCCACCGTGTGATGAACACTCCGCCAGGGGGTCAAACTCACCAGAAGCCTTAAAATAGTAAGCTTTAAGTAAGATGTCTCATCAGCTACTCTGTCGTGGATCATCACCATCCAGCAGGATCAGCCGGTGCAGGGGCTCCAACACAGGTCATAAAATACAAGAATGGCAGCAAAATAGTGTAATCCTGTTTATTATGCCACTGATTCCCATACAACAGAAGACCCTTAAACCTAACTACGTACATCAAAACAGTAAAAATTTGCATAAAAGTGACCCAAGAGGGCGCTATCACCAGTTTCCAGCCGTCCGAGAGAAAGCATGCGTCTCCTTGCAGACACTGCAGCAGCTTCCGGGTAGGAGCGGTGTGTGGTGGAGCGCAAACGTCACTTCCGGGTAGCGGGATGTCTTGGGTTAGGCTCCGACGCGCTTCGACACCTGACTTCAACAGAGGGCGTCACGCCACGACGTTCCCGCAGGCTTTAAATCACCGTGCCCTTACCGCAATGACCAATCAGTGTACACGGCAACAGATGACAGGCGCTGAACACTGCCGCCTGATTGGACGCTGACGGTGCACTACTTAAAATGAGGAGCACGGGGATTGTGTGATAAAACTTGGATAAATAAACAGCCTTGATTCTAGCACTGTGAACATTAAAAACAAATATAATAACAAGTAGAAAACAAACAGCACATGGGATAAATGCACCCAGAACAGTAAGACCTGGTTCACACAGGGGCGACTCGTCAGGCGACTCAGCCGCCTGACAAGTCGCGTCCCGCTCTGTTCAATGGAACCGTTCTAATAGGAGCGACTCAAGTCGCTCCGACTTAGAAAAAGGTTCCTGTACTACTTTGGGGGCGACTCAGGGCGACTTGCATTGACTTCTATACAGAAGTCATTTTGCAAATCGCCTCTCAAGTCGTCTTGAGATCGCCTTGCGGAGTCGCCCCCAAAGTCGTGCCGCCCCAGTGTGAACTGGCTCTAAAGGTGTTGGTTTATAGAAAAACATTTTGCCAAATATGACTATAGAACCATATCTAAGAAATACGGGGGCAAAGACAGATAAAATCATAATGTTGAAGTGGATATAAAAACCATAAGTAAAAAACGGCATAATAATTCAATGGTGAGGCCGAGAATACCAATATTCATTAATAAGGTATTGCATCCTTCATAATCTCATGAAGAAGGATTAAAAAGAAATAAAAAACCCTCCAACGAAACAATGGCCATTTAACACCAAAAATAAATACATGAGCGGACCAAAGTCATTATAAATGTGAGAGATATAAGGAATTTTATATATGATGTAGAAAAATACATAAAAAATAAAAGTCAATATAAAATGTGCATATGTAAAAGATATAGTAAAAATAAATATATACCTTAAAATTTATAATATACACGTTTTAAAAATGTCAGAGGAATCACAGATTAGGAGGAGACTAACCATGTGAATAAAATGTGGTAGTAGAATGTGATAGTAGAATATGATAGTAGAGCATGTTGATCAATAATCACTAATAAAACAATTTATGTCTAGATCAACATTTAAACTTTAGGTAATAAAGTATCAGCTAGGAAAATCCATTGAGTCTCACGCTTGGAGAGTTTTCTCACTAGGTTTGATCCTCTCCAGAAGGGTTTGAGGTGGTCAATCCCCCAAAATTTTAACCCTGAAGGGTCCTGGTTGTGATAGATCTTGAAATGTAGCGACACGTTATGATCCTTGAAGCCTAGTTTGATATTGGCAATGTGTTCAGCAATACGTATTCTCAAAAGACTTTTTGTGCGGCCAATGTAGATTAATCCACAAGGGCATTGGAGCGCGTATACCACATAAGCCGTATTCCATGTGATGAATTCTTTAATTCTGAATTCTTTGTTGTTTGAGGTAGATGTAAACTTATCCAGGGCTCTAACGGCATTCTCACTTCCTTACATGCCAGGCATTTTCTGCATGCATAGAACCCATCTTGATCCCAAAAGGAAGGGGGTCTGCACGGGGGGGTCAATCACTTTTTTTTACAATTCTGTCTGCATAGCTGGGTGCTCTTCTGTATATAAACCCAGGTCTAGTAGGTAATGACAGTTTGAGTACCCTGTCCATCAATAGGACATGCCAGTTGGGGGTAAAAATCTCCTCTACTTCCTTATACTGGGAGTGGAATCCCGAAATTAAGCTCCATTCTTGATTATTTGTGTTTGGGGGGTGCACTGACTCCCTTAGGAGGTCCTCTCTTGGGACTATGGCAATACCCTCAATGATACGATCTAAGATCTCTTCACCATAGCCTTTTTCCACAAATTTATTTTCTTTTTCAAATATTTTATTAAAGATTGCACAATACAATTCATATAAGTTATACAAGATTTTGAAATTAAGTAGATAAATGTAGATGGAACTTTTATCTTCTCTACAATTTTTGTACATAAATATGATATAAAAGAAAATCCATTATCGAAAATAAATACATAAGTAATAAGAATCATTAAATGAAATAGTATAATAAAAGAGGGAAGAGAGAGAAAAAAGAAAAAGGGGGGGGAGGGAAAAGAGTAATAATGTAATAAGAAGCCTATCTTATACCATTTGTAATCAAATTTATCAATAACAAATCGTAAGGAATACATAAGAAAAAGGTGAGTAGATCAATTGGGCGTTCTAATAGAAGACAGTCGTGATCAACTTAAATCGTATCAGGGGCCAAGGTCCGGCTAGGTGGCTTGGCATGTCCTGATGGTAAAAAGGGTCATCACTGACTAAAGCCGCAAATGATAGATCAGTGAACTAAATCATCCGTGGTATAAGTATACACTGTTTTATTGAGTAGGAATACATTTTGTGAGCCTCTAATATGTTCATTAAGGTCAGGGTGACAGGAGGGGAAGGGGTAAAAAGTGGGAAATTTCTCCAGAGAGAGCCAGGAGTTGATGAATATGTGTCTAGATAGGATTAGGGAGTGGTTAAAGTATTGTAATTAAGTCAGTACCAGTGCAAGGTCAAAGCCTTGCGGTAAGTGGTGATTTATCCATGGGCTCCAAAGTGCTTCGAATTTAGTAATTTTATCTAAATAGATCCCTTCTGTTTTAGCATGAATCAATGCCTGATTAATTCTATGTTTGACCGGTACAATACTTAAAGTGGAAGTTTTCCATGCAAAAGCAATTGATTGTTTTGCAGCTGTAGTTACGTATAACATAAGTTTAAATTGTCGGTTAGTAATGTTTTGGGGCTTACTATTTAAAAGAGCTACCGTGGGATCTGGTTGCAAAGTGGTGCTAAACATGGTGGATAATAGATCAAATATTTTTTTCCAAAAGGTAAGAACAATGGGACAAGTCCACCAAATATGTAATTGTGTGCCTTTGTCAGTGCAACCTCTAAAGCATTGTGCAGGGTATTGTGGGTGGAATTTAGAGATTCTAGCAGGAACTATAACAAAAGGGGGACTGGTGAAGTCACGAGGTGCGTGACGTAATGACGTAGGGAGATCGCAAGGTACCGCAGACCGGAAGTACCCGGAGGACTAGTAAGATGGCGCACCGCGCTGCTGTGGTTATCCATATGCTTTTTTACTAATAGTTTGATGTACGAGCAACTAACATTTTTTAATAATAAATTCAGTTTGGTTTACTACTACACTATCGGAGGTTTTCTTCTCTTCCCATCCCTCATCTGATATTCCTATTGGAGTTGCTTCCCTCCCCCCCCCCCCCCTCTAGGAGCTGCAAAATCATTGCAAGCAGAGGAGACGTGGAAGAGATTAATAACTATACACAGGATAGAAGAAGGAGATTTATCCGATCATGCCTTATTTTGTCAACATGGAGGTGAAAGTCCTGTGAGACCAATGCATGGACACTTTAGTGACCCTTTCATCACCAGAGGATTTATATTAGCACGAGTTCACTTCCATTTTATTCTTTGAATATTCACATTTAGGGAGTGACTTTTGTGCACATATCACCCCCATTTTCATTTTTCATCAGTTCCTTATTTATTACCCCCCTTTTTTTGGCACATTTTTCCAGGACTTTCAGATTTATATTGGAGCCACATATACATTTAGCACTTGTGCACTTTATATATATTTTGGTCACTTTGCACAGCCCAATTGTATGGTTTTATTATTTATTTTAGAAGACACAGCACTGCATTTATAATAGCCATGCCATTTGAACATTGGTATATTTGAGTATTTATTTATATACATTACGATTTTATATGTATTGTATTTTTATTTTTATTTTTTCACTTCATGTAGATTTTATGCTGGCTTTTGGCGCGAAAACACCCCCCTTTTGTTATATTTATTATTGTGTAAGGTGAACACATTTAGTTTTTGCAGCTTTTTGCACATAACACTTTATTCACATTTCATCTACTCTTCAGTAGCGCGAAAGACCATTCTTTGTTCACTAGCAGGAACTAAGTACCATCCTGTGAGAACCTTGTAGTTCGTTTCTAGGGCAACAATATTTGGCGTTGCTGAGTTTTTTGCTTTCCATATTTGTGGCCAGTTTAAATTTCCAGGTTGGAGATTCAAATCGGATTCCCATTTTGATGTGTATGGTGGAGAGTTTTCAGAGATAGGAATCAGTAATTGTCTGTATAGTTCTGAGATTAAGCCTCATCTAGGTGGGTCAGAAATGCAGGTTTGTTCAAAAGTCGTGCGGTCATCAGTGAGTAAATTCTGAGGGTTGTTTAACTGTATAAAATTCTTAATTTGTAAGTATCTGAAGGTTTCTGTAGTAGGTAGGTCATAGGTTTCACTAAGTGTGGGGAAGGGGATAATTTCATTTGATTCAATAAATTGGTGTGTTCGTATTAGTCCTTTTTTAGACCAAGTTGAAAAAGAGGATGGGAAGGTCCAGGCCGGATAAAAATCAGGGTTATGCAAAAAGGAGAGAAGAGGGTTATGCAAGGATTGTAGTCCAAATCGGAATTTGAACCTGTCCCAGATGGTCAGACTATGTTTGGTGATTGGATTTGAAATTTTTCGTCGGAGCGAAGGGGGAAGCCATAAGATATTTGCCAATGAAAGGGGGTCGCAATCGGCCGATTCGATCAAAACCCATAGCGGAATTTCCTTAGTGGCATGATATTTAGGGAGTTGGGCAAGTTGGGCTGCATAGTAATATTTGCTAAAGTTGGGTACGCTCAGACCTCCCTGTGTTCGGGGTGTAAAAAGGGTATTTTGTGATAAACGTGGTTTGATTTTGCCCCATATAAATTGCAATACTTTGCATTGGATGATGCGGAAAAAGTAGGCTGGGACCCGGATTGGAAGGTTTTTAAAAAGATATAAAATTTTTGGCAATATGGACATTTTAGCCACAGTTATTCTACCCAACCATGCTAGTGGTAATGTGGATCAATTCTTCATCAATGAGGTAAGTTGTTTTAGTAAAGGTGGTGTGATAGTGAAAGTCCCTGTCCCTATGGAAAGGGAGCAAAAACGGACACAGAGTCTGCATGTCAGCAGTTTGCAGAACTACAGAGCATAGCTTGGAAATTGAGAAAACTGTTTTGGCAGCTTTCTCCGGATTTTGCTAAGTTCGGATGGGGCTGTGTAGTTTGGAGATCCCGCAGAGACTTGGGTGGGATGGGATCTCCAACCCTGTGTCCGGGTCTTGTGGACAGCCAGCATGGTGTGTGCTCAGGTGCACACAACCAATATAATGAGGGGCTGGTGAGAGCAGAAGGGGAAGGATGGTGGAGAGTGAGCAACTTGCTACTGCTAAGTAAAGACAGACCTATGTCTGGAGAGCGGTCTGCCCTGTGGGAGACTGCAGCCCATGTAAAGGGGATTCTTTGCCCAGGGACTGGGAAAGGCTGGCCAGCCTTGAGAGTCGGGGAGACTAAGGAAGCCAGTAAGTCCAGGGAGCTGGAAAGAATCGTTTCTATTTGAAAGCAAGCAGAGGAACTGCTGACAAGAGCCAGGTGGCTTGGTATGTTTTCATTTATGTGCTGAATGAAGTTTAAACCCCTGCGTGGGAATCCTGAATAGACATTTTTCTTTTGTTTTTCTGTTTAAATAAACGTGGGCTACCAGGCCCTTAACTAGAATGCCTGTCTGATATGGACTCACTGCATAAAAACGCATCTATCCACTTGAGCTAAAACACCCCAATATCACAGTGGGTAGTTTGCTTGATATAAATTAGACAGATCAGCTGTAAATGAGATACCTAGGTAGGTAATATGTGTGTTAGACCAGGTAAAGGGAAGAGAGTCTTGTAGTTCTGTAAGTAATTCTAAAGGGAGTGAAATATTCAGGGCTTTGGATTTTTGGGTGTTTATTTTCAATCCGGAGATCATACTAAATTTAGTAAGTGTGTCTATAAGGTTAGGTGCTGATGTTAAGGGAGACGTGAGAAAAAACAAAATGTCGTCAGCAAACATACATAACTTATGTTGATGTCCACCCAATTCGAGACCTTTAATGTTGATATTCATACGAATCAGTTGTGCAAGGGGCTCGATCGCTAAAGCGAAAAGGAGTGGGGATAAAGGGCAGCCCTGCCTGGTTCCTCTTTCTATTTTTATGGGTTCAGATCGAAATCCTGAGTATAAAACATATGCTTTTGGATTATCCTAAAGTGATTAATAGCCATTGTAGAAAATTTGTTCCGAAACCACATTTTTGGAGAATAGATTTTAGATAATCCCAAGATAAAGTGTCAAATGCTTTCTGGATATCTATTGAGAGGAAGCAGGCAGGGATGCGTCGGGTACATGCCATATGTGCAAGAAGGGTTGCCCTCCGTATATTATCTCCCGTGTGTCTGGATGGTATGAAGCCAGTTTGGTCTTTATTTATAAGTTTCCCTATTATGGGGTTAAGTCTATTTGAAAGGATCTTAGCTAATAATTTGATGTCTAAATTTAGTACTGAAATAGGTCTATAATTGGACCAGGTCGTGTCGTCAGAGTTCGGCTTAGGTATCATTAATATGGAAGCTAGTAGGGTTTCTGGACGAAAAGAATGTCCTGAGAGGAGGGAATTAAAAGCTTCTGTTAGAAGAGGGGAGAGTAGTGTGGAGAATTGTGTGTAATACGTGGCTGAAAAGCCATCTGGGCCAGGTCGCTTATGTAGTTTCAAAGTTTTTATAGCTGATTATATTTCCTCTGTTTTAATAGGTCTTTCAAGGGATTCAAGTTGATCAGTGCTGAGGGAGGGCAATTGGATATTGGATAGTAAAGAGGATAGTTTTGTTTGGTCTATTTTATGAGTATCTTTGTATAAATCCGTCAGTTTTCTTTGGAATTCATTTACTATCTTTAGCGGGTTGCTAGAAAAATTATTTTTTGTAATTTGCAGTCGTATTGGTTTTCTAATGTGGTCTGCTTTACGTAGAGCCAGAGCTAAAAAGGTAGTGGGTTTATTTGCTTTCATGTACATTGTATGTCTAGATTTTCGAAGGATTTTTTCTGCCGAGTCTGTTAAGAAGATGTCTAATTCTAGCTTTGCTTTATCGTAGGTTAGTTTGTTACTGGGGGAAGGAGTTGTTTGAAAATCCTCTGAGGCTCTGTAGAAAGTCTCTTCCAATTTTGTCTGGATAATTTTATTTTGTTTTCTTAGATGAGCTGCTTGACTAAGGCATACTCCTCTTATTGTTGGTTTGTGTGCTTCCCAAAACGTCAAAGGATTAATATCTGGCGATTTATTATTCGTGTTATATTCTTGAATAGCTTTTTCAATTGTTTGTCTATAGGTCGGGATGGCTAAAAGATTGTCATTTATAGTCCAAGAGCGATAGTTGGGTTTTGGGACAAGGGAAGAGAAAGTAGTGATGGTAGCATTGTGGTCTGACCATGTACATGGAATAATTTGGGAATGAAGAATAAGGTGTGCAGAATTGATATTAGTAAATAGGTGATCAATTCGAGAGAATTGTTTGTGTGGGTAAGAATAGTGGGTATATTGTCTTTTTTTAGGATGTTGTTCACGCCAAGTGTCCAGTAGTGTATGTTGGTTGAGCAGGTATTAATAAGCGGGACAGAGGTTTGAAGAAGGTGTAGGGGACTTATCCAGAATTGGGTAAATCGCTTGGTTTGAGTCTCTGCACATTATAAGCATCCCCCTCTTGTGTGTATCTACAACGGTAAATAGGTGTGAAAGGAAGGCAAGAGGGTTTTTGTTCGGGGCATAGTGTGTAACAATGGTTATTTCGGCATCTAATAATAAACCTGTGAGTATTAGGTATCGACCTTCAGGGTCTGCAATCTCAGCCTGGAGAGTAAATGGTGTAGTGTGATGGAAAGCTATCATTACCCCCCCCCTTTGTTTAGTTGAGGATGAGGCTTTGAATATTTGGGGATATCGACGATGGCAAAATTTGGGAGAGGAAAGAGTGGAAAAGTGTGTCTCTTGTAAGCACACAATATGTGCTGAAAGAGAAGAGAAAAATTGGAAGGCTTTCGTTCTTTTAGGAGGGGAATTGAGACCCTGCACATTAAGTGTAAGCACATTTAGAGAAGTCATGGTAACAAATCAGTGAGCTTAATGAGAATGAATATAGTGTGTAGGTAGTAGTTTGAAAGTTCTGGAGATATGTACGTTAAATTGTTCAATGCTAATAAAATGGATATGAAAGTTAAGTATCGGTTAGATATCGGGTATTTTTATTTTATTTTATTTCTTGGGGGGGGGGGGGTAATGAATGAAATAACAAGTCTGGTATTAATGTGAAGGAGAGAAGTTTATTTATGTGTTAAGTATTTAAGTTTAGCTCCGAAATGGAGCTAGTATCCAATGTATGGTATCAGTTACCACACAGTGGGTACTATTTCGTCCAAAGGATGTCTGGTATATTATACCAGGCACGTAAGGAACGTTTGTGAAGTGCAGTGGACTATCCACGAGAACCGAACAACCTATATAAAACTTTATAACATATAACTTATTGTACTGACCAAGTTTTAAAGGTATTTTTAAATAAAACAATAACCATTTAAATTACCTTTAGGATCTGCATAAGATGAGAAATGTAGTGTCCCACGCATGAGGCAGAGAGATAATGTAAACATTATGTAATTAATTTAGATTAACAGGGAGGTAGATAATGACAGTGAGGAATTACTAAAAGCTTTCTCTGACTCATGCGCGGGAGGCAACACCTTAGCAGGTAAATTAATAGAAGTGTAATCACAGAATCCATACAGTTTTTATACCACATGGATTCATGACTCAACTATATATATAGTGTGATTGTAATAATTTTTCCATAGCTCTTAGTCTATGAATATTATCTTGTGCAAAGCAAATTATATTAGGAGAACCCAATAAAGTGGTAAACCTGCTGAGACAGAGGACAAGTCTGTCTCAGGGATCACCATAACAGATAATTAACTGAGTATCTAAGTAATTAGAATATATATTTTGAATCACCAATTAGAATAGACTCAGTCCATTTGATCTTCGGCAGTTTGTTGTGGGGCAGCTAAGCGGCTCCTTTTGTTAGTGTTGGAATGGTCTTGAAGAGCTGACAAGTCCTGTTGTGCTGTGGGAGAACCTGAGGTAAGCCCTTCTCTTGGATCCTTCTGAAGTATTCTCAGGTATGGATAGACAAAGTTCAGTAATTGTGGAGATAAGATCTTCAGTTGTTTTGCAGGTGTAGGTGTTGCCTTTATATGTAAAACGGAGGGCAAATGGGAAGCCCCAATGATAGGTTATGCGGTTATGTTGAAGAATTAAGAGTTGTGGCTTCATAATCTTTCTTTTGGTTAGGGTTTGCTGTGAGAGGTCCTGGAACACCTGGTATCTGTGTCCTTGGAAAATCAAAGCATCTTTATTGCGGGCTGCTTCCAGAAGTAGTTCCTTAGTATTGAAGTAGTGCAGCTTAATAACAATGTCTCTTGGGGGACCTTCTTCTTTTCGGGGGTCTAGTGTTCTATGGACCCTGTCCATCTCCAAGCGTTCAATAGGAACTGTAGGAATTAGTTCATGAAAGAGTGCGGTAATTGTAGGTTGGAGGTCCAATATAGATTCTGGTATACCACGTATTCTTAGATTAGACCTTCTGGCTCTGTTCTCATATTCTTCTAAACGATTGTTGAGGGAGATATTGTCTTCCCTCAGTAATTCCAGTTCGTCTGTGTTATTTGCAGTTATTCCATCAATTTCATCCATCCTTTGCTCTAATACAGATGTTCGTCTGCCCACCTCACGGATTTCCGTGAGGTGTTTTGTAGTGCCCTCTGTAAAACTCTTTCAAATTGGGCAATAAGGTCTGAATTTGGTGCTGTACTTTGTAAGATATTCGGACTCAAGTCAAAGTCAAATTCAGGTTCAGGCTCTGTGTTATAAGCTGACTGAGCTTTACTCAGTTTCTGTGAGTGAGGTAATGAGGAGCGGGAGGAAGATGCTGCTGCCATTTTAGTAGGGTTGTCCCGATACCACTTTTTTAAGACCGAGTACAAGTACCGATACTTTTTTTCAAGTACTCGCCGATACCGATTACCGATACTTTTTTTTTATGTCATGTGACAGTGGCACATGTGTCAGTATTTTTTTTTACAATTTTTTTTTTTTTACTATTTTTACTATTTTTTGTTATGTTTTTTTTTTACAATGCTTTCTTTTTTTTTGGGGGGGGGGGGGGTGGATGGTGTCAGTGTGTTGTTTTTTTATTTATTTTTTATTTTTTACAATTCTCTTTTTATTTTTTTATCATTTATTGCAATGTTTTTTTTTTTTTTTTTTAGCCCTGCTGGGGGGCTTTGGTGAGATATCAGGGGTCTTAACATACCTCTGACATCTCACCTTTGAGAAAGAGAAAGAAACTAGGGACACAGATTCCCCAGTCCCTTTCTCAGCAGCCTCTGCTGCACTGAAAATGAATGGACAGGAGACAGAAGCTCCTCTCCATTCATAAACTGAAGCATCGTAAATACCAGTTACGATGTTTCAGTTTTGTGAATGGACAGAGTCAGTGACCACTGACTCTGTTCATTCGGAAAAGAAGGAGCCGGGTTTACTGGCTCCTACCTCCGCTCTCCATCCTGACAGATCGAGGACAGATGGGGCACGGAGGGGGAGACACGGATTGGAGTGTGGACAGGGAGAGCAGCACAATGAAGGGGGGCACGGAGGGGGAGACATGGAGTGAAGCGTGGACAGGGAGAGCAGCACAATGAAGGGGGGCATGGAGGGGGAGACATGGAGTGAAGCGTGGACAGGGAGAACGGCACAATGAAGGGGGGCACGGAGGGGGAGACACGGATTGGAGCGTGGACAGGGAGAACAGCACAATGAAGGGGGGCACGGAGGGGGAGACACGGATTGGAGCGTGGACAGGGAGAACAGCACAATGAAGGGGGGCACGGAGGGGGAGACATGGATTGGAGTGTGGACAGGGAGAGCAGCACAATGAAGGGGGGCACGGAGGGGGAGACATGGAGTGAAGCGTGGACAGGGAGAACGGCACAATGAAAGGGGGCACGGAGGGGGAGACATGGAGTGAAGCGTGGACAGGGAGAACGGCACAATGAAGGGGGGCATGGAGGGGGAGACACGGATTGGAGTGCAGACAGGGAGAACAGCACAATGAAGGGGACACGGAGCATGGAGGAGGGACTGGAGGAGGATACAGTCAGCGGTGATCGGTGCGGCTTTGGGGGGAGTTACAAGCACCGATCACCGCTGTAAAAGATTTCACTAAAGCAGCTGAAAAGGGGGGGGGGGTCCGGGGAGAAGCGGTCAGGCTTTATAGAAATCTTTACAGGGAGATCAGTGTTTGTAACTCCCCCGGCCGCACCGATCATCCCTGGCTGTAAAAGTATCGGGTGAAGCATCGGAGCATTTGCCCGAGTACAAGTACTCAGGCAAATGCTCGGTATCGGGACAACCCTACATTTTAGTCACAGCTTTCGTCAGCACTTCAGAGACCTTTGGTGGTTTAAGCCTTGATCTTCTCCCACTATACATCATATATCTATGAGCCTGAAAGTATTAGCTATCTGTCGGTTACCGTTCCAGTGTAGTTAACGTCTTCAACTCATTTTATGACGGTTGTCAAGTCCCGGTAGATGCAGAGCGCTAGGTGGACATTACCTGCTTAGTCAGCCTCACGCATTCTTCTGGATGACTATAGCCTGTGATTGGTAGTCTTCATTTTCCGTACAGTTTCTTCTTATCCTCGTTAGCTGTCCCTTAGGTATATTTCTTAACCACATAGGGTGGTGTCCACTTTGAATTGGGAGGTAGCTATTGGTATCTGTGAGTTTGAAGTATACTGAAGTCCCCAGTTTATCTCCTTGTCTGTAGTTGTTAACATCGAGAACAGGATTACACTATTTTTCTGCCATTCTTGTATTTTATGACCTGTGTTGGAGCCCCTGAACCGGCGGATCCTGCTGGATGGTGATGATCCATGACAGAGCAGCTGATGAGACATCTTACTTAAAGGGTTTGTAAGCAAAAAAATAAATAAAAATAACAAACATGTTATACTTACCTCCATTGTGCAGCTAGTTTTGCACAGAGTGGCCCCGATCCACATCTTCAGGGGTCCCTCGGCGGCTGTCTCGGCTCCTCCCCGCAATTACTCACCACCTACATGCTCGCTCACTCGCATGGTGGTGAGTGATTGCGGGCGCACTCCATTGATACAGCCAGCGGCTATTGCCGCTCACTGTATCACTCTGCCCCGCCCCGCTGCGTCATTGGGTGTGATTGACAGCAGCGCCAGCCAATGGCTGTGCTGCTTTCAATCCATCCACTGTAGTCAATCAACGGCCAGGCTGAACGTCGAGGAGGATGTCGGGGCTGAGCGCGGGGCTTTTGAGGGCTCAGGTAAGTAAAGTGGGGGCTCGGGGGGGGGGGGGCCGTATTGTCAGATGTTTTTTCACCTTAATGCATAGGATGCATTAAGGTGAAAAAACGTTTTCCTTTACAACCCCTTTAAGGCTTACTCTTTTAGGGCTTCTGGTGAGTTTGACCCCCTGGGGGAGTGTTCATCACGTGGTGGATTCTGATCAATGCTCTTTTTGGTGGAAGGTGCACGCTAGGACATCCATTGTTATCACCTTTGATACTTTTGAACTGTTTTCATCACCCCACTACGTTCAGGACTTTACATCAGTGGTTTTGACCACGGGTCTATCATTTTAACTTGCAGCGCTGTTTTGTGTATTTTAATGATTCAGAGACTGAACTGTTTTATTTCTTTACCACCATCTTTATTCTTTTATATTTTTTAAACAGCTGCTTAGTGTTTTAAAATATATTGCGAATTATATTTTATTACGTTTTTATCTTTGTGTGTGCAGCTTAGGGAACTGTGGGATTGATCTGGCGCTGAGTGGGTGTTCTGTAGGCCGTGTGTACACTCCTTGTTTCTATATATATATATATATATATATATATATATATATACACACACACACACACACACACACACACACAGGGCCGATCCGCCCTATACGCTTGCTACGCAAGCTGCGTAGGGCCCCAAGTAATTACTAGGGGCCCCCGAATCTTCGCCGCCGCTAGAGGTCTGCGGGCCAGGTGGAGACATTGTCTCCGCCGGCCGCCATTTTCTTGTAGACCAAGAGGAGGGTCAGGGTGGCTGCCAATAGGAATTAAGCTGCGGAACCGCCCACCTCCCGCCCCGCTGATGTCTGTCTGTGTGTGAGTGAAATGTGGGAAGGGGCGGGGGGGCGGCGGCGCCGCAGCTTAATTCCTATTGCCAGCCATCCGGCCGGCTCCTCCACTGTCCCCTCTGCGTAATGGCGGCGGAGAGAGTCTCTGCTGCAGGGGCATCACACCTGGTGTAAGGGGGGCCTCCACTGGGAATGCCTGATGTAAGGGGGGCCTCCGCTGGGAATGCCTGGTGCAAGGGGGGCCTCCGCTGGGAATGCCTGGTGCAAGGGGGGCCTCCGCTGGGAAGGCCTGGTGTAAGGGGGGCCTCCGCTGGGAAGGCCTGGTGTAAGGGGGGCCTCCGCTGGGAAGGCCTGGTGTAAGGGGGGCCTCCGCTGGGAAGGCCTGGTGTAAGGGGGGCCTCCGCTGGGGAGACCTGGTGTAAGGGGGGCCTCCGCTGGGGAGGCCTGGTGTAAGGGGGGCCTCCGCTGGGGAGGCCTGGTGTAAGGGGGGCCTCCGCTGGGAAGGCCTGGTGTAAGGGGGGCCTCCGCTGGGAAGGCCTGGTGTAAGGGGGCCTCCGCTGGGAATGCCTGGTGTAAGGGGGGCCTCCGCTGGGAATGCCTGGTGTAAGGGGGTCCTCCGCTAGGGAGGCCTGGTGTAAGGGGGGCCTCCGCTGGGGAGGCCTGGTGTAAAGGGGGCCTCCGCTGGGGAGGCCTGGAGTAAGGGGGGCCTCCGCTGGGAATGCCTGGTGTAAGGGGGGCCTCCGCTGGGGAGGCCTGGTGTAAGGGGGGCCTCCGCTGGGGAGGCCTGGTGTAAGGGGGGCCTCCGCTGGGAAAGCCTTTTGTAAAGGGGGCCTCCGCTGGGAATGCCTGGTGTAAGGGGGGCCTCCGCTGGGAATGCCTGGTGTAAGGGGGTCCTCCGCTAGGGAGGCCTGGTGTAAGGGGGGCCTCCGCTGGGGAGGCCTGGTGTAAAGGGGGCCTCCGCTGGGGAGGCCTGGAGTAAGGGGGGCCTCCGCTGGGAATGCCTGGAGTAAGGGGGGCCTCCGCTGGGAATGCCTGGTGTAAGGGGGGCCTCCGCTGGGGAGGCCTGGTGTAAGGGGGACCTCCACTGGGAAGGCCTGGTGTAAGGGGGGCCTCCGCTGGGAAGGCCTGGTGTAAGGGGGGCCTCCGCTGGGAAGGCCTGGTGTAAGGGGGGCCTCCGCTGGGAAGGCCTGGTGTAAGGAGGGACTCTACTGGGAATGCCTGATATAAGGAGGAACTCTACTGGGAATGCCTGGTGTAAGGGGGACTCCGCTGGGAATGCCTGGTGTAAGGAGGGACTCGGGGCTTCCACTGATTCTGCATTATGGTGAGTTGAATAATTTCATTCTATATTACAATGTAATAATAGAAATAATGCACTTCAGTCATCCTGACACCATAACAACCATGGTGCCGGGATGATTGAAGCGCTAACACCAGGTGTTTGGAGTATCTTTATCTGCTGATTTGTTAAACTTTCTGGAATACACATTTCTATTGTGGTGTAGGATCTGGGCCTGCTGTCCCTCCACCCCTCTTTCTTTCTTTCTCTCCCTTTCTTTCTTTCTCCCTCCATCCCTCATTCATCTCCGACTCTAACCACACCCCCTCCGAGCCACGCCCATGTAAGCCACACCCACTATTCCACGTAAACCACACCCATTTTTTCCGCCTGTAAAGGGCCCCTTAGCAGAATTTTGCTTAGGGCCCCAGGGAGGTCAGGATCGGCACTGTAATATATATATATATATATATATATATATATATATATATACACACACACACAGAGTAAATATAGGTTTTTTATGCATTGTCTATTTACAGTTTTGAGCATTATTGTTTTTATTTATTAACTCGACACAGTCCCTTCTTTCATATATAATGGAATATTTGAAGCTTATATTGTGTTTGTGTGCACTAAAAAAAATTATGTTTTTTTTATTTATTTATTTTCACTAGAAATATGGATTTCACAAAAATGGTGCAACAGAAAAATCACTTGCATCTTTGTAATTCTATAAGCCCTTTGCTTTCACAAAATATTTGAGGGCCTTCTGTAAAATGTCAAGTCAATGTGTATATTTTAGCCATAGTGGGAAAAGTGGAAAAACTGGTGTGGCAGTGCAAGGCTCAAAGGCTATTTAACCGCTTGCCGACCAGCGCAAGACGATATACATCGGCACAATGGCACGGCTGCGCAAATGGGAGTACAGGTACGTCCTCTTTAAATCGTGGCTTAGGGGGCGCGCACCCGCCTGCCGCGTACTGCGGGACCCGCGGACTCTATGTCCTTCGGTGTCCGGCGATTGTGTCACGGAGTTGCAGAACGGGGAGATACCTATGTAACTGAGGCATTTCCCTGTTCTGCCTAGCAACATGAGAGATCTACTGCTCTCTGTCATGTTCTAGTGAGACCAGCCCCCCCACAGTTAGAATCACTCCCTAGGACACACTTAACCCCTTGATCGCTCCCTAGTGTTTAACCCCTTCCCTGCCAGTGTCATTTACACAGTAATCAGTGCATTTTTATAGCACTGACCGTTGTATAAATGACAATGGTCCCAAAATAGTGTCAAAAGTGTCCGATGTGTCCACCATAATGTCGCAGTCACGATAAAAATCGCAGATCGCAGCCATTACGAATAAAAAAATAAAAATTAAAAAAATGCCATAAATCTATCCCCTATTTTGTAGACGCTGTAACTTTTGCGCAAACCAATCAATATACGCTTATTTTTACCAAAAATATGTAGAAAAATCTATAACGGCTTAACCTGAGGAAAAAAAATGTTTTTTTTTATGTAACGCACCAACCCCAGACTTTACCTGCTTCTTTTCTGCTTGGCTCCTCCGCAGGAAAAGAATGAGGCACACCGCACCAAAAGCCCATACCCCCCTGAATAGGGAGGTTGAGCGGTGTTAGTTTCTCGGGCCTGCCTGCGACTGGTGTGAAAAAGCCTCCAGTGCTGACCTTGTTTCTGCAGTAGTCAGAAACAAGTCTTTAATTCTCCCCAGTAAGCAACTGTCCACACCAACTGAAAGGTCCAACACTTGTTTATTCCTTCTTGCACAATAAACAGTCTCTTTAAGAGCAGACTAGGGATGAGCTCGGTGTTCGAGTCGAACATACGTTCGACTCGAACATCAGCTGTTCGATCGTTCGACGAAGATCGAACGATTTGGGCCGTTCGCGCCAAATTCGAGTGACACGAACGGCCCACAATGCACTACGCCATCGCAGTGTCATCCAGGCGCTGTGATTGGCCAAGCATGCACTGTGACCCCGCATGCTTGGCCAATCACAGCGCCGGCAGCGAGGAGAGCAATGATTGGCCACAGGCAGGATGCCTGTGGCCAATTATTGCTGAGGGTGTTTAGTACACGCCCCACACTATAAAAGGCCGCCAGCACGGCGGCCTAGTGTAGTGTGTTCCGGAGCAGGGAAAGAGAAGCATAGGCAGGGACAGTGACATTTATTTTTTCTTGCTTAACCTGGATTCCTTTAGTTTAGGGAAAGAGAAGGATAGGTAGGGAGAGTGTCAGTGTGTTTTACTGTGCGAATCCTTGTTTCTAGGGACAGGGAAGGACAGTGAGGGAAATTCTCCTTGTGCTATAGTGTGCTTTAAAAAAACATTTTTTCTAGGGACAGAAAACTATAGGTAGGGAGAGTGTCAGTGTGTTTTACTGTGCGAATCCTTGTTTCTAGGGACAGGGAAGGACAGTGAGGGAAATTCTCCTTGTGCTATAGTGTGCTTTAAAAAATCATTTTTTCTAGGGACAGAAAACTATAGGTAGGGAGAGTGTCAGTGTGTTTTACTGTGCGAATCCTTGTTTCTAGGGACAGGGAAGGACAGTGAGGGAAATTCTCCTTGTGCTATAGTGTGCTTTAAAAAATCATTTTTTCTAGGGACAGAAAACTATAGGTAGGGAGAGTGTCAGTGTGTTTTACTGTGCGAATCCTTGTTTCTAGGGACAGGGAAGGACAGTGAGGGAAATTCTCCTTGTGCTATAGTGTGCTTTAAAAAAACATTTTTTCTAGGGACAGAAAACTATAGGTAGGGAGAGTGTCAGTGTGTTTTACTGTGCGAATCCTTGTTTCTAGGGACAGGGAAGGACAGTGAGGGAAATTCTCCTTGTGCTATAGTGTGCTTTAAAAAATCATTTTTTCTAGGGACAGAAAACTATAGGTAGGGAGAGTGTCAGTGTGTTTTACTGTGCGAATTCTTGTTTCTAGGGACAGGGAAGGACAGTGAGGGAAATTCTCCTTGTGCTATAGTGTGCATTAAAAAAATATTTTTTCTAGGGACAGAAAACTATAGGTAGGGAGAGTGTCAGTGTGTTTTACTGTGCGAATCCTTGTTTCTAGGGACAGGGAAGGACAGTGAGGGAAATTCTCCTTGTGCTATAGTGTGCTTTAA
Source organism: Rana muscosa (assembly GCA_029206835.1). Taxonomy (NCBI): domain Eukaryota; kingdom Metazoa; phylum Chordata; class Amphibia; order Anura; family Ranidae; genus Rana; species Rana muscosa. Next base: position 878,745,054 of record CM055117.1, read on the forward strand.
AAAAACATTTTTTCTAGGGACAGAAAACTATAGGTAGGGAGAGTGTCAGTGTGTTTTACTGTGCGAATCCTTGTTTCTAGGGACAGGGAAGGACAGTGAGGGAAATTCTCCTTGTGCTATAGTGTGCATTAAAAAAATATTTTTTCTAGGGACAGAAAACTATAGGTAGGGAGAGTGTCAGTGTGTTTTACTGTGCGAATCCTTGTTTCTAGGGACAGGGAAGGACAGTGAGGGAAATTCTCCTTGTGCTATAGTGTGCTTTAAAAAAACATTTTTTCTAGGGACAGAAAACTATAGGTAGGGAGAGTGTCAGTGTGTTTTACTGTGTGAATCCTTGTTTCTAGGGACAGGGAAGGACAGTGAGGGAAATTCTCCTTGTGCTATAGTGTGCTTTAAAAAAACATTTTTTCTAGGGACAGAAAACTATAGGTAGGGAGAGTGTCAGTGTGTTTTACTGTGCGAATCCTTGTTTCTAGGGACAGGGAAGGACAGTGAGGGAAATTCTCCTTGTGTTATAGTGTGCTTTAAAAAATCATTTTTTCTAGGGACAGAAAACTATAGGTAGGGAGAGTGTCAGTGTGTTTTACTGTGCGAATCCTTGTTTCTAGGGACAGGGAAGGACAGTGAGGGAAATTCTCCTTGTGCTATAGTGTGCTTTAAAAAAACATTTTTTCTAGGGACAGAAAACTATAGGTAGGAAGAGTGTCAGTTTCTTTCACTGTGATAATCCTTGTTTCTAGGGACAGGGAAGGACAGTGAGGGAAATTCTCCTTGTGCTATAGTGTGCTTTAAAAAAACATTTTTTCTAGGGACAGAAAACTATAGGTAGGAAGAGTGTCAGTTTCTTTCACTGTGATAATCCTTGTTTCTAGGGACAGGGAAGGACAGTGAGGGAAATTCTCCTTGTGCTATAGTGTGCTTTAAAAAAACATTTTTTCTAGGGACAGAAAACTATAGGTAGGAAGAGTGTCAGTTTCTTTCACTGTGATAATCCTTGTTTCTAGGGACAGGGAAGGACAGTGAGGGAAATTCTCCTTGTGCTATAGTGTGCTTTAAAAAAACATTTTTTCTAGGGACAGAAAACTATAGGTAGGAAGAGTGTCAGTTTCTTTCACTGTGATAATCCTTGTTTCTAGTGACAGGGAAGGACAGTGAGGGAAATTCTCCTTGTGCTATAGTGTGCTTTAAAAAAACATTTTTTCTAGGGACAGAAAACTATAGGTAGGAAGAGTGTCAGTTTCTTTCACTGTGATAATCCTTGTTTCTAGGGACAGGGAAGGACAGTGAGGGAAATTCTCCTTGTGCTATAGTGTGCTAAAGCATTCCTCATCAACCATCTTTGAAATCCTTGTTTTTTGGACAGTCAGGGAAATTGTCGTTGTGCTATTCTGTGCAAAAGCAATCATCCTCAACCATATTTAGAAATCCTTAAGTAAAGGGACAGAGAAGGACACCTGAAGGTAGCCCTTATTGCTTTTTTCCCATCTCCCTGCAGGCCATCTATTAGAATGTCTGGAAGGCAAACAAGGAGAGGCAGACAGTCAGGAGGCAATAAAAGAGGGCAAGCAGGCTCTGTGTCTGGGGACAACAGTGCTGGTCGTGGACGCGGTGCATTGTCATCAGCACATGGCCATGGGACACGCTTGTCCTTCTTTTCGGCAGCTGGACATGTTGAGCCACATCATGCCGAAGACTTGGTAGAGTGGATGACCAAGCCCTCCTCCTCCTCCTCATCCTCTCTCACCCAGGCTCAGGGTACTGGCAAAGCAGCTGCCAAAGCGTCCTCTTCCCTGGTATCAATGTCAGACTCATCATCAGTCACTCCTTCCCTAGACCCACCATGTCCTCCTCCTGAGGAGTCCCCCGAACTGTTTGAGCACAGTGTTGGGTACATGCTCCAGGAGGATGCCCAGCGTTTCGAAGGGTCTGATGATGAAACCCAGCTACAGGAAGGCAGTAGCGTGAGAGCAGACAGAGGGGATGCTCAAGAAGGACACCAATCTGGCAGTCATGTTCCAGCAGCTGCAGTATACTGCCAGATTGGCTCCAGTGATGAGGAGGGAGGGGATGATGAGGTCACTGACTCCACGTGGGTGCCTAATAGGAGAGAGGAGGAGGAGGAGGAGGAGGAGGAGGAGGCACATCTCCAACGAGGCAGGATGCCCTTTGGTGGCCAGCGTAAGGGCAGTACACCGACGGAATCACACCGCAGAGCTCCGCCTGTGCAGGGCGCTGCCTCTGCCCGTCATTTAAAAAGTTCTTTGGTGTGGGCCTTTTTTGAGGCTAGTGCATCAGATCGCACAGCTGCTGTTTGCAACATATGTCTCAAGCGTATATCGCGTGGCCAAAACATCAGCCGCTTGGGTACCACATGCCTGACCAGACATATGTTGACCTGCCATGCAGCTCGTTGGCAAGCCTACCTCAAAGACCCACACCAAAGAACAAAGCGGACCTCTCCTTGCACCGCATCAGCTGGGATCTCCAACCCCACTATAACTTCAGTCCTCTCTGAAACATGCACTGAGAGGAATGAAGGTGTAGAATTAGGTGTGTCACAGCCAAGTACTTGCGGCCACTCTGCTAGCAGTACACCGACGTCCGATTCTAGCAGGCAAATTTCCCTGCCCCAGCTGCTGGACCGTCAAAAGAAGTTCACTCCCAGCGATCCACATGCCCAGCGGTTGAATGCTAGCTTGGCTAAATTGCTAGCACTTCAACTGCTGCCTTTTCAGTTGGTAGACTCGGCCCCCTTCCGTGAGTTTGTGCAATGTGCGGTTCCTCAGTGGCAGGTTCCCAAACGCCACTTTTTCTCACGGAAGGCTATTCCGGCTCTCTACCGGCATGTGGAAGGCAATGTCTTGGCCTCGCTGGACAGGGCGGTCAGCGGTAAGGTGCATATTACCGCTGACTCATGGTCCAGCAGGCATGGACAGGGACGTTACCTTTCTTTCACGGCCCATTGGGTCACTCTTTTGGCAGCTGGGAAGGATGCAGGACAAGGTGCAGTAGTGTTGGAGGTTGTTCCACCGCCACGCCTCCAAAATGCTACTACTGGTTGTGACACACCTCTCTCCTCCACCCCCTCCTCTTCTTCTTCCTCCATGGCCTCTTCCTGTGGTTTGTCCTCTGAACAAGCGGTGCTCCGTAGCCGTTCAAGGGGCTACGCAAGTACGCAGGCAAAAAGATGCCATGCCGTGCTTGCGCTGGTGTGTTTGGGGGACAGAAGCCACACTGGGGCAGAGGTCCTGTCTGCTCTGCAGGGCCAGGCCGAGAGGTGGTTGACGCCACGCCAGTTTAAGCCAGGAATGGTGGTTTGCGACAATGGCACCAACCTCCTCTCCACCCTCCGACAGGGACAACTGACCCATGTGCCCTGTGTGGCTCACGTCCTTAACCTGGTGGTGCAGCGGTTCTTGGGCAGGTACCCGGGCTTACAGGATGTCCTGAGGCAGGCCAGGAAAGTCTGTGTGCATTTCCGCAGATCTTATAATGCCAGTGCTCGCCTGGCTGAGCTGCAAAAGGAGTTGAACCTGCCCAAGAACCGCCTTATATGTGACATGCCCACCAGGTGGAACTCAACGTTGGCCATGCTGCAGCGGCTGCACACGCAGCAGAGGGCCATCAATGAGTACCTGTGCGACTACGGCACCAGGACAGGGTCAGGGGAGCTTGGTTTTTTTTCACCACGCCAGTGGGGCATGATCAGGGATGCATGCACTGTCCTGGCACCATTTGAGGAGGCCACGAGGATGGTGAGCAGTGACAGTGCATGCATCAGTGACACTGTACCTCTTGTCCACCTGTTGGAGCACACGCTGCGTGGAATAATGGACAGGGCACTTGAGGCAGAACAGAGGCAGGAAGAGGAGGACTTCCTTGCCTCTCAAGGCCCCCTTTACCCAGACAGTGTTCCTTCTGTCCCACCCATCGCACAGGAAGAGGAGGAGGAGGAGGAGGAGGAGGAGGATTGTGTCAGCATGGAGGTGGAGGCTGGCACTCAGCATCATCAGCAGCAGTCTTTTAGGGATGATTTACAGTCCCAAGAAACCAGTGGACTTGTACGTGGCTGGGAGGAGGTGGCTGCGGATCATGTCGTCCTTAGTGACCCAGAGGACTCCGGAGCGAATGCCTCAGCAAACCTACGCTGCATGGCCTCCCTGATCCTGCAAAGTCTGCGGAAGGATCCTTGTATTCTTCGGATCAAGGAGAGGGACCATTACTGGCTGGCCACTCTCCTTGATCCACGGTACAAGGGTAAGGTTGCGGACCTTATGTTACCGTCGCAGAGGGAGCAGAGGATGAGACAACTCCGGGAGGCCTTGCAGAAAGGTCTGTGCAACGCGTTCCCAGAGACTGGGAGGTTACAAACTCCTGGTCCTGGGCAACGAGTTGCTGAGGCTTCGGCCAGTCAAAGAAGGAGCGGTGGGGAAGGTGGCCGTCTGACCGATGCGTTCAGACAATTCTTTAGTCCGCAGCCCCAAAGTATGATCGGTTCCAGCAACCATCGCCAGCGTCTGATAAACATGGTGCAGGAATATCTAGGGGCAAGGTCAGACTTGGACACCTTCCCCACCGAAAATCCTCTGGCTTACTGGGTCTTGAGGATGGATCACTGGGCAGAGCTTGCACAGTATGCAATTGAGCTACTGGCCTGTCCTGCATCCAGCGTTCTTTCGGAACGCACATTCAGTGCTGCTGGAGGATTTGTCACGGATCACAGGGTGCGCCTGTCCACCGACTCGGTTGATCGACTGACTTTCATCAAGATGAACCAGTCTTGGATCACCACCAGCTACCACACACCTGATGCTGATATAACAGACTAATTGATTTTAACATGTCACATCCCTTCAAGACTGATGCTGATGCTGAGTGCCTGTGCTGTTATGTTGACTGGCTATCCTCCTCCTCCGAGTCCTCAATGATACGATTGATGATGATAGCTTGGAAGATCATTTTTGTTTATGGGTGCCGCCACCAGTGGCTAAGGCCCAATTTTTCAGCCCCTGTTTTACAGGGGCGTGTAATTACAATTTTTTTAGCAATAATTTGCCATAGGGCTCATTGCTGTGCTCCAAGTACAGTATCTGTGAGGGGTTGGAGTGTTGTGGCACCAGTGCCTAAGGCCCAATTTTTCAGCCCCTGTTTAACAGGGGCGTGTCATTACAATTTTTGAAGCAATACTTTGCAACAGGGCTCATTGCTGTGCTCCAAGTACAGTATCTGTGAGGGGTTGTAGTGTTGTGCCACCAGTGCCTAAGGCCCAATTTTTCAGCCCCTGTTCAACAGGGGCATGTAATTACAATTCTTGATCTAATAATTCACAGCAGGGCCCATTGCTGCACCCACCAAGAGTAACTCTGAGGGCTTACAGTGTTGTGGCAACGCCACCACCACCACCACCACCACCACCACGAAAGGCCCAATTTTTCAGCCCCTGTTCAAAAGGGGCATGTAATTACAATTCTTGATCTAATAATTCACAGCAGGGCCCATTCCTGCACCCACCAAGAGTAACTCTGAGGGCATACAGTGTTGTGGCAACGCCACCACCACCACCACCACGAAAGGCCCAATTTTTCAGCCCCTGTTCAACAGGGGCATGCAATTACAATTCTTGATCTAATAATTCACAGCAGGGCCCATTGCTGCACCCACCAAGAGTAACTGTCAGGGCTTACAGTGTTGTGGCACCAGCACCACCATCAAAGGCCCAATTTTTACTACCACTGTTCAACAATTATATGTAATTACAATTCCTGATATAATAGTTGACAGCAGGGCGTTCCAGCACCAACCAAGAGTAACTGTGAGTGCTTACAGTGTTGTGCCAACACCAACAACTAAGGGGCCTATTTCTGCAGAGTATATACGGCAGGTCCCTACTTTCAAACATCCAACTTACAAACGACTCCTACTTGCAAACGCAAGAAGACAACAGGAAGTGAGAGGAAATCTACCCCTTGGAAGGAAAATTCTCTCCTGTAAGAATTAATATGGGAGAAAGGTGTCTCCTCTGTACTGATGCTTTATCAGCAATCCTTGTTTCAAGAAAAACACCACATTTCAAAAACAGTTGTCATTGGGACGGAAAGTGAGGTGAAATGTTCTGAACAGGGGCACAGACAGCAAAACAAATGTTACAGGGGTGATAACCCTTACCTATGTTTTCCAAAAAGTTTAAAAATAGATTTTTGGGCTGGAGCTACACTTAAACAATGTACCTGTTCAAAATTACAAACAGATTCTACATAAGAACAAACCTACAGTCCCTGTCTTGTATGCACCGCCTGTATACGGCTGTTCAGAGTATATAGGGCCTTTTTTATTTTATGTGCGGGGTTCCCCTTAATATCCATACAAGACCCAAAGGGGCTGGTAATGGGCTGGGGTAGGGGGGGGGGGGTCATGGGGTAGCTATGCCATTTTTCTTAAAGATTTTCATCCATATTACCGGGACCAGACATTACATTAAAGCCGCAAGCAGTTTTAAATGGCTTTTTTTTCCTTTAGAAGTGTCATTTTGTGCAGGGACAGTTCTAAACACGGGAAACACGTGGCACTTCACAGGCATACTTTAGACACCCCCCAGGTACGATATTTAAAGGAATATTTGACTTTTTTTTTTTCACTTTATGCATCATTAACCACTTAACGACCGCCCACCGCCGATTTACGTCGGCAGAATGGCACGGACAGGCAGAATCACGTAGATCTACGTGATCGCCTTTGTGCAGTTGGGGGGTCCATCCGGACCCCCCTTCACTGCAGTGAGCGGCCGTTAAGTGTTCGGGAGCGATCAGGCATGAGGATTCCGCCCCCCCCCTCGCGATCGCTCCCGGCCAATGAAATTGCTTCCTCCGCCATGTGATGTAAACAAGGCTGGAGGAAGTGATGTCATCTCCCTCGCCGCGGTCTTTTCGTTCCCGGCGCCGAGGAGTGAAGACAGAGGTTAGTGCTCTAACAGTCCACTGACACGTAGGTACACATAGGCACACAAATCACCCCCCAGTCACCCCCAGATCACCCCCCAGGTCACCCCAAAGCCCCCAATCACAGTGTCACTGATTGCAGTGATCATTTATTTTACTGATCACTGCATTTAGTGTCATCTGTGATTGTAAAAAGTTGCAGGGCAGTTAGGATTAGGCCCCTTTAGGTCCAGGGTAGCCCCCTAACCCCCCCTAATAAAGGTTTAACCCCTTGATCACCCCCCAGGTAACCCTTTCACCCCCTAACTTCAGCGTCACTAAGCGATTGTTTTTCCGATCGCTGTATTCGTGTCGCTGGTGTTTTAGATAGGCAGTTATTTTTTTTTTAGGTTCGCCGCAGGTTTTTATTGGTGTCAGGTACCCCCATATATTATTTTAACCCCCTGATTGCCCCTAGAGTTAACCCTTTCACCAGTGATCGCCGTATAAGCGTCACTGGTGTCACTGGTTAGCCAGTAAGTTATTTAGTTATTTAGGTTACCCGTCAGGTTTTTATATAGTGTCAGGTACCCCCATATTTAACCTAATAAAGGTTTTAACCCCCTGATTGCCCCTAGTTAACCCTTTCACCAGTGATCACCATATAAAGGTTACGGGTGACGCTGGTTGATTAGTTTGCTTTTTATAGCATCAGGGCACCCGCCGTATATAACCCAATAAAGGTTTAACCCCCCCGATCGCCCGGCGGGTGAGATCAATTAGGTTTTAGCGCCAGAGAGGGTCTGCGTTGCCCCAGGCAGTGTTAGGTTAGTGCCAGTAACGCTAACACCCACGCGCAAAGCATACACCCCCCTTAGTGGTATAGTATCTGATCAGATCTATACTAGCGTCCCCAGCGGTTTAGGGTTCCCAAAAACGCAGTGTTAGCGGGATCAGCCCAGATACCTGCTAGCGCCTGCGTTTAGCCCCTCCGCCCAGCCCAGCCCAGCCCAGCCCACCCAAGTGCAGTATCGATCGATCACTGTCACTTACCAAACACAACACACATAACTGCAGCGTTCGCAGAGACAGGCCTGATCCCTGCGATCGCTAACAGTTTTTTTGTAGCGTTTGATATATTTGCTGACGACAGTCAGGTGCTTTTTTTTCCTGTGAATCTTACTAGTGTACCCCTAAATTTAGAGCCCAAAATGGCAAGACGAAGGTACACTAGTAAAGAGGCCTACGAGATTCTGAGCATGACAGATAGTGAAGAGGAGGTCACGTATCTGTCAGATTCAGGCTCAGAATATCTTCCCGTAGAAGACAGTGACGTCAGCGGCCCCACGTCAGATAGCTCTGACGACGAAGTTGAGGTCCCTGCTAAGGTCAGGCGTACCCGATCCCGATCTTCTGAGGTTGTTGAGGAGCAAGAACCGCAGGTCTCTCGTATCATGGAGCAGAGTAGTACTAGCGCCGCTATTCCTTCTGGTGAACTGGCAAGCACCAGCGGCCTAGTACAGCCTGGACGTACATCCAGCACTGCAGTAACACTTGGTGACGTGGCGAGTCCCATAAGTGCAGTTCAAGCTGGCGAGGTGGCAAGCACAAGTAGTGTCCCGCTGCCACCAAGAAGACAAAGGCAGGCCCGTCGTGCCCATACTGCCCTTCCTGCAGAATTCGCCTATCCTGATTGGGTCCCCACCACTTCTGCAGAACCCGTACTTCCCCCATTCACTGCCCAACCCGGTATTCAGGTGGAAACAGCTGATTTTATTCCAATTGATTTTTATTCGCTGTTTTTCACGGAAGATCTCTATAGATCTATTGTGGACCAGAGTAATTTATATGCTGGTCAATTTATTGCCGCTAACCCCCAGTTGCCTAAAATTGCCAGAAATTGGAAACCAATTACGGTTTCCGAATTTAAGACCTTTCTGGGCCTTTCCCTCAACATGGGCACACATAAATTTCCGTCATTGCGTGCTTATTGGTCCACGCACCCAATTGACCACATGCCCGTGTTCTCTGCCTCCATGCCCAGGAAACGATACAAGCAGATTTTGCGGTTCATGCACTTCAACGACAATGAACTTTGTCGTCCACGTGGGGACCCTGAATACGACCGGCTCTATAAAATTCGGCCCCTCATAAACCACTTCAACGAACGTTTTGCAGCCTTGTTTACTCCCGATCAAGTTGTCTGCGTTGATGAGTCCCTGATTAAATTTTCTGGCCGCTTGTCTTTCAAGCAGTACCTTCCCAGCAAGCGTGCCAGATACGGGGTCAAGCTCTACAAGTTCTGTGACAGGGCAACAGGCTATGTAGTGAACTTTATGGTTTATGAGGGAAAAGACAGTCAGATTGAGTCGGTCAACTGCCCGGATTACATAGGGAGCGCTGGCAAGATAGTGTGGAACTTGGTGTCACCCTTATTCGGAAAGGGGTACCACTTGTATGTGGACAATTATTACACGAGCGTGCCACTGTTTAGTCACTTGTTTGATCATAAGATTGGAGCATGTGGCACCGTGCGACCTAATCGCCGGGGCTTTCCCCAGCGGCTTGTAGATGCCCGTCTTAGGCTGGGGGAGAGAGCCTGCTTGAAGTGTAATAACTTGCTCGCTATGAAGTGGAGGGACAATAAGAATGTTTTCCTTCTTACCTCCCTTCATGCAGACACGACAGTCCAAATTCGTACGGCGACTGGTGTTGTGGAGAAACCCCTCTGTGTCCACGAATATAACCAAAATATGGGAGGGGTGGACCTCAACGACCAGTTGATGGCGCCGTATCTAATTGACCGTAAGGCGAGACGCTGGTACAAAAAAGTGTCTCTATCATTATTCCAATTGGCTTTGCTGAACGCTCATGTGCTATACAGAGCTTCAGGCGGGACGTTATCTCTTCTAAAATTCCAGAATGAGATAGTCACAGAACTCCTGTATCCAGGCGGTTCTGCACCTCACCATCCCCAACCAAATGCAGTAAGCCGGCTGCATGAGAGGCATTATTCGTATGTCCTCCCGAGTACCCCTACCCAAAGCCACCCCCAAAAAAGATGTCGTGTCTGTAGCAAGCGCGGATTTAGGCGTGACACCCGTAGTTTTTGTCCACTCTGTCCTGACAAGCCTGGTCTTTGCCAAGGTGAATGTTTTGAACGCTACCACTCAAAAGTGAAGTTTTAGCGTAGGGTACAGCATTTCACAGACAAGGACACACTTACACAGGGTCTCCCAAGATGCCATTACATTTTGAGAGACCCGAACCATTACAGTTGTAAAGTTACAAAAAAAAGTGTAAAAAAGAAAAAAAAAACGTAAAAAACAAAACACAAAAAAAATATAAAATAAAAAAACCAAAAATAGTTGTCGTTTTATTGTTCTCTCTCTCTCTATTTTCTCTCTATTGTTCTGCTCTTTTTTACTGTATTCTATTCTGCAATGTTTTATCATGCTTGCTTTTCAGGTATGTAATTTTTTGTTTTCAGGTGCGCCATTCAACTGCAGCGCGGAATTATTTATCTTGACAGCAACAGCGTTTGCTCCCACAATACATAAAGCCGTGACTCCAGTGCTGTAGGAGGTGATTTCACCACCACAGTTAAAAAAAAGAGCATATATGCCGAAGCATGGGGGCAGCAGGGGCGGAGGAGCGATTTTGCTCCTAATGCCGCGTACATACGGTCGAAATTCCGACCGTGTGTACGCGGCATAACTTTTTTGCGGGAGGATGCCCCCATGCTTCGGCATATATATATTTTAGGCACAGGTTGCGTTAAAACATTTTTTTATTTTTTACTAGGTTTTGTTTTGGTATTTGCTTTGCAGGTATGGCATGGTAAGGTCTTACTGTTGTACTGTAATGTTACTTTGTTTTAATGTTAACCACCATTTGCTTAGCAGGTACGCCATTCAGTTGCAGCACGGATCTATTTATCTTGACAGCAACAGCGTTTGCTCCCACGATACATAAATCCGTGACTCCAACGCTGTAGGAGGTGATTTCACCACCACAGTTAAAAAAAAGAGCATATATGCCGAAGCATGGGGGCAGCAGGGGCGGAGGAGCGATTTTGCTCCTAATGCCGCGTACATACGGTCGAAATTCCGACGGAGGCCTGCCCGTGGAAAATTCCGACCGTGTGTACGCGGCATAACTTTTTTGCTGGAGGATGCCCCCATGCTTCGGCATATATATATATTTTAGGCACAGGTTGCGTTAAAACATTTTTTTATTTTTTACTAGGTTTTGTTTTGGTATTTGCTTTGCAGGTATGGCATGGTAAGGTCTTACTGTTGTACTGTAATGTTACTTTGTTTTAATGTTAACCACCATTTGCTTAGCAGGTACGCCATTCAGTTGCAGCGCGGATCTATTTATCTTGACAGCAACAGCGTTTGCTCCCACGATACATAAAGCCGTGACTCCAACGCTGTAGGAGGTGATTTCACCACCACAGTTAAAAAAAAGAGCATATATGCCGAAGCATGGGGGCAGCAGGGGCGGAGGAGCGATTTTGCTCCTAATGCCGCGTATATACGGTCGAAATTCCAACGGAGGCTTGCCCGTGGAAAAGTCCGACCGTGTGTACGCGGCATAACCTTATATGCCGCGTACATACGGTCGAAATTCCGACGAAGGCTTGACCGTGTGTACGCGGCATAACTTTTTTGCGGGAGGATGCCCCCATGCTTCGGCATATATGCCCATCATTAGAAGTGGGTGGATGAAGGGAGGTATTCTAATGATGGGCATACCCACCAATCAATCTCTTTTTTTCGTTCAGCCAATAGGCTGTATGAAAAAAAAGATTACAATACATGTCCAACAAGGACCAGCAACGTACTGGTATGTTGCTGGACTTTGAATGTTTATACCAGAATGATGCCTGCGGGTTTAGGTATCATCTTGGTATCATTCTTTTCAGCCAGCAGCCGGCTTTCATGTAAAAGCAATTCTAGCAGATAATTAGCCTCTAGACTGCTTTTACAAGCAGTGGGAGGGAATGTCCCCCCCCCGGATATAAAAAGCGCCATTGGGAAATTGGGAAAGCATTTCATCACACCGATCTTGGTGTGGTCAGATGCTTTGAGGGCAGAGGAAAGATCTAGGGTCTAACCCCCCAATTTTTTTCAAAAAAAGAGTACCTGTCACTACCTATTGCTATCATAGGGGATATTTACATTCCCTGAGATAACGATAAAAATGGTAAAAAAATTAAATATGGAAGGCACAGTTTAAAAATAAAATAAAAAAGCCAAATAAATAATAAAAAAAATAAAATAAAAAAAAAAGCACCGCTGTCCCCCCCTGCTATTGCGCAAAGGCGAACGCAAGCGTCGGTCTAGCGTCATATGTAAACAGCAATTGCATCATGCATGTGAGGTATCACCGCGAAGGTCAGATCAAGGGCAGTCATTTTAGCAGTAGACCTCCTCTGTAAATCTAACGTGGTAACCTGTAAAGGCTTTTAAATGCTTTTAAAAATGAATGTAGTTTGTCGCCGCTGCGCGTTTGTGCGCAATTTTAAAGCATGTCGTGTTTGGTATCCATGTACTCGGCCTATGATCATCTTTTTTATTTCATCAAACATTTGGGCAATATAGTGTTTTTTAGTGCATTAAAAATAAAAAAAGTGTGTTTTTCCCCCAAAAAATGCGTTTGAAAAATCGCTGCGCAAATACTGTGTGGAAAAAAAAATGCAACACCCACTATTTTAATCTGTAGGGCCTTTGCTTTAAAAAAATATATAATGTTTGGGGGTTCAACATAATTTTCTTGCAAAAAAAATTTTTTTTTCATGTAAACAAAAAGTGTCAGAAAGGGCTTTGTCTTCAAGTGGTTAGAAGAGTGGATGATGTGTGACATAAGCTTCCTAATGTTGTGCATAAAATGCCAGGACAGTTCAAAACCCCCCCAAATGACCCCATTTTGTAAAGTAGACACCTCAAGCTATTTGCTGAGAGGCATGTTGAGCCCATTGAATATTTTTTTTTTTTGTCCCAAGTGATTGAATAATGACCAAAAAAAAAAAAATGTACAAAAAGTTGTCACTAAATTATATATTGCTCAAACATGCCATGGGCATATGTGGAATTACACCCCAAAATACATTCTGTTGCTTCTCCTGAGTACGGGGATACCACATGTGTGGGACTTTTTGGGAGCCTAGTCGCGTACGGGACCCCAAAAACCAAGCACCGCCTTCAGGATTTCTATGGGTGTAAATTTTTGATTTCACTCCTCACTGCCTATCACAGTTTCGGAGGCCATGGAATGCCCAGATGGCACAAACCCCCCCAAATGACCCCATTTTGGAAAGTAGACACCCCAAGCTATTTGCTGAGAGGTATGTTGAGTATTTTGCAGATCTCGCTTTTTGTCACAAAGTTTTGAAAATGTAAAAAAAGAAAAAAAAAAAGAAAAAAAAATGTTTTTCTTAATTTTCAAAAACAAATGAGAGCTGTAAAATACTCACCATGCCTCTCAGCAAATAGCTTGGGGTGTCTACTTTCCAAAATGGGGTAATTTGGGGGGGTTTTGTGCTATTTTGGCATTTTATGGCCTTCGAAACTGTGATAGGTAGTGAGGAGTGAAATCAAAAATTTACGCCCTTAGAAATCCTGAAGGCGGTGCTTGGTTTTTGGGGCCCTGTACGCGGCTAGGCTCCCAAAAAGTCCCACACATGTGGTATCCCCGTACTCAGGAAAAGCAGCAGAATGTATTTTGGGGTGCAATTCCACATATAACCATGGCATGTGTGAGCAATATATCATTTAGTGACAACTTTTTGTACATTTTTTTTTTTTTGTCATTATTCAATCATTTGGGACAAAAAAAAAAATATTCAATGGGGTCAACATGCCTCTCAGCAAATAGCTTGGGGTGTCTACTTTCCAAAATGGGGTCATTTGGGGGGGTTTTGTGCCATCTTGGCATTTTATGGCCTTCAAAACTGTGATAGGTAGTGAGGAGTGAAATCAAAAATTTATGCCCTTAGAAACCTTGAAGGCGGTGCTTGGTTTTTGGGGTCCCGTACGCGGCTAGGCTCCCAAAAAGTCCCACACATGTGGTATCCCCGTACTCAGGAGAAGCAGCAGAATGTATTTTGGGGTGTAATTTCACATATGCCCATGGCATGTGTGAGCAATATATCATTTAGTGACAACTTTGTGCAAAAAAAAAAAAGTTTGTCATATTCCCGCAACTTGTGGCAAAATATAAAATATTCCATGGACTGAACATGCCTCTCAGTAAATAGCTTGGGGTGTCTACTTTCCAAAATGGGGTAATTTGGGGGGGTTTTGTGCTATTTTGGCATTTTATGGCCTTCGAAACTGTGATAGGTAGTGAGGAGTGAAATCAAAAATTTGCGCCCTTAGAAATCCTGAAGGCGGTGCTTGGTTTCCGGGGTCCCGTACGTGGCTAGGCTCCTAAAAAGTCCCACACATGTGGTATCCCCGTACTCAGGAGAAGCAGCAGAATGTATTTTGGGGTGCAATTCCACATATAACCATGGCATGTGTGAGCAATATATCATTTAGTGACAACTTTTTGTAATTTTTTTTTTTTTTTGTCATTATTCAATCACTTGGGACAAAAAAAAAAATATTCAATGGGCTCAACATGCCTCTCAGCAATTTCCTTGGGGTGTCTACTTTCCAAAATGGGGTCATTTGGGGGGGGGGGGGTTTGTACTGCTCTGCCATTTTAGCACCTCAAGAAATGAGATAGGCAGTCATAAATTTAAAGCTGTGTAAATTTCAGAAAATGTACCCTAGTTTGTAAACGCTATAACTTTTGCGCAAACCAATAAATATACGCTTATTGACATTTTTTTTACTAAAGACATGTGGCTGAATACATTTTGGCCTAAATGTATGACTAAAATTGAGTTTATTCGATTTTTCTTATAACAAAAAGTAGAAAATATCATTTTTTTTCAAAATTTTCGGTCTTTTTCTGTTTATATCGCAAAAAATTAAAATCGCAGAGGCAATCAAATACCATTAAAAGAAAGCTCTATTTGTGGGAAGAAAAGGACGCAAATTTCATTTGGGTACAACATTGCATGTCCGCACAATTTACAGTTAAAGCAGCGCAGTGCCGAATCCCAAAAACAGGCTTGGTCCTAATGGCCCGAAATGGTCTGGGGCTTAAGTGGTTAAAATGACTGCTCCCGAAAAACGACCGTTTTTAAAACTTCTTTTTGCATTGATACATGTCCCCTGGTGCACAACCCGGGTTCCCAAACCCTTTTTAGGACAATAACATGCATAATAGTTGTTATAATTAGCACTTTAGAATTCGAACGTTCGCATCCATTGTATTTAATAGGGTTCTAATGTTCGTACGAACTTTCGGTCCGTTCGCGGGTTCTGGTGCGAACCGAACCCGGGGGTGTTCGGCTCATCACTAGAGCAGATGGGTTGAGACAAACACGGGTCACATAAGGTGGAAGGAGGTCCAGGCACAAATGTAAATTTGGGTTTCTCCTGTTCTGAATAGCACTAACAGGCTTGGCGCACGGTCGCTGCCACCGACCATGAGGGGGTCCATGCCACAGACCAGGTGAATAGGGCCTCTGCCACAGGCCCGGTTGTTGGGTCTCTGCCACCGACCAGATTCACAATGAATTACCTTCTAGAAGTAATGACCCCTGTCAGGGAAAAGGACATCCATCCGGAGAGTTACCAGAGGCCCCACCGTCACCAGCGATACTGTACTGGGTCTTCGGGAAGGGTCACCTCCCTGGCCTCCTCGTCCGTCCTAGATTCGGGCACCCACTTCAGGGGGGCACCCTAGGATCCCCTGTGGGACCCAGGCGAAGGTACTGGGCCCCGGGCCTCTCTCGAAGTACCTCACCCCAGACTGAAGGTGTCTGAGATGGAACAGCAGCTCCGTCTGTGGGCCTAGAGCACCCAGAGACCACCCGACAGGCCTCCGGGCCTAGGGCACCCGGAGGCGACACACCCGCACCCAGGCTTAAGGTGCCTGAGCGCGGAACCTACGACCCCCCTGGAAGATGGCCGCCCCCTTTTTATATCCTCTCCCGACAGGCACATCAGGTTCCCCGCCCCGCCGTACTGCTGCCGAGAGGGGACAAAAAGGACACAACCTCGTACTGCAGTTCATCCCGGGCCCACGGCAACAGCGCCACCTATAGGCCCCAGTGAACTTAACCACCAGTACTATCTCCCAGGGATAGAAATGGTCCTTGAGACCTAACAATTGGTACATCTGAGCCTGGCTACCACTCAGATGCTTCCCCCTAAATGTAACCACCCACTACACATCCCCCTCACTTGTGAACACTGGTCCCCAGTGTCTGAAACCAATTTATGCCTCCTCAACCTAAGTCAACATAAGCCAGATCCAGAGAAAAACAAAAAAAAGTTGACAATTTAAAATTTTGTTCGTTTGTGCCGGAACATAACATGGGAAAGGAAAAACACAGATGGGAATAAGGGTGTACATATATATAAAACATGTTAAGATCACTCAAATCTCACAGTAAAAATTTACAATTTCCTCCCGCAGAACTCGCTAAGACCCACCCCATACTCAGCAGTCTTGCTTGTCGTTCACCTGCAGAGGAAGAAAGAAAAACACATAATCCAACAATATGTACTTTAGAATGAACAGGTTTCTCCCTAGAGAAAAACCTGCTCGCTCTAACAGTAAGAGCAATGTAAGGCCTTCAATGTAACCGTTGTGCAACACCGCCACCTAGTGGTAGTGCCACGGTCAGAACACCTGTTAATGATAAGGAAATTCTCTTCTCTGTGAACTGTGGCCCTCAACTAACTACGACCCCAAAGTCCTGGTTATCTTTGTGGTGGGAAGAGAAGGGAGAACAACAACAGCAACAACTCCCATTCCTCCAAAGAGTAAAATACCCTTTAACATGGGCAAAGTTCCTGAAGAGAAGAAAAAAAAAAAAGTCAAGCGCAAATACAAGAGTCTGGTCTCTCACAAATATTAGTGTGGATCGGGCAATACCAACGGCTTCCAATGTCTATCGAAGGTATCTATGTGATACTCCACATCGTCCGTATCCTTTCTGCAGATAAGCACTTTGTCCGCATGAATGTGCCGACCCAACAGCCAAGCAGCTTTGCAATCTTTGAACCGCAGAGTTGCGGCAGGCGAACACGAAAAGTACCTTCTGGTATGGGGTACCTTAATGTGTGTCCACACAAACTCCGAGTACCACCGATCTCTACAGGCCTCAACCTCGAACAGAAGCTCCTTGGGCAGATACAGGTATTCCCACCCATATTCACTAGCAACCTTCTGGTTAAAGAGTCTCTGTAAGCGGGACAACGGTGGCATAGTGGCGTGGTCTCCTGCGCCAGGTGAAACAACAGCATCCGGGTGTCGAGGCACTTTAACTGCCTCTTGGCCAGTTGCAGGGGCCCGCAGTGACACCGGTCTAGCAGTAGTAGTAGTAGCGGAAGCAGGTGCTCCCGATTGTGGAAGGGCAGACAAGGGGACAGATCCCTCCTCAGGCTCGATGGCCACCACCCGGGGTGTACTTTCCCCAGTAGACATGGGCGGGTTCGTAGGCCTACGGAACAAGGACAGGGGCATCTTATCCCATCTGTTTCTCTCAAACAGTTTGTCAATCGCGGCATCATCACCCGCATCTGAGACGGACTCTAGGTCAGAGGTATCGTACTCCTCCGCAGGGAAGCAATTCCTGGTGAAGGATGATTCACCCCCTCTGGCCAACTTACTAGCATGTGAATCCCCAGGGCTAGGGGCCTGTAACAAAGTCTCTCCCCCTGGCTTACCTCGGCTTGGAGAAGGACTCGGACGTCCAGGACTTTTCCCTTCAGAGACATCCGTTCCGGGTAAGCGCTGGGGCGTTGCTCCACCACGGCCGCGGGAAGCCTTCACGAGACCCATCTTCCTCTTGGGTGGTGGGAGAAAAGACTCTGTCGTTGCCGAAGCAGCATCCTCCGGTTTCTCACTCGCTACAACAAGCTCCTCTGTGACTTCCTCCGAAGTCTCGTCAGTGCGCGCAGGGGTGGCTGTACAAGCTTCGGTTCCTCCTTCCAGAGTGGTGGCGCCCGTAAGGCAATTGAGGTGGAAGGCCCGAGGCCTCTCCGTAGGTTGCTCCACCTCGAACAGAAACTCCTTACAGCTCTCGCATCACCCGAATGGCTTCAGATGAACCACCAGTCCCGAGAAGCTGGGACAAATCACACCGAGGGCCTCCACGTCTTTACACACATAGAGGGCAAATCTTCCCCGGGGCTTGAGCCGATTCCCTGTATCCGTAATCGAAGCAGCGAATTAAGTCATTTTCACGGTTGTAGAAGCTGGAACCCATGATGCATGAGACGACATGCTGACCATCTGCTGCTCCATCGCGCACTGACCTTTTCCACGCCAAAGTCCCCACGTGTAACTCCATACATGGTCAGACTCCTCCCATCTCCTACATCGCTCGCGGGCTTTTCTGAATAGACACGCCCACGAACTACGCAGTCAGGGTTCTCCTCGTGCCGCAGTTCCAAACATGGCCAACCTCCACGGAACTTCACTGGGGAATAAAAGTTCAGCTTCTGGGGGGGTTTTCACTCCATGCCCACAAACACATCCCGGACTCGAGCCCCCACGTGTAGCGCACCAACCCCAGACTTTACCCGCTTCTCTTCTGCTTGGCTCCTCCGCAGGAAAAGAATGAGGCACACCGCACCACAAGCCCATACCCTCCTGAATAGTGAGGTTGAGCGGTGTTAGTTTCTAGGGCCTGCCTGTGACTGGTGTAAAAAAGCCTCCAGTGCTGACCTTGTTTCTGCAGTAGTCAGAAACAAGTCTTTAATCCTCCCCAGTAAGTAACTGTCCACACCAACTGAAAGGTCCAACACTTGTTTATTCCTTCTTGCACAATAAACAGTCTCTTTAAGAGCAGACGGGTTGAGACAAACACGGGTCAGATAAGGTGGGAGGAGGCCCAGGCACAAACTTAAATTTGGGTTTCTCCTGTTCTGAATAGCACAAACAGGCTTGGCGCAGGGTCGCTGCCACCAACCATGAGGGGGTCCATGCCACAGACCAGGTGAATAGGGCCTCTGCCACAGGCCCAGTTGTTGGGTCTCTGCCACCGACCAGATTCACGATGAATTATCTTCTAGAAGTAATGACCCGTGTCAGGGAAAAGGACATCCATCCGGAGAGTTACCAGAGGCCCCACCGTCACCAGCGATACTGTACTGGGTCTTCGGTAAGGGTCACCTCCCTGGCCTCCTCATCCTAGATTCGGGCACCCACTTCAGGGGGGCACCCTAGGATCCCTCGATCCCTTGTGGGACCCAGTCGAAGGTACTGGGCCCCGGGCCTCTCTCGAAGTACCTCACCCCAGACTGAAGGTGTCTGAGATGGAACAGCAGCTCCGTCTCTGGGCCTAGAGCACCCAGAGACCACCTGACAGGCCTCCGGAGGCTTAAGGTGCCTGAGCGCGGAACCAACGACCCCCCTGGAAGATTGGCCGCCCCCTTTTATATCCTCTCCCAACAGGCACAGCAGGTTTCCCGCCCCGCCGTACTGCTGCCAAGAGGGGACAAAAAGGACACAACCTCGTACTGCAGTTCAACCCGGGCCCACGGCAACAACGCCACCTATAGGCCCCAGTGAACTTAACCACCAGTACTATCTCCCAGGGATAGAAATGGTCCTTGAGACCTAACAATTTGTACATCTGAGCCTGGCTACCACTCAGATGCTTCCCCCTAAAATGTAACCACCCGCTACATTTATATATTTTTGAGGGATATTTATTATAGCAAAAAGTAAAAAAATAGTTTTTTTTCCAAAATTGTCGCTCTTTTTTTGTTTACAGTATAGCGCAAAAAATAAAAACCACAGTGGTGATCAAATACCACCAATAGAAAGCTCTATTTGTGGGAAATAAAGGACGTCAATTTTGTTTGGGTGCAACATCGTACGACCGTGCAATTTTCAACTAAAGCGACGCAGTGCCGTATGGCAAAAAGTGCTCTGGTCACGAAGGTGGTAAATTCTTCTGGGGCTCAAGTGGTGAAAAATCTCACTGAGTGTAAATATTGCATTAATGCTGCTTGTCTCAACTCACTAGGTGATCCCTGCCAAACCAGGCCTCCAGGAAACTATCTTTCCTGGTTTGATATTATTAATAAGTAAACCACTATTATTTATTGCTATCAAGCTACATCAACGTTTCCTTTTAGCAGCAAGAAGAAATAGAAATAGATGACGATGTAATGACGTGCAAGGTAAACAGTTTGTAAGATCTTGCACAATCTTTTCTTTATCCTCATTTATATCTGAAATAGGACATTAGTATTTGTGATTATACATTCAGCGCAGTTCAGGATCTTCATTCATATACTTGCTGAGTTTTTTTTAGTTTAGAGGAACATGGTTTAGGAACTTTTTCTTCACCTTCGTGATTTAGTAAGACTATTGCTAGGAATAAAGCCTAACACCAGCTCATTTTGTTTCGTAGTTTTGGAATGAGAGGGAACCACTCTGTGTAACCCCACTTCTTGTGAAATTAAAGGTCAGTTGGTAACCATGACAGGATGGCATGGACAGCAGTAAAGACATTATCAGTAGTTTTAACCCTTTCTTCACTTTACTAAAAACAGAAAATACTTACAGTAATTTTCCTTTCCTGATGCTAATCCATTGCAGCACAGCATACATGTAATCAGGGCAGAGCCGTCTTTAATATTGATTGGACCCTGGGCAAACATTTTCTTGGCCCCCCTTCTATGCTATTTCGCTCTCCACCTGCTCTGAGACATACAATAAATAGCAGCTAGACTCAAAACCAGTTTACTGAATCAGATCAGGCAGTGATTGCGATTGGTTGCTAGAGGTTACAGTGTATCATTACCGCTCACTGACTGGCTGCTAGAGGTTACAGCACACATTATGGCTCACTGATTATTACATAACTTGTGCTTTTTGATTGGTTGCTAGAGATTACTGTACATCAATAATGCTCACTGACTGGTTGCTAGAGGTTACTGGACATTCTTACCACTCACAAATTGGTTGCTAGAGGTTACTGCACATTTCTACTGCTCACTGATTAGCTGCTAGAGGTTACTGCATATGCTTCCTGCTCATTTGTTGCAAGAGGTTAGTGCACATTATTACTGTTCACTGATTGGTTGCTAAAGGTTACAGCACATTATCTCGCTGCCTGCACAACATGGACTGGGGAGGTGAGGGGACCCATCAATAGACAGAAAACTCCTATGGATCCTAGGACTCCTGGGATCAGCAGCAATGCTGGGGGGTTGATGGGATCAGTGGCAGTGGTGGGGGGATGGGATTAGTTAGGAGGCAGTACACTGTGGCAAATTCTGAATCATGTAGAGAAAAGCTGTAAATCTTTGGTGTATCAAGTATATAGCGCGGGATTCCACACTGACCACCAATGTAATGGGTAAGTTACAATGACCAACAATTTGAGGGGGGATTTACACTGTCCCTCATTGTGAGGGGGGAATTTGCGCTGACCCCCAATGTGAGGGGGAATTTGCACTGACCACCATGTAACAGGGGATTTTACGCCACCCACCAATATAAAGAGGGATTTCTACATTGACACCAATGTAATAGGAGCATTTACACCAACCACCAGTGTAAGGGGGAATATAATGTGACCTCCATGTAAGGGGGAATTTACACTGACAACCATTGTCGAGGAGATTTGTACTGACCACCAATGTAAGGTAACATTTCTACACAACCACCAATGTTAGGGGGATTTACACTGACTACCGAAGTAAAGATGGATTTACACTGACCACCAATGTAAAGGGGGATATACACTGACCACCAGTGTAAGAGCAATTTTGCACTTACCACCAATATAAAGGGAAATGTGCACTGATCACCAATGTAATGAAGACTTTGCACTGACCACCAATGTAATGGGGGATTTTACATCAACAACCAATAAAGGGGGATTTCTACACTGGCCACCAATGTGGGATTTAAACTTACCCCCAATTTAAAAAAGCCTTCTACATGGACCACCAATGTAAAGGGTGGATTTGAAACTGACCACAAATGCAAGTTTGAATTTTTTTACTAATTACCAATGTAAGAGGATTTTCTACACTGGCCACCAATGTAATGGGGATTTACACTGACCACTAACTTATTTGGGATTTACACTGACCACCAATGTAATGTAATAGGAGCATTCACAGTACCCACTAGGGATGAGCTTGTTGTTCGGGTCAAACATAAGTTCAACTCGAACATCGGGTGTTCGCCTGTTCGCAGAACAGCAAACATTATGAGGCGTTCGTGGGAAATTTGAGCGCCGCCAAATGCCCCATAATGCACTGCGTGATCACAGTGCATTGCTGTATGAAGATTGTCCAAATCATGCACCTGACCTGCATGCTTTGGCCAATCACAATGTGCTCTGCTGGGAGCCATAATTGGCCAAAGGCAGGGTGCCTTTGGCCAATCATGGCTCACACTATATAAGGCTGCTTACATAGCAGTGTTTTTGGCGTGGACAGAGAGATAGCTTGAGTTAGATTAAGCAGGCAGGCTATTCAGTTAGTGGCAGTGTATTTGATTTTATATATATATATATATATATATATATATATATATAGTGACGGTATGCAAGTTTAATACGATAATAGGTACATTTCACCTCGCATTCGCTCTATTGTAAGGGAATGAACCAGAATCCGGCCCGGGTTTTTCCAACCTCTGTGGCAGGCTGGGTTCCGGTCCTGATGTTCTGGTCCACTTGAGTCCACACTCAGGTGGAATTTAAAAGACCAGGAAGAGAGCAAAGCAGTGCTCTGGTTTTGAGACTCAGGAAGGAAGCTGAGTGAAAGGAGCTCTGGGTGTTGGACTAAAAAGTTTGACTTACCGCATGTTTTGTGGGTGACGGGGACCAGCCCCATACTGTATAGAGAGGAGACTATTTGTGTAAGGTACCTGTGATAGGTAGTGTCCGAAGTGGAACTTGTGTGCTGAGGATTCAGGCGAAAAGGTATTCAGGCAGATTAGGTTGGCAACCGATCAGGCAAAAGGGTACACGATCGAAATCCAGAGAGTGGTCAGGCAGGCAAAAGTCATACACAAGCTGGCAGTGAAGTACAAAATCAGCAGGCTAGAGAGTAGTCAGGAATTCAGGCAGAAGTTCAACACAAAAATCAAGATCAAAAAGCAGTCAACACCCAGGGAGTTATTCCACACAAACGGGCACTGAGAGATAGCATCACTTCCTTTTAATGGGCTGCTTTGATTGAAAATTGTCCACAGCTGGCAGCAGGTGGGGCTAGTGAGTCCAAGGTAATGCTTAATACTGAGAGGACATTTCCAAAAGTCTAGATCTGCTCCGTAGCACAACAGGTAAGGCTGCAGCTGTGGGACCAGAAAGATCCCGGTTCAAATACACCCAGGTACATGACAGGGCGCCCTCCCCAGTGGACCCCTCTGGGGGTCTAGCGGGGCTTAGTGGGAAAGGAGGCAAGGAAATCTCGAATAAGAGAAAGGGCATGCAGATCTTTGGCTGGAACCCAGGAACGGTCTGTGACAGGATATCCCTTCCAATGAACCAGATACCGAAGGCCACGACCCTGTCTTCTAGAATCAAGAATCTTGGAGACTTCAAACTCATTTGGTCCATCAACAAGAACAGGAGGAGGTAGCTGTTGCGTTCTGGAGTAGCGATTGAAAATTGCTTTTTTGAGGAGGGAAACGTGGAACACAGGATGAATCCGGAGAGAGGAGGGTAATTTCAACCGATAGGAGACTGGCCCGGCTCGAGCAATAATTCTGTAAGGACCAATGAATCGAGGGCCCAATTTGGTAGAAGGTTGTTTCAGTCTCACATATTTGGTTGATAGCCAAACTCTGTCCCCCACCACATATGGAGGTATATGACGTCTTCGTTTGTTGGAAAAAAGTGCATACTTGCCTGCTGACTTCCGTAGTAATAAGCAAATCTTTTTCCAATGTAGCAGAATATTTTTCACCCACTGATCTGCTGCTGGTATACCAGAAGAAGGCTGAAGTAGGGGAAAAGTCTGAGGGTGTTAGTCTAGGGCTGCGTAGAATGGTGTGGTATGAAGAGCACTGTGCCAACGGGAATTAATGGCGAACTCAGCTAAAGGCAAATAGTCAGACCAGTTGGAGTGTAAGGCATTGACATAATGTCAAAGATAGGTTTCTAGGGTCTGGTTCATGCGTTCGGTTTGACCATCTGTTTGAGGGTGATGTGAGGTAGAGAGTGAAAGCGTTACTCCCAGTTTCTTGCAGAACGCTCTCCAGAATCGGGAAACAAACTGGGATCCGCGGTCTGAGACGACATTGGTAGGTATGCCATGATATCTCACAATATGGGAAAGGAAGAGAGTAGACAGTGCTTCCGCTGTAGGTAATCCCGGGTGCGGCACAAAATGAGACATTTTGGAAAAGCGATCCACTATGACCCATATAGCAGTCATGCCCTCGGACTTGGGTAAGTCTATAATGAAGTCCATAGTCAAATGGGTCCAAGGCTGACGAGGTGCCGAAAGTGGTTGTAACAGTCCAGTAGGCAATGTACGGGGTACTTTATTAGCAGCACAAGTTGGACAGGCAGCCACATAGTCAGTAACATCCCTTTTCATATGAGGCCACCAGACATGACGCTGCAAGGTCTTAAGAGTGATGGTGACACCAGGATAACCAGATAACACACCATCATGTGCCCAGAGGAGTACAGGTTTTCTGAGGCTAGGGGCTACGAACAGGCGACCTGGTGGTATCTTCAAGCCTTGGGGAACACGATTCTGGGTTTCTTGTAACTGTTGGGAAAGAGCCGTAGAGATCTGTGCGACAATTTTGTGAGGTGGGATTATATACTGCTCGGTAGGTTGGTCTTCTTCAGAGGTAGTGAACTGTCTGGAAAGAGCATCGGCTTTCTTGTTTTTATGCCCAGGAACATAAGAAAGAACAAAATTAAAACGGGAGAAAAACAGAGCCCATCGAGCCTGACGTGAGTTCAAACGTCTTGCAGTCTGAAGATACAGTAGGTTTTTATGGTCAGTGAGGATAGAAAAAGGTTTGGGAGCCCCTTCCAGAAGATGTCGCCATTCAGACAATGCCAATTTGATGGCCAGTAGATCTCGATTCCCAACATCGTAATTCATCTCCGCTGGAGAAAACTTTCTAGAAAAAATGCTACTGGATGGATTCTACCGGACTTAGGCTGTCTCTGGGAGAGCACGGCTACCTCAACTATGTACTGGAGATCGGGATTGGATGCTGAAGAATTGGAGCTTTGCTGAACATGTCTTTTAATTGCTGGAAAGCGGATTCTGCTTCTGAAGACCATACCTTGCAATTTGTACCTTTCTTAGTCATAGCAGTAAGGGGGGCCGCAATGGAGGCAAAACCTTTGATGAAGCGTCTGTAGTAATTTGCAAACCCTAGAAAGCTTTGGAGCCCTCTTAAAGTGGTCGGTTGGGGCCATTGCAAGGCAGCGGAAAGTTTTTGAGGGTCCATTTGGAAACCGACAGCACTTATAATGTATCCAAGGAAAGGAATACGGCTTTGATGGAAACTGCATTTCTCAATCTTCGCGTAAAGATGTTTTTCTCTCAGTCGTTGCAATACCTGCTTTACATGCGAGATGTGCTCTAGATGAGTCTTAGAAAAGATTAAAATGTCGTCCAAGTAGATGATCACAAAACTGTTGCTGAAATCAAGAAAAACTTCATTTATGAAACGTTGGAAGACAGCAGGGGCATTACACAACCCAAATGGCATAACCAGATATTTAAAATGTCCATTACGAGTGTTGAATGCTGTCTTCCACTCGTCCCCTCCTTTAATTCGAATCAGATTATAAGCCCCTCGTAGGTCTAGCTTGGAGAAGATAACAGCCCCCTTAAGTACATCAAACAGTTCAAGAATGAGAGGCAAAGGGTAAGAGTCTTTTACAGTGATTTGATTTAACCCTCGATAGTCTATGCATGGTCGAAGACCCCCATCTTTTTTTTCAACAAAGAAAAAACCTGCCCCTACTGGAGAAGAAGAGGGTCGGATAAAACCTCTTTCCAAGTTGTCTTTTACGTATTCCTCCATGGATTTTTGTTCAGGCAAAGACAGGGGATAGGTCCTTCCTTTGGGAAGAGGTGCTCTAGGAATCAATTAGATTGCACAGTCAAAAGAACGATGTGGAGGTAAAACCTCTGCCTTTTGCTTGCAAAATACGTCTGCAAACGCATGGTATTCATGAGGCAAGGTAGGTGGGACGGCCACGGAAGCCAACATACAATCAGAAAGTCTTTTGGGTTGAGACAAACAGTTTTAATGACAGAACGGCCCCCAAGAGGTTAGTTCTCCATTTTCCCAATCAAAAGAAGGGTTATGTTGTTGTAACCATGGGTAACCAAAGATAACAGGCAGAATTGGAGAATCAATAGGAGACAAGACAACTTCCTCTTTGTGGAGTATGCCTACCTGAAGGGTGATTGTCATAGTCTCAAATTTTACAATGCCATCTCCCAAGGGTTGCCCATTCACGGTGGTAATGTTCAGGGATCTAGATTTTGGAACAAATGGGATATTATTTTTTTTAGCAAAAGTGTAGTCCAAGAATATGCCAGCAGCTCCAGAATCCACAAAAGCCTCACAGGAGACAAGTTTAGAGGGTAAATGGATAATTGCAGGAATGGTCTTGGAGGATATACCTGTAAGGTCTAAGCCAGCTCCTCCAAAACTGGTTAGACCCTGCCTTTTACTGGACGGGAAGGGCAGACAGATAATAAATGTCCTTTAAGTCCACAGTATAGGCATAGGCCCAATGCACGCCTCTTTTGTTTCTCAGACTCAGTTAGGTGGAGACGGCTTACATCCATGGGTTCCACAGGTGCCTGGGGTTCAACTGAGATTTCAGGTTCTGGCTGAGGTGGTGCTTGGAAGTTAGGGGCCAAACGGTAAACTGGCCTAGGAAACTTGCGAGTTCTAAGTCTTTCTTGGCACCTTTCATGATACCGGACATCCAGACGAACACAGAGCTCTATGAATTTCTCTAGGTCTTCTGGGGAATCCTTATAGACTAATTCGTCTTTGATGCGATCTTCAAGACCTTTTCAGAAGGCTGCACGTAGTGCCCTTGAGTCCCAAGTAGTCTCAGCAGCAAGGGTACGAAACTCAATAGCATATTGTGCCACAGACCTGGTGCCTTGTTGCATGTCCAAGAGTGGGCACTCAGCTGCAGAAGCTCTATCTGGCTTGTCAAATACAGTCTGGAGAGAAGACAGAAATTTGTCAGCATCTTGCAGCACAGGATCATTGCGTTCCAGATAAGGAAAGACCCAGGCCAGGGCCTTCCCCTTAAACAAGGAAATTACAAAAGTCACTTTGGCAAACGAAGTGCTAAAGGTCCCAGGGTTGTTGCGGAAATGCAAACGGCAAACATTTTTAAAGCCTCTGCAGTCCTCAGTATCACCACCAAATTTGTCAGGCAAGGGAAGTTTGGGTGGTACAGAAGAGGTGGGTTGGATCGTAGCAAGAGTAGGATCCGGAGTCTGGACCGTTGCAGAGGAAGCAGGCAAACAAGATTTAAGCATAGTACAAAGTTCATCTAACTTGGCGTCCAGGGAAGAAAGATGCTGTTCATGAGCTCCAATCAATTGTCCCTGACGTGAAATCGCCTTAACAATCTCAGCAGGGTCCACTGTTTGTAATGTAAGGTACCTGTGATAGGTAGTGTCCGAAGTGGAACTTGTGTGCTGAGGATTCAGGCGAAAAGGTAGTCAGGCAGATTAGGTTGGCAACAGATCAGGCAAAAGGGTACACGATCAAAATCCAGAGAGTGGTCAGGCAGGCAAAGGTCATACACGAGATGGCGGTGAAGTACAAAATCAGCAGGCTAGAGAGTAGTCAGGAATTCAGGCAGAAGTTCAACACGAAAATCAAGATCAAAAAGCAGTCACAACACCTAGGGAGTTATTCCACACAAACGGGCGCTGAGAGATCGCATCACTTCCTTTTTATGGGCTGCTTTGATTGAAAATTGTCCACAGCTGGCAGCAGGTGGGGCTAGTGAGTCCAAGGTAATGCTTAAAGTGGAGCTCCACCCTAAATAGCAACTTTTGCTATTTGGAACCCTCCCCCCCTCCGGTGTCACAATTGACACCTTTCAGGGGGGAGGGGGGTGAAGATACCTGTCTAAGACAGGTATTTTCACCCACATCCGGGAGTCCTCTCTCCGGGAATCTGCGGGAGTTACGTCACTTCCCGCAGACTTCCCTTGGTGTTCTGGGAGACACTCGGCTCCCAGAACACAGGAGCACCAATCAGAACGGCGCAGCGCGACTCGCGCATGCGCCGTAGGGAACCGGGCATGAAGCCGCAGGGCTTCACTTCCTGGTTCCCTCAGCGAGGATGGCGGAGGGAGCAGCAGAGCGACGAGCGGTTGCTCGTCCTCTGCTGCGGACGTCGCTGGACTCCAGGACAGGTAAGTGTCCAAATATTAAAAGCCAGCAGCTGCTGTAGCTGTAGCTGCTGGCTTTTAATATTTTTTTTTCCCAGCGGAGCTCCGCTTTAATACTGAGAGGACATTACCAAAAGTCTAGATCTGCTCCGTAGCACAACAGGTAAGGCTGCAGCTGTGGGACCAGGAAGATCCCGGTTCAAATACACCCAGGTACATGACAATTTGTTTAGTTAGCGCCGGACGGCAAAGATTTTATTTACTGTTTTGTTTATTTTTATTTTGCAAACCTCCTGTAAATAAACCTGGCATCCGCCCGATTTTAAAGAAAGTGCCCATTTGCTGACTGTCATTCAGAAAAGGTGATCCCCACGAGCTAATCTCCCACAATATATACCATATTATTAGGCGTATAATACGCACAGGCGTATAACACGCACCCTAACTTTAAGAGGGAAGTTTCAGGGAAAAAAAACTTTCCACAGCTCCCTGCGTAGAAACGCAGGCATAGTTTACCCTCTATTTTCAGGGTAAAAAAAGTGAGTGTTATACGCCAATAAATACAGTATATATATGTATATATATATATATATATATATATATATATATATATATACTGTATATATATATATGTAGCGGGAATCTCCTTTAGGGTCCAGGACTACGATACCCAGAACCCCGTTCAGCACCCAAGGTGCATTGCCAACCGCAGAGACTCATGGGGTGGGCTATAAAGGTGAAGCGGAGGCAGAGCTCGGCCTCTTTGGACGCCGCCCTTCTAGCAAGAGGATCCCCTGTGCGGACTTGCTGCTGGTGCGAGGCCTGAAGCCTGGGCCTTGCGCACTTTCAAAGAGCCTTCCACTCCACTGCGGAGCCTGTGTGGCACCTGATCTCTATTCGTTTCTCACTGACATCAGGAGGACCGAAGACCCGGCTATCGCAGACCCTGTGTGCGGATACACAGCGGTGGAAGTTACGGACGGGGACTAAGTCCGATGTGGTGAGAGAGCACTTGCATAGTTGCCAACATTGCAAAAAAAACATCTGGGACACTTTTTTTGTATTGAGGCGGAGCCTTGCTATAATCAGGGGGTGGGGCATTCGTTTATAGGCGTGTCACGCCGCCGAAAAATGGGCGTGGTTTACACACGATAGTGGGTGTGGTTTAAATGGGCGTGGTTCAAAGGGGTGCGGCTAGAGTCCGAGGTGAGAGAAAGAGAGAGAAAGAAATAGAAAGAAAGAAGCCAGATCCTACACCACAATAGTAATGTGTAACAAAATTGGCAGATAAGGATACTCCAAAACACCTGTTGGCGCTTCAATCATCCCGGCACCATGGTTGTTACGGTGTCAGGATGATTGAAGTGCATTATTTCTATTTTTACATTGTAATATAAAATGAAATCATTCAACTCACCATAATGCCGAATCAGTGGAAGCCCTGAGCGTGTTACCTGCCACGTCGCCTGCCACCAGATGGCCTCCCCAGCAGTCCGTCCTTGCATCAGGTGCCTCCCCAGCAGTCCGTCCTTGCATCAGGTGCCTCCCCAGCAGTCCGTCCTTGCATCAGGTGCCTCCCCAGCAGTCCGTCCTTGCATCAGGTGCCTCCCCAGCAGTCCGTCCTTGCATCAGGTGCCTCCCCAGCAGAGCCCCCTCCACACTTGTGGACAAGGGTCCAAAAATCATGATTGTCCCGGGAAATTCGGGACTGTTGGTAACTATGCAGGCGTCCCCAGTGGAGTCCCCCCTTACATCAGGCGTCCCCAGTGGAGTCCCCCCTTACATCAAGTGTCCCCAGAGGAGTCCCTCCTTACATCAGGCGTCCCCAGCGGAGTCCCTCCTTACATCAGGCGTCCCCAGAGGAGTCCCTCCTTACCTCAGGCGTACCCAGCGGAGTCCTTCCTTACATCAGGTGTACCCAGAGGAGTCCCCCTTACATCAGGCGTCCCCAGCAGAGTCCCCCCTTACATCAGGCGTCCCCAGCGGAGTCCCCCCTTACATCAGGCGTCCCCAGCGGAGTCCCCCCTTACATCAGGCGTCCCCAGTGGAGTCCCCCTTACATCAAGTGTCCCCAGCGGAGTCCCCCCTTACCTCAGGCGTCCCCAGCGGAGTCCCCCCTTACCTCAGGCGTCCCCAGCGGAGTCCCCCCTTACATCAGGCGTCCCCAGCGGAGTCCCCCCTTACCTCAGGCGTCCCCAGCGGAGTCCCCCCTTACATCAGGCGTCCCCATCGGAGTCCCCCCTTACATCAGGCATCCCCAGCGGAGTCCCCCCTTACATCAGGCGTCCCCAGCGGAGTCCCCCCTTACCTCAGCCGTCCCCAGCGGAGTCCTCCCTTACCACAGGCGTTCCCAGCGCAGTCCCCCCTTACCATAGGCATCCCCAGCGGAGTCCCCCCTTAACCACAGGCGTCTCCTGTCTCGGCCGCCATTATTGTTTTCCCTTCCCCGAAGGGGAACAAAATAGAGGCGGAGCCGACAGTGTGGCTGAAAAAAAAAAATTAAGCTGTGGCGCTGCTGACCCCCGCCCCTTTCCATTACAGACAGACCTGCAGCGGGGCGGGGCGGGGGGGTGGCCTGCCGGCCAGCCAAAACACAGATGTAGTACAATAGAAGATAAAGCTGCTGCGGCGCCGCCCACCCCCGGGGAGGTGCGGGGTGTGGGCGGCGCCGCAGCGGCTTTATTTTCTATTGTACTACATCCGTGTTTTGGTCTTCTTGAACATGGCGGCCGGCCGAGACATTGTCTCCGCCAGCCGTGGACCTCTAGCGGCGGCGGCCTGCGGCGTCCAAATTCGGGGAAAACGGGAAAAATCGGATTGGCCGGGACAAAATAAATCCGGGAAAAGGGTTTGAATCTCGGGAATGTCCCGGCCAATCCGTGACTGTTGGCAACTATGCACTTGCTCAAAGTTATAGCCAAGTACTTTGTTTAGGCCTACTGACTGCCTTGGCCCTTAGTGCTATATCAACTATCCTAGCAGGAGACTATTTTCAGAACTGAGTTTGATAGTCTCCTGGGAGTTGTTACTTTGCTGAGACACTGTCCCGCTGGATTACAAATATTGTTCCTGATGTGCACCACCGTTTTCCTTGCATGCGAAGATTCTTCACCCTAAGACTATACCTTACTTTAAGTCAGGCCTGACTGGGTAGCGTAGAACATTATTGGGCGCCATATTGCTCACGGGGAGGATAGCTGCAGCGTGGTGTGCTAGTATATTTTATACAGTATTGCTAAGTGTCACTAATATTGCAGGGCTCTGCATGTGTTATTATGTACTGTACTTCTAGCTAACTTTTATACAACAGTAAAGTTGCTATAGTTAAGTACGCCGGTATCAGTGTCAATTACTATACTTTATTACTGTTTACTTTATTGTGGGACTGTGTCATAGACAATTGCAGAGACATTACCAGTCTATCATTCCCTAGACTAACTGTGCCAGGGGAGGGTCGAGTAGATTGCCGGGGGTTGGCAGTGCTGTGTACAGGGCCCGAAACAATATCAGCGGCTCTCTTAAGTTGGGGGTATCGCTACACGTGGGGTCTCGAGCCTGGGATCATGTTGTGGAGCCGGAGCTGGCGGAGTTTGGGTGTGTCTGCCCAATGGAGTTCCGAGTAGGTCGGCCATGTTGGCCAAAACGCCATGAGGCACACCTTCCCTGCACAGTTCGTCGGCGTGACTCGGAGAACGCCCGCGAGCTGAAGTGTCAGAGGGGGGGAGTCCGGCCATGTGAGGAGGATCACGTGGGGACTGTGGCGCGAACTACGCAGTGCGCGATGGAGCAAGAAGCCGTGACCATGTTCAGAAATGCCTCGTGGTTTCCAGTTTCAACCACCACGAGGATGGCTTTGACTAATGCTCCGGTTACGGATACAGGGATCCGGCTCAAGCCCCGGGGAAGATTCGCCCTGTATTCCTGCAGAGACGTTGAGGCCCTGGGTATGATTTGTCCCAGCTGTTCGGGACTGGTGGTGCAGCTGAAGCCATTCGGGCGCTGAGGGAGGAATCACTGCTTGGACAGCTGTTCCCACGCGCACTGCCGGGACCCTGGAGGAGGTCCCCATCAAAGAAGAGAAATCCGAGGATGCTGCCTCGGTCACCACAGGGCCCTTGCTCTCTCTGTCGAAACGGAAGTTCGGCCTAGTCAAGGCTTCCTGTGGCCGTGGAGGAGCTTCGCCCCGCTGCTTCCCTGGCCTGGATGGATCCGGAGGGAAGAGCCCTGGACATCGTGACACTACTACAGGCCCAGTTGAGCCAGGGGTTTGGACTGTTGGTGTGGTTGGAGGTGTCGGGAGTCTACAGTTGGTGGAGCCCGCTGAGGGGGGTGACTCCGAGTCTACAAGGGGTTACCTGCCTGCCGAAATGTATGACACCTCCGACCTGGAGTCGCTCTCCGACATTGGAGACGATGCAGAGATCGACAAGATTTCTGCCAGAAGGGCTGGGACAAGATACCTCTGTC
The DNA here is from genome assembly GCA_029206835.1 of Rana muscosa. Lineage (NCBI taxonomy): Eukaryota > Metazoa > Chordata > Amphibia > Anura > Ranidae > Rana > Rana muscosa. The sequence continues at coordinate 878,777,904 of CM055117.1, forward strand.
CTCGTCCCGTGCAAAAAGGGACTCACCTATGTCCGCAGGGGATAGTACATCCCGGGTGGGGGCACCAGCGCCTGAGGAGGGGTCCCGTCCCCAGTCTGCCCTTCGATCCCCGGTGCCACCTGCATCAGACACCGGGGGCCAGAGACTGTCGCTGCGGGCGCCTATGCCCAATATGGAGATGATCAAGGCACCTCGCCATCCGGATTGTATTGTCTTGCGGTGTGGGGAACAAAGCTACTATGCCTCCCTTGGCCAGGCTTCAGCACTTATTCTGCCAGAAGGTTGCCCACGAGTATGGGTGGGAATACCCATACCTGCCAAAAGAACTGCTTTATGAGGTTGAAGTCTATCGGGAGCGTTGGTATAATGACTTTGTGTGGACACATATCAAAGTGCCACACGCACGCAGGTACCTCGCCTGCTTTCCCAAGGCATCACAATGGTTCAAGGACTGCAAGGCAGAATGGATGCTGGGTCGGCACATCCACGCAGATAAGGTGCTGATCCGCCGGAAAGATAAGGAAGATGCTGAGTACCAGATCAAGACCATGGATTAACACTTGAAACCCCTTGTCCTGCCACATGCCAGGTTCTATTTGTAGAGAAAAAAAAAGGACTCCTTTCCTTTGTCCTTTTTTCCAAGTTGGTGAACTTTCTGGGGTTTGTGTTTTTCCTTCCCGGAAAATCAGTGACTGTGCCCTAGTTAAAGGGGTGTTTGTGCTCTTCGGAGGAATGGAGACTGTTTCAGTTGTTTGTTCTCTTTTCTTCCATCCCACAAAGTAATCATGGACTTTGGGGTAGTTAGGGCCAAGACACAGAGAAATTTTGTCTCAGGATTCGACAAGTGCTTTTACCGCAGCATTGTCACCAGGTGGCGGTGTTGCGCAACGACATTCACTTTTCACACACACACTTCTGGAAGGAAAGAATTTCTCTTAAGAGTTTTTTCGTTCCCCACACGAACATGTGTCAGGGATTTGTGTGCTTAATCTTTTTTCGTTTCCCATCTGCAGGAGAACGTCCATCAAGACCGCTGAGAATGGGGCGGGTCTTAGTTAGTGATGTGGGGAACAAAAGATATGTCAATAAGGTTGATGTGTTGATAATTTGTTATGTGTTTGTTTCCTTTCCCTTCCATGTCAGCTTCAGGCACAGTGTCATGCCGCGTACACACGATCATTTTTCCCGTCGGGAAAAATTTAATTTTTTCCTTTGGACGAGAAAAAACGATCGTCTGTGGGCTTTTTGCCATTTTTCCCGACGGGAAAAACTGCATTAATCATGACGAGAAAAATTAGAACATGCTCTAATTTTTCTCGTCGTGATTCCTGTCATTTTTTTCCGCCGCAGTTTTCCCATAGGGAAACACTGCAGCGGAGCCTACACACGGTCGTTTTTCTCGTCAAGAGAAAAAATGACGGGAAAAACGGCCGTGTGTGGGGGAACAAGCCGTTCCCTCGTTTTTCCTGTCGTGATTCACGGCGGTGTTTTCACCGCCGTGAATCACGATCGTGTGTACGCGGCATCAGGGTTTTTTTTTTTCTCTTTTAAACATTTTTTTTGTTGCTTTTGAATTTTCCCTTAGCTAGTCTCTGGATCGGGTTATGTTGGCTCCCGTTGGGGCAAATGGCTTGTTCCAGACACTGGGGACCAGTGTCAAATTACTGGGGGGAGAGTGTAGCGGGTATGTACTATTTAGGGGCAGCATCTGGGTGGTAGTATGACCCAGATGCACTAATTGGTACAGTAGGGCTGTGTTTTATCCGTGTGAGGACATCAGTGGTGTTCAGTTCCCTGCGGCTCAGTAGGTGGCGCTGTCGCCTTGGACCGGGGTTGAACCATCACTGCAGTGCCGTACTCTTTGTGACCTCTCGCAGCAGCTGTACTGCGGGGCGGGGAACCCGCTGTGCTTGCTGGGAGAGGGTATAAAGGGGGCGGACATCTTCACCACGAGGTCCGAGTCCCAGGCACCTTTAGCCTGAGGACTGCTGTCCGTGATCGGTGTCCAGGCGCCCTTGGCCTGTACACGTGGAGCTCGTGTTCCATCCCAGGCACCTTCAGTCTGGGGTGAGGTACTCAGCCGGAGGCTTGGGGCCCAGTACCTTCCGCTGGGTCCCGCGAGGGAGGGATCATCCTAAGGTGCCCCGGGTGTCGGGCACCTGAATCCAGGGTGTAAGGGACCAGAGAAGGGATCCTCCCGAAGAGCTGGTACAGCATATTGCCAGTGCCGAGTGGACCTCTGGAGACCGTCCGGATGGATGTCTTTTCCCCACAAAGGCCAATTCATCTAGGAAGGTGGTTCATGTTCTGTGACCGGTGGCAGCGGTTCATCTAATTCACTCAGGTCGGTGGCAGAGACCTGCTATCAGGCCTGTGGCAGGGACCCCAACAGTTCACCCGGTCGGTGGCAGCGACCAATCTCACGGTCGGTGGCAGAGACTGTGCGCCAAGCCTATTTGCACTAGAAGGAATAGGAGTCTTCACTGTGAATGGACCTACTCGTATCCACACCCTGTCTGTTTATTCCAAAGTTCAACTGATGCTGTTCACTTGTCAAGAACAATAAAAGAGTGTTGGACTTTTTATGGTGTGGGGCTCTATTACTGACAGTCAAACTTCTGCAGGAGAAGCAGAGGCTCCATCCAGAACACAGGCCCGAAGGTAAAATAAGTGTTGGCTTTCACCTCTGCACATCAGAGGACATAGGCCGTAGTGAACCTCATCCTCCTCCTGCATACCCCTAGACAAGCCAGCCATTTTTATTCACAAGGGGACGGGGGGTGAGGCCACTACACGTGGGGGCTCAGAGTCCGGGATCCTGTACGCGGCAATCAAACACGCCAAAGGTATCGGCATGGACCCACTAGAAGTGAAAGTGTGGTGCGAGGTAGTCAAGGCCAGCCCAGACATGTCAGTGGTCCTCAGTCTCCTGGGAGAAGAATGGCCAACGGATGCGGTGGAGCGACTCTTAGTGTCGTTATCCCCGAATCGAGAGTCATGGGTGATGGACCTGAGGTCGGATCCAGAAACCTTGTTCAAGTATGCACTGATAGAATGGAGGGATGGAATACCCGGGAATTGTAGAGGTCGAAGCGTGCAGACGGCAGATAACAAGACCTATGGTTTGGCGCACGCAGTGACCGCGAAGAAAGAGTCACCCCCGCCATCCCCGCCAGGGACATCCCATACATCAGAGAAGTGCAAGGGGACGACACCTCTGGTGACACCCCTGACTACTATAGGGCCGGAACTTTTAAATGCCCTAGGGGATCTGCTCACTAAGTGTCAGAAAACCAACACGGTGCACATAGAGGCTAGTTACCGAAAGCTAAGGATCTTTTCAGGGAAGCTACCTGTCCCTGTCGGGGAGGAAGACTTCTATACCTGGATTGAGCAGGCATTACTAGCGGTAGAGGCATGGGAGGTGCCTGAAGCGCAGAAGAAGCAGCACGTGACTGAGAGTTTGAAAGGCGCGGCTGCTGAAGCTGTAAAGAGTCTCCGGTTTAACAATGCTGCTTGCACGGCCTACGACTACTTGGCCATGCTGCAGGAAGAGTTTGGTCAGTTGGAGAAGGTGACAGAACTGGTGTATCAGTTTGAACACACCTTTCAGCAACCAGGAGAAAAGCTGTCGGAGTATGTGAGAAGATTGAATAGGATGCTTTGCCAAATCGTGCTGAAAAAGGGAATGGTGCCACAAGCTATAGATGTGGCGAGGATGAAGCAGATCCTAAAGGGAGCACTACGTTCAGATCCGGTCTGGCTCTACTTGAAAACCTCTGGAGGAGGCATGTCATTGAATTACCCTGATCTAGTGAAGATCATCAGAGATGAAGAGGCTCTACTAAAAGATCAGCAAGCCATCAAGACACACACCTCGTCTACACCTGTAATGGTCAGATCATCCATGACCCCTGAAAGAGATTTAGAAGTAGATACCCTGAAGTCACAGATGTCCCAGGTACTGGAGATTCTGACCTCTTTGATGGCAAAGGATCCAAGGGTCCCAGAGAAGGAGGGACCGAAGAAGGAGTTGTTCCCAGATACCTCAGCACCCGCTCCCTTACAGAATTGTGAGGATGCGATTTGCTACAACTGTGGAGGAGTTGGTCATATTGGAAAAGTATGTCCCAGTCCAAAGAAAAATAAAATTACTAATCGCAAGCCGGCGGAAAACTCCAGAGGGCCCCGGTAAAGGAGTCAACCGGGTGCCCGCCATCTCCAGTAAGCTCCATTGGATTAAAGTTTAATGAGAAGTCCAGCAAGAAAGGGGGCAAACCCCCTCCAAAAAGAAATAATGTCCCTCAGCAGGAGTATACACCTAAAAAAAGGGAGATATCAATGCATACCAAGCCCAAGAGGGATCGAAGTCAAGAGAAAATGGAATAGGAAAAGTCCTAAGGGAAAACGCAGGGATCAGAGGTAAGAGCCCCCTCCAGAAACCATTCCCAGAAAAGCTGGTAGGACCCTCTCCACTAGTGCCCATTCAAGTGGAGGGAGTCTACACAAGAGCAATCCTAGATACTGGGGCACAAGTGACCCTACTATATAGGGACTTTTATGGTAAACATCTGAGCCATCTGCCCATCAAAAAACTTGAAGACTTGGAGATATGGGGGATCGGAACACAGAGTTTCCCTTACGATGGCTACTTACCAGTAGAGTTGACCTTCGACCCTTCAGTGGCCGGGAAGGCTGAAGTAATTGATACTCTGGCAGTGGTCTGCCCTTGACCACCCGGAGCCAACAAAAGTTTCCTTATAATCGGGACCAATACGGACCTGGTCAGGAGGCTCCTGGCACCCTTAACACAAGGGAAGAACCCTACAGCCACCAGAATCCATCCGATGCTGAAGCTAGCCTACCAGCGACTAGTCTTGGAGTAGAGGGCCCCAGAAGAAGGGGTAGGGAAAGTCTGGAGGTTAGGGAAGAATTGGATAGTGCTACAGCCCAGTGAAGTAACCTGTCTCAGAGCCACTGTGAAGCTTACCTGGGAGCAACCTGGGCCCTTTGTCGTGTTGGAACCAGATCCTCAGGAGAAACATCCAGGTCTAGAAGCGATCCCTGAAGTGGTCCCACTAAGAGCTTTGAAGAAGGCACACTGTAAGGTACCACTGATGCCCCCATGAAGATCCCAGCCAGGATGCTGCTGGGCCAGGTGAGCCAAGCTGCCCCAGTTGTCTTGTCAGATGTGGAGAAGACAGAGGGAGAAAGCACAACATGGGAGAAGCTCTGCATGGAAAACCCAAACCTGCCAAGGGCATGGAAGGAGAGGGCAAGGGCCCAGTTGATTAGATGGAGGAAGATCTTCTCCAAAGATGAGTTCGATGTGGGGTGTGCGAAGAGTGCCACCCATCGAATCGGCCTCCAGGAAGACCAGCCTTTCAGGGAGAGGGTCAGGCGAGTTCCTATGCCTCCCCGATCATGGTGGTCAGGAAAAAGAATGGGTCGCTGAGGCTATGTATAGATTACAGGACCCTCAACAGGAGAACAATACCCGACCAGTATACCACCCCGAGGATAGAGGATGCCCTACAGAGTTTGTCTGGAGCTAGGTGGTTCAGCGTCATGGACCTTAAGAGCGGATACTACCAGATCCCAATGCATCCGGAAGATAAGGAGAAGACAGCCTTCATAACCCCTGTGGGGTTCTTCGAATTTGACCAGATGCCCCAAGACCTGTCTGGAGCCCCTGCCACTTTTCAGCGCCTGATGGAGAAAACCGTGGGAGACATGAACCTCATCGAAGTCCTAGTGTACCTAGATGATATCATTGTCTTTGGGAAAACTCTAGAGGAGCATGAAGAGAGACTGGAAAAAGTCTTGAAATAACTCAGTGACGAGGGACTCAACCTTTCACCAGAGAAATGCCAGTTCTGCCAGTCGTCAGTCCACTACCTGGGAAACATAGTGTCCGAAGAAGGGGGTAGCTGGAGGCAGTCACCTCCTGGCCACGGCCCACCACTGTGACGGAACTCAGGTCTTTCTTGGGATTCTGCTCATACTACCGGAGGTTCGTGGAAGGGTTTGCACGAATTGCCAGACCCCTAAATGAACTGTTGAAGACAGAGGGAGAAGAGGATGACTTGGGCCCGAGGAAGCCGGGGGAGTCGGTTAAAAATCAGTGGAATGGGAAGTGTGAAGAGGCCTTCCAAATGCTGAAGAAAAGCCTCTTCTGAAGAAGTCACATGACGAAACGCGTCAGCTGATTGGTCCACTCACGTCGATACGTCACTTCCGGTCCCTTGGTTCTGAGCAGTGGAGCGCACGCCGAACACACACCGCGGCTGTGATAGACGCAGGGACCAAGTGCGGGAATTACAAACTCCTTACCTTCAGCAGTGAAGGTTTAAAGACCAGTACTTGGACTCAAATCCGGTCTAATTCTACTTTTAATTTAATTTATTTTTATTTTATTTTATTTTTATTTTTGTCCAACACATATCTACTTGGTAGATGTTGGTTCTTTTATGGATGTTTACTACCTTTTTTAAATAAATCTGGATTACGCTATGGTGGCTCCTGCTCTTTTTTCCTGAGGAGTATTGCTGTGTGCTGGAGCGGCTAGCCCAGGGACGCATAGGAATCCCAGGACCAGGAGAGATCCACGGCACCACCCCAAGTCATCAAACCACTCGCCTACACGCTCTGTACCCCTGCAGGGGTTCCATCTTCTGGTGAGTAGGGTATCTTAAGGGGGAGCACAAGTGTCACCTGGATTCTACTAGATGCAAGGACCCTCACATAAGTCACCTGTTGAATTGTTCCTGATTGGACATTATTGTGGAAAATTTACGCACTAAATCACATGTTGCACTTATTACCAGGATTTCATACACATTGCTATGGTGGACTATTTTGATTTAGGCCTCTTTCACACGGGGCGGATCCGTGAAGATCCGCCCCGTGAAGCTCCGCTTGCTCAGCGGGGATCGCTCCGTTGATCCCCGCTGAGCCGACGGATGACTGGGCGGTCCCCGCACACTGTGCAGGGACCGCCCTGTCAGAGCGCCGCTCTCCTCTATGGGGAATCGGATGACGACGGACCGTAGAGTCCGTTGTCATCCGATCCGCTCCGCAGACGGAAGGAAAAATAGGATTTTCCTCCATCACACTTTTTCGGAGCGGAGCGGATGTCAGCGGACATGTCACCGCTGACATCCGTTCTTCCATAGGGGTGCATGGAGGATCCGTTTCAGGTCCGCCTAAAAAACTGACAGGCGGACCTGAACGGACCTCCGTGTGAAAGAGCCCTAACTGTTTTACACCGGGACAATATTTTGGTTATACTTTTTTATATATATTTGTTTTCTTCTTCTCTTTTATATATATTTGTTTTTGATATGGTGTAACACACATCACATGGTAGCTTGGCCTAATCCATCACGAGGGTTTTTACCCCCCTTATTCTCTGTCACTCTCATAGTGGCTGGTAAATATGCACTTATGCACATAGCACTTTAGATTATATACTAGCACTTATTCATTCTCCAATTTAGATTTGGGGTCAGGGAGAGGTCATTTGACCCACTTATTGTTATTTTGTGTTTTTTGTTTCTGTTTTTGGTTCATTGTCCTGGGTTTCCAATACTTTGGTATTACCCAGGTTTACACAGATTTTTCACCTTGATTTATATAATATACACTCTCCACTGGGAGCGCCACTTACCCCACACATACACTTATCATTTCACTCGGTATGCCCAGGCCTTCCCAACCAAAGACCAAAAGGCTTCCACCGTGGCCAAAGTACTCATGGAGAAATACTTCGTGCACTACGGGCTACCGCAACGCCTTCACTCGGATCAAGGGAGGGACTTCGAGAGTCGGCTGATCCAGAAACTCTTGGACTCTTGGCTTACTGGAGTAAGCACATAGCATCAATTGTGCATGCTTATAATAGTACTACAAGTGATGCCACAGGGTACTCTCCCTATAGACTTATGTTTGGAAGAGAGGCAAGACTACCCGTAGACTTGGCCTTTGGCACCTCCATAGATCACACCTCAGCCACATCTCACAAGGGATACGTGGATAGGCTGAGGCAAAGTTTGAAGTTGGCCTATGAACAGGCCCAAGCAGCCTCGGATCAAAGGGAAGCTTGTAACAAACGAAACTTTGACTTGAAAGTTCGGATTCAGGATTTGCAACCTGGAGATAGAGTGCAGCTGCCAAACTTGGGGGTCCCTGGGAAGCATAAACTGGCAGACAGATGGAGACCTGAACCCTATGTCATCTGCAAGAAGATACCTGGTCTACCAGTTTACCAATTGAAGCCGGAGGGAAAAGTGGGGCCACTGAAGACCTGGCACAGAACTCATCTACTTCCATTTTCTGAGGCAGTTCGGATACCTCCTGTAAAGGATTCCCCTGAGCCAACTTCCATCCTGGATACTCCTAGGCCAAATACCCGGTCTCAGACATCTCAATCTGGAGGAATGGATGTCTCTGAACCCAGCGAGCTTGAGTGGCTGTGGCCTTCCCAGGGCCCTGTACCTTCTTCCATAGATCTCCCACCTTCTGAAAGCACCATAGACAGTACACTGAACGCAGAAGCCACAGAGTTTATCCGGTCCAGCCCTCTGTCAGGCACATCTGAAGATGGGAAGATGCCTTTGGCTCACTCCCTGCAGAGGATCCAAGAGAATCTATGTATCTTCCTGCATCTGAGCTGAATGCTCCAGAGACTATGGAGGCTTCTACGTCTGTTCCAAGAAAGGAACCTACAATGACTGAACCAGAGATTCCAAGGGAACAGAGAATGAAAAGAACCATACGTCCTCCCCGGAAGTTGACTTACACCCAAATGGGGGAGAGTTCAGAGGACACTGTGATAACAGCCAGGAGGAGTGTAGAAAACCCTGACCCCTCCACTGTTCATTTGGTGGAGGGCAACCCCAACTCACCCTCTGGCACAGCTAGGCAGGTCACTTCTGACAATGTGACCTGTGGGCAGGGTAATTCCCCTCCTCGTTTTTGGTGGGAACTTCCCCTGCTGACAACACTTTAACTGATGTTGTACATACCTTTTTGTTAGTACTGTCTTTGGGGACCAAAGAATCTAAGTGGGGGGAGTGTGTAGCGGGAATCTCCTTTAAGGATCCAGGACTACGATACCCAGAACCCCGTTCAGCACCCAAGGTGCATTGCTATAAAGGTTGGCTATAAAGGTGAAGCGGAGGCGGAGTTCGGCCTCTTTGGACGCCGCCCTTCTAGCAAGAGGATCCCCTGTGCGGACTTGCTGCTGGTGCAAAGCCTGGGCCTTACGCACTTCCAAAGAGCCTTCCACTCCACTGCGGAGCCTGTGTGGCACCTGATCTCTATTCGTTTCTCACTGACATCAGGAGGACCGAAGACTCGGCTATCGCAGACCCTGTGTGTGGATACACAGCGGTGGAAGTTACGGACGGGGACTAAGTCCGGTGTGGTGAGAGAGCACTTGCTCAAAGTTATAGCCAAGTACTTTGTTTAGACCTACTGACTGCCTTGGCCCTTAGTGCTATATCAACTATCCTAGCAGGAGACTATTTCCAGAACTGAGTTTGATAGTCTCCTTGGAGTTGTTACTTTGCTGAGACACTGTCCCGCTGGATTACAATTATTGTTCCTGATGTGCACCACCATTTTCCTTGCATGCGAAGATTCTTCACCCTAAGACTATACCTTACTTTAAGTCAGGCCTGACTGGGTAGCGTAGAACATTATTGGGCGCCATATTGCTCACGGGGAGGACGGCTGCAGCGTGGTGTGCTAGTATATTTTATACAGTATTGCTAAGTGTCACTAATATTGCAGGGCTCTGCATGTGTTATTATGTACTGTACTTCTATCTAACTTTTATACAACAGTAAAGTTGCTATAGTTAAGTACTCCGGTATCAGTGTCAATTACTATACTTTATTACTGTTTGCTTTATTGTGGGACTGTGTCATAGACAATCGCAGAGACATTACCAGTCTATCATTCCCTAGACTAACTGTGCCAGGGGAGGGTCGAGTAGATTGCCAGGGGTTGGCAGTGCTGTGTACAGGGCCCGAAACAATATCAGCGGCTCTCTTAAGTTGGGGGTATCGCTACATATATATATATATACATACACACGCACTCTGCATTTAGTGTAGCCTATATACAGTACATTCGGTGGTGTACTGTTTCTAATACACTTCTGGTGGTGTACACAGTATACAATACAGAGCAGCCATGTTACTGTTACAGGTAACAGTTTCTAATTCAGTGCAGGAGGTGTACACAGTATATAGTACAGTATATTACAATATATAGTACAGTATATATATATATATATACACACACATACAATATCTCACAAAAGTGAGTACAACCCTCACATGTTTGTAAATATTTTATTATATCTTTTCATGTGACAACACTGAAGAAATGACACTTTGCTACAATGTAAAGTAGTGAGTGTACAGCTTGTATAACAGTGTAAATTTGCTGTCCCCTCAAAATAACTCAACACACAGCCATTAACGTCTAAACTGCCGGCAAACAAAAGTGAGTAAACCCCTAAGTAAAAATGTCCAAATTGGGCTCAAAGTGTCAATATTTTGTCTGGCCACCATTATTTTCCAGCACTGCCTTAACCTTCTTGGGCATGGAGTTCACCAGAGCTTCACAGGTTTCCACTGGAGTCCTCTTCCACTCCTCCATGATGACATCACGGATCTGGTGGATGTTAGAGACCTTGTGCTCCTCCATCTCCCGTTTGAGAATGCCCCACAGATGCTCAATAGGATTTAGGTCTGGAGACATGCTTGGCCAGTCCATCACCTTTACGCTCAGCTTCTTTAGCAAGGCAGTGGTCATCTTTGAGGTGTGTATAATGTGGCCCAGTCTCCGAAGGGAGGGGATTATGCTCTGCTTCAGTATGTTACAGTACATGTGGCATTCATAGTTCCCTTAATGAACTGTAGCTCCCCAGTTCCAGCAGCACTCATGCAGCCCCAGACCATGACACTCCCACAACCATTCTTGACTGTACTCCCCACCTGGTTGCCGCCACACACGCTTGACACCCTCTGAACCAAATTAGTTTATCTTGGTCTCATCAGACCACAGGGCATGGTTCCAGTAATCCATGTCCTTAGTCTGCTTGTCTTAAGCAAACTGTTTGCAGGCTTTCTTGTGCATCATCTTTAGAAGAGGCATCTTTCTGGGATGACAGCCATGCAGACCAATTTGATGCAGCGTGCAGCGTATGGTCTGAGCACTGACAGGCTGACCCCCCACCCCTTCAACCTCTGCAGCAATGCTGGCAGCACTCATATGTCTATTTCCCAAAGAAAACCTCTGGATATGATGCTGAGCGTGTGCACACAACTTCTTTGGTCGACCATGGCGAAGCCTGTTCTAAGTGGAACCTGTTAAACCACTGTATGGTCCTGGCCACCATGCTGCAGCTCAGTTTCAGGGTCTTAGCAATCTTATTATAGCTTAGGCCATCTTTACGTAGAGCAACAATTCTTTTTTTCAGATCCTCAGAGAGTTATTTGCCACAAGGTGCCATGCTGAACTTCCAGTGACCAGTATGAGAGAGTGAGAGCGATAATACCAAATTTAACATGCCTGCTCCCCATTCACACCTGAGACCTTGTAACACTAAGGAGTCACATGACATCGGGGAGGGAAAATGTCTAATTGGGCCCAATTTGGACATTTTCACTTAGAGTTGTACTCACTTTTGCTGCCAGTGGTTTAGACATTAATGGCTATGTGTTGAGTTATTTTGAGGGGAGAGCAAATTTACACTGTAATACAACCTGTACACTCACTACTTTACATTGTAGCAAAGTGTAATTTCTTCAGTGTTGTCACATGAAAAGATATAATAAAATATTTACAAAAATGTTAGGGGTGTACTTACTTTTGTGAGATACTGTATATACAGCCTAATATATATATATATATATATATATATATATATATATATATATATATATATGTAGCACTTACACCCAGATTAAGGGAGCTGCTGGATTTTGTTGGGTCTGCGAATTACCTCATGGCTTCCGTTGTCAGGGGTGTAAGAAAGGTCTTCAGAAAAATCAATGTCCACACCATGTAAAACCCAAAACAGTTAAGCCTTGTACACACGACCGAGTTTCTCGTCGTAAAAAACACGTCGTTTTTTTCGACGAGATTCTTGTTAAGCTTGTCGATTTTCTCGTCAAGCTTTCCATGCGTACACACTGACATTTCCCAATTTCCTCGTTGTTCTCCGCGGTCACGTCCATCACGTACGACGGCACTATAAAGGGGAAGATCTTTTTTCTTGGCGCCACCCCTTGGGCTGCTTTTGCTGATCTCGTGTTACCGCGTGTGAAGTAAAAGTTTGGGAAGAGACGATTCGCGCTTTTCAGTCTTCGTACTTTTCAGATCGTTTTCTGCGGTTCAGTTTGTGCTTGTGGGTTCGTATCTTGACTTTCAGGGCGTCTAGGCAGGTCGTATCTGTTTTACAGTGCGTTCTTGCCTGTTCGTTTCTGTTTTTCAGTTCGTTATTCATAGGCCTTGCTGTTCTAAAGTGCGTTCTGTTCTGTACGTTCTGATAAGACGACCGTTTCCTAGCCATGTCGCCTGGACGTTCTCATCGTCGAGTTCGTGCTGTGCGTGCGCTTGGTGTTGGTCTGCTTGTTTTGGACCAAGACCAGTCCATGAATGGTGTGAGGAAGAGTTCATGGACCAAGAATTGGTTGCTCCAGCGGGACCAATTCTGCCACATGCCTCTGCTGCGGGAGATCGTTGAGAATAATCCTGAGGACTACAGGAATTTTCTGTGGATGTCTGACCCCGTTTTTCAGGAACTGTTGGCTTTGGTGTCCCCCTATATTACCAGGAAGGACACCGTTATGCGGGAAGCCATCAGTGCTGAGCAGAGGCTCATCGCCACCTTACGGTACCTGGCGACAGGGAGAAGTCTTCAGGACTTGAAGTTCACGACAGCATCTCCCCCCAGGCTCTGGGCCTCATAATCCCAGACACCTGTTCTGCTATTATACAAGTCCTGCAGGAGGACTATATTAGGGTAAGTTTTCTCCATTAACATCACATTTTATGTATTACATGTATGCTAATGTATTGTATTTCTTTCATCCTTCCCTAATTACCATGATTGTAATATGCTGAGAATGTCCCCTTTGTCCTCATGCATGCTGGAAGCTTTAGATTTCCCCTTTTTTCTCCTCCATGCATATTTCCCTTCACTAACCTTTCCAGCAGGGGCGCCTGTTGCTCCAAATGTTTGGGGGTTCAAACCCCAATTTAGGAAATAAACGTCCTCCTTTTTTGCTCTGGTGCCTATTAAACGCCCCCATTTGTCGCCTCCAATGCAGCCATTTTGTCCCCTCTAATGCAGCCAGTTCCCCCCCAGCCCTGCACTTACCTTCTTGAGGTCAGCGCCATCCTTCTTCTGTCCTTGATGTCTTCTCCTTCCCTTGATGTTGCATCAGCCAATCATGTTACCATTAAACAGACTTGGTGAACATGATTGGCAGAGCAGCCTGTCAGTGTTTACCCAAGGAATGCCCCCCCCCCCCCCCCTGCGTCCCCTATTTAACTTTTCTGCAGCCAATTACATCCCTCAGGCTGTAATGTGCAAGACAATTTTCCTTACTGTTTCTGATATGCAATTTTAAGCCAATAAATGCCGCAGTTCTTCATATGTCGGTCGCTTAACAGGGGGCCATCCACCTGAATAGTGGGCGGCATAGACAATACATAGGTTAATGCAAGGCATAAACCTATGTATTGTTCTGAGTGACGGGCACAGGAGAGAGGGGGCAGTGCTCCAGCGCCCACTCTGGACGCACCGCCACTGCAATGCTATCCTGTGGCCAAACACATCTCCCCCCCCCCCTCCCCATTATAATTTATTAATGGACCATCATAGGGGGTGATGAATATGATACATGAGCCTTCCATTATACTTATTTAAAACACCTTAATAAACGTAGACTTTGCTTGATGTTGGCCTCTAATGTATTTTCTTAGAATATACTTGTAATGTTTGATTTGTGTATTCTAATATTTTTCCATCTTGTTTGACTCCACAGCTTCCTTCCACGCCACAGGAATGGCAGACTGTGGCATCGGAGTTTGCCACGCGGTGGGACTTCCCCAACTGCGGTGGTGCTATAGACGGGAAGCACGTCCGCATCGTGCCGCCACCCCGTTCTGGGTCCTACTACTACAACTACAAGGGGTTTCATAGCATTGTGCTGATGGCGGTGGTGTCAGCACGGTATGAATTCCTCTATGTTGATGTAGGGAAGAATGGCCGGATGTCCGATGAGGGATCCTTCATCCAGACGGAGTTTGCCCTCCGTCTCCAGAGTGACGACCTTGCATTGCCACCGGATGCAGGGAATATGGAAGGACTCCCCTTTGTTTTTTTGGCTGATGAAGCCTTCGGGCTCGGACCACATCTTATGAGGCCATTTCCACAGAGGACCCTGACCCCAGAGAAGAGGGTGTTCAATTACCGGCTGGCCAGGGGCCGAAGAGTCGTTGAAAATGCCTTCGGCATAATGGCCAGCCGGTTCTGCCTTTTTAGGACTCCCATCCACTTGGCGGACTACAAAATAAACGATGTAGTGTTATGCTGCTGTGTGCTACACAATTTTCTTTGCCGCAAATCGAATTCATATATGGCCTCAGTTTTGCCTGAGGCTGGACTTTCCCCTGATAATCCCCTGCCGGGCCTGGAATCTGCCCGTGCTGGCTTGCCCCCCCAAAATGCCCGTGAGGTTCGGGACAAATACATGGACTATTTCACGGGTAGGGGGGCAATTCCTATGCCAGGCTATGTCTAAAGATTGCTGTCTAACGATCCAAATAAAAATCTTGTTTAAACTTCTACCTTTTCTTGGTTTCCTGTCTCCTAGTTTGTCTTAGTGCATTTGTAGTGCCAAGTGTATTTTCCTTTAGTAAATACCAACCATTTCACTATGTAACCTTAAAAAATTTACCAAATAAGGTTAGAGCATATTAGAAAAAGAAGCTACACGTTGTTTGTGTTCAAATCTTTTACTATGTGCAAATTCACACACCTTTTATTTTTTATTTTTACATTTTTGGTTTGCCTGGCCACAAACCGGCAATTGTTTTCTTAGGAAAATACAAAAACAACAGTTGCATTCCAAAAATTACAAAATTGGATACCTCGGAGCAATCTGAGACATTCACTTACACAAACTATATGTCTCTATGTGCCCGTCCTAATATGGGGTCCTGCCACCCCTTGCCCAGGCAAAAATTGAATATGCACACAATTGGGATTTTTTTCCTATAGGGATTTTAGACTCCTGATCCCTATTGTCAACATGTGCTATCTGCCATCAGGGGTGATCAATGGACGTGTTTTGGGGGTGCAACCCCTTCCTCAGTTCACCTACTTTAGATACGAGGAAGGGGTTGCACCCCCAAAAGACGTACATGGATATCCCCTGATGGCAGATAGCACATGTTGACACACTGTGTGCATATTCAATTTTTGGCTGGTTTGATTGTCAAAAAGTTTTTTAAAAGTTGAAGAACAAACATGAGAAAAAAGGGGGTTGGGATGCCTTATTGAATTCTCCCCAAAACATCGAGAATGTCTTTAAACACCACCATCACATGTATTCTTTCTTTAATTTTGTCCAGTTCCGTGCTACATTCCATCACTTGCTGGATGAGGCGGAGGGCACTGTCAGCAGAGAAACCTGTACTATTCTTCACCCCAACATTCACATCCCCTAAAAACAAAATAAAAAGGTATTATAACTCTGCAGGCCTACCTCTCTTACCTGAAGCTGTGGTGACAGATACTGACCTGTTGTGGTGACCAGTTCCACAACGTCATCCACCTCTCCTTCCTGCACTTCTCCTTCCTCCACCTCAACTTCCTCTACATCCTTCGGTTGTGGGTCTTTGGGAGTTTGGGGTTGTTGTGAAGCTGTGGGGTTCTTGTGCTCCCTGGAGTGTCCTCCTCCCAGTCTTCTCTCCCCTATGAGAATCAAACAAAAGGTAGAGTTATCACACAGAAATTCTCTATGTTAAACAAAAAAACAGGCTAAATTGCTTGGAAGTGGGGTACAAGTGTGTGTTTGGGCGGAAGTTAAAGATGAATGCATTATTTCTGACCAAGAATATGCTTAGTATTCACCTTTGTCTGTCATTTTTTAGACATGTAGGCAACACAAAAATTCTCTGAAGCACCTGTGTGGGACACCCAAAAAAGGCGGGTCTGGTGGCCCACACTATAGTGCTCCAAAGTATAGATGTGGAAGCAGCTGCTGAGTGTCCTCTCCTTTACACTGACAAAAGTTTGCATTTCATTCTCTTTACAAACACATCATCTAGCCTAAAACTTTGTGCCCCAAATTTCACAAAAAATGGCAGATGTCTAATTACTTTTGTGGCTGTAAAATAATCCAAAACAGCGGATAGTGGCCGAACGAAGTGTCTGTAACGTTACGAACGATTACTGTGCCCAACCAAGTTCAAAATATAACATTTTGGAAGGGAGTCCAATAAGAAAAACAAAAAAAAACAGCAACATGTCAGTTTAGAAAAGGATTAATAGCATAAAAGTGTACATTTTACTTACTTTTAGCGAGCATTCTCTTAATGCTCCTTAACTGCTCTGGCTCCCTCAGTTTGAGGTCTGACCACCTCTTTCTGAGCTGCTTATTTGAGCGTTTCACCCCGAAATTCGTCTTCAGACTCTTCACGACTTTAGTGAGGATTTTGGCCTTCCTTCTATTTGGTTTGCTATACGGCCCATGCTTTGCGTCATAATCAGACTTGAGCAAGATGTCCACCATCTCCGCCATCTCCGCAAAAGACATATTCGATGCCTTGAATCTCCTCCTTGATCGTGACGTTTCCTCGGTCTCCGGACTTGTCTCCTCCTTGTTTAGTTGCGGAATTATCAGACACCTGCTGTAACTCCGCCATATCTGTCTGCGCGCCGAAAGAGAAGGGGCGGGGAAAAGATGTTAGTTAGAACGTCATGGGCGGGCGACGTGTGCGGAGCGACGTGTTCGAATTTTGACGCATGCGTGGTGTGTATATAGCAAACACACATGTGACTATAGTACGTTCGGTGTGCGGAGAGAGGAGTTCAAGTGACGGACATGCGAACGAAGGTATGTGATTTTGTGACTTCTACAAATTGTTGGCCTATACTGTTTTGAGAATGTTGTAGGATATATATGGTGACTACGATGTTAAGGAGGTTAGACTGTTTGCCTCACATTAGTTATATATTATTTCTTAAACTTGCAGATACAATATGAATGTCTTTATTAGCGACAAAGAGTTCCTGGCGGAATTTATTGACCGGGTAAGGGAGCTGCCCGCTCTGTGGGAGACGAAAAACCCCATCCATAAAAAAAGAGGGGTGAGAAAAGCAGCGCTGGAGAAGCTGCTCCCATTTGTGCAGACCAAGGTGCCCACAGCCACAGCAAAACAAGTGGACACTAAAATTGGGAGCTTGAGAGGCACCTACAGGACTTAACGCTCTAAGGTCCTGGCTTCTCAGAGGTCAGGAGCAGCAGCAGATGATGTTTATGTCCCGATTTTGTGGTACTACAGCAGGATGTCCTTCCTGGATGACCACATTGAGGCAAGGCCATCACTCTCCACTCTTCCCCCCAGACTTCCCTGCAGCCAACCTGAGCCTTCTCTGGAGCAAGAGGAGGCAGCCATCCTGGATGATCCTGATTTGGCCATCTGGAGCCAGGTATAGTATTAAATGAAAATGTAATGGGATAAAATTAATGTTTGACAAATATGTCAAGATGAGAAACATACAATATTTTGGGTTCCACAAGTGAAATCAAGATCTCGAGACATTAGTCTGCACTTAATTGGGTGCTAAATAGTCAATCTGATGTAGGTGTAAATTATAAAAAATGATTTCTGGATTTACATTCTAATTGCTTCAATCATGTTTATAAAGTTTGATGCAAAGATTAAACCAACATATTAAACTATGTCCCTTTTTCATACACAGGATGAAATCAGCCAGGAGGAGGGTCTGGAAACTGTCAGGCAGGAGGAGGAAGGGCCCAGTGGCAGCCAGGAGGTGGCAGGGCCCAGTGGCAGCCAGGAGGTGGCAGGGCCCAGTGGCAGCCAGGAGGTGGCAGGGCCCAGTGGCAGGCAGGAGGTGGCAGGGCAAAGGAGAAGCACCAGATCCCAGGTGCCTCCCATCCGGCTTCCCAAAAGAGGTAGGAGGGACAGGACCACCAGTGAGGCAGCAATGGCCCTTATTAAAGAGGCCCATGCCAACCTCAAAGAGCCCACATCCCCTGAAGAGGCCATTGCCGGCCTAGTGGAGGCAAAGTTCAAGGTGATGAACATGGAGCAACGCCTCCAATGCGAGCCCCTGCTCATCACCTTGCTCAACAAGGGGGTGATGGAAAAAATTACCCCCAATACCGCCATTTGTGAGGTGGCACAACTGTCCCAACCTCAACCTCCTCCTCCACCTCCACATTCTTCTTCCGCCCCACCCCCTTCTCCTCCACCTCCACCTTGTTCTTCCGCCCCACCCCCTTCTCCTCCACCTCCACCTTGTTCTTCCGCCCCACCCCCTTCTCCTCCACCTCCACCTTGTTCTTCTGCGCCACCCCCTTCTCCTCCACCTCCTCCTCCTCCTGACAGGAGTACCCCTCCAGTGGCCCAGCCTCCAGCCAAACGAAGAAGGAAGGCTGCAGGGAAGGCTTCAGGAAAGGTTGCAGGGAAGGTTGCCAGGAAGACGAGGAAGTGATGGCCTTGCTTCATTGTGGTCGGACAGAAGGCAGCCTGTTGTAGTACCACACACTTGGGACATATATATCACCTGCTGCTGTTCCTGACCTCTGGGAGGCCAGCATCAGATTGTGTTCAGAAATGTTGGCCTTCTCAAGCTCCCAATTTTAGTGTCCACACAGGGTTGCTGTGTGCTCTGGGGTCCCTGGGATGCACAAATGGCAGCAGCTTCTCCAGCGCTGCCTTCTCTTTATTTTAGTTCAAACATGAATAAATGTTATTTTTCTTTAAGTTCATACTTGACTATGTGTATTTGTAAAAATGTAAAATCTAGCTTTGGAGTAAGCAGATACATTTGACTGACAAAAAAAGGGACAGATAACAACCCCCCAAAAAAATAGCTAAATCGTGTTTCCCAAAAAAGTGTGTAAATTTAAATCATATATATTAAAAGATTCAATGGGAGATCACTACCAAAACATTGCGAAATTACAATTAACATCAGTTAGAAAAATAACTAATTTTTAAATATTCCTAAAAACTTGCACGATATAATACACATAAATCTTCTTAAGAGCAGCATGAAAAAGGTTAAAAAAAATAGTCATAACTCTGTGTGAATATCAGCAGCAAAAGAAGTTCATTCGTTTGGATTAATGTCACATTCTAACGAAGATTTCAATGCACAACATTTAAACGATGCAAAAATTTAGAGCGTGACGAATGTGCTATCTTCATTACGAAGGCTTGTTTTACCAGAAGATGCGCTCCCGTCTCATAGTTGCTTGTGAGCATGCGCGCTTTTGGAAGAGTCGTAAAAGCATATACACGAACCATTTTCTCATCACAAAACAGGCCGACGAGAAACACGACAAGGAAATCTGGAATCCTGACGAGAAAATAGAGAGCAGGTTCTCCATTTTCTCATCGAGATTCACGGCAATTTTCTCGTCGTAAAACCTTACACACGAACGGTTTTCTCGACAAAAAAGCTCACGCGGCACTTTTCTTGCCGGTTTTGGACGAGAAACTCTGTCGTGTGTACGAGGCTTCAGGCTTTATTTTTATCTTTGCTGAGTGAACTTTAGAGGAAGAGTAGGACACGAGAGAGAAACACACAGGGGAAGGTTCAGGCACGCAACACTTAAACAGCACTCGTCGCCACTCAAGCCTGAGTGGGTATTGCTCATCCGGATAGTCCCATTAGTGGTCCTAGCAGCCGGAATGCAGCACGAATCAATCTTTCCTTTGCATTGTATCAAGGATACGATTGGGAACCCTCTGCCACAGGATTAAAAAGTCCCGAACCTCCCAACCAAGCAATAATGAAGAGAACCTTTATCGCCAGATTGGCGTATTGCAGGGCTTGTAATGGATCCCTCCTTAGGCGAGTTTCCAGGCCTCTTCCCGAGACAGCAGTACCGTCGCTAGTCTCCTCTGGGACTGATCCTCCCCTGGACTCCTTTCCTAAACCGTGGCTCCCCGTAGGTGGGTAGCTTTGGGATCCCTTCTTGAAACATAGGCCCCAGCCAGCAGAGCTGGGCCTAAGAAGCAGCGATGCAGCCTTGGGCTAAAGGTGCCCGGGACCAGAACACGTGCACCCCATGCTATACGGGCCACGAGGCACACACACAGGACCAATGGGTCCCCAGGAACGACAACCCATCCCAATGGCGTCTGCCCCTTATGTACCCCCTCCCAGCATGCACAGCAGGTTCACCACGCCCACTCGACGGCTGCCGAGAGAGGACACCCAGGGTGCTGTGATACCCCCTGTGGTTCAACCTATGCCAGTGGCGACAGTGTCACCTACAGGCAACAGGGAACACTACTGCCAGGCAGCATCACACCCAGAGCAGAAGCAACTACGAAATATCAATTGGTCTGAGCCCAACTACTGGCCCAGACTACCCCTAAATAGACACATGCGCCCCCAAATATTGGGGGTGGGGGCGCTACAATATATATATATATATTCTTCATTTAGTGTAGCCTATCTATACAGTGCATTTGGTGGTGTATAGTTTCTAATACACTTCAGGTGGTGTACACAGTATATAATACAGTGTAGACGCTCACAGGCCACTAAAAGAGGGCAAGCAGCCTCTGTGTCTACAGTCAACAGTGGTGGCTGTGGACATGGTGCATCCTCTTCAGGTGGCCGTAGGACACGCTTGTCCTTTTTTTCTGCTGCTGGCCTTGTTATTGAGCCACAACATGCAACGGCTCCTTGTCCACAGTCACTTCTTTCGTAGCCCCACCAGCATGCACAGAGGAGTCCCCAGATTTATTCGACCACAGTGTCGGTTACATGCTGATTGAGGATGCGCAGCGATTTGAAGGCTCCAATGTTGGTTCCCAGGTTGAGGAAGGGAGTAACGTGAGCCTAGAGAGAGGGGGTGCCACAGAAGGACAAGAAACTGGCAGTCATGTTCCCTGAGCTGCATTATACTGCCAAGTTTGCTCCAGTGACGAGTAGGGAGGGGATGATGAGGTCACTGACTGTACTTGGGTGCCTGAGAGAAGAGAGGAGGAAAGTGAGTAGGAGGAGGCACAACTCCAACGAGGCAGGATGTCCTCAAGGGGGCAGCTTAAGGGCAGCCACACTATTGCATCACACTGCAGAGTTCCGCAGGTGCAGGGCGCTGCTGACTTCCCGCTGACTTTTAAAGGTTCCTTGGTGTGGACCTTTTTTGACACGCGTGCAGCAGATTGCATGTCTGAAGTGGATCAAGCGTGGCCAGGACACGCAGCCGCTTGGGCACCACATGCTTGACCAGACATATGATGACCTGCCATACAGTCCGTTAGCAACAGTACTTGAAAGACCCACATCATAGAAAAAGGCAGACTTCTCCTTGCTCCTCCTCTGGGATCTCTAACCCTACTATACCTCCAGTCTTCTCAAAAACCTGCACTGAGAGGAATGAAGGTATAGCAATAGGTGTCCCAAATACATGCAGCCAATCTGCTAGCAGTACACCACCAATTGATTTTAGCAGGCAAATTTCCCTACCCCAGTTGCTGAACCGTAAAAGACATGCTCAGCGTCTAAATGCTAGCTTGGCCAAATTGCTAGCACTGCAACTGCTGCCTTTTCAGCTGGTAGTCTCTGCTCCCTTTCATGAATTTGTGGAATGTGCTGTACCACAGTGGCAGGTTCCAAAACGCCATTTATTTTCATGTAAAGGCCATTCCGGCTCTCTACCAGCATGTGGAAGGCAATGTTTTGGTCTCGTTGGACAGAGCGGTCACTAGTAAGGTTCATATTACCGTTGTCTCATGGCCCAGCAGGCATGGGCAGAAATTTTACTTTTCCTTCACAGCACACAGGCTAACTCTGCTTGCTGGCAGCTGGGAAGGATGCAGGACAGGGTTCAGTGTTTTGGAGCTTGTTCCACCACCATGCCTCCAAAAAGCTAGTGCTGATTCTGCCACAGCTCTCTTCTCCACCCCTCCATTCTTCTTCCTCTATAGCCTCTTCTGCAGATTTGTCCTCTGAACCAGCAGTGCTCCGTAAGCGGTCAAGGGGCTACGCAAGCAGTTAGGCTAAAAGATGCCATGTGGTGCTTGAGTTGGTCTGCCTAGGGGACAGGAGCCACACTGGGGCAGGCTCAGAGGTGGTTGATGCCATGCCAGCTTCAGTCAGGAATGGTTGTATGCGCCAATGGCACCAACCTTCTCTCTGCCCTCCGACAGGGTCACTTGACCCATGTTCCATGTTTGGCACACGTCCTGAATTAGGTGGTGCAGCGGTTCTTGACCAGGTACCCAGGCTTACAAGATCTCCTGAGGCAGGCCAGAAAAGTCTGTGGTCATTTTTGCCGGTCCTACAATGCCAGTGCTCGACTGGCTGACATTCAAAGGGGATGCAACCTGACCACCATTTGTGACATGCCCACCAGTTAGAATTCAATGTTGGTAATGCTGCAGTGGCTGCACACACAGCAGAGGGCCATCAATCAGTACCTGTGCGAGTATGGCACCAGGACAGGGTCAGAGGAGCTTGGCTTCTTTTTGCCATGCCAGTGGCTACTGATCAAGAAAGCATGCACTGTCCTGTCACCATTTGAGGAGGCCACAAGGATGGTGAGCAGCGACAATTCATGCATCAGTGACACTGTCCGTCTAGTCTTCCTGCTGGAGCACATGCTTTGTGGAATCATAGACAGTGCACTTGTGGCAGAACAGTGGGAGGAAGAGGAGGACTTCCTGTCCTCTAAAGGCCCCCTTTATCCAGATAGCATTCCTGTGGGCCCGCCAAACACACAGGAAGAGGAGGAGGAGGAGAAGGATTGTGTCAGTATGGATGTAGAGGATAACACTCAGCAGCAGTCTTCAAGGGATGATTTTCAGTCCCCAGAAACCCAAGAAGTTGTACGTGGCTGGGAGGAGGTAGTTACGGATAATGTGATTGATAGCGACCCAGAGGACTCAGAATCAAATGCCTCTGCAAACTTACATTGCATGGCCTCCCTGATTCTGCAAAACCTGCAAAAGGACCCTAGGATTCGTGGTATCAAGGAGAGGGATCATTTCTCTTGTTAAAAAAAAAAAGGAGAGGGATCATTACTGGCTGGCAACCCTTCTTGATCCACGTTACAAGGGTAAAGTTGCAGAACTCATCCTGCCTTCGCAGAGGGAGCAGAGGATGAACCATCTTCAGGAAGCCTTGAAGAAAGGTTTGTGTAACGCATTTCCAGACCCTGGGAGGTTACCATTTCCTGGTGCTGGACAACATGTTGCTGAGGCTTCGTCCAGTCAGTTGAAGAGCAGTGGAGAAGGTGGCCCGCTGACCGATGCCTTTAAACAATTTTTCAGTCCTCAGCACCAAGGTCTGATCGGTTCCAGGAACCATCAACCAACGTCTGCATTATATGGTGCAGGAATATCTTGGGGCAAGAGCAGATTTGGAGACCTTTCCAACAGAGCATCCACTGGGTTACTGGGTCTTGAGGATGGACCACTGGCCAGAACTTGCTCAATATGCAATCGAGCTACTGGCCTGTTCTGCATCCAGCATGCTTTCTGAACGCACATTCAGTGCTGCTGGAGGGTTTGTAACAGATCAAAGAGTGTGCCTGTCCACAGACTCCGTTGATAGGCTCACCTTTTTTAAAAATGAATCAGTCCTGGATCAACAGCTATCAAGCACCTGATGCTGATGTAACTGATTGAATTTGCTATGGATCTGGGATCCCTTGAAGATTGCCTATCTTGATGATGCTAGCTTCCAACAATATTTTTGGTTTAGGGCACCACCACACAAGGCCCAATTTTTCGGCCCCTGTTTAACAGAGGCATGTTTCACAGCAGGCCCCTTCCTGCACTCAACAAGAGCTGGGTTAGTGTTGTGGCACCATCAAAGCCAAAGTCCCAATTTTTCTGCCTCTTTTTAACAGGGGCATGTAATTACAATTCAGGAGACGTGATGGTGGATATGACCTCAGGGGGCATGATATACATATGAATCTCTATTTACATATCAATACAACCGATCTGCGGCTATTTACATATTAATGCTGCCACTATTTACATATCAATGCAGGTTATTTACATGAAAATGAAGGTGAGTCAATAGGGCAGATCTGGGCAATATTAGTAACAGAACATCACACAGATATCAGGACACAGCACAGGACTAAAATGTCAAGGAACAAGGGAATTTGAACTGGGATAGTTGGCAAGTATGAGGCAGCTGCTTTGGGCCCCACAACACTGATGGGGCCTAGGGCAGCGGCCTATTTTGCCCCTGCCTTAAAGACGGCCCTGCATGTAATAAAGCTCCGCCCACAGGACCTGTTTAAATCGTTAAAAGGAAAGCTAGAGCAACATCCCCCATTCCCCGTAAAGATAACAAGATCAAAAATGGAATGGCGTCAGGAAAGGAAAACTACGGTAAGTATTTGATACAGTTTCCCGTTTCCTGATGCCAATACATGTGATAAACATGAGCTAAGCAGGGAGGGCTAAAATGTATAATCAAACTTTATTACAATAGACATGGAAGCCGGAACCATCATTCCGTCAAAGTCCACTGAGGTACGAGCCCCTTCCCTTCCTTAAGGCAGGTTCCCTGCAGCAACCAACCTGCAGCTTTGCAGATACTGTATCTCCATAGACATTTTGCACACGCTGCTCGAAACTTAAAGACACAGAGTTCGAGAATGGGCAAGGTTGCTGTAGCTCTCCCTTTATAGATTTAAATAGGCCCTGTGGGTGGAGATAAGGGCGGAGCTCTATCACATGTACGCTGCCATGTTGGTGTCAAAAAAATATGTTCTCTGTTGGAGAGATTCCTCTCATTTCCTGTCTTGTCAGTAAGTAAGAGGAAATCCTTCCAACAGGAACAAGGATGTGTCAGAATATTTATACTGAAATAATAAAACAGTATTGTATTTATGAAATTATGCAAATCTTGGTTTTGGGATATTTACTCTTTTCCATAAATACCAACAAGAAATGTAAGTTTGTTTATCCGTGCTATTTTGAAGACAAGTGACACAAATGATATGCTTAAAAATATATATCTTTAACTAAAAATACAGTGCAAATTAATATCAGGTATATTTTGTGATAATACAAATAAATGGATATACTTCTACATATCAAAGATAAATGATGATACAGATAATATCCACCTTTCTACACAAGCTCTTATAATAAAATTTCACATTTCAATACTTGAATGATACTTGTTAAATTTAGACTTGGTATCTAGTGAATAGCTTCCGTGACTCCACGGACTTGTGTAAACAATTGTGTTTACCTTAGCACGGTGTGTACAAATGATTCCTTCTCAAAACAAACAGACCTTCTACTTAGGCCCCTTTCACACTGGGGCGGGCAGGTGTGGTGGCGGTATAGCGGCGTGATTTTCAGCCGCTATACCGTCGTTATTACCGCGGTATGCGGCCGCTAGCGGGGTGAATTTAACCCCCGCTAGCGGCCGAAAAAGGGTTAATACCGCTCGCAAATCGCGGCTATTGCCGCGGTTTGCGGGCGGTATTACCGCGGTGTCCCATTGATTTCAATGGGCAGCCGCGGTAAAGGAGAGGTGAACACACCGCTCCTTCACCGCTGTAAAGATGCGGCTAGCAGGACTTTTGGAGCGGTCCTGCTAGCACACCGCTTCAATGTGAAAGCCCTTGGGCTTTCACATTGAAGACTGCAGGGCACGATTTTTTCAGGCGGTATAACAGCGCTATTATTAGCGCTAAATCGCCTGAAAAACGTGCCAGTGTGAAAGGGGCCTTACACTCTAAAATGCACAAACAAAATGTTATATTGTGAACAGCTTGATAATCCAATCAAGACTTATGTTAAATTTAGAATGAATCTATTTTACACACATATCATGACAAAACCATTGTACAAACGTTGCTTTTTAAAGACAGACAAAACTGTGTATGTCTCTTAATATTTGGAATATAATTATTTCATTATGCAGTTAAAAATAATACAACTCCAATTTGCTCTGCCATATATATTTAAATTGTTTTAGTAATGTATATGCAAAAACAATTCAATTACCAAAATGGTATACATGAAAAGATTAATATAGAAGATTAATGCTTTACCAGGACTTAAGAATTCAAAAAAGAAAAAAGTATGGGACTTTAAACAAGGCAGGCTAAAACCACAATATATATTTATGCCGCGTACACACGACCGTTTTTAATGACGAGAAAAATGCAATTTTTTAAAATGGTCATTAAAAATGATCGTGTGTGGGCTTTAGAGCATTTTTCACGACGTGAAAAATGGCCATGAAAAAATTGGAACATGCTCTGATTTTTCTCGTCGTTTTTCACATCGTCGTTTTTCTCGTCATGAAAAATGGGCGTGTGTAGGCTTTAACGACGTGAAAAAAAATGCGCATGCTCAGAATCAAGTATGAGACGGGAGCGCTCGTTCTGGTAAAACTAGCGTTCGTAATGGAGATAGCACATTCGTCACGCTGTAACGGACTGAAAAGCACGAGGCTGAAAAGCACGAATCGTCTCTCAACAAACTTTACTAACATGAAGGGTGGCGCCATCCAAATGGAACTTCCCCTTTATAGTGCCGTCGTACTGGTTGTACGTCACCGCGCTTTACTCAAGCATTTTTTTCCACGATAGTGTGTAGGCAAGGCAGGCTTGAGAAGAATCACGTCGAGAAAAATGCAGTTTTTTTCAATGACATTAAAAATGGTCGTGTGTATGCGGCATAAGAGTAAGGATTTATTTGCATAAGTGTCAAATTGCGCAACATTGTATATGACAAGTAAATGCTAAAAGCATAAATAAACACCCTGAGGAATTGAGTGTAATACATTGCATACATATAAACAAGTTGTAAAACATAAGTGCCATAACAGGGAAAGAAAATAACATAGTTCATAAGTATGATGGAGTAAACCTTTGTGATGTATAATTAGTTCATAAAAATATTGATGGAAATGGGGGGATTGCATCCTCAAAAGCTTGGCGTGTTTTGTCGATAATCCGACTCATCAGGAGCGAACGCTGAATTTTATTTATTGCTCGTGCACTTGCAATGCGTCTTTTATTTGTGAGATTTTTCATATATTAATGTTCCACGTTTTTTTCATCCCTGTTGGATCTTGTTCATCTGGCCTGTTTTGCTTTAGCTGCCTCTTGTCCTTTTCCCCGGGAGCTGCGACTCGCACCAGACGCCGCCCTCCGCCTCCCTTCGGTGATCTCTGACAGGGGGTTGGGTGCGTGCGGTCTCCTATGTGTCGACACCGCGCACATGCCACAATAGTGACGTCCTAATTGGGTGCCGTCTAGCCCTTGCGACTTTTACCTTTCTGGCTGATACAGTGGCGGAAATGGGGATTGGCGCCATTGGTCTGCAGACGCTTCTCGCTTGTCATCACGCCTACGTGACGTTGGTGTTTGTCCATCCTATATAGCCGGCCCACCTAGACGTCCCTATTCACAGCTGACTAAACGATCGGGTCGCACTGTCTCATTCACCACACACCAACACTTTGTATCTGCCACTAAAGGGTAATTCCATGTGCTACGGCTTGTTTACACTTCAATATCTATTTCACTCTTTTTACTTTCACGTAATTTTATCTTTTATGCACATCACCTAGTAGGTGTATTTTTGCCTACGATCTTGTATTTGAATCTCACTATCTCTCTTGTGTATCCCAATTTCTTTTGGGCTCGTTTTAATTCAGTCTTTTCCCTCACATTTCACTGTGACAGTGCTGCCCAGTTTACTATATACAAGACGTTATATTTATCTTACAGATACTACCTGCCAACATTGGCATAATACTCATCATACCGTGTTTCCCCCGAAAATAAGACCTACCCCAAAAATAAGACCTAATGCTATTTTCCAGGAGAGCTGCATCATAAGCCCTACCCCGAAAATAACCCCTAGTTTAAAATGCTTGTTAAATCCTATAATCCACTCTATCACAGTAGTATATAATGTACAATGTGTGTTTCTGTAATATAATTGCGGGGAAGAGAGCTCCGGCAGGTCACAGAAGCGCAGAGCGGCGCTATAAAGAAGTTATTTGGCACAATTATATTACAGAAACAAACACATTATACATTATATACTACTGTAATAGAGTGGATTATGGGATTTTACAAGCATTTTAACTCAGTTTACACTGGGGATTCCTGACAGGCAGGGAGAGGGAGGGGGATAGAAGACATCACATTACATGTTAAGACCTACCCCGAAAATAAGCCCTACTGTGTCTTTTGTTGCCAAAATTATTATAAGACCCGGGCTTATTTTCGGGGGAAACACGGTACTATATACGTTCACTTGTTGGGGGTGCTTCAGTGTGGGTCTGGTGTTCCGGTGGACTTCTATACCTCAGCTCCCGGGGAGACTGATATGGTGACTCTTGCATACCAGGACCACCCGAGCTCAATATCCAATGGGATGTAAGTTTGTGGATTTGACCATCTTTTTTACATAAGCTTTTTTACATGCAAACTCTTCCATAACACAGGCTTTTTTATTTAGACCACTTTTTATTACTTACAGAAATTCAGCATTCGCTCCTGATGAGTCGGATTATCGACGAAACGTGTCGATCTTTGGAGGATGCAATCCCCCCCCATTTCCATCAATATTTTTATGAACTAATTGTACATCACAAAGGTTTACTCCATCATACTTATGAACTATGTATATTTGTTTCCTTGTTATGACAATTATGTTTTACATCTTGTTTATATGTATGCAATGTATTACACTCAATTCCTCAGGGTGTTTTTTTATGCTTTTAGCATTTACTTGTCATATACAATGTTGCGCAATTTGACACTTATGCAAATAAATCCTTGAGTGAGTGAGTGAGTGAGAACTTGTATAGCGCTGCAATTGCGAACTAAATCGCCTCAAGGCACTTGGCATCCAGTGTCGTTGAGATCCTTAGAAGAGATGGGTCTTTAGTTTTTTCCGTAAGGCCCGATGGTTTTCTTCCATGCGGATGTTCGTGGGTAGCGCATTCCATAGCCTTGGTCCTTGGACAGCAAACCTTCGTTCTCCCTTGGCTTTGTAGCGCGTCTTGGGGATATGAAGGAGGTTTTGGTTGGTTGATCGAAGGTCCCGAGTAGTGGTGTAGTGTTTTATTTTCTCGCATAGATATTGAGGTGCCTTTCCTTGTGCACATTTGTGGGTGAGGCAAAGGGTCTTGAATGTGACCCGATCCTTTACGGACAGCCAGTGGAGGCTTCTCAGGGACGGTGTTATTGATTCCCAGGGTTTTTTCCCTGTTACCAGTCTGGCCGCTGTGTTTTGGATGACTTGTAGACATGCAATCTGGTATTTGGGTAGTCCTAGGTAAAGGGAGTTAGCGTAGTCAAGCCGGGAATTGATGATGGTTCCAACTACTACTGCTCTGTCTTTTTCCAGGATGAAGGGGAGAAGTCTTCGTAGCAGGCGGAGAAGGTGGTGAGATCCGCTGACTACCGATCCTATTTGTGCGTCCATAGTCATGTCTGAGTTAAAGATGACTCCCAAGCTTTTAACTTTGGTGCTTGGGGTTATGTTTTGTCCAAGGATGGTGGGGGGCGTCCATGTGGTCCTGGTGTTTTCCTTTCGGTTAGTGTGGAAAATGAGCAGTTCTGTTTTGGATCCATTAAGCTTGAGGGAGCTCTCTGTCATCCAATTGTTGATCAATGTAAGGCATTTTTCCAGTCCGTAATATTGATCTTTTTTGTTGTTGATGCGAAAGTAAAGTTGGGTGTCATCTGCATAGGAGTGATAGCGTAGGTCCTGTTCACTGATGATTTTGAGGAGTGGCCGAAGGTAGATGTTGAAGAGTACTGGTGACAGGGGTGATCCTTGAGGGACTCCGCATGTATTTATGCCTGGTGCCGAGGTGAAGGCTCCCAGTTTCACTGTCTGGGATCGGTTTTCCAAAAAGGATGTGAACCATGGTAGGTCCTCATCTGCGACTTCTGCTACTTCTGTGAGGCGCGTAAGTAGAATTTTGTGATCTACTGTATCAAAGGCTGCACTGAGGTCCAGCAGCACCAGGAGACGCGATTCTCCGTCATCTGCTGCTTCTAGTGCGTAGTCCCATATTTTGAGAAGTGCCGTTTCCATCCCATGGCCTGGGCAGAACCCCGATTGAAGTGAATCCAGGAGTTTGTGGGTATCCAAATGAAGTTGTAGCTGTTGTGTTACAACTTTCTCAATGATCTTGGAGATGGTGTTCAGGCTTGAATGAATGAATGAATGAGTGACTTGTATAGCACTCACATGCGAACTGAATCGCCTCTAGGCGCTTTTTGCAGCCAGTGTCTGCTTTACTGGTGCGGTCATTTTACCCCGTAGGATCTCGACACGCTTGAGACACACAGTCATACACACATATATACTGGGCCAATTTGGACAAGATCCAATTAACCTACCAGCATGTCTTTGGAGTGTGGGAGGAAACCGGAGTACCCGGAGAAAACCCACGCAGACACAGGGAGAACATGCAAACTCCAGGCAGATGGCGTCGTGGCTGTGATTCGAACCAGCGACCCTTTTGCTGCTAGGTGAAAGTGCTAACCACTACACCACTGTACTGCCCACTGCCCAGGCTTGTTACCGGTCTTCTAAAATTTGGGTCATTCGGGTCGAGGTTGGGTTTCTTTAGGAGGGGTTTGATTATTCCTTGTTTAAGGGAAGTCGGCACAATACCATCTTTGAACGATTGGTTGATGAAGTGTGTTATGAGGGGTGCCAAGATGTCGGTACATTCTTTCAGCAGTTTTGCCGGAATGATGTCGTTCGGTGAAGTGCTATCTCGGAGGCTTCTGATGATGTTTTTAGTAGTGTCGATTGTAATTGGGACCAGAGTAAATTTCTTTGGTTGCAGATTATTTATCTGGTTCTTTTCTTCTTTTGGCCGTGTGGGGTTGTTTGATTTTTCCTGCTGAATTATTTTCCTAATGTTATCGATTTTGTTGATAAAAAAATTGGACAGTTCGTTGCAGAATTCCTGTGTTTCGTTTGCTGAAGACTCCAAACAGGTGGGATTCATGGTCTGCGCCACTAGTTTAAAGAGTTTGCAGGGGCGGTTTAGGGCTTTTGCGATGGTGTTAGCGAAATGGTATTTTTTTGCCTTGAAGATTGCTTTATGATATTTCCTGGTGAGTGCTTTGTAGATTGTGTAGTTCTCCTTTGTTGAATTTCTTCTCCATGCTCCTTCTGCTCTTCTGCATTTTTTTTTCAGTAAAGTAAGAGCGTCATTGAACCAGCCCGCGTTGTTTTTGCGGATGAGTGCTCTGCATCTTGGAGCTACCGTATCTGCTGTCTGTAGCAAAGCTTTGTTCAGGGAGTTGAGTGTTTCTTCTGTTGAGTGGTTTTGGTTTAGCATTTCCATATTGTTCCGTAGTGTGGTTTTGAAAAGTTCCGAGTATAGTTTCTTCTATGATCTTGTCCAGTGTGTTGTTGCTGATTGTATTGATTTTTGGAGGGTGGAGTTGGTTGTTATGGTAAATTTGATGGCAAGGTGGTCTGTCCATGGTAGAGGCTGGTTGTCCAGTGTGTTGATGTCCATATTTTGTTTGAAGATTAGGTCAAGAGTGTGACCTGATACATGTGTAGGAGTATTTATCAGTTGTTGCAAGCCTAGTTTTTCTAGTTGGTCGATGCAGGCAGTGGCAATAGGGTCTTCGAGGGCGTTGGCCCAGAGGTTGAAGTCTCTGAGTAGCAGGAGGTTTTTGGTTTTCATGGTGTATGTCGAGAAAAATTCATCGAAATGTGTGAGGAGTTGTGTCTTTGGTCCCGGTGGTCTGTAGCAGAGCAGTATGTGGATGGTATCCTGGGGTGTCGTTTGAAGTTGCAAAGTAAGCGTTTCCATGAAAGGCAATGCGTTCTGTAGAGTTGGTTTGATGAACGTAAGGTGGTCCTTGTAAATTACTGCTAGGCCTCCTCCTCTTTGTCCTGTTCTATGCTCAGTTAGGATGCGGTAGTTCTCCGGCACTAGTTCTGCTAGGATGGTATTGCAGTCGGGTGTTAGCCAGCTTTCCGTGATGAAGAGGCAGTCTATGTTGTGTTGAGTGATGAAATCATGGATTTCCTGTCTGTGTTTGACTGCCGATCTGGTGTTGATTAGGGCACTTGATAGATGTTGTAGTTGCCGTGGTGCTCTAATGTTTTTTTCTGTTGATAGTTGACTAATTCTTATGCCGTGTACACACGACCGTTTTTCTCGTCGAGAAAAAATAAATTTTTTCCATTTGACGAGAAAAACGATCGTCTGTGGGCATTTTGTCGTTTTTCTCGACGAGAAAAATGGCATTAAAAACGACGAGAAAAATTAGAACATGTTCTAATTTTTCTCGTCGTTTTTTCCGACATTTTTTCCGCTGCAGTTTTCCCATAGGGAAACACTGCCGCGGAGCCCACAGACAGTCGTTTTTCTCGACAAGATAAAAAATGACGTGAAAAACGACCGTGTGTTGGAAACAAGCCGTTCCCTCGTTTTTAATGTCATTATTCACGGCGGTTTTTTAGGATTCATTTTTTTTTTAGTTTTTTTGGGATGGGTGTCGGTAGTGTAGTGGTGAAGTTCTTTAGGGTTCGAATGGTGTCAGCTGAGTATTTAATGTTGCCCATGTTGAGAACGTGCTGATACTGTTGAAGCGATGAGATGATGTTGATGTAGATAATGATGATGATCCTGATGGCGTTGACGTTGATGATAATGATGATGATGATGAGCGATGCGATGAGAAGCTGCTGAGGTGTACTAAAGCTTGAAATTGGTGTTTGATGTTGACCAGGATGATGATCCAATAATGATGATGATCCGATAGTGATGATCCAATGATCCGATGGTGGTGACGATGATCCAATGATGCTGATGATCCAACTGATGATAATGATCCAATGATGATAATGATCCAATGCTGATGATGATCTTAATGATGATGATTCCTTCCTGATCCCTGGAGGCGGTTGAAGCTGCCCTGAGCCTTCCTGCTAATGGAAGGAGCCTGATATACTTACCTGGTTATCAGATTTGATAGACGACTAATGATGGTCCTGAGAAGAGGATGATGATGATGATAGTGTCATGAAGGGCAATCTAGCTTGCAAGATGGCGACGCTTCGGCACGCGCGCGTTAATGGCACTTCGGCGCTCGCGGGTGCGCGCCTGCGCAATAGCGGCGCTTCGGCATTCGCGTGTGCGCGCATGCGCGGCAGCAGCGTGCGGGTGTGCGCGGGAGCGCGCAGTGACACTTCTTGGCGCCAATCAGAGGCTATTTAAAGGGGCTGATGCCTGGGCTCCTTGCTGTCTGGTCAACAGCGTCCCCGAGACCCATCTGCAACCTGATAGATACTCTAACCGATCTGTTCCTGTGACCAGGCTTGTTCCTGACACTTCCTGCCTTCCGCCTGCCCTCTGACTCCCGGCTTGTTGACCTTGCTTCTGCCTGCTCCTTGTACCACCTGCTGCCTGCCTGTTGCTGACCCACGACTCTGCTTCTGCCTCTGGAATTGTACCTGATCTGCCAGCCAGTGTATGACCCGGCCTGTTCGGACTTGTCTGTGCCCTGTACTATAGGACACCTCCCTCGCTGCCTGCTGTCTCACTCCTCCAGTTCCTGTGTGCCCAGCCTGCCTGCTGTTCCAGCTTTCCTGCTGTCACTGACACCCGCACGGAGTCTCCCGAAGTCCAGCTCCATCTCTGCACCAGTGTTCCTGACAAGCACTTGTGCGACTCTGCACTCCTGAGCTCCCTGTTCCCACCATCAGGGGTTCCGGAGTAAGAGGTGCAAAAGAGGCCGCTCCCTGCATTCCAGGCTCACCACCAGGTACGTGACAGATAGGATGATGATGATAGGATAAAGATGAATGATGATGATGTTGGTGATGCGGATGATGGTCCTGGTGAAGACGGCGATGATCCCAACTATCTAACCCCCCCGTTGATCCAGAGGAAGGCGAAAAACCTCAGCCAAGCATGGGCCAATAGTGCTACAGCGGGGGAAAAAATTCCTTCCTGATCCCTCTAGAGGCGATCGGGTTGCCCTGGATCAGCTAGCTAATGGAGGAGCCCGGTATACTTACCTAGTTGTCAGGTTTGCCAGGACAACTGGTGATGATGCTGAGAAGAGGATGAGGATGATGATGATGTAGATGCAGCTGAGGATGCGGATAAGGATGATGAGGATGATGATGAGAAATAGGGTGCAGATGATGATGAGGTTGCGGCTGATGAGGGTGCTGGTGAAGATGATGAGGATGAAGATGAGGAGGATGAAGATGGTGCTGAGAATGAGGACAAGATGACAATGATTGTATTAGCAGGTATGTTTGCTGCTTGTAATTCTGTTGTTACTGTTAGGGTTCTAGTAGATATAGGCCCAGGTGTACCAAGATGGCCCCTGGTGCCTAGGCTGGGTCAGGAGAGTGCTGAGGCTGGGCGGGTGTACCAAGATGGCCTCCGCAGCTGGAAGTTATGCTGGAGCCGCGCGCTGTCCTAACAAGGACAGGTGGTGGTAGTTGCGGCTACGGGTCTGCTGCCGACTGGGGGATCTCCGATGCGGGGGAGACAGGCGTGCCCGCAAAGGATGGGGGTGAGGGGGGCCGATGCTGAGGTGGAGGAGGCCGGAACTAGGCCTCAGCCACGGACTGTCCTGCCGGCAGTTGCCGGCCAGTGGCGAATGGCGGCCGGGATGGCGGCAGTGACGGTTTCCGATGGCGGCTGTGCTCCGCTCTGGGAGCAGCTGTGGAGGGATAGGGCCGTAGCCTGTTAGGCAGCCCCTGTATGGGGGAAGAAATGCTGGATGTGCCTTGGAAGGCAGAAGGAAGGAGCTCCTGCGACACACGTCCGCTCACAACTGAGTACTCATGGTCTAAGTGTGGACAGGTCGAAGGTTACCTTACTCTTATGCCGCGTACACACGATCATTATTCACGGCGGTTTAAAAACCGCCGTGAATAATGACATTTTAAACGAGGGAACAGCTTGTTCCCCACACACGGTCATTTTTCTCGTCATTTTTTAAAATGACGAGAAAAACGATCGTTTATGGGCTCCGCGGCAGTGTTTCCCTATGGGAAACACTGCCGCGGAAGAAATGTCAGGAAAAACGACGAGAAAAATTAGAACATGTTCTAATTTTTCTCGTCGTTTTTAATGCCGTTTTTCACGTCGTGAATAGTGTTGAGCGGACCCGAACTGTAAAGTTCGGGTCCGTACCGAATTTTGGCGTTTTCCCGACCCCGGACCCGGATTTTGCGCTAAAGTCCGGGTTCGGTTCGGATTCGGGAATTTAATGGCGCAGTTAGAAATGCTTCAGGGGCCAGCCAATCACCATTTGATTAGCTGGTGTGCCCTTAGAAGCCATCATAGCCATGCCTACTAATGGCATGGCTGTAATTGGTCAGTGCAACATGTGACCCAGCATGTGACCAGCTTCTATATAAGAAAGAGGCACACAGCACAGATCGTCACTCTGCTTTTAGACAGTGTAGGGAAAGGATCCTGGCTGCTGCTGCTGTTGCTGTTGCTGTGAGGGAGAGAATAGGAGTTAGTCCTGATTCTGCAATCTACTGATAGAAAAGATAGGGAGACAGTGTAGTGTAGTGTAGTGTAGGGGCAGGATCCTGTTTGTGCTTTCAGGGAGAGAGATTTAGATAGGAGTCCAGATTGAGAGATATAATAGCTCAGCGATCTGCATAGGTTTATCTGTTTGTGTTGCAAGCTCAGTGCACCAGCACTGCATTACGTTGAGTGATACACCTATTCCATACTGTGGCTGTATTGTGCTCTTGCTAAAAGACCTATTTTGGTCAGAAAAAAAAAAAAAAGGCACTTTATTGTGCTTTTGCTAAAAAGACCCATTTTTGGGCCCCCCCCCCAAAAAAAAGGCACTTTATTGTGCTGTTGCAAAAAAAAAAACGGCACTTTGTTGTGCGCAAAAAAGACCTATTTTTGGGCAAAAAAATTATTTTGCAGTGTATATCTCTAGTTGTGTGAAATAACCAATTTCTATATATTTTTCTTGTACTATGCTATACTAAAAAAAAACAAAAAACTTTTTTTTGAATAGCATTCTCTGCAGCTGTGCGATTCAGCGGTTAAATACTGTGGTTGTGTTGTGCTCTTTCAAAAAACGCCATTTAGGGCCACAGAAAATATTTTGCAGTGTGAAATACACATGTGGAGGTGTGTAAAATAAACAATTTCTATATATTGTACAGTGCTATACTAAAAAAAAAAACATTTTTTTTGAATAGCATTCTCTGCACTTCTATAGCTGTGCGATTCAGTGGTTAAATACTGTGGTTGTGTTGTGCTCTTTCAAAAAACGCCATTTAGGGCCACAGAAAATATTTTGCAGTGTGAAATACACATGTGGAGGTGTGTAAAATAAACAATTTCTATATATTGTACAGTGCTATACTAAAAAAAACAACATTTTTTTTGAATAGCATTCTCTGCACTTCTATAGCTGTGCGATTCAGTGGTTAAATACTGTGGTTGTGTTGTGCTCTTTCAAAAAACGCCATTTAGGGCCACAGAAAATATTTTGCAGTGTGAAATACACATGTGGAGGTGTGTAAAATAAACAATTTCTATATATTGTACAGTGCTATACTAAAAAAAACAACATTTTTTTTGAATAGCATTCTCTGCACTTCTATAGCTGTGCGATTCAGTGGTTAAATACTGTGGTTGTGTTGTGCTCTTTCAAAAAACGCCATTTAGGGCCACAGAAAATATTTTGCAGTGTGAAATACACATGTGGAGGTGTGTAAAATAAACAATTTCTATATATTGTACAGTGCTATACTAAAAAAAACAACATTTTTTTTGAATAGCATTCTCTGCACTTCTATAGCTGTGCGATTCAGTGGTTAAATACTGTGGTTGTGTTGTGCTCTTTCAAAAAACGCCATTTAGGGCCACAGAAAATATTTTGCAGTGTGAAATACACATGTGGAGGTGTGTAAAATAAACAATTTCTATATATTGTACAGTGCTATACTAAAAAAAACAACATTTTTTTTGAATAGCATTCTCTGCACTTCTATAGCTGTGCGATTCAGTGGTTAAATACTGTGGTTGTGTTGTGCTCTTTCAAAAAACGCCATTTAGGGCCACAGAAAATATTTTGCAGTGTGAAATACACATGTGGAGGTGTGTAAAATAAACAATTTCTATATATTTTCCTTGTACTGTGCTATACTAAAAAAAACAACCTTTTTTTTTGAATAGCATTTTCTGTAGCTGTGCGATTCAGCGGTTACGTGCTGTGGGTGTGTTGTGGTTTGGCAAAAAACGCCATTTAGGGCCACAGAAAATATTTTGCAGTGTGAAATACACATCTGGAGGTGTGTGTAAAAAAACAATTTATATATATTTTCCTTGTACTGTGCTATACTAAAAAAAACAACCTTTTTTTTTGAATAGCATTTTCTGCAGTTCTGTAGCTGTGCGTTTCAGCCATTACGTACTGTGGGTGTGTTGTGGTCTTCCAAAAAACGCCATTTAGGGCAAGATCCTAAATTTGGAAAATATGAGGGGAAGGTCAAAGGGACGTGGTGGCCCCGGTCGTGGTGCTGCTGGTGGAGCTCCTGTTGCAGGGAGAGGATGTGGTGGATCTGTGCCAGCTACACGTACAAGTGAAACACCTTCCTCAGGTGCGAGTAGGCGACCGAGCCTGCGGCGGTATTTTGTCATGCCTAATGAGGCTGTACCAATGTTTAGGCCAGGACAAGTACAGGCGATAGTAGATTGGGTTGCTGACAGTGCCTCGGGTTCCTTCACATTGTCTCCCACCCACTCTTCTGCTGAAAGATCAGAGTTGGCACCTGAAGCCCATGTCCATCAGTCTTTCACCTCACCCCCTTGCAAATCAGCCAAGCAGTCTGAGCCCCAAATCATGCAGCAGTCTCTTCTGCTTTTCGATGACTCTGTTAGCAGGGTTTCCCAGGGCCATCCACCTAGCCCTGCCCCAGAAGTGGAAGAGATTGAGTGCACCGATGCCCAACCACTTATGTTTCATGATGGGTACATGGGAGGACCATCGCAGCACGTCTCGGATGATGACGAAACACAGGTGCCAACTGCTGCTGCTTTCGCAATTGTGCAGACAGACATGGAGGGCAGGGGTGAAGACTGGGTGGAAGATGATGTGGAGGACGATGAGGTCCTCGACCCCACATGGAATCAACGTTATGCAGGTGACCAGTGTAGTTCGGAGGAAGAGGCGGTGGTCGCACAGAGCCACCAGCACAGCAGAAGAGGGAGCAGGGTGCAAAAACGGAGCATTCGTCCCCTAGACAGTACATCTGCTACTGCCCAACGCAGCAAGGGACCGAGCACACCAAAGCCAGGTCCAAGGACTTCCCTAGCGTGGCAGTTCTTCACACAGTGTGTTGATGACAAGACACGAGTGGTTTGCACGCTGTGCAATCAGAGCCTGAAGCGAGGCATAAACGTTCTCAACCTGAGCACAAGCTGCATGACCAGGCATCTAAGTGCAAAGCACGAGCTGCAGTGGAGTAGACACCTCAGAAACCAAGAAAGGTCTCTGGCTCCTCCTGCTTCCTCTTCTGCTGCAGTCTCGGCCTCTTCATCCACCTCTGTAGTGACAGTGGCACCTGTCACCACGCAAACAGAGGATCTGCCAGCAACACTACCACCTGGGTCACCGACCATCTCCACAATGTCCCATGGAAGCGTTCAGCTCTCTATCTCCCAAACATTGGAGTGGAAGAGGAAGTACCCCCCTAGCCACCCGCGATCCCTGGCCCTGAATGCCAGCATTTCAAAATTCCTGGCCTTTGAAATGCTGTCATTCCGTCTGGTGGAGATGCAGAGTTTTAAAAGCCTGATGGCATTGGCTGTCCCGCAGTACGTCGTGCCCAGCCGCCACTACTTTTCCAGGCGAGCCATCCCTTCCCTGCACAACCAGGTGGGGGACAAAATCAGGTGTGCACTGCGCAACGCCATCTGTGGCAAGGTCCACCTAACTACGGATGCGTGGACCAGTAAGCACGGTCAGGGACGTTATATCTCCCTAACAGCACACTGGGTAAATGCAGTGGCTGCTGGGCCTGAGGCAGATAGCGGTTTGGCGCATGTCCATCCACCACCGAGGATTGCAGGGCGCTTCAGTTTGCCTCCTGTTGCTAACTCCTCCTTCTCCGCTTCCTCATCCTCTACCGCCTCCTCATCCATTCAGCGTAACACCTTCACCACCAACTTCAGCACAGCCAGGGGTAAACGACAGCAGGCAGTTTTAAAACTTTCCTGTTTGGGGGAAAATCCCCACACCGCGCAGGAGTTGTGGAGGGACATGGAACAACAGACCGATGAGTGGTTGCTGTCAGTGAGCCTCAAGCCCGGCCTGGTGGTGTGCGATAATGGGCGAAATCTCGTAGCAGCTCTGGGTCTAGCCGGTTTGACGCACATCCCTTGCCTGGCGCATGTGCTGAACTTGGTGGTCCAGAGGTTCCTTAAAAATTACCCCAATATGCCAGAGCTGCTGCAGAAAGTGCGGGCTGTGTGTGCGCACTTTCGGCGTTCTCACCCTGCTGCTGCTCGCCTGTCAGCGCTGCAGCGTAACTTCGGCCTTCCAGCTCACCGCCTCATATGTGACGTGCCCACAAGGTGGAACTCCACCTTGCACATGCTGGCCAGACTGTGCGAGCAGCAGCAGGCAATAGTGGAGTTTCAGCTGCAGCAATCACGCGTGAGTCGCTCTGCGGAACAGCACCACTTCACCACCAATAACTGGGCCTCCATGCGAGACCTGTGTGCCTTGTTGCGCTGTTTCGAGTACTCCACCAACATGGCCAGTGCCAATGACGCCGTTCTCAGCGTTACTATCCCAGTTCTATGCCTCCTTGAAAAAACGCTTCGTGCGATGATGGAAGAGGATGTGGCACAGGAGGATGAGGAGGAGGAGGAGGAAGCGGGATCATTTCAAAGGCTTTCAGGGCAGTCTTTCACAAGTGGCTACGAGGGTGGGTTCCTGCACCAACAAACGCCAGATACACAATTGTCCGGCAGAAAGGGCACAGTTCTGGAGGATGACGAGGTGGAGGAGGAGATGGAGGAGGAGGAGGAGGAGCCATGTTCACAGCAGGGTGGCACTCAGACCAGCTCGTGGCCATTACTGGTGCGTGGCTGGGGGGATACAGAGGACACAGACGATACACCTCCCACAGAGGACAGCTTTTCTTTGCCTCTGGGCAGCCTGGCACACATGAGCGATTACATGCTGCAGTGTTTCCGCAACGACAGCCGAGTTGCCCACATTTTAACTGGTGCTGATTACTGGGTGGCCACCCTGCTGGATCCCCGTTACAAGGACAACGTACCGTCCTTAATTCCCTCACTGGAGCGGGATCGTAAGATGCGCGAGTACAAGCGCACGCTGGTAGACGCGCTGCTGGTGGCATTCCCACCTGACAGCGGGCGTACGGTGGAAGCACAAGGCGAAGGCAGAGGAGGAGGAAGAGGTCGCCAATGCAGCCGGGGCACCGGCAGCACCTCAGAAGGCAGGGTTAGCATGGCCGAAATGTGGAAAAGCTTTGTCAGCACGCCACAACAACCAGCACCACCAGCTGAGATGGAACGTCTTAGCAGGAGGCAGCATTTCACCAACATGGTTGAGCAGTATGTGTCCACAGGCCTACACGTACTGGATGACGGGTCTGCCCCCTTTAACTTCTGGGTCTCCAAATTGGGCACATGGCCTGAGCTTGCCGTTTATG
The DNA here is from genome assembly GCA_029206835.1 of Rana muscosa. Taxonomy (NCBI): domain Eukaryota; kingdom Metazoa; phylum Chordata; class Amphibia; order Anura; family Ranidae; genus Rana; species Rana muscosa. The sequence goes on from CM055117.1 coordinate 878,818,887, forward strand.
CCTTGGAGGTGCTGGCCTGCCCTGCAGCCAGTGTATTATCTGAACGTGTATTTAGCACGGCAGGGGGCGTTATCACAGACAAGCGCAGCCGCCTGTCCAGAGCCAATGTGGACAAGCTCACGTTCATTAAAATGAACCAGGCATGGATCCCACAGGACTTGTCCGTACCTTGTGCAGAATAGACATGTATACCGGTGTTGTGACAAAAACTGTCCGGCCATCGGATTGTGCCCGGCCCGTACTGCGCAGGCGCAGCGCTTGCGCAGTACAGAGGACAAGGAGATTCACAAAATCTCCGAAGATGAACGGCGCCTGCGCTGTGAGTGCAGGTTCAAGCCCCACCATCCAAGAGGACATACGGTAGCACATAGTAACAGGGCCCCTCACGGGCTCACTTCGATCGCGGCCTTGCTTGGCTCGGCTTGAACCACGGATGGTGTGGCCTTCACCTGAACTCAACACGCAGGCGCCGTTAGTCTTGGGAGATTTTTGAAATCCCCTTGTCCTACATACTCAGCAAGCGCAGTACAGGGCGGACACTATTCGACAGGGGACAGAATTCGACACATCACCGGCCTTACCCAGCCATTGTTGTATTTTTGAACCAGTGTTGGCTACCTCGTCCTCCTCCACCGCCGCTTCCACCTACACAGCCACATCCACCGCCACCTCAACCTCCTACTCCATATGGACCTCGTCCTGCTAGGCCAAGATTAAAATTTTTATTTTATTTTTTTGTAGCGCACAGATCCTTTCCCCCTTACCTGCCTTTATGTTGTTGGCTCTTCGCAGGAGGGAGAAAGGCACACCGCACTACCAGCCCGTATCATCCTATATAAAGAGGTTGAGCGGTGTACTTGACAGGCTGTGTCCACAGCCGGAGTCAAAACTCCTCCAGAGGATGATTCTCACCTCTACTGTAGGTAGAGGCAAGTCCTTTAATTGCCAGTAAAGTCAATGTCCACACCAGCTGAAACTCCAACTCTTATTCTCTCATGGCAAAATAAACTGTACTCAGATAGAAAAGGTTAGAGCAAAGAAACAGGACAGCTTAAGGTGTGGAGGAGGTCCAGGCACAAACGTAGCACATTCACTTCACTGCTTAGGTTTCTCAAACAGTTTTTGGCGCACGGTCTCTGCCACAGACATTGAGGTTGGTCTCTGCCACAGACCGGGTGTACAAGGCCCCTGCCACGGGCCTGGAGAACTTTGGTCTCAGCCACAGACCAGGGTGTATAAGGCCCCTGCCACGGGCCGGTTGAATAAGGCCTCTGATACAGTCAAGGTGACCTTGAGCTTCTCCTTCTACGAACCTAGCCCATATCAAGGGGAAGACATCTCTCCAGGGAGTCAACAGACCATTCCTTCACCGTGACTCCCGCATCGGTCCATCAGAATGATCCTCCCTTCCCTGGAACAGGGTCCCCTACACGAGGCGGCTCTGGACTCCAGGCTTTACTCCCGCCCCTAGGCCTCCATACCCAGGGCAGCAAGAACTCCAGGATAGTACCTCACCCCGGGCTAAAGGTGCCCGAGATGGAACAGGAACACATGCACCCAGGCCGAAGGCACCTGGGCGCGGACCCCACTGGACATCAGCCCCCAGGCCAAAGGTCTGCCCCTTTTATATGCTCTCCCGGCATGCACAGCAGGTTCCCCGCCCCGCTGTACTACTGCCAAGAGGGGACACAAAAGGCGCCACCTGTAGGCCGCAGGGAACTGCACACCAATACTGTCCCCCGAGGACACAATGGTCCATGAATCCTACAGAATTAGGGTATTTGAGCCTATTTACCACTCAAACACTTTCCTTAAATTTAGCACCCCGCTACATTTTTATTTCAAAGTATTTTATTTTCCCACTAGCTTATCCATTAAATTAAATAATTTATTCCAGAAAGGGCGTATTCTGGGGCATTCCCACCATATGTGTGGCATTGTGCCGTTGAGTTTCTGAGGTTCTTAATGACTTCCTGTACCTCTTCTGCTGAAAAGGGGGCCTCCAGCATATTTTTTTATTTTTTTATTTTTTTTATGTTCTTTTAAGTTATTTCCTATCCACATTTGTTTGCAGAGCACTTGCCATGTTCTTAACAACATTTTGCTGCCATTTGCAGCCCTCTAGCCCTTTCCATTACTTTTTTAGAGCCTTTTTAGTCGTCAGAAGTCCGGGTCCCCATTGACTTCAATGGGGTCCGGGTCCGGGTTCGGGTTAAAGTTCGGTCCCGAATCCGAACTTTTTTCCGAAGTTCGGCCGAACCCGCCGGACCCGAATATCCAGCTACCCGCTCATCACTAGTCGTGAAAAATGACAAAAAGACCACACACGGTCGTTTTTCTTGTTGAAAACAAAAAATGTAATTTTTCACGACGTGAAAAATGATCGTGTGTACGCGGCATTATATTGTGGTTTTAGCCTGCCTCATTTAAAGTCCCATACTTTTTTATTTTTTGGATTCAGATTAGGGATGGGGGCGCACTATCCCCCCTTGTGCGCTCCATTTAAAGTCCCAGTATATGTAGATATACATTCCCCCCCCTTTTTGTGGCAGGACTTAAGAATTCTGTCGTTTTGAGAAGCACATACCTACATCTTTCTGCCCTTTAAAGATTCCAGAATCCTCCTTTTAGAATCCAGCCCTTCCTTTCGAGAGATAGCGAGAGAACCTCTCTCTATGATCTGTAACTACTTTTTATCTCACTCAAAAAGTGGGTGTGCGTGTCATTAATATGTAATTGATGATATAATATGACGATGTGCTTTATATGTTACCATGACAACCAAGTCTAGCGCCATCTTGAATAATTACAATTTCCAACCTCTAGAGGCAGTGTTGTATAAGAAATTACTTCTAATGTTATTTTCATGACCTTTTGCCCTCGGCTTAGTAGAACACCATTAATTGTCCAATGGTTTACAATCATGTGTCAATTTCCCTAGCCATCTCGTCTTCAGTTTAAATATATGGGTTGGGAAAGTCTACCCCACATCATTAGTTGGGGTTGTAAATTCCTTGAAACTGAAGTCATGACTGTAACGTTAAACCAACAGTTATTCATGGACAGTCTCATTAAGAGAATACCATGTTTGCAACTTTTACCATAATAATATATACAGCCCTCAAAAATTGCACTCGCCTGCTCGCATTTTGCGAGTGAATTTTGAGGGCTGGCGAGGAAGGGCTGCCTGGGAGCCGGGGGGGGGGGGCGAGCACCGCCGGCAGCCTGTGTGGAATGGGAGTCCTTCTCCCAGTGATTGTGGAGGGGAAGAGAGAGAGCCGCCCGCATGTTTAGAGCGCAGCGCGGGGAAGAGTCACAGTGATAACAGTTTCCTTTTTTAATTGCCGTGTTCCCCGCCACTCGCTGTCAGATACAGTCCCGCCTCCCGGTCCCGGGACTTTGATAGACAGATCACCCGTCCAATCCTGGTGACGGGTGATCTGTCAATCAAAGTTCCCCGGCCAGGGGGCGGGGCTGAATATGACATTGAGCGGTGGGAACGCAGCAATTAAAATGAAAACGGTTATCGTATGTTCCCCGCGCTGCGCTCTGTTCACCTGGACGGCTCTCCTGGTCCTCTCCTCCCCTGCACAGGTAGGCTGCATAGTGAACACAGGCTGAATGGTAAACACAGGCTGAATGGTAAACACAGGCTGCATTTAGGGGACACAGGCTGCATTTGGGGGACACAGGCTGCATTTGGTGGCCACAGGCTGCATTTGGGGGACACAGGCTGCATTTAGTGGACACAGGCTGCATTTGGTGGACACAGGCTGCATTTGGTAAACACAGGCTCCATTTGGTGGGCACTGGGCACAAGGCTGCATTGGTGGACACAAGGCTGCATTGGTGGACACAAGGCTGCATTGGTGGGCACAGGCAGCCTGCATTGATGGGCACGGATACAGTTGTTAATATTTATTTTTATAACTTAATTCTGCATAAAACATTTAAGTGTAATTTGATGAGATAATTTATGAGGGCGCGTTTAGGGGCGGAAGTAGGGGCGGGCTGGGTGGGGCAACTGGTGGCGAGTAACCCTTGAGGCCTGGCTAGTAGCTCAGGACTTGACATTTTGAGCCCTGATATATATATGTATTTAACAGGTTTTATATTGTTAAAACAGATACATTATAAACGTTTTATAAAAGAAAAATTATTATTTAAAATATATAATACAATAGCTTCATTTGTGACTAAGCCCTCTTGTTTCGTTCATGCAAAGAAAACTTCTGTGAATACCAATTAGGTTTGTAAACTTACTCGAAATACGATTCTCTAATCTATCGTTGCCTGTGGAACCTCTCCTTATCTATAAGTGCCAAAGACAAAAAGATATATAACCTGGGAAGATGGAACCTCTCCTTATCTATAAGTGCCAAGGACAAAAGATGGGAAGATGGTACAGACAGACTTACACAGTCTCCTTGTAAAAAAAAAAAAAAACAATTCTTGGAACAATGTCTATTCATAAGCTATGAACTTAGTTTCAACTTTAGAGGAAAATGGCTTTCCTCATGTTCATATAAAAAATATACAATATACAAGCTTTATATATATATATATATATATATATATATATATGTAGCGGCCTCACCCTCTCTCTCTTCTTTATCGGTTACTCTGGCTCTGGTCTAGGGGTACCTTGGAGGGGAGAGCGAGGTGCGCCACGGCCCATGTCCTCTAGATTACAGCATGTAGAGGTGAAGGCCAGCATCAGATTACTTTCGGGCTGTGTATACGCTCAGAGCCAAGTCTGTTCTGCTGATAATCCCCCTTTGCTCCCAGTAATTGGAGTAACACACACTGAAAAAGGTCCAACACGTATTTATTCCATAACGGCAAACAAATAGTCCTTTGCGAGCAGACAGTTTGAGACCCATAGAACAGTCCAGTATTGGTGGGGAGTAGGTCAAGGCACAATCCTCAAAGAAACAAAACCGTTGAGGTTTCACCAACGGTTGCTAAGCACAGTGGCTGTTAAATTGACTTTTTAGTTGCAGAGTCTCTTCCAGCGACTCTAGTGAACAGGAACTGGAGTTACCTTCGCTACGTTGCAGCCCGTCAGGGGGAAGACATCCCGCCAAGGGAGTTACCAGAGGCCCCGCCGTCACCGGATTAATGCTGTACCGGGCTATTCGGAAGGGTTACACTCCCCGGCCTCCTCGCCTCAGATACGGGTCCCAACACCTTAGGGCCCCTCAGACTCCTCCACCCTTGCGGAACCCAGTCGAAGTCCTGGGCTCCGGGCCTTGGCCGTAGTACCTCACCCCAGGCTTAAGGTGCCTGGGATGGACTCCATCCCTCGCTCCGGACAGGTCAAGGGCACCTGGGCCCGGAACTCTGGAACGCCAGCACCCAGGCTGAAGGTGCCTGGGTGCGGCCGCGTCCTCCAACTCTGAACCCCGAGGTCAGGGCGTCCGCCCCTTTTATCTCCCCTCCCTTTGCGTCACAGTCGGTTCCCCGCCCCGATGTACCGGCGCCAGGAAAGGACAAAAAGGAACAGTCTTGCGGTGCAGGTTCAACTCCGACCCAGGGCGACAACGCCACCTGCAGGCCACAGGGAACCTTGCACCACCAGAATCCTCCAAGAACCACAAAAGGGATTCTCAGATTCCCTAACAATTAGTACATCTGGGTTAAATAACCCAGATGCTCCCCCCCAAATTTAAATACCCGCTACACTCTCCCCCCTGTGATTTGACACTGGTCCCCAGTGTCTGGTCCAAACTCACATCCCACAAAGGTGGTGCATAAGCTTCGCCCAGAGACTAAACCATACAAATTAGCCCTGAATTGTGCCAAGACCTAGAATGGGAAAGGGAAAACATAAAACAGTAGAACTATAAAACTTTCAATAAAACACTTCTGACATTTACACATGCACAATCCTCCCTCTGACTATCTAAGGACCACCCATACTCAGCAGCCTTGACAGATGAATCTCCTGCAGAAGGGAAAAAAACAAACATCCTACCACAATGTGTGTTTTCTTGGAATGAACGGGCCCATCCTTGAAAAGGCCCATTCGTTCCAATGAATATGGTGATGCAAGTGTAAAAATAAAAAAAACAGTCGTTGCGCAGCACTGCCACCTGGTGACAGTGCCACGGTAATGACACTTGGCCAAATCCTCCAGACAACTTTCCTTTTTTTCTTCTCTGTGTCTACACTAACTACACCCCAAAGTCATTATCTTCTTTGCAGTGCAGGGAGAAAGAGGGAGAACAAACAGCAACAGCTCCCATTTCTTCAAAAGAGTAAAACGCCCAAAAAAAAACAAACTAGGGCACAGTCCTTGTGTTCCGGCAAGTTCAGCAATGAACAATGATAGAGCACACAGGAGTCTTTTCCTCCTAAAGGTAGAACTTTGGGTGCGGCAGGAACAGGCGCTTCAAGTGCTTATCGAAAGTCTCCACATTATAATCAATGTTCTCTCCGTCTTTGCGACAAATAAGCACCTTGTCCGCATGGATGTGCCGACCCAACCTCCACTCCGCTTTACAGTCCTTGAACTTCTTAGACACGGGGGATGAGCACGAAAGGTATCGGCGAGCATGGGGCACTTTGAGCTTTTCCCAGACAAACTCATCATACCATCGCTGCCGCAGGACCTCCACTTCAAAAAGCAAGTCCCGGGGTAGGTATGGGTACTCCCACCCATATTCACGGGCAACTCTCTGACAGAAGAGCCGCTGTAGCCGGGCCAAAGGTGGCATTGTGGCACGGTCTCCTTCTCCAGGCTGGACAATGGACTCCGGATGCCGAGGTACTTTAACTACCTCCATTGGCTTGGACCTAGGAGCCCGCAGTAATGAACGTTGCGTTCCCGTCACCGGAACGGATGAAACAGTAGGTGATTCAGATGATGGAAGGGTAGGCAGGAGACCAGATTCCTCCCCGGCCTCCGGGACCTCCACCCGGGGTGTACTATCCCCTGTAGACATGGGCAGATCCCTTGGCGCACGGAGCGCGGGTAATGGCATCTTATCCCAACCCTTGCGGTGAAAGACCTCGTCAATCTCGCCATCATCGCCGGCATCTGACAGCGACTCTAGGTCGGAGGTGTCGTACATTTCCGCGGGCAGGTAATTCCCAGTAGATGTAGAATCACCCTCCCTTACGGGCTCCACCGACAATGGACTCCCGACATCTCCAACCACGCTCTTCCACGACCATAGGATGCTTGTACAAGGCCGACTTTCCTCTTCGGAGGTGGGAGCAGGGAGCTTGTGGTGACCGAAGCAGCATCCTCTGATTTTTCAATCTCAGTCTCTGGGTGGGCACGCTCTTTGCCCTGGTCAGCGCACACAGAAATCTCCGCAAAGGCCTGGATCTCCCCTTCCGGAGTGGCGGTACCTGTGAGGCAGTTGAGGTGGAAGGCTCAGGGCCTTTCTGTGAATGGTTCCACCTCAAAAAGAAACTCCTTGCAGGCCTCACATCGCCCGAATGGCTTCAAGCTGACCACCAGTCCCAAGCAGCCGGGACAGATCACACCGAGGGCCTCTATGTCTCTGCATACATACAGAGCCAAAACGTCCTCGGGGCCTGAGTCTTATTCCTGTATCCGTTATGGAAGCAGCAAAGGAAGTCATCTTCGTGGGGTAAGGAACCGGAATCCACGGGGTACTTGAGGTCATCCCGACTGTCTGCTGCTCCATTGCGCACTGACCAACTCGCGCCAGAATCCCCACGTGACTACTTCCACATGGCCAGACTCTTCCCATAGTCTGCACTTGTTCGCGGGCTTTCCTTTCTCCCCGCCCACGAACTGCGCAGCTATGGTGTGCCTCGTGGCGCGCCTGCCAACATGGCCGACCTACTCGGAACTCCACCGGGCAGCAAAGTCCAAACACAGATGTTCCCAGCTCCATACACGAAACACACATCCCGGACTTACGAGCCCCCACGTGTAGCGGCCTCACCCTCTCTCTCTTCTTTATCTGTTACTCTGGCTCTGGTCTAGGGGTACCTTGGAGGGGAGAGCAAGGTGCGCCACGGCCCATGTCCTCTAGATTACAGCATGTAGAGGTAAAGGCCAGCATCAGATTACTTTCGGGCTGTGAATACGCTCAGAGCCAAGTCTGTTCTGCTGATAACCCCCCTTTGCTCCCAGTAATTGAAGTACCACACACTGAAAAAGGTCCAACACGTATTTATTCCATAACGGCAAACAAATAGTCCTTTGCGAGCAGACAGTTTGAGACCCATAGAACAGTCCAGTATTGGTGGGGAGTAGGTCAAGGCACAATCCTCAAAGAAACTAAACCGTTGAGGTTTCACCAACGGTTGCTAAGCATAGTGGCTGTTAAATGGGCTTTTTAGTTGCAGAGTCTCTTCCAGCGACTCTAGTGAACAGAAACTGGAGTTACCTTCGCTACGTTTGTAGAAAGGGGGGGATTCCGGCGCTCCTAGCGATGTGATGCCTTTAAAATGAATGAAATAGTGGCTCTAATGGCACTTCTAAGTCAATCTGTATATTAAAAAACAAGAGGAGACAGCCATCCTCAGAGGGTGTCCATGTCCTCTGTCAGCAAGAAGTGTAAAAAAGAAGGGGGTGGAGGCGCCAACTAAATAAATACTACTGTAATCATTAATGTAAGTATAGTATATATACTTACAGGTTCACTTGAAAATGATATCCATCGAGGATGGGGGTGTTCTGAGGTCTGTTGGTGCCGCTCTGCTGGCTCTGGCAAAGACTGGTTAGCATGGAGCTTCCTGTCATGTGACATCGCAGAGAAGCCTGTGCAAATGAAAATCGACATCTCCTACACCTCACGGCCGAGGGGAACTTTGCCAGAGCCAGCAGAGCAGCACCAACAGACCTCAGAACACCCCCATCCTCGATGGATATCATTTTTTCAAGTGAACCTGTAAGTATATATACTATACTTACATTAATGATTACAGTAGGATTTATTTAGTTGGCGCCTCCACCCCCTTCTTTTTTACACCTTCGCTACGTTGCAGCCCCTGTCAGGGGGAAGACATCCCTCCAAGGGAGTTACCAGAGGCCCCGCCGTCACCGGATTAATGCTGTACCGGGCTATTCGGAAGGGTTACACTCCCCGGCCTCCTCGCTTCAGATACGGGTCCCAACACCTTAGGGCCCCTCAAACTCCTCCACCCTCGCGGAACCCAGTCGAAGTCCTGGGCTCCAGGCCTTGGCCGTAGTACCTCACCCCAGGCTTAAGGTGCCTGGGATGGACTCCATCCCTCGCTCCGGCCAGGTCAAGGGCACCTGGGCCCGGAATTTCGGAATGCCAGCACCCAGGCTAAAGGTGCCTGGGTGCGGCCGCATCCTCCAACTCTGAACCCCGAGGTCAGGGCGTCCGCCCCTTTTATCTCCTCTCCCTTTGCGTCACAGCGGGTTCCCCGCCCCGCTGTACCGGCGCCAGGAAAGGACAAAAAGGAACAGTCTTGTGGTGCAGGTTCAACTCCGACCCAGGGCAACAACGCCACCTGCAGGCCACAGGGAACCTTGCACCACCAGAGTCCTCCAAGAACCACAAAAGGGATTCTCAGATTCCCTAACAATTAGTACATCTGGGTTAAATAACCCAGATGCTCTCCCCCAAATTTAAATACCCGCTACATATATATATATATATATATATATATATATATATAATATAAATTCTTTTAACCCCAATAATCCCGACAGATGGTCACCTGATAAATGCTCTTTTCCTTTCATGCTCAATTTAAAATGAAAATAAACTTTTGACAGGAATTTACAGGTATAATCAACACTCCAAAACATAGGAGGGTGTGTTTCCACTTCAAAAAGGAGCATTTACAACTGCTGGATCCAACAGTGTACACAATTCTGACAGCTTAAACACCTTCAAGCTTGAATACAACATCAGAACTTGCAGTACTCCCTTTTGCCTTTTTGCGAAGATGTCTTCACTCTAATGGCCTAGCATCATTCATCCCTCTTCCTCTGAGCTCAGGTTGTCCTTGGCCCACATTGGGTTGCCACCTCATCCTTTTAAAACCAAACACATATCAATTACACAAGTTTTATGGCTGATTAAGGTGGTAATTAAACTCACTTGGTGTCTTATCTGCATTAAATTAGCCTCAGAGCCTGTGTAATTCATATGTGTTTGGGTTTAAAGGGATGAGGTGGCAACCCTAGCCCACCCCAGCCTGTGACTGGACAGTACAGTAAAAGCAGAACAGTGATGAAATCATCTCTCTATCACTCTATATTCCTCCTATCAGATGCTTTTTGTCAGGACAGGATTGGTTTCTGGTATTGCTTTTTGTCATAACCTGGCCCCGCTCAACAGTGACTATCCCAACACTTGATATTCCTGATATGTGCCTGCTGTACCATGTACTTGTCTGAGAAAGTATCCTGTTCTCTTTGCACTGCTTCCTTTATGTGAAATTCCTGGTGTTCCTGCCAGTCCCTCTGCTTTCCTATTAGAAACTGACCACACCAAGCAGGAGAGCACACTGTGGTCAGTTCTCTAGCTATGCTGAGAACTCAGTATACTCTCCTCTAAGGAAAAGACTTGTCCTGACACGTCCCCTCTGCCCAGTGTTCCAAAGAGTGTTCCAAACAGAGACAACATGGCACATGCACCAGATGCTTTGCTTTTGCTTTCAGCATCTGTTGAGACCTAACCTTGAGGCCTCATGTACACTACAGCTGCTAAACTAAAGTTTAGGAGCAGTTGGGTGTTTTTTCAGCAGCCCTTGAACTCTTAAGCCCTGTACAAATGATCGGATTTCCTATGGTTTTTAAACCGATGGATTTTTCCATCGGAAAAACGATGAAGCTGACTTCCACCAGTCTTGCCTACACACCATCAGTCAAAAAACCGACCGTTCCAAACGCGGTGACGTAAAACACTCCGATGAGCCGAGAAGAATTAAGTTCAATGCTTCTGAGCATGCGTCGACTTGATTCTTTTTTTTAAATTTTCATATCTTTATTAAACATTTTCCGTTTTCCAACAATACATACATTCCCTCTTTCCCTCCCCCCCTATCTCCCATACAAAAAAATAATTAATCAAAACATCGTTTCACATTAAAACCATTACTATCCAAAACTCCTCTACCCCGATACTTCTTATCTCACCCTCCATTCTACATCTCTCAGCCAGCCACTAATTGACCTAGACCACAATCACACTTCCTTCCTCCAAAACATCCATTCCCTTCTACGACTGCTTTACTTATATTAAATTACAATTTTCTTTTTTTTTTTTTTCTTGCCACGATTCCAGATCTTATCAAATTTTTTAAGGGCTCCTTGTCTAACATAGGTTGTCCTTTCCTTTAGGATAGTTATGTTCATGTTTTGCTCCCAGTCCTTACTAAGGGGGGGGGGGGGGATTGATTGCCATCTCTGTGCAATCAGCCTCCTTGCTTGAAATAAGCATCTTGTTATTACTAACTGAGTGTAGGCATTTGACCCCTCGCCCTTTACCCAGCCCAGTACACATTGTAGGGGTTCCAGCTCTATGTCAACCTCAAAGACTTGCTCAATTGTTCTCACTACCTTCCTCCAATACCGGAATAACTTCGGGCATCGCCAGAACATATGGATTATATCACCGTTTACTCCACCACATCTGGGACAACTGGCATCTGTTCTACGGCCAAAGCGGAAACGTTTATACGGAGTATAATATGCTCTATTTAGCAAAAACAGGTGAGACATCCTCTGCGAGGGAGACAGTGAGACTGACGAAGCAAGTTCCAAAATTATTTTCCACTGTTCGTTAGATAAGTTACCAATATCTCTTTCCCACTTCCTCTTTTGTACCTGACCCTGGGTTCCCCTTAGGCTCCCCTTATGTAAATTTAAGTATATTTTTGTTATTGAGCCCTTAGATGTTTTAGTGTTGATAATTTCTTTTAACAGGGGGGTCTTGCTCCAGGTCATTACTATTCCTTTATATTGTTTTGTTAAGGCATGTCTGATCTGCAAATATTTATAAAAGGATTTATTTGAAAGATTATATTGTTCTTTTAATGTCTGAAAAGTTTTTAATATGCCATCTTGGTACAGCTGGGAGATATATTTAATCCCCTGTCTTTCCCATTCCTTAACTGTCCCCATCTTCTGTACCTCCTTTAAATTATCATTCTCCCATAGGGGGGTATACTCCGTGATGCCATCATATCCCAACGCTATCTTCACTGCTTTCCATATTCTAATCATAAGATCAAGGGTAGGTAATTTCCGTGGGAGAGATCCTGCTTCCATGGCTTCTACCATAGAGTCATGTATAGAATGTTGTAATAATATTCTCTTCCTTATTTCTTCTCCCTGCATGTTACTACCCTTCATGTATTGGATCTGTGCCGCCAAAAAGTAACTAAATGGGTGTGGGAGTGCCACTCCCCCCTCTTGTTTTGTCCTCTGTAGGGTATTTAGTTTTATTCTTGCTACACCTCCTTTCCAAATCAACTCCCTAAACGTAGTGTCTATTTTCTGAAACCATTTATTGTATATACAAACTGGTGAATTTTGTAAGACGTATAGGAGCTGTGGCATCCACACCATTTTTATTAAATTGCAGCGGCCTGCTACTGACAATGGGAGGGATTTCCACACCTTGATTTTCCCTTTATATTTTTTAAGCAGAGGAATCAGATTATCTAAAATATAGTGATTAGGGTCTCTAGATATATACACCCCCAAATATTTAATTTGTGTTATTTGAATTTGTGAAGCCTCTTGCGGGAGTAGGTTTGACAGAGGGTCCACCGGTAGCAGCATGGATTTTCCCCAGTTTATATTAAGGCCTGAAAAACATCCAAAAATCTTTATTTGTTTCATGGCCTTACCAAGGGAGTGCTGTGTATCTCCCAGTAACAAAAGGAGATCATCCGCGTATAATACCACTTTCTCCTCTACCTCACCTCTTATAAATCCTCTTATCTCAGAGTCCGACCTAAGTGCAATCGCAAGGGGCTCGATTGCGAGGGCGAAGAGAAGGGGGGACAAAGGGCACCCCTGTCTCGTTCCCCTCTGCAACCTAAACCTCTCGGAATACACATTGTTCACTTTCACTCTGGCCTCTGGGGTGCTATACAGCATCTTGACCCATTTCATAAAAATAGGGCCGACCCCAAACTCCCTTAAGGCTCTCCATAGATATTGCCACTCTATACTGTCGAAGGCCTTGGCAGCATCCAACAAAACAATTGCTCTTTTTCCATCTTCCTCTGTTGGAATCTGGAGGTTCAGAAAAACTCTTCTTATATTTGTGGAGGTGGCCCTACCTGGTATAAAACCCGATTGATCGGGATGTACCAGTTTCTCAACTTTTTTGTTTAATCTAGCTGCCAAGAGCTTCGACAGTATTTTTATGTCAGTGTTGAGTAAGGAAATAGGTCTATACGAGGCGGTTTCAAGTGGGTCCTTACCCTTTTTGTGGATAACTATTATTGTGGAGTCCATCATAGACGTGGGGAGTTCTCCTTTAGCTAATGAGCAGTTTAAAACCCTGGTGAGTTCCGGGAGTAACTCCTTCCCGAAATACCAGTAGGTCTCTGCTGGGAGGCCGTCCGGTCCTGGGGTTTTATGCCCCGCCATCTCCTGTACGGTCAACTGTAGTTCTTCTAAGGTCAGGGGTTTGTCTAATTCCTCTCTATCCAGCTCAGAGAGCGAGGGCATCACTAGACTTCCAAAAAATTTGTCCAATTCTTCTCTCCTTTCCTCTTGACTTGAACTATACAAGTCTGCATAGAAATCACGGAATCTTTGTGCTATTTCTGATGTTTGGTCGGCCACCCTATCTTCATTTACCCTTATTGCTGGCACCCCTGAGCTAGGTGTGTTAGCTTTAATTAAATGAGCTAGCATCCTGCCTGCACTTTCCCCTTCCGCAAACGCTACTTGTCTTTGAAAAATTTGCTTATTTTCTACTTTCTTCAACATTATTAAACGGTAGTTCTGTTGTGCTTGCATCCATACTCTGGATTTATTATGTGTTGGGTCTTTAATGTATTGCGCTTCTTTTTCGCTTACTAATTCGCTAGCGGTTCTCTCTTCCTGACTGGATTGTCTTTTTAATCTAGATATTTTTTGTATCATTATGCCCCTGAAAAAGGCTTTCAGTGTGTCCCATACCACTTGTTCTGAGGCAGTACCTTGATTTATTTCTATAAATTCCCTAATCTCCATCGATATCTCTTATGTGTCATTCATTAATTCCATCCAATGCGGGTTAATTCTCCCCTCTCTCTGGTACCTTGCTACTCCCGTATCAAGAACAACCAACATTGGGGAATGGTCAGAGAGGCTTCTCGGCATATAGTTCACCTTTTTTATTATTGGTATCGCTTCCTCATTGCCCAATACTAAATCTATTCTTGAGAGCGTGGAGTGTGTCCTGGAGAGGCAGGAATATTGCCGGGCTGCAGGGTTGTGTAATCTCCATATATCCCTCAACCCTATTTCTTCCAAGAATTTGACTAGTCTAACATCTCTTGTTTTATCCTGAAGCAGCTGACTAGGAAATCTGTCTTTATCCCAATCTAGGACCATATTAAAATCGCCCATTACGAGCACCGGTATTCCTGGCCTCTCCAGAACAAACTCCATCAGACTGCCCAATACCGAGGTGTTAAAGGGGGGAGGAATATACAAATTAACCAAAATACAGGTTCTATCTTCTACCTTACAGTGTAAAAAGGCATAGCGCCCTAGTTCGTCGCACCTACTCTGAATACATTTAAACATTATACCAGTTTTAATGAATATGCCTACCCCTCTAGAGTATGAGGTATGGACCGAGTGAAATTGTGTTTGATAGTCTCGCCACCCCAATTGGGGTATAGATATACTCGAGAGATGGGTCTCCTGGAGACATATTATTGAAGAACCATATGTTCTCATCAGTGAGATTACTGCTGCTCTTTTCCCTGGTTCTCCCAATCCCCGGACATTCCATGAACATATTGTTACATTTTTCACTTGGGCTCTACTATTCATTCATATGCAGTGAAGAATACCCAAATTTTATAGTGGATCCTTTAGTTACTAAAACGTGCCTATATTCTTCTTCTTTTAATATTTTCTTTATGTGATTTCTTTGTGTAAGTGTCATCGTAGTTCTACCACTCCGTATCCCCCATACATACCCACACCCTCTCTCAAATACCCTTCTCACCGCCTTCCGTGGCTTGGGTTGGGGCTTCCTATTGTGACCCTCTCTAACTTTTTTCAACAACCATTCACCCTGCCAGTGTTTGAAATCTTTCTCACTCCCTCTCCCACCCTCCCTCCCTCCCCTCCAAAACAAAATACATCTATACCCCTATGGGGGTTTCTCATACCCCCATGTCTCATACACCCAATACTTAATGAAATACCTTGCTTACCCTTTAACTTAAGGAGTTCCACGCATCTCCCCCTTATAGAAGGGGGCAATATGCGTCTCCCTCCCTTCAGTTTGATCTCACCCCTTATACCCCTCTCCCCCACCCCCCGTATCTCCCTCATGCCGTCCCAAAAAAAAAAAAGGTGAAAAAAAATTCAATGCATTTTAAATTGTGCTACTTATCCCCAATTACTTCTATACGTGTCTACTCATCTCTTCCCCTTCACTTCCCCTTCACCTCCCCCACAGCCACTGGGGTTACCCCCAGAGTGGGAGAGGGGGAGAGAAGGCAAAGGAAAAAAAAGAAAAATTGTTCAAGAATTTCCCCAAAAAAAAACAAAAAAAAAAACCTGTGTATAAAATATGAAACACACAAAAAAAAAAAAAAAAGATTTTTTTTTGAGAAAAATGTAACAATCAACTATCCATGTCCTGTCTTCTATGTGGATTCTTTATAAGATTGTAACCACTCCGTCGCTTCCTCAGGCGTATCAAAGAACTTTGTTCCTTCTGTTGCATTCACCCTTAATCTTGCAGGGTATAATAGTGCGTATGTAGTTTTTATCTGTTGTAGCTTGCGCTTTATTTCTCCGAACCTGGCTCTTTTCTTTTGTAATTCCGGTGAGAAGTCTGGATATATAGATATCCTGAATCCATTATATAGAATGTTGCCCAGTTCTCTAGATTTCTGGATGATTAACATTTTGTCTTTATAGTAGAACATTTTAACTAGAAGGGGGCGGGGGGGGCACCCGATCTAAGAGGTCTAGCTGGAACCCTATGCGCTCTTTCAATCGCTAGAAACGGGGAAAAGACTTCCTGGCCAAATGTTTCTTTAAGCCATTTTTCCACAAATGCTACTGGGTCTGCTCCTTCGCTCTGCTCCGGAAGACCCACAATTCTAATATTCTTCCTCCTCATTCTATTTTCGATTTCATCCATCTTCAACTCTTGTTTGACCATTTGTTCCCTTATCTCTCTCATTTCTCTTCTAAGGGGGGCTAGTTCATCCTCCACGAGGCTGACCCTCACCTCCAAGGCTGTTGTTCTCTCATTTGCTTTTTGCAAGTCATGTCTAGCTAAAGACAATTCTTCCTGTATAGAGCTAAGCTGGATAGTTACTTCGCTTAAAGAGGTTTTGCAAAAGTTAATTGCTGCCAACACCTCCTTTAATGATGGCTCTGTGTCCCCCTCTCTTCCGCCCTCAGCAAGGAGTCCAAGTGTCCCTTTTTTCTCGTTGGTCCCCGAGAGTCTCCTCTCCGTCTCACTTGCCTCTAAGAGTGTCTGTGCTTGTCCCTGGCTTTTCCTTATCCCTGTGGCTCCAGGTTGTAGCTTAGGCTGTGGTTGCTGATTATTTTTTGGGGGAGTCTGTACTAAGGGTTGGTCCGGATTATGGGAGTATCTTCCTAGCTTCGCTGCCGCCTGGCTTGCTGCTATACTTGCTTTTGTGGTTCTTTGTGTTGCCATTATGAGGCCTGGATTACTACCAAGGGTTTTATATTTTCCTGCTGTTTTTACCCTACCCGCTATATCACAGCTAGATTGTAGAGGAAAAAAAAAAAAAAAAGTCTTCCCCTTTCCTTTCCTTTAAGAAAGCTCTGCAGTTCTCTAGCCAAAGGCTATATCCCCCTTAATAGGATTAAATGTCAATATGAGAATAAACAATAATAACATGTTGGAAGTCTCTCACCCATCCGACGGATTAGTCTCCCGGGATGTGGAGGTGGCAGTTGTAAAAAAAAAAGAAAGCAGGAGATCTCTCTGGCCTCTGGAGGTGGTGTGTGGGGGAGGGTCGCTTGAAGCCCCCACAGAGCCGGCACAGCGAAGCAGTGGTGGACCCTTGATGCGCTGGGTGGGGGGGGGTCGGGGATCACAATCGCCCCCCCCTGCCTACTAGGGGAGGCAGGGAGTTCCTCTGGGCTGCTTGCTGCTTTTCCTGCGGGGGGGGACCTCTCTCACCGGCGTCCACTTCCCGACTACCAATGGGCTCCTCGGACTCTTCGGTATGAGATGGTAAAATATTGCAGCTCAGCCCCGATTTCCCTCACCCCCACGTTGGTACACATACGCCGCTCGAGCACCGCTCCAGCGCCTCAGTTCTTCCGCATCTCGGGCCGCCTTCACTTCCTGGTTAGGACGTCATGTGTTCCACGCTGGCGGTTCTGGGAGATGTAGGCAGAGGAGTCTCGTCACATCCAACAGACATGGGCAGTTTCTCTACCCGCATTACACCTCGCACGCTGCTTTTTCCGGCATGATGGCCATGAGATACGAGCGGAGGGGGAGAGACGTCCGCCTACCACTCTCACATCCTGGTCACGACTTGATTCTGAGCGTGCGTGGGTTTTTTAACCGATGGACTTGCCCATAGACGATCGGAATTTGCTATCGGTTTTTTATCCATCGGAAAAATTTAAAACATGTTCTATTTTTTGACACCGATGGAAAAAAGACCGATGGGGTCCATACACGATCGGTTTGTCCGATGAAAAAAATCCATCGGACTGTTTTCATCGGTAAAACCGATCGTGTATACGCAGCTTTAATGTTATGTTATCTTTACACTCAGTCCTGGGTTTAGAGGCAGTTGAGGTTACAGATTGAGGTTTTTTTTAAAGCAGAAAAATCGCATTCAGGACTGTAGTTCACTGGAATTTCAAACACCAAATGCTTGTAACCTCATGTAACCGTGGTCCACTGCATTTATGCATGTAGCGGCCTCACCCCATCTCCTTTGTCTAGGGGTATGTCACACGACAGGGTGAGATGCGCTACGGCCCATGTCCTCCCCATAGCTGTGGGTGAGGTGAAGGCCAGCACCAGATATTTCCTCTGGCCTGTGTGCTTTTGTCTAGAATACAGTCCTGCTGTGTCAACACTTCCCTCTGCTCCCATTAACCAGAGTTCCACACACCGATCACAGTCCAACTCTTGCTTTATTGTACATCTCACAATAAACAGTGCTTCAGTAGCCATCTGGTTGCGACTTGATAACATTTTGATACGGGGAATGAGCAGGTCGAGGCACTATCCTGGTTATTAGCTAAACCACTGCGATCTCGCCAGCGGTTACTATAGCATTTAGCTAGAAATGACTTAGAATCTGAGAGTCTCTACCAGCGACTCAAGAGAACGTAGATGGGAGTACCTTCGCTGCGTTGCGGCCCCTATCAGGGGAAGATGTCCCTCCAAGGGAGTTACCACAGGCCCATCCGTCACTGGGTTGATGCTGTTCCAGACTCTCCGGACGGGTAACCTCTCCGGCCTCCTCACCTCAGACATGGGCCCCATCCACCTCAGGGACCCTCGGACGTCTCCACCCTCGCGGGATCCAGTCGAAGTCACTGGACCCCAGGCCTCCTAGTTTAGTACCTCACCCCAGGCTGAAGGTGCCTGGGATGGACTCCAACTCCATTCCGGTCAGGCCTAGGGCGCCTGGGCCGGAATCCAGAACCACCGCACCCAGGCCTAAGGTGCCTGGGCGCGTGAAGAAGATCCTCCTGAAGACCTCGTGGTTAGGGCGTCTCCCCCTTTTATCTCCTCCCATTGACACCACGGCAGGTTCCCCGCCCTCGCCGTACCATCTCCAGAAAGGGACAAAAAGGGTAGCACTGTAATGGCAAATCTACCTTGAGCCTCCAGGTACCCCGCCACCCAGAGGCCAAGGAGATTATTACACCATCCAATCCTCCACGAACACAAGTGGTCCACTATTCCCATACTTACACACCTGGGTGTCCCACCTCAATTTAGAGACCCCGCTACATGCACATTTGCGTTTATAAGTGTTTTTAAAGGTGAAACGTTTTCTGCTACTTTTTGAATTTATAAAATTTCTGAATTTCACCACATGTTGTTGCCTGCATCAATGGATGAGTACTCGGGTCCTCTCGTGCAATTTTCTAAATTTTTGGATCCTCAGCAACAGCAACATCAGGAGTATTTCTTCACACATGCTCATAATGGGATCCATAGTGAAAACACAAAAAATACGACAGCTATCTACAAGCACACTGATCTCTCTACTGCTGCTCTGTCTTCTCTCACAGAATGGCTGAAAATAGTTAATAATTTACAGTTTTTTCATGCATCGTGGGCATTTGGGAGGGTCTCCTGAAGTTATCTTTAAAAAACTTCCTTACCTCAAATGCTCATAACTGCTGCTAAACTCGCATAAAATCGGTATGTAACCTTTTTCCCAGTTGGTTACCAGCTGTCAAGTTTCCAGCATTCAGAAGAGGTTTTCAGCTGCCCTGTGTACATGAGCCCTAAGTTGGCCATACACATTTATATCACAGCTGATAACAGTGTAAATAGGAAATGCTGGTTATCGGCATTCCTCTCCTCACCCTGACAGTGCGTGAGGAGAGCCGATAAGTGGCTTTTCTCAGTGGGGACATCTGCACTAATAATAAGTGCCCTGATAATCAGTGCCGCCCCACCAGTAATGCCCACCAGTGCGCACTAGTGATTCCAATCAGTGCCCATCAGTGCTGCCTTTCAGTGCCCATCAGTGATGCCTGTTAGTGCCCATCAGTGCCTCCTCATAAGTGCTGCCTATCAGTGCCCATCATTGCCACCTATCAGTACCACTTATCATCGCCAATAATTTGTGCCCATCAGTGCTGCATATCAGTGCTGCATATTAGTGCCTCGTCATCAGTGCCCATCAGTTGACCTCATCAATGGCGCCTCATCAGTACCCCTCAGTGCAGCCTATCAGTGCCCGTCAGTGCAGCCTCATCAGCGCACATCATTCAAGGAGAATTGCTTATTTAGAATTTTTTTTAAACAGAAACAATAAAAACCCAGTGGTGATTACAAACAGTGCCTTGAAAAAGTATCCATACCCCTTGAAATTTTCCACATCTTGTCATGTTGCAACCAAAAACATAAATGTATTTTATTGTAATTTTATGTGATAGACCAACACAAAGTGCTACATAATTGTGAAGTAGAAGGAAAATGATAAGTGATTTACATAATTTTTTACAACTAAATATCTGAAAAGTGTTTCGAAAGTAAACATCGCGGCCATGTTTGTGTAGTCGGCGGCGGACTACACAAACTTGGCCGCGATGTTTACTTCCAAAATATCCACTCAAACATGGCCGCCGTAATGCTTTCACATTGCGGACTACAAGAAAATTGCCGCTAATTAGATCTAATACACTTTATTATTTATAGACACTTCTAGTAACCAATTACATCCCCTGATGAAGTCACGTGACCGTGACGCCACGCGTAGGGATGGCAATAGGAACTAGAAGTGACGCCAGCAGACGAGCTCGCTGCTCGTGGATATATGTCTTGTATTGCACAGTATTTGTGAGTACCTCTCTTATCACGATTTTAAAGGATTAATAAATATCGTTGTTTAAATATACTACACTAATTGGTACCTTCCCTCTTCATTCACACTTCCCTATGTACATGAGATACTCCACCTATGAGAGACCATATAGTACCCTGGCACCGAACACTTGGAGACTACTACCTTGGGCATACAGCGTGTGGAACCCTTCTACCAGCGCAACCCCAGAGGAGCATAGAGCACTTTTATATGCTGTTGCCTCACTGTCCTCAGGTAAGAGGCCATCTGCACTAGTGTGTACCTCCACGGAAGTGTGCCTGCACAGTAAGGAGAATAAACAGCCCTATCACACACTTCCCCTCTTTGGCCCCAGCTGCACTTTGCACAAGAATAAGAACAGACTTTTGGATTCACAGACTGCTATTTTGCATCTTGCACATTTGAAGTTGCATGTTATGCATTTTGGAATTTTCTAATCGTTTGCACAATTTAGTTGCTATTTTGCACATGTGAAGTCGCATGTTATATATTTTTTATTTATTTTTTGCATTTTTTCTGCATTTTTTTTGCACATCGAAGTCGCATGGTCTGCAATTTTTTGGGGATTATATTTGCACTTTATTGATCTTTTTTGCACTTTAGCATCATTGCACTTTGCCTTCATCTTTTAACTTTTTTACACTTATTTGTTACGTTTAGTACTTGCACTATTGGCACGCAGTTCGCTGCACGTTTAATACATTTTTTTCAGTTGAATAAGTCATTTTATGTCTATATATTCTGCTATTTGCACATTTTGTTATTTGCACAGTGTTATTTAGGAATCTTATTGTCTAAACAGCGCAGCATCACCCTTCTACTTAATTAATTTCCCTTTGGGTACGGTGTGACCCTTCCGTTGCTTGCAGCAGTTTACCACAAGCTAGCTATTTCTATAGTAGCGCGGGAATACACATATACCTTATGCTTTGATCGAAACCATTCCATTGTAACTCTGGCTGTATATTTAGGGTCATTGTCCTGCTGGAAGCTCAACCTTCGTCTCAGTCTCAAGTCTTTTGCAGACTCTGAAGCCCCGTACACACGATCGGTTTGACTGATGAAAACCGTCCGATGGATGGTTTTCATCAGACCAACCGATCGTGTATGGTACCCATCGGTCTTTTTTCCATCGGTTTTAAAAAACTCACGCATGCTTAGAATCAAGTCGACGCATGCTCAGAAGCATTGAACTTCATTTTTCTCGGCTCATCGGAGTGTTTTACGTCACCGCGTTTGGAACGGTCGGTTTTTTGACTGATGGTGTGTGGGCAAGACTGATGGAAAACAGTTTCATCGGATATCCGATGGACAAATCCAACGGATGAAAATCCATAGGTTATCCGATCGTGTGTACAGGGCTTAACAGGTTTTCTTCTAAGATTGCCCTGTATTTGGCTCAATCCATCTTCCCATCAACTTTGACCAGCTTCCCTGTCCCTGAAAAGAACCCCCACAATATGATGCTGCCACCACTATGTTTCACAGTGGGAATGGTGTGTTCAGGGTGATGTGCAGTGTTAGTTTTCCACCACACATAGAGTTTTGCTTTTAGGCCAAAAAGTTAAATATTGGTCTCATTTGACCAGAGCACCTTCTTCCACATGTTTGCTGTGTCCTCCAGATGGCTTCTCGCAAACTACAAACAGGACTTTTTATGGCTTTTGTTTAACAATGGTTTTCTTCTTGCCACTCTTCCATAAAGGCCAGATTTGTGGAGTGCACGACTAATAGTTGTCCTGTGGACAGATTCTCCCACCTGAGCTGTGAATCTCTGCAGCTCCTCCAGAGTTACCATGGGCCTCTTGGCTGGTTCTCTGATTAATGCTCTCCTTGCCTGGCCTGTCAGTTTAGGTGGATGGCCATGTCTTGGTAGGTTTGCAGTTGTGCTATATTCTTTCCATTTTCGGATGATGGATTGAACAGTGCTCCGGGAGATGTTCAAAGCTTGGGATGTTTTTTTATAACCTAACTAGGACACTGACACCAATGGGCTCTTGTAAAGATTCTCTGGCCTGAGCTGTGAATCTCTGCAGCTCCTCCAGAGATACCATGGGCCTCTTGGCTGGTTCTCTGATTAATGCTCTCCTTGCCTGGCCTGTCAGTTTAGGTGGATGGCCATGTCTTGATAGGTTTGCAGTTGTGCTATATTCTTTCCATTTTTGGATGATGGATTGAACAGTGCTCCGTGAGATGTTCAAAGCTTGGGATGTTTTTTATAACCTAACTAGGACTCTGACACCATCGGGCTCTTGTAAAGAAAAGGCTCGTAGCTTTGGATTACAGCCAGGAGCAGAGAGATATATTTTAACAACATGCGATTGTTCCCTAGTGTCAGGCTGACCCTTGGGAAATGTGAGTGTAATTTAACTGAGTTTTAAACAAATAAACCTTTTTTAAAAAAAAACAGTTCAGGCTATAAAGATTTCTCTTCTTTCTTTCCCATAATTATCTGCTGTTCTCTACGGGAGAGAAGCTGACGGATGGATATGGTGGAAATCAGCAGAGTAAAAAGTGGATCTTCCTAATTATACAGACACCGCGTTATTGCTGGTTTATAATCTGACCAGCCACAGTCTCTGGTCAGTCATTTTAAGACTTTATTGATGAAGGAGTACATTAGATATTTGAACACATGATTTGTTGGATCACGTTTTTTTTTTGTTGAATATTGAAATTTGGATTTTGTTTGGTGGCACACACGCATTTAAAGATATTTACTTTTTTTTGTGTGTTTTCCTTGGACTTTTGTAACTTAGGACATTTTATTATTTTTTTTGTTTTTGTTTTTTACTTTTCAAAATATGTTCACATAAGCACTTTTTTTGCCAATAAATCTTCGTATTGTATATCGTGGTGACACATATATAGATTGACACACATAGGGATTGATTTACTAAAGGAAAATCCACTTTGCACTTGAAAGTGCACTGAAAGTGCACATGGAAGTGCAGATGCTGTAGATCTGAGGGGGACATGCAAGGAAAATAAAAAACAGCATTTTAGCTTGCACATGATTAGATGATAAAATCAGCAGAGCTTCCCCTAATTTCAGAGCTTCCCCTCAGATTTACAGCGATCTACAGCGACTGCACTTCCATGTGCACTTTCAAGTGCAAAGTGGATTTTCCTTTAGTAAATCAACCCCATAGTATAATCGCACTTGCACTTTATTTCTCTATAGACACATATAGAGTGTGCTCTAACTTGCACTTTATCATTATGCACTATAAATATTTAATAGCAGTAGAATATTTATAGGAAGGTGCTGGTATATATATATATATATATATATATATATATATATATATAAAATAATTAGGAGTCCATAATTGTTGATTTTAAGAATGGTTCATGCAATTGTGGATTTTCTATAGATTTGCGCTATTTAAAAAAAAAAATATTTCCTAATAGTGATTTACTAGGATTGAGGCTGGGTTCACACTGATACGACACGACATTCATCCAACTTTCATCCTACTTTGCTCTGTGACATCAGTCCTACATTGATCCTACATCGGTCCGACATCCATCCGACATTCATGAACAGGATACTACTTTGATCCGACATTGTGCTAGTCTGACTTGTCCTTTGACCAATCAAAACAATCCCAGGGTGAGATAAATTCCTTTTACTGCTGCTGTAATCACCATGTCGGATGTCAAATGTCGGATGGTTAGGACAAGGATCCTACTTTGATCCGACTTCAATGATATTCAATGGGCTGAAGTAGGATCAAAGTCGGACCAAAGTAGTACAGGGAGCATTTTCAAAGTCGGACCGACATGTGTCGGACCAGTTAAGACGGCTCCCATAGGGAAACATTGATTTTCACACATCATGCGACATGAGCTCCTAATGTCGGAGCGTTTGTCGGACCAGTGTGAACCAGGCCTGAGTAGCAGCACTCTCACCTGAAATCCATAATTATTCAGCAGGTTCTGTGGCGCTGATTCCCTTTTTTTTCCTTTTGTGGTTTATCTTTTTCCCCCATGTTTCCCACAGGTACAGCAGCCCACTCAAATGTGCCCGCACAGACCCACTACAGTGTGAACCTAGCCTTAAACCAGTAGGAAATACGTGTTATAAAAAGATACATACATGTGAGGTAGTAAGAGGTTGTGAAAAATTACCCTCCCCAAACAGGATAGTGCGCTAAACCTGTAGGTAAATAAAAGAGTGGAAGAGTGGGTTTGATAATAAAACTGACAGTGCCTCCACCCAGGATAGGGCCTGTGGGAACAGAGGGGATTACCTTCTTGGGAAATTAACCAGTAATCTAATCAAAAGTAATTGGGAGCAGAACTACTGCAACCCACATTTAACATTAACCACAAGTACATAAATATATAGTTGCATACCAGCATGTAAATAATACAAGTGTAGCAATACCCCCCTGGGGGCCGCTGGTTTAAGATTTTGGGCCTGCCGTTACCTTACTGTTCACCACGTCTGTCCTAGGGGTCTTCCTTCAAGAGTTGTTCACAAATGTCTGCACCAAACACTGATGCCGTGTACACACGATCGATTTTTTCGACGGTGAAAACACCGTTGAGAAAATCGACGTGAAAAACGAGGAACAGCTTGTTCCCCTACACACGGCCGTTTTAAATGATTTTTTTTCTTGGTCGAAAAAAACAACCGTGTGTGGGCTCCCCGGCAGTGTTTCCCTATTACGGGAATCACGACGAGAAAAATTAGAGCATGTTCTAATTTTTCTCGTCGTGATTAATGCAGTTTTTCCCATCGGGAAAAATGACAAAAAGCCCACACACGGTTGTTTTTCTCGTCCAAAAGAAAAAATGAAATTTTTCCCGACGGGAAAAATGATCGTGTGTACGCGGCATTAGTCTCTTTTTCTAAAGCAGTGGTTCTCAACTCCTGTCCTCAGGACCCACTAAGGCCTGGTTCACACTGGGGCGACAAACGCTCCGACATTGGGAGCTCATGTCGCATGACGTGTGAAAATCAATGTTTCCCTATGGGAGCCGTCTTAACTGGTCCGACACATGTCGGTCCGACTTTGAGAATGCTCCCTGTACTACTTTGGTCCGACTTTGATCCGACTTCAGCCCATTGACTATCATTGAAGTCGGATCAAAGTCGGACCGCAGTCTTGCATGGTCCGACTTTGGCATGCGACTTGTGCTCTGCTGCTCTTGAGGGGGAACTCCAGGCCAAATTTTAAATAAAAAACCGGCGTGGGTTCCCCTCCAGGAGCATACCAGGCCCTTGGGTCTGGTCTGGATTTGAACGGGCACCCCTACGCCGAAAAAACGGCGTGGGGGGTCCCCCCAAAATCCAAACCAGACCCTTATCCGAGCACACAACCTGGCAGGCCGCAGGGGAGGAGGGGGGAACGAGAGAGCGGCCCCCCTCCCTCCTGAACCGTACCAGGCCGCATGCCCTCAACATGGGGGGTTTGGTGCTCTGGGGCAGGGGGGCGACCTGTGGCCCCCCCCACCCCAGAGCACCCTGCCCCCATGTTGATGAGGACAGGGCCTCTTCCCGACAACCCTGGCCGTTTGTTGTCGGGGTCTGCGGGCAGGGGGCTTATCGGAATCCGGGAGCCCCCTTCAATAAGGGGGCCCCCGGATCCCGGCCCCCCACCCTATGTGAATGAGTATTGGGTACATCGTACCCCTACCCATTCACCTGGTGGAAAAAAATTGCAATAAAAAAACACTACACAGGTTTTTAAAGTAATTTATTACACAGCTCCGGGGGTCTTCTTCCGACTTCCGGGGGTCTTTTCCGATTTCGGGGGTCTCCGGTGTCGTCTCCGCGCTCTCCGGTTCTTTCTTCCGCCGGGCCTCCGCTAACTTCTTTTTAGCTCTCTTGCTAACAGAGGCCCGGTCTTCCCGTTGTCTCGTCCGGCTCTCCGTTGTCCTTCTGCCGGCCCCTCCACTAACTTCTTTAGCTTTTTCGCTAGTGGAGGGGCCGGGCTTCCCGTCGCCGTCGGCGTCTTCTTCCCTCTTCTCCTCCTCGATGTTGACGCGTCGCTTCCTCCCGCTGTAATACTGGCTCTCCGCTCCGCTCCGCATTAATATAGGCTTCTCATGACGTCACAGTCACATGTTCCCATGACGTCACAGTCACATGCTCCGGGGCCATGTGCCCCGGAACATGTGACTGTGACATCATGAGAAGCCTATATTAATGCGGAGCGGAGCGGAGAGCCAGTATTACAGCGGGAGGAAGCGACGCGTCAACATCGAGGAGGAGAAGAGGGAAGAAGAAGCCGACGGCGACGACGGGAAGACCGACCCCTCCGTTAGCAAAAGAGCTTAAAAGAAGTTAGCGGAGGCCCGACGGAAGAAAGAACCGGAGAGCGGGAGACGACACCGGAGACCCCCGAAGTCGGAAAAGACCCCCGGAAGTCGGAAGAAGAGCGCCGGAGTCGGAAGAAGACCCCCGGAGCTGTGTAATAAATTACTTTAAAAACCTGTGTAGTGTTTTTTTATTGCAATTTTTTTCCACCAGGTGAATGGGTAGGGGTACGATGTACCCCATACTCATTCACATAGGGTGGGGGGGCCGGGATCCGGGGGCTCCCTTATTGAAGGGGGCTCCCGGATTCCGATAAGCCCCCCGCCCACAGACCCCGACAACCAACGGCCAGGGTTGTCGGGAAGAGGCCCTGTCCTCATCAACATGGGGGCAGGGTGCTCTGGGGTGGGGGGGCCGCAGGTCGCCCCCCTGCCCCAGAGCACCAAACCCCCCATGTTGAGGGCATGTGGCCTGGTATGGTTCAGGAGGGAGGGGGGGCCACTCTCTCATCCCCCCCTCTTCCCCTGCGGCCTGCCAGGTTGCGTGCTCGGATAAGGGTCTGGTTTGGATTTTGGGGGGACCCCCACGCCGTTTTTTTGGCGTAGGGGTGCCCGTTCAAATCCAGACCAGACCCAAGGGCCTGGTATGCCTCTGGAGGGGAACCCACGCCGTTTTTTTTTTTATTTTAAATTTGGCCTGGAGTTCCCCCTCAAGATTCATACCAAACACAGTGCCTGATATTGGCGGGGATCCAAGTCGGATCCCCGTTCATTGAAAGTCGGACATATGTCGGCTTCATGTCGCAGGGCAAAGTCGGATCCAAAGTAGGACGGATGTCGTGTCGCACTAGTGTGAACCCAGCCTAAGGCTGGGTTCACACTGATACGACACGACATTCATCCGACTTTCATCCTACTTTGCTCTGCGACATCAGTCCTACATTGATCCTACATTGGTCCGACATCCATCCGACATTCATGAACAGGATACTACTTTGATCTGACATTGTGCTAGTCTGACTTGTCCTTTGACCAATCAAAACAATCCCAGGGTGAGATAAATTCCTTTTACTGCTGCTGTAATCACCATGTCGGATGTCAAATGTCGGATGGTTAGGACAAGGATCCTACTTTGATCCGACTTCAATGATATTCAATGGGCTGAAGTAGGATCAAAGTCGGACAGAAGTAGTACAGGGAGCATTTTTAATGTCGGACCGACTTGTGTCGGACCAGTTAAGACGGCTCTCATAGGGAAACATTGATTTTCACACGTCATGCGACATGAGCTCCTAATGTCGGAGCGTTTGTCGGACAAGTGTGAACCAGGCCTTACAGGCCAGATTTTAATTATTACCTTGGTGAGATGCAGACTAGAATACTGCAATCCCTGAGCAGCAAATTATATCACCTGTGATGCATTTCAGTTATCTTGCAAACCTGGCCTGTTGGTGGGCCCTGAGGACTGGAGTTGAGAACCACTGTTCTAAAGGGTTTAATTAAAGAACTTCCAGACAGAGGGATGGAGGGTTGGGGGAGATTCAGGTACCTTACTTTTGCGGATCACGGGTACTTTATTTAATCCAGAGGACAAACAGCGTCCACACTGGATCTAGCCACCACCGGATAGGCCTCTCTTACTGACCTAGCAGCCGGTGCGAGCTCGTTCAAAAGTCTCTGCCACAGACTTAGGTTTTCAGAACTTTATCAAGTGAGTGATTACACAACACACAGTGCCAGGATCTTTCAGCCAGCCGGCAGCACTGTGAGGTAGATTTTTATCCGGATGCGTCCTCCAATTGAGCCCTCAATTGTTCAGTCCCTTCCCGCAGGCAAGGAGACACAGGACCATCCCCGGATCAGTAGGCCCCAGAAACTCCTGGGCCTACTCTCAGTAGCGGAGCCTCGGGTCTGCAGGCCCAGAGGCAGAAAAACTGCTAACACATCCCTGAGGCCAGGAGGGCCGTCAGGTCAGGATTAGAAGACCCCAGAAAACGGTGTCTGCTCCTTAAGTACCCTCTCCCAGAATGCACAGCGGGTCACCACTCCCACTGCGCTGTTTCTGGGAAAGGAATACCCAATGCATCCAGCCTACTGCATTTCCAACCCTGACCTGTGGTTACAACGACACCTACAGTCAGGTGGAAAATGTGCAACCCAGCTGAACTGGAACAGAGACCAATAATTTGGTACAATTATTCTGAGCTAAACGACAGCTCAGACAACTAAATTTACACTAACGCCTACCCAATAGGAGCAGGGCGCTACACAAGCTTTAAATAGGAAAAAGACTAATAACAGTACATGCAATGTACAAACAGGTATTTTCAGCAAAGGGCCCGATAGGAGTCCTGGAGGAATTGTGGAATTGTGCACCTATACTTGGGTATATATACAGTAGTAATTAGCGATACCTCCAGCTGAATGTTTCCGCAGGGGCTCCCGAGGATGATCACAATGTGGATTTTGTTTTGGAGACCTGAAGACAAGTGCAGTTGGAGATCCTCCAACTGTTTTCCAACCAGCCTGGAAAGCAACTTATCACAGCTGGTGGTAAGCAGAGTCCCAGGAGTAAAAATTAAAGGTGAAGTAAAGAACACTTGGAGAATTTTTTTTTTATAAATGGGAGATTTTTTTTTAGAAAACATAAGCAGGGGAAGGTGGTTAAAATTAATACAGGGGGTTGACAAATCTACTAGGGATTATCCTTTGTAAATATAGGTCGTAGCAGATTCCCAGTTCCCCGCTGCACTGAGGGGCTTAATCTGTCAAACCTTACATCACAACTGTGTTCTGTAGTAAAGTAGGAGCTGGTGGGATGAACCACAGCTCCTGAGGCGTATGTGCAGGACTGACAGCTCTTTTTTGTTTTGAATAGAGTACAAAAAGGTTAAAACCCCTGCTTATAGTGTGTTGTCTGTGTCCTGTTGGGAAGATTTTAGATTTTCCTTGAATTACCTTCCCAGAGATGCAATAGGAAGTAAAGGGAAATCTGTGCAAAGTAAGGGGAAATTTTCTCTTAGTTGCCACTATAATGCCGCGTACACACGATCGATTTTTTCGACGGTGAAAACACCGTCGAGAAAATCGACGTGAAAAACGAGGAACAGCTTGTTCCCCCCACACACGGCCATTTGAAATTACATTTTTTTTTTTGGTCGAAAAAAAACGACCGTGTGTGGGCTCCCCGGCAGTGTTTCCCTATGGGAAAACTGCCGCGGAAAAAAAACGACGGGAATCACGACGAGAAAAATTAGAGCATGTTCTAATTTTTCTCGTCGTGATTAATGCTGTTTTTCCCGTCGAGAAAAACGACAAAAAGCCCACAGACGATCGTTTTTCTCGTCCAAAGGAAAAAAAAAATATTTTCTCGACGGGAAAAATGGTCGTGTGTACGCGGCATAACAGGTGTCCCCATTGGAAGATTTACCCTCATCTCTTGTTCCAATGACAACTCTAACTTTAGGTTTCGTACATTGGTCAGCAGGCCAAAAAGATAAAGTGAATCTCCCCGGTGGAGGCATAGACAGGATAAAAGCCTGACAGGATTCTAAACCTTTCCTACCATATCCAAAAATAAAATCTAAAGTTTGGGCTATTCATCCAATTCTAGGGATGCTGAGAGTGCTGATTTAAGGGTGACATGTAATGCCGCGTACACACGAACGGATTTTCCATTGGAAAAACATCGGATGGTTTTTCCGACGGAATTCCATTCAAGCTTGGCTTGCATACACACGGTCACTCCAAATTCTGACCGTCAAAAACGCAGTGACGTAGAACACTATGACGAGCCGAGAAAACATAAGTTCAATGCTTCCGAGCATGCGTCGAATTGTTTCCGAGCATGCATATTTTTTTCCTATTGGAATTCCATACAGACGAACTGATTTTCCGATAGGATTTTTTTCCGTCGGAAAAATAGAGAACATGTTCTCTATCTAAGTCCGTCGGAATTTCCGATGGAAAAAGTCCAATGGGGCATACACACGGTCGGAATATCCGATTAAAAACTCCCATCTGACTTTTTCCATCGGAAATTCCGACCGTGTGTACGTGGCATAAGAGTATTTAGAGACAATGAATGGGTGGCGAGATGGAGGAAAGAGTTCTTATGATATACCGTATTTATCTGCGTATAACACGCACTTTTTTCCCCTTAAAATCAGGGGAAAATCGTGGGTGCGTGTTATACGCCGATCCTCCGCTGAAACAAACGAGAGGAGCCAAGATACACAAAGCCCGAAGTACATGCGGCTCCTCTCGCAGTCCCGCCCACCTCCACTGATTGCGCCGCTGACATACAGAAAGCCGAGTGTACTTCGGCTAGTCTCGGCTCCTCTCGCAGTCCCGCCCCTGACTGGGAGAAGAGCCGAGTCTAGCTGAAGTACACTTGGCTTTCTGTATGTCAGCGGCGCAATCAGTGGAGGTGGGCGGGACTGCGAGAGGAGGAAAAGAGCAAAAGAAAGACAGGTAGGGAAATGTACAGTAAATAAAAGGTGACGTATCTGTTCCTCAAGCAGATCATTGCCAACTTTCTATATTGGAGTTCCATCACTGTTAGTACATAAAGCTGTGCAGCATAGAACTGAATTGCTATTGTTATAAGTGAGGATTACAATTCTAAATATTGAAGTGTTTTAGAAGAGAACAGTGTAGCACCCTACCCCAATGGTGGGGACGCTATTCTAAAATTTAAGGGTGTCTGAGCCCATAGTTGGGCTCAGACTGTCGATTTGTACAAATTTGCCTCTGTTCTGGTTGTGGTTTGCTTGATAGTAGTTTCCCTTATTGCCTGTAGGTGGCGTTACCACCACGGGCACCTGTTGGAACACAGGCAAACCATGGTGCATTGAGTGACCCTTCTCGGCAGCGGTGCAGTGGGAGTGGTCGACCCGCTGTGCCTGCTGGGAGGGGATACTTAAGGGGCAGACACCATTGCTCGGGGTTCGTTCGCCTCGTGGCCCTCCTGGCGGGAGGTATGTGAGTGTGATTCTGGTCTCCAGGCCATGTTGGCCAGAGTCTGCATCGCTTTCGAGTAGGCCCGGCTGTGCTGGCTGGGGCCTACATCTTAAGAGGGGATCCCAAGCTGTCCGTCCACAAAGGGGAGGAAGCTGTTTTGATGAAGGAAACCAGGGGAGGACCCGCCCTGGAGGAGACTGGCAAAACGATGATGTCTCGGTTGAGGCCTGGTGACCTTGTTGAGAAGGGATCCAGTCTACTAAAAACCCTGCAGTTCGCCGGATTGGCTTGAAGGCTCTCTTACTGTACGGCTGGAAGTTTGGGACTTTAAAAATCCTGTGGCAGAGGATTCCTGGACTATGCATTAAACTATCTCTAAAAGAAGGTCTGTGGCAGAGACCGAATCCATCTTGAGCAGTCTGTGGCAGAGGCTGTCTTGTTGCTGGTTCGTGCATCATCCCGGCTGCTAGGCCATGTGAGAGGGGACTATCCGGGTGAGCAATGCCTACTCTACTGAGAGAGTGGTGAATGATTGAAAAGAACTTTGAACTAATAGTGCATTATGTACCGCGTGCCTGAACCTTCCCCTACTCTTCTCCTACCTTCTACTTTCTCTCAAGTTTTACTGCAGAAGAAAGGAATAAAGCCTGACTGTTGAAGGTTTTACTTTTGTGTGGATATTGCATTTAATATAGACTTTTCTACCCTGACAGCGAAGCTAAAGAGGTAACGTGCAAACCCAAAACAAACCAGCAGCTCCTACGGGGGTAGTGCTACAACAGTATGTGGATGTACACTAGTAAGTATGCAGGCTGGCAGGTTTTCTTCTAAATGTAGTGCATTTTTTGAATAGTAAGTCTTTTTTGCACAGTTTATGTATAAAAAATAGTAATAGATCAGAAAGTAACAGTAATCACAATTAAAGCGATTTTTTACCTAAAATAAAAAAGAGGGTTATACTTACCTGCCCTGTGCAATGTTTTTGCACAGAGCGGCCCTGAACCTCATCTGCTGGTGCTCTCTGGTGCTCCTCTTGTCAGAGTGCCCCCATAGCAAGCCAACGGCTCCCACTGTTTTCAAACACAGTCAACGAGCAAAAGAGGAGAGAGCGGGGGGGGGGGGGGCAGAGCATGTGTCTTATGGATGCATAGGGCAGGGCTCAGGAGAAAGCACGCACCAGTGCCTCAATAGCAAGCAGCTTGCTATTGGGGGCACTGGTCATGGGAGAGCAGCCAAAAGCTCTGGCGGCGGACCCAAGAGGAAGAGGATCTATTGCACAGAGCGGGTAAGTATGATATGTTTTTTTTTTGTTTTTTTTTTAAAGCTGAACATTTAAGACCACTTTAAGGTACAAAACCTTTTGCCTTTTTAACAATTTTATTGTAAAAAAATCTAGGACAGGTTCATTGGGGCAGATGTATTAAAGGATAAGTTCACCTTTGGGAACATGTTACAGGCGGTCCCCGGGTTAAAAACAAGATAGGGTCTGTAGGTTTGTTCTTAAGTTGAATTTGTTTGTAGGTCGGAACAGGTACACTTTTTAAGTGTAGCTCCAGCTCAAAACATTTTTTTAAAGCTTTTTGGATAGCATAAGAATGGTTAACACCCCTGTAATGTTTGTTTTGCTGTCTGTGTCCCTGTTCATAAGATTTCACCTCACTTTCTGTCCCAATGACAATTGGATTTAGAAAATTTTGTGTTGTTGTGGAAACAAGGATTGGTGATAAAGAATCAGTGGGGGTACCTTTTTCCCATAATTACTCTTAAGCCCTGTAAACACGATTGGATAACCTATGGATTTTCGTCCGATGGATTTGTCCATCGGAAATCCGATGAAGCTGACTTCCATCAGTCTTGCCTACACACCATCAGTCAAAAAACCGACCGTTCCAAACGTGGTGACGTAAAACACTCAGATGAGCCGAGAAAAATGAAGTTTAATGCTTCTGAGCATGCGTCGACTTGATTCTGAGCATGCATGGGTTTTTTATCCGATGGACTTGCCCATAGACGATCGGAATTTGCTATCGGTTTTTGATCCATCGGAAAAATTTAAAACATGTTCTATTTTTTAAAACCGATGGAAAAAAGACCGATGGGTCCCATACACGATCGGTTTGTCCGATGAAAAAAATCCATCGGACGGGTTTCATCGGTAAAACCGATCGTGTGTACAGGGCTTTACAGGAGTGAATTTCCCTTCCGAGGGGTAACTTTCCTCTCACTTCCTGTTGTCTCCCTCCGTTTGTAAGTAGGAGTCATTTGTAAGTCGGATGTTTGTAACTCGGGGACCGCCTGTACATGTTCCACCTATTTTTAGGATGGAACATGTAACATGTTCCCACTCCTGCATTGGCTTGGCAATCTTAATCCCTCTGTGTGACAGCAGTCCGGGGAGAAGTTCCCTTTACCAGTTGTCACTTTTTAAAAAGAGCGGGGCTCCGCCAACATGGCCGCGTCAGTCATTCACTGAGTTCTGTGATTGGATGAACTACAAGTACTGACATCCTTTGCGGCTGTCTGCTTGTAGTTCTCATTGAACTATCTCGGCACCGTTGAGCACTGTGGTAGTTCATTGATTTTAATGCCGCGTACACACGACCGTTATTCATGTCATGGAAAAAAACGAAGTTTTTCTCGACGTGATTTATCGTGTTTCCTCTCAAGCCTGCCTTGCATACACACGTTCATGAAAAAAAACGCTCGAGCAAAGCGCGGTGACGTACAACACGTACGACGGCACTATAAAGGGGAAGTTCCATTCGAATGGCGCCACCCTTTGGGACACTTTTGCTGATCCTCGTGTTAATAAAGTTTGGTGAGAGACGATTCACGCTTTTCAGTCTTCGTGCTTTTCAGTCCGTTACAGCTTGATGAATGTGCTATCTCCATTATGAACGCTAGTTTTACCAGAATGAGCGCTCCCGTCTCCTACTTGATTCTGAGCATGCACGTTTTTTTTCCCTCGTAAGAGCATACACACGATCGTTTTTCATGACGTTAAAAAGAACGACGTGAAAAACGACGAGAAAAAATAGAGCAGGTTCTAATTTTTTTTCGCCCATTTTTCTCATTGAGAAAAATGCTCTGGTGCATACACACGACCGTTTTTCACGACCTTTTTAAAAATAGAATTTTTCTCGTCGTGAAAAACGGTCGTGTGTACGCGGCATTACTATCAGTGTGAAACTGCGATATGCGAGCAGACAGCTGGCATTGACAGTCTGCAGGAGTCCTGCTGATCGCTGGTGCAATGCTTTCCAGGCTCTTTTATCTGCAAAAAATGTGCATGTATTATTTTTTTAAAGGTAAACTCATCCTTTTAAATTGTCAAACTTTACAGTATTAAAACAATGTGAAGGGATAGTCACATTAAAGTATATGTTAACCCTTATCTTGTAAAATAACCCATTCAGTTTAAGATATAAATGAAAGGCAAAACATTTGTGTATAGATAGAAAACAAAAACATTATAGATTCCTTTTTTCTTCCGTTCTATAAGTTGATCACTTATAGAAAGGAAGAAAAAATGAATCTATATATATTTTTTTATATATCTATACACAAATGTTTTGCCTTTCGTTTCTATTTTAAATTGAATGGGTTATTTTACCCTCTGTTCTCAGCTGCATAAGCAGCTCAAGGAGAAGAAACAGCAGCACACAGAACTCCACAGTGAACGACTGTGCAGAGGGGAGTCTCAAGACAAGTCTGATCATTGGCGGAGAGCCGGCTGAGTTTTTTTTTTAAATATATTTTTTGGGGGTATTTATTATAGCAAAAAGTTAAAAATATTGCTTTTGTAGCGACCTCACCCCTTCTCCTTCTCGGCTTGTTGTCTCATCTAGGGGGAAGTATGGGAGGAGGGATGAGATACACCACGGCCCATGTCCTCTTTTGGATAGAGGTGAAAGCCAGAACCTATTTTACCATCGGGTCGTGTGTATAACCCAGAGCCAAGTCTTTTCTGTAAATGACCCCCTCTGCTCCCAGTAACTGGAGTCCCACACCACTGAAAAGGTCCAACTCGTATTTATTCTCCAACAGCAATAAATCGTCACTTAGCACAGACAGGTTGTGACCAAAGAACAGTTCAGTATAGGTGAGGAGTAGGTCGAGGCACAATCCTTAGGTAGAACCAACCATTTTGGTGTCACCAACGGTTATGGCGCACAGTCGCTGCCACCGACTGTGTAGAACAGAGAGTGAATTACGCTCTCTGGCCTCCTCATCTCAGACTCGGCACCCAAGGCTTTAGGGCCCCCTCGGATTCCTCCACCCTTGCGGGACCCAGTCAAAGGTACCGGGCCCCAGGCCTTCTCAATAGTACCTCACCCCAGGCTAAAAGTGCCTGGGATGGACTCCATCTCCCGCTCCGGCCAGGTCAAGGGCACCTGAGCCCGGAACTCCGGAATGCCGGCACCCAGGCTGAAGGTGCCTGGGCGCGACTCTGACCTCTGACTCTGAACCCTGTGTTCAGGGCATCCGCCCCTTTTATCCCCTCTCCCTTTGCGTCACAGCAGGTTCCCCGCCCCGCTGTACAAGCGCCGGAAAAGGACAAAAAGGGATGCAGTCTTGCGGTTAGGGTTCAACTCCGGCCCAGGGCAACAACGCCACCTGCAGGCCGCAAGGAACCTCACACCACCAGAGTCCTCCAAGAACCATAAATAAAGGTCCCAGATTCCCCAACAATCAGTGTATTGGGTCATACCACCACCCTTGCACTCCCCCTAAATTTTAACCCCCGCTACACTTTTTTTTTTAAATTGTCGCACTTTATTTGTTTATAGCACAAAAAATAAAAACAGCAGAGGTGATCAAATACCACCAAAAGAAAGCTCTATTTGTGAGAAAAAAAGGACCTAAATTTTGTTTGGGTACCATGTCCCACGACCGCGCAATTGTCAGTTAAAGCGACGCAGTGCCAAATCGCAAAAAGTGCTCTGGTCAGGAAGGGGGTAAATTCTTCCGGTGCTGAAGTGGTTAAATCATAGATTTTTTTATCCACCCTGTAATGCTATAATTAAAGATATTACCTTATACAGTTACTAAAATACAGTACATTACTTTTTTGCTGTAGTGGTGCTTTAAAAGTAATCAAATTTTTCCTGTATGTACTTGACATCTTGTGTTTTTGCAGACGCATTTTGTTTGC
The DNA here is from genome assembly GCA_029206835.1 of Rana muscosa. Lineage (NCBI taxonomy): Eukaryota > Metazoa > Chordata > Amphibia > Anura > Ranidae > Rana > Rana muscosa. The sequence goes on from CM055117.1 coordinate 878,855,986, forward strand.
TTCTGACTTTGAGGCTTTTATACAGCATATGGGGGTCCCAATTTATTATCTGTCAAGCCCAGCCCAGTATATTCCTAATCCTGCTCTGTTGTTAGGTCATGTATGGCCATGCTTGTTAGTAAAGGTTGGCCTTTAAAATGTTTCTAGATGGTTATCACCAGACCTTTTTTATTACGCCCATTCATCACCACCTACATACCTGTAGAACTGATTAATCAGCCTTTGGGTGTGAGGATCTGTGTGTAATGCTGATACTGTGCACAGGACACACGTAAATGCTTGTCATTATTGCTCAAAATAAAATGAAGCAGATGAGATTAAATTGAAAAAAAGATAAGCTCCACCCAAATGTAATAATTACCTGCTGGGTGAAGAAGGATCAAAAAACATACCTTTAAGTGCCATGATGATCAATTACTTTTGATGATTATCAGGTAGGAGGAGGGAGGGAAACTTGGTAATTGCTAATGGATTATTCGATCTTTAGCTGGGGTGTTCCTTGGTCTGGCTGTTGCATAGGAATAACCATTAAATGTTAAAGGTTTTACCAGTGGAGGAGCACTCTTTGCAATCGGGTGCTATTGCTTGCCAACTATTGATGATCAGTTTAGTTTAATTTTGCACTGTCAAGCCAATAAATCCTGGTGAATGTGTAAAATATACGTGGTATATATAGTGGGATATCTGCGCTAAACCCCTATAAAGTATATACTTCTTTTTCTTGGGACTAGAACATACTTTCGCAATATAGCCAACTCCCCTGCAGTTAAAACAGACCACATCCCCCCAGTCTTGTAGGGAAGTGGGTGCTGAGGTATCTGGGAACAACCCCTTCTTCAGTCCACTATTTTCTACGACCCTTGGATCATTTGCCATCAAAGAGGTCAGCATCTCCAACACCTGAGACATCTGTGACTTCAGGGTATCTACTTCTGGGTCCCTTTCAGGGGTCATGGCTAGGGATGAGCTTCGTGTTCGATTCGAACATACGTTCAACTCGAACATCGGCAGTTCGATCGTTCGACGAAGATCGAGCGATTTGGGCCGTTCGCGCCAAATTCGAGTGACGCGAACGGCCCACAATGCACTACGCCATCGCAGTGTCATCCAGGCGCTGTGATTGGCCAAGCATGCACTGTGACCCCGCATGCTTGGCCAATCACAGCGCCGGCAGCGAGGAGAGCAATGATTGGCCACAGGCAGGATGCCTGTGGCCAATTATTGCTGAGGGGGTTTAGTACACGCCCCACACTATAAAAGGCCGCCAGCGCGGCGGCCTTGTGTAGTGTGTTCCGAAGCAGGGAAAGAGAAGCATAGGCAGGGACAGTGTCATTATTTTTCCTTTACTAATCCTGGATTCCTTGTGTTTAGGGACAAATAAGGATAGGTAGGGAGAGTGTCAGTGACAGTGTGCTATTCTGTGCTAATCCTTGTTTGTAGGGACAGAGAGGTACAGTGAGGAAAAGTGTCAGTGTGCTATTCTGTGCTAATCCTTGTTTGTAGGGACAGAGAGGGACAGTGAGGGAAAGTGTCAGTGTGTTCCATCTCTGTGCTAATCCTTGTTTGTAGGGACAGAGAGGTACAGTGAGGGAAAGTGTCAGTGTGCTATTCTGTGCTAATCCTTGTTTGTAGGGACAGAGAGGTACAGTGCGGGAAAGTGTCAGTGCAGTGTGCTATTCTGTTCTAAACCAATCTTGCTGAACCATATTTTCAATCCTTGAGTTTAGGGACAGAGAGGTACAGTGAGGGAAAGTGTCAGTGTGCTATTCTGTTCTAAAACTATTTTGCTGAACCACATTTTCAATCCTTGAGTTGAGGGACAGAGAGGTACAGTGAGTGAAACTGACAGTGTGCTATTCTGTTCTAAACCAATTTTGCTGTTCCATATTTTCAATCCTTGAGTTTAGGGACAGAGAAGGACACTCGTAGAAATTATCAGTGTGCTATTCTGTGCTAAATCTTGTTTGTAGGGAGGGACAGAGTAGGACAGTGAGAGAAAGTGTCAGTGTGCTATTCTGTTCTAAAACTATTTTGCTGAACCATATTTTCAATCCTTGAGTTGAGGGACAGAGAGGTACAGTGAGTGAAACTGACAGTGTGCTATTCTGTTCTAAACCAATTTTGCTGTTCCATATTTTCAATCCTTGAGTTTAGGGACAGAGAAGGACACTCGTAGAAATTATCAGTGTGCTATTCTGTGCTAAATCTTGTTTGTAGGGAGGGACAGAGTAGGACAGTGAGAGAAAGTGTCAGTGTGCTATTCTGTTCTAAAACTATTTTGCTGAACCATATTTTCAATCCTTGAGTTGAGGGACAGAGAGGTACAGTGAGTGAAACTGACAGTGTGCTATTCTGTTCTAAACCAATTTTGCTGTTCCATATTTTCAATCCTTGAGTTTAGGGACAGAGAAGGACACTCGTAGAAATTATCAGTGTGCTATTCTGTGCTAAATCTTGTTTGTAGGGAGGGACAGAGTAGGACAGTGAGGGAAAGTGTCAGTGTGCTATTCTGTTCTAAAACTATTTTGGTGAACCATATTTTCAATCCTTGAGTTGAGGGACAGAGAGGTACAGTGAGTGAAACTGACAGTGTGCTATTCTGTTCTAAACCAATTTTGCTGTTCCATATTTTCAATCCTTGAGTTTAGGGGCAGAGAAGGACACTCGTAGAAATTATCAGTGTGCTATTCTGTGCTAAATCTTGTTTGTAGGGAGGGACAGAGTAGGACAGTGAGGGAAAGTGTCAGTGTGCTATTCTGTTCTAAAACTATTTTGCTGAACCATATTTTCAATCCTTGAGTTGAGGGACAGAGAGGTACAGTGAGTGAAACTGACAGTGTGCTATTCTGTTCTAAACCAATTTTGCTGTTCCATATTTTCAATCCTTGAGTTTAGGGACAGAGAAGGACACTCGTAGAAATTATCAGTGTGCTATTCTGTGCTAAATCTTGTTTGTAGGGAGGGACAGAGTAGGACAGTGAGAGAAAGTGTCAGTGTGCTATTCTGTTCTAAAACTATTTTGCTGAACCATATTTTCAATCCTTGAGTTGAGGGACAGAGAGGTACAGTGAGTGAAACTGACAGTGTGCTATTCTGTTCTAAACCAATTTTGCTGTTCCATATTTTCAATCCTTGAGTTTAGGGACAGAGAAGGACACTCGTAGAAATTATCAGTGTGCTATTCTGTGCTAAATCTTGTTTGTAGGGAGGGACAGAGTAGGACAGTGAGGGAAAGTGTCAGTGTGCTATTCTGTTCTAAAACTATTTTGCTGAACCATATTTTCAATCCTTGAGTTGAGGGACAGAGAGGTACAGTGAGTGAAACTGACAGTGTGCTATTCTGTTCTAAACCAATTTTGCTGTTCCATATTTTCAATCCTTGAGTTTAGGGACAGAGAAGGACACTCGTAGAAATTATCAGTGTGCTATTCTGTGCTAAATCTTGTTTGTAGGGAGGGACAGAGTAGGACAGTGAGGGAAAGTGTCAGTGTGCTATTCTGTTCTAAAACTATTTTGCTGAACCATATTTTCAATCCTTGAGTTGAGGGACAGAGAGGTACAGTGAGTGAAACTGACAGTGTGCTATTCTGTTCTAAACCAATTTTGCTGTTCCATATTTTCAATCCTTGAGTTTAGGGACAGAGAAGGACACTCGTAGAAATTATCAGTGTGCTATTCTGTGCTAAATCTTGTTTGTAGGGAGGGACAGAGTAGGACAGTGAGAGAAAGTGTCAGTGTGCTATTCTGTTCTAAAACTATTTTGCTGAACCATATTTTCAATCCTTGAGTTGAGGGACAGAGAGGTACAGTGAGTGAAACTGACAGTGTGCTATTCTGTTCTAAACCAATTTTGCTGTTCCATATTTTCAATCCTTGAGTTTAGGGACAGAGAAGGACACTTGTAGAAATTATCAGTGTGCTATTCTGTGCTAAATCTTGTTTGTAGGGAGGGACAGAGTAGGACAGTGAGAGAAAGTGTCAGTGTGCTATTCTGTTCTAAAACTATTTTGCTGAACCATATTTTCAATCCTTGAGTTGAGGGACAGAGAGGTACAGTGAGTGAAACTGACAGTGTGCTATTCTGTTCTAAACCAATTTTGCTGTTCCATATTTTCAATCCTTGAGTTTAGGGACAGAGAAGGACACTCGTAGAAATTATCAGTGTGCTATTCTGTGCTAAATCTTGTTTGTAGGGAGGGACAGAGTAGGACAGTGAGGGAAAGTGTCAGTGTGCTATTCTGTTCTAAAACTATTTTGCTGAACCATATTTTCAATCCTTGTGTTTAGGGACAGAGAAGGATAGGCAGGGGACAGTGTCAGTGTCATTGTTGCTAAGCCTCCTGCACAGTATACACCTGAAGGTAGCCCTTATTGCTCTTTTTCCCATCTCCCTGCAGGCCATCCATTAAAATGTCTGGAAGGCAACCAAGGAGAGGCAGACAGTCAGGAGGCAAAAAAAGAGGGCAAGTAGGCTCTGTGTCTGGGGGCAACAGTGCTGGTCGTGGACGAGGTGCATTGTCATCAGCACATGGCCATGGGACACGCTTGTCCTTGTTTTCGGCAGCTGGACATGTTGAGCCACATCATGCCGAAGACTTGGTAGAGTGGATGACAAAGCCCACCTCATCCTCCTCCTCTCTCACCCAGGTTCAGGGTACTGGCAAAGCAGCTGCCAAAGCGTCCTCTTCTCTGGTATCATTATCTTCATTAGTCAATCCTTCCCTAGACCCACCATGTCCTCCTCCTGAGGAGTCCCCCGAACTGTTTGAGCACAGTGTTGGGTACATGCTCCAGGAGCATGCCCAGCGTTTGGAAGGATCTGATGATGATACCCAGCTAGAGGAAGGCAGCAGCGTGAGAGCAGAGAGAGGGGATGCTCAAGAATAGTGATGAGCCGAACACCCCCGGGTTCGGTTCGCACCAGAACCCGCGAACGGACCGAAAGTTCGTACGAACATTAGAACCCTATTAAATACAATGGATGCGAACGTTCGAATTCTAAAGTGCTAATTATAACAACTATTATGCATGTTATTGTCCTAAAAAGGGTTTGGGAACCCGGGTTCTGCACCAGGGGACATGTATCAATGCAAAAAGAAGTTTTAAAAACGGTCGTTTTTCGGGAGCAGTCATTTTAATGATGCATAAAGTGAAAAAAAAAAGTCAAATATTCCTTTAAATATCGTACCTGGGGGGTGTCTAAAGTATGCCTGTGAAGTGCCACGTGTTTCCCGTGTTTAGAACTGTCCCTGCACAAAATGACACTTCTAAAGGAAAAAAAAGCCATTTAAAACTGCTTGCGGCTTTAATGTAATGTCTGGTCCCGGTAATATGGATGAAAATCTTTAAGAAAAATGGCATAGCTACCCCATGACCCCCCCCCCCCTACCCCAGCCCATTACCAGCCCCTTTGGGTCTTGTATGGATATTAAGGGGAACCCCGCACATAAAATAAAAAAGGCCCTATATACTCTGAACAGCCGTATACAGGCGGTGCATACAAGACAGGGACTGTAGGTTTGTTCTTATGTAGAATCTGTTTGTAATTTTGAACAGGTACATTGTTTAAGTGTAGCTCCAGCCCAAAAATCTATTTTTAAACTTTTTGGAAAACATAGGTAAGGGTTATCACCCCTGTAACATTTGTTTTGCTGTCTGTGCCCCTGTTCAGAACATTTCACCTCACTTTCCGTCCCAATGACAACTGTTTTTGAAATGTGGTGTTTTTCTTGAAACAAGGATTGCTGATAAAGCATCAGTACAGAGGAGACACCTTTCTCCCATATTAATTCTTACAGGAGAGAATTTTCCTTCCTAGGGGTAGATTTCCTCTCACTTCCTGTTGTCTTCTTGCGTTTGCAAGTAGGAGTCGTTTGTAAGTTGGATGTTTGAAAGTAGGGACCTGCCGTAGATACTCTGCAGAAATAGGCCCCTTAGTTGTTGGTGTTGGCACAACACTGTAAGCACTCACAGTTACTCTTGGTTGGTGCTGGAACGCCCTGCTGTCAACTATTATATCAGGAATTGTAATTACATATAATTGTTGAACAGTGGTAGTAAAAATTGGGCCTTTGATGGTGGTGCTGGTGCCACAACACTGTAAGCCCTGACAGTTACTCTTGGTGGGTGCAGCAATGGGCCCTGCTGTGAATTATTAGATCAAGAATTGTAATTGCATGCCCCTGTTGAACAGGGGCTGAAAAATTGGGCCTTTGGTGGTGGTGGTGGTGTTGACACAACACTGTAAGCCCTCAGAGTTACTCTTGGTGGGTGCAGGAATGGGCCCTGCTGTGAATTATTAGATCAAGAATTGTAATTACATGCCCCTGTTGAACAGGGGCTGAAAAATTGGGCCTTAGGCACTGGTGGCACAACACTTCAACCCCTCACAGATACTGTACTTGGAGCACAGCAATGAGCCCTGTTGCAAAGTATTGCTTCAAAAATTGTAATGACACGCCCCTGTTAAACAGGGGCTGAAAAATTGGGCCTTAGGCACTGGTGCCACAACACTCCAACCCCTCACAGATACTGTACTTGGAGCACAGCAATGAGCCCTATGGCAAATTATTGCTAAAAAAATTGTAATTACACGCCCCTGTAAAACAGGGGCTGAAAAATTGGGCCTTAGCCACTGGTGGCGGCACCCATAAACAAAAATGATCTTCCAAGCTATCATCATCAATCGTATCATTGAGGACTCGGAGGAGGAGGATAGCCAGTCAACATAACAGCACAGACACTCAGCATCAGCATCAGTCTTGAAGGGATGTGACATGTTAAAATCAATTAGTCTGTTATATCAGCATCAGGTGTGTGGTAGCTGGTGGTGATCCAAGACTGGTTCATCTTGATGAAAGTCAGTCGATCAACCGAGTCGGTGGACAGGCGCACCCTGTGATCCGTGACAAATCCTCCAGCAGCACTGAATGTGCGTTCCGAAAGAACGCTGGATGCAGGACAGGCCAGTAGCTCAATTGCATACTGTGCAAGCTCTGGCCAGTGATCCATCCTCAAGACCCAGTAAGCCAGAGGATTTTCGGTGGGGAAGGTGTCCAAGTCTGACCTTGCCCCTAGATATTCCTGCACCATGTTTATCAGACGCTGGCGATGGTTGCTGGAACCAATCATACTTTGGGGCTGCGGACTAAAGAATTGTCTGAACGCATCGGTCAGACGGCCACCTTCCCCACCGCTCCTTCTTTGACTGCCCGAAGCCTCAGCAACTCGTTGTCCTGGACCAGGAGTTTGTAACCTCCCAGTCTCTGGGAACGCGTTGCACAGACCTTTCTGCAAGGCCTCCCGGAGTTGTCTCATCCTCTGCTCCCTCTGCGACGGTAACATAAGGTCCGCAACCTTACCCTTGTACCGTGGATCAAGGAGAGTGGCCAGCCAGTAATGGTCCCTCTCCTTGATCCGAAGAATACGAGGATCCTTCCGCAGACTTTGCAGGATCAGGGAGGCCATGCAGCGTAGGTTTGCTGAGGCATTCGCTCCGGAGTCCTCTGGGTCACTAAGGACGACATGATCCGCAGTCACCTCCTCCCAGCCACGTACAAGTCCACTGGTTTCTTGGGACTGTAAATCATCCCTAAAAGACTGCTGCTGATGATGCTGAGTGCCAGCCTCCACCTCCATGCTGACACAATCCTCCTCCTCCTCCTCCTCCTCCTCCTCTTCCTCTTCCTGTGCGATGGGTGGGACAGAAGGAACACTGTCTGGGTAAAGGGGGCCTTGAGAGGCAAGGAAGTCCTCCTCTTCCTGCCTCTGTTCTGCCTCAAGTGCCCTGTCCATTATTCCACGCAGCGTGTGCTCCAACAGGTGGACAAGAGGTACAGTGTCACTGATGCATGCACTGTCACTGCTCACCATCCTCGTGGCCTCCTCAAATGGTGCCAGGACAGTGCATGCATCCCTGATCATGCCCCACTGGCATGGAGAAAAAAAACCAAGCTCCCCTGACCCTGTCCTGGTGCCGTAGTCGCACAGGTACTCATTGATGGCCCTCTGCTGCGTGTGCAGCCGCTGCAGCATGGCCAACGTTGAGTTCCACCTGGTGGGCATGTCACATATAAGGCGGTTCTTGGGCAGGTTCAACTCCTTTTGCAGCTCAGCCAGGCGAGCACTGGCATTATAAGATCTGCGGAAATGCACACAGACTTTCCTGGCCTGCCTCAGGACATCCTGTAAGCCCGGGTACCTGCCCAAGAACCGCTGCACCACCAGGTTAAGGACGTGAGCCACACAGGGCACATGGGTCAGTTGTCCCTGTCGGAGGGCGGAGAGGAGGTTGGTGCCATTGTCGCAAACCACCATTCCTGGCTTAAGCTGGCGTGGCGTCAACCACCTCTCGGCCTGGCCCTGCAGAGCAGACAGGACCTCTGCCCCAGTGTGGCTTCTGTCCCCCAAACACACCAGCGCAAGCACGGCATGGCATCTTTTTGCCTGTGTACTTGCGTAGCCCCGTGAACGGCTACGGAGCACCGCTGGTTCATAGGGCAAACCACAGGAAGAGGCCATGGAGGAAGAAGAAGAGGAGGGGGTGGAGGAGAGAGGTGTGTCACAACCAGTAGTAGCATTTTGGAGGCGTGGCGGTGGGACAACCTCCAACACTACTGCACCTTGTCCTGCATCCTTCCCAGCTGCCAAAAGAGTGACCCAATGGGCCGTGAAAGAAAGGTAACGTCCCTGTCCGTGCCTGCTGGACCATGAGTCAGCGGTAATATGCACCTTACCGCTGACCGCCCTGTCCAGCGAGGCCAAGACATTGCCTTCCACATGCCGGTAGAGAGCCGGAATAGCCTTCCGTGAGAAAAAGTGGCGTTTGGGAACCTGCCACTGAGGAACCGCACATTGCACAAACTCACGGAAGGGGGCCGAGTCTACCAACTGAAAAGGCAGCAGTTGAAGCGCTAGCAATTTAGCCAAGCTAGCATTCAACCGCTGGGCATGTGGATGGCTGGGAGTGAACTTCTTTCGACGGTCCAGCAGCTGGGGCAGGGAAATTTGCCTGCTAGAATCGGACGTCGGTGTACTGCTAGCAGAGTGGCCGCAAGTACTTGGCTGTGACACACCTAATTCTACACCTTCATTCCTCTCAGTGCATGTTTCAGAGAGGACTGAAGTTATAGTGGGGTTGGAAATCCCAGCTGATGCGGTGCAAGGAGAGGTCCGCTTTGTTCTTTGGTGTGGGTCTTTGAGGTAGGCTTGCCAACGAGCTGCATGGCAGGTCAACATATGTCTGGTCAGGCATGTGGTACCCAAGCGGCTGATGTTTTGGCCACGCGATATACGCTTGAGACATATGTTGCAAACAGCAGCTGTGCGATCTGATGCACTAGCCTCAAAAAAGGCCCACACCAAGGAACTTTTTGAATGACGGGCAGAGGCAGCGCCCTGCACAGGCGGAGCTCTGCGGTGTGATTCCGTCGGTGTACTGCCCTTACGCTGGCCACCAAAGGGCATCCTGTCTCGTTGGAGATGTGCCTCCTCCTCATCCTCCTCCTCCTCTCTCCTATTAGGCACCCACGTGGAGTCAGTGACCTCATCATCCCCTCCCTCCTCATCACTGGAGCCAATCTGGCAGTATGCTGCAGCTGCTGGAACATGACTGCCAGATTGGTGTCCTTCTTGAGCATCCCCTCTGTCTGCTCTCACCCTACTGCCTTCCTGTAGCTGGGTTTCATCATCAGACCCTTCGAAACGCTGGGCATCCTCCTGGAGCATGTACCCAACACTGTGCTCAAACAGTTCGGGGGACTCCTCAGGAGGAGGACATGGTGGGTCTAGGGAAGGAGTGACTGATGATGAGTCTGACATTGATACCAGGGAAGAGGACGCTTTGGCAGCTGCTTTGCCAGTACCCTGAGCCTGGATGAGAGAGGATGAGGAGGAGGAGGAGGGCTTGGTCATCCACTCTACCAAGTCTTCGGCATGATGTGGCTCAACATGTCCAGCTGCGGAAAAGAAGGACAAGCATGTCCCATGGCCATGTGCTGATGACAATGCACCGCGTCCACGACCAGCACTGTTGCCCCCAGACACAGAGCCTGCTTGCCCTCTTTTATTGCCTCCTGACTGTCTGCCTCTCCTTGTTTGCCTTCCAGACATTCTAATAGATGGCCTGCAGGGAGATGGGAAAAAAGCAATAAGGGCTACCTTCAGGTGTCCTTCTCTGTCCCTTGAAACAAGGACTTGCACAGTGAAAGAAACTGACACTCTCCCTACCTACAGTTTTCTGTCCCTAGAAAAAATGTTTTTTTTAAGCACAATATAGCACAAGGAGAATTCACTCACTGTCCTTCCAGGTCCCTGGAAACAAGGACTTGCACAGTGAAAGAAACTGACACTCTCCCTACCTACAGTTTTCTGTCCCTAGAAAAAATGTTTTTTTTAAGCACACTATAGCACAAGGAGAATTCACTCACTGTCCTTCCCAGTCCCTAGAAACAAGGACTTGCACAGTGAAAGAAACTGACACTCTCCCTACCTACAGTTTTCTGTCCCTAGAAAAAATGTTTTTTTTAAGCACAATATAGCACAAGGAGAATTCACTCACTGTCCTTCCAGGTCCCTGGAAACAAGGACTTGCACAGTGAAAGAAACTGACACTCTCCCTACCTACAGTTTTCTGTCCCTAGAAAAAATGTTTTTTTTAAGCACAATATAGCACAAGGAGAATTCACTCACTGTCCTTCCAGGTCCCTGGAAACAAGGACTTGCACAGTGAAAGAAACTGACACTCTCCCTACCTACAGTTTTCTGTCCCTAGAAAAAATGTTTTTTTTAAGCACAATATAGCACAAGGAGAATTCACTCACTGTCCTTCCAGGTCCCTAGAAACAAGGACTTGCACAGTGAAAGAAACTGACACTCTCCCTACCTACAGTTTTCTGTCCCTAGAAAAAATGTTTTTTTTAAGCACAATAAAGCACAAGGAGAATTCACTCACTGTCCTTCCAGGTCCCTAGAAACAAGGACTTACACAGTGAAAGAAACTGACACTCTCCCTACCTACAGTTTTCTGTCCCTAGAAAAAATGTTTTTTTTAAGCACAATATAGCACAAGGAGAATTCACTCACTGTCCTTCCAGGTCCCTAGAAACAAGGACTTACACAGTGAAAGAAACTGACACTCTCCCTACCTACAGTTTTCTGTCCCTAGAAAAAATGTGTTTTTTAAGCACAATATAGCACAAGGAGAATTCACTCACTGTCCTTCCAGGTCCCTGGAAACAAGGACTTGCACAGTGAAAGAAACTGACACTCTCCCTACCTACAGTTTTCTGTCCCTAGAAAAAATGTTTTTTTTAAGCACAATAAAGCACAAGGAGAATTCACTCACTGTCCTTCCAGGTCCCTAGAAACAAGGACTTACACAGTGAAAGAAACTGACACTCTCCCTACCTACAGTTTTCTGTCCCTAGAAAAAATGTTTTTTTTAAGCACAATATAGATATAGCACAAGGAGAATTCACTCACTGTCCTTCCAGGTCCCTAGAAACAAGGACTTACACAGTGAAAGAAACTGACACTCTCCCTACCTACAGTTTTCTGTCCCTAGAAAAAATGTTTTTTTTAAGCACAATATAGCACAAGGAGAATTCACTCACTGTCCTTCCAGGTCCCTAGAAACAAGGACTTACACAGTGAAAGAAACTGACACTCTCCCTACCTACAGTTTTCTGTCCCTAGAAAAAATGTTTTTTTTAAGCACAATATAGCACAAGGAGAATTCACTCACTGTCCTTCCAGGTCCCTAGAAACAAGGACTTGCACAGTGAAAGAAACTGACACTCTCCCTACCTACAGTTTTCTGTCCCTAGAAAAAATGTTTTTTTTAAGCACAATATAGCACAAGGAGAATTCACTCACTGTCCTTCCAGGTCCCTAGAAACAAGGACTTGCACAGTGAAAGAAACTGACACTCTCCCTACCTACAGTTTTCTGTCCCTAGAAAAAATGTTTTTTTTAAGCACACTATATCACAAGGAGAATTCACTCACTGTCCTTCCCAGTCCCTGGAAACAAGGACTTGCACAGTGAAAGAAACTGACACTCTCCCTACCTACAGTTTTCTGTCCCTAGAAAAAATGTTTTTTTTAAGCACAATATAGCACAAGGAGAATTCACTCACTGTCCTTCCAGGTCCCTGGAAACAAGGACTTGCACAGTGAAAGAAACTGACACTCTCCCTACCTACAGTTTTCTGTCCCTAGAAAAAATGTTTTTTTAAGCACAATATAGCACAAGGAGAATTCACTCACTGTCCTTCCAGGTCCCTAGAAACAAGGACTTACACAGTGAAAGAAACTGACACTCTCCCTACCTACAGTTTTCTGTCCCTAGAAAAAATGTTTTTTTTAAGCACAATATAGCACAAGGAGAATTCACTCACTGTCCTTCCAGGTCCCTAGAAACAAGGACTTACACAGTGAAAGAAACTGACACTCTCCCTACCTACAGTTTTCTGTCCCTAGAAAAAATGTTTTTTTTAAGCACAATAAAGCACAAGGAGAATTCACTCACTGTCCTTCCAGGTCCCTAGAAACAAGGACTTACACAGTGAAAGAAACTGACACTCTCCCTACCTACAGTTTTCTGTCCCTAGAAAAAATGTTTTTTTTAAGCACAATATAGCACAAGGAGAATTCACTCACTGTCCTTCCAGGTCCCTAGAAACAAGGACTTACACAGTGAAAGAAACTGACACTCTCCCTACCTACAGTTTTCTGTCTCTAGAAAAAATGTGTTTTTTAAGCACAATATAGCACAAGGAGAATTCACTCACTGTCCTTCCAGGTCCCTGGAAACAAGGACTTGCACAGTGAAAGAAACTGACACTCTCCCTACCTACAGTTTTCTGTCCCTAGAAAAAATGTTTTTTTAAGCACAATAAAGCACAAGGAGAATTCACTCACTGTCCTTCCAGGTCCCTAGAAACAAGGACTTACACAGTGAAAGAAACTGACACTCTCCCTACCTACAGTTTTCTGTCCCTAGAAAAAAAATTTTTTTAAGCACAATATAGCACAAGGAGAATTCACTCACTGTCCTTCCAGGTCCCTTGAAACAAGGACTTACACAGTGAAAGAAACTGACACTCTCCCTACCTACAGTTTTCTGTCTCTAGAAAAAATGTGTTTTTTAAGCACAATATAGCACAAGGAGAATTCACTCACTGTCCTTCCAGGTCCCTGGAAACAAGGACTTGCACAGTGAAAGAAACTGACACTCTCCCTACCTACAGTTTTCTGTCCCTAGAAAAAATGTTTTTTTTAAGCACAATAAAGCACAAGGAGAATTCACTCACTGTCCTTCCAGGTCCCTAGAAACAAGGACTTACACAGTGAAAGAAACTGACACTCTCCCTACCTACAGTTTTCTGTCCCTAGAAAAAATGTTTTTTTTAAGCACAATATACCACAAGGAGAATTCACTCCTGTCCTTACAGGTCCCTAGAAACAAGGACTTACACAGTGAAAGAAACTGACACTCTCCCTACCTACAGTTTTCTGTCCCTAGAAAAAATGTTTTTTTTAAGCACGATATAGCACAAGGAGAATTCACTCACTGTCCTTCCAGGTCCCTAGAAACAAGGACTTACACAGTGAAAGAAACTGACACTCTCCCTACCTACAGTTTTCTGTCTCTAGAAAAAATGTGTTTTTTAAGCACAATATAGCACAAGGAGAATTCACTCACTGTCCTTCCAGGTCCCTAGAAACAAGGACTTACACAGTGAAAGAAACTGACACTCTCCCTACCTACAGTTTTCTGTCTCTAGAAAAAATGTGTTTTTTAAGCACAATATAGCACAAGGAGAATTCACTCACTGTCCTTCCAGGTCCCTGGAAACAAGGACTTGCACAGTGAAAGAAACTGACACTCTCCCTACCTACAGTTTTCTGTCCCTAGAAAAAATGTTTTTTTAAGCACAATAAAGCACAAGGAGAATTCACTCACTGTCCTTCCAGGTCCCTAGAAACAAGGACTTACACAGTGAAAGAAACTGACACTCTCCCTACCTACAGTTTTCTGTCCCTAGAAAAAATGTTTTTTTTAAGCACAATATAGCACAAGGAGAATTCACTCACTGTCCTTCCAGGTCCCTAGAAACAAGGACTTACACAGTGAAAGAAACTGACACTCTCCCTACCTACAGTTTTCTGTCCCTAGAAAAAATGTTTTTTTAAAGCACAATATAGCACAAGGAGAATTCACTCACTGTCCTTCCAGGTCCCTGGAAACAAGGACTTGCACAGTGAAAGAAACTGACACTCTCCCTACCTACAGTTTTCTGTCCCTAGAAAAAATGTTTTTTTTAAGCACAATAAAGCACAAGGAGAATTCACTCACTGTCCTTCCAGGTCCCTAGAAACAAGGACTTACACAGTGAAAGAAACTGACACTCTCCCTACCTACAGTTTTCTGTCCCTAGAAAAAATGTTTTTTTTAAGCACAATATAGCACAAGGAGAATTCACTCACTGTCCTTCCAGGTCCCTAGAAACAAGGACTTACACAGTGAAAGAAACTGACACTCTCCCTACCTACAGTTTTCTGTCCCTAGAAAAAATGTTTTTTTTAAGCACAATATAGCACAAGGAGAATTCACTCACTGTCCTTCCAGGTCCCTAGAAACAAGGACTTACACAGTGAAAGAAACTGACACTCTCCCTACCTACAGTTTTCTGTCCCTAGAAAAAATGTTTTTTTTAAGCACAATATAGCACAAGGAGAATTCACTCACTGTCCTTCCAGGTCACTAGAAACAAGGACTTGCACAGTGAAAGAAACTGACACTCTCCCTACCTACAGTTTTCTGTCCCTAGAAAAAATGTTTTTTTTAAGCACAATATAGCACAAGGAGAATTCACTCACTGTCCTTCCAGGTCCCTAGAAACAAGGACTTACACAGTGAAAGAAACTGACACTCTCCCTACCTACAGTTTTCTGTCTCTAGAAAAAATGTGTTTTTTAAGCACAATACAGCACAAGGAGAATTCACTCACTGTCCTTCCAGGTCCCTGGAAACAAGGACTTGCACAGTGAAAGAAACTGACACTCTCCCTACCTACAGTTTTCTGTCCCTAGAAAAAATGTTTTTTTTAAGCACAATAAAGCACAAGGAGAATTCACTCACTGTCCTTCCAGGTCCCTAGAAACAAGGACTTACACAGTGAAAGAAACTGACACTCTCCCTACCTACAGTTTTCTGTCCCTAGAAAAAATGTTTTTTTTAAGCACAATATAGCACAAGGAGAATTCACTCACTGTCCTTCCAGGTCCCTAGAAACAAGGACTTACACAGTGAAAGAAACTGACACTCTCCCTACCTACAGTTTTCTGTCCCTAGAAAAAATGTTTTTTTTAAGCACAATATAGCACAAGGAGAATTCACTCACTGTCCTTCCAGGTCCCTAGAAACAAGGACTTACACAGTGAAAGAAACTGACACTCTCCCTACCTACAGTTTTCTGTCTCTAGAAAAAATGTGTTTTTTAAGCACAATATAGCACAAGGAGAATTCACTCACTGTCCTTCCAGGTCCCTGGAAACAAGGACTTGCACAGTGAAAGAAACTGACACTCTCCCTACCTACAGTTTTCTGTCCCTAGAAAAAATGTTTTTTTTAAGCACAATAAAGCACAAGGAGAATTCACTCACTGTCCTTCCAGGTCCCTAGAAACAAGGACTTACACAGTGAAAGAAACTGACACTCTCCCTACCTACAGTTTTCTGTCCCTAGAAAAAATGTTTTTTTTAAGCACAATATAGCACAAGGAGAATTCACTCACTGTCCTTCCAGGTCCCTAGAAACAAGGACTTACACAGTGAAAGAAACTGACACTCTCCCTACCTACAGTTTTCTGTCTCTAGAAAAAATGTGTTTTTTAAGCACAATATAGCACAAGGAGAATTCACTCACTGTCCTTCCAGGTCCCTGGAAACAAGGACTTGCACAGTGAAAGAAACTGACACTCTCCCTACCTACAGTTTTCTGTCCCTAGAAATTTTTTTTTTTTTAAGCACAATAAAGCACAAGGAGAATTCACTCACTGTCCTTCCAGGTCCCTAGAAACAAGGACTTACACAGTGAAAGAAACTGACACTCTCCCTACCTACAGTTTTCTGTCCCTAGAAAAAATGTTTTTTTTAAGCACAATATAGCACAAGGAGAATTCACTCACTGTCCTTCCAGGTCCCTAGAAACAAGGACTTACACAGTGAAAGAAACTGACACTCTCCCTACCTACAGTTTTCTGTCCCTAGAAAAAATGTTTTTTTAAAGCACAATATAGCACAAGGAGAATTCACTCACTGTCCTTCCAGGTCCCTGGAAACAAGGACTTGCACAGTGAAAGAAACTGACACTCTCCCTACCTACAGTTTTCTGTCCCTAGAAAAAATGTTTTTTTTAAGCACAATAAAGCACAAGGAGAATTCACTCACTGTCCTTCCAGGTCCCTAGAAACAAGGACTTACACAGTGAAAGAAACTGACACTCTCCCTACCTACAGTTTTCTGTCCCTAGAAAAAATGTTTTTTTTAAGCACAATATAGCACAAGGAGAATTCACTCACTGTCCTTCCAGGTCCCTAGAAACAAGGACTTACACAGTGAAAGAAACTGACACTCTCCCTACCTACAGTTTTCTGTCCCTAGAAAAAATGTTTTTTTTAAGCACAATATAGCACAAGGAGAATTCACTCACTGTCCTTCCAGGTCCCTAGAAACAAGGACTTACACAGTGAAAGAAACTGACACTCTCCCTACCTACAGTTTTCTGTCCCTAGAAAAAATGTTTTTTTTAAGCACAATATAGCACAAGGAGAATTCACTCACTGTCCTTCCAGGTCCCTAGAAACAAGGACTTGCACAGTGAAAGAAACTGACACTCTCCCTACCTACAGTTTTCTGTCCCTAGAAAAAATGTTTTTTTTAAGCACAATATAGCACAAGGAGAATTCACTCACTGTCCTTCCAGGTCCCTAGAAACAAGGACTTACACAGTGAAAGAAACTGACACTCTCCCTACCTACAGTTTTCTGTCCCTAGAAAAAATGTTTTTTTTAAGCACACTATAGCACAAGCACGAAACACACTGACACTCTCCCTACCTATCCTTCTCTTTCCCTAAACTAAAGGAATCCAGGTTAAGCAAGAAAGAAATAAAAGTCACTGTCCCTGCCTATGCTGCTCTATCCCTGCTCCGGAACACGCTACACTAGGCCGCCGTGCTGGCGGCCTTTTATAGTGTGGGGCGTGTACTAAACACCCTCAGCAATAATTGGCCACAGGCATCCTGCCTGTGGCCAATCATTGCTCTCCTCGCTGCCGGCGCTGTGATTGGCCAAGCATGCGGGGTCACAGTGCATGCTTGGCCAATCACAGCGCCTGGATGACACTGCGATGGCGTAGTGCATTGTGGGCCGTTCGCGTCACTCGAATTTGGCGCGAATGGCCCAAATCGTTCGATCTTCGTCGAACGATCGAACAGCCGATGTTCGAGTCGAACGTATGTTCGATTCGAACACGAAGCTCATCCCTACTCAAGAAGGACACCAATCTGGCAGTCATGCTCCAGCAGCTGCAGCATACTGCCAGATTGGCTCCAGTGATGAGGAGGGAGGGGATGATGAGGTCACTGACTCCACGTGGGTGCCTAATAGGAGAGAGGAGGAGGAGGAGGATGAGGAGGAGGCACATCTCCAACGAGGCAGGATGCCCTTGAGTGGCCAGCGTATGGGCAGCACACCGACGGAATCACACCGCAGAGCTCTGCCTGTGCAGGGCGCTGCCTCTGCCCGTCATTCAAAAAGTTCTTTGGTGTGGGCCTTTTTTGAGGCGAGTGCATCAGATCGCACAGCTGCTGTTTGCAACATATGTCTCAAGCGTATATCGCGTGGCCAAAACATCAGCCGCTTGGGCACCACATGCTTGATCAGACATATGTTGACCTGCCATGCAGCTCGTTGGCAAGCCTACCTTAAAGACCCACACCAAAGAACAAAGCTGACCTCTTCTTGCACCGCATCAGCTGGGATCTCCAACCCCACTATACCTTCACTCCTCTCTGAAACCTGCTCTGAGAGGAATGAAGGTGTAGAATTAGGTGTGTCACAGGCAAGTACTTGCGGGCACTCTGCTATCAGTACACCAACGTCCGATTCTAGCAGGCAAATTTCCCTGCCCCAGCTGCTGGACCGTCGAAAGAAGTTCACTCCCAGCCATCCACATGCCCAGCGGTTGAATGCTAGCTTGGCTAAATTGCTAGCGCTTCAACTGCTGCCTTTTCAGTTGGTAGACTCGGCCCCCTTCCGTGAGTTTGTGCAATGTGCGGTTCCTCAGTGGCAGGTTCCCAAACGCCACTTTTTCGCACGGAAGGCGATTCCGGCTCTCTACAGGCATGTGGAAGGCAATGTCTTGGCCTCGCTGGACAGGGCGGTCAGCTGTAAGGTGCATATTACCGCTGACTCATGGTCCAGCAGGCATGGACAGGGACGTTACCTTTCTTTCACGGCCCATTGGGTCACTCTTTTGGCAGCTGGGAAGGATGCAGGACAAGGTGCAGTAGTGTTGGAGGTTGTTCCACCGCCACGCCTCCAAAATGCTACTACTGGTTGTGACACACCTCTCTCCTCCACCCCCTCCTCTTCTTCTTCCTCCATGGCCTCTTCCTGTGGTTTGTCCTCGGAACCAGCTGTGCTCCGTAGGCGTTCAAGGGGCTACGCAAGTACGCAGGCAAAAAGATGCCATGCCGTGCTTGCGCTGGTGTGTTTGGGGGACAGGAGCCACACTGGGGCAGAGGTCCTGTCTGCTCTGCAGGGGCAGGCCGAGAGGTGGTTGACGCCACGCCAGCTTAAGCCAGGAATGGTGGTTTGCGACAATGGCACCAACCTCCTCTCCGCCCTCCGACAGGGACAACTGACCCATGTGCCCTGTATGGCTCACGTCCTTAACCTGGTGGTGCAGCGGTTCTTGGGCAGGTACCCGGGCTTACAGGATGTCCTGAGGCAGGCCAGGAAAGTCTGTGTGCATTTCCGCAGATCTTATAATGCCAGTGCTCGCCTGGCTGAGCTTCAAAAGGAGTTGAACCTGCCCAAGAACCGCCTTATATGTGACATGCCCACCAGGTGGAACTCAACGTTGGCCATGCTGCAGCGGCTGCACACGCAGCAGAGGGCCATCAATGAGTACCTGTGCGACTACGGCACCAGGACAGGGTCAGGGGAGCTCAAGTTTTTTTCACCATGCCAGTGGGGCATGATCAGGGATGCATGCACTGTCCTGGCACCATTTGAGGAGGCCACGAGGATGGTGAGCAGTGACAGTGCATGCATCAGTGACACTGTACCTCTTGTCCACCTGTTGGAGCACACGCTGCGTGGAATAATGGACAGGGCACTTGAGGCAGAACAGAGGCAGGAAGAGGAGGACTTCCTTGCCTCTCAAGGCCCCCTTTACCCAGACAGTGTTCCTTCTGTCCCACCCATCGCACAGGAAGAGGAGGAGGAGGAGGAGGAGGAGGATTGTGTCAGCATGGAGGTGGAGGCTGGCACTCAGCATCATCAGCAGCAGTCTTTTAGGGATGATTTACAGTCCCAAGAAACCAGTGGATTTGTACGTGGCTGGGAGGAGGTGGCTGCGGATCATGTCGTCCTTAGTGACCCAGAGGACTCCGGACTGAATGCCTCAGCTAACCTACGCTGCATGGCCTCCCTGATCCTGCAAAGTCTGCGGAAGGATCCTCGTATTCTTCGGATCAAGGAGAGGGACCATTACTGGCTGGCCACTCTCCTTGATCCACGGTACAAGGGTAAGGTTGCGGACCTTATCGTACCGTCGCAGACGGAGCAGAGGATGAGACAACTCCGGGAGGCCTTGCAGAAAGGTCTGTGCAACGCGTTCCCAGAGACTGGGAGGTTACAAACTCCTGGTCCTGGACAACGAGTTGCTGAGGCTTCGGGCAGTCAAAGAAGGAGCGGTGGGGAAGGTGGCCGTCTGACCGATGCGTTCAGACAATTCTTTAGTCCGCAGCCCCAAAGTATGATCGGTTCCAGCAACCATCGCCAGCGTCTGATATACATGGTGCAGGAATACCTAGGGGCAAGGTCAGACTTGGACACCTTCCCCACCGAAAATCCTCTGGCTTACTGGGTCTTGAGGATGGATCACTGGCCAGAGCTTGCACAGTATGCAATTGAGCTACTGGCCTGTCCTGCATCCAGCGTTCTTTCAGAACGCACATTCAGTGCTGCTGGAGGATTTGCCACGGATCACATGGTGCGCCTGTCCACCGACTCGGTTGATCGACTGACTTTCATCAAGATGAACCAGTCTTGGATCACCACCAGCTACCACACACCAGATGCTGATATAACAGACTAATTGATTTTAAAATGTCACATCCCTTCAAGACTGATGCTGATGCTGAGTGTCTGTGCTGTTATGTTGACTGGCTATCCTCCTCCTCCTCCTCAATGATACGATTAACGATGATAGCTTGGAAGATCATTTTGGTTTATGGGTGACGCCACCAGTGGCTAAGACCCAATTTTTCAGCCCCTGTTTAACAGGGGCGTGTAATTAAAATTTTTGATGCAATACTTTGCAACAGGCCTCATTGCTGTGCTCCAAGTACAGTATCTGTGAGGGGTTGCAGTGTTGTGCCACCAGTGCCTAAGGCCCAATTTTTCAGCCCCTGTTCAACAGGGGCATGCAATTATAATTATTGATCTAATAATTCACAGCAGGGCCCATTGCTGCGCCCACCAAGAGTAACTGTCAGGCCTTACAGTGTTGTGGCACCAGCACCACCATCACCACCACCACCACCACCAAAGGCCCAATTTTTAAGCCCCTGTTCAACAGGGGCATGCAATTATAATTATTGATCTAATAATTCACAGCAGGGCCCATTGCTGCGCCCACCAAGAGTAACTGTCAGGCCTTACAGTGTTGTGGCACCAGCACCACCATCACCACCACCACCACCACCAAAGGCCCAATTTTTAAGCCCCTGTTCAACAGGGGCATGCAATTATAATTATTGATCTAATAATTCACAGCAGGTCCCATTGCTGCGCCCACCAAGAGTAACTGTCAGGCCTTACAGTGTTGTGGCACCAGCACCACCATCACCACCACCACCAAAGGCCCAATTTTTCAGCCCCTGTTCAACAGGGGCATGCAATTATAATTATTGATCGAATAATTCACAGCAGGGAGCATTGCTGCGCCCACCAAGAGTAACTGTCAGGCCTTACAGTGTTGTGGCACCAGCACCACCATCACCACCACCACCACCACCAAAGGCCCAATTTTTAAGCCCCTGTTCAACAGGGGCATGCAATTATAATTATTGATCTAATAATTCACAGCAGGGCCCATTGCTGCGCCCACCAAGAGTAACTGTCAGGCCTTACAGTGTTGTGGCACCAGCACCACCATCACCACCACCACCACCACCAAAGGCCCAATTTTTCAGCCCCTGTTCAACAGGGGCATGCAATTATAATTATTGATCGAATAATTCACAGCAGGGAGCATTGCTGCGCCCACCAAGAGTAACTGTCAGGCCTTACAGTGTTGTGGCATCAGCACCACCATCACCACCACCACCACCACCAAAGGCCCAATTTTTAAGCCCCTGTTCAACAGGGGCATGCAATTATAATTATTGATCGAATAATTCACAGCAGGGAGCATTGTTGCGCCCACCAAAAGTAACTGTCAGGCCTTACAGTGTTGTGGCACCAGCACCACCATCACCACCACCACCACCACCAAAGGCCCAATTTTTAAGCCCCTGTTCAACAGGGGCATGCAATTATAATTATTGATCTAATAATTCACAGCAGGGCCCATTGCTGCGCCCACCAAGAGTAACTGTCAGGCCTTACAGTGTTGTGGCACCAGCACCACCATCACCACCACCACCACCACCAAAGGCCCAATTTTTCAGCCCCTGTTCAACAGGGGCATGCAATTATAATTATTGATCGAATAATTCACAGCAGGGAGCATTGCTGCGCCCACCAAGAGTAACTGTCAGGCCTTACAGTGTTGTGGCACCAGCACCAGCACCACCACCACCACCACCACCAAAGGCCCAATTTTTCAGCCCCTGTTCAACAGGGGCATGCAATTATAATTATTGATCTAATAATTCACAGCAGGGCCCATTGCTGCGCCCACCAAGAGTAACTGTCAGGCCTTACAGTGTTGTGGCACCAGCACCACCATCACCACCACCACCACCACCACCAAAGGCCCAATTTTTCAGCCCCTGTTCAACAGGGGCATGCAATTATAATTATTGATCTAATAATTCACAGCAGGGACCATTGCTGCGCCCACCAAGAGTAACTGTCAGGCCTTACAGTGTTGTGGCACCAGCACCACCATCAAAGGCCCAATTTTTACTA
Organism: Rana muscosa; assembly: GCA_029206835.1. Classification (NCBI taxonomy): domain Eukaryota; kingdom Metazoa; phylum Chordata; class Amphibia; order Anura; family Ranidae; genus Rana; species Rana muscosa. Next base: position 878,878,418 of record CM055117.1, read on the forward strand.
CCACTGATCAACAATTATATGTTATTACAATTCCTGATATTATAGTTGACAGCAGGACGTTCCAGCACCCACCAAGAATAACTGTGAGTGCTTTCAGTGTTGTGCCAACACCAACACCTAAGGGGCCAATTTCTGCAGAGTATATACGGAAGGTCCCTACTTTCAAACATCCAACTTACAAACTACTACTACTTGCAAACGGAAGAAGACAACAGGAAGTGAGAGGAAATCTACCCCTTGGAAGGAAAATTCTCTCCTGTAAGAATTAATATGGGAGAAAGGTGTCTCCTCTCTACTGATGCTTTATCACCAATCCTTGTTTCAATAAAAACACCACATTTCAAAAACAGTTGTCATTGGGACGCAAAGTGAGGTGAAATGTTCTGAACAGGGGCACAGACAGCAAAAAAAATGTGACAGGGGTGATAACCGTTCCCTATGTTTTACAAAAAGCTAAAAAAAAGGAATTTGGCATGGAGCTACACTTAAACAATGCAGCTGTTCAAAATTACAAACAGATTCTACATAAGAACAAACCTACAGTCCCTGTCTTGTATGCACCGCCTGTATACGGCTGTTCAGAGTATATAGGTCCTTTTTTATTTTGTGTGCGGGGTTCCCCTTAATATCCATACAAGACCCAAAGGGGCTGGTAATGGGCTGGGGTAGGGGGGGGGGGGGGGTTGATGGGGTAGCTATGCCATTTTTCCTAAAGATTTTCATCCATATTACCGGGACCAGACATTGCATTAAAGCCGCAAGCAGTTTTAAATGGCTTTTTTCCCTTTAGAAATGTTATTTTGTGCAGGGACAGTTCTAAACACGGGAAACACGTGGCACTTCACAGGCATACTTTAGACACCCCCCAGGTACAATATTTAAAGGAATATTTGACTTTTTTTTTCACTTTATGCATCATTAAAATGACTGCTCCCGGAAAACGTCCGTTTTTAAAACTTCTTTTTGCATTGATACATGTCCCCTGGTGCAGAAGCCGGGTTCCCAAACTCTGTTTCGGACAATAACATGGATAATAGTCGTTATAATTAGCACTTTAGAATCCGAACGTTCGCATCCATTGTATTTAATAGGGTTCTAATGTTCGTGCAAACTTTCGGTCCGTTCGCGGGTTCTGGTGCGAACCGAACCCGGGGGTGTTCGGCTCATCACTAGTCATGGCTGATCTGACCATTACCGGTATAGAAGGGGTATGTGCCTTGATCGCTTGCTGATCCTTCTGCAGGGCTTCTTCATTTCTAATGATCTTTACCAGATCAGGGTAATTCAGTGACATGTCTCCTCCAGAGGTTTTCAAGTGGAGCCAGACTGGATCCGAGCGTAGCGCTCCCTTTAAGATCTGCTTCATCCTTGCCGCATCTATGGCTTGGGGTACCATCCCTTTTTTTAGCACGATTTGACAAAGCATCTTGTTCAGTCTTCTGACATACTCCGACAGCTTTTCTCCTGGCTGCTGAAAGGTGTGTTCGAACTGATACACCAGGTCCATTACTTTTTCTAACTGACCAAACTCTTCTTGTAGCATGGCTAAGCAGTCATAAGCCGTGCAGGCAGCATTCCCAAACTGGGAGACTTTTTACAGCTTCCGCAGCCGCGCCTTTCAGACTTTCCATCACGCGCTGCTTCTTCTGCGCTTCAAGGCCTGTTCGATCCAGGTATCGAAGTCTTCCTCCCCTACAGGGACGGGCAGCCTTCCTGAAAATGTTCTCAGCTTCCGGTAGCTGGCCTCTACATGTACCGTATTTGTTTGCTGACACTTTTTGAGCAGATCTCCCAAGGCATTTAAAAGCTCTGGCCCTATGGCTGTTATGGGTGTCACCGGAGGTGTCATCCTCCTCTGCTTCTCTGCTGTATGGGGTATCCCTGGCGATGATCCCACTGGGGATGGCGGGGATGGTTCCGCCTTCACAGTTATTGCGTGCGCCAGACCATAGGTTTTGTTATCCAGCGACTGCACACTTTGCCCTTTAAAGTTTCCCGGTACCCCATCCATCCACTTTATAAGTGCGTACTGAAACAAGGTGTCTGGGGCTGATTTCAGGTCTATCACCCATGGTGTATGATTTGGGGATAGCGACACTGCAAGTCGCTCTCCCGCGCTCACTGACCATTCTTCTCCCGGGAGACTAATGACCACTGACGTGTCCGGGTTTGTTCTGGCTGCTTCGCACCACGCTTTCACTTTCAGCGGGTCCATGCCGGTACTTTTGGCGTGTCCGCCTGCCATATACAGGATCCCGGAAACGATGCCCACACGTGTAGCGATACCCCCAAACTAAGGGAGCCGCTGGTTTGCTTTTGGGCCCTGTACACAGCACAGCCAACCCCCGGCAATCTACTCAGCCCTTCTCTGGCACAGCTAGTCTAGGGGTGGTGTTTCTATATATCTCTATAACAGTCTACACACAATCCCACAATACCTTTCTTCTAGTGATAAATATATATATATGGACTCCAACACCAGATTTGAGAAAATGTATGTAGCGATACCCTCAACTTAAGAGAGCCGCAAGTTTTGATTTGGGCCCTGAGTACAGCTTCCCCAACCCCCCGGCAATCTGCTCTACCCGCTCTGGCACAGTTAACCCACAGCAATTTCACATAAACAATCACTTATGCTTTAAATGTGGGTGTGTGGATTGATAACTCAGACTCATAGACAATGTTGTAAATAATAACTGACTTTACTGCTAGTGGTAAGATAAAAAGGGGATAACATGCATGTAACATTTGGTTCACAAACACATAAGCAGGTCCCTGCAGTTATAAATCACAATACTGTGTGTGTGTGTACCAGCAATGGAAAGGGGACGGAACGCCACGTGGGGCGACCGTTACCTAAACACCCTGTGGTGTGATAACTAACTTATAACTATCTAACGGATCAGGCCTGATCCCTAACCATGAAACTCAGTCTTAGAAGAAACACAAATCTTCACCGGCACAGGATCTGTAAAGGTGGTGCACTTGAAGTATTTAAAACCATGTATTTGTAATCCAATAGGGGGGGGGGGTAATTCTCCCTCACCGGAGGTGTTAGGCCTTGGAAGTCTAGTAGGCACAAAGTATAAAAGTAACAGTTTAAAGATGAGCTTTCGCTCGCTCACCACTCCGGAACACTTCCCTCAGTCCGGAACCTCCACCGGCTGTGTCGGTCCTCGTCCACAGCGGCTTCTGAGATCGGATCCCCGATCCAGACAACTTTCGACGAGATGAGTCTGGATGCCACCCAGGCTCGCAAAGGGGTGGAAGGCTCTTTGGTTCGCTCCACAGGCCCCAGGCTTCAGGCCTGGAGCAGCACAGATCCGCACAGGTGTCTCTCTCTCTGCCTCCCCGTGTCCAAAGAGAAAGAGTTAGGCCTCGCCCCCTCCTTATATTCCTTCCCCCCGACTCCTCTCTCTCTGGAATTTCCTGTCTCTGAGAAAAGGGGAACACCCCGCTACACACTCCCCCCACTAAAACTCTTTGGTCCCCAAAGATAAACATTTCAACAAAATTCCTGAACCATTTTAGAGAGTGCGGAGTATGATGTTGGTACAGGGAATTGCCACCAAAACTCAGAGGTGGGATTCCCTGTCCCACAGGTCACACTGGCATGAGTGGCCTGCCTAACTGTGCCAGAGAGTGAGCTGGGGTTGCCCTCCACCAAATGAACAGTGGAAGGATTGGAGCACTCGGTACTTCTTCTAGCGGTGGTAACAGAGTCCTCTGAGCTCTTTCCCAATTGAGGGTAGGTTAACTTCATGGGAGGCCTCACGACTCTGCGAGCTCTCTGCTCCCTTGGGACTTCAGGCTCTGGTGCCACAGGCTCTGTTTCAGGAACACTTTCTGACATCGTCACTGGTTCTGGGGCCTCTGTCTCTTCTTCATCTGAGTACAGGCCCAGAATATCTTCCCAGCATTCAGGCACGCCACTGGATGGAATGAACTCTGTAGCTTCTGGGTTCAGGGTCCCATCCTGCATATCCTCAGTGGGTGGAAGGTCTATGGGGGGATTTTCCGGGGTTGGGGAAGGCCATAGCCACTCCAGTTCTCCTCTCCCATCTTCACTTGGTTGAGAAGCCTGTCCACCTCTAGATCGAGAGGTCTGAGACCGAGTGTTGGGTCTGGGAGTATCCAAGATGGAAACAGATTCCGGTAGGTTCCTCACTGGAGGTATCCTGACTGCTTCTTTAAGCGGGAGTAAGTGGTTTCTGTGCCAGGTCTTCAAGGGTCCCACTCTCCCCTCTGGCTTTAACTTGTACACCGGTAGTCCAGGGAGTTTCCTACAAATAACGTAAGGCTCAGACCTCCACCTATCAGCAAGTTTGTGCTTCCCTGGGATCCCTAGGTTGCGTAGCAGAACACGGTCTCCAGGCTGCAGGTCTTGCACTCGAACCTTCAAATCATAGTTCCTTTTATTTCGGGCCCCTCTCTGGTCTGAGGCCGCTTGGGCTTGTTCATAGGCCGCTTTCAAATTATACCTAAGTCTGTCTACATATCCTTTGTGGGAGGTAGCAGAGGTATAGTCTAGAGAAATGCCAAAGGCCAGATCCACTGGCAATCTTGCTTCTCTCCCAAACATGAGGCGATAGGGAGAGTAACCCGTCACATCACTGGTGGTGCAATTGTAGGCATGCACCAAAGTGGATATGTGTTGACTCCAATGCTGCTTCTTCTCTGTCTCCAGAGTCCCAAGCATGTTTAGCAAAGTCCGGTTAAATCTCTCAGGCTGGGCATCTCCTTGTGGATGATAAGGGGTAGTCCTGGTCTTTTCCACTCCCAGGGAGTCCAGTAGGTTCCGGATCAGGCGACTCTCAAAGTCCCTTCCTTGGTCGGAGTGGATTCTCTGTGGTAATCCATAGTGGACGAAGTATTTTTCTACAAGCACCTTAGCTACAGTGGAAGCCTTCTGGTCTCTGGTGGGAAACGCCTGTGCATAACGGGTGAAATGATCGGTTACCACCAGAACATTTCCCAATCCACTCAAATCGGGTTCGAGGCAGAGAAAGTCAATGCATACCAGGTCCATTGGGCCTTGACTCTGTAGGTGACCCATTGGGGCAGCTTGATGGGGTAGAGTCTTCCTCTGGATGCATCGTGCACAGGAGTGGCAATACTCCTCCACTTCAGCCCTCATACAGGGCCAATAGAACCGGCTTCTGACAAGTTGGAAGGTTCTTTCAGCTCCCAGGTGACCATGCTGGTCATGTAAGGCAACCAGCACAGTCTCTCGGTGCTTCTCTGGGAGAAACAACTGCCATTTATCCTCGGAGTCATCAGAGGGGCCCCTTCGGTAGACCACTCCCTGATGGACCTGTAGCTTGTCTAGCTCCCTCCATAGCAGACGAGCCTCCTTGGAGGGGTGATGTCGAAGTTTCTCTGGACTCTCGTTTTCCAATGCTTCAAAGGCCAATCTCCCCATGGGGTCTTCCAATTGGTCGCACCTCAGCTCCTTCTTAGACAGCTTCGGCAAGCATTCCTCTTCAAGTTGAGTCACCCCGCAGTAGTGTTTTGGGACTCCCACTGTGGTAACTCCTATCTCCTCGGCTCTGGAGCCCCCTCTGGCTTGAAATTCAGCCCCCTGACAAAGGGCTCGCACTCCCTCCGGTGCTACCTGAGTCCAGTCCTCCCAGTCATCAGCCATGGTATGAGATCTTCGGGACAGGGCATCTGCATCCCTATTTCCAGTCCCTGGTCTGTATTTAAGACTGAAGTTGAACCCAGATAATGCAGCCAGCCACCTGTGTCCTGTGGCATCCAACTTGGCAGTGGTGAATAGATAAGTCAGAGGGTTGTTATCTGTTTTTACTGTAAACTCTGCCCCATAGAGGTAGTCTCTTAGTTTGTCCACCACTGCCCATTTGAGGGCCAAGAACTCCAACTTATGAGTGGGGTAGTTCTTCTCCGAGGGGGTCAGACTCCGACTCACATAGGCCACTGGTCGCAGTTGCTCTTCATACTCTTGGTAGAGCACTCCACCTAGGCCTTCATGACTAGCATCAACATGTAACTCGTATGGTCTGGTGGGATCAGCATAGGCCAATACTGGGGCTGTGGTGAGGCTCCTCTTCAGGGTTCTGAAGGCCTCTTCACACCTGGGGGTCCACTGATCTTGAACCGACTCCCCGGGTCTTCTGGGTCCCAAGCCATCCTCTTCCCCTTCAATCTTGAGCAGTTCATTTAGGGGCTTGGCAATACGGGCAAACCCATCCACAAACCTCCTATAGTAGGAGCAGAAGCCCAGGAAAGATCTAAGTTCGGTGACTGTTGTGGGTCTTGGCCAGGAGGTAACTGCCTCCAACTTCTCAGGATCAGTAGCCACCCCCTTTTCAGACACTATGTGTCCCAGATAGTTCACCGAAGACTGGTAGAACCGACACTTCTCGGGGGAAAGCTTTAGTCCCTCTTCACTAAGCCTTCTCAACACTTTCTCCAATCGGGCCTCATGTTCCTCCAAAGTTCTCCCGAAGACAATGACATCGTCCAGGTACACGAGGACTTCTATGAGGTTCATATCTCCGACAGTCTTCTCCATGAGACGTTGAAAAGTAGCTGGGGCCCCAGATAGGCCCTGAGGCATTCTATTAAACTCAAAGAACCCCACAGGAGTTATGAAAGCGGTCTTTTCTTTATCCTCTGGGTGCATGGGAATTTGATAGTACCCGCTCTTGAGGTCCATCACGCTGAACCACTTAGCTCCAGACAAACTCTGTAAGGCGTCCTCTATCCTTGGCGTGGTGTACTGATCAGGGGTGGTCCTCCTGTTGAGAGTTCTGTAGTCAATGCAGAGCCTCAGCGACCCATTCTTCTTCCTGACCACCACTATTGGAGAGGCATAAGGGCTTCTGGACTCTCGAATCACCCCAGTCTTTTTCAGTTCTGCAAGCTGTTCCCTCAGATCCTCCAGATCTGCCAGCGGAACCCGCCTGACTCTCTCCCTGAACGGTTTGTCTTCTTGCAGGCGGATGCGGTGGGTAGCACTCCTCGCACACCCCACATCGAACTCATCTTTGGAGAAAATCTTCTCCCATCTAGTCAGCTGGGCCTTGGCTCTCTCTTTCCAGGCTCCAGGTAAATTCGGGTTCTCCATGGAAAGTTTTTCCCAAACATCTCCTTCTTCACCCGTCCCCTTTACTTCTGACCAGCTGACTGGGACAGCAGGACTCACCTATCCCAACAGCATCCGGGCAGGGATCTCTATGGCCCTTTCTGTAGAGTTCCTCACACTCACCGGGACTCTTCCCCTGGCTTTCTTCAGGGCCTTGATTGGAATCACTTCCGGTATCACTTCCAGGCCTGAGTGATCTTCCCTTGGGTCGGATTCCAGCATGACAAAGGGACCAGGCTGCTTCCAGGTGAGCTTCACAGTGGCCCTGAGGCAAGCCACCTGTCCGGGCTGCAGCACCACTCCTTCTCTCCCCAGTCTCCACACCTTCCCTATCCCCTCTCCTGGGGTCTTCTGCTCCAACACTAACCGTTGGTAGGCTGTCTTCAGCATGGGATGGATGTTTGGATCTTGATGGCTCCTCATCTTCACCAGGGGGGTCAGAAGTCTTCTCACTAGATCCGTATTGGTGCCTATGATGAGGGACATCTTGCTGGCCCCGGGTGGTCTAGGACACACAACTGCCAGGGTGTCGAACACTTCTGTCTTCCCAGCCACAGAGGGGTCGAATGTCAGCTTTATGGGCAGATAACCATCATAGGGGAACCTCTGCGTTCCCAGGCCCCATATCTCCAGTTCTTCTATCTTCTGTATAGGCAAATGGCTTAAGTGCCTATCGTAGAAGTCTCTGTACAACAAAGTCACTTGAGCTCCAGTGTCCAGGAGGGCCTTTGTATATACTTCTTCCACCTGGATAGATACAGTGGGGGACGGGCCGACCAATTCTTCTGGGTACGGCCGGGTTGAGGTCACTTTCTTCTGAGGACTTGTCTTCATCCAGTTTGTTTTTGACTTTATTCTCTCTTGAGCCCGGTATGCATTGACCTTCCCCACCCTAATGGGAGTACAAACCCGCTGAGGGATGTTATTGTCTCTTGGTTGTAGACATTCCTTCTTGGGAGTGCTAAATTTCTTCTGAGGGGTCTTGTCCCCTTTCTCTGGTGTGTATCTTGGTTGAGAGACCCTAGATTCCTTCTGAGGGGTCTTGTCCCCTCTCTTTTGCTTCCTTCCATTCAGTTTGGAGCTCACTGAAAGAGATGGGCACCCGGTTGACTCCCTCACCGGGGCCCTCTGGAGTTTCCCGCCGGCTGGCGATTATCCATTTTCTTCTTCTTGGGACTGGAACACCTACTGGCAAAGTGGCCACTGCCCCCGCAGTTGTAGCATAGCATCTCTTCTCGGTCCTGAATGGAGGCTGGTTCTGAGGTATTCGGGAACAACTCCTTTCTTGGACTTGGTTTCTCTGCTCTTCTTTGATCTTTCTCCATCAAAGAGGTCAGCATCTTCAACACTTGGGACATTTGTGATTTCAAAGTGTCGACTTCTGCATCTCTTTCCGGGCTCTTGACTGAACTGACCAACACTGGTACAGGGGTGACCTTCACCCTGGCCACCTGCTGATCTCTCTGCAGCGCCTCTTCGTCCCTAATAATTTTTATTAGATCAGAGTAGGTTAGTGACATTCCTCCTCCTGAGGTTTTCAGGTGCAGCCAGACTGGGTCTGAGCGCCGCGCTCCCCTCATGATCTGCTTCATTCGTGCTTCATCTGCATCTTTAGGCAGCATTCCCTTCTTCAGGACGATCTTGCATAACAGCCTGTTCAACCTTCTAACATACTCTGACAGTTTCTCATTCGACTGCTGGAAAGTATGTTCAAATTGGTAGACCATCTCTGTCACCTTCTCCAGCTGTCCAAACTCTTCCTGCAGCATGGCCAGACAATCTTGAGCTGTACAGTTTGCATTTCCAAAACGGAAGCTCTTCACCGCTTCTGCCGCGGCACCTTTCAAACTTTCTAAAACTCGTTGTCTTTTCTGTGCTTCAGGCACCTCCCATGCCTCTACTGCTTGTAATGCCTGTTCCACCCAAGTGTCAAAATCTTCCTCTCCCGCAGGGACGGGGAGCTCCCCCGAGAATGTTTTTAGTCTCCGGTAGCTAGTCTCTACGTGCACTGTGCTTGTCTTCTGACAGTTTGTTAGTAGATCCCCTAACGCCTTTATCAGTTCGGGTGATATGGCCGTGGCAGGTGCAGGCGTCACCGGAGGTGTCGCTCCGTCTTTCCTCTCTGGCGGGGTACGGGCCGCAACTTGCGGTGATCCCGTTGGTGATAGCTCTTTCTTAGTAGCGTGCGCCAGACTATAAGATCTGTTATCCGGCATCTGCGCATATTTGCATTTACAAGCCTCTGGCTTCCCATCTGAATATTCCACTAGCGCATACTGGTGTGAGGTGCCTGGGTCTGACTTCATTAACCCTTCCACCGTTTCGGTCGACCATTCCTGACCCGGAATGTTAATGACCACTGACTGGCTTGGATCTGTCTTAGTTACTTCACACCACGTTCTGATGTCTTTCGGGTCCATGCCGGTAAGTCTTGGCGGGCTCTCACCGCTGTCTCAGTAATCCCGGATTTACGAGCCCCCACGTGTAGCGATACCCTCAACTTAAGAGAGCCGCAAGTTTTGATTTGGGCCCTGAGTACAGCTTCCCCAACCCCCCGGCAATCTGCTCTACCCGCTCTGGCACAGTTAACCCACAGCAATTTCACATAAACAATCACTTATGCTTTAAATGTGGGTGTGTGGATTGATAACTCAGACTCATAGACAATGTTGTAAATAATAACTGACTTTACTGCTAGTGGTAAGATAAAAAGGGGATAACATGCATGTAACATTTGGTTCACAAACACATAAGCAGGTCCCTGCAGTTATAAATCACAATACTGTGTGTGTGTGTACCAGCAATGGAAAGGGGACGGAACGCCACGTGGGGCGACCGTTACCTAAACACCCTGTGGTGTGATAACTAACTTATAACTATCTAACGGATCAGGCCTGATCCCTAACCATGAAACTCAGTCTTAGAAGAAACACAAATCTTCACCGGCACAGGATCTGTAAAGGTGGTGCACTTGAAGTATTTAAAACCATGTATTTGTAATCCAATAGGGGGGGGGGTAATTCTCCCTCACCGGAGGTGTTAGGCCTCGGAAGTCTAGTAGGCACAAAGTATAAAAGTAACAGTTTAAAGATGAGCTTTCGCTCGCTCACCACTCCGGAACACTTCCCTCAGTCCGGAACCTCCACCGGCTGTGTCGGTCCTCGTCCACAGCGGCTTCTGAGATCGGATCCCCGATCCAGACAACTTTCGACGAGATGAGTCTGGATGCCACCCAGGCTCGCAAAGGGGTGGAAGGCTCTTTGGTTCACTCCACAGGCCCCAGGCTTCAGGCCTGGAGCAGCACAGATCCGCACAGGTGTCTCTCTCTCTGCCTCCCCGTGTCCAAAGAGAAAGAGTTAGGCCTCGCCCCCTCCTTATATTCCTTCCCCCCGACTCCTCTCTCTCTGGAATTTCCTGTCTCTGAGAAAAGGGGAACACCCCGCTACATGTATAAGGTTTACTTGTAGATAAAAGGGATTAACAATTAATATTACATATAACACATGCATGCAGAGCGCTGCAGTAATACTAACAGTAGTTAATGATAATGCGCAATTAGTTCTAACACACACCAACATATAGCTTGGGTCCCTGTTAGCAATATGGCGCCCAACAGTGCTATCAACTCCCAGTCAGGCCTGACTTAATTAAAACTGAGTCTCTAGAGAAGGAATCTTCGCATGCCAGATGATCGGTGGTGCACATACAGGAACAATATTTGTAATCCAACAAGGTCTAAGGTAATGGAACAACTCCCCAGAGACTATGTGACTCAGTCCTCCAACTAGTCTCCTGACAGGAAAAGGGAAATATCACCCGATGAGCCAAGGCAGTCTAAAGGCCTAGTAAAGTACTCAAGTATGATTGTGAGCAGGTGCTCTCTCACCCCTCCGGACTCGATCCCAGTCCAGGACTCCCACCTATGTGTTCACACACACAGGATCTGTCACCGCTTGATCTCCGGTTCACTGTTGTCCCTCAAGCAGGTAGATGTCTGTCGCTGCACAGGCTCCGCAGCGAGGTGGAAGGCTCTCTGGAAGTGCGCAAGCCCCAGGCCTCAGGCCTTGCACTCACAGCAGGTCCACACAGGAAGTCCTCTTGCCAGCCGTGCGGTGTCCAAAAAGACCGGGCTAAGCCTCGCCCTCCCCTTTTATACCCCACCCATGAGTCTCTGCGGCAGCCCAATACACCCTGGGTGCCAAACGGGGTTCTGGGGCCTCAACAGAGACCCCGCTACACAAATATATATATATATATATATATATATATATATATACGAATATAAGAGGGACGCTGACTCCAGTTGTATTTCAACAAGTTCTTCTTTATTGGTCAATCATGTGCAGACAAGGCATAAGATGAATGGCAGCCACTGTACAGTTCCGAGCATCCCTGCTCTTCGTCAGGCTCTCAGGCTAAATGTGAAAATACAATCCAAAGAGAATTTCAATTTATCCCCACCCTGCGGGTGTCAACCCACAGGTGTGTCCCATCTCTCCAGACCAAGCAAACAATCCAATAGAAGTTCTAAAAACCTCATTAACCCCATATGAGCAACCGAATAAAGAAGTTGTATACATGAATTTCTTTTCCTGCATTTAAACCAACAATCTATGTTACAATGCAACATTGATAATGAAAAACAAAAAATACAGAATAGAAAATGAATAACTTCCAGAATAATTCTTATTTAGCCCGTGCAACAAATGCACAAAATAATATATAGTGTGAATCTATTACTTCAAAAAATAAATCAACAACCCATCACTGAACCATCTCTTAATCATAACAAAGAAAACCTCCAATCTCCTTGTAACAGAAGTGAAATATTCCTTAAACAAAGGGATGATTTCCTTGATTTCTTTTCCGATCCAAACCAGATTAGATTAAATCATCATCTGTAAAAAAGATATATATACATCTGTATATGTATATATAAATGGAAAAGAATCTAAAATCCAAGATCATCAACATCATGTTACAAAAATAAATATAGGTCATAGTCCCTGTTCATCCCATTCGGATGCAGAGACTGTAGCCTATTAATCCACCAGACCTCCCTTTGTTTTAATCGTGATATTCGATCACCCCCCCCCCCCGTTTATCTCGTGGGATTTCTTCCAAGATCATAAATCTTAGATCAGAATCTCGGTGTCCCCTCTCCAAAAAGTGTTTGGAGACAGGCAACCCAGGTTGTTTATGCCTTATGGTGCTTCGATGTTGTGCAATTCTGTCCTTAATTTTCTGAGTGGTCTCCCCAACATAGATCATATTGCATGGACAAATCAGAATGTATATAACATATGAAGACTGACAAGTGAGGAAATTATTTATCATAATTCTATCCCTATTAATCGGATTAATAAAGTGATTACCCTTAGCCATAAGACTACATTGAATACAATTTAAACACGGATAACATCCTTTCATTTTCTTTCCCAAGAAAGTGGTCCTTGCTTCCTGTTCTCTGGATTTGTATTCAGACAGTTGTTCTCCACCAGGTCGTCCGATAGTATCGGGACGGGACTCAATTTTTGTTCCCATTGCTCAATTTTTGGATTTTTTTTTATCCCCCCTTGTTAAGGAGACGAGATCGTACATTAGGGATACTGATGACTTTTTGCAAAAAATTAAAAAACATTGCATATGTAAAGGGGATGAAATTTTAGTTACATGGGATGTTATGAGTTTATATACATCCATTCCCCAGCAAGCGGGCATTCATGCCGCTATTAATCTAATTAGGAACAGTCATCAGTATTCGGAATCGCAGATCTCACTCTTTGAGAAATTATTTCAGTTGTTGTTGTGTAACAATTATTTTCTATTCAAAGATCATTTCTACATACAATTAATGGGAGTTGCGATGGGTTCTAATGTCGCACCGCCATATGCATGCACATTCATGGATGAATTTGAACGTAAACATATTTTTTCCAATGATTTATTTGAGAAACATTGCGTTACATGGTGGCGCTTCATCGATGACGTGTTTGCGATCTGGCGAGGTGACATGCAATCATTAAATATGTTTGATACTTTGTTGAGCAATTTTGATCCTAACATAAAATTTCAAATTAATATTGGGGGTATATCAGTTCCCTTTTTGGATACTAGGATATATCTTGAACAGGGTTGTTTAGAATCAGACTTGTATACTAAACCAACTGATAGGAATCAACTACTATTGTTTGATAGTTTTCATCCCCCTCATGTATTTAGATCCATTATTAAAAGTCAGCTGTTACGAGTAAAACGCATAGTTAGTAAAGAGAATGTTAAGGAGACAAGGATTAAGGAGATGTGCTCTAAACTTTATGAACGGGGGTATCCCAAAAAAATAATTCTTCAGGAATTAAATAAAATACAACTTAATGAGAAGAAAAAGATATTTCGTAATAAAACACCATTGGCACGATTACCCTTCTCCATGCAGTTTCACAGTTACAGTAATCATATATCTAATATAATCAATAAACACTGGCCCCTTTTGAGGCGTGCATACCCGCAGATTGAGGTCTTCCAGCAGACTCCCATTAAAGCCTATAGAAGGAATAAAACTTTGCGCGATTCCTTAGTAAAATCTGAATACAAATCCAGAGAACAGGAAGCAAGGACCACTTTCTTGGGAAAGAAAAGGAAAGGATGTTATCCGTGTTTAAATTGTATTCAATGTAGTCTTATGGCTAAGGGTAATCACTTTATTAATCCGATTAATAGGGATAGAATTATGATAAATAATTTCCTCACTTGTCAGTCTTCATATGTTATATACATTCTGATTTGTCCATGCAATATGATCTATGTTGGGGAGACCACTCAGAAAATTAAGGACAGAATTGCACAACATCGAAGCACCATAAGGCATAAACAACCTGGGTTGCCTGTCTCCAAACACTTTTTGGAGAGGGGACACCGAGATTCTGATCTAAGATTTATGATCTTGGAAGAAATCCCACGAGATAAACGGGGGGGGTGATCGGATATTACGATTAAAACAAAGGGAGGTCTGGTGGATTAATAATTAATAGGCTACAGTCTCTGCATCCGAATGGGATGAACAGGGACTATGACCTATATTTATTTTTGTAATATGATGTTGATGATCTTGGATTTTAGATTCTTTTCCATTTATGTATACATATACAGATGTATATATATCTTTTTTACAGATGATGATTTAATCTAATCTGGTTTGGATCGGAAAAGAAATCAAGGAAATCATCCCTTTGTTTAAGGAATATTTCACTTCTGTTACAAGGAGATTGGAGGTTTTCTTTGTTATGATTAAGAGATGGTTCAGTGATGGGTTGTTGATTTATTTTTTGAAGTAATAGATTCACACTATATATTATTTTGTGCATTTGTTGCACGGGCTAAATAAGAATTATTCTGGAAGTTATTCATTTTCTATTCTGTATTTTTTATTTTTCATTATCAATGTTGCATTGTAACATAGATTGTTGGTTTAAATGCAGGAAAAGAAATTCATGTATACAACTTCTTTATTCGGTTGCTCATATGGGGTTAATGAGGTTTTTAGAACTTCTATTGGATTGTTTGCTTGGTCTGGAGAGATGGGACACACCTGTGGGTTGACACCCGCAGGGTGGGGATAAATTGAAATTCTCTTTGGATTGTATTTTCACATTTAGCCTGAGAGCCTGACGAAGAGCAGGGATGCTCGGAACTGTACAGTGGCTGCCATTCATCTTATGCCTTGTCTGCACATGATTGACCAATAAAGAAGAACTTGTTGAAATACAACTGGAGTCAGCGTCCCTCTTATATTCGTTTATTATTGATGGTGGAATTTGGGAGTCCACCCTGACGGCTCTCCACTCTTTTCCAAAAAGAAAGGGAAGTAACCAACCCGAAGTTTTGTATATATATATATATATATATATATATATATATATGTGTATGAAAAACTAATATATATGTAGCGGGGTCCTAAATTTAGGGGAAGTGTTTGAGTGGTAGTTGTGCTAAAACACCCCAATTGTCAGGATTCTGTCAACCATTGTATCTACAGGGAGAGTATTGGTGTGTAGTTC
Organism: Rana muscosa; assembly: GCA_029206835.1. Lineage (NCBI taxonomy): Eukaryota > Metazoa > Chordata > Amphibia > Anura > Ranidae > Rana > Rana muscosa. Next base: position 878,893,583 of record CM055117.1, read on the forward strand.
CATGGGGCCTGAAGGTGGCACTGCCATAGTAGGCCAGGGTTGAACCGCTGATACAGTGCTGTGCCTTGTGTGTCCCCTCTCAGCAGCCGTACCGTGGGTGTAGCAGGCCTGCTGTGCATGCTGGGAGAGGATATAAAAGGGGCAGACGCTGCCTGTTCGGGGTTCTGTCCATTCTGTCGTGGTTGGGGGTCCTACCCCTGGAGGGTGTTCCTGTCCGTCCTGGGCACCTTTGGCCCACGGGCGGAGGTCGGTGAATCGGTCTCAGGCACCTTTAGCCCTGGGACTGCGGCAAAGGCCTTGGGCCCAGCACCTTCGGCTGGGGCCCATCAAGGATCGAGAAATCCCAGGGTGCCTCCTTGCGAGGGGACCCGTATCTTGGACGAGGAGGCTGGGGGAAGAACTGTTCCGAGGGACCAGTGAGAAAGTTACGGTGAAGGAAGGGTCCCGGTAACTCTCTGGAGGGATGTCTTCTCCTTACATAGAGGCCAAGTTTTGAAGCACCAAGTTCATCAGGTCTGTGGCAGAAACCAAGTTCATCAGGTCTGTGGCAGAGACCAAATTTGACCAAGTCTGTGGCAGAGACTGTGAGTTTAAGTTGGAGTACCATTTGGCTGCTAGTCCCTACCTAGGGAGACTATTAGGCTTGTGCAATTAGTAGCAATAGGATCACTCCTATATGACAAATGTGAAACAGGTTACTTGTGAACATCATTATCAGCGTTATGTATGAAACCTCGCTGTGATTCATGCTCAAGTCGTGTCTGAAGTTGCTTCTGGAAGTCGTGTTGAAGTCGTGTTGCCCCTGTCTGAACTGGCTGTAATAGTTTTGTATTGGATATTAGTAATGCAATATCTCTGCAGTCTAGTTTGAGCCCTACTCTCTACCTATTTCACCCCCATCTATGTCCTTTTCCCCTGTAGACCCTTGCTCTCCATATGGCCTATTCTTTTCTGATCCCTTTGCCTCAGATCCTAGTTTACAAGCTCCTCCAGCCTTCTATCCATTTTTCCTCCAACAGAGCTGCACCCTCGCCATTTAGAAGCAGTCTGTCCATACAGTAGAATCAAAACCTCCCCTTCTTAAACCAGTTTCTCAGACAGATGTTCAACTCCCTAAGCTTCTGTTGCCTCTCTGATATGGGTTGGTAGCACAGGTAGTATTTTTGAAAATACTATGTTAGAGTGCCTTTTCCTTAACTTGTTAAGTCTCTGAAATCTTTTTTTTCGGATGCTCCATCTTCCTCTAATTTTCTTATTTGTACCAATGCCTTCAATAAGAGCTGTGTCTTCCCTAGCCTCAAACAATAATTTGTCAAAGTGTTGAACCCGAGCACCCAGTAAACACAAAACAGTTCAGTGATTGCTGTCTTTGTCACAGATTACCGTATCCACCCCTCTAATAATCAAGTCCCCTACTACCAGTATCTGCCTCTCTTTGCCTACACACCTGTTCCTTACTGGATTAGGCAATGCTCTGGATGCTAGTGGAGGTAATCTGCTACGCCTGAACTGTTATCGCCAATATCATGCAAATTGACATATTTATTGAGATGTATCAACTCAGGACTAGCCTCTTTTACTTTTCCCTCTACTCCATCTTCTAACTCTAACCCATTTACCTACCTCTGACCCCATCTCCTCCATTCTCCATCCACCCCTATACTACCCCAACCAGCACCTGGTGGGTGTGGTTCAAATGCTTTAGATCCAGGATCTGAGCCTACAAACAAGCAACTTGCACAGCAGCATTGCCCATACATAGAGCAGGATGTAGATTGAAAACACCAGTCTTGGAATACACGGTTCCTCTAGCTTTATGGGGATAGTTTATAGTTGGCACTATACTTTACAGTTAAAGTGGTTGTAAACCCACAACCCCCCCCCCCCCATAAAAAAAACCCTGAAAGACAAAGGCATAATGAGCTAATATTCATAGCATACACGCTAATTATGAAATACTCATCGTAGATCGAAGCCCCCGCAGCTGTCCCGGCACACATCTCTGCCCGGTGACATGTCTCCCGGAGTTATTTCAGGGTATCGCAGGCTCTGGCGCTGCGATTGGCCAGAGCCGCGATGACGTCACTAAACCGTGCAGGTTTAGGAGATATCCACAGTAGCTACAGGTAAGCCTTGTTATAGGCTTACCTGTAGTGAAAAGTGGTTGTAAGGGGTTTTCAACCACTTTAAAGCTTCACACAGCCCTCTTACAGCTATAGCTACCTACTTGCAGCTAACACACATACCTACATTAGCACACAGATCTAGCTATCTGGTATTGTGCATGTGAGATAAAAACAATTGTACAGAGACTTGTTTGTCACTAGGATTCATATCAAGAAGTAGACACCGGCCTATGGGCCCCATGCCGTTTAAGGGCCCCGCGACAACGGTTCATCACACTATTGATTTGATCTTGAAAGAAATCTACAATGAATCTTTCTAGAATTGTTTCCAAAAAATAGAAACAAAAAAATCAACTTAAAGAAACAAAAACATTACATAAAAAATTCCATAGAGAAAATACTGTATAAATGTAAGTTACACAATAACAATTTAAAGTACATCCTGTAAACCATAGACATCAGCTCCACATTACAGTTTATCTCTTAAAAACTCATCTTCTTTCAGCTGTCAGTTTGTAAAAAAAAATTGCTGCAACCTACGTCGTGTAATGTACAGTAGTGAATGATGGTCATCTCCATCTAGCAGCTGACATGTAAATTACTTATTTCAATGTTATCCCACTAGAACGCGCACATTAGAAACCTCCAGAAAAGTTTTGCCCAACGACCAAAAACGTCAAAAACGTGGTTTGCATTCTTGCTGCTTTTTCCGTTTTCCTACGGCTGTGGTCACGGTTGGCTAGTGTACATGTAGCCTAATGCCGCGTACACACGATCAAAATTTCCGACAACAAATGTTCGATGTGAGCTTTTGGTCGGATATTCCGACCGTGTGTAGGCTCCATCGGACATTTGCTGTCGGAATTTCTGGCAACAAATGTTTGAGAGCTGGTTCTCTATTTTTCCTGTCGGAAATTCTGATCATGTGTATCCAATTCCGACGCACAAAAATCCTATGCATGCTCGGAATCAATTCGACGCATGCTCAGAATCATTGAACTTCATTTTTCTCGGCTCTTTGCAGTGTTGTACGTCACCGCGTTCTTGGAGAACGGAATGTCCGAGCCACATTTGTGCGACCGTGTGTATGCAAGACAAGTTTGAGCCAACATCCGTCGGAAAAAAATCCTCGGTTTTGTTGTCGGAAATTCCGATCGTGTGTACATGGCATAAGTGTCTTTTACAAGGTTGTAGTGTTTTGATTAAATAAGAAAATTACTGTTAGGTGCAAATTTTACATGAGTGCAGGATGATGGAAGATGACCACTGTACATTAATGCTTTCTATACTATGTTATGAATATAGTCAAATTGTCCTTTCCAACTAGCTGGAATTTCATTTTCATTTTCAAATGTCTGTGTCAAGATCTTTCAGTATTTTCTGACAGGAAGCAAAGTCATCATCAAGTATCTTTTTTTCCACTTCCTGTGCATAGTATCTTACTTCCTGAAGGCTCCATTCTCTAGGAATTAAAAAGGAGAAAAAAAATTGTACGATTTCCCTCCAGGTCAGTATAGATTTTTGGTGTCTATCATAGCTTTTATAATACTGCTTATTATTGCATTTCTAGGTAACGCCATGCCTGATTAGTCGTATTTCCTCTTTTTGTTTTTCGGTTCAAGTTTTTACACAAGTTTTGTTTGGCACAGTTGAAATACATATATCAGACCTTTTTATCTGCAAAAAGATTTGTTTTTCTCTACATCCTGATATCTACACAGTCAAGTCATATTGCACAGGCGGACTGCTGCCCTTACTTTGCCAAAACGAGGTCTCCTCTCTGCCCCTAGCCTGTGATCAGACAGTAGGCAGAATGTCACTTCTCTGCTCACACTGCTTTCCCCTGCTGGTGCACACGTTTCTTGTCAGGACATGTGCACTACGGCATATTTGATTGGCTCCTTGTATTGAATGAATGAGTGACTTGTATAGCGCTCACATGCGAACTGAATCGCCTCTAGGCGCTTTTTGCAGCCAGTGTCTGCTTGGCTGGTGCGGTCATTTTACCCCGTAGGATCTCGACACGCTTGGGACACACAGTCGTACACACATATATACATATATACTGGGCCAATTTGGACTAGATCCAATTAACCCACCAGCCTGAGTGCTCTTGTGCAAGAGACCGATGCAAAGTAAGTTCAATTTAGGTACTGACAATAACTACTGTGAGGGGGTTAGCTCGGCAGCGGGTGTGTGTGACCCCCGGGATGGGCTCCCCACCCAAAAACAGGCCCAGCAGACGGAGGTTGTGGTTTTCAAAATCAAAAAGGTGCGGTTTATTTTCTATTTACAGTGACAAAAACACAGCAAGGCAAAAAAAAACATAAACAAAATAAATCCTGGTCAACTTGACCTCTGACTAAACATACAGGTTTCCTAACTAACAACTGGGATCAGCCTAGTGCTGTCCTAGTCCCTAAGTCCCTGGTTTTAAATGTCCAAGCAAATATATAGCCACACAGGCTTTCTCTCACCGCACAGGGGTTCACTCTCCCTAGACAGTCCACACAGGTCTGCTTCCAGGCATGAGCTAACATCTAATGAATCTGGGAGTTTCTTATAGAGGCCTAAATGAGCTGACAAGGTTCAGCTGGTCTCATCAACTCCCTGTCTGCACGACGCCCAGCCCTCTCCCTAGAGGTATGAGTCATCCATGAGCCCACTAGTCTCAGCTGGGCTTATACAACTCTCCACCTAGCTGTATAAGTCGGCGTAAAGCCTGAATCTGGGCGAAATATATCTACCCCCCTGGATGCAACCAGGTGACTTTACCTTCCTGCTGTCACATACCCCCCCCTCTTGTTTTAACCTCGGGGTTGGAACACCAGCAATCAGGCATTCATGTACTCGAGACAAAGCATCCACATTCCCCATTTGAACGCCAGGGCGATGCTTTACTGTGAAGTTGAATTCCTGGAGGGCCAGGAACCACCTATTCACTCTTCTATTTGTTTCCTTGTTTTGAGCCATCCACTTTAACGGAGCGTGATCCGTAACCATGTCAAAGTGCCTACCTAGCAGGTAGTACCGAAGGGAATCTAGAGCCCACTTCACCGCTAAACACTCCTTTTCAACGGTGGCGTAATTTACCTCATGGGACTTCAACTTCCTGCTGAGGTAAATGACTGGGTGCTCTTCCCCGTTCCAGACCTGGGACAATACTGCTCCTAACCCCACATCTGACGCATCACTTTGTACGACAAAGTCTCTAGAGAAGTCGGGTGAGTACAACACTGGCTGGCTACATAAGGCTTGTTTCAAGAATTGGAATGCTGCCTCAGCCTCGGGGGTCCATTTAATCATGACCGACCCTTTCCCCTTCGTCAGGTTGGTTAGGGGCACAGCCTTAGAAGCAAAGTGGGGAATGAATCGCCGATAATACCCAGCGATTCCCAGAAAGGCTCGTACCTGCTTCTTGCTGTTGGGACGTGGCCAACTCTGGATGGCCTCGACTTTGTTGAGTTGGGGTTTTATTACTCCCCTCCCAATGGTGTACCCAAGATATTTGGCCTCCTCCTGCCCAATGGTACACTTCTTGGGGTTAGCCGTAAACCCTGCTTCCCGAACAGAGTCCAGGACTGCTTGCACTTTTGGCAGATGTGAGGCCCAATCTGTGCTATGGACAATTATGTCATCCAGGTAAGCCGCAGCATACTTCCGATGGGGCCTCAGCATCTGGTCCATTTTCCGCTGGAATGTGGCCGGCGCATTCTGTAACCCGAACGGCATTCTTTTATATTGGAACGCCCCGTCTGGGGTTACAAATGCGGTTTTCTCTTTGGCCGACTTGGCCAGGGGGATTTGCCAATACCCTTTTGTGAGGTCAAGAGTCGTCATGTATCGGGCTGTTCCCAGCCGGTCGATCAACTCATCTATACGTGGCATGGGGTAGGTGTCAAATTTTGTAACTTTGTTCAACTGACGAAAATCGTTACAAAATCGCCAGCTCCCATCCGGTTTAGGCACCAACACAATGGGACTAGACCAATCACTTTGGGACTCCTCTATCACCCCTAAGTTCAGCATTTTCTGTACTTCCTCCCGTATTGCCTCCCGTCGGGCCTCTGGGATCCGATAGGGTTTTAACTTCACCCTTTCACCGGGCGGGGTAATAATGTCATGCTCTACCCCAGATGTTTGTCCCGGCAGCTCAGAGAATACCTCCTTGTTGCGAAGCACAAACTCCTTAACCTCCTGTTGTTGGGGTTGTGACAAGGTGGCTGCGATTCCAACCTCAGGAATCACGCAACCAGTTTGAGCTGGTGACCAAGTGTCTGCGACTAGGGACTCTCTATCCCTCCAGGCTTTCAACAGATTAACGTGATAGATCTGTTCGGGCTTTCGCCTTCCTGGTTGTCTGACCTTGTAATTCACTTCGCTCACTTTTTCCATTATCTCGTAGGGGCCTTGCCATTTGGCAAGGAATTTACTTTCAACCGTAGGGACAAGTACCAATATCCTATCCCCCGGGGAAAAGGTACGGGTCTTGGCTCCACGGTTGTACACTCTCTGCTGTGCCAACTGCGCTTGGGCCAAATGTTCCTTCACGATGGGCATTACCTGTGCAATTCGATCTTGCATCAGGGCGACATGCTCAATCACACTCCTGTGGGGAGAACTCTCACTTTCCCAAGTTTCCTTGGCAATATCCAACAGCCCTCTTGGGTGTCTCCCATACAGTAACTCAAAGGGGGAGAATCCCGTAGAGGATTGGGGCACCTCCCTAATAGCAAACATCAAATAAGGAAGTAGACAGTCCCAATCCCTTCCATCTCTATCCACCACTTTCTTCAACATTTGTTTTAGGGTTTTGTTGAATCTTTCAACCAGCCCATCGGTTTGGGGGTGATACACAGATGTACGCAATTGCGTCACTTTGAACAATTTACACAGCTCTTTCATAACCCGGGACATAAAGGGTGTACCTTGGTCCGTAAGCAGTTCTTTACAAATACCCACCCGGCTAAAAACAAGAGATAGCTCTTTGGCTATGGTTTTGGCCGAGGTATTTCTGAGAGGGATCGCTTCTGGATAACGGGTGGCATAGTCCATTATAACCAATATGTACTGGTGCCCCCTAGCGGACTTGATTATAGGACCTACCAAATCCATTGCGATTCTCTCAAACGGGACCTCAATGATGGGTAGAGGGACCAGCGGGCTACGGAAATGTGGCATCGGGGCCGACCTCTGACACACAGGGCAGGAGGAACAATAATTTTCTATGTCCTTCATCACCCCAGGCCAATAGAATCTCTGTAATACCCTCTCTCGGGTTTTCTCTGTCCCCAGATGACCTCCAAGAATGTGCCCATGGGCCAACTCCAACACCAACTTCCTGTAAGGTTTGGGCACCACAAGCTGCTCAACGGTTTCTTCTGCCCTTTTTGCCACCCGATACAGTAGGTCCTTCTCTACGCTGAAGTATGGGTAAGTGCCGGTATTATCTGGGTTCACTAACTCGCCATCTATTTTCACTACGTTTTCCCGTGCCTTTATTAGGGCGGGGTCTTTCAACTGTTCTGTGGCAAAGTTTTCCCTGTGAACCTCAAGATCAGAAAACTCCACAGACGGTAGGTTTTCGTCTGAGGAGGTGGGCTCCTCTCCAGTTTCTTGAGTCTCCCCTGCCAATACTGACAAGGGAAATTCCGGAGAGTCCTCACCACTCTCAGGGGAGTTCTGGCTATCACATTCCTGGTACATAGGGGCACCAGTGGGGGGCTCAGGATCATCCCACAGTTCCCAGAACTTCGGAAAATCCCTTCCCACAATGGCGTCATGCGGTAACTGAGATACTAAGCCCACTGGATGAGAGAGGGTACCTCTGGGGGTCTCGAAACACACTGTAGTCACTGGATACTCTCGGGTGTCCCCATGCACACAAATAACGGCTACCTTGCTATTCCCAGAGACCTCTGTTTTAACTAACTCAGCCTTTATCAGGGTCACAAGGCTACCTGAATCCAGCAATACCACAACATTTCTACCATTAATACACATTTTGCATAAATGTTTCTCAGTTCCCCGAATGGCAGTGCATGCGACTGTCGCACACAGCGACTGACGTCTGCCCGTCAGAAAGTCACACTGCATGGGTTCCTCCACAACCGGGCAATTTGCTGCAATATGTCCCGCTTGCCGGCAGCGGTAGCAAACGATCCTTCTTGCGGCCTCTTGAGCCGCTGATTTCCCAGGCTGTTCTCGCCAAACTTGGGGTAGAGCTCCCACCCTCTCACTCTCTCCACCCTCACCCCTTGGAATCCTCTTATCCGCCCCTGGGGATGGTCTGGTCTTAGGGTGGAAAGTCCGAGTGTCTCTGGAAGAGGCCGTCAGGTTCTCTGTAGCCAAGTATTTCTCCACACGATCCACAAGACCATCGGCCGTCTCTGGGTCTCCATGGCTTACCCACTTTTGGATGGCAGTAGGAAGAGCTCTCAAAAACCGATCCATTACAACACGTTCCACAATCTTTGGTGCGGACAAAGTCTCTGGCTGTAGCCACTTTCTGCTCAGGTGAATGAGATCATACATTTGAGACCTGGGGGGTTTTCCAAGCTGGAAAGTCCAGTTATGCACACGCTGAGCCCGGACAGCCAGGGTGACACCCAGCCTTGCCAATATTTCAGCTTTTAGCATCACATAGTCTTTTGCTTGGTTAGGCTCTAGGTCATAGTAAGCTTTCTGCGATTCACCAGTTAACAGAGGAGCCACTAGTCCAGCCCACTGCTCCTCAGGCCACTTTTCTCTTTCAGCGGTCCTTTCAAATGTGGTCAAAAATACCTCTGGATCATCCTCTCCAGTCATTTTTGTCAATAAACGACTCACCCCAAAGGACGCGGTATTAGTGGGACGGCTTTCCTCACTGGTCTGCGGACGTTGCTGCATTACTGCTTCCATCTGTTGTTGTAGTCTCTGCTCTTGCTTCTGCAACAGGTCTATGAAGCGGGCCTCAGATTGCTGTTGGGCTTGTTGCTGAGCCTCCAGACTCTGTTGTAAAGTTGCAAGGCTCTGTTGATGAGCTTGCTGCTGGGCTGCAAGGCTCCTTTGCAAACCTGCATTTGTCTGCTGTTGATTGGCATTTGCTAGAGCCAGCTGTTTCAGTATCTCCTCCATGCTGGCTTAAAAAAAAACTGCCACTGGTTCTCCACCAACTGTGAGGGGGTTAGCTCGGCAGCGGGTGTGTGTGACCCCCGGGATGGGCTCCCCACCCAAAAACAGGCCCAGCAGACGGAGGTTGTGGTTTTCAAAATCAAAAAGGTGCGGTTTATTTTCTATTTACAGTGACAAAAACACAGCAAGGCAAAAAAAAACATAAACAAAATAAATCCTGGTCAACTTGACCTCTGACTAAACATACAGGTTTCCTAACTAACAACTGGGATCAGCCTAGTGCTGTCCTAGTCCCTAAGTCCCTGGTTTTAAATGTCCAAGCAAATATATAGCCACACAGGCTTTCTCTCACCGCACAGGGGTTCACTCTCCCTAGACAGTCCACACAGGTCTGCTTCCAGGCATGAGCTAACATCTAATGAATCTGGGAGTTTCTTATAGAGGCCTAAATGAGCTGACAAGGTTCAGCTGGTCTCATCAACTCCCTGTCTGCACGACGCCCAGCCCTCTCCCTAGAGGTATGAGTCATCCATGAGCCCACTAGTCTCAGCTGGGCTTATACAACTCTCCACCTAGCTGTATAAGTCGGCGTAAAGCCTGAATCTGGGCGAAATATATCTACCCCCCTGGATGCAACCAGGTGACTTTACCTTCCTGCTGTCACACTACTTTTAAAAACGTATTTCATTATTTTTAACCGGTACCTAAACGTTTAATTGTTTTTTTTTTTTTATTATTTACATAAAGTTCAGCTTTAACCACTTAAAGCGGCTGTATACCCACACATCAAAAAAAAAAAACGAAAAAAAAAAAAACCCTGCGAGGCAAAGGTATAATGAGCTAGTATGCACTGCATACTAGCTCATTAAGAAATACTTAACTTAGATCGAAGCCCCCGTATTGCAGCCCGGTCCACACCGAGGGAGCTGACATGTTGCCCACTGCGTTTCTTCCGGGTTCGCGGCTCCGGCACTGTGAGTGGCCGGAGCTGCGATGACGTCACCCCTGCTCATGCGCGTGGGAGTCTTCTTCCTGGCAAGGTCCAGCAGCGTCTGCCGGCTCTTCAGCCAGGCATTCAGAGCTCATGCTCCACTGATGTCAGCGGCTGCATGCAAAGGGAATATCTCCTAAACCGTACAGGTTTAGGAGATATTCATTTTACCTACAGGTAAACCTTATTATAGGCTTACATGTAGGCAAAAATGACAAACTAGGGTATACAACCACTTTAAGGACCGGGCCTATTTTTAAAACTTGTTTGCTAGAAAATTACTTAGAACCCCCAAACATTATATATTTTTTTCTAACACACTAGAGAATAAAATGGCGGTTGTTGACAATACTTTTTTCACACCGGATTTGCGCAGCGGTCTTACAAGCGCACTTTTTTGGGAAAAAATAAAAAAAATGTTATTAAAAAAATAAGACAACAGTATAGTTAGCTCAATTTTGTTTTATATTGTGAAAGATGATGTTACGCCGAGTAAATTGATACCCAACATGTCACGCTTAAAAGTTGCGCCTGCTTGTGGAATGGCGACAAACTTTTACTAGAATTATTGCTCTCGCTCTAACGATTGAGGTGAAACTTCACATGTGTGGTTTGAACACCATTTTCATATGCGGGCGCTACTCACGTATGCATTCGCTTCTGCACGCAAGCTCGTCGGGGGGGGGGGGGCGCATTTAATAAATGTTTTTTTTATTATTTATTTTACCTTTTATTTTTACACTGTTCTTTAAAAAAATTAATAAAATGCTGTCCCTTTTATTCCTATTACATGGAATGTAAACATCCCTTGTAATAGAAAAAAAGTATGACAGGACCTCTTAACTATGAGTTCTGGGGTCAAAAAGACCTCAGATCTCATATTTACCCTAAAATTCAATAAAAAAGAAAAATGTGGTTTGAAAAAAAAAACGTTGCTTTAAGAGTTATGGGCGAAAGTGACGTTTTGACGTTGCTTCTGCTCTGCAATGGTATGGAACCGGGTGGGGGGCCATTTTCCCCTCACTCTGCTGCATACCACAGATGGGAGAAGACACGATCGCCTCCGCTAGCTGCTGCCATAACAACAATACTCCTCTTCAAAGTGCCGACGTATAACGACGGCGGGCGGTCCGTAAGTGGTTAAAGTGGTTCTAAAGCCAAGACATTTTTGCATTTTGCCTGTAGCTGCTGACTTTTAATAAACAGACACTTACCTGTCCCATGGTCCAGCGATGCGGGCGCCCGGAGCCTCACTCCTCTCCCCCTCCTCTCCACCATCATAGCAACTGTGGCCATCTAGTGGTGACAGCTCACGGCTTCACGGCTGGGTGCGCACTGCGCATGCGCAAGTCGCACTGCACTCTGCTATTGGCCAGGCAATCTTCTGGGACCTGTGACGTGTCCCAGAAGATTGCTGGCAGGGAGGGGCCGCATAGGGCGAAAGGAGGAGTCACCTAGGCGGCCGAGAAGAGGAAGGAGAAAGTGGGACAGGAAGTTCCACTAAAAAGAAGGTACCCACTCCACCCTCAAAAAATTACATGCCAAATGTGGCATGTAAGGGGGTGAGGAGTGTTTTTGGGTGGAACTCCACTTTAATGCATTCCCTGCATTAAGGTAAAAAATGGCTCAGTAGTTGTATCACCTCTTAACCAACGGGCAGCAGCGGGAGCCATTGCCTCCTGATGCTTTTAATTAAATCCCATGAGGAGGGAGCTGGTGGCAAGGCCAAGCTGTGTGTGTCTATAGACGCACACAGCTCAGTTTGGGAGCCAACTGGGCGGATGTGCTCTTATAGCAAGCAACTTGCTATGGGGGCAGACACAAAAGAAGAGGAGCCAAGAGCGCCAGTGAAGGGACCCCAGAAGAGGAGGTCTGGGGCCCCTCTGTGCAATACCATTAGAATAATACCATATTTATTATTTTAAAAATTCATTTCACAACAGAAAAAGAGTAAGCATGCAATAAGGCAAGTCTATGTCACATGGTCTGTAGATGTATTGATGCTGGAACCTCTTTAGACTGTTGCTCTCCATTTAGTGTATTTGCGCATGTAGCTGTTCTGCTGTGAAGAGGCAACATCAACAGCATATCTTTAAAGAGCTATTTAGTCACAAAGTCTGTGAATTCATTCACTTTCCAACATGTGCTGGTTTACTATGGATTAAAGGGGTTGTAAAGGTTCGTTTTTTATTTTCTAAATAGGTTCCTTTAAGCTAGTGCATTGTTGGTTCACTTACCTTTTCCTTAGATTTCCCTTCTAAATGTTTTTTTTTCTTTGTTTTCTTTGTCTGAATTTCTCACTTCCTGTTTCTCCTCAGTAAACTTCACACCATCATCCGAGCGGTGTTTAGTCAGCCAGAACAGCTTACTGAACAACTTACTGAGGAGGAACAGGAAGTGAGAAATTCAGACAAAGAAAACAAAGAAAAAAAAACATTTAGAAGGGAAATTGAAGGAAAAGGTAAGTGAACCAACAATGCACTAGCTTAAAGGAACCTATTTAGAAAATAAAAAACAAACCTTTACAACCCCTTTAAGTCCAATTAAGTGCATGCCATCTCATGGACATATCTCTTTAATTTACATTTTTACTGAGTACCACAAGCGTAGCTATCACTACATTTTTGGCTCTTCGACACGGGACCTTCTGGCCTCAGCTCCAGCAGCTGCAGATTCACATGCTGCTGCTGTTTCCATGCCTCCCCTCCTCTTACCCAATTACAGAGTGCTTTGTATTATATGAACCTATTAAAAAAATACAAAGCCTTCTTTGAATGGACAGCGGATGGAAGGGGCGGGCAGAGCTGATGTGTGTGAGACAACAGTGTATCTCCTGTCAGAGTGCTGGGAATATAGTGATAGCTGTACTCCTGGTGCTCAGTAAAATTGTCAGTTGTAAATAACAGAGAAAATCCATGAGGTGGCATGCACCTCGTAGAACTTAAACACTTGACGACCGCTCACTGTATATATACATCATTTTTTTGAAGAGGGATATCTCGGTAACGGCAGCAGCTGCTGCCACAACCGAGATATCCATCTCTTCAGTGAGCGGTCGTGTTTACGATAATGGTGGTCTCCGCGGCGGATTTGCCACGAGATCACCGTTATCGGCGGCGGGAGAGGGCCTCCCGCCGCTCTCCCGCGCCCTCCGCCGCTTACCGGAGCCGTCGGTTGCGGCGGAGGCGATCGGGTCCTTCTCCCTCTGTGGTATGGATAAGAGTGAGGGTGAGATGGCCCCCACCTGTCTCCATACCATAGCAGGGCGGAGCTGACGTCAAAACGTCAGCTCCGCCCATACGTCTTAAAGGGACATTTTTTTTTTGTCATTTTTTCAAATGACATTTCTTTTATTTATTGCATTTTAGTGTAAATATGAGATCTGAGGTCTTTTTGACCCCAGATCTCATATTTAAGAGGACCTGTCATGCTTTTTTCTATTACAAGGGATGTTTACATTCCTTGTAATAGGAATAAAAGTGATCCATTTTATATATTTTTTTAAAACAGTGTAAAAATAAATAGAATCCAGTAAAATAAATAAGAAAACAAAAAAAAAAATTTTTTAAAGCGCCCCATCCCGACGCGCAGAAGCGAACGCATACGTGAGTAGAGCCCGCATATGAAAACGGTGTTCAAACCACACATGTGAGGTATCCCCGCAATCGTTAGAGCGAGAGCAATAATTCTAGCCCTAGACCTCCTCTGTAACTCAAAAGATGCAACCTGTAGAATTTTTTAAACGTTGCCTATGGAGATTTTTAAGGGTAAAAGTTTGACGCCATTCCACGAGCGGGCGCAGTTTTGAAGTGTGACATGTTGGGTATCAATTTACTCGGCGTAACATTATCTTTCACAATATAAAAAAAAATTGGGCTAACTTTACTGTTGTCTTATTTTTTAATTTAAAAAAGTGATTTTTTTCCAAACAAAGTGCGCTTGTAAGACCGCTGCGCAAATACGATGCGACAAAAAGTATTGCAATGACCACTAATATATTCTCTAGTATGTTAGAAAAAAAACAATATATAATGTTTGGGGGTTCTAAGTAATTTTCTAGCAAAAAAAAATGTTTTAAACTTGTAAACACCAAATTTGAAAAACAGGCAAGGTCCTTAAGTGGTTTTAAAGGGGTTGTAAATTATATATATATTTTTAAATAACAAACATGTTATACTTACCTCCACTGTGCAGCTCGTTTTGCACAGAGTGGCCCCAAACCTGGTCTTCTGGGGTCCCTCGGCTCCTCCCCGCAAGAACTCACCACCTATATGCGAGCGAGCTCGCATGGTGGTGAGTCCTTGCGGGCGTGCTCCAGTGATACAGCCGGTGGCTATAGCCGCACACTGTATCACTCGGCCCCGCCCCCCGGCGCGCCGCGTCATTGGATGTGATTGACAGCAGCGCTGCTTTAAATCCATCCAGTGTAGCCAATCAACAGCCAGGCTCAGAAACGAGGAGGATGACAGGGGCGAGCGCGGGACTTTCGAGGGCTCAGGTAAGTAAAACGGGGGCTGGGGGGGGGGCGGTATTGTTGGATGTTTTTTCACCTTAATGCATAGGATGCATTAAGGTGGAAAAACTTTTACCTTTACCTTTACAACCCCTTTAAACCATAGTCAGCCAGCACATTTTAGAAAGTGGCTTAATCATAGCTCCCAACTGTCCCTGATTTCGAGGGACTGTCCCTGATTTGGAGCAATGTCCCTCTGTCCCTATTTCCTCCTCATTTGTCCCTCATTTTGGTCTGATCTATATAGTTGTATATAAAATGCACTTTTTATCTTTCAAAAAGTGTTTCCCAGAGCTAAACCTTTCATCCAATTGCTGCATTTGTACATTTAAAAGCCAATATAAAGGAATAGTAGTGGTAAAAAAAAAAGTCCTTGTGGATTTAATTAAACTTTTTTGGGGTAATTGTCCTTTAAGGGGGTGTGGCAGGGGGTGTGTCCTATGCCTACATATGTTTGTTAGTAGGTATCCCTCATTCCCATCTCAAAATGTTGGCGTTCAGCTTCAAAGTTATACTAAATGCCATTTCTTTTGGGCTTTAAAATAAAAACAATATGATACATACCTGCTCTATGCAAGCCATCCCTTCCCTCCTCTTCTGGAGGCCCCCCGCTGGCGCTCTCTGCCCAACATTTCTCTGGGTGCCCCCTCAGCAACCTGTGTGGGTGCCCGTGCAGGCGCTCTCCCAAGTTGAGCTGTGTGCATGCGTAAAAACACACAGCGCCGATAAGCCATGCCTCCAGCATCCTCCTGATAGGAATTTGACTTAAAGCAACAGGAACCTTTGGCTCCCGCTGCTGCCTGTGTCTCCTGTGAGACCAGGAAGTGGAGGAGTAGTGCTGCAGATGGGGCAGAGGGGCTAGGACAGGTAGTAGAACAGTTTTTACCTTAATGCATAGAATGACATGCACACAGATAGAAAAGGAATGCCCTGACAAACACAATATAAATGTAAACAAAAACTAGATGTTTAGGTGCAAGTTATGCTTGTTATTAAAATCACATGTAGCGCTGCCCTCTTGAGGGTCACAAGATAAATCAGTACCCCCCTGGTTACCCTAATGCCCTGTACACAAGATCAGATTTCCGATGGAATAAAATCCGATGGAATTTTCCGTCGGAATTCAGATGAAGCTGACTTCCATCAGTCTTGCATACACACCATCAGACAAAATTCCGACCGTCCAAAGTGCGGTGACGTAAAACACTCAGACGACCTGAGAAAAATTAAGTTCAATGCTTCTGAGCCATGCGTCGACTTGATTCTGAGCATGCGTGGGTTTTATCTCCGTTGGAGGTCCACACAGACGATTGGAATTTCCTATCGGTTTTTTTTCGATCGGAAAAATTTAAAACATGTTCTTTTTTTTTTTTTTTTACACCGATGGAAAAAAGTCTGATGGGGCCCACACACATTTGTTTTTTCCGATGAAAAAAGTCCAGACTTTTTTCATCGGAAAAAACGATTGTGTGTACAGGGCGTAACCATGACACCCTGGGTTCATACATTTTTCTTTCCTCTAAATGACAGCAAGCAAGGAGGAAATACACCAGAATTTATTAAACCAACAAAGTTTACTTAATGAGATGGATGGTAAAGAAAATAGTGTCAACTCAAATTTACACTTTAAAATGTTATTTACTATAGGAATGTTATCAACAACTAAATAGCAATTACCTATCAGATTCAAACATTCAACAGTAAACACTATAATCTCTGTACTCAACCAAGCACATCCAATGCCTATGTGAACAGGCTACAAGAGAGCAGAGGAATGACCCCCCTCTACTGCTCCTCCACACATAAATGCAGAACAGTAAATAACAAGTACAATTTTTAGAAAAGAGAAACTGTATTGCAACTCATACAAATTAACTGGGTGAACGAAGAGGTTACTTTGGTAACAAAGGAAAATAATAGAGGAGTATATACAGGTCCTTCTCAAAAAATTAGCATATTGTGATAAAGTTCATTATTTTCTGTAATGTACTGATAAACATTAGACTTTCATATATTTTACATTCATTACACACAACTGAAGTAGTTCAAGCCTTTTCTTGTTTTAATATTGATGATTTTGGCATACAGCTCATGAAAACCCAAAAATCCTATCTCAAAAAATTAGCATATTTCATCCGACCAATAAAAGAAAAGTGTTTTTAATACAAAAAAAGTCAACCTTCAAATAATTATGTTCAGTTATGCACTCAATACTTGGTCGGGAATCCTTTTGCAGAAATGACTGCTTCAATGCGGCGTGGCATGGAGGCAACCAGCCTGTGGCACTGCTGAGGTGTTATGGAGGCCCAGGATGCTTCGATAGCGGCCTTAAGCTCATCCAGAGTGTTGGGTCTTGCGTCTCTCAACTTTCTCTTCCCAATATCCCACCGATTCTCTATGGGGTTCAGGTCAGGAGAGTTGGCAGGCCAATTGAGCACAGTAATACCATGGTCAGTAAACCATTTACCAGTGGTTTTGGCACTGTGAGCAGGTGCCAGGTCGTGCTGAAAAATGAAATCTTCATCTCCATAAAGCTTTTCAGCAGATGGAAGCATGAAGTGCTCCAAAATCTCCTGATAGCTAGCTGCATTGACCCTGCCCTTGATAAAACACAGTGGACCAACACCAGCAGCTGACATGGCACCCCAGACCATCACTGACTGTGGGTACTTGACACTGGACTTCAGGCATTTTGGCATTTCCCTCTCCCCAGTCTTCCTCCAGACTCTGGCACCTTGATTTCCGAATGACATGCAAAATTTGCTTTCATCCGAAAAAAGTACTTTGGACCACTGAGCAACAGTCCAGTGCTGCTTCTCTGTAGCCCAGGTCAGGCGCTTCTGCCGCTGTTTCTGGTTCAAAAGTGGCTTGACCTGGGGAATGCGGCACCTGTAGCCCATTTCCTGCACACGCCTGTTCACGGTGGCTCTGGATGTTTCTACCCCAGACTCAGTCCACTGCTTCCGCAGGTCCTCCAAGGTCTGGAATCGGTCCTTCTCCACAATCTTCTTCAGGGTTCGGTCACCTCTTCTCGTTGTGCAGCGTTTTCTGCCACACTTTTTCCTTCCCACAGACTTCCCACTGAGGTGCCTTGATACAGCACTCTGGGAACAGCCTATTCGTTCAGAAATTTCTTTCTGTGTCTTACCCTCTTGCTTGAGGGTGTCAATGATGGCCTTCTGGACAGCAGTCAGGTCGGCAGTCTTACCCATGATTGCGGTTTTGAGTAATGAACCAGGCTGGGAGTTTTTAAAAGCCTCAGGAATCTTTTGCAGGTGTTTAGAGTTAATTAGTTGATTCAGATGATTAGGTTAATAGCTCGTTTAGAGAACCTTTTCATGATATGCAAATTTTTTGAGATAGGAATTTTGGGTTGTCATGAGCTGTATGCCAAAATCATCAATATTAAAACAAGAAAAGGCTTGAACTACTTCAGTTGTGTGTAATGAATCTAAAATATATGAAAGTCTAATGTTTATCAGTACATTACAGAAAATAATGAACTTTATCACAATATGCTAATTTTTTGAGAAGGACCTGTATTTAAAAAAGTATTATACTCCTACTCAAATATACAGTTTTGCATTGTCATAAATTACACCAACTTTTGTGCAGTGCATATCTTGTAAACATCAGATAAGGACATACATGTAACATAACAACATACAATCTATAAAAACTGGACGGACGTCCGGATGCCTGGTCGTGATGCACAGAGAGGATGTCATGATTCTATAAAGTGGGTATGCACAAGTAAAGGACACCCATGCTGCGCATCGCCCCAGGGTGGAAGGCAGATGGTGAAGTATACGGCACCAGTAGCACCATGACTTTATGAACTTCAGTAAAACAAATCACTGAAGTGGGGAGGGAGGTGAAAGTAGTCCTGTATTGCTGTGCGGCAGTCTGGTTGATCTTCACATAGCCCTTGATGTTTAATTGCATGCAAGGAAATTTTGGATGGTAAAGTAAAGGATCTGACTCAATAAGTTGTGAATAAACAGTGAACGGTCTTCTTGTGTAGAATAAACTGTAACTGGATTCACAGTGATCACTGACTTAAAGATCTGTTGAACTACAAGCAACAGCAGAGCAATGGAAAGCAAAGGTGTCTGTATATAGTGTCTATGTTGTTTGGTCTAGATCCTTGGAACTAAAGATAAGAGGTGCAGGAGACAATGGTGTCTATATATAGTGTCTATAAGATTGGGATGTTTTCAGCTCACTACGCTGTAACAAGAGATGGTGGTGATGATGATGGTGATGATCATGATGGTCTCTCAGGAACAGGGCTCAAGGGATGACATACGGCCTCTGTGGCACTGCACCACGGTTCACCCGAATCTGATACCACTGCAGGATAAATGGGATAGGAACAGCCTCCAGGCTGCCGCCAGACCGCTAAGGGGTCTACAGATGTTCCTCCAGATATCCGCTTAATAATTCTGCTAGTGCAGGCCGCGACTCAGATGCAACTCACACTATCACAGAATCTCTGCATACAGATCCACGCCGGGTCCCAAGAGAGCGCGCTCAATCCACCCCACTTATAGTCTCTCCCAGCGGTCTGTTCTTCCCCATCAGCCAGCTGGTAGTTGTAGTTCCACATGATTCAGCCAGCGGGCGAATCCTATCCATACGGACTATATATCCCAAGATGCTTTGCTTTGCCTTGTCTCTGAATAAGAAGGTAACAGATCAGCATCGCACTCAACACTAGAGGAAAACGTCTCCCCCTGCAACAATGCCACACAGTGTCTCCTGATTGCAGGAATATGTACAGTGCCTTGCAAAAGTGTTCACCCCCCTTGGCATTTTTCGTGTTTTGTTGCCTCACAACCTGGAATTAACATGGATTTTTGAGGATTTGCATCATTTAATTTACAGAACATGCCCACAACTTTGAAGATTTTTTTTTTTATTATTGTGAAGCAAACAACAAATAGGACAAAATAACAGAAAAAGTCAATGTGCATAACTATTCACAACCCTAAAGTCAATACTTTGTAGAGCAACCTTTTGCGGCTATCACAGCTCCAAGTCGCTTTGGATAAGTCTCTATGAGCTTGCCACATCTTACCACTGGGATTTTTGCCCATTCCTCCTTGCAAAACTGCTCCAGCTCCTTCAAGTTGGATGGTTTGCACTTGTGAACAGCAATCTTTAAGTCTGACCACAGATTTTTTATTGGATTGAGGTCTGGGCTTTGACTAGGCCATTCCAACACATTTACATGTTTCCCCTTAAACCACTCAAGTGTTGCTTTAGCAGTGTGTTTGGGGTCATTGTCCTTCTGGAAGGTGAACCTCCATCCTAGCCTCAAATCACACACAGAGTGGTACAGGTTTTGCTCAAGAATATCCCTGTATTTGGCATTATCTATCTTTCCCTCAACTCTGACCAGTTTCCCAGTCCCAACTGCTGGGTTCTTTGGGTGATGTGATGTGCTGGTTTTGCTCCAGACATAGTATTTTCTTTGATTGCCAAAAAGTTACATTTTAGTCTCATCAGACCAGAGCACCTTCCTCTATACAGTTTGGGAGTCTCCCACATGCCTTTTTCGCAAATTCAAAACGTGCCATTTTGTTTTTTACTGAAAGTAATGGCTTTCTTCTGGCCACTCTGCCATAAAGCCCAACACTATGGACCGTAAGGCTTATTGTCGTCCTATGTACAGATACTCCAGTCTCTGCTGTGGAACTCTGCATCTCCTCCAGGGTTAACTTAGGTCTCTGTGCTGCCTCTCTGATTATTTCCCTCCTTGCCCGATCTGTGAGTTTTGGTGTGCGGCCATCTGTAGGCAGGTTTGCTGTTGTGCCATGTTCTTTCTATTTGGTTAAGAAAGATTTGATGGTGCTCCTAGGGATCATCAAAGATTTGGATTTTTTTTTTTTATAACCTAACCCTGACTTGTACTTCTCAACAACATTGTCCCTGTTTGGAGAGTTCCTTGGTCTTCATGGCAGTGTTTGGTTAGTGGTGCCTCTGGTTAGGTGTTGCAGCCTCTGGTGCCTTTCAAAAAGGTGTGTATATGTAATGACAGATCATGTGACATTTAGATTGCACACAGGTGGACATCATTTCACTAATTATGTGACTTCTGAAGGTAATTGGTTGCACCAGAGCTTTTTAAGGGCTTCATAACAAAGGGGGTGAATACATACGCACATGCCAATTATCATTTTTTTTATTTCTGAAAAAAAGTTTTATGTATTGTGAGGGGGTTAGCTCGGCAGCGGGTGTGTGTGACCCCCGGGATGGGCTCCCCACACAAAAACAGGCCCAGCAAACGGAGGTTGTGGTTTTCAAAATCAAAAAGGTGCGGTTTATTTTCTATTTACAGTGACAAAACACAGCAAAGCAAAAGAAACATAAATAAAATAAATCCTGGTCAACTTGACCTCTGAGTAAACATACAGGTTTCCTAACTAACAACTGGGATCAGCCTAGTGCTGTCCTAGTCCCTAAGTCCCTGGTTTTAAATGTCCAAGCAAATAGCCACACAGGCTTTGTCTCACCGCACAGGGGTTCACTCTCCCTAGACAGTCCACACAGGTCTGGGTCCAGGCATGAGCAAACACCTAATGAATCTGGGAGTTCTTATAGAGGCCTAAATGAGCTGACAAGCTTCAGCTGGTCTCATCAACTCCCTGTCTGCACGACGCCCCACACTCTCCCTAGAGGTATGAGTCATCCATGAGCCCACTAGCCTCAGCTGGGCTTATACAACTCTCCACCTAGTTGTATAAGTCGGCGTAAAGCCTGAATCTGGGCGAAATATATCTACCCCCCTGGATGCAACCAGGTGACTTTACCTTCCTGCTGTCACATACCCCCCCCTCTTGTTTTAACCTCGGGGTTGGAACACCAGCAATCAGGCATTCATGTACTCGAGACAAAGCATCCACATTCCCCATTTGAACGCCAGGGCGATGCTTTACTGTAAAGTTGAATTCCTGGAGGGCCAGGAACCACCTATTCACTCTTCTATTTGTTTCCTTGTTTTGAGCCATCCACTTTAACGGAGCGTGATCCGTAACCATGTCAAAGTGCCTACCTAGCAGGTAGTACCGAAGGGAATCTAGAGCCCACTTCACCGCTAAACACTCCTTTTCAACGGTGGCGTAATTTACCTCATGGGACTTCAACTTCCTGCTGAGGTAAATGACTGGGTGCTCTTCCCCGTTCCAGACCTGGGACAATACTGCTCCTAACCCCACATCTGACGCATCACTTTGTACGACAAAGTCTTTAGAGAAGTCGGGTGAGTACAACACTGGCTGGCTACATAAGGCTTGTTTCAAGAATTGGAATGCTGCCTCAGCCTCGGGGGTCCATTTAATCATGACCGACCCTTTCCCCTTCGTCAGGTTGGTTAGGGGCACAGCCTTAGAAGCAAAGTGGGGAATGAATCGCCGATAATACCCAGCGATTCCCAGAAAGGCTCGTACCTGCTTCTTGCTGTTGGGACGTGGCCAACTCTGGATGGCCTCGACTTTGTTGAGTTGGGGTTTTATTACTCCCCTCCCAATGGTGTACCCAAGATATTTGGCCTCCTCCTGCCCAATGGTACACTTCTTGGGGTTAGCCGTAAACCCCGCTTCCCGAACAGAGTCCAGGACTGCTTGCACTTTTGGCAGATGTGAGGCCCAATCTGTGCTATGGACAATTACGTCATCCAGGTAAGCCGCAGCATACTTCCGATGGGGCCTCAGCATCTGGTCCATTTTCCGCTGGAATGTGGCCGGCGCATTCTGTAACCCGAACGGCATTCTTTTATATTGGAACGCCCCGTCTGGGGTTACAAATGCGGTTTACTCTTTGGCCGACTTGGCCAGGGGGATTTGCCAATACCCTTTTGTGAGGTCAAGAGTCGTCATGTATCGGGCTGTTCCCAGCCGGTCGATCAACTCATCTATACGTGGCATGGGGTAGGTGTCAAATTTTGTAACTTTGTTCAACTGACGAAAATCGTTACAAAATCGCCAGCTCCCATCCGGTTTAGGCACCAACACAATGGGACTAGACCAATCACTTTGGGACTCCTCTATCACCCCTAAGTTCAGCATTTTCTGTACTTCCTCCCGTATTGCCTCCCGTCGGGCCTCTGGGATCCGATAGGGTTTTAACTTCACCCTTTCACCGGGCGGGGTAATGATGTCATGCTCTACCCCAGATGTTTGTCCCGGCAGCTCAGAGAATACCTCCTTGTTGCGAAGCACAAACTCCTTAACCTCCTGTTGTTGGGGTTGTGACAAGGTGGCTGCTATTCCAACCTCAGGAATCATGCAACCAGTTTGAGCTGGTGACCAAGTGTCTGCGACTAGGGACTCTCTATCCCTCCAGGCTTTCTTTTTCGTACATCACGGGACACAGAGCGACTTAGTCATTACTAATGGGTTATATAGTTTACCTTCAGGTGTTGGCACTGGCCAATTCCAAACCGGAAGTACCCTCCCCTATATAAGCCCCTCCCACCCGGGAGCACCTCAGTTTTTTGCCAGTGTCTAAGGTGTTGGCCAAAGAGTAACATGTGTTTTCACTGGGCTTGCGTACAGGTTCTTTTGGGCCTTAGTAAGCTGTTCCGGATCCCACCAAAAAAGCTTCATAGCTAAACGGTCGGTACCCGGGCCTTGCAGCAGAAGAGCAAGGTTTTGCCTGTAATGCTTCTCTTAGGAGGGCTGGACCCTGGGATCCAGAGCTCTGGTCATACCCACGACCAAGACGCTGTCTGTGCAGGGTGCTATACAGGTCCAGGGGAGTGGAATCCTTGGGAACCCGGTCCCTGAAGGTTTAATTACAATGCCTGCCGTGATAGGTGAAGTTTGGACTTTTGTGGACCAAACAAAGTCCTGCGGCGGGGATCAGGTAAGTGGGGGCCCTCAGGAACTTGGTTCTATTGGGGGACCCCCAAGCCTAATTTGTCTTTCTGTCTGTTACCTAACGGTATTCCCGCTAAATATCTGTGTTTGCCTATAACTACTGAAAATGTAAAATTTTAATAGTAGTCAAGAAAAAAAAAAAAAAAAAACAGGGACCGCGGTACCTGTGTTAAACCACTAGAGGCCGCTGTAGTCCATTTTTCTTGTAAATGTGGATCTTTGGTTTTCTCAACTCAAAAGATCCAGGCAGCTGGTAAGTTTCTCTGAGGGAATCCACTTCCTCTGCCCTGTTGCTGCGTTCATCCACCGCACAGGCCCTCCGGCAAAAAGGGCCCTGGCTCCTAGTCCTCTGTTGGTTTTCGAAAAGGGCGCCATTGGCGCACGGGCGCGCGCGCGGGCGCGTGCACGCGCCTCCTATGAAAAAAAAGGGGCGGGGCGGGTGGATGACGCTCGATGCGCGCCGCGGCGCTTCTGCGCATGTGCGGGCGTCCCAGCATGGTTAAAAGACACAGTACAAGTGTCAGCTGCATGCAAACAGAGCTAGCAACAAACAGTGGCACACAGAGGCGGTTGATGCAGGCATCCCCATAGAAAGGCACTTTAGTGGACACCAGCTGGTATATAGCAGCACCTGTGTTAGACTATTACCAGCAAAAATTGGTGTATGA
The DNA here is from genome assembly GCA_029206835.1 of Rana muscosa. NCBI lineage: Eukaryota > Metazoa > Chordata > Amphibia > Anura > Ranidae > Rana > Rana muscosa. The sequence continues at coordinate 878,917,876 of CM055117.1, forward strand.
CGACGGGAATACCTCAGCTTTGTGCTTAAAGGATATGTCGTCCAGACGCTCCGGAAATAGATCTTCCAGGAAGCCAAAGGGGTCTCCATCGGGCTCTGAGGATATTGGGCATGCTTGCACTGCACCAATCTCCCCTGAGAATGCAGAGGTCAGTAGCCGTAGAAACCCCGCAGGAATGCCTGGTGCTGCGGCTGTCCCCAGTCCACCTGCTCCTGTATATATAACAGAGGAGGTTTTATCCTCAACTCTGGGAGGATTGGAAGAGAGATTAACAGCATTGATCGCTGCTTCCCTGTCACAGGAAAAGCGCGTCCGATCTCCGTCTCCTCCTTCAGAGTGCCTGTTAGTGGAGGAACAGCCCCACACAGAGATCGACCTACCTGAAGGGGATCAGGATGAGGTTGATTCACTTATAGAGGAATCAACAGTGGAAGAACCTTTCTCAGCTTCTCAGGCTGAAAGATTATGGGTTCAGTCTCTGACTAACATGGTCCGATCAGCATTTAAAATGCCTCTGGCGGAACCACCATCCACTACGGTTTCCTCGCTGGGGTCGCTAAAAGCTCCCCAGGCGGTCTGTTCCTTCCCAATCCACCCTTTATTAGAAGGGCTTATTTACCAGGATTGGGAGCATCCTGATAAAATATTTGCTCCCCCCAAGAGATTTCCGGTGATCTATCCCATGGAGGATAAGTTCATAAGAAAATGGAGGGTCCCTATAGTGGACGCAGCCATCTCTTCTGTTAACAAATCACTGACATGTCCAGTAGATAATGTTCCAATGTTCAAAGACCCAATAGATAAAAAATTGGAGTCTTTACTAAAATCTGCTTTCTCTACAGCAAGTATGGTGACACAACCTGCGGTAGCAGCGATTGGAGTCTGCCAAGCAGTGAAAGATCAGTTGAAACAAGTCTTAAGGAACTTACCAGATCAGCAGGCTCATGCCCTAGCTGACCTGCCTAGAGCCTTGTGTTTGCGGTGGACGCCATAAAGGATACAATCCAACAGGCCTCCCGCTTTACGCTGTCTATAGTACATATGCGTAGGCTTCTGTGGCTCAAAAACTGGTCTGCTGAAGCTCCCTGTAAAAAACTGCTGGTTAGCTTCCCATTTCATGGAGAACGCTTATTTGGAGAAGATCTGGACAAATATATCCAGAAAATTTCTGCCGGTAAAAGTTCACTCTTACCGGTTAAGAACAAGGGTAGAAGTCCTTCTTTTAAGAGGCCTACCTCTCCAGTCCCGGGCACATCGGCTGGGAAGCAGTTCCGACGGCCTCCGCGGTCAAATTCAGGGGGCAGAAATCAGGGACAATCACAGGGTAACAAGAAGCCCTGGATCAAGAGAGGTACAAAACCTCCCCCTAAGGCATGAAGTATTGCCCCCGCTCAATCGGGTGGGGGGAAGACTTCAGTTGTTCACAGAGACCTGGCGGGACACCATCAGAGACAGATGGGTGCTCTCCGCAGTAAGTCTGGGATACAAGCTGGAGTTAAAAGGCACTCCTCCTGCCCAATTTATGAGGTCAAACGTGCCAAGAGATCCCCAAAAGAGAGGATCCCTCCTTCTGGCACTAGAACAACTATTGCTCCAAGGGGTAATCATGAAGGTTCCCCTGGAAGAAAGCGGATTCGGGTTTTACTCGAACCTTTTCACAGTCCCCAAACCAAATGGGGACGTGAGGCCCATATTAAATCTAAAAGGGCTAAACAAGTTCCTAAATATCAGGACCTTTCGGATGGAGTCGATCCGATCAGTGGCCACCGCCCTACAAGGGCAGGAATGGCTAGCCTCGATCGACATAAGGGATGCTTATCTGCATATTCCCATCTTTCCGGCCCATCAGAAATTTCTACGCTTTGCAGTAGAAGGGCGCCATTTTCAGTTCAGAGCCTTACCTTTCGGTCTGGCCACAGCACCACGAGTGTTCACAAAAATTCTGGCCCCATTATTGGCCAATCTAAGAACACAGGGTGTAACGATAATGGCATATCTAGACGACCTGCTACTAATAGACCACTCAGTGGAAAAGCTGGAAGTAGCTATTCACAAGACAATCGAGTATCTGGAATATCACGGTTGGATTATCAACCGGGACAAGTCAGCTCTAAGACCAGTCAAAAGTCTGGAATACTTAGGGCTAAGGCTGGATTCAAATCAGAGAAAGATTTTCTTACCTCCAGAGAAGGTGTCGTCTTTAAGAAATTTGACCCACTTAGTGGGTACAAAAAGAAAACCATCCATACGTCTCTGCATGAGGCTGCTGGGAAAGATGGTGGCTTCATTCGAAGCGGTACCCTACGGTCAATTCCATTCAAGGAATTTGCAAAGGGCCATACTGTCAGCCTGGAACAAAAAAGTTCAGGCTTTAGACTTACCAATGTCCCTGTCCCCTTCCGTTCGCAAGAGCCTCCATTGGTGGTTGGTGCCCCAGAATCTGGAAAGGGGGAAACCCTTCAGTCCGGTTTCTTGGAAGGTGGTCACTACAGATGCCAGCCTCATCGGCTGGGGGGCAGTGCTGGAGCAATGGTCTCTCCAGGGCAGGTGGTCAGAAGCAGAAAAGGCCCTGCCCATCAATCTCTTAGAGATACGAGCAGCCCGGTATGCCCTAGTAGCATGGACATCCAAACTCCAGGGGTCCCCTGTCAGAATTCAATCAGACAATGCCACGGCAGTGGCATATATCAATCATCAGGGTGGCACCAAAAGTCGTGCAGCCCAGAAGGAAGCAAATTGCATCCTGGAGTGGGCAGAAAGATATGTCCCAGCCATATCCGCGGTTTTCATCCCAGGAGTGGAAAATTGGAGAGCGGACTTTCTAAGTCGCCAACAATTATGCCCGGGGGAATGGTCTCTTCACCCCGAGGTTTTCCAGGCAATATGCCAGCGGTGGGGAACACCGGATGTAGATCTGCTAGCATCCAGATTCAACGCAAAGGTGGACAGGTTTGTGTCTCGCACAAGGGATCCCCTAGCTTGCGGCTCGGATGCCCTAGTGTTCCCTTGGGATCGGTTCAAGCTGATATATGCATTCCCACCGCCACAATTGTTACCGCGATTACTCCGCAGAATCAGGGTAGAAAAGAAACCAGTGATTCTGGTGGCTCCAGCGTGGCCCCGAAGGGCATGGTACGCGGAGATTGTAAAAATGTCAGTGAGGAGTCCTTGGACCCTCCCACTTCGTCCGGACCTGCTGTCGCAAGGACCGATATACCACCCTTCCTTACCAGCCCTAGGTTTGACGGCCTGGCTATTGAAGCCCACATTCTGAAAAAGAGAGGGCTCTCTAATTCTGTGGTATCTACCATGATCAATGCCAGGAAACCGGTATCCAGGCAGATCTATTATAGGATCTGGAAAGCGTACATTACGTGGTGTGAGACCAAGAAATGGCATCCACGTAAGTACATGATAGGGAGGATTCTGGACTTCCTACAGTGGGCTGTAGATAGGAAGCTGGCCTTGAGTACTATCAAGGGTCAGATTTCGGCCTTGTCAATATTTTTTCAAAGGCCCTTGGCTTCGCATTCACTAGTCAAAGCCTTTATACAAGGAGTGATGCGTATTAGCCCTCCGGTTAGTATTCCCATATGTCCTTGGGACTTAAACCTGGTTCTGTCGGTTCTACAGAAACAACCGTTTGAACCATTACAACACATTTCCTTGGTTCTTCTCACCAGGAAATTGGTTTTCTTAGTAGCCATTTGTTCGGCTAAAAGAGTGTCGGAATTAGCAGCTATGTCCTGTAAGGAGCCATATCTGGTTGTCCATAAGGACAGAGTAGTATTACGTCCTCATCCAGCCTTTCTTCCTAAGGTGGTATCGAGGTTTCATTTGAACCAAGATGTGGTTCTTCCTTCTTTTTTCCCCAAACCTAGCTCAGTAGAGGAAAAGTTATTACATTCTTTGGATGTGGTAAGAGCAGTTAAAGCTTATCTAAAAGCCACTGCTCAGATTCGCAGAACGGATTCTTTGTTTGTTCTGCCGGAAGGCCCCAGAAGGGGTCAGGCAGCATCAAAATCTACTTTAGCCAAGTGGATTCGACAGGTCATAATACAAGCCTATGGCTTGAGAAAGAGACCGCCTCCGTTCAAAGTTAGGGCGCACTCCACAAGAGCGGTTGGAACTTCATGGGCAGTGCATCACCAGGCCTCCCTGGCTCAAGTATGTAAGGCCGCAACATGGTCTTCGGTACACACGTTTACTAGATTCTATCAGGTAGACGTTAGAAGTCAGGAGGATGTCGCCTTTGGGCGCAGTGTGTTGCAGGCCGCAAAAGATCCTCATGCCTGATGGCGCCCAGCTTATGTACCCCCCCCCCTCATTTGGCATTGCTTTGGGACGTCCCATTAGTAATGACTAAGTCGCTCTGTGTCCCGTGATGTACGAAAAAGAAAAAGGGATTTTTATAACAGCTTACCTGTAAAATCCTTTTCTTGGAGTACATCACGGGACACAGAGCTCCCACCCCTCTTTTTGGGACACTTATTGCTTGGCTACAAAACTGAGGTGCTCCCGGGTGGGAGGGGCTTATATAGGGGAGGGTACTTCCGGTTTGGAATTGGCCAGTGCCAACACCTGAAGGTAAACTATATAACCCATTAGTAATGACTAAGTCGCTCTGTGTCCCGTGATGTACTCCAAGAAAAGGATTTTACAGGTAAGCTGTTATAAAAATCCCTTTTTCAACAGATTAACGTGATAGATCTGTTCGGGCTTTCGCCTTCCTGGTTGTCTGACCTTGTAATTCACTTCGCTCACTTTTTCCATTATCTCATAGGGGCCTTGCCATTTGGCAAGGAATTTACTTTCAACCGTAGGGACAAGTACCAGTATCCTATCCCCCGGGGAAAAGGTACGGGTCTTGGCTCCACGGTTGTACACTCTCTGCTGTGCTAACTGCGCTTGGGCCAAATGTTCCTTCACGATGGGCATTACCTGTGCAATTCGGTCTTGCATCAGGGCGACATGCTCAATCACACTCCTGTGGGGAGAACTCTCACTTTCCCAAGTTTCCTTGGCAATATCCAACAGCCCTCTTGGGTGTCTCCCATACAGTAACTCAAAGGGGGAGAATCCCGTAGAGGATTGGGGCACCTCCCTAATAGCAAACATCAGATAAGGAAGTAGACAGTCCCAATCCTTTCCATCTCTATCCACCACTTTCTTCAACATTTGTTTTAGGGTTTTGTTGAATCTTTCAACCAGCCCATCGGTTTTGGGTTGATACACAGATGTACGTAATTGCGTCACTTTGAACAATTTACACAGCTCCTTCATAACCCGGGACATAAAGGGTGTACCTTGGTCCGTAAGCAGTTCTTTACAAATACCCACCCGGCTAAACACAAGAGATAGCTCTTTGGCTATGGTTTTGGCCGAGGTATTTCGGAGAGGGATCGCTTCTGGATAACGGGTGGCATAGTCCATTATAACTAATATGTACTGGTGCCCCCTAGCGGACTTGATTATAGGCCCTACCAAATCTATGGCGATCCTCTCAAACGGGACCTCAATGATGGGTAGAGGGACCAGCGGGCTACGGAAATGTGGCATCGGGGCCGACCTCTGACACACAGGGCAGGAGGAACAATAATTTTCTATGTCCTTCATCACCCCCGGCCAATAGAATCTCTGTAATACCCTCTCTCGGGTTTTCTCTGTCCCCAGATGACCTCCAAGAATGTGCCCATGGGCCAACTCCAACACCAACTTCCTGTAAGGTTTGGGCACCACAAGCTGCTCAACGGTTTCTTCTGCCCTTTTTGCCACCCGATACAGTAGGTCCTTCTCTACGCTGAAGTATGGGTAAGTGCAGGTATTATCTGGGTTCACTAACTCGCCATCTATTTTCACTACGTTTTCCCGTGCCTTTATTAGGGCGGGGTCTTTCAACTGTTCTGTGGCAAAGTTTTCCCTGTGAACCTCAAGATCAGAAAACTCCACAGACGGTAGGTTTTCGTCTGAGGAGGTGGGCTCCTCTCCAGTTTCTTGAGTCTCCCCTGCCAATACTGATAAGGGAAATTCCGGAGAGTCCTCACCACTCTCAGGGGAGTTCTGGCTATCACATTCCTGGTACATAGGGGCACCAGTGGGGGGCTCAGGATCATCCCACAGTTCCCAGAACTTCGGAAAATCCCTTCCCACAATGGCGTCATGCGGTAACTGAGATACTAAGCCCACTGGATGAGAGAGGGTACCTTTGGGGGTCTCGAAACACACTGTAGTCACTGGATACTCTCGGGTGTCCCCATGCACACAAATAACAGCTACCTTGCTATTCCCAAAGACCTCTGTTTTAACTAACTCAGCCTTTATCAGGGTCACAAGGCTACCTGAATCCAGCAATACCACAACATTTCTACCATTAACACACATTTTGCATAAATGTTTCTCAGTTCCTCGAATGGCAGTGCATGCGACTGTCGCACACAGCGACTGACGTCTGCCCGTCAGAAAGTCACACTGCATGGGTTCCTCCATAACCGGGCAATTGGCTGCAATATGTCCCGCTTGCCGGCAGCGGTAGCAAACGATCCTTCTTGCCGCCTCTTGAGCCGCTGATTTCCCAGGCTGTTCTCGCCAAACTTGGGGTAGAGCTCCCACCCTCTCACTCTCTCCACCCTCACCCCTTGGAATCCTCTTATCCGCCCCTGGGGATGGTCTGGTCTTAGGGTGGAAAGTCCGAGTGTCTCTGGAAGAGGCCGTCAGGTTCTCTGTAGCCAAGTATTTCTCCACACGATCCACAAGACCATCGGCCGTCTCTGGGTCTCCATGGCTTACCCACTTTTGGATGGCAGTAGGAAGAGCTCTCAAAAACCGATCCATTACAACACGTTCCACAATCTTTGGTGCGGACAAAGTCTCTGGCTGTAGCCACTTTCTGCTCAGGTGAATGAGATCATACATTTGAGACCTGGGGGGTTTTCCAAGCTGGAAAGTCCAGTTATGCACACGCTGAGCCCGGACAGCCTGGGTGACACCCAGCCTTGCCAAAATTTCAGCTTTTAGCATCACATAGTCTTTTGCTTGGTTAGGCTCTAGGTCATAGTAAGCTTTCTGCGATTCACCAGTTAACAGAGGAGCCACCAGTCCAGCCCACTGCTCCTCAGGCCACTTTTCTCTTTCAGCGGTCCTTTCAAATGTGGTCAAAAATACCTCTGGATCATCCTCTCCAGTCATTTTTGTCAATAAACGACTCACCCCAAAGGACGTGGTATTAGTGGGACGGCTTTCCTCACTGGTCTGCGGACGTTGCTGCATTACTGCTTCCATTTGTTGTAGTCTCTGCTCTTGCTTCTGTAACAGGTCTATGAAGCGGGCCTCAGATTGCTGCTGGGCTTGTTGCTGAGCTGCAAGGCTCTGTTGATGAGCTTGCTGCTGGGCTGCAAGGCTCCTTTGCAAACCTGCATTTGTCTGCTGTTGATTGGCATTTGCTAGAGCCAGCTGTTTCAGTATCTCCTCCATGCTGGCTTAAAAAAAAACTGCCACTGGTTCTCCACCAACTGTGAGGGGGTTAGCTCGGCAGCGGGTGTGTGTGACCCCCGGGATGGGCTCCCCACACAAAAACAGGCCCAGCAAACGGAGGTTGTGGTTTTCAAAATCAAAAAGGTGCGGTTTATTTTCTATTTACAGTGACAAAACACAGCAAAGCAAAAGAAACATAAATAAAATAAATCCTGGTCAACTTGACCTCTGAGTAAACATACAGGTTTCCTAACTAACAACTGGGATCAGCCTAGTGCTGTCCTAGTCCCTAAGTCCCTGGTTTTAAATGTCCAAGCAAATAGCCACACAGGCTTTGTCTCACCGCACAGGGGTTCACTCTCCCTAGACAGTCCACACAGGTCTGGGTCCAGGCATGAGCAAACACCTAATGAATCTGGGAGTTCTTATAGAGGCCTAAATGAGCTGACAAGCTTCAGCTGGTCTCATCAACTCCCTGTCTGCACGACGCCCCACACTCTCCCTAGAGGTATGAGTCATCCATGAGCCCACTAGCCTCAGCTGGGCTTATACAACTCTCCACCTAGTTGTATAATTCGGCGTAAAGCCTGAATCTGGGCGAAATATATCTACCCCCCTGGATGCAACCAGGTGACTTTACCTTCCTGCTGTCACAGTATATATTTATCTAATTTTACTTTACCAGCTTAGACTTTTGTGTTCTGATCCATCACATATAATTCAGATTAAAAAAACACTGAACTTAAGGCTGTAATGTAACAAAATAGTAAAAAGCCAAAAGGGGTGAATACTTTTGCAAGGCACTGTAGCAGCCTCCACTCTCTCTCTCCGCTGTTGGCTGGTCTCTGCTTGTCTAGGGGTACCTTGGAGGAGAGAGTGCGGGGTCACCACGCCAATACCTTCACCACATGATGTTTGTGTGGTGTAAGCAAAGTTCCTTTACCTCCGGGTCGGTGCTCTGAGTTTGGAACCTCCGCTTCTTCCGTGGAACAGTGTCTGCCAGTAAATGAGCCCCACACCAATAAAAGTCCAACACTCCTTTATTCTTCAATGTCAGGATGAAACACAATCAGTTGGACTCCCTCAACGAACAGACAGGGGGTGTGGATACGAGTAGGCCCAGGCACAATGAACTCTCTTATTCCTCTATCAGCGAATAGGCTTGGCACATGATCTATGCCACCTGTCAAGAATCTTGGTCGCTGCCACCGACCGGATGAACGGTGAACCTTCCTCCTGACTGAACTTGGCCCCTGTTTGGGAAGATACCCCTCCGGGCGGTCTCCTGAGGCTCACCCGGCACCGGCAATCTGCTGCACCAGGTCTTCGGGTGAGTAGCTCCTCCGGTCCCTTACGCCTCTGGATTCGGGTACCCCACTCCCGGGATCCCCTAGGAAATCCTTCCCCCGCGGAGCCCAGCGAAGGACACTGGGCCCCAGGCCTCCAACTGAGTACCTCACCCCAGGCTGAAGGTGCCTGGGGCGGAACACGAGTTCCGGGTGTCCAGGCCTAGGCCGCCTGGACACCGACCACGAACCACAGCCCTCAGGCTGAAGGTGCCTGGGACTCGACGACCCCGTGACCAAAATGGCCGACCACTTTATACCCTCCCCCAAAAAGCCCAGCGGAGCCCCCGCCCCGCTGTACTCATGCTGCGAGAGGCCAAAAAGGGTATGCCACTGCAATGATGGCTCAACCCCGGGCCCAAAGTGACAGCGCCACCTGCTGGGCCCCAGGGAACCACACATCACAGATCCCCCACCAAATTCAAACGTGACAGAAAAGCATATACCCGCTACACTCTCCCCCTGGTGGTTTGACACTGGTCACCATTGTCTAGAATAAACCATGCCCTCAAGGGCTGACATAGTCCAATCCAGAAACCGACTGAAAATTTCAAAAATACAAAAATAAAAAAATAAACTAAACTAACTACCTAGAGCAGTTGTGCCTGAGCCTCAACAGAAAGGGAGGGGAAGGGAACAAATAACACATAACTTGAAACATATATAAAAGTCACAGCATTACATTTCCCAGCCACCCACATCAATGACTAAGACCCGCCCCACTCTCAGTGGTCTTGATAGGATGCTCTCCTGCAGAGGGGAAAAGAAATATTGAACACACACAACCCTGACACATATGTTCGTGTGAGAACGAAAAAACCTCTCCGTAGAGAAATCCTTTCCTTCTAAAAGTGTGTGTGTGTGAAAAGTGAATGCCGATGCACGACACTGCCACCTGGTGACAGCGTCGCGGTAACTGCACTTGTAGAGACCTCTTCTTCTTTGGCCCTCTCTACCCCAGAGTCCAAGATCACTTGTTGGAGAATGAAGAACAACAGGAACAGTCCTTCAATTCCTCCGAAGAGCACAAACACCCTTTAGCTCGGGTACAGTCACTGAGTTTTCCCGGGAAACAAACAACAAACCCGGAGAGTTCAGCAATGTAAAGAAAACAAGAACGGAGTCTCTTTTCTCCTACAGATAGAAACGAGGGTGCGGCAGGACAAGTGGTTTCAAATGCTGGTCCATGGTTTCCAAGTGGTATTCGACGTCTTCTCCTTCCTTGCGTCGAATCAGCACCTTGTCCGCGTGGATATGCCGCCCCAGCATCCATTCTGCCTTGCAGTCTTTGAAGCGCTGAGATGCCTTGGGAGAACACGCGAGGTACCTACGGGCATGTGGGACCTGAATGTGGGTCCACACAAAGTCATTGTACCAACGCTCCCGGCAAACTTCCACTTCGTACAACAACTCCTTAGACAAGTATGGGTACTCCCACCCGTACTCAGCAGCAACCTTCTGACAAAATAGGCGTTGCAGTCTCGCCAGTGGAGGCATTGTGGCTTTGTCCCCTTCACCTGGTAGAACTATAGCATCCGGGTGATGAGGTGCTCTGATCACCTCCGTTCTGGGCATAGGTGCCCGCAGCGATAGTCTCTTATCCCCGGTGTTAGGTGCAAGTGGCACCGGGGATGTGAGGGTAGGCTGGGGACGGGATCCCTCCTCAGGCGCTGGTGCCTCCACCCGGGGTGTACTATCCCCTGTAGACATGGGTGGATCCCTAGCTTTGCGGGATGAGGAGAGAGGCATCTTGTCCCAACCCTTGCTGGCAAAGAGTTCATCTATGGCAACATCGTCTCCCAGATCGGAGAGCGACTCCAGGTCGGAGGTGTCACACTCCTCCGCGGGCAGGTGGCCTGTAGTGGAGACTGAACTGCCACCTCCTGCGGACACACAGGGCCGTGACTCCCCGACACCTCCGCCCACACACCAAGTCCCTCCACCTGGCTTACCTCGGCCTTTACTCGAGACGGGATGTCCGGAACTCCTCTCACCGGATCCACCTGGGCCGGGCGTAAGCGGGCAGGATGGTCCACCGCGACCGCTGGACGGGGCTACCATGCCGGTCTTCTTCTGCGGTGGACGCTGCGAGGCAGTGGTGACCGAGTCAGCATCCTCGGATTTCTCCCGTGCTTGAGTAATTACGACCTCCTCCGCGGTCACTGCAGTGCGCATGGGGGCGGCTGCAAAAGCGGTGATTCCTCCAACTTGAGTGGTGCTACCTGTGGTACGGCCGGGGTAAATGGTTCTTGGCTTCTCGATGACTGCATCCACCTCGAATAAGAACTCCCCACAGGCTTCGCATCGCCCGAATGGCTTCAGCTGACACACCAGTCCCGAACAGCCGGGACAAATCACACCCAGGGCCTCAACGTCCATGCATGAGTACAGGGTGAATCTTCCCCGGGGCTTTAGCCGGATCCCCGTATCGGTCACCGGAGCAGCAGTAGTCAAGGTCGTGGTAGAAGGGTGAAGTGGAATCCACAATGTATTTCCGAACATGGTGACTCGCTGCTGATCCATTGCGCACTGCAAGTTTGGCGCCAAAGTCCCCACGTGTAGTCCTTCACACGGCTGGACTCCTCCCCTCTTGCACTCCAGTTTGCAGGCTTTCTCCTTTCCTGGGTCACGCCCACGAACTGAGCAGGGAGGGTGTGCCTCGTGGCGCAGTGCAATAGAAGCCCCCATGTGTAGTACCTCACACGGCTGGACTCCCCCCTCTTCTCGCTCTTCTGCGTAGTCCTTCCCCTTCTTAGGGTCACACTCACGACTTCGAGCAGGGTTGCACAAAAATATGGCCGACCTACTCGGAACTCCTCCCGGCAGACATGTTCAACTCAGTCCATAGTACACAACACCATCCCCGATGAGAACCCCCACGTGTAGCGGCCTCCACTCTCTCTCTCTCCGCTGTTGGCTGGTCTCTGCTTGTCTAGGGGTATCTTGGAGGAGAGAGTGCGGGGTCACCACGCCAATACCTTCACCACATGATGTTTGTGTGGTGTAAGCAAAGTTCCTTTACCTCCGGGTCAGTGCTCTGAGTTTGGAACCTCCGCTTCTTCCGTGGAACAGTGTCTGCCAGTAAATGAGCCCCACACCAATAAAAGTCCAACACTCCTTTATTCTTCAATGTCAGGATGAAGCACAATCAGTTGGACTCCCTCAACCAACAGACAGGGGGGTGTGGATACGAGTAGGCCCAGGCACAATTAACTCTCTTATTCCTCTATCAGCGAATAGGCTTGGCACATGATCTATGCCACCTGTCAAGAATCTTGGTCGCTGCCACCGACTGGATGAACAGTGAACCTTCCTCCTGACTGCACTTGGCCCCTGTTTGGGAAGATACCCATCCGGGCGGTCTCCTGAGGCTCACCCGGCACCGGCAATCTGCTGCACCAGGTCTTCAGGTGAGTAGCTCCTCCGGTACCTTACGCCTCTGGATTCGGGTACCCCACTCCCGGGGTCCCCTAGGAAATCCTTCCCCCGCGGAGCCCAGCGAAGGACACTGGGCCCCAGGCCTCCAACTGAGTACCTCACCCCAGGCTGAAGGTGCCTGGGGTGGAACAAGAGCTCCGGGTGTCCAGGCCTAGGCCGCCTGGACACCGACCACGAACCACAGCCCTCAGGCTGAAGGTGCCTGGGACTCGACGACCCTGTGACCAAAATGGCCGACCCCTTTATACCCTCCCCCAGCAAGCCCAGCAGAGCCCCCGCCCCACTGTACTCATGCTGCGAGAGGCCAAAAAGGGTATGCCACTGCAATGATGGCCCAACCCCGGGCCCAAAGTGACAGCGCTACCTGCTGGGCCCCAGGGAACCACACATCACAGATCCCCCACCAAATTCAAACGTGACAGAAAAGCATATACCCGCTACATAAGAAAAACGGTGGGACCCATCTCAGGTATGGAGTCCTCCCGGTTGGTCTGGTTTCAGTCTAGACTACCGGGTAGTAGGGTGGTGGGGGTCTGTGGTGAGTTGGTGAGTTCTCAAGGCGGTTTTGGCGGCTGGGGAAAGATGCTAACTTAAAGGTGCAACAGATTCAAAAGTTGAAGATGCAGTCGTCAGGGACCGGCAACCAAGTATTTGGATTGGAGCTGGAATATTTAAATAATGGTTATAGTTTATTTGTTTTTTGTTAATAAAAGGCAGAACAGGCCATTTAAATCCAATACGGTGTCAGTGTCATTATTCAATAGTAATGGGTAAGGTTGTATACATGTGTGGTTTGGGGTAGTTAGATATCTGACTGCCCTAGTCATGTATACAACCTATACATTTAATGACTCTCTTTGCAGTATGTTAGAGAATTATATTCCTTGTGTTTAGGACAAATTACTTCTACTATCACTATGAAACGTAGCTGAGAGCTCTGAGATCTGAGAATTCAGATTTAGTCAACAAAGATATTTTAACAATCCAATATGGATTTCATCTTGCTAATTGAGATATGAGGGAAATGGAGTGAGAATGGAATATCTCTTACTTATTAAGGCTTTTCAAACCTATTTGAAGATAACTCTTGTGACTATGTTTTGTTAGACTAGATCATCCCTGAGGTTTTGGGATTTTCAAAAACTCAAAGACAGGTGGCCCCTTAACCACTTCCCTACCCAGCCATAGTCAAATGATGTCCACAGATGGGATCTCCCATCCTGGGTGGACGTCATATGACGTCCTGGCTTTGTAGGGGGATATCTGAATGATGCCTGCAGCTAGAGGCATCATTCAGATATCCTTTTGAAGTGCCGGCGATTCTGTGTACCATAAGAATGATCATAGCAGCGGTTCCGCCGCTTGATCGTTCTTATAGGCGGCGGGAGGGGACATCCCCCCTCCCGCCGCCATCCGGTGCTTCTCCGGGCTCTTCCGCGCGATCGGGGACCCGGAGAGAATCTTCCGGCGCCGTTGGTGGGTCACGTGATGAGCATAGAGATCTGGTCACCAGTCATTTCTATGATCGTCGGAGGCCCGGGCGCGATGTGATGACGTCACGCCCGGGTCCTCAAATGTAAACAAAGCCGCCATTGCGGCTAGTAAGTATGAGATCAGTGAAAAAAAAATTACAGCCTGGAGGAGAGATGTGGGGTCTTATTGACCCTGCATCTCTCAATAAAGAGGACCTGTCACACACATTCCTATTACAAGGGATGTTTACATTCCTTGTAATAGGAATAAAAGTGATCAAAAAAAAACAAAAAGTTAAATAATTGTAAAAAAAAAAAGAAATAAGTAAAAAAAATATATATATATTAAAACGCCCCTGTCCCTGGTAGCTCGCGATCAGAAGCGAATGCACACGTAAGTCGCCCACATATGTAAACGCCGTTCAAACCACATATGTGAGGTATCGCCGCGTGCGTTAGAGCACGTGCAACAATTCTAGCACTAGACCTCCTCTGTAATTCTAACCTGGTAACCTGTAAAAAAATTAAAGCGTTGCCTATGGAGATTGTTAACTATCGAAGTTTGGCGCCACTCCATGAGTGTGCGCAATTTTAAAGCGTGACATGTTAGGTATCTATTTACTCGGCATAACATCATCTTTCATATTTTCCCCAAAAATTGGGCTAACTTTACTGTTTTGTTATTTTTTAATTCATGAAACCATTATTTTTTTTTAAAAAAGGCGTTTGAAAAATTATTGCGCAAATATCGTGCAAGAAAAAAAGTTGCAATGACCGTCATTTTATTCCCTAGCGTGTCTGCTAAAAAAACATATATAAATATATAATGTTTCGGGGTTCTGAGTAATTTTCTAGCAAAAGAATGATGATTTGTACATGTAGGAGAGAAGTGCTAGAATAGCCCCGGTATGGAAGTGGTACAAAAAGCCCTGTATTGAAGTTGTTAAAATGCCTTTTTAAATGTGAGCCAATGTTTTTATTATTTTGATGGTGGAGGTTTAAAAGAGGATAGTTCACCCGGAATGTACTTTTCAGACTTGATTATTTTTAAACTGCTTAAGAGATTTTCTATCTAAAGATAGAGCCTTGATATAAGAAGTCAGAAGGTCAGTTCTCATATCCACACACTTCTAATGATTCAACAATCAAGTTGACTCAAAAACAAGCTGAAGACGTTATCCTTCTCACCTCACAAATTGACTATAGCTTAGACCTTTTATTGGAAAGACTGGAAGAAAACTATCAAACCACAAATATATTTTTCTTGGTGGTTGGTGATTGATTTTTTATATGGGGTTGGGAGCAAATTCAGTTTGAAAATTGTTCTACTGTACTCCTTTGAAAATTTAATGGTAGTATCTATCTATTTTTTTTATGAATGCCAAATTAAAAATGTAATCTGTGTGTCTGAGTCACAAAAGTATATGACTTATGCCCCGTACACACGACTGGATTTTCCATCGGAAAAACCTTGGATGGTTTTCCCGACGGAATTCCGCTCAAGCTTGTCTTGCATACACACGGTCACACCAAATTCCGACTGTCAAGAACGCGGTGACGTACAACACTACGACGAGCCGAGAAAAATTAAGTTCAATGCTTCCGAGCATGCGTCGACTTGATTACGAAGATGCGTGTTTTTTTGCGCGTCGGAAAAGCATACAGACGAACAGATTTCCCGATAGGAATTTTTTCCGTCGGGAAAATAGAGAACCTGCTCTCAATCTTTTTCTGGCTGGAATTCAGACAAAAGTCCAATGGAGCATACACACGGTCGGAATTCCCGTTCAAAACTTCCCATCGAACTTTTTCCGACGGTAAATCTGGTCGTGTGTACTGGGCATAAGGTTCATGGAATGTCCATACTCAAAGCTGATATCAAAGTCTACAATGTAGAAATAAGCATACAAAGGGCCATATTGCGCTCCATGGCTGTACTGGAGACTATATCAAAACACCTGCAGCATCCTTAGGAGCCACTGTTGTCACAGGAATCCTCTCCACTAAAGCAAAGGCCATGGCCATATTTAGTCAATGAAGTCACCACCATCCCTGCCCCTTTCTTTACATAGCTGGTGACAGCTTGGGGAGCTATCATTCAACTCTGAGTGCCTTGGGATCAGTGGGAGGCCCTTGTCTCCATCCTCCATGGCAAGGTACCCCCCATTTTGAAGGCATATGGCCTGGTATGGATGGTTCGAGCAAGCGACACCCTCCCCTATCCTGGCCATCCAGGCTGCATGCTCTGATAAGGATCTAGTATGAATTTCCTAGGGGACCATTAAAATTTAAAACAGCCTTAAAGGGTGTGGTTTGTATTTTGGGTGGGAAGCAAATTTATTTTACATTCTTTCTGTATGTTATGCTACAGCAAAAGCGAAATTTACAGAAGGAAAAAATGCTACAGTTTATATTACTGGTGGTAAATGACATTCATTGCTGGCTTCTTGTAAAAAAAAAAAAAGGCACACAGACCCCTCCAAAGTTGCCCCAAGATACACAGCAGACCCTTGGAGGGGTCTGCTCGCTGCTTTTGTCATTTTCGATCAGTTTTAAACACTTTCCTTTGTAAATGTCAGTGCTGCTGTAGCACTTTCTGTACATCAGAGATGCGCCCCCTCACAGGCAAGTTTAGGACACCCCCAATCGTCTCATTTAAAGGAATTGGACATTTTTATTATCTCACTTTAAGCAATTAAAACAATCACTGCTCCCAGATAAATTGAATGTTAAATGTACTTATTTTTGGCATTAGTACACGTGCCCCAGGGCAGTGCCCACCTCCCCATACTATTTCTCTGGACACCCTAGTCCAAAAAAATGAGCATCTGTAAGTTGACATATTTGGCTCATACTGATTTAAATGGAGTTTTGGTTCTGCATCTGAACCTCTTTAACCACTTAACCTCCAGAATATTCACCCCCCTTCATGACCAGTACATTTTTTTGCGATATGGCACTACGTTACTTTAACTGACAATTGCGCTGTCATGCGACACTGTACCCGAATAAAATGTATGTCCTTTTTCCCCCACAAATAGAGCTTTTTTTTGGTATTTGATCACCACTGGGTTTTAAATTTTTTGCGCTATAAACAAAAAAATAGCAACAATTTTGAAAAAAGAAAAACAATATTTTTTACTTTCTGCTATAAAACATATCCAGTGAAAAATTTTAAAAAAACTTAAAAAATCTGATTTCTTCAGAAATTTAAGCCAATATGTATTCTACTTCATGTTTTTGGTAAAAAAAAATCCCATTAAGCGTATATTAATTGGTTTACGCAAAAGTTAGAGTCTACAAACTTTAGAATAGTTTTATTTATTTTTTAACTAGTAATGACGGCAATTAGCGACTTATAGCAGGAATGCGATATTGCGGCAGGCATTCTGACACTAACCAAAACTTTTTGTGAACCAGTGACACTAATACAGTGATGAGTGCTAAAAATATGGACTGTCACTGTACTAATGACACTGTCTGGGAAGGGGTTACCATTAGGGCTTAACTGTGTGCCTAGCCAGTGTTTTACTAGGGGAAGAGATGGAATTAATTCCTTGCTTTGCAGGGACACAAATTCCATCCCTTCCCTCCTGGCAATCTGCCTTGTTTACGTAGGCAGAAATCACAAATCTGTCTCTCTGCCTAACAATTGGCAGGTACAACGTGTACCCTGCACCCAGCTATCGGCTTCCGCTGTGTGTAATCACAGTGGAAGCAAGCCACCGGCGAGGTGCATGCACGCCCCCTACCCATAAGATTCAGATCACGTATATATGCATAATC
Organism: Rana muscosa; assembly: GCA_029206835.1. NCBI lineage: Eukaryota > Metazoa > Chordata > Amphibia > Anura > Ranidae > Rana > Rana muscosa. The sequence goes on from CM055117.1 coordinate 878,935,388, forward strand.
TGGCGCACAGGTGCCGCCCTGTAGCAGTAAAACTGCTATAGGGCAGATCTTAAAGGGTTAAAGTTAACTTAACCCCTTCATGCCTAAGGCTCTGTTTACACTATTGCAACTCCAAAGGCGTGCGATTTTGCAGCGATTTTACAGGGACTTTTTGCAGCGATTTTGATGCAACTTGAAGCAATGCCTGTGTATTCTTGAGGTCTATAGACCTCAAGTCATATCAAAGTGGGACAAAAGTAGTGCAGTGACTACTTTGAAGTTGCTGCGATATGAAGTCGCACAGATATGAACGGTACTCATTGGAAATCATGAGGTACAACTTGTCATGCGACTTTACAGTCCCAAGTCGCATGACAAGTCGCACAAGTGGAAACCGGGCCTAAGCCTTTTTCTGACACTTGTTGTTTACAAGTTAAAATCCGTATTGTTTTTCTAGAAAATTACTTAGTACCTCCAAACATTATATATATATTATATATATATATATATATATATATATATATATATATATATATATATATATATTTTTAGCAGAGATCCTAAAGAATAAAATGGCGATCGTTGTAATATTTTATGTCACATGGTATTTGCGCAGCGGTCTTTCAAATGCAATTTTTTGGGAACATATACACTTTCATGATTAAAAAAAACAAAACAGTAAAGTTAGCCCAATTTTTTCGTATGATGTGAAAGATAAGGTTACGTCGAGTAAATAGATACCCAACATGTCACTCTTTAAAACTGTGCACACTCGTGGAATGGCGACAAACTACGGTACTTAAAAATCTCCATAGGCGATGTTGTCTGTTGATGCAATGAAATCTGTGGTTTAAACACTGTTTACATTTGCGGGCGAGACTTACGTACTGTATGCGTTTGCGGAACTTTAAAAAAAATTTACTTGGGATAATGCACAAAGCTGGTGCGCCCTATATTCTTTTTTTTGAAAAGTGTGTGCCTGGCTGGGCAGGGTGACAGACAGACTACTACACTCAGCAGCCCCTATGGGGGTACTGCTACATGTATAAATAGCATACCATTACTACTTAATAAAATTCTGCTGACTAATATACAACAGGCCAAATGTACAAGTGGGACAATGATTCTTGCAATGTTCTGCCCTCGAGCTGGCACGCACTCTAAAGCCCCGTACACACGATCGGATAACCTATGGATTTTCGTCCGATGGATTTGTCCATCGGAAATCCGATGAAACTGTTTTTCATCAGTCTTGGCCACACTCCATCAGTCAAAAAACCGACCGTTCCAAACGCTGTGACGTAAAACACTCCGATGAGCCGAGAAAAATGAAGTTTAATGCTTCTGAGCATGCGTCGACTTGATTCTGAGCATGCGTGGGTTTTTTAACCGATGGACTTGCCCATAGACGATCGTAAATTCCCATTGGTTTTTTATCCATCGGAAAATTTTAAAACAAGTTCTATTTTTTACAACCGATGGAAAAAAGACAGATGGGTACCATACACGATCGGTTTGTCTGATGAAAACAATCCATCGGACGGTTTTCATCGGTTAAACCGATCGTGTGTACAGGGCTTAAGGCCCCTTTCACATGGCAAGCCCGCTCAGATCCGCTCAGATCCGCCTGTCCGTTTTTTCAGGCGGATCCGAGCAGGCCATCCATTGACTCCTATGAGGAGACGGATGTCAGCAGAGATGTGTCCACTAACACCTCTCTGCCATCCGATCCGCTAAAAACAACAATACGTTCGCCATCCGTCTTGGCGGATCGGATCGGTTGAGATCTGATGAAAACGGACATGCAGTTTTTCATCATTTTTTCATCCGTGCTCATCAGTTTTCATCAGTTCTTTTTACATCCACTACCAATGCAAAAACGGATCAAAAACTGACCATTTGTCAGTTTACATCCATTTTTGGTCTGATCTGTTTTTTTGACGGATGAAAAATAGGGCTTTCATCCGTTCAAAAAAACGTATGTTGAGGGAAGCCGATGAAAACGGATGTAAATGGATGATCATCCGTTGTTAACCGTTTTTCCATAGGAATGCATTGATGTACGTTTTTCATCTGTCAACGGATGAATGAAAAACGGACGAACGGTCCGTATGTGTAAAAGGGGCCTAAGGCAACCATGGGTTTCAGGAAAGAAAATCACCCGATTCCACCATCAACACATTTAGTGTTGATGGGGGAATCCCTCCCGCAGAGCTATTATGCTCTTCCAGTGCGGGGGACCAGAAAGCCGCCCTGACCAGGAGAACACAATGATTATTGCTAGCTGCTATAGCCTCTGGCAAGAATCACATGCTAGAAATCTGACTTACTGGTCAGTTTGACACTGGAATGACTTGGGTACAATCGGCCTGCCCATAGATGGTTTGAATCTTGGCCGGTTCAGCAGGGACCAGCTGAAATTTGAACCATCTATGACCGGCTTTAACACTACTTCAAATCAGTAGTAAGACCTCATCTGGAATATACAGTTCAGTTTTGGGCACCAGTTCTCAAAAAGGATATCGGGGAAGTGGAGAAAGTGCAGAGAAGGGAAACCAAACTAATAAGAGGCATGGAGCCTAGCTCAGCTATGAGGAAAGATTAGAGGAACGGAATTTATTCTCTCTTGAGAAGAGGAGATTAAGGGGGGATATGATCAACATGTATAAATACATAAGGGTTCCATATAGTGAACTTGGTGTTGGGCTATTCACTTTAAGGTCATCTCAGAGGACAAGGGGGCACTCAGTATGTCTGGAGGAAAAGAGATTTCATCTCCAAATACAGAAAGGTTTCTTCACAGTAAGAGCTGTGAAAATGTGGAATAGACTCCCTCAAGAGCTGGTTCTAGTCAGCTCAGTAGATTGCTTAATATAAGGCCTGGATTCTTTCCTAAATGTACATAATATAACTGGCCACTAACATTTATAGGTAAAGTTGATCCAGGGAATATCCAGGGGGATCAGGAAGGAATTTTTTCCCTGCTGTAGCAAATTGGATCATGCTTTGTTGTTTTTTTTTCCGCCTTCCTCTGGATCAATTGTGGGTATAGGATTGTGTATATGGGATTGTATGATTTTTTTAATTTTTATTTTATTTGTTGAACTAGATGGACTTGTCTTTTTTCAACCTGACTAACTATATACTGCATCTACAGAATACAACCATTTCAGGTACAAATTATACACCTACTCAGCTGGGGCCAGTTGGTACCCAGAGTCGTAGTGCATATGCACTCATATACTGTTGTTGGGAACTCCTTCACAGTCACTTTCCATTCTTCTGACATCAAATCTAGTGAACTGTTTGCAGGCTATAGGAGACATTGTTTGTGTAGCGGGTACTTGAATTATGTAAGGACTCTGGTGGTGTGAGGTTCCTTGGGGCCCCTGGGTGGCGCTGTTGCCTGGGGCCGGAGTTGAACTCAGACCGCGAACCGTGCCTTTTTGTCCTCCCCTGGAGCTGGTACAGCGGGGCGGGGATCCCGCTGGGACGCAAAGGGAGAGGTCATAAAAGGGGGGAACGCCCTTTTTGGCAGGGAGTCGGAGGACGCGGCCACACCCAGGCACCTTCAGCTTGGGTGCTGGCGTTCCGGTGTTTCAGGCCTAGGCGCCCTTGGCCTAGCTGGAGCAGGGATGGAGTCCATCTCAGGCACCTTTAGCCTGGGGTGAGGTACTATGGTGGATGCCTGGAGCTCAGTACCTTCAACTGAGTTCCGCGAGGGTGGAGGAGTCCGAGGGGGCCCTAATTCCTTGGGTGCCCGTGTCTGAGTTTGTGAGGACTGGTGCGCAGTAACTTCTCTGAAGAGCCCGGCGCAGCATCGCTGGTGACGGAGAGGCCTCTATTTCTCCCTTGGACGGATTTCTTCCTCTGACAGGGGCAAAGTGAGCGAAGGTAATTCACGTTCTATATTACCTAGTCAGTGGCAGTGACTATCCGCCACTGGTGACAGCACAGTGGGCAGCAGCAAAAGGGAAAGGATTGTGCCTCGATCTGTCCCCTCATTTTCCAAAGGAGAAAGATTGTTTTATTGCTTGGCAAGAAAAATAAAACTGAGTTGTACCTATTCACTGTGTGGAACTTGGGTTACTCAAGCAAAGGAGTCAGGGACAAAGGACTGGACTTGACTCTAGGACACCTACACAAAAGCCCAATCTCTGGCCTTCACCTCTTAGTTACGGAGGACATGGGCCGTGGTGTGTTTCATCTCTCTCTCCCAGGTACCCCTAGACAACAGCCATATAACCGATAAAGAAAGGGAGAGAGGTGAGGCCGCTACATTTGTTAAACACCTGTCTTTGAACATGCCCTACCGGTATTGTCAGTTTTTTGTGATACAAATCAGCTCTTTCTTGTATTGTACAGTAGTTGGGCGAGTCATGTGTAGGAACGTAAGATGCTGGCAACCAATTGGCTTCTCTAATGACTTTATAGAAAAGCTGAGGATCCCTTAGGAAGCAGATTATCTTCTAATAAAACTCTGTGCTGGGGAAACCAGGGAAAAGTGAGTGGTGTGAGAGCATCTACCTGTTGTAAGGATTAGTTGTAGTGTATTGTGTCCTGTGACGTGTACAGGTTATCTGTTTGTTCTGTAGTTAATGAGTGAGTGCAACGTGTGCTGTATAGTTCAGCCCCATGCATTGTTAAGATAGAGCATGTCATAGTCCCTGTGTGACTGGCTCTATCTACAGCTGATTGCAGTGCTGGATTTCTGATTTGGAACACTGAGACCTTCTCCAGCTATCAAGAGTCACATCCCAGTGAGAGGCTTCAGTCCTTACTGGAAAGAAAATTAATCCCAACTACATTCGTTAGAGGCATCACTGCGTGAGTAAGGTAATTACAATAAAGAATAATACAGGGATATAAATAATAACTGTACCCATGACTCATTTCTAGATTCCAGGAACAGAGCTGAGTTTGTGGTTTCTACATTCATCAGGGACATTTCACTCTTGGAGACATACGTTTAGTTAGATAAATCCCCATTCAATATTTTGGGCTCAGTTCGCTAACATGTATTTGCAGTTTATTTCACAATACTTTTTTTTTCATCAAAATGGTTAACTCATATATGGATCTAATGATTGAAGAAAGGTGAAATAGTTTAAATAGTTAGTTAAAGTCTGTTTTTGAAAGTTACATTTTGTATTAAATGCCCTATCTGTGATTTTTTGTCTCTAGCAACCTTTGGAGTACAATTGTTATTTCAAATTCTTCTGCTGCGTTCTCTTGTTAAAAAAAAAAAAAAAAAAAATTCTTCTGCTGCTGGGCATTTTTCTACTGCTATATCCTCTGCAGTTTCTTCATGTATTTAGACCCCTACCCAGAGCTTTTTTTGAGTGGGAATGCAGCTGGCACCTGCAGCTCAGAATATATGCGAGGCAAGGGGTACTAGCATGTGCTGGAGGTTCTATTGATGCTGGCTGCTGGGGAATCTATTGTTGTGGGGGGGGGTCTAGTGTTGCTGGGGAGGTTTATTGTTGCTGTGGAGGATCTACTGTTGCTGGGGGGGGTAATTGTTGCTGGGAGGGATCTACTGTTGAGGGAGGAGGTCTATTGTTGCTGGCTGCTGGGGGATCTATTGTTGCTAGTGATGGTCTATTGTTTATGGGGTGGGGGTGTCGTTGTTTGTGGCAGCTCTATTGTTGCTAGGGGGGACTATTGTTGCTGGGTGGATCTTTTGTTGCTACGGGGGTCTATGGTTGATGTGTCTATTGTTGTTGGCTTCAGGGGATCTATTTTATTGCTTTTCTTGTTATCTGTGTCCAATTCCATACAGATTACTTGGTTCTGTATTCCTTAAGAGGGGTGGTACTGGGAGGTGGGTAGGGGGTGGAACCAAGGCACTATGTTTAAAGCAGTTGTTAAGCCACTCTAACCTGTATACACCATCAGCACTGCCTCCTATTGTAGTATCCCCCTCTGTGTATGATTTATAAAAATAAATGCTGCAAATACCCAATTTTACTACCGAGATTGCGATCACATGACTGCCCAGCTTTCTCCTTTTCTCCTCTGAGAGATGCAGCAGGCTGGGCTGAGATTCCTCTGCTGATGTCAGTCTGGAGGGGTGGAGGAGAGAGCTGGCTGGTCATGTGATCACAATCTCGGCTCTTAAATTAGGTATTTAGAACATTTATATTTTTTAACCACTTGCTTACTGGGAACTTAAACCCCCTTCCTGCCCAGACCAATTTTCAGCTTTCAGCGCTCTCACTCTTTGAGCGGTCATACAACACTGTACCTAAATTACATTTTTATAATTTTTTTCCCACAAATAGAGCTTTCTTTTGGTGCTATTTTATCACCTCTGCGGTTTTTATTTTTTGTTAAAAAAATTAAAAAAGACCAAATAAAAAAAAAAATACAAAACCGTTTCATATTTTGTTATAAAAGTTTGCAAACAGGTAATTTTTCTCCTTCATTGATGTACACTGATGAGGCTGCACTTATGGGCACTGATGGGCACTGATAGGCTGCACTGATGGGCACTGATAGGCTGCATTGATGGGCACCAATAAAGCGGCACTGATGGGCACTGATAGGCGGCACTCATAGGTGGCACTGGTGGGCACTGAGAGGTGACATTGATGGGTGGTACTGAAGGGCACCAATAAAGCAGCACTGATGGGCACTGATAGGCGGCACTCATAGGTGGCACTGGTGGGCACTGAGAGGTGACATTGATGGGTGGTACTGAAGGGCATTGATAGGTGGCACTGATAGCTGGCACTGATAGCTGGCAGTGATGGGCACTGATAGCTGGCAGTGATGGGCACTGATGAGTGGCAGTGATGGGCACTGATGGGCGGCAATGATGGGCCCTGATCGGCACTGGTAGGTGACACTGATGGGCAGCACTGCTAGGTGGCACTGATGAGGCACTGATTGGCACCACTGGTGGACATTGATAGGTGGCACTCGTGGGCATTGATAGGTGGCACTGTTATGCACTGGTGGGCACTGATTCATGGCACTGTGGGCACTGGCAGGCGGTACTACTGGGCACAGATGAGGTGCCTGTGTCTCTTCCTCTTTGGGACCGATGTCCCTTGCACAGAAGCCGGTGATCGTCTTTTTTTTCTCCTCACGCTATCAGCGTGAGGAGAAAATCACAGCGTGTGCCGTGCACGCCCTGCAGGGGGCAAGCGGGGAGCCGGCAAAAGGGAGGACGTCTGTTGACGGCCTCCCAGCAAAGTAGGTCCGCTCTGTAGCCGTCATTCAGCTATAGCGTGGATCTGAAGGAGTTAAATCATTCACGGAGTGGGACACTGCAATAGGAGGCAGTGCTGATGGTGTATACAGGTTGGTGTTTTGAGAGCAGCAGGAGGGGGAGGGGCGGCTCACACACAGACAGAGAGGGGCAAGGAGGACACAGGAGCAGAGGAGAGCAGATAGCAGGCTGCTGATGATGGAGGCACGTAGACTGACCACGGTGTCTGCTCTCAGCAGCCATGATACACCGTGGTCAGTGTACAGAGGGGTGGGGAGAAACTGGCAGATCAGACAGTTTTTTTTAGGTGTTACAGGAGGCCAAATGACACAGGACAAGCACTGTGTCATATAACATGCTTTAACCACTTAACGACCACCCACTGTAAATATACGTCGGCAGAATGGCACCGACAGGCAGAATCACGTACATATACGTGATTGCCTTTGTATAGTTGGGGGGTCCGATCGGACCCCCCTTCTTTACAGTGGGTGGTCGTTTTACCTTCGGGAGCGATCCGGCATGAGGGGACGGCCGTTCGATTCCGGCCCCCCCCTCTCGATCGCTCCCGGCGAATGAGAGCTTCCCCTGCCTGTGTACTGTTTACACAGGCGGGAGGAAGTGATGTCATCTCTCCTGCGGCTCTCACATATACCGAGCACCGTACAGGAGAAGATGCAGGTTAGTGCACACAACACTACACTGACACCAGGACACATAGGCACATAAATCGCCCCCCCATGCCCCCCCAGACACCCCCAGATCACCCCCCAGCCCCCAGTCACAGTGTCACTGATTGCAGTGACCATTTATTTAGTGATCACTGCAATCAGTGACATTTGTGACTGTAAAAGTGTCACTACATTTAGTTTTAGGTCCAGTGTAGCCCCCTAACCCCCCCCATAATAAAGGTTTAACCCCCTGATCACCCCCCAGATAACCCTTTCACCCCCTAGCACCGCCGTCGCTAAGCGATCATTTTTCTGATTGATGTCTTAGCGTCGGTGATGCTGATCGGTAGCCAGTAATTTTTTTTAGGTTCGCCGCAGGTTTTTATAGCGTCGGGTACCCCCATATATTACCTAATAAAGGTTTAACCCCCTTGATCGCCCCCCAGGTAACCCTTTCACCCCCTATCACCACTGTCACTAAGCGATAATTTTTCTGATCGATGTCTTAGCGTCGGCGATGCTGATCGGTAGCCAGTAATTTTTTTTAGGTTCGCCGCAGGTTTTTTATAGCGTTAGGTACCCCAATATATTACCTAATAAAGGTTTAACCCCCTTGATCGCCGCCCAGGTAACCCTTTCACCCCCTATCACCACTGTCGTTAAGCGATCATTTTTCTGATCGCTGTCTTAGCGTCGGTGATGCAGATCGCTAGCCAGTAATTTTTTTTAGGTTCGCCGCAGGTTTTTATAGCGTCAGGTACCCCCATATATTATCTAATAAAGGTTTAACCCCCTGATCGCCCCCCAGGTAACCCTTTCACCCCCTATCACCACTGTCGCTAAGCGATCGTTTTTATGATCGTTGTCTTAGTGTCGGTGATGCCGATAGGTAGCCAGTAATTTTTTTTTAGGTTCGCCGTCAGGTTTTTATATAGCGTCAGGTACCCCCATATATTACCTAATAAAGGTTTTAACCCCCTATTTGCCCCTAGTTAACCCTTTCACCAGTGATCATCATATAAGTGTTACGGGTGACGCTGGTTAGTTAGTTTGCTTTTTATAGTGTCAGGGCACCCGCCGTATATAACCCAATAAAGGTTTAACCCCCTGATCGCCCGGCGGGTGATATCAATTAGGTTTTAGCGTCAGAGAGGGTCTGCGTCACACCCCAGGCAGCGTCAGGTTAGTGCCAGTAGCGCTAACACCCACGCGTTAAGCATACACCCCCCTTAGTGGTATAGTATCTGAACAGATCAATATCTGATCTGATCAGATCTATACTAGCGTCCCCAGCAGTTTAGGGTTCCCAAAAACGCAGTGTTAGCGGGATCAGCCCAGATACCTGTTAGCACCTGCGTTTTGCCCCTCCGTCCAGCTCAGGCCACCCAAGTGCAGTATCGATCGATCACTGTCACTTGAAAAACACAACACACATAACTGCAGCGTTCGCAGAGACAGGCCTGATCCCTGCGACTCCAGTGCTGTAGGAGGTGATTTCACCACCACAGTTAAAAAAAAAAAAGCATATATGCCGAAGCATTGGGGCAGCAGGGGCAGAGGAGCGATTTTGCTCCTAATGCCGCGTACATACGGTCGAAATTCCGACGGAGGCTTGCCCGTGGAAAAGTCTGACCATGTGTACGCGGCATAACTTTTGCGGGAAGATGCCCCCATGCTTCGGCATATATAAATGGTGCATGTATGCCCATCATTAGAAGTGGGTGGATGAAGGGCGGTATTCTAATGGTGGGCATACCCACCGATCAATCTTTTTTTTTCGTTCAGCCAACAGGCTGCATGAAAAAAAAGATTACAATACATGTCCAACAAGGACCAGCAACGTACTGGTATGTTGCTGGACTTTGAATGTTTATACCAGAATGATGCCTGTGGGTTTAGGTATCATCTTGGTATCATTCTTTTCAGCCAGTGGCCGACTTTCATGTAAAAGCAATCCTAGTGACTAATTAGCCTCTGGACTGCTTTTACAAGCAGTGGGAGGGAATGTCCCCCCCCCGGATATAAAAAGCGCCATTGGGAAATTGGGAAAGCATTTTATCACACCGATCTTGGTGTGGTCAGATGCTTTGAGGGCAGAGGAAAGATCTAGGGTCCAATAGACCCCAGTTTTTTCAAAAAAGAGTACCTGTCATTACCTATTGCTATCATAGGGGATATTTACATTCCCTGAGATAACAATAAAAATGATAAAAAAAAAAAAATATGGAAGCAACAGTTTAAAAATAAATTAAAAAAGCAAAATTAATAATAAAAAAAAAAAAAAAAAAAAAAAGCACCCCTGTCCTGCCCTGCTCTTGCCCAATGGCGAACGCAAGCGTCGGTCTGGCGTCATATGTAAACAGCAATTGCACCATGCATGTGAGGTATCACCGCGAAGGTCAGATCGAGGGCAGTCATTTTAGCAGTAGACCTCCTCTGTAAATCTAACGGGGTAACCTGTAAAGGCTTTTAAAGGCTTTTAAAAATGTATGTAGTTTGTCGCCAATGCGCGTTTGTGCGAAATTTTAAAGCATGTCGTGTTTGGTATCTATGTACTCGGCCTAAGATCATCTTTTTTTTATTTCATCAAACATTTGGGCAATATAGTGTGTTTTAGTGCATTAAAATTAAAAAAAGTGTATTTTTTCCCCAAAAAATGCGTTTGAAAAATCGCTGCGCAAATACTGTGTAGAAAAAAAAAATGCAACACCCACCATTTTATTCTGTAGGGCCTTTGCTTTAAATATATATATAATGTTTGGGGGTTCAACATAATTTTCTTGCAAAAAAAAAATATGTTTTCATGTAAACAAAAAGTGTCAAAAAGGGCTTTGTCTTCAAGTGGTTAGAAGAGTGGATGTAAGCTTCCTAATGTTGTGTATAAAATGCCAGAACAGTTCAAAACCCCCCCAAATGACCCAATTTTGGAAAGTAGACACCCCAAGCTATATACTGAGAGGCATGTCGAGTCCATGGAATATTTTATATGTTGACACAAGTTGCGGAAAAAAGACAATTTTTTTTTTTTTGCACAAAGTTGTCACTAAATGATATATTGCTCAAACATGCCATGGGCATATGTGGAATTACACCCCAAAATACATTCTGTTGCTTCTCCTGAGTACGGGGATACCACATGTGTGAGACTTTTTGGGAGCCTAGCCGTGTACGGGACCCCAAAAACCAATCACCGCCTTCAGGCTTTCTAAGGGTGTAAATTTTTGATTTCACTTCTCACTGCCTATCACAGTTTCGGAGGCCATGGAATGCCCAGATGGCACAAAACCCCCCCAAATGACCCATTTTGGAAAGTAGACACCCCAAGCTATTTGCTGAGAGGTATTGTGAGTATTTTGCAGATCTTGCTTTTTGTCACAAAGTTTTGAAAATTTAAAAAAAAAAAGAAAAAAAAAATGTTCTTTCTTAATTTTCAAAAACAAATGAGAGCTGTAAAATACTCACCATGCCTCTCAGCAAACAGCTTGGGGTGTCTACTTTCCAAAATGGGGTCATTTGGGGGGGGTTTTGTGCTATTTTGGCATTTTATGGCCTTCGAAACTGTGATAGGTAGTGAGGAGTCAAATCAAAAATTTGTGCCTAGAAATCCTGAAGGCGGTGATTGGTTTTCGGGGTCCCGTACGCGGCTAGGCTCCTAAAAAGTCCCACACATGTGGTATCCCCGTACTCAGGAGAAGTAGCAAAATTTATTTTGGGGTGCAATTCCACATATAACCATGGCATGTGTGAGCAATATATCATTTAGTGACAACTTTTTGTAATTTTTTTTTTTTTTTTGTCATTATTCAATCACTTGGGACAAAAAAAAAATATTCAATGGGCTCAACAGGCCTCTCAGCAATTTCCTTGGGGTGTCTACTTTCTAAAATGGTGTCATTTGGGGGGGGTTTTGTGCTATTTTGGCATTTAATGGCCTTCAAAACTGTGATAGGTAGTGAGGAGTGAAATCAAAAATTTGCGCCCTTAGAAATCCTGAAGGCGGTGCTTGGTTTCCGGGGTCTCGTACGTGGCTAGGCTCCTAAAAAGCCCCACACATGTGGTATCCCCGTACTCAGGAGAAGCAGCAGAATGTATTTTGGGGTGCAATTCCACATATAACCATGGCATGTGTGAGCAATATTTCATTTAGTGACAACTTTTTGTAATTTTTTTTTTTTGTCATTATTCAATCACTTGGGACAAAAAAAAAATATTCAATGGGCTCAACATGCCTCTCAGCAATTTCCATGGGGTGTCTACTTTCTTAAATTGGGTCATTTGGGGGGGTTTTGTACTGCCCTGCCATTTTAGCACCTCAAGAAATGAGATAGGCAGTCATAAATTTAAAGCTGTGTAAATTCCAGAAAATGTACCCTAGTTTGTAAACGCTATAACTTTTGCGCAAACCAATAAATATACGCTTATTGACATTTTTTTTACTAAAGACATGTGGCTGAATACATTTTGGCCTAAATGTATGACTAAAATTGAGTTTATTCGATTTTTCTTATAACAAAAATTAGAAAATATCATTTTTTTTCAAAATTTTCGGTCTTTTTCCATTTATATCGCAAAAAATAAAAATCGCAGAGGCAATCAAATACCATTAAAAGAAAGCTCTATTTGTGGGAAGAAAAGGACGCACATTTCGTTTGGGTACAACATTGCATGTCCGCACAATTTACAGTTAAAGCAGCGCAGTGCAAAATTCTGAATTCACCTCTGGTCCTTTAGCTACCAAATGGTCCGGGGCTTAAGTGGTTAAAAGAGCAGGATCTATATATATATTTTTTTGGGGTTAACAAACGTTTTAAAGGTGGGTAGGAGAAAGAGACAAGGGGTGATCCAGAGGGGGGGAGTACCTGCACCCTTAGTTCCCAACTGTCGTTGATTCTGAGGGACTGTCCCTGATTTGGTACAAAGCCCCTCTGTCCCTCTTTCCTCCATATTTCTCCCTTATTTTGGTCTGATCTATATAGTTGTATATAAAATGCACTTTTTATCTTCCAAAAAGTGTTTCCCAGGGCTAAACCTTTCATCCAATTTCTAAATTGCTGCATTTGTAAATTTCAAAAGCCAAAATAAAGGAATAGTAGTGGTAAAAAAAAAAAAAACACTTGTGGGGTTAACTAATGATTTTTTGGGGATAATTCTCCTTTAAGGGGGTGTGACGGGGTCTTTTTGATAATAGGTGTCCCTCATTCCCATCTCAAAAAGTTGTGAGGTATGTCTGCTCCTGTTCCCTGAGAAAAAAAACCCTGCCCTTACCCGTCTTTATCTTTAGTAGCTTTGGGTCTAAAATTTTTATTTACCCACTTCAGCTCTGGAAGGTTTACCCACCTTCATGACCAGGCTTTTTTTTTGCGATATAGCACTGCGTTACTTAAACTACCGTACTTGCCAACCAGCTGCCGTCATTGTACTGCAGCAGGTCGGCTTGTTACCGCGAATCACCGCCATTGTACGTCGGCTCGGGCACTCTATATTGTGGGCACGTGCCCACTGGCCAGCGGGGGAGCCAATCAGGGGGTGGGGCAGACTCGATGTCCGCTGGCTACCCAAGATCGTTCCCTGCAGTGACAGAACGGGGATCTGCCTGTGTAAACAAGGCAGATCTTCGTTCTGACAGGGGAGATCACACAGATCCTGTCTTTCTGCTATGCAGGAAGATGGATCTGTGTTTCCCCACGCAGCCCATCCCCCATACAGTTAGAAAACACCTGCAGGGAACAAATTTAAACCCTTGATCGCCCTGATGTTAACCCCTTCCCTGCCAGCGTCATTAGTACAACAACAGTACATATTTTTAGCACTTATTACTGTAATAATGTCACTGGTTCCCAAAAAAGTGTCAAAAATGTCAGTTAGGTGTCCAATCTGTCTGGCGCAATGTCGCAGTCTCGCTAAAAATCGCAGAACACTGCAATTACTAGTAAAAAAATATATATAATAAAAATGCCATAAATCTATCCCCTATTTTGTAGATGCTTTAACTTTTGGGCAAACCAATCAATATACGCTTATTGTGATTTATTTATTTTTTATAGCAAAAATATGTAGAAGAATATATATCGGCCTAAACAGAGGAAGACATTTTTTTTTTTTTGGGGGGGGGGGGGATTTATTATAGCAAAAAGTAAAAAATATACCTTTTTGAAAAAAAAATATACTTTTTTTTTATAGCGCAAAAAATAAAACCCGCAGAGGTGATCAAATACCAACAAAAGAAAGCTCTATTTGTGGGAAAAAAAGGAAATACATTTTAATTGGGTACAGTGTCGCATGACCACGCAATTGTCAGTTAAAGCGACGCAGTGCCGTATCGCAAAAAAAGTATGTCCTTTTTTCCTACAAATAGAGCTTAATTTTGGTGTTATTTAATCACCTCTGTGGTTTTTATTTTTTGCACTATATACAAAAAAAGACAGACAATTTTAAAAAATATGAAAACATTTGTACTTTCTACTTTAAAACATTCCCAATTAAATTTAAAAAATAATCAAATTCCTTCATCAATTTAGGCTAATATGTATTCTGCTACATATTTTTGGTAAAAAAAAATCCCAATACGTCTGTCTATATTGATTGGTTTGCGCAAAAGTTACAAACTATGGTATATTTTTATTTATTTATTTTTTACTAGTAATGGTGGTGATCAGTGGGACTATGCACAGTTTGCTTTTAATTGTTAGACCCCTTTCATACTGGAAATGGCTTCTGCTAAGCACCTGAAAACCGCCTCCAATTCATTTCAGTGTGACTTTTCACACTGGGGCGGTGCGCTTGCGGGACGTATGGTAAAGTCCTGCAAGCAGCATCTTTGGGGCGGGTAGGGAGCACTGTATTTTTTAGCGCTCCCAAAACGCCCTTCCAAAAAACAGCGCTAAAGCACCTCTAAAACGAGCGCCTGCAGCCCCAGTGTGAAGGGGGTCCTAATGGCACACTTGGTCGCACACGACCTTAAAGGAGAAGTCCTGCCTTAGCTTTTTAGGCTGGACATCTCCTCTGGATCACAGGAGTGCAATTCGTTTTGCACTCCTGTGACCCGTTTTCAGCGGAGTGCAGTCTGAAGTCCGCTCTCCGCTGACGTCACTGCCATCAATCGGGGCAGCGCGTCATCCCGACTTCCAAGTCTGGATCCGCCAGCTGCCTTGATTAATGGCAGTCTCAGCGAGCCGCTGAGACGCTGAGATGGGCGCTCTCCGCGCCTCCACTGCTTAGCGCTCAAATGAGCGCGGAGAAGTAGAGCAGATGCAATGCTGACTGATAGTCAGAATCGCTGTGCTTGGGGAGGAGTGAGAACCGAGCTATCGGCAGTGTTCAGTGGCTCGGTTCTCAGTGCAGAGACGCCGGGGGACAGATTTAGCCCCAGAGTCAGATAATGTTTACAAATGAATGTGGAATTTCACCCAAAATGGGAAATTCAATTTTTTCTCCTCATCCCCCCTCCTCTCCCATATTTAGAATGTATTTTTTTGAGGTGGGGGGGGAGCAGGTACCTTATTTTATCAGGTACTCGCTCCCAGTGGCATAGCGTGGGTTGTGAGGAAAATATGATCCGCACTCCGGTCGTTGCTCTTTAAAAAATCTTTGTTTTTATTGACAAGCTATAGTGAACAAACGCAAATGAGAACAGTTGACGCGTTTCAGCCTATAAGGCCTTAGTCATAACCACATTACAGACATGAAACTTTGAAATAAATAGTAGCTCTAAAGATCACAGACTCCACCCATTAATTGTCTTGATTGACCACAGGCAATTATCCAAAAAGGGGAATCAGCTGCAATACATATAGGGTGATCCATGTGTATGCCACTAGTTTTCACACACCTTGTGGTGATAATATGCACATGTATGTACACACACATGCATGCATTCATACACATATACATAAGAAAACACACCATGAAACTCAAAAAACATTAAATAAAAAAGATAAAAATATTAATTCAGGTATGTGAAAAAAGACCCCAGAAGAGGAAAATAAAATAGAGAGAGGAGGCTCTGGGAGAGGCATTCTTAATGTAAGTGCAAGTCCAGATCCCACCTCAGGTTTAACCCCTGAGGTGATCTAGTTTTTAATCTATAAATCCACCATGCTTCTCTCCCCAGTAGCCTTCTCTCCCTATCACCTCCTTGAGTGAGACAACCATTCTATTCCTCTGAAATGAAATGAGGAGAGATCTCCCTGATAACATTCTCTAAAGTGACGTGTTGCATTCAAAATATTTCTAGCATTTGGATTGTTTGTGTCACAGTAATGTTCCCCTCAATGGGCTCTCAAAGGAAGTGTGGTACAACCTACATATTGGAGGCTGCATGAAATACAGGTGATCAGGTAAATTACATAGTTTGTGCCACAGTTGATGTATTGCTGTATAGTGAATCATGGGCATCTGCTGAACTTTTTTCAGGGGGGGGGGGCATCATTCTAAGGTCATCCATGCATCTTTGGGGCAGCGGATCAGCGCTGTATACACCACTCCTCCACCGCCCCTGCCCATTGAAATAAATGGACACCGTTGCCGAAGCGCCTGCAAAGCGCTTCAGCAGCGGCGATACACAGTTGCATTTAACCCTGTCTTCGACCGCTAGCTGGGGTTAAAAGCGCCCCACTAGCGGCCGAATAGCGCCACTAAAACTATGGTAAAGAGCCGCTAAAACTAGCGGCGCTTTACCGATAACGCGGCCAGCTGGCAGTGTGAAATAGCTCTTGAGGATAATTCAGCTTCACTATACCATGTCCATATAAATATAGTCTAGAGAATGTACATCTTTCTATATTGTAATGCATTGCAATACATCTGATGTGGCCATATTTTGATCTTTATGAAAACAGCCTATACTGTATAGGTTGTTTTAATCAAGATCAAAATATGGCCGCCCACAACAGATGTATTGCAATACATTGCAATACAAAAAGATGTACACAGTGGTATCGTGGCACAGGCACTGTTGTTACCTGTAGTTCTTCAGCGATAGGCCCAGGGCAGGCACTGGCAGCATATTGTCTCGTCTCAGTCACTGCACGCCACGCACCTGTGGGAGGAGCCGGCGCATACATTTACACCGGCAGAGGCAGGCTGAGGCAGCAGCCAATCACAGAACAGCCGGGTCACAGACGGAGGCCCGAGCGGCAGAGCCAATCCGATGCTTGGGCCGGGGGTGAGGAGGGAGGGACGGATGTGTAGTCAGAAAAGACAGAGCAGCCCCAGCCCTCAGGCCAGCAGCAGACTTAGAAGTCCACGGCTGCCGCGGAGGCGGCCATTGCAACACAGGGGGGCAAATGTCTTCACTCTGACTTCCGATGCCAGGGGGGGCAATTGACCCCCCTTACCCTATGGAGCAGACGCCCATGTAGTGAACTCTTCATCTGTGGCTGTGGCAACAAACGTTTTACCCAATACACACAAATTACAGTACCTACAGGTTTTTGTATTACAAGGGTAACTTCCGGGATAGGAAAGCCAGGTGGGTTGGCATTGTTTAGATTTGAAAAGACTAGGTGATCGTGCTCGAAAAATGGCAACCTGCTTGCAATATCCCATTTAAATCTTTATCCGTATGCAGTATTGGCAGATTCTTTTTTATTAATCTGACTATTTGATTATGTTCTTGGGAAAATGTGGGTACAAACGTAAAGGGTTTGCCCGTTTTTCTATTTCTAGAGTTGTAAGGTTTATAAAGTTTACTCTTATTTTTATACTCTCTCTAGGTTTTAGGCTTATCTGACAGTAATTCCTCTGTCCATTATCAAAACCCTTTCCAGTCCTTGGTGTATAACAGATTCGTTATAAGCTCGGTCCAATAAGCGCTGATGAATGGACCTTGCATTCCAGCTCAAAGGTTGAGTCTGTTGAACAGTTTTGTTTGGCTCGAATAAACTCCCCATAAGGGATGGCATTGATGGTGTGGGGTGGATGACAACTGGCTGCAAAACGTGTAGTATTACCAGAGCATGGTTTCCTATAGGTGCATGTTGAAACATTACCCGTAGTTGGATCGCCCTTTAGGGTGATGTCTAAAAAGTTGAAACTGGAAGCATCATGCTCAATTGAAAAATGCAAATTTAACTGATTGTCATTAAAGAATTTCCAAAATTCATGCAATCCCATAGTGTCACCATCTTACACCATCACTAGGTCATCAATATAATGACCATACCATACGATCTGTCTAGCAAAGAGGTTGCTGGGAGAGAACAAAACTTGTTCCTCCCACCAACCCATGTAGAGATTTGCCATGGACGGTGAGAATCTAACACTCATCGACGCCCCACAGCGCTGGACATAATATACGCCATTGAATAAAAAATAATTGTGCTTTAATAGGAGCTCAACGCTTAACAAAATGAACTCCTGTAGCTCCTGAGAATAGTAGTTATAGCGTTGAAGATGATATTGTATGGCCTGCAATCCAGCGCTGTGGGGATCGATGAATAAAGTGTAGTCCACACATAGGTGGATGTCCATTTGACAAATGTAATATGGGATAGGACTGTGCTCATATCTCTGATGTAGTCAGGCAATCTGTGTACCAAAGGCTGTAGGTGCCGGTCTACCCATTGTCCCAAACGCTCCAATAAGGAACCAATTCCGGCCACGATTGGTCGTCCCTGTAAGAGACAATCAATTTTGTGAATTTTAGGGATGATGGAAGACCGGTACCACAGGTTTATCCACATAGATGTAAACCAAAAAGGGGTTGGATTGGGACTTTAAGTGAGGCCTGTGGGTGTTTGTAATAATAGGTTCATAGCATGAAAATAACCTGAGTGTCACAAGACCCTAGGGGTGATTCATGGTAGTGATATAAGTAAACATAATTGAGCAATATAATCAGGCATTTATGATGTAAAAATACAGTCATAAAATTCAACAAAAGTTGATATAATCACATTACATTTATTGATAAGGGAATTGATCACTAAAACATGATTGATATGTGACAAACAGTAAAATTCATAGCAGACAATAAGTATATATAATTAGGGTTGAGCGGACCCGAACTGTAAAGTTCGGGTCCGTACCAAACTTTTGGGTTTTTGGGTCCCGGACCCGAACCCGAACCCGAACAATTGACTGTATGTTCGGGTTCGGGTCCGGTGTTCGCAATATGCATGTAAAGTCGTGCTTGTTTCCCGTGCTTAGAACTGTCCCTGCACAAAGTGTCATTTCTGAAGGAAAAAAAGTCATTTAACCACTTGCCGACCGCGCCATGTACAAAAGACGTCCACAGCGCGGTCGAGTTATCCTGAGTGGACGTCCCAGGGACGTCCTCACAGAATCTTGCTCCCGCGCGCCCCCTGGGGCGCGCTCCAGGATATGACCGTGACCGCCGGGTCCGGAAGACCCGGCGCATCACGGATCACGGTAGATGGCCGCTAATCGCGGCCGTTTACCACGTGATCGCTCTGTCAAATGACCGTGATGTCATGTGATGACGCCGGTTCCTCCCTCCCCTCTCTGTACCGATCGGTACAGTGTGAGAGGAGAGGGGAGGGAGCGGATCATGTCCGCTCCCTCCCCCATGTCAGCTGTGGGCTGGATCTGTGACAATTGCAGTCACAGATCCAGCCATCCATCCATCCCTGCTCAGCCATCCCTGTGCAATACTCTGCCAATACTCTGCAATACACCCTGCCAATACTCTGCAAACCAATACTCTGCAATACCCTGGTGCAATACTCTGCAATACCCTGGTGCAATACTCTGCAATACCCTGGTGCAATACTCTGCAATACCCTGTGCAATACTCTGCAATACCCTGTGCAATACTCTGTGCAATACTCTGTGCAATACCCTGTGCAATACTCTGCAATACCCTGTGCAATACTCTGCAATACCCTGTGCAATACTCTGCAATACCCTGTGCAATACTCTGCAATACCCTGTGCAATACTCTGCAATACCCTGCCCATACTGTGCAATACCATGCCATACTGTGCAATACTCTGCCATATTCCGCAATACCCTGCCATACTCCGCAATACTCCTCAATACCCTGCAATACCCCACAATACCCGGCAATACTCCACAATACCCGGCAATACTCCACAATACCCGGCAATACTCCACAATACCCTGCAATACTCCACAATACCCTGCAATACTCCACAATACCCGGCAATACTCCACAATACCCGGCAATACTCCACAATACCCTGCAATACTCCACAATACCCTGCAATACTCCTCAATACCCAGCAATACCCCGCAATACCCGGCAATACCCCGCAATACTCGGCAATACTCGGCAATACCCGGCAATACTTGGCAATACTCGGCAATACCCGGCAATACTCCGCAATACCCGGCAATACTCCTCAATACCCGGCAATACTCCGCAATACCCTGCAATACCCCGCAATACCCGGCAATACTCGGCAATACCCGGCAATACTCTGCAATACCCGGCAATACTCCTCAATACCCTGCAATACTCCTCAATACCCGGCAATACTCCTCAATACCCTGCAATACTCCTCAATACCCTGCAATACTCCTCAATACCCGGCAATACTCTGCAATAACCACTTCCCGCCCGCCAGCCGTCATATGACGTCCTTAACTTAATGCGGGGATATCTGAATGATGGGAGCAGCTACAGGCATCATTCAGATATTCGCTTTTTCAGCTGGCGATTCCCTGCACCATAAGAATGATCATAGTGGCTGTTCCACCGCTTGATCGCTCTTACGGAAGGTGAGAGGGGATGCCCCCCCCTCCCGCTGCCCTCCGGTGCTTCTACCGACTCACCGCTACGATCAAAGCCAAGATTGTTTTTTTTTTTGGTTTTTTTTCAGGCTTCCCAGCCTAGAGGTGAGATGTGGGGTCCTATTGACCCCATATCTCACTGTAAAGAGGACCTGTCATGCCATATTCCTATTACAAGGGATGTTTACATTCCTTGTAATAGGAATAAAAGTGATCAAAAAAAAAATTGGGGCGGAAAAACATGTCAAACTAAAATAAATAAAGTAAAATGAACAATAAAATATATATATATTTTTTTAAAGCGCCCCTGCCCCCGCGAGCTCGCATGCAGAAGTGAACGCATACGTAAGCCCCGCCCACATATGAAAACGGTGTTCAAACCACACATGTGAGGTATCGTTGCGAACGTTAGAGCGAGAGCAATAATTTTGGCCCTAGACCTCCTCTGTAACTCAAAACATGTAACCAGTAAAAATATTTAAAGCGTTGCCTATGGGGATTTTTAAGTAGCGAAGTTTGGCGCCATTCCACGAGCGTGTGCAATTTTGAAGGGTGACATGTTAGGTATCTATTTACTCAGCGTAACTTCATCTTTCACATTATGCAAAAACACTGGGCTAACTTTACTTTTTTTTTTTCTTTTAAGCACAAAACTGTTTTTTTCCGTAAAAAACGCGTTAGAAAAATTGCTGCGCAAATACCGTGCAAGATAAAAAGTTGCAATGACCACCATTATATTCTTTAAGGTCTTTGCTAAAAAACATATATAATGTTTTGTGGTTCTATGTAATTTTCTAGCAAACAAATGATGATTTTTACATGTAGGAGAGAAATGTCAGAATTGGCCTGGGTGCTCCAGAACACCTGAAGGTGCTCCCTGCATGTTGGGCCTCTGTATGTGGCCACGCTGTGTAAAAGTCTCACACATGTGGTATTGCCATACTCGGGAGGAATAGCAGAATGTGTTTTGGGGTGTAATTTGTGGTATGCATATGCTGTGTGTGAGAAATAACCTGCTAATATGACAATTTTGTGGAAAAAAAAAAAAAGAAAAAAAAATCTTGATTTTTGCAAAGAATTGTGGGAAAAAATGACAACTTCAAAAAACTCACAATGACTCTTTCTAAATACCTTGGAATGTCTTCTTTCCAAAAAGGGGTCATTTTGGGGGTATTTGTACTTTTCTGGCATGTTAGGGTCTCAAGAAATTAGTCAGTACTTCAGGTGTGATCAATTTTCAGATATTGGCACCATAGATTGTGGACTCTATAACTTTCACAAAGACCAAAAAATATGCACCAATTTGTACTTATTTTTACCAAAGATATGTAGCAGTATACATTTTGGCCAAAATTTATGAAGAAAAAATACTAATTTGCAAAATTTTATAACGGAAACAAAGAAAAATTCATTTTTTTACAAAATTTTCAGTCTTTTTTCTCTTATAGCGCAAAAAATAAAAAACCCAACAGTGAATAGATACCACCAAAAGAAAGCTCTATTTGTGTGAAAAAAGGACAAAAATTTCATATGGGTACAGTGTTGTATGACTGAGTAATTGTCATTCAAAATGTGAGAGCACCGAAAGCTGAAAATTCGTCTGGTTAGGAAGGGGGTTTAAGTGCCCAGTTGTCAAGTGGTTAAAACTCACTTGCGGCTATAATGAATTGTCGGCTCCCGGCAATACAGAGAAAAGTCATTGATAAAAAAAAGCGTGGGGGTCCCCCCAAATTCAATTACCAGTCCCTTCAGGTTTGGTATGGATATTAAGGGCAACCCTGCCGCAAATTAAAAAAAAAAATGCGTGCGGTTCCCCCCAAATATCCATACCAGGCCCTTCAGGTCTGGGGAACTTTAGAAGGGGCGGGTCTATTCATTTATTACACTGCGAAGGAAGTTTCCCATCAGGTCCGATCAAGGCTCAGCCAATGACGTTTCGTGTGGACAGCGCTGGACATCGGATCGCCGTGGGACACTGGATTTCATCGCTGGAATGTTTTTTATTTATTTATTTTTTATTTTTAATAAAGGACTTTCCCAACGGTGTCTGTGTATTTTTTTTACACTTTCCTTGCGAAATGGTAGGGGTACAATGTACCCCATTACCAATTCACATAGGGAGGGGGGCCAGGATCGGGGGGTCCCCTTTGTTAAAGGGGTCTTCCAGATTCCGATAAGCCCCCTGTCCATAGACCCCCACAACCACCGGGCAAGAGTTGTGGGGATGAGGCCCTTGTCCCCATCAACATGGGGACATCCTCCCCATGTTAAGGGCATGTGGCCTGGTACGGTTCAGGAGGGGGGGGCGCTCTCTTGTCCCCCCCCCCTCTTTTCCTGCGGCCTGCCAGGTTACGTGCTCGGATAAAGGGTCTGGTCTGGATTTTTGGGGGAACTCCACGCCATTTTTTTTTATTTGGGGTGGAGTTCCCCTTAAAATCCATACCAGACCTGAAGGGCCTGGTAATTGAATTTGGGGGAACCCCCACGCATTTTTTTATTTATTTTTTATCAATGACTTTTCTATGTATTGCCGGGAGCCGACAATTCATTATAGCCGCGAGTGAGTTTTAAATGACTTTTTTTCCTTCAGAAATTACACTTTGTGCAGGGACAGTTCTAAGCACGGGAAACAAGCGCGAATAGTCCTCAGAAGTTCGGGTCCCCATTGACTTCAATGGGGTTTGGGTTCTGGGGCAAGTTCGGGTCAAGTTCGGTCCCGAACTCAAACTTTTTCCCGAAGTTCGGCCGAACCCGAACATCCAGGTGTCCGCTCAACTCTATATATAATTTAAACATATATAATGTATACATAATTCACATGATAAATACAGAGAACATAATTAGTTGAGGTTATTGGAGCAAGTATGGCTTGGCATCGCTGGATGGACACTCTATGCATTTCATGGCCTTTTGCCAATCGTCAGGAGTTGGATGCATGTGTATTACTATGGAATAATGAAATATGAGGTAATTTTAATGGTTATCTAGATAGCTAGCCCTGAAGATGAAAGATAAGGACGGTTACCGTATGTACTCGAGTATAAGCCGAGATTTTCAGCCCTTTTTTTTGGGCTGAAAGTCCCCCCCTCGGCTTATACTCGAGTCGGTGAAATTGAACATTGTAAATTGTACCTGAAAAAAATTGAGAGGCTGCGGCGTCCATCGTTTAAAACTCGCGGTCTCTTCCTGGTTCCTTTCCATGATAGGCGGAACTGTGTCTGCTGAGAATAGCCTATCACAGACGTTCTCTCATCCTCACCCATCCCAGCAGACACTGTGTTCAGTGTTCCGCCAATCACGGACGTCTACTGGGAAACTGAGGGTGAGAGAACGTTCGTGATAGGTGGAACTGTGTCTGCTTAGAAAACGCCTATCACGAAAGGGACCAGGAAGAGACCGCGAGTTTTAAACGATGGACGCCGCAGCCTCTCAATTTTTTTCAGGTACAATTTACAATGTACAATGTTCAATTTAAATTTTAGGGGAACAGTGAGGATGGGCACAGTGAGGATGGGCACAGTAAGGTGGCAATGGGCAGTGACAATTGGCTTAGTGAAGTTGCAATGGGCACAGTGAGGCGTGCAAATGGGCATTGTTGACCCTCAGCTTATACTCGAGTCAGTAAGTTTTCCCAGTTTTTTGTGGTAACATTAGGTACCTCGGCTTATACTCGGGTCGGCTTATACTCGAGTATATACGGTACTTTCTTACTTACATAATAGCCCATAGATGGAAATCAGCTCCAGGGATGGGAATGAACAAGGGTCTGGTGAGAGTAGTCTCACCCGGGACTGAGGCGGGGAATAGCCAGATGATATCTAGTGATGAGCCGAACACCCCCGGGTTCGGTTCGCACCAGAACCCGCGAACGGACCGAAAGTTCGTACGAACATTAGAACCCTATTAAATACAATGGATGCGAACGTTCGAATTCTAAAGTGCTAATTATAACAACTATTATGCATGTTATTGTCCTAAAAAGGGTTTGGGAACCCGGGTTCTGCACCAGGGGACATGTATCAATGCAAAAAGAAGTTTTAAAAACGGTCGTTTTTCGGGAGCAGTCATTTTAATGATGCATAAAGTGAAAAAAAAAAAGTCAAATATTCCTTTAAATATCGTACCTGGGGGGTGTCTAAAGTATGCCTGTGAAGTGCCACGTGTTTCCCGTGTTTAGAACTGTCCCTGCACAAAATGACACTTCTAAAGGAAAAAAAAGCCATTTAAAACTGCTTGCGGCTTTAATGTAATGTCTGGTCCCGGTAATATGGATGAAAATCTTTAAGAAAAATGGCATAGCTATAATGACACGCCCCTGTTAAACAGGGGCTGAAAAATTGGGCCTTAGGCACTGGTGGCACAACACTACAACCCCTCACAGATACTGTACTTGGAGCACAGCAATGAGCCCTGTTGCAAAGTATTGCTTCAAAAATTGTAATGACACGCCCCTTTTAAACAGGGGCTGAAAAATTGGGCCTTAGGCACTGGTGCCACAACACTCCAACCCCTCACAGATACTGTACTTGGAGCACAGCAATGAGCCCTATGGCAAATTATTGCTAAAAAAATTGTAATTACACGCCCCTGTAAAACAGGGGCTGAAAAATTGGGCCTTAGCCACTGGTGGCGGCACCCATAAACAAAAATGATCTTCCAAGCTATCATCATCAATCGTATCATTGAGGACTCGGAGGAGGAGGATAGCCAGTCAACATAACAGCACAGGCACTCAGCATCAGCATCAGTCTTGAAGGGATGTGACATGTTAAAATCAATTAGTCTGTTATATCAGCATCAGGTGTGTGGTAGCTGGTGGTGATCCAAGACTGGTTCATCTTGATGAAAGTCAGTCGATCAACCGAGTCGGTGGACAGGCGCACCCTGTGATCCGTGACAAATCCTCCAGCAGCACTGAATGTGCGTTCCGAAAGAACGCTGGATGCAGGACAGGCCAGTAGCTCAATTGCATACTGTGCAAGCTCTGGCCAGTGATCCATCCTCAAGACCCAGTAAGCCAGAGGATTTTCGGTGGGGAAGGTGTCCAAGTCTGACCTTGCCCCTAGATATTCCTGCACCATGTTTATCAGACGCTGGCGATGGTTGCTGGAACCGATCATACTTTGGGGCTGCGGACTAAAGAATTGTCTGAACGCATCGGTCAGACGGCCACCTTCCCCACCGCTCCTTCTTTGACTGGCCGAAGCCTCAGCAACTCGTTGTCCAGGACCAGGAGTTTGTAACCTCCCAGTCTCTGGGAACGCGTTGCACAGACCTTTCTGCAAGGCCTCCCGGAGTTGTCTCATCCTCTGCTCCCTCTGCGAAGGTAACATAAGGTCCGCAACCTTACCCTTGTACCGTGGATCAAGGAGAGTGGCCAGCCAGTAATGGTCCCTCTCCTTGATCCGAAGAATACGAGGATCCTTCCGCAGACTTTGCAGGATCAGGGAGGCCATGCAGCGTAGGTTTGCTGAGGCATTCGCTCCGGAGTCCTCTGGGTCACTAAGGACGACATGATCTGCAGCCACCTCCTCCCAGCCACGTACAAGTCCACTGGTTTCTTGGGACTGTAAATCATCCCTAAAAGACTGCTGCTGATGATGCTGAGTGCCAGCCTCCACCTCCATGCTGACACAATCCTCCTCCTCCTCCTCCTCCTCCTCTTCCTGTGCGATGGGTGGGACAGAAGGAACACTGTCTGGGTAAAGGGGGCCTTGAGAGGCAAGGAAGTCCTCCTCTTCCTGCCTCTGTTCTGCCTCAAGTGCCCTGTCCATTATTCCACGCAGCGTGTGCTCCAACAGGTGGACAAGAGGTACAGTGTCACTGATGCATGCACTGTCACTGCTCACCATCCTCGTGGCCTCCTCAAATGGTGCCAGGACAGTGCATGCATCCCTGATCATGCCCCACTGGCGTGGAGAAAAAAAACCAAGCTCCCCTGACCCTGTCCTGGTGCCGTAGTCGCACAGGTACTCATTGATGGCCCTCTGCTGCGTGTGCAGCCGCTGCAGCATGGCCAACGTTGAGTTCCACCTGGTGGGCATGTCACATATAAGGCGGTTCTTGGGCAGGTTCAACTCCTTTTGCAGCTCAGCCAGGCGAGCACTGGCATTATAAGATCTGCGGAAATGCACACAGACTTTCCTGGCCTGCCTCAGGACATCCTGTAAGCCCGGGTACCTGCCCAAGAACCGCTGCACCACCAGGTTAAGGACGTGAGCCACACAGGGCACATGGGTCAGTTGTCCCTGTCGGAGGGCGGAGAGGAGGTTGGTGCCATTGTCGCAAACCACCATTCCTGGCTTAAGCTGGCGTGGCGTCAACCACCTCTCGGCCTGGCCCTGCAGAGCAGACAGGACCTCTGCCCCAGTGTGGCTTCTGTCCCCCAAACACACCAGCGCAAGCACGGCATGGCATCTTTTTGCCTGCGTACTTGCGTAGCCCCGTGAACGGCTACGGAGCACCGCTGGTTCATAGGACAAACCACAGGAAGAGGCCATGGAGGAAGAAGAAGAGGAGGGGGTGGAGGAGAGAGGTGTGTCACAACCAGTAGTAGCATTTTGGAGGCGTGGCGGTGGAACAACCTCCAACACTACTGCACCTTGTCCTGCATCCTTCCCAGCTGCCAAAAGAGTGACCCAATGGGCCGTGAAAGAAAGGTAACGTCCCTGTCCATGCCTGCTGGACCATGAGTCAGCGGTAATATGCACCTTACCGCTGACCGCCCTGTCCAGCGAGGCCAAGACATTGCCTTCCACATGCCGGTAGAGAGCCGGAATAGCCTTCCGTGAGAAAAAGTGGCGTTTGGGAACCTGCCACTGAGGAACCGCACATTGCACAAACTCACGGAAGGGGGCCGAGTCTACCAACTGAAAAGGCAGCAGTTGAAGCGCTAGCAATTTAGCCAAGCTAGCATTCAACCGCTGGGCATGTGGATGGCTGGGAGTGAACTTCTTTCGACGGTCCAGCAGCTGGGGCAGGGAAATTTGCCTGCTAGAATCGGACGTCGGTGTACTGCTAGCAGAGTGGCCGCAAGTACTTGGCTGTGACACACCTAATTCTACACCTTCATTCCTCTCAGTGCATGTTTCAGAGAGGACTGAAGTTATAGTGGGGTTGGAGATCCCAGCTGATGCGGTGCAAGGAGAGGTCCGCTTTGTTCTTTGGTGTGGGTCTTTGAGGTAGGCTTGCCAACGAGCTGCATGGCAGGTCAACATATGTCTGGTCAGGCATGTGGTACCCAAGCGGCTGATGTTTTGGCCACGCGATATACGCTTGAGACATATGTTGCAAACAGCAGCTGTGCGATCTGATGCACTAGCCTCAAAAAAGGCCCACACCAAGGAACTTTTTGAATGACGGGCAGAGGCAGCGCCCTGCACAGGCGGAGCTCTGCGGTGTGATTCCGTCGGTGTACTGCCCTTACGCTGGCCACCAAAGGGCATCCTGCCTCGTTGGAGATGTGCCTCCTCCTCATCCTCCTCCTCCTCCTCTCTCCTATTAGGCACCCACGTGGAGTCAGTGACCTCATCATCCCCTCCCTCCTCATCACTGGAGCCAATCTGGCAGTATGCTGCAGCTGCTGGAACATGACTGCCAGATTGGTGTCCTTCTTGAGCATCCCCTCTGTCTGCTCTCACGCTACTGCCTTCCTGTAGCTGGGTTTCATCATCAGACCCTTCGAAACGCTGGGCATCCTCCTGGAGCATGTACCCAACACTGTGCTCAAACAGTTCGGGGGACTCCTCAGGAGGAGGACATGGTGGGTCTAGGGAAGGAGTGACTGATGATGAGTCTGACATTGATACCAGGGAAGAGGACGCTTTGGCAGCTGCTTTGCCAGTACCCTGAGCCTGGGTGAGAGAGGATGAGGAGGAGGAGGAGGGCTTGGTCATCCACTCTACCAAGTCTTCGGCATGATGTGGCTCAACATGTCCAGCTGCCGAAAAGAAGGACAAGCGTGTCCCATGGCCATGTGCTGATGAGGATGCACCGCGTCCACGACCAGCACTGTTGCCCCCAGACACAGAGCCTGCTTGCCCTCTTTTATTGCCTCCTGACTGTCTGCCTCTCCTTGTTTGCCTTCCAGACATTCTAACAGATGGCCTGCAGGGAGATGGGAAAAAAGCAATAAGGGCTACCTTCAGGTGTCCTTCTCTGTCCCTTTACTTAAGGATTTCTAAATATGGTTGAGGATGATTGCTTTTGCACAGAATAGCACAACGACAATTTCCCTGACTGTCCAAAAAACAAGGATTTCAAAGATGGTTGATGAGGAATGCTTTAGCACACTATAGCACAAGGAGAATTCCCCTCACTTTCCTTCTTTGTCCCTAGAAACAAGGACTCGCACAGTGAAAGAAACTGACACTCTCCCTACCTAGAGTTTTCTGTCCCTAGAAAAAATGTTTTTTTAAAGCACACTATAGCACAAGGAGAATTCCCCTCACTTTCCTTCTTTGTCCCTAGAAACAAGGACTCGCACAGTGAAAGAAACTGACACTCTCCCTACCTAGAGTTTTCTGTCCCTAGAAAAAATGTTTTTTTAAAGCACACTATAGCACAAGGAGAATTCCCCTCACTTTCCTTCTTTGTCCCTAGAAACAAGGACTCGCACAGTGAAAGAAACTGACACTCTCCCTACCTAGAGTTTTCTGTCCCTAGAAAAAATGTTTTTTTAAAGCACACTATAGCACAAGGAGAATTCCCCTCACTTTCCTTCTTTGTCCCTAGAAACAAGGACTCGCACAGTGAAAGAAACTGACACTCTCCCTACCTAGAGTTTTCTGTCCCTAGAAAAAATGTTTTTTTAAAGCACACTATAGCACAAGGAGAATTCCCCTCACTTTCCTTCTTTGTCCCTAGAAACAAGGACTCGCACAGTGAAAGAAACTGACACTCTCCCTACCTAGAGTTTTCTGTCCCTAGAAAAAATGTTTTTTTAAAGCACACTATAGCACAAGGAGAATTCCCCTCACTTTCCTTCTTTGTCCCTAGAAACAAGGACTCGCACAGTGAAAGAAACTGACACTCTCCCTACCTAGAGTTTTCTGTCCCTAGAAAAAATGTTTTTTTAAAGCACACTATAGCACAAGGAGAATTCCCCTCACTTTCCTTCTTTGTCCCTAGAAACAAGGACTCGCACAGTGAAAGAAACTGACACTCTCCCTACCTAGAGTTTTCTGTCCCTAGAAAAAATGTTTTTTTAAAGCACACTATAGCACAAGGAGAATTCCCCTCACTTTCCTTCTTTGTCCCTAGAAACAAGGACTCGCACAGTGAAAGAAACTGACACTCTCCCTACCTAGAGTTTTCTGTCCCTAGAAAAAATGTTTTTTTAAAGCACACTATAGCACAAGGAGAATTCCCCTCACTTTCCTTCTTTGTCCCTAGAAACAAGGACTCGCACAGTGAAAGAAACTGACACTCTCCCTACCTAGAGTTTTCTGTCCCTAGAAAAAATGTTTTTTTAAAGCACACTATAGCACAAGGAGAATTCCCCTCACTTTCCTTCTTTGTCCCTAGAAACAAGGACTCGCACAGTGAAAGAAACTGACACTCTCCCTACCTAGAGTTTTCTGTCCCTAGAAAAAATGTTTTTTTAAAGCACACTATAGCACAAGGAGAATTCCCCTCACTTTCCTTCTTTGTCCCTAGAAACAAGGATTCGCACAGTAAAACACACTGACACTCTCCCTACCTATCCTTCTCTTTCCCTAAACTAAAGGAATCCAGGTTAAGCAAGAAAGAAATAAATGTCACTGTCCCTGCCTATGCTTGTCTTTCCCTGCTCCGGAACACACTACACTAGGCCGCCGTGCTGGCGGCCTTTTATAGTGTGGGGCGTGTACTAAACACCCTCAGCAATAATTGGCCACAGGCATCCTGCCTGTGGCCAATCATTGCTCTCCTCGCTGCCGGCGCTGTGATTGGCCAAGCATGCGGGGTCACAGTGCATGCTTGGCCAATCACAGCGCCTGGATGACACTGCGATGGCGTAGTGCATTGTGGGCCGTTCGCGTCACTCGAATTTGGCGCGAACGGCCCAAATCGTTCGATCTTCGTCGAACGATCGAACAGCCGATGTTCGAGTCGAACGTATGTTCGACTCGAACACGAAGCTCATCCCTAATGATATCCAGAGAAGACACACAGTTGCAGGAGCCAGTCGATGCACACTGGGTATGTATATATGATGCATGTTAGATGCAGGGTTCGCATTGAACGAAATCTGTGTGACATAGGGGTGAAAAAAGAGGATTAAAAAAAGGGGGGATGCGAAAAAGAGATGAAGAGAGGAGGGGGAAGGATGTGAAAGGATGAAGGTAGGTGAATATATAAATAAATGACTGTGTGAAGTGGTGTGTGGACGAGTGTAATTGAATACCATTATGCACACCTAGAAATAGGTGTGAGTGCTGGAAGTATCCTGTTAATGAGTGATAGAACATAAGAGGTAAGAATTTGTATGGTGAGGAGCAAGCATGGTGAAAGAGAAAAAATACATAACCATCCTTATCTTTCATCCTCGGGGCTAGCTATCTAGATAACCATTAAAATTACCTCATATCTCATTATTCCATAGTAATACACACGCATCCAACTCCTGACGATTGGCAAAAGGCCATGAAATGCATAGTGTCCATCCAGCGATGCCAAGCCATACTTGCTCCAATAACCTCAACTAATTATGTTCTCTGTATTTATCATGTGAATTATGTATACATTATATATGTTTAAATTATATATACTTATTGTCTGCTATGAATTTTACTGTTTGTCACATATCAATCATGTTTTAGTGATCAATTCACTTATCAATAAATGTAATATGATTATATCAACTTTTGTTGAATTTTATGACTGTATTTTTACATCATAAATGCCTGATTATATTGCTCAATTATGTTTACTTATATCACTACCATGAATCACCCCTAGGGGCTTGTGACACTCAGGTTATTTTCATGCTATGAACCTATTATTACAAACACCCACAGGCCTCACTTAAAGTCCCAATCCAACCCCTTTTTGGTTTTCCATGTACATATATATTTAGGGATCGAGGCTTGTCGGTGTAGAGTTTCAGGATGGGACAGGTCACCCCCCTTATCCAAAAATGTATCCACATAGAGATACTCAGCAGTTTTGGATGACAAAACTCTCAGGCCTCGTACACACGACCGAGTTTCTCGGCAAGAACCAGCAAGAAACTTGCTGGCAGAGATGTCTTGCCGAGAAACTCGTTCGTGTGTATGGTTTCTTGTCAAGAAAACCGACAAGTAATCTCGACGAGAAAATAGAGAACCTGCTCTCTATTTTCTCGTCGAGATTCTCGTTGGCATGTTTCTCGACGAGAAAAGTGAGTGTGTGTACACTTACCTGTCCTCCCGGAAGCCCGCGCATGTTCGAAATGAATTTGACGCATGCGCGGTAGCTTCCTAGGCATAGGTAGGGTATACCAAGATGGCGGCGACGGCATCGAATGTGACGAGCGCATGCTCGTCGTAGTCGATGACGTCACCGCGTACGCTCCATTCAAAGAACCGCGGGTTCTTTAAATCGAGCGTGTGTACACTCGGCCGGGACAAGTTTCTTGTCCAAGAATCTCGTCGAAAAAAACGACATGTTTTTTTCAACGAGAATCTCGGCCGTGTGTACGAGGCTTCATACTAAAGCCCAACTGTAAATGTTTTAAAAGAGTAGATTGAAACGGCATAGTGGGATTATTGGACAGGGGTCGATATGTATCACTGTCACTAAGCTGTCTGATAGCTTCAGATCTATATCGTTCCCTATTCATCACCACCACCGCTCCTCCCTTATCTGCTTCCTTTAACACCAACCCCTTATTGTCTTTTAATTGCTGTAGAGCCTGTTTCTCTTGCTTTGAGATGTTTGTTTTCCTAGATGTTGAGCTACATTGTTTCAATTGTATCAATTCTCCCTCTATTACAGCCTGAAAAGTGTCTATAGTAGAGTTTCTCGCATTTACAGGGTAGAAAAACGTATCCCCATATTGTGATGTACTGCATGAAACTCCATAGGAGCCCATATGCGATTCTGAATACAGCTGTTCTAAAGTTAGTGATGCAGATAAATCCTGGAACATAAAAAAGGAAACATGCGGACAAACATCTTGTTCTACAGTTGATTGATTTTGGTCAGAATCACTCACCATCTCTGATGTCAGTGGGTCATCCACCTGTTCATCTGTTCCCTGTTGGAAATTTTTCTGCAGCAGGAGGTTCCTGACAAACCTGTTGGTGTCCAAAATGGTATTGGAAATATCAAAATGATAGGTGGGTGAAAAAGATAGACCCTGAGACAGCAGAGATAATTCAGAATCAGTTAAAACCTCATCCGGCAAGTAATTTGCGTCCCCTAACTAGTGGACTTTTAGTACTCCCTGAGTCCTTCCCTTCCTACAATAGTACTGACCAGCCTGATTCCTACACTGACCTACCTGACCAACCTGATTCCTACACTGACCACTACACTAACCTACCTGATTCCTACACTGACCAACCTGATTCCTACACTGACCAACCTGATTCCTACACTGACCACTACACTAACCTATCTGATTCCTACACTGACCTACCTGACCAACCTGATTCCTACACTGACACTACACTAACCTACCTGATTCCTACACTGACCTACCTGACCAACCTGATTTCTACACTGACCAACCTGATTCCTACACTGACCACTACACTAACCTACCTGATTCCTACACTGACCAACCTGATTCCTACACTGACCAACCTGATTCCTACACTGACCACTACACTAACCTACCTGATTCCTACACTGACCTACCTGACCAACCTGATTCCTACACTGACACTACACTAACCTACCTGATTCCTACACTGACCTACCTGACCAACCTGATTTCTACACTGACCAACCTGATTCCTACACTGACCACTACACTAACCTACCTGATTCCTACACTGACCTACCTGACCAACCTGATTTCTACACTGACCAACCTGATTCCTACACTGACCACTACACTAACCTACCTGATTCCTACACCGACCAACCAGATTCCTACACTGACCAACCTGATTCCTACACTGACCACTACACTAACCTACCTGATTCCTACACTGACCTACCTGACCAACCTGATTCCTACACTGACACTACACTAACCTACCTGATTCCTACACTGACCTACCTGACCAACCTGATTTCTACACTGACCAACCTGATTCCTACACTGACCACTACACTAACCTACTTGATTCCTACACTGACCTACCTGACCAACCTGATTTCTACACTGACCAACCTGATTCCTACACTGACCACTACACTAACCTACCTGATTCCTACACCGACCAACCTGATTCCTACACTGACCAACCTGATTCCTACACTGACCACTACACTAACCTACCTGATTCCTACACTGACCTACCTGACCAACCTGATTTCTACACTGACCACTACACTAACCAACCTAATTATTACACTGACCATAACACTGCACTGACCAACCTGATTCCTATACTGACCACCAGGGATGAGCCGAACACCCCCCTGTTCGGTTCGCACCAGAACCTGCGAACAGACAAAATGTTCATGTGAACTTTAGAACCCTATTAAAAACAATGGACTCGAACGTTCGAAATCTAAAGTGCTAATTATAAAGGCTTATAGGCAAGTTATTGTCCTAAAAAGTGTTTGGGGACCTGGGTCCTGCCCCAGGGGACATGTATCAATGCAAAAAGAAGTTTTAAAAACGGCCGTTTTTTAGGGAGCGGTGATTTTAATAATGCTTAGAATGAAAAAATAAAAGTGAAATATTCCTTTAAATTTAGTACCTGGGGGGGTGTGTATGATATGCATGTAAAGTGGCGCATGTTTCCCGTGCTTAGAACTGTCCCTGCAAAAAATTTCATTTTTGAAGGAAAAAAAGTCATTTAAAACTCACTCGTGGCTATAATTAATTGTCGGCTCCCGGCAATACATACAAAAGTCATTGATAAAAAAAAAAAAAAAGCGTGGGGGTCCCCCAGAATTCAATTACCAGGCCCTTCAGGTCTGGAATGGATATTAAGGGGAACCCCGCCGAAAATTAAAAAAAAAATGGTGTGGGGTTCCCCTAAATATCCATACCAGGCCCTTCAGATCTGGCATGGATTTTAAGGGGAACTCCACCCCAAATTTTAAAAAAAATGGCGTGGAGTCCCCCCAAAAATCCATACCAGACCCCTTATCTGAGCACGTAACCTGGCCGGCCACAGGGGAAGAGGGGGGGACGAGAGAGCGGCCCCCCCTCCCTCCTGAACCGTACCAGGCCACATGCCCTCAACATGGGGAGGATGTCCCCATGTTGATGGGGACAAGGGCCTCATCCCCACAACCCTTGCCCGGTGGTTGTGGGGGTCTGCGGGCGGGGGGCTTATCGGAATCTGGAAGACCCCTTTAACAAAGGGGACCCCCAGATCCAGGCCCCCCCTATGTGAATTGGTAAGGGGTACATTGTACCCCTACCATTTCACGAAGAAAGTGTAAAAAAATGTAAAAAAAAACACACAAACACCTTGAAAAAGTCCTTTGGTTTTGCCTGAGCGGACCTGATGGGGAACTTCCTCCTCAGTGTTTTAAATGTATAGACCCGCCCCTTCTAAAGTTCCCCATCAGGTCCGCTCAGCGGACCAGATGCGGAACATGAGAAGGGGCGGGTCTATACATGTATTACCAAAGTGAGAGAAGTTCCCCATCAGGTCCGCCCCCTCGGTATGTCGGACCCGCCTACGTCATTGGCCTGAGCGGGGAACTTCCTTCACTGTGTAATTTAAATTTACACAGTGAAGGAAGTTCCCCGCTCAGGCCAATGACATAGGCGGGGTCCGACATACCGAGGGGGCGGACCTGATGGAGAACTTCCTTCACTGCGTAATACATGTATAGAGTCTATAGCAGTGAAGGGGTCTATAGAGTCTATACATGTATTACGCAGTGAAGGAAGTTCCCCATCAGGTCCGCCCCCTCGGTATGTCGGACCCCGCCTATGTCATTGGCCTGAGCGGGAAACTTCCTTCACTGTGTAAATTTAAATTACACAGTGAAGGAAGTTCCCCGCTCAAGCCAATGACGTAGGCGGGTCCGACATACCGAGGGGGCGGACCTGATGGGGAACTTCTCTCACTTTGGTAATACATGTATAGACCCGCCCCTTCTCATGTTCCGCATCTGGTCCGCTGAGCGGACCTGATGGGGAACTTTAGAAGGGGCGGGTCTATACATTTAAAACACTGAGGAGGAAGTTCCCCATCAGGTCCGCTCAGGCAAAACCAATGACGGACGGCGCTGGACATCGGGATCGCCGCGGGACACTGGATTTCATCGCTGGAATGTTTTTTTTTTTTAATAAAGGACTTTTTCAAGGTGTTTGTGTGGTTTTTTTTTCCATTTTTTTATGCTTTCTTCGTGAAATGGTAGGGGTACAATGTACCCCTTACCAATTCACATAGGGGGGGGGGCGGGATCTGGGGGTCCCCTTTGTTAAAGGGGTCTTCCAGATTCCGATAAGCCCCCCGCCCGCAGACCCCCACAACCACCGGGCAAGGGTTGTGGGAATGAGGCCCTTGTCCCCATCAACATGGGGACATTCTCCCCATGTTGAGGGCATGTGGCCTGGTACGGTTCAGGAGGGGGGGGGGGGCACTCTCTCGTCCCCCCCTCTTCCCCTGCGGCCGGCCAGGTTGCGTGCTCGAATAAGGGTCTGGTATGGATTTTTGGGGGGACTCCACGCCATTTTTTTTTTATTTGGGGTGGAGTTCCCCTTAAAATCCATGCCAGATCTCAAGGGCCTGGTATGGATATTTGGGGGAACCCCACGCCATTTTTTTTTTAATTTGCGGCGGGGTTCCCCTTAATATCCATTCCAGACCTGAAGGGCCTGGTAATTGAATTTGGGGGAACCCCCACGCTTTTTTTTTTTTTTATCAATGACTTTTGTATGTATTGCCGGGAGCCGACAATTCATTAATAGCCGCGAGTGAGATTTAAATGACTTTTTTTCCTTCAAAAATGACACTTTGTGCAGGGACAGTTCTAAGCACGGAAACATGCGCCACTTTACATGCATATCATACACACCTCCCAGGTACGAAATTTAAAGGAATATTTCACTTTTATTGTTTCACTTTAAGCATTATTAAAATCACTGCTCCCGAAAAAACGGCCGTTTAAAAAAAAAAAAAATTGCATTGATACATGTCCCCTGGGGCAGGACCCAGGTCCCCAAACACTTTTTAGGACAATAACTTGCATATTAGGCTTCATAATTCGCACTTTAGATTTCTCCCATAGACTTTTCGAATTTGCCGTGAACACCCCAATTTGTTCGCTGTTCGGCGAACAGGCAATGTTCGAGTCGAACATGAGTTCGACTCGAACTCAAAGCTCATCCCTACTGACCACTACACTACACTGTCCACTGACCACTATACTGTCCACTACACTACACTATACTGTCCACTACACTGACCAACCTGAGTCCTACACCGACCACTACACTATACTGTCCAACCTGATTACTATACTGACCACTACACTACACTGTCCAAAGTGATTCCTATATTGTCCACTACACTACACTGACCACTATACTGTCCACTATACTGTCCACTACGCTACACTGACCACTACACCACACTGACCACTATACTGTCCACTAAACTACACTAATCACACTATGCTGTCCACTATGCTGACCACTACACTGACCACTACACTACACTGACCACTATACTGTCCACTACACTACACTGACCACTATACTGTCCTCTATACACTAACCACTATACTGTCCACTACACTGACCACTGTTTACTGGATCCTGGGACAGGTAAGTGTGTGTTATTTAGGTGCCAGTTCACACTTGTGCGATGTCAGACATTGCATGTGATTTGCACCGCACTGCTGTGCAGATCACATGCGATGTCTGTGCAATGCAAATTCAGCCATACAGATTGTATGGCTGAATTCACATCGCATTCGGACCCTTTTTTTTGTCCGCGCCAGAATTGGATCTCCGATTCTTGTCCAAATTCACAGTTCCCACTGCGATATGTGAACCGATCTGGGGGTGTCATTAACTTTCTATTGACACCCGCAGCGGTTCGCATAGGGGAGTGTGACCTGCCTGCAAGTTCTATGCGATGCGGGAATTGGCACTGGAATTGCGCTGGTTCCTGCATTGCGCTGTTGTGAACCGGCACTTAAAGTCAGTACCTACAACACGACACACAGCGGGTGCCGTAAATGTATGCTGACTGCGTATGCAGGGAGAGCATTATGACAGAAGAGTCTGATAGGATCTCTTCTGTCATAAACACCCTGCCTGTCAGCAAGTCTTTAAAAAGTATTTTAAAAGCATTTAAAACTACTTTAAGGCCGGGTTTACATTGATGCGGTGCAGGACACCACATGTTATTTCCCACAGGAATCGCAGCACATTCCTGTGGGAATTACATGCGGTTTCTATGGGGTGCGATTTGAGCCATTGATTTGTATGGCTCAAATCACACCGCATTTGCACCAAACTCGCGCAGGACCCTTTTTTTGTCTGCACCAGAATCTGATCACATGGGTGTTCATACCCATGCAATTCGATTCTGTATAATGCACTGCGTTTTGCAAACTGATTGCGGGGTGACAATAACTTAACATTCCGCAATCAGTTTGCATAAACAGGTAGCGATTTTGATGCAGCACAGAATCTGCAGCAAATTTGCTGTGAATTCACATTGCATCTATTGTGAACCGAGCCTAAATCTACACAAGGTATTATGGAACAGTACAATGTAGTCCTTAAAGCCAAACTTCAGTAATTTTTTCAAATTTCCATCTATTAAATCTTCTGCCCTTGTTGTTTTAACTTTGGATAGTAAAACATTTTTCTCTGCCAGTAAAAATACCTTATACATCCAACTTCCTGTTTCTTGCCTGTTAAAAAGCCTAGGCTTATGACATCATGTACAGCTGTCTCTCACTCCTGTGAGAGTTTGCCAGGAAGGGATGAGGGGATGAGTCATAAGAGGGCCAATGAGAGCGGAAGAGCTGTAGGAGTGTGTCTGTGCAAATCCAGGAAGTGAACAGGCAGCAGCTTCAGCTGCCCACAGTTAAAATGGCTGTAGCCGGACTCAGTGGAGGGAGATTTCTGCAGCATATTTGACAAGTCCAGAATTACAGTAATATATAAAAAAAAGTATGCAAAGAGGTTGGAGGGAAGCTTTACAATGGCAAAGATGTTTTTATTACAGGTTATGTGAGCAGACTGCAGTTCCTCTTTAAAAAATTTCCTTAAAAAAGAGAAAGAAAAAAAGGGAAACAACAGCGTGGGGCATCCCTTCATATTCTAACCAGATATCCACCCGCTGACAGGGGAATTAATACATTAGAACCCCTTATTATATATTCCCCAAAAAAGTACACATTGAAAACCTGTATTTTATTAACGATACAAAAAACTTTTTTTAGTTGCATTTCCCCCATATCAGTGCCCACCCCCCAAGGACATTTTTTTAAATTTATTTTTTAATAGCATCCATGTTAGCTTTGCAAATAGCATAAATAAAAAAATAAAATAAAACATCCACAAACAGGTTTGGAAATCCTTCCCATAAACTGAATCCCCTGTTGGTAGAGAAATTGAAATAAAGACACTTATGTTTTTTAGTCCCATTCTTTAAGCATGTGTGTATAAAAGTTGACCTGACTATAACAACTTTAGTGTCTCATGAACCATAGAGTTTTATGACCATCTGAGGAGGAAGAGGAGTGGTATGAACTATGTCACGGTGTGATTCAAATCTATCCAGCTATGATATTGTTAGTAGAAGAAGTTAAAGGCTTCTTACAGGTTCTATTTTTGGACAGGCAAAGTAAAGAAATTATTCCATAATGGGGATCCCGATGCCAAAAAAAAGTGTGGTGCAGCTTTTTTTAACCACTTCAACGCCGGGCTTTTTTTACCACCTCAATACTGGGCCTATTCTGGCACTTCTCTGTTACATGTACAAAGCATCATTCTTTTGCTAGAAAATTACTCAGAACCCCCAAACATTATATATGTTTTTTTAGCAGACACCCTAGGGAATAAAATGACAGTCATTGCAACTTTTTTTCTTGCACGGTATTTGCGCTATAATTTTTCAAACGCCTTTTTTTGGGGAAAAAAATGGTTTCATGAATTAAAAAATAACAAAACAGTAAAGTTAGCCCAATTTTTTGTAAAATATGAAATATGATGTTACGTCGAGTAAATAGATACCTAACATGTCACGCTTTAAAATTGCGCACACTCATGGAATGGCGCCAAACTTCGGTACTTAAAAATCTCCATAGGCGACGCTTTGAACATTTTTACAGGTTACCAGGTTAGAGTTACAGAGGACGTCTAGTGCTAGAATTGTTTCACGCGCTCTAACGCACGTGGCGATACCTCACATATGTGGTTTAATCAGCGTTTACATATGTGGGCGGGACTTACGTGTGCTTTCGCTTCTGATCGCGAGCTACTGGGGACAGGGGCGTTTTACTTTTTTTTTTTTACTTAATTTTTTTTATTTTTACACTTTTTAAAAAAAAATACTTTTTGATCACTTTTATTCCTATTACAAGGAATGTAAACATCCCTTGTAATAGGAATGGTGTGCGACAGGTCCTCTTTATGGAGAGATGCGGGGTCAATAAGACCTCCAATAAGATCTCTCCTCCAGGCTGGAAAGCATGAGGTCGTGAAAATAATTTCACCAATCTCATGCTTACTTGTTTACTTCTGAGGACCCGGGCGTGACGTCATCACATTGCGCCCGGGCCTCCGACAGTCATAGAGATGACTGGTGACCATCTGGTTACCAGTCATCTCTATGCTTCACCTCCGGCGCCAGACGATTCATTCTCCGGGCCCCCGATGGCACGGGAGAGCCCGGAGAAGCACCGGATGGCGGCGGGAGGGGGGGGTGTCCCCTTCCACCGCCTATAGGAACGATCAAGCGGCGGAACCGTCGCTATGATCATTCTTATGGTGCGCAGAATCACCGGCAGAAGACAAGGATATCTGAATGATGCCTCTAGCTGCAGGCATCATTCAGATATCCCCCCACAAAGCCCAGGACGACATATGACGTCCACCCAGGATGGGAGATCCCATCTGTGGACGTCATATTACTATGGGCGGATAGGGAAGTGGTTAAAGAAGCTATCACCTTGGCATTCAGAGCAAAGTGAAGGTGTCTTTGTAAAGGTCACCAAAGGCAAGCATGACCTGAGGTTGACACGTCTTACCTTCCTCTGCATTCCTCTTCTTGGTGTTGACCTTGGGCAATTGTTGTGGACCAGAGACCGGCACTCCCCAGCAAGGCAGCCTTCTTCTTGCTATCTGTTATGATAGGCGGCTATGCGCCAAGGAGGGGTGCTCAGTCTAACGCTGTGGTTAGCTTTACAGGGTACCTAGGCAGATAGGGCAAAGTGCACTACTGTACATGTACTTTTTCCCATTGGAAACTGAATACTGAAAAAAAAAAAAAAAACGCTTTTTTCTCTTTTAAAGGGGTTGTAAAGGTTTGTTTTTTATTTTCTAAATAGGTTACTTTAAGCTAGTGCATTGTTGGTTCACTTACCTTTTCCTTCGATTTCCCTTCTTAATGGTTTTTTTTTCTTTGTTTTCTTTGTCTGAATTTCTCACTTCCTGTTCCTCCTCAGTAAGCTGTTCTGGCTGACTAACCCCCAGCCAGATGATTGGGGAAAGCTTACTGGGGAGAAACAGGAAGTGAGAAATTCAGACAAAGAAAAAAAACATTTAGACGGGAAATCGAAGGAAAAGGTAAGTGAACCAACAATGCACTAGCTTAACCCCTTCCATACCGGGCCATTGGGAAATGACGCCGGCAGGAACACTCTCTCCCTCCGGGTGGACGTCATATGACGTCCTCCGCTTTGAGGGGGGATATCTGAATGATGCCTGCAGCTAGAGGCATCATTCAGATATCCTTGTTTAGAGCCGGCGATCCTGCGCACCATGAGAACGATCATAGTGGCAATTCCACCGCTTGATAGTCCTTTTAGGCGGCGGGAGGGGACATCCCCCCCCTCCCGCCGCCATCCGGTGCTTCTCCGGGCTCTCCCGTGCGATCGGGGACCCAGAGCGAATCGTCGGCGCCGGTGGTGGGTCACGTGATGAGCATAGAGATGACTGGTGACCAGATGGTCACCAGTCATCTCTATGATCGTTGGAGGCCCGGGCGCGATGTGATGACGTCACGCCCGGGTCCTCAAATGTAAACAAAGCCGCCATTGCGGCTGTAAGTATGAGATCAGTGAAATTTTTTTCACTGATCTCATGCTTTCCAGCCTGGAGGAGAGATGTGGGGTCTTATTGACCCTGCATCTCTCCATAATGAGGACCTGTCACATACATTCCTATTACAAGGGATGTTTACATTCCTTGTAATAGGAATAAAAGTGTAAAAAAAAAAAAGTGTAAAAATTAAAAAAAGTAAAAATAAAAAAAAACGAATAAAAAAAATATATATATATAATGTTTTTTTTAAAACGCCCGTCTCCAATAGCTCGCGCTTAGAAGAGAACACACACGTAAGTCCCGCCCGCATATGTAAACGCCGTTCAAACCACATATGTGAGGTATCGCCACGTGCGTTAGAGCGCGTGCAACAATTCTAGCACTAGACCTCCTCTGTAACTCTAACCTGGTAACCTGTATAAATTTTCAAAGCGTCGCCTATGGAGATTTTTAAGTACCGAAGTTTGGCGCCATTACATGAATGTGCGCAATTTTAAAGCGTGACATGGTAGGTATCTTTTTACTCGGCGTAACATAAGCTTTCATATTTTACAAAAAAATTGGCCTAACTTTACTGTTTTGTTATTTTTTAATTCATGAAACCATTTTTTTCCCCCAAAAAAAGGCGTTTGAAAAACTATTGCGCAAATACCGTGCAAGATAAAAAGTTGCAACGACCGTCATTTTATTCCCTAGGGTGTCTGCTAAAAAAAACATATATAATGTTTGGGGGTTCTGAGTAATTTTCTAGCAAAAGAATGATGATTTGTACATGTAGGAGAGAAGTGCCAGAATAGGCCCGGTATGGAAGTGGTATAAAAAGCCCTGTATGGAAGTGGTTAAAGGAACCTATTTAGAAAATAAAAAACAAACCTTTACAACCCCTTTAAGACAAAGGGGGTTATTTACTAAAGGCAAATCCAGTTTGCACTACAACTACAAAGTGCACTTGAAATTGTAATGAAAGTGCACTTGTAAGTGCAGTCACTGTAGATCCGAGGGGGACATGCAAGGAAAATAAAAAACAGCATTTTAGCTTGCACATGATTGGATGATAAATTCATCAGAGCTTCCCCTCATTTCAGATCAACCCCTCAGATTTACAGCGACTGCACTTCCAAGTGCACTTTCAGTGCAATTTCAAGTGCACTTTGCACTTGTAGATTGCACTTGTAGTGCAAAGTGGATTTGCCTTTCGGAAATAACCCCCAAAGTGTCAGATTGACAGCAATGCAAATAGCACTTCCAGAAGCTAAGCTGTGGCAGCCTTTTATTTCTCATATTGTGCTGAAGTTTACTAATTTGGTTTAGAAATGTGATAACGTTGTCCTGATGTTGCATGTCATGTAAAATATGTGTCGCACTGCTTTGCGCTTGTTGTTTTTGCAGATTATGTGAAAATGTA
The DNA here is from genome assembly GCA_029206835.1 of Rana muscosa. NCBI lineage: Eukaryota > Metazoa > Chordata > Amphibia > Anura > Ranidae > Rana > Rana muscosa. The sequence continues at coordinate 878,978,707 of CM055117.1, forward strand.
GCAGGTTTGCCGAATTGTTGCAATTTGCCTTTCAAAAAAGGCTATTATTTAAAAAGAGATTTTCAGTTTATTGTGCCTATTTAAAAACTTCTTAATTGTGCAATAGATCATTGGGGGTTATTTTTTAAAGGCAAATCCACTTTGCACTACAAGTGCACTGCAAGTGCACCTGGAAGTGCAGTCGCTGTAGATCTGAGGGGGAAATGCAAGGAAAATAAAAAACATAATTTTAGCTTGCACATGATTGGATGATAAAATCAGCAGTGTTTCCCCTCATTTCAGATCTTCCCCTCAGATCTACAGCGACTGCACGTCCAAGTGCACTTTTAGTGCACTTTCAAGTGCACTTGTAGTGCAAAGTGGATTTGCCTTTAGTAAATAACCCCCTCTATGTTAAAGTGTTTGCTACCCCAACAATTCATATTCCTGATATGTGCCTGCTGTAACATTGTATGAGAAAGTATCCTGTTCTCTTTGTATTGCTTCCTTTATGTGAAATCCCTGGTGTTTCTTTTTTTTTTTTTTTTAACAGATGAAATGTTTATTGAGATATTCAATCAGGTACATGGTAATCATATAAATTTTTACAATGAAAGACAATAAGCAACATGACAGCAGGGAAAATCATAGAGCAAAATTAAGGAGCGAGCAGTCCAGTAGACAGTAACCCAAGGAGGCTCCGTGGCTTTCCACTGGAGTAGAATAGCCTTTCTGGCATAAAATGCAGCATAAAAGATGAACAGCTTTTTATGTGTAGTCGTGGGCAGATTATCTGTGATACCTAGCAATAGTACCAGGGGATCAAGCCCAACAGATATCCCACTAATTGAACCTATGTCAGCAGCCACTGACCCCCAGAACTCCTGCACCCGTGGGCACAGCCAAAACATGTGTACGTAATTACCAACCTCTCGCCTACATTTAGGACATTGATCGTCAGAGGTACGATACATCACTGCAAGTCTTTGAGGTGTATAATACACCCTATGAAGAAATTTTAGCTGTATGAATTTGTCCCGTACAGAGATTATGAGGGGAATGAACTGCTGTAAGCGGAGATAGATGGAGGATAACGTCCTGTCCACAAAGCGGGATGTAAGCAGCCTCTCCACCCTGTGGGGCTCAACTTTAATAGACCCCGGGAACTGCGCCCTAAGGGCATGCCTCAACTGCAGGAACCTAAAATACATCCATGGGGGCAACCTAGGCTTGGGAATGACCACGATCACCGCACGCATCATAGAAGGCGGTAGTGAACCATCCCTAAGAGAGGTCACCAGGGCCCCCCTATGTCGGAAAACCAGTGAGGCGCAATGCGTTTTGAAGAATTCGGCAGGGAAGCCGTCCTCCCCTGGGGTCTTACCAGCCTGCAAAAAGGTCACAGCCACCCGAACCTCCTTCAGAGTGATAGGTGCCTCTAAAGACAAGCGTGCCTCCGCCGATAGAGTGGGGAAGTGGATATTGTCAAGGAAGGATTGGAGTTCTACAGGGGTATAATCTACCCTGGAGGAGTATAACTCACCATAGTAGGCCGCAAAGCACGCATTTATGTCTACCGGGTCTGAGAGCAACCTCCCTGATCCGTCCCTAATGTTAGCAACATGGGTGGCATCTGCGGGCTCTCTGGAAAGCCAGGCAAGCATACGACCCGACCTCTCACCCTGTTCGAATATCCTCTGAGATTGATAAAGTATTTGCTTCTTCACTGCCGAGAGCCTAAGGATCTGAACCTCCCCCATAGCCACGAGCAGGTCCCTCCTCTGACTCTCCTCCCCTGTCTCAACATACCCAGCCTCCAACCTCTGGGCAGCAGTCTCAGCTTGGGCAAGTGAAGCCTGGGAGGACGAGCGTGCTGCCCCAATAGCGGACCGATATTGCTGTTTCATATGGCTTTTGAATGCTTCCCAGCGGGCAGGCGTCTCCGTCCCAGCAGGGTCGGGAGCCCAGTATTCCGTAATGGCCAAGTCCATCTCAGGTTCGACACGCTCATCCAAGACCCAGTATCTAGATAGACGCCATAAGTAACTACCCGGAGCCCCCCTGATTTGAAGCCTCATGAGGACGGGGGCATGATCTGAGATCCCCCTAGGGAGGACAGACAACTCCCGGCTCTTGGCTAAAACAGGGCTGCTGACATAGATAAGGTCAATTTGTGACATAGCCGTGTATGTATCAGAGCTACAAGTATAGCTCCTCATCCCAGGGTACTTCCATCTCCAAACGTCCGTGAGGCCCATAGTCAGTGCCCAACGGGAGAGTGGAGAATCCATAGCCGGATCTGGAGTCAATTTGTCCATATGTGGGCACGGTACCATATTGAAGTCCCCAGCTAAGATCACCGCATTGACTGAGTGTGACGCCACTATCTGTGTGATCTTATTGAGGAGTCCAATGGAGGCTGGGGGAGGATTATACAGTCCCGCCAGCAGCAGAAGCATGCCGTCAACATTCGCGTGGATTACCACATATTTACCCTCGGGATCCAGATGCAGGTCCAAGAGTATAAAGGGAAGGGATTTACGGACTAGAATACTAACCCCCTCCCTAGCATGGGTGGAGTAAGTAGCGTGGTAGTAGTGGCCAACCCATGTTTTTTTGAGGCCAAGGACCCGACCGCCCACAAGATGAGTTTCTTGCAGAATGCAGATATCAGGTGAGTACTGTTTAAGAAATTTAAAGACCAGGGCACGTTTGATTTTGGAATTCATCCCCCGGACGTTCCATGAAATCACTGTCAGGGGGGCCATAAGGGACGGCATTGGGACATAATTAGGGGCCTCGGCCCTGCAGCTGGATCAATAAAAATAGCCCTCGGGGAGGACCCCCACCAGTGACAGCCCCCCAGCAGCCGCAGAGAAGGCTGCAGAACCTGCATCATATGTAAAATTAACATTCCTTCAAACTCTAGCACAGAACGAAAAAAAAGGGAACAAAAACAGAGGCAACAAAAAGCAAAACATAAATCCCAACTCCCCCCCACCCTGTGCAACCATTACAACTAGGGTGCACTTGGATCCCCCCAACAAACATGGTTAATAACCACAAAGGGTCGTTAACATAAGTCAAGTAGGCGATGAGCACCCGGGCACTAGGTGCATAGAGGTATTGCAGAGATGCCGCCAACAGAGCGGGACAAACAAAAAATAAGAAAAGTTCTCAAGAATCTCCTGGCTGAGCCAGGGGTACAAACTTGTGCTCCCTGCATGATGTTCCAGGCCATGCAAACGAACAGAGTGAGGCACTAGCGAGTGTCCAGGATGGTCCCTAAGGTCCTGCAGCCTGGCTGAGCAGAGAATACACAGGGCTGGACGAACCAGCAGGGCCAGGGGGGTGACTGCAAACTCGGGACAATGGCACCAAAAATGGAATACTCACAGGTTTCCAGGGAAGAATACCGGACCATCGTCCTTGGAGTCAGGGGTCAATCAAGGGCAGTCACCCACGTCCAGCCGCCCGGCCACCCCCCAAGCAAGTCCAGAAGGTTTTGGGGGAATGGGCATGGCCCACCAGAAGGATAGAAGAAAAGGGGGGGCACCAGATCTCCGGCGGAGGTGTCCCCGGCTCCCAGGGGCAAAAAGTATAATAAAAATATAGTCACAAAGCAGGTATTCACTCACAGTGTGCGGACCCGATCGAGGCTCCCCAGGTCTCCAGGTCATCCACGAGGGAGGGTATTCACCCATTGCACTGCGTCCTCAGGTGTAGTGAAGAACCGGACTGCCTCGCCATCAACCACTCGCAGGCGTGCCGGGAACATCATGCTGTATTTGATGTTGCGGGAACGAAGGGACTGCTTTACGGCATCAAAGGACTTCCGCCGCTTTTGAGTGTCCACCGAGAAGTCCGGGAAGAACATGAGGCGGGCAGCCTTATGACGAATGGCATCCGTCTTCCACGCCTCACGGAGTATGAGGTCCCGGTCTCGGAAGCTCATCAGCTTGAAGATGAGCGTGCGTGGAGGTGTCCCCGGAGGCCCGCGAGTAGGAGGCATCCTGTGAGCCCTCTCCACTACGAAGTGAGAGGAGAAGGGCGCCTGGGGGAAAAGCGTGCGGAGGAGGCGTTCAGTGAAGGCGGGAACATCAGGGCCCTCAGTCCCTTCAGGTAGGCCAATGATCCTTAAGTTATTACGCCGGTTGCGGTTCTCGGCGTCTTCAGATTTAGCCTCCAAATGCTTCAGCCGGACCTGGACAGTATGAAGGGTGGCAGTATGATCTCTAACCGTCTCCTCGTGTCCCCCATGCGGCTCTCAGCCTCATCCACCCGCCGGCGGATCTTTTCATAGTCCTGTCTCATAAGACCCATTTCAATCTGCAGTGAATCAATCTTCGTGGTGAGCGCAGCCTGACATCCATTGATGGCCTGCATAAGTGCCGTGAAGTTAGCACTCTCAGTGAGAGCCGGGTCTGCCTCAGGGATTTGCGTCGCCATGTTGGAAGTGACCTCCACGTGTGCAGCCAAGCCAGAGTATCAGGCCAGGGTTCCCGTGCGTTGTGATTTACGAGTTCCCCCTTTGTTCTTGCGAGGCAGGCCCATGAACACAAGACTTTTCTGATTTATGTATAATAGGGGGTGTTTGACACATTCTCATGCAACATTTAAAAATAGAGTGCCACTGTATTAATAAATGTCCCCCATCGTGCCTAAGCTACATTCTCACAGTACATTTGATGACGTGAAAAATGCATTTCATAAGTACCTTAAAAAACGTTTGATTTTAATATTCAATTTCATTTTAATTAAATTTGGAGTTTCCTGAGCGAAGACCACATTCACTATTAGAAATTCGAATGAGAATAGTTTTCCATCATGCTCCTTCAAATTCTCTTGTCACTACCATCAAACATTAATGTTGATTTGATCTCACTAATGATTAGGAAGTCAAATGAATGTTCTTACAACTAATATTTTTAAACAAAATTCTACTAGTATTTAGCCAGCTTTAGTGAAGTTCTTTAGATTAGTTTTTTTTCATGACTGATGAGCATTGTACTTGTGCACCACCTAGTGGCAGCACTAGATATTGCCAAATTCTGTAAAAGCATATTTCATGGACACCTGTGCCAAAAGAAATATGTAAGCTGCCACTGCTGTCATTTCTGTCTGAAAAGCCTAGTTGTCCAGCTGTCGTGCTTTCCAATAGATTCAATGTTTTCTAAACCACTGACCCAAAATAAGTATTTGCTTTGGTTACTACCTGGTCGGAAAGTTAGAGGAAATCCAAAGTTTTAGAGAGGTAAGGAGGGACCACCTTTAAATTACAATATCTGTTTGGCTGACAGCTGTGTAATAAAAAAAAATTCCCCTCACTCTAAAAAAAATTCTATCTCTCTTCTTATTGGTATCCAGTACTGTATGCGAGTAACTAAGAATCTCACCAATAGGACACAGACAACAGATGAGAGCCCAAAATGTCTTTTTATTCATACCCTACCTATTAAAAAAAAAAGAGAAGATTGGGCTTTAGCTATACTTTAAATAGTTTTTTACCCCAGCATTTCATATTCCTGATATATGTCTGTTGTACCACGTACTGTATTTCTGTTAAATAAGTATAGTATTCTCTTTGTATTTCTTACTTTTGTGTGAAATACCTGGTGATCCTAAAAGTCCCCCTGCTTGCCTTCTTGTTCAAATATAAGAGATTCCAGTACAAACTTATTGGTAATAATGCAGTAAATTTATGATCACAACAGATATGACATAACAAGTTGAAGCATGGAAACGACCATGTGGAAACACAAAAAAAAATAGCAACAGTTGGAGATAAGCAACAGTTGGTGGTCCCCCTGCTTTCCTATTTCAAACTGACCATACTAGACATGGCAGCACATCCTTTCTAGCGTGGTCAGTTTTCTGACTGTGCTGGGAGAACAGCCCGCCTGTCCTTCCAATGGCCAAGATTTGTGCTGACACACCCTCTTGCACAGCCATTAGGAAATGTTTTCTTCCTGTTTAACACAGTGTGTGATGTCTGGGCATACATCCAAGATAGCTAACATTGCTGATTGGAGGAAAGGCACACACCCCCTCTCCACATAGGACAGAGAGTCTAAGAGGTGTTTTGTAACAGGGCCAGCTCCCTGCTAATCTATTTTAGCAACCCCCCCTGACAGAAATTTTCAGGCTGCTTTTATCTGATGTGTCTGAGAATTTGTCAGAAGTTATCAGGCTGATAACAGAGGAACCGTTCAGGAGAGAGCTAGGGACTTAGCTCTTTGAAGAGAGATAACAAAATACTGCAGATATATGTACCCAGCTCAAATTTCATAAATTGGGTTTACATCCACTTTAATACAGGGAATGCTTTAAGGTAAAATACATTTAGACTTTGAAACCACTTTAAATGTGACAAGTTTTGTTTGTTGATACCTGTTAAATCATAAAATACATTTTTACACTTGTCTTTACAGCCATGGCATTCTTTGTGGGCAAGAAATCTGGGATGGCATTAATTCTTGGCATCTTGCTGGGCTTCTTCACAACATTTCTCCTCTTTCACACCGTCTTCCACAGTTCCAGGAACAAGCCACCTCCAGCCATTCAGTATTGGAAAAATATGGAGAGGCTACAGTCACTTGATGAGTTTCCTCATACTCACCTTTTAGGTAAACTGATAACATTAGTAGCTAATTATATTAAGTTATACAACTTTTTTTTTTCCCTACTGTTTGTTACTATAAATGCCTAATAGATCACAAGTGTCTTTGCATCCCTTTACAAAAGGAAGACAAGCATGTCCCAATAATAAGTCTTGTACCACTGCAGGGATATCATTGTGCTGGGGCACCACCAAGGCACTTTTTTCCACAAGTAGGAGCGCTATTGGAGGAGATTTGTTATTTCGGGCTGAAGTTCAGTGACAGGGTGGGATAATGGGGTTGTGGGTAAATTGAAAACAGTAAAAATAAAAGTAATGTAGACAAAAACTCACCCAAGCTCTACCGCATGATTGTAGAATGATGAGCTGAATAACGGTGCTCAGGCTTGTTGTGTCCCATAAACATCAAAATAGCAAGAAATGCCGGCAACTCGATTGCTTCTTCTTAAATTTTTATTGAGCATTAACAGCAGTGTGACATTTAAAGTGCTAACATGTTTCGGCCTGAGCCTTCCTCATAGCATACAGGTTTTTTGGAGGAATGGATATCTTTTCTATATAAACTTGATTTTATTGTAAACCTGTATGCTATGAGGAAGACTCTGGCCTAAACATGTTGTTAACACTTTAGATGTCGCACTGCTGTTGGTGCTCAATAAAGATTTAGGAAGAAGCAAACAGCAGTGCGACATCTAAAGTGCGAACATGTTTCAGCCAGAGCCTTCCTCATAGCATACATGTTTTTTGGAGGAATGGATATCTTTTCTAAATAAACTTGATTTTATTGTAAATCTGTATGCTATGAGAAAGACTCCGGCCGAAAACCATGTTAGCACTTTAGATGTCGCACTTCTGTTGGTGCTCAATAAAGATTTTAAAAAAAGCAATCGAGTTTCTGGCATTTCTTGCTATAGTGAATAGAAAGGAAAAATTTACCCCGGGGGCTTTGAATTGCAGCAAGAGATAAATGGTGTTGGATAAGTACAAAAATATTTTTTATTGTTGATGTTTCACAGGAAACATGTCTGTTAAAATAGAACAGAAATGTCAGGTAATCACAATAATACATGTACATAATGATTATAACCATAATACATAAGCCGTAGGGGCAGTATACAAAACATGACATGGTAATAAAAAATGTAATCAACGTGATAAAACTCCAACGCGTTTTGACCTTATCAAGGGCGGTCAGCTTCAGGGGGTAAAATGGAGATGCTCTAAAAAGAAAATACATTGTATAGGTGAGATTGTTAAAAAACAAAAACACTCTCAACAGAAGAACATCTACCGTATTAATAATGTTGTAAATGATAAATATAATTACCCCTTAACGGCTAGGGAAAAGGGGACTTTCCCATGTGCTGGGTCTGTAGACCAACCGGGGACCCTGTGGCTGCGGCCAATGCACCGCATGGAGGCAGAAAGGGCAAGATGGAAAAAGCCTGGCTGAGTGGTAGGCCAACTCCGGGTCCTCGAGAGGCCGCACTAGTGCCCCACACATGAAGGCAATGGGGGGTCCGGAGGAAGAAGCCCGAGGAGCCAAGGCAGTAGTCAAGAAACTGAAACCGAAAAACAAGCACCCCAAGCTGTAAAGATATGGTATAAAAAAATATATGTAGTGATCAAGAAGATGTAAAAAAAGTGGTATTTATGTCATAAAAAAATGTAATTGAATGGAATATATAAAAAAGTGTAAAAACCAGAATGGGATACCGTGGCAGAAAGTGGAAAATGCACTGGGAGGTATGACCAGTGAATAAATCTTTTGAAGTGTAAAAATGAGTGAATATAGTGTACGGTGAAGAGTGAATGTTGAAATGGTGAATGTGGGGTGTGACTAAGGGAATGAGTAGGATGGGAAAAGAAAAAGTGAAGAAAAATGTGTGAAAGGGCACAAACCAAAACAGAGGAATACATAAAAATGTGATGAGCTTGTGAAGAAGACATGATAGGGAGGGGTGCAAATGGTGACATGTAAATGATCATGTGTAGGCAATATAGTAAGTCATCTGAATGTGAGAAAAAGGTATGAAAATAAGGTAATGGGATACCTGATATGCTAGGGTAGGAAAACCATTTCCCCATGTGGGGGAGGAAGGTAACTGGTTGTCTGGGAGAAGCCCCTGAGGGGGGGTCCCAAGTAGATATGTAAACATGGGTGCCTAGGGCCTCCAAGGTTCTAGGAAGAAATTACAAAATAAATAAAGTCAGAATAATACTGGGAAACAGAGCTCCAGTGAAAGGCCATATAGAATATAGGGCATTACTTACTTTCATCAGGATACCATTTAGGGTCTGTCCATTGTAGTGGCTGTATGGGATCTGGATAGAATCCCAATGAGACCATCTATTTATATTTGTAATACAATTATTGGGCATACCTGATAGGTTACAAGTCAAATGACTCCATGGATCCCCATATGGGCTCCCCCCCACCGCGTAACCAAAATAAAAGGGTCTGGTAAAAGGGGACAAAGGGGAAGCTACTGCACCAGATATATTCTGGGGAAAAAAACATTTTGAACTCCAAAGGGGAGAGCAAAACTATTGTATTCCCCTAATGCTAGGTAGGTACACACTTTTTCTGTTTTTCTGTTCATATCAGCAGGTTGAGCGATGTTAGTGCAGTGATCTTCCCCGCTGAGCTATTGTGTTTTGACAGGGGGACTGCCGCCCCCCCTGCCAGAACACACTGATCAGCACTTGCAGCCATTGGCTGAAAGCGCTAATCAGATGCTGGTTTTCCAGCATGTCCCGTCTATAAAAGCCGGTCGTTAGACTGGCTTCTGTCGGACAGACTGCTGTACACACAGGCTGAATGTCGGACAGTTTCTGTTAAACCAGCCGATATTTGGCCTTTATGTACTAGCCTTAACAGGTTTTTAACCACTTGCCTGCCATATAACTTACATATACGGTGACAAAGTGGCACTGCTGCGCCACTTCCGTGTAGTGGATACACAAAAGGAGCTGTTCGGCGGGTACCGCAGACTCGATTATCCCTGCCACCCACCGATCCTTCAGTACAGATGGAAAATGGCGGTCTGCCTATGTAAACAAGGCAGATTGCTGTTCTGTCAGGAGGGAAGGCATGGATCTTGTGTCTCTCTCTGCAAAGCAGGGGCATGGATCCATGCTTCCCCTAATAAAAGCAGCGCACAAAGTACACTAAAACACTGGCTAGGAACACATTTAATCCTTTGATGTTAACCTCTTCCCAGCCAGTGACAGTGTATATTTTTAGCACTGATCACTGCATTAGTGTCAGTGGTCCCCAAAAAGTGTCAAGAATGTCAGTTAGTGTCCGACTGACCGGCACAATATTGCAGTCCCACTATAAGTCACTGATCACCGCCATTACTAGTAAACAAAATAAATAAATAAATAAAAATATCCCATATTTTGTAGACGCTATAACTTTTGTGTACACCAATCAATATACGTGTAGCACACAGACCCTTCCGCTCCATCCATTTTTGCAGTAAGGCACACCTGCTACTTGCCCGTTATCCAACTCCATGTATGGGGAGGCGAGCGGTGTTAGATTTTTGGGCCTTGCTGCGAGTTACCTCTCCAGAGTGGATCCCTGGTCTCTGTTGTCTAGGCGAAAGTCCCTTTTTTGTAATAAAGCCAATGTCCACACAGGTGTAAAACCTAAGCAGAAAGGTTTTATTATTTTCTTGAGGTAAAACTTGGAAGAGAGAGAGAGTAGAAACGACAAAGTAGGGGAAGGTTCAGGCACGCAACACTTAGAGAATACTTTCGTCGCCACTCTAGCCTGATTGGGTATTGCTCACCCTGATAGTCCCTATGAGAGCGGTCCTAGCAGCTAGAGTGGAGCACGGATGTCAGAGATAATAGATCCCCCTTTAGGTAGGCCTCTCTCTGAGATAGCAGTACCGTCGCTATCTCCGCCAGAACTGATCTTCCCCTGGAACTCCTTCCCTCAAAGATGGGCCCCCTTAAACCGGGCAGCCTGGGATCCTTCTCTGAAGCATAGGCCCTCGATAGAAGAGGTGGGCCTACTATGCAGCAGCAGAGCTTCGGGCTAAAGGTGCCCGAGACCAATCACACGCGTCCCAAGACATGAGGGCCACGAGACACACTCACTGGACCAGAGGTCCCCCCGAACTCCTTGGAGTCCCCCTGGAATCGCCTCACGCCTCATGGCGTCTGCCCCTTTTGTACCCTCTCCCAGCATGCACATCAATGTACCTGTACGTCCCCTTTAACTGCACCACCCCCCCTGCGCACGCCTATGCTGGTGGCTCTGTGGGGACTCCTGGCTACTGGTTACCTCCACAGATATGCTTTCTGTGTAAGGATTTTATTGAGTGCATTACTTTTATATATTAAAGAAGAGTGACAACACGCCAGTGCACATTTTGCTTTAATACCTTGTTGATATATTCAGTAGTCATATGTAATATCATATCTATCGGTACCAAGAAAAGGCATTCTTCCAAAACCCTTTTAATTTTTTGTTGAGACACCTGTAGCATGGTTAGACTTCACATTATGAGAAATTGAGCTGCACATACAATATGATGTGCTGAAAAGTTTTTGTACAACAGCCTCACATCCAGCGGCAACTGCTGGAGTATGGGGAAACATTTTTTAAGGTGATGCTTCCTTTGTGGCTGTCACCCAAAAAACATGCCAGCAGTCAGACATTGTATGGGAATCTCTGTTTCTTTTCAACCCAACTGAGAAGCTTTAAATGTTCAATTTGCTTCTATGAAAGCTACTAAGATTAACGTACATGTGTAATTATTTATTTTATTTGTTTTTTTAGATAACAGTGAAGTAAGTGATATACTTTCACAAAAAGTCAGAATACTATGCTGGATTATGACTGGACCAAATAATCTGGACACCAAAGCCATACATGTGAAGTACTCTTGGGCACGCCACTGTAATGTTGCCCTATTTATGAGTTCTGTCCAAAACAATAGCTTCCCAACAGTAGGACTGGAAACCAGGGAAGGGAGAGATCAACTGTACTGGAAGACCATCAAAGCATTCCATTATGTTCACAAGAACTACTTGGAGGAAGCTGACTGGTTCTTCAAAGCAGATGACGATACCTATGTTGTTATGGAGAACTTGCGCTGGATGCTTTCAAATTATACAGCTGACCAACCTGTCTACTTTGGGAAGCGATTTAAACCATTTGCCAAGCAGGGCTACATGAGTGGTGGAGCTGGATATGTACTTAGTAAGGAGGCCCTGAATCGCTTTGTGGAAGGTTTCCGTAATGGAACATGCAAGCACACCACGTCTGTGGAGGACTTGGCACTGGGCCAGTGTATGGAGAAAATGGGTGTTATAGCTGGAGATTCCAGGGACACTGAAAAAAGAGAAACATTCCACCCATTTACACCTGGCTCCCATCTTACAGACCACTACGATAAGAGCTTTTGGTATTGGAGTTACTGCTTATATCCTATTGTGGAGGTAAAATTTACAGCTGGATATTTGCGCTAAGAATTTTAATACACTACACACTTTTACTTAAAATAATGTATAATTCTGATCAAAGTTGCTTGATTGAGCAGCAGGATAGTAACTACTATAGAAAATAGTTAGACATGTGAGAAGCAGGGGAGAGATTATAGTTTGGGTTGACAGCTTGCAGACCCAGCAAACGAATGCACATGTTCACCGCCATAGCAACCAACCACCAATATTGTACTTCCTGTCCTTTAAACTTTGGTCATATGGCTTAGAAGGGCCAAAGTGGAGGTGTTTTAGGTAAGCTAGCCCACTCATTATAAAACTGTGAACTTCCAGCAGCCATATTTATGATGTGTTTAGCTGTGATAGGGAGAGCATAGCAAGAACTGCTGCCGATAATGAAAATGTGCATAGGAAGAAATTAGCTTGGGGCTTATAGTCACCGGTTTCCTAAAGTGGATGTAAACAATTATTGAATTTCCCTTAGATAGCAAAATGCTGTGTTGGGAATTTGGGGGTAGGGAAAGGGAAGGGTTTTACATCTCATTGCTACTAAAGTCATAGCAGGCCACACATAGCATATTTTCTATGTTTTTCTGGCAGCAATTGATTTTTTTCACTTCCTGTTCCAGCCTACATGCAATAGAGTGATAACTGCCTCCGTGTGCTTTTTTTTCACAGGGCATGTTTCCTAATTTTTGCTGGCTGCCATAGATTTTTTCACAGCCTGTCTCTGTGCACTTTCACTACAATGATATCAAGCTGCATGTGTTTTTCACAGGGCATATTTCATGATTTTTGCTGGCTGCAATCGATTTTTTTTCACAGGTTGTCCCTGTTTACATGCACTAAACATTCGAGGCTGCACATTTATTGTCACAGGGCATATTTAATAAATGTTGCTGGCTGCATTTTTATAGGCCCTTTTTTGGCCTCATTCAAAGGGCTCATATACCATCATGAGACATTTTTTCAGGGTCGCTAGACTCCAGTTGCTGCATGCAGGCAGCTCATAAGTCTAATAGACAAAACATAAAGGGTAGTGGTGCTGTGAACAGTGTAAGTAATAAATAAGTCTGTTTAGCAAAAGTCCTTATTATGGTATTTCTGAGTGTATAGGAGACACTTGGTATATGAAAAATGAAATGGGGAAAAATGGGAAAAACGAGTCCTATAGATAAAAATTGTTATACAAAGTCCATGTTCCAGGGCGAGCCTCCAAAGGGAAGATGAGAGCAGACTCCAATATGCAAAACAAAAAAGAGAGAAGGTGCCACCGGTTAAGGAACAGTGCATTTTTTATTTTACAATAGGCACATTATCCACTTACATTGAATTTCTGTATATTCGGCATACAAGTCCTGGCTGGCCCATGGTGTGGCGACCATCCGCACTAGGTGTCAGCTGTGTGTAGTCTCTTAATCCTGTATGGCTCTGTCTGTTTGTGAATCAGGAAGTCCGGACAGTGTAAACAGCAGGAGCGAGGCTTGGAGCACAGCGTTGAGCCGCAATGACGTCACGGGCAGCGGCAATGGCGACAACGTTTCAGAGCATGCACCGTAGGTTACTAGGCGCGCTCCTTTTTCAAGCATAGGGGACTTGTACAGATAGATGCCTATTTATATGCTATAGAAGACGAAAACGAGACGAAAACGAGAATGTTTAATCTCCGCCCTCCAGATAGGCAGACCCATGGTACAATGCTAGATTATAATAATAGAAGTGAGTAAAAACATTGGCAATAAGGATATAACTATGGGAGAAAAATGTATATATATAAAACTACTACATATATATTTAATAAGGTTACAGTTTTTACGTTAAAAGACCTCCAATTATTTTGCATGTAAAGCAATAAATTTATAAGAATACACGAAATTGATAAAATAATTAAAAATCATTACGAATCAATATTAATTCTGGTGTCGCGGGTGCTAAGAATTTTTATGTTAAAAAATAGTTGGGGAAGATTATTTCTATATATATTTATGTATTTATGTGCACATATCAAGAAATCATTAAAAAATATTAAAATAAATTAGGAAACTTAAGGGAAAGATTATTAGATACTGCCAGTACCCTTATGGTATAGTAGTAAGAGGAAAAAGAGGGAGGGGGGGAAGGATTATTTTATTATTATTAAGGCACCATGTACACAGAAGGTCAAAAACGGTTGTTTTGAAAGCCAGATTTCTGGCAGAACAAGCTGCTTTAAAATATAGCTTTTATCAGCTTTTTTTTACTAGCGTTTATTAGCGTTTTTAAGTATAGCGTTTTTTTTTTCTTGGTTTTTTTCAATGGATCAAAAAACGCTAAACACTGGCGCCCAGCGTTTTTGAGCGTTTATTAGCGTTTTTCAGCATTTTGCGTTTTTTCCCGCCGAAAAACGGCACTTTGAACGCGAATTTCTTGCATTCAGAAAAAAGCCCATTAACTCCACTGCTCATTAACACTAAAAAACGCTATGTGTACATGAACACATAGGCTAACATAGAGTGCAGTTAATGGGCTTTTTAAAAAAATGCCAAAACGCCAATAAACTGCAGTTTATCAGCTTCAGTGTACATGAAGCCTAAGGCTCTGTGAGGTTTTTGGGCATCTGTTCAACTATCCAGACTTGCAAGCCTTCAGTTGATCCCTTATGGTATTTAGAGAAATGTTGGGGAACACTGTGTTTGTCAGTCCCTCCCTCAACCTTCCTCCGATGCTGGCCAAACCTCTGTCGGAGTGGGCAAATGGTGCGGCCTACATAGAGCAGCTGGCAGGGGCAACGGAGACAATAAACAACATGGTCTGAGGAGCAATTGTAGAAATCATTTATATTATAGGTTTTGCCTTTTTCAGTAAAATGTTTCTGACCATGCTGCACGAAACTACAGGTTTTGCACAATGCCTTCTTGCATTGGAACATACCCTGTAGTGGTAATTTACTAATATGAGGTGGGAATTTAGAGGATCCCGATTTTAGTTTGCTAGGAGCAATTCTATTTTATATACAGGTCCTTCTCAAAAAATTAGCATATTGTGATAAAGTTCATTATTTTCTGTAATGTACTGATAAACATTAGACTTTCATATATTTTAGATTCATTACACACAACTGAAGTAGTTCAAGCCTTTTCTTGTTTTAATATTGATGATTTTGGCATACAGCTCATGAAAACCCCAAAATCCTATCTCAAAAAATTAGCATATTTCATCCGATCAATAAAAGAAAAGTGTTTTTAATACAAAAAAAGTCAACCTTCAAATAATTATGTTCAGTTATGCACTCAATACTTGGTCGGGAATCCTTTTGCAGAAATGACTGCTTCAATGCGGCGTGGCATGGAGGCAACCAGCCTGTGGCACTGCTGAGGTGTTATGGAGGCCCAGGATACTTCGATAGCGGCCTTAAGCTCATCCAGAGTGTTGGGTCTTGCGTCTCTCAACTTTCTCTTCCCAATATCCCACAGATTCTCTATGGGGTTCAGGTCAGGAGAGTTGGCAGGCCAATTGAGCACAGTAATACCATGGTCAGTAAACCATTTACCAGTGGTTTTGGCACTGTGAGCAGGTGCCAGGTCGTGCTGAAAAATGAAATCTTCATCTCCATAAAGCTTTTCAGCAGATCGAAGCATGAAGTGCTCCAAAATCTCCTGATAGCTAGCTGCATTGACCCTGCCCTTGATAAAACACAGTGGACCAACACCAGCAGCTGACATGGCACCCCAGACCATCACTGACTGTGGGTACTTGACACTGGACTTCAGGCATTTTGGCATTTCCCTCTCCCCAGTCTTCCTCCAGACTCTGGCACCTTGATTTCCGAATGACATGCAAAATTTGCTTTCATCCGAAAAAAGTACTTTGGACCACTGAGCAACAGTCCAGTGCTGCTTCTCTGTAGCCCAGGTCAGGCGCTTCTGCCGCTGTTTCTGGTTCAAAAGTGGCTTGACCTGGGGAATGCGGCACCTGTAGCCCATTTCCTGCACACGCCTGTTCACGGTGGCTCTGGATGTTTCTACTCCAGACTCAGTCCACTGCTTCCGCAGGTCCTCCAAGGTCTGGAATCGGTCCTTCTCCACAATCTTCTTCAGGGTCCGGTCACCTCTTCTCGTTGTGCAGCGTTTTCTGCCTTACTTTTTCCTTCCCACAGACTTCCCACTGAGGTGCCTTGATACAGCACTCTGGGAACAGCCTATTCGTTCAGAAATTTCTTTCTGTGTCTTACCCTCTTGCTTGAGGGTGTCAATGATGGCCTTCTGGACAGCAGTCAGGTCGGCAGTCTTACCCATGATTGCGGTTTTGAGTAATGAACCAGGCTGGGAGTTTTTAAAAGCCTCAGGAATCTTTTGCAGGTGTTTAGAGTTAATTAGTTGATTCAGATGATTAGGTTAATAGCTCGTTTAGAGAACCTTTTCATGATATGCTAATTTTTTGAGATAGGAATTTTGGGTTGTCATGGGCTGTATGCCAAAATCATCAATATTAAAACAAGAAAAGGCTTGAACTACTTCAGTTGTGTGTAATGAATCTAAAATATATGAAAGTCTAATGTTTATCAGTTCATTACAGAAAATAATGAACTTTATCACAATATGCAAATTTTTTGAGAAGGACCTGTATTAGGGGCTCTCTTATATGTAACCCTTGCAGTGGTATGGAGACGGGTGGGGGCCATCTTCTCCTCACTCGTCTCCATGCCACTGACGTAAAAGGATCCGATCACCTCTCCCACCGCCGGGACCACTTTTATCGGAAAGCGGACCGCCCACTCTTGAAGAGGATACGGGGGTTATGGCAGCTAGCTGCTGCCATAAAAAACGGTATTCCTTTTCAAAGTAGCGAAGTAAAACGACGGCGGGCGGTCCGGAATTGGTTAAAGGGGTTATAAACCTCTCTGTGGAAGTTGTACCCTATAGGTAAGCCTAGAATAAGGCTTACCTATAGGTACTGTAAATATCTCCTAAACGTGCACCGTTTGGGAGATATTTACTGTGTTTTGTGCCGATGATGTCATTGGTGCATGCACTTTGAAAAAACGGCCCCAGGTCCTGTTTCTTCATGAGCGAGTGCCATGACTTGTGGCTCCTGCACTCATGTGCGTACTTGCCTGATCCTCCATTTCTCCAACATGGCACTCCCTCATGCTCTAGTGGTAGACTGTCCCTCAATGTCCTTATGTCCAGTACAGGGCTATGGACACCTCGCTGTTTTTGATGATGTCAGGACCCTAGACTGGTGAAGAGTGGGAGAGAAACCCTGTGGGGGCCAGTCTAACAGTGGGAAAGAGCAGAGGGCACAGCCCCACTGCAAGAGATAATTTTATGACTTCCCAGAACTGGGCTTTAAGGGGGCATAGTTAAAGTGGTTCTAATGCATTATATGCATTAAGATGAAAAACCTTCTTTGCTGCAAAATCCCCCCGCCCCCCTAATACTTATCTGAGCCCGATCCGATCCAGTGGTGTGCACTGTTTTCCTCCTCCCTGGGCAGACTGATAGCAGCAAGAGCCATTGTGTCCCATCGCTGTCAATCAAATGTAGCGCTGAGTGAGCAGGGGGCAGGGCCAAGCCGCCCGCTCAGTGTCAATAGACGCAGGCAGGGCAGCTTTGGAGCAAACACACACGAGTGTCCCTATTGAAAGCGGATTTCCATGGGGCACTTGCCAAAGAGGAGGAGCCGGAGAGTCCCTGGGAAGTTGGCGGAGGACCCCAGAAGAAGAGGATTGGGGCTATTCTGTGCAAAAGCAGGTAAGTATAACATGTTTGTTATTTTAATTAAGAGGAAAAAAGAGTCTCAAAGACACATATAAACTTAAGCACAATTATAAAAAAAAATATGAAATACTGTACTGTCATTACATATGTTTTTGTGCCCACTGAAAATAGAGAGAGAGCTGTGATGAGAATATAGTATAGCCACTACTACAGTATAGACAATATATAGAATATACATTGTAGTATATACATTACAATATAGTATATATAGTGCAGGAGACTATAAGGCGGAGTGCACAGGTCAGGAATATGTAATGGACAGAGTGCTACAGTCAGTGTCAGGTTTAGGAATATACAGGTCCTTCTCAAAAAATTAGCATATTGTGATAAAGTTCATTATTTTCTGTAATGTACTGATAAACATTAGACTTTCATATATTTTAGATTCATTACACACAACTGAAGTAGTTCAAGCCTTTTCTTGTTTTAATATTGATGATTTTGGCATACAGCTCATGAAAACCCCAAAATCCTATCTCAAAAAATTAGCATATTTCATCCGACCAATAAAAGAAAAGTGTTTTTAATACAAAAAAAGTCAACCTTTAAATAATTATGTTCAGTTATGCACTCAATACTTGGTCGGGAATCCTTTTGCAGAAATGACTGCTTCAATGCGGCGTGGCATGGAGGCAACCAGCCTGTGGCACTGCTGAGGTGTTATGGAGGCCCAGGATGCTTCGATAGCGGCCTTAAGCTCATCCAGAGTGTTGGGTCTTGCGTCTCTCAACTTTCTCTTCCCAATATCCCACAGATTCTCTATGGGGTTCAGGTCAGGAGAGTTGGCAGGCCAATTGAGCACAGTAATACCATGGTCAGTAAACCATTTACCAGTGGTTTTGGCACTGTGAGCAGGTGCCAGGTCGTGCTGAAAAATTAAATCTTCATCTCCATAAAGCTTTTCAGCAGATGGAAGCATGAAGTGCTCCAAAATCTCCTGATAGCTAGCTGCATTGACCCTGCCCTTGATAAAACACAGTGGACCAACACCAGAAGCTGACATGGCACCCCAGACCATCACTGACTGTGGGTACTTGACACTGGACTTCAGGCATTTTGGCATTTCCCTCTCCCCAGTCTTCCTCCAGATTCTGGCACCTTGATTTCCGAATGACATGCAAAATTTGCTTTCATCCGAAAAAAGTACTTTGGACCACTGAGCAACAGTCCAGTGCTGCTTCTCTGTAGCCCAGGTCAGGCGCTTCTGCCGCTGTTTCTGGTTCAAAAGTGGCTTGACCTGGGGAATGCGGCACCTGTAGCCTATTTCCTGCACACGCCTGTTCACGGTGGCTCTGGATGTTTCTACTCCAGACTCAGTCCACTGCTTCCGCAGGTCCTCCAAGGTCTGGAATCGGTCCTTCTCCACAATCTTCTTCAGGGTCCGGTCACCTCTTCTCGATGTGCAGCATTTTCTGCCACACTTTTTCCTTCCCACAGACTTCCCACTGAGGTGCCTTGATACAGAACTCTGGGAACAGCCTATTCGTTCAGAAATTTCTTTCTGTGTCTTTCCCTCTTGCTTGAGGGTGTCAATGATGGCCTTCTGGACAGCAGTCAGGTCGGCAGTCTTACCCATGATTGCGGTTTTGAGTAATGAACCAGGCTGGGAGTTTTTAAAAGCCTCAGGAATCTTTTGCAGGTGTTTAGAGTTAATTAGTTGATTCAGATGATTAGGTTAATAGCTCGTTTAGAGAACCTTTTCATGATATGCTAATTTTTTGAGATAGGAATTTTGGGTTGTCATGAGCTGTATGCCAAAATCATCAATATTAAAACAAGAAAAGGCTTGAACTACTTCAGTTGTGTGTAATGAATCTAAAATATATGAAAGTCTAATGTTTATCAGTACATTACAGAAAATAATGAACTTTATCACAATATGCTAATTTTTTGAGAAGGACCTGTATAATTCAGAGTAGGGAATCAGGGGTGTGTAATGCATAGAGTGCAGGAGTCCAAGGTGTGTAATTCAAAGAATTCAATTGTCAGGAGTATGTAACACACAGATTGCTTCAGTCTGTTTCAGGTTTAGGAGTTCATAACACACAGAGAGCAGGGGTCAAAAGTACATAAATCCCCCCAATACCTCCTTCCAGCACAAATCTTTTCCCCCTTCCAAATTCCTCCTACCAGAACAAATTCTCTCCCCTCCCTTTAGCAAAAATCCTCTCCCCCCCTTCTAGCACAATACCCCCAAAATCCCTATTTACAGCACAAATCACCACCCCCTCTCACAGCACAAATCTTCCTCCAGGAGGATAACAGCAATTCTCCAGGTAGAGTTTTATTTCCTGTCAAACAGTTATAGTGCTAGATACAAGAAACAAAAAAATTTTTTTTCTTTTCGTCCATGGGTGGACACAGTTCCAGAAATCTTGACTGTTGGGTATGTTCCATCTATTAGGAGAGGACTAGGCAGAAACATGTTAAATATGCATACATGTTATTATAAACAGAGTTGAAGCAGCCCCGCCCAGGGGGCGGTCCCTCTGAACATAACCCTCCTCCCTGCAGCCAGCAGCCTAAGTCTTTTTCTGCCTAGCAGAGGAGAAGGATGTGGCTCCTTTTGGGCCCAGTATCCTGAGAAGATTTTTACTTTTATTATTTTTAGAATCTTCTATCAACTGCCGGCTGGGCATGACAGGCAGGATATTATAGATCCTTGTAGTCCCCCCAGTCCGGCCAGCGAGCGTGTTACAGTCCCTTGCAAATAGGCGTTGGGTCTGTCACGACATACCCCATGACTCCAGGGGTGGCCGGTGAGCTATGCTCCAGGGTTCACATATGACCGTGCGGCTTGCTGTCTCAGTCACAGTGGACCGGACCGACAGCTACTCCGTACTGCTCGGTTGTAGGTCTGTCAGAAACGCACCAGCAGGTCCTCGCAGGGCGGGTAAGTACGGTTCCTTGTGCTTTGGTGGGATGGAACAGCTGGGCATTCCTATGGGGGTCGCTAGGGTTCTATGGCCCTCACCCCTCTCCCTCTGTCACCCCCTTTTTACTCCTCCCTATTGCGGGGCTCGCTGCAACCGGGGAATACCTTGGCGGGGCTCCGGGTCCCGGCGGGGGGCTGTGGGGGTGTCCAGGTCTGCTCTCTGTGTGGAGGGGTGTAATTTGTGTGAAGCCTCCGTGCCTGGCCTTCTCGTCCACCTCGCTTGCTGGGTGCCATTTTTTGTAGCACTGGCGCCATTAGTTTGGGGCCTGTGCATTGCATTGTTTTTCCCATTGGCGGCCATTTTGCCGTGGCCACCCCCAGGGTGATTGCGGGCGGCCATTTTCTTGTGGTCCGCGCGCTTTCTTTGAACACTCGGCGGCCATTTTGGAGTGGGTTTTGGCCTCTAGTGGCGGCTGACTTCCTGAACAGCGCGGACGGTGAGATTTACCTCACACAGTTCCTCAGGCAAACGCGGTGTGCGGATGCAGAGCGGGCAGCGGCGCTGAAGCGGTCCCTGGCTAGGCGGTGAGTCCCCTGGGTATTCCCCTCGGTCAGTGCAGCAAGGAGGGTGGACATTACTTGTGTCAGTATTTTGACTGGGTCCCTAAGGGCGGTCAGTGGGCAGTTATGGAGTCAGAAGCTGGTGTTTCCCCAGACATTCCAGAGGCAGCAACCGGTGCCACTGCACCTGCTATTCCCCTGGATGCTTTGTCGGCAGTCCTAGAGTCATTTGTTGCCAGGGTGGAATCGACGTGCGGGCGTAAAAGGGGTACTAAGCGCTCCCTCCCCCGCCATCGCCTGGGGAATGTTCTGACTCAGACTCGGGCCTGGCTGCGGCTTAGGACCCCTGTTCTGGTGGGTCAGATGATGAGGACCAGGACCTTCCCTGTGAGGAGGACCCCTTGTCCGGGTCAGCTCAAGACAGGGCACTTGTAAGTGCACTTATCAATGCTGTGAGGTACACTCTCAAGCTGGGAGATACAGCTGGGACTTCCACAGCAGGGTCTGTCCCTTTTGGGTCGCACAAACCGACCCGCTCGGCTAAGGTTTTTCCTTATGTTGAATTTTTTGACAAGTTCATAGATAAGGAATGGGAACGGCCACACAGGACCTTTGCGGTCCCTCAGCGTTTGGCGGTCCGTTATGCATTTGAGGAAAGCCGTTTGAAAAAATGGGCTTCTCCTCCGGTTGTTGATCCCCCGGTCTCTCGGTTGAATAAAGTAACCATTATTCCGGTGGAAGGGACCCCTGCCTTTAAGGACCCTGCTGATAGGAGGTCCGAAGCGGTGACCCGCTCTATGTTTGCCATGCTGGGGTCAGCATTGCGGCCTATTTTGGCGGCTACCTTAGTGTCCCAGATACTTATGGAATGGGCAAAGATTTTGCACCAGACTGTGGAGGCGAATCAGCTCCCACCAGAATGTGTGTTACTGGCCGAACAGTTGGTACAAGGGCTTGTGTGCATCTGTGATGCAACCCTGGACGCCGCCCCTTTGATCTCCAGGGCCTCAGCATCTGTGGTGGTTTTGCGCCGCCTACTATGGCTGAAATGCTGGTCCGCTGACCAAGCTTCTAAGAAAACCCTGGCAGACTTGCCTTTCAAGGGTGGGAGGCTTTTTGGTGCCTCACTGGACGACATCATTAAGGGTGTCACTGGAGGTAAGAGCACACTTCTTCCTCAGTCCACTAAAGGGAAGGAGCCGCGCCATAAGCCGGGGCCCACCTTTTCCACGCAGAAGCGGTATTTTCGACAGTCAGCACCTGCCGGCAGACCCTGCCATACAAACAAAGGTTCGGCTGGGGGACAGAAGCGTCCCTGGGTGCGTAAGCCCGCCAAAACAGCAAGCAAGACTGCTACCGCATGAAGTTTTGCCCCCGCGTGGCTCCAGGGTGGGGGGCGGCTTTGCGGGTTTGCAGCTCGGTGGACCTCCCTGCCCTCCGACCAGTGGGTCTGCGAGGTGGTCATCTCGGGGTACAAGATAGAGTTCCTTTCTTGTCCACCAAACAGATTTTTTCCCTCAAACCTGCCCCTTCTTCCGGATCACCGAGCTGCCCTCCAGGGGGCAGTGCGAGACTTGTTAGGATGCGGGGTGATCATACCCATACCACCACAGGACAGGTTTCAGGGTTTTTACTTGAATCTGTTTGTGGTCCCAAAGAAGGACAGAGTTCGTCCTGTACTGGACCTAAAGGCCCTCAATGCATTTGTAAAGGTCCAAAAGTTACAGATGGAATCGATTTGTTTGGTTGTGGCTGTGCTCCATCTGGGGGATTTTCTGGCATCTTTGGATATCAAGGACGCATACTTGCATGTCCCAATCTGTGTCAGGCATCAGAGGTACCTGCGCTTTGCGATCGGTGAAGACCACTATCAATTTGTGGCTCTTCCCTTTGGCCTAGCATCGGCACCATGAGTTTTCACCAAGGTGCTCGCCCCGATTCTAGCTTTCCTGAGACAGCACGGCATTGCTATCATAGGCTACCTGGACGACCTTCTTCTGAGAGCTGCTTCAAGCTCAGAATTAGAGGAGGACGTGTCTATAGTCAGTCAGACCCTCCGGGAGTTCGGGTGGATACTGAACCTCCAGAAGTCGGTGTTAGTACCGACCCAGCTCCTGGAGTACCCGGGGCTGATTCTGGACTCCTCGGAGGCCAGAGTCTTTCTTCCCTCAGAGAAGTTGCAGACACTCCAGGCGGCAGTCAGGTTGTTGACATCCCGCAAATGGTCGTCTGTCCGTTTCTGCATGCAAGTCCTGGGTCTCATGGTAGCCTCCTTCGAGGCGGTACCGTATGCCCAATTCCACACTCGGGCCTTGCAGAAATGGAACAAATCTCCGTTGTCCCTGGATCGTCAGATTCAGTTAAGTCACCTTGTCAGGTCATCTCTGAGTTGGTGGCTGAGATCCCCGTCTCTTCGGTCCGGGAAGTCCTTCCTCCCTTTTCTTTGGACGGTGATCACGACGGACGCCAGCCTGACCGGTTGGGGGGGAGTCTGGGGTGTTCAGGCGGCCCAGGGCCGCTGGACTCTGACCAAATCCCAACTGTCGATCAATGTTCTGGAACTCCGCGCGATCAGGCTGTGCCTCTACAAGTGGTCTCCGAGGCTGCAAGGACGTCCGGTCAGGATCCAGTCAGACAACGCCACGGCGGTGGCATACGTCAACCATCAAGGAGGAACAAGAAGTGCAGCTGCACTTCAAAGCTGCGCTGCAAAGTTTTAAAAACGTCAGTTTTTAAAACTTTTTTTTGCATTGATACATGTCCCCTGGGGCAGGACCCGGGTCCCCAAACACTTTTTATGACAATAACTTGTATATTAACCTTTAAAACTAGCACTTTTGATTTTTCATGTTCGTGTCCCATAGACTTTAACGGTGTTCGCGTGTTCAAACAAATTTTTGGCCTGTTCGCATGTTCTGCTGCGAACCAAACCGGGGGTTGTTCGGCTCATCCCTACTCCCCAACTCTCTGTTGTATTCCGAAGACAAGGAGAGAGGCGCCTCTAAGTGCAATAGTGTAACAAGTTTTTAATAGTAGATACAAATACACTCACGATTAGGTGAATTAACATAGGCGTTTAAAATGTCAGGATGACGATCATCAGCAGCAGGTCACATGGGGTTCTCAGCTCTGCGTAGAATGACAGGAGTGTCTCTGAAGATGGAGCGGCCGGCTTCCGGGGACAACGATCCTGTAGTATGTTAAGAGCGAGGCTAGGAGAGCACATGTGGTTAAGCTGCAGAGGGTGACGTCATCAAAAATGGACGCGTTTCGTGAGCGTGCAGACTTGCGGTGTCCTGGCAAGTCGCGCTCCTTTATCAACATGACATAAGGGCAGAAGTGGATAGACGCCTTATATAGGGACAAGGATGAGGAAGTGAGCTGGATGGGGTGGGGCTGGGAGAAGGTGGTGTCCAATGACAGGAGGAGTGGAGAGGTCATGTGATCGGGATGGCCTGGATCACATGACCTGATCACATGACCGAGAAAAAAAAAACCTGACCTGATCACATGACCGAAAAAAAAAAACAAAAAAAAAAAAACCCTGACCTGATCACATGATCACATGACCGAAATTTTTTTAAAAAAATTAGCAAATGGGGATAGATCAAGGATAATGGATGGACCGGAAAATAGATATAAATAATAAATGGCATTAATAGTGACGGTGTTAGATGGGTATAAGTATGAATGGGGCCGATCGCGAAAAATATATATATAATAATAGATATGAATGTTAAGGGTCAAGAAAGAAATATATATATATATATATATATATATATATATATATATATATATATATATATACTAATAATAAAATAGCATTAATATAGGCAGTGCTGCGGGAATAAACGGGGTATAAAGAAGAATAACGGGTCACAAAATAAATATAATAAATATGAATAGAAAGGGTCACGGAAAATATATATTAATGATAAGTGCCATTAATACAGGCAATGCTGCAGGAATAGGCAGGTAGACAAATGGCGAAGTATGTCTCCTTATAAATAATATGATATATGGAACATGTTACATGTATATAGAAAATTTCCAAAAGGTGATGATGATGGCAACTGTATATATCCAATTGATAATATTAGTATGATGGTTTGATAAGTAATATGAAATTAATACAAAAAAGAGAAAAGGGGAAGGGGAGGGCATAATGTTATTATAGGGGGGGGGGGAATGGGAGTGGGGGAGGATAACGGGCAAATGAAAGAAAGGAAGAGGGAAGGGGAAACAGGAATGGGGGGGGGGGATTTGGGAAAAAAAAGTGGTGGGAAGGGAAGGGGGGGAGGGGGGAAAAGAAATGATAAAAGGAAGGGGAAAAAAGGTGACTATGGGGAAAATATATGCCATGCTGATATGTATGACAGTAAAACATATACATCTATGCATATTAGTTTACACAAGTGTACAGATCACATACATGGAGCTTAATAGAATGATAATTTTTCAAAAAACAAAGTAATAACGTGAACTACATCAACTGTAAGGATGTAGTATAAGAATAAATGGATTAAATCAAATTTACTAACATAGGCAATATATGGGCAATATGTCAGTATATGATACAAACGGTAGTTATATATATTCCGACAATAAAAATCAAATCAGTGCAATAAGGGTATTACCCAATAGATAAAAGGTTAAAATATTAAAAATATATAAATTCTAAAAAAAAAAATCTAATTGCACATACAGGCCTCTAAGATAATACAATAAATAGTAAAAGAACAGGTGAAATGAGCATAAATGTGAGGAGGTAGGGTAATGTTATTTATAAAATAGTGGAAATCTCAATCCCTTCATTTATACCACCAGGCGAGAGAACGTCTAAAGTGTAAATCCAAAAAGTTTCCCTAGCGCATAACTTTTTGAACCGCTCTGCTGCTGGAAGTGAGCGGGGGATCTGTTCAATCACCCAATCCTTTAGGCCACTGGTGGATTTTTGGTGGGCTACACAGAAATGTCTGGGGACACTGTGGGGATCGGTGCCACCTTCAATTAGCCTCCTGTGTTCCCCAAACCTGACTCGCAAAGCTCGTATAGTGCGGCCCACATACATGAGGCCGCAGGGACAGCTGAGGCCATATACTACAAACTCAGAAGAGCAGTTGTAGAACTCTTTGAGTTGATAAGTTTTACCTTTCGTGGAGAAAGATTTTTGCCCATGGTGAACATATTTGCATGTTTTACATAAGGTTTTATTGCACTTGTACATGCCAACCAAAGGTATGAGGACTAATGGGGTAGGAGTACAATCGCGAGTGCGAATCTTACTGGGAGCCAGTTTACTTTTGAGATTGGGTGCTCTGCGGTAAGTTACTTTGGGGCGAGCAGGGATAATAGATTTAAGGGCAGGATCCTGCAAGAGGATCTTCCAATG
The DNA here is from genome assembly GCA_029206835.1 of Rana muscosa. Taxonomy (NCBI): domain Eukaryota; kingdom Metazoa; phylum Chordata; class Amphibia; order Anura; family Ranidae; genus Rana; species Rana muscosa. The sequence continues at coordinate 879,005,355 of CM055117.1, forward strand.
GTTGGCCAAGATACTTTCCATTTTTTTAAATTCAAAATGGAAAGTGGTAGTGAAGCGGAGAGAATGATTCTCTGTCTCACGAGCCCCTTTCGGGGGTTTACCCTTCAGATAAAATTGGAAGGCTTTGTCAATGAGGCCATCATGATATCCTGTATCGCTGAATTTTTTCTTTAGTAGCTTGTTTTGGTCTATATAGTCTATGTCTCTGGTGCAGTTCTGCCTAAGTCGGCAGAACTGTCCTTTGGGAATATTATTGATCCATTTTGGGAAATGGCAGCTCTTATGATGCAAATAGGAGTTGCCGGCTGTAGGTTTGACATAATTTTTGGAGATGATGGCTAAGGTCTCTTTATCAAAGGCCAACTCCAAATCCAAGAAGGGTAAGGTGGTAGGATCACTTACAGAGGTGAAAGACAGGCCAAACGAATTGTTGTTACAATGGTCTACAAAGGGTGGGATACTATCCACGGAACCGTCCCAAATAACAATAATGTCGTCAATATAACGACCGAAAAAAATGATATTGCCTGAAAATGGATTATTATTGTTGTAGATGTATTCTTTCTCCCAGAATCCCATCGCTAGGTTGGCATAAGAGGGTGCAAAATTAGCGCCCATAGCGCTGTTGTATTCCAACTCTGCATTCTGCTGCGCATTAGCAGTTCTTAAAAAAATGGCTGCTCAACGCCTCTGAAGAGGAAAAGGAAAAGGGGATATTAGCAGTTCTCAAAAAATGGTTGCTATGCATACTTGAGGAGGAGGAGGGAAAGGGCCCATTAGCAGTGCTCAAAAAGAAATTGTCTGCTATGGGCCCTTGAGGAGGAGAAAGAAAATGGTGTATTAAACAGTCCTAAAAAATGACTGCTATGCATCTTTGAGGAGGACAAGGAGGAAAAGGGCACATCGAAAAAAAATGCTGCATTATGTTGATGAGGAGGAGAAGGATTTGCAGTCCTTAAGAAGAATGTGGCTACAATGCACCCTTGAGGAGGGTGAGAAGGAAAGGGGCTTATTAGCAGCACTCTCAAAGAAAGCGACTTCTATTTGCTCTTGAGGATGATGGGGTGCATAGGTCTCTTTCTACCAACTTGTCTCATTGAGGTGCTGCTCCTACCAAGCTCTTTAGTGCAGAGTAATGTGTTTCGATATGCATCTGGTGCTCAAATGGCTGGTACTTTTTACCACGTCTGATATGCTGCAGGCAGGGACTATTGGCAGTAAAAGGTCCATGCTACGGAGTTCTTTTTATTTTCTGCTAATTCAAGTAGTCACATACTGTTCTAAATCTAGCCAATTTCTACAAAACACATATCTGATATCTATGTTTTGAATATTTGGGGGATGCAGGGATAGTAGGGGGTTCAGGGAATGTGGGGTTGTGGTTTTGAAGAGTTTTTCTCTTTTTTTTGCACTCTGTTTTGACATTTTATTAAAATTATAAAACAATGCAGTGTAGTACTGCAATAAAATAGACTCACAAACGATACCACTAAACTGTTGTACCACTTTATTACTCTCTAGCTTTTAGATTTGTTGTAGCTCCTACTCCTACCAATTGATTCAAGGCTATTAGACCCCTTTCGCACTGGGGTGGCGGGTCCGTTAGCGGTAACGTTTTAGCGGTGCTTTACCGCTGTTATAGCGGCGATTTTCGGCCACTAGCGGTGCGCTTTTAACCCCCTGCTAGCGGCCGAGGAAAGGGTTAATAGCGCCCGTTCTGGGGCGCTGCCGAATCACTTTGCAGGCAGAGGCGGTATACACCGCTCCCACACCGCCCCAAAGATGCTGCTTGCCGGAATTTTTTTTCTGTCCTGCAATCGCACTGCCCCAGTGTAAAAGCACTCGGGCTTTCACACTGGGGTGGCTTGAGAGCCACTTTTCAGGTGCTTTACAGGCGCTATTTTTTATTTATTTTTTTATATTTTTTTATTCTTTTGATATTTCACCAAATTTACTATGTTCTGGGGAAATCCCCCTTGCAATATGCAAGGTCCCTTGCAAAGTGAACAGCCTATAAGGACAAGTCATTGATCTGCAGAAATGAACGCATTACTTTGTAACAGTGTAACAATATTGTTATATTGTATTTTTGAATAAAGCCTGCAATTATTGTTTGCATGCTTTATCCCTCCTTTGTTAAATAAAAGCCTGATCTGAAACTGTTATATTGTATTTTTGAATAAAGCCTGCAATTATTGTTTGCATGCTTTATCCCTCCATTGTTAAATAAAAGCCTGATCTGAAACAAGTTTAAGTGAATGAAGTAAGGGTACTTTGTGGAAATCAGAGTCCTTCTATCTTTGTGGAATCTTGGAAATTGAACTTCTACCCAAATCAAGATAAAGCCTTTCCTTTTCCTGGTGCTAAGCAACTGCCCTTAGATGGTTCATTAAATTCAAGTTATTTGAAAATAATCCAGGTATAAGTCAAAGTCTTCTGCGTATAGTAGAATCATCTGTCCTAATATCCGTAGTACTAACATTTGTCATGAGTCATGTAGATATTGTGTAATGTATTGTGTTAATTTTAGTTTCTATGAATCATATATATTTTTCTCCTCTTTAGGGTCCTCAGTGCTGCTCAGATCTGGCTATATCCTTTCACTATGTTAATCCTGAACTCATGCATACTCTGGAGTACTATGTCTACCACTTGAGGGCATATGGATACCAGTATCGCTATCAGCCCAAACTGCCAGAGGAGGCAGACAAGTTGCCTGTGCATGAGGAGGTGGCCAATATAGACAGATTTCCAGTGCCCTATAAGGAAAATACTGCAACTAAACTAAATGCTAAACACTCAAATGACACAGCCACTTCCTCATAAACCGGGGGTGTTATAACAAGTGGATTATGGAGTACATTTTAAATGAAGAAATACGTGCAATGTATAATACATTTTATTACCTGACATTACATATTATAACAACATGTACATAAATCAGTTACTGAGATTACCAAAGATAGAACATGCAGAACAATTAAGAAGGCTGTGAATCAAACTGTAAGAAGATCACAATCTCAAAAAACATTATTTATCTTCTAACTGCATTAAAACCCTGAAATAATGTGATGAAGTCATGTTAACAAGTCCTATTTTTGCAGCAACACAACTGAAGCAGATACATCTATTGAATTTAGCTGCAACAAGCAGAACTATTGGAAAGTTTGTGAGATCATAATGTAGAACTATATTTACAGTGATTACTGATTAGGGTTATTATTTATTGAATAGACTTCAGTTTATTGTAAAAGGGTTGTACTGAAGCTGTCATAAGATAGAATTATATTTATTTATCTTCATGATTACTGATTGGGGTATCGGGAGAATACTTTGTAAAGTGCCTTTTTTTTAATATACTGTAAAACCTTGGTTTGAGAGCATTTTGCAAGACAAGCAAAATTTTTAAATACATTTTGACTTGATATACAAGCGATGTCTAGATATAAGAGTAGTGTCATGTCACAACTGAGTATAAAAGAGAAGAGAGGCGCCTCTAAGTGTAGCAATATAGTTGCATTTAATGAAGGTACAACATTTAGCAACATATTGCTACACTTAGAGGCGCCTCTCTTCTCTTTTATACTCTGTAGCTCCTGCTGGATTTTGCTTCTAATCCCCTTGTGGAGGCTTCTATTTGTGGATGGACATTTTATGGTTACACAACCTATCACATTGCTATAATCTTTTTATATGGTCTATAAACTGAAGGACTTATGAATAAATGGTTGCGGAACAAATCATCTGAGTTTCCATTATTTCTTATGGGGAAATTCGCTTTGCTATACAAGTGCTCTGGATTACAGGCATGCTCCTAATCCAAGGTTTTACTGTATTGCAAATTGCAGTTTATTGGAAAGGGGCTGCCAGTTCCTGTGCCCCATAAATTCCAAACCTCAAAGAATAAGTGAAAGTTTAGTAAAATCGGCTAAATTGGAACTATTGCAATCTTTGTGAGATCATAATGTAGAACTATATTTATAGTAATAACTGATTAGGGTTATTGGGAAAAGACTTTGGGGTTTATTTACTAAAGCTGGAGAGTGCAAAATCATGCTCACTTCTGCATAGTAGCCAATCAGCTTCTAACCCCAGCTTGTTCAATTAAGCTTTGGCAATAAAACCTGGAAGCTGATTGTTTTTTATGCAGAAGTGAGACTGATTTTCACCTTCCAGCTTTAGTAAATAAACCCCTTTTTATAGTGCCTTATTTATTGAATAGATTAAGACTTCAGTTTATTGAAAAAAGGCTGTCATAAGTTAGAAATATATATATCACAATGATTACTGATTGGGGTATCGGGAGAATACTTTGTAAAGTGCCTTATTTATTGAATATATTGCCCCATAACAACCAAACCTCAAAGCATAAGTGAAAGTTTAGTTAAAGTAAAGTAAAAGCCAGCAGCTACAGCTACAGCAGCTGCTGGCTTTTAATATTTGGACACTTACCTGTCCTGGAGTCCAGCGACGTCCGCAGCAGAGGATGAGCGATCGCTCGTCGCTCTGCTGCTCCCTCCGCCATCCTCGCTGAGGGAACCAGGAAGTGAAGCCCTGCGGCTTCATGCCCGGTTCCCTACAGCGCATGAGTGAGTCGCGCTGCGCTGTTCTGATTCGTCCTCCTGTGTTCTGGGAGCCGAGTGTCTCCCAGAACACTACGGGAAGTCTGGGGGAAGTGACGTCACTCCCGCAGTTTCCCAGAGAGAGGACTCCCGGATGTGGATGAAAATACCTGTCTTAGACAGGTATCTTCACCCCCCTGAAAGGTGTCAATTGTGACACCGGAGGGGGGGAGGGTTCCGATGAGAGGAACTTGAATTTTAGGGTGGAGCTCCACTTTAAATTGGCTAAATTTATTTAAAGTACATGAAAACAAAAAGGTATACATCTCATGGTTTGCTTTCTTTTGAAGAAAACCACAGCCTGGATAGAAAGTCCTGTCTCCTGCCAGCACGCTGAGGAAAAGGATGCCAGCTCCCTGTGTGAAAACAGTGATCTATCTGCAGATGTCTGGCCAGGGCCAGATTAAGAACATCATGGGCCTGGTGCTGAGGATTTTGGTGGGGTCTTTTATAAATAATAACTAAATAAAAATGCAAACAATTTTTTGTTATAACAAATTAAATTAAAGAGAGAGAGAGGGAGGATTAGAGAGAGAGAGATAGAGAGAAAAGAGAAGAGAGAGGGGTGAGGGGTAAGGGAGGGAGGATGAGAGAGAGAGAGAGGATGTGCATGAGCATACGTGGGAATGACATCAACGCAGCCTGGCCAAGGCAAGTGACCAAAGGCACAGAACCCAGAAGGAAGACCAGGTGAAGATGGAAGCACCCGGGCCCCGCCGGGTTGATCACAGGACAGCACTGGAAGGCTTAGTCTGACAATTTATGTGTACTCTAATGTGCTAATATGCTGTACATTCTTGTACGTTGTGGCATAAGCTACCTCAGGGCCTATAAATAATAGTAATGTTAGCAAAGTTTACTACCGCTTTAATATTACAGGATCCCGGGATTCTCTCATGGGGCCCCCTACTGACCCGGTGGCCATTGGGCAGTGCCTAAGTGCATAGTTCCCAACATTTCAAAAATATTTTCAGGGACACTTTTTTTTACAAGTGCTATATTTAGAGTAGCTGAGATCCCCTATGTTCCTCTATACATCACAGTAGTAATCACAAAATTAAATAAGTACTAATAATGGGGCAGAACAAATATGAGGACTGAGAAGATTTCCTTTAGTTGAACTAACAAAAGTGTGCCCATTCTAGAGCTGGTAACATTGAGGATTTTCAGTATAATTTTAAAGAACAGTTTTTGTGGGTAAGAGGCAAGAGTATGGATGGTATTGTCAGAACATTTGAGGTTAAAAGAATATACATATAGGCATTTATATTATGCAGATTGTATCTTTTTCATATTGTTCCTATTCATATGTATTATGAACTAGAGGGAGACCATTTTGTCTCTAAAGTTTAAAATAGCTCATGATATGCTATGAACAACACTTTGGTTTCTACTTTCTCTTTAAGAGGTTAACCCAAATTCACTATCTTTAAAGTTATTTTCTGTCTCACAAGAAGGCATTGTTTTTCTGTATCTTTTTCCCAGACCATAAACTCAAAGCTTTTGAACACTTAAGAAAATATACCAGCCTCCCCAGGTGGTAATTCAAAGGTTTGACACTTAGAGATAAGGGGGGTGTTGATACGGGCTAACACAAACTGTGTAGTATTGTATTTACATAACAAGACCAAAGGGTTTATTCAAAATAAGCTGTTGTACTGTATATCTTAAAAAGGTTATTTTAAGTATCTTCACAAAGTATCTGTTCTAGTAATCTATATATTTATATGCATACATGGGTTTATATATTAGGAAGTTACAAATATAATATCTTAGGTGAGATCCTAATTGTGGAAGACATTAGAAGCTGTATTTGTAAAATGTATGTTGAGGGTTATGTTTTGAATGACTTTAGCTTCGAGGAATGTTAACAACCCATTAGCTGAGATGTGGGTAAATTTTCCCAAAACATTCACACCTGTAAATCTGAAGTGGTGCCGAGATGGCTGAGATACATGACATGTGTTTGACATCCTCAGACAATTAAGTGTGTTTTTCTAAGCCTTGGTCAAAGGGGGTCAAAAATTTTATTTGGCCTCAGTGACCCTAACATTAGGAATTATTCCTTATACACCACTGCCCCTACAGGTTAAAATTGACATTGTTCAAGATGGCGTATATTTGGTTGCTAATACAACCTTCCAAAACAGTTACCTAGTAATAAGATACACCCCCACTTTTGGAGGGAGATAAAAGTAGGAAGAATTCAGGGTGTGAGGAGATCGCAAGAAAAACTGGAGAGGATCTCGGGAGGAGAGAAAGAAAGGGACTTGATCTCTTGAAGGAAGACGCTCGCTGAGGAGATCTTAAAACGCAAACATGTAGCAATGTTGGAAGGAGTCCTGTGGGACTCATAATGGAAGCTTCTCAAACAGACAGAATTTTAACCTGGTAACGTATTTATTTTGTTTATTTACCTGCTTTGGTAATGGAGTTGTTTTTGCATACACATAACTAAAACCATTTAAATATATATGGCAAAGCAATTTGAAATTATCTATATTTTTAACTGCAGTACAAAATAATGATAATCCAAATATTAGGACACATACCCAAATTTGGTTGTCTTTAAAGAGCTAGAGCTGAGTTGGTACAATGGTTTTATTGTGAAGTATGTGTAAAAATAGATCCTTTCTATATTCAACATAAGCCTTGATTGTTTTGTCAAGCCGTGTTCCTTATATGACACTTGGTCTGGACACGTTTAAGAAGTGTAATCAGGAGATCTGTTGATTTTGAGAAAGATAATAGTGTTAAATTCAACAAAAGAGTGTTTACCCCTTCCATGAAGTAACGGGGAGACATTTCACAAGAGTTACCAAGTTTTAAATGTACAAGTATCATTTAAGTATTGAACTGTGAATATACTTTGTCATATAGAGCTTGCATAGAAATGCATGTAAATATCATCTGAACATTAATCATCATTTATCTCTGATTGTAGAAGTATATCCATTCATCTGTTTGATCACGACTTATACCTGATTTTAATTTGCACTGTAGTTAATAAATATATATAATATTTTAAGCAACATTCATTTGTGTTACTTGTCTTCAAACTAGCACGGATATAAAGAACTTAGAATTTCTTGTTTGATATTGTAGGAAATTGGGAATCTCCCAAAATTAAGATTTGCCTATTTCCATAAGTACAATAATATTTTTATATTTCAGTATAAACATTCAGACATATTTGTAGGCACTATGCTGAGATGCGTCAATGTTTCTGACAGTATAAAAGTATGTCATGACGGAGATACCTCAAAATATAATTTTTAACAAGAGACAAAAACATCAAGTTTTAATTTAAGCCTGTCAAGGTCCAAAAAAGGAACACTTCCCCTCCCAAAAAGAAACAAACACTACAAGAAACTTGCTTACCAGAAATAGTTTGTGTGCATTACAAGACTTTCAATGAAAGAAAAAGAATGGGTCTTAAACCTATTGTCAAGTCAAATCCCTAGCCTAATACAATGTTGATTGTAGCTGGCTGTCAGACAATGAAAATGTTGTAAGGTATATGGAAACCAAAAAACTGGACAATCAAATGTATGAACAAGACTAGAGCTATATTGACTAAGGAGTATTGATAAGAAGGATCTGTTTGGACAGCTGAACTATTCGCCCAGTTCTCAGTCTAAAGTCCAGGGCTGACCCTCAAGAGGAACTTCCAGACATATATGGTTTTTTTTGTATTCCTCTTCCTTTCCCTCAGATATATGTGGATCTAAATACCCTAATCATAAGTGACGCCTATGCCATGTTTTAGACGTGTTAAGAGAACATTTGTATACATATTGCATTACGAAGACATATGACAAATACCCGTTTTATCTGTGTTGTTTTGACATAGGAGATACAGGGACCATGTTATTGTTCATGCATTTAGCCATCTAGTGTGATTCAAAGTAATCAAATATACACTCAAGGATTATATTATGTACCAATTACCAGGGATCCCTACACAGTATATATTCGTATCCCCAAAATATAGATAAATATTCATAAGAAGGAAAACATTTATTTTAACACAATAAGTCTAGAAAAAAAAAAAAAACATTTGTGGTCCTCAGACACCCCCCAGTGGCTGAAGAAAATATAACCTATAATACCTGGCCGATCGTAAAGAATTCTCAACCAATAGAAAGTGAGCCAAACCTTCTGGGATGAGCTCAAGATAACTTTATGAAGTTATTGTTCAAAATTGTATAAAAAGGTTAAGACCCAAAAGGAAGAGGAGGAGATCCATACACCAGATGCACTCCTAGATGTCAAGAAGTCTACTGATCCCCTCTGGCTGGACCTCGTGACGTGAATCTCCCCTTTTAAGCCTGGTAAGATACAAATCATACAGAGCATATCTCAGCTTCTCTCTCAGAATTGCAGGGATTTAATTCTAGGGGTTCTGTATTAATGTTCATTTGACTGTCTAGGGGTGCATCATCATATCTGTATTTTGGGGAATTCAGACCAAGATATTTTAAACATTCTCTCAAAGTTATGTGATCCCAGGGAAGGTTTTATTGCTCCATAGAATTTCTACAACTCTGTTGGTTTAATAATTACTTCAAATTTGCTGTATTGTTCTGTTGACTTAGAGTGACATATTTCAAATTTCTTTCCGGCTGGAAGAAATTCAAAGGATTGTTTCCCTGAGCGATAGGAGATAATTGGGTTTGATTCTCATGCGTAAATTACTGCATATATTTTTCCAACAGACCAATGTAGGCTTTCCCCGTGTTACTAGGTAAATATTAGTTTTAATACAAATTTGATGTTTTGATAGTGGATGTGTAAAGTGTCAATCACCAGTAAATCTCGTTCTGTATGAAATACCATGAATATACTCGTTAATTAATAAAGTCAAATTATTCACTTGTTAATTTGGTGGGAGATACTTTATGCTTTGGTAAGAAAACCCCATCAATTAATAAACTCAGGAAAGAACTATGGTATGCATTGACAGTTTGTACTAAATTCATAAAATTACCGTAAGGTTGGAGGCACTGAGAATCAACATTGTGGTCTTAATAAAGACCCCATACCATATTCACAACATAAGTGGCAGGCACTGCTGAGATATTTTATAAGAGGGAATCTTGCCACATTACAGAACATACTGGTGATTGTGTTTGCACATACATTGTGAAAAATATCGGTTGCATATTGACATGGCTGGTAGCGATAAGGAATCATGTTTCTCTAGGAAAGCCAGGAGGGCGCTACCGCCCCAGCGGTTACCACCCCAAGCCAGAAAAAGGCCATTGAATTTCAGCAAAAATTAAGGCGATTTCTTAACTATGGTATACCCAAATACATTCGTACAAGATTAAACCTAGTGGGAAATTTGGAGGAGTTTGTCAAGAAGCTAAAAGAACAGATTCAAAAGGCAGGTGAAAATATTTTTACTGAAGATGGCCGGGTTAACCAACTGATTGTGGCTTTTGTTGGCACAGATGACAAAAAAAACGCATGATCGGCTTCTCAGAGTTTTTGCCGTTCATGTGTTTTTTGTGTGATGAATTGTCCGAACAACTGCCAGCCCTAAAGAAAGAATTGCTGGAAACCCGTACCATTTTGAATAAAACAAAAGAGAAGATAGAATCCATGTCAACCGAAAACCAACAGCTTAAGAGCAGACTTAGACAGTATGAAGAAGACAGGGAAGAGTTAGATCACTTAATAAAAAAAATGCGAGAGGAAGATCAAAAGAATAAACAAGAAATAGAATATTACAAACAGGAAAGAAAAAGCCACATTGAAGCCAATTCCACTACTAGAGATAAAGAATGTAAAGCGGAGATTGAGAGACTCAAGCATGAACAGAGATTGATGGAGGAACAGATAAAAAGATTAACATCCCCGGTAGACTACGAGCCCATGAGCCGAGGTCGCTTAGAGGAACGGGAAGATGGAAATATTCATATTTCCAAGGGACACAGGTAAGTCACGATGAGATCAGGTCAGAATACGGGTCACCCCCTAAACTTCAAAGATATTCCCCAGAGTACACCGATGAGGAAGTAGAGAGGGCTTCATATGGGCAGAAAAAGAAGCATAGGATCCCAGCCAAAAGATATGACACCCCCAAAGTGATAAATTCTTAAAATAAACTGTTCCCGTTTTTTCCAAGAAAGGATCCCCAACCATCACTGACCATTTAGGGACATACGAACGTACCTTAAAAATACTAGACATTCAGGACGATCGCACCAAAATTGAGTTACTACCATGGATATTTGAAGAAAAGTATAGACAATTCTTTGATTCACTACAAGCCCTGTATGGTCAGTCATGGAGGGAGATTAAACATAGGTGCCAAATGGAGTTCGGACCATACAAAACTGTCACCGCTGCAAAAGCAGCGGCCTACAATTTGAAATGTGGTCAGAATCAATGTCCCACAGAATTCCTGGCCGTATTGAAAAGCGCTTACTTTCTGGCTGAAAAGGATCCTAATCCGGACCAGCCAGAATTCCAGACTCTATATTATGAAGCAGTACCAGCTTACATAAAATTGGGGCTGGCAAGGCAGTTTAAAAAGGGATGTTCCCTGGATTGGTTAGTCAGAGAGAGTGATCACCTGTACGCCATCCAACAATCTAGCGAAGTTGGGGTAAAAAGAGACACCAAGCCCATATTCAAAGCTGTAGCAGCCTCTACCATGACCCCTCAATCTCTAAATCTGCAAACAGATAGAAAATCATATGCTGAGGCAGTCCGAGATGGCAAACCCACGGGAACTTCTGAAGTTGCGCCTCAACCACAGCAGATGATGGGGGATAGACGAATGTTGCCAGGATACGGTAGTGAGGGTGAGAGGGGCCCCAGGTACAGAAATAGCCAGAGGGGATCTCTGCAGGGATCCCAAAACAACCAACAATCAAATTGGAACCGAAATCCCACTGCTACTAGGTACCCCTACTATAATAAGAACCCCAACTTTGGGAGAAATCAAAATTTTAACAGAGATCCCAATTTTCAAGGGTACCCGCGCTTTAACAGGAATCCAAACTTTCACGGTCACTCTGGTTACTACAGGGACCCCAACTTTATAAGAGATCCAAATTCTAATGAGAATCCCGATAATCGCAGAACACCTCCCAATCAGGAACAGGTCGATCACCTCAGGGCAGCCCCTCAAATTCCCCCAAATCAGAGGGGACCACAGGAAACCCAGAGAGAAAAGCCACAGCACCAAGACCCAAGGAGTGGCAATGAATCTGATGCATCCACACAGTCCCGTCCTGAACGCCACCGGTTCAGGCAAAATCGGGCAAATCACCAGGACACCATGGGCCAACGAATCGAACAGGTAGAGGCGCAAATTAATCAGATGTATTAACGAATGACCCATCTGATCAATTGCCAATCTACCGACCCATCTTTTTTAAGGGCCGCTCCTGTGACCAACGCAAGATCACAGAATGCTTAGAACCCCAGATAATTCTCCTGCAAGGAGCAACCCTGGATGAAATGGCAGGAGATACACAACATACCCCTGACATGCCCCTAAAAAGGGGGAATCAGAGTGGGATTGTAATTCTGCTTCTATTTTTCAGTATCCTCCAAACCCCTCTAACGTAGCTGAACCACTGAGAGCCGGTATAAGTGACCAAACGGATGCCTCACACTCCATGTGCTTCCGTCTCCAGTAAGCTCCGCAGGCCATCCCGCAGGAATCATAAACACAAAGGAGCTGTGACACGCGTTGAGATAAATGCCAAAGGTAAATTGTTGGAAATCACACAGATCCTCAACCACGCTGATTTCATGTGTGAATTGACTGAATCTGGTGGAAGATATTTCACAACTGTAAAAATACATGAGGCCGGCAATCACCACACTGCAGGTTTAATTGACACGGGATCCCAAGCCACCATCCTGTCGCAGGAACAATTTAATGAAGCAATAAAATCAATGCCCAGCAAACCAAGACTTAGGAGCTTTGACTGCTCATTAATCGGGGTGGGGGGAGAGCCACTACAAGTCATGGGTACTGCCTGGCTTAAACTTAAACTAGGTAATAAGGAAATCAGGCACCCTGTTATCATTGCTGATCTCCCACACCATCACATGATCATAGGAATGGACCTCCTTAAGAGGCTCAACACAATTGTTGATTGTGTGAATCAAGTGATGTGGTCTCAGGTCAAATCCCTGATTAAATTTGAAAGACTTAATACCCCCCATTCCCGGCGACACTGCCACCTGGTGGAATAAAGGCCTGGTTCCCTAGAAATCCACTTCAGGAAAAGTCAGTTCCCTGATGTCACGGTCATCCAACCTGACAATCCTGGCCTGGAAGTAGGAATCAAGGAACATATTTTCAAAATTCCCCGGGATAAAATATAAGAGAACTCCCTCCAGGATAATGTACTGACCATATCCTTCCACCAAGAAGACAAAACTAGGAAAGGGGGAAATCACGCCCAGTTCCTGACAGGAATAGAAAAGGTTAACAATGACCTCTTTATCCCCGTCCGGATAGCTGGTCTTAACAGGTTACAATATGCAAAAATTTATCTAAAACAAGAGCATAGCTTTGTGAGCCACGGCCTTGTTGGTTACCTTTCTGACCAAGAAATGATCCGTTTCTCCACTCCTCAGAGACATTGGATGACAGATACCATAAATGACTCTGAGGACCATAACTCAGTTGCAAGATGCCTTTTAAACATCACTATAGGTAATAAGACAACTACACACGTGTTCATAGTGCTGGATAATCCACAATCCCAAATTTACCTCGGCAACGATCTACTGCATCGGTTTGCTACACAAATTGACCTGATAAACGATTGTGTATGGAGTCGACTAAAGGGGGACCCTGAGAAATACCAGGATATGACCTCAGCCCTGAAGTTCCAGCAACAGATGCCTTACGCTGTTGAGATTCAGGTAGCTCCAGAAATTATCATCCCTAGGGACATAAAAAAAATTCTACTCCCCATCAACCTCAAAAAGGGACAAAAACTGAAGGGATCAGATGCATTAATATGCCTGTCCCAGAGAATACAAGAGGAGGGAATAAAAATTACCCATGCACCCTTGCTCAATACGCATCAGTCAATAATGTCCATTTACATCCACAACCTCTCAAATCAGGATCTTAAACTACCCAAGGGCACCCTTATCGGCCTTGCGGTAGAGATGGGGTATCACACATTTGGGGTCACCAACCAAGTAATTGGGCTCATACCAGATGAATATTTATCTGAGGAGAAATTGATTGAACAATCATTCAATTCTACACCCGAGGGCATATTCACCATAGAATCCATTTTCCCCTTTGACTCTAAAGATGGTACCTGTAGAGTTAAATAAACATCTCTCGTCTTTGAACAACCACTCAAAGAACAAGAATGCCCCAAGGAACCCGATTGGGAGAAAAATAAACCTTGCACACCCAATGACCTGACCACCAGGCTTGAAGAGGCCTATGAGATAGGGAAACCGGAAAGCTTTCCGGGATTCAAAGAAATAGTCAAAGAGATGATAGCACTAGCCGATGCCTGCACCAATGATCAGGAGCGACAATTGCTTCGTGAACTTCTCTTTGAATTCCAGGAAATCTTTGCTCAGGATTCTTACGATTGTGGGAATACTGATCTCCACATCGCAAAAATCCAGACAGACCCTCAGGCCCCACCGGTGTTTGTAAAACAGTATAGACTTCCGCTAGCCTCCTATGAGTCTCTCTCTGAGATCATTAGGAAGCTACTCGGCCCATCCACAGTTCATACAATCACCCCATCCTGGGAATTCTAAAACCCAACCGACAGTGGCGCTTGTGCGCTGATCTCCGACAACTCAATAAGCGTGTCTACATGTCAGGATGGCCCGTACCCTACATAGACCAGTGCCTGGCCCAACTACAGGGATCTCAGGTATTCTCGGCCCTCGATTGTGCCTAGGGATACTGGACCATAAAAGTTAGTGAAGAAGATCAATATAAACTGGCATTCAGCTTTGAAAACCAACAATACTGCTGGGTGCTTTTGCCTTTCGGCTATATCAATTCTGGCCACGAATTTGCAGTCTTCATGCACAAGACCATGCCAGATGCCTTAGAGCAAGGAACATTGGCATACGTCGATAACATCCTCATTAAAAGTACTAACATGACCAAACACATCACAGAACTCTGACACATTTTAGGCCAGCTAAGGACCGCCGGAGTTAAACTATCACTTCAGAAAGCACAATGGTTCCGCACCCAAGTAAACTTCTTAGGCCATGAAGTTACCTCAGAAGGGTTAAACCCCCAGAAGAAGAAGGTTGAAGCAGTATTTAATTGCAAGGCCCCTACTCATTTTAAAGAATTGAGATCGTTTCTAGGAATGGTGAATTATTCACGCAAGTTCATCGACAATTACGCTGAGATTAGCAAACCATTACTTCATCTGCTGAAGAAAGACACTGAGTGGTCGTGGGGCCAGGAACAAACCGACGCTATGAAGGAACTAAAGATACGGCTCACCCAAGCTCCCTGCCTTGCGTATCCAGAAGGAGGTAAACCCTTTTTCCTAGAGACAGGGTACACACAAGTATGAGTTCTGTTCTTTATCAGAGACAGGAAAATGCCAATAAGATTATCGCTTACGCCAGCAAAACGTTGTCCTCAGTCGAGATTAAATTTTCTGACTGCGAAAAAGCTCTATTGTCCACTGTCTGGGCATTACAGAATTTCCGCAGTTACATTCAAGGTGAAAGAATTATTGTTGAGACCGCATACCAACCTTTACAGTATTTACAGAGTGAACGTATCAGGGATGGAAATGTGTCAAACAGCCGCATCACTGCTTGGACTCTGTCCTTGCAAGGATGGCCCCTGGAAATTCGATATAAACAGAACAAGAAAAGTCCAGTGGCCCAGGGCCTTGCTGAGCTGCACGATTGCTCTGCCCCTGACCCCTGCGCGGGGAACCCGGACACTGACTTTTTAGAAGAACAAATGTTGTCTTCATATAAGGTTTATGATGATGAATACTGTAAACAATTGCCGTGTGTTTTTGTAGATGGCTGTGCCTATCACCACAAGGACAAGGATCAGCTCCAACTAGTGACTGGCATCGGGATCATATGGACCCAAGGTGTAGGCCCAATCTCTGTGGGATACAAACTGGGGCCAAGAAGCAGCCAAGTTGCTGAACTCGCTGCAATCCCGAAAGCCGTTGAGATGGCCATAGACTACGGCATCAAAGAATTCGCCATCATAACCGATTCAAATTACGTCAGAAATAGTTTTGTTGAGTATCTCACCCGATGGAAACGGAAGATGGTAAAAAGCAACCATAAGCCTGTAAAACATGGTAAGTTGTTTTGTCAAATCGACCAATTGGTAAGGGAACATGAGATCACTCTGTATTTTAAGAAAACCCAGGGCCACTCCAAAGTCATAGGTGAAGAGAAGGATGGAAATGATCAGGCCGATATCCTAGCCAAAGAAGGGGCCCTAACAGGTGAGTTGCTAGATATAAATCATCTCTTAGGGTCAGTACAGTTGGAAGCTGTGACCAGGCAACAAGCTAGGATGACGGATGATTCAAATGTATTGCAATTGTGTCATGAAAACCCCAGCGAAGATTTAATTACGGCCCAAAAAGAAGACCCAATAATTGGCTTATTTTATAAACATTTGGAATGTCCGAGCCAGAATCCCCTTAGTCAAGAAAAGTATCCTGGCAAGGAAGACTTACGTATATTAATGAAATCCAAATCCCAGTTCACGCTGCATCAGGTATTGTTGATCCGCACCTCTAAAGTGGGTATCCAACAATGGCTAGTCCCCCTCAAATTCAGAGGTTTAATGCTACAGCATGCCCATGACGCCCCCACGTCTGGGCACCACGGAGAACTAATCACCTATGAGATACTCCGAGATTACGCCTACTGGCCTCATATGCTGCGCGATGTGAAGGCATACTGTCAAGGATGTCTAATATGTCCTCAATTCCAACCGGCTTCACCCACCCACAGGGCACCACTTCAGAAAAGGGGGATATGCATGCCTTGGTCAGACCTTCAAATGGATTTAATTGGGCCTGTAATTAAATCTTCACGTGGGAATCGATATATGCTAACTGTAACATGTTTATTTACCAAATATGTTGAATGCATTCCCGCACTAAACAACAACTCTGACACATGTGCCGCCCTTTTGATAAATCACATATTTTCACGCTTTGGCCTTCCACAAAGCATAAAATCTGATAGAGGTACGCACTTCACTGGCGAAGTAATGACCAAACTTTGGAAGATATTGGGCGTAAAAATGAAGTTACACATCGCCTATCGGCCCGCCTCTAGTGGTGGAGTGGAACAGTACAATCAGACCATTGTCAACATACTTAAGAAATTTGTAAAGGAAACAGGCAAGGACTGGGATGTAAAGCTTCCTTTAGTCCTGATGGCATTAAGGGCAAAACCGAATACCGTCACAAAAATGTCACCCTTCGAACTTATGACCGGAAGGCGAATGGTCCTGCCCCAACACCTCCTATACAGCACCACTGATCATCACTTAATCAATGCCATAACAACTCACCAATATATCGAAGATTTACGGAAGCATTTACAATATGCATTCTCATTTGCCCAAAAGAACATTGAAAGAGCCGCAACTAGCGCTAAAACTTATTATGACCTTAAAACCAAAGAAAGAATATGAGATTGGGGACAAGGTATATATCTACAATTTCATGAGAAACCAGGTAAAGGAACGGAAATTCCTGCCATCCTGGAGAGGTCCATTCCATATTTTGGACAAAATTTCCCCTGTGGCATATAAATGATATATTCCACAAAATGGTGAAATCAAGGAAAAATGGGTGCACATCAATCAGTTACGCGCTTGCCACCCCAAGTCCCAATTACAGTTGCTGGATGACTGACCCTCAGCAATATATATATAAAAAAAAAAAAAGGGGGTTACTTCACCTGAACGTGAAATTTTGTTTATATATCTACGTGATACTCAAACTGTCTATCTTTTCTTTTAACAGTGTCCACATGAGGGAAATGAGACCCCTACCGCAATCCAAACCCAGGATCGTAAGTGATAGCAACCAGACATATCAGAGAAAGGACCCAACCATGAGACCGCCCCATGAAACCGCCATATGGAAAATCCTTGGTATTATGCTATGGATGTACATACCAGGCAAGCCTCATCGCCAGACCAGGACCTTACTCGGGAATCCTAGTCCAAGAAGCCCCCGGATTCATCTTAACAGACAAAAGAATTACCACCCAAAAAGTGTGCATCAGTGTGGACCCAGAGACCTCTATAGGAAGACTGTTTAACCCGCAGAGGATCCAATCCCCTGAGATCAAGGAATGGTACCCCATGCATTTGAAAGCAGCGAGAACTCAGGTGGGCGAAATACTGACCCAGGCTCGCAAACCATTCGTCCCAGTAGCTATAACACACGAGAAGAGACCACAGAGGTTCGTGGGGGCCTTGATAGCCGGACTCATCTTCACCGTTCTCGGAGCCGTAGTGTCCACCACCATATCTGCTGCTAATTCAGTTTCCGTAAAGACCCTTGCAACGGAAATTGAAAATTTACAAATGAATATTCGAGCCATCCACCAGGAACTTGAAACACAAAAAACCGAGTTAACAGATTTCCAAACCATCATAAATGACACGGTGGTCACTGTCAACTTGCATTCAGAACTGATCACACAGTCTATAGACTTCCATCAGAGTCACAAACTATTCAAGAGAGAACTACTGCTCATCCAGGAACCAATCCTTTTCCACACATTAGCCTATCTGAACGAAATACAGAACGGAATGAACGATCTCTCCCATGGATACATTCCTCTTTATTTTGTATCCATTGAAATGGTAAAGACCTTACTCGTCCGGGTCAATGGGGCGAAGTAGAAGACATCCAAATCAACATGGCTTTCGAAACAGGAAGTGCTATGCCGCTATATATCAACCCAGAAGATCTTGAAGTGTGTTTCTTGTTAGCCATACCCTTAGTCTCTAAAAATATTTTCCAGATGAAAACAATCCATAATGTCGGTACCTGGAGAGGCGATATACACGTACAAATTAAGACCCCCTACCTGATTGCCTATCAACACTGGGTGCCGGATCTATACGCTATACCCCTTTTAAAGGAATGCACACGATTCAGGGACATCAATTATCAATGTAACGGAAACCCATTTGTATATGACACAACCCACCCACTGTGCGGCATGGAATAGGAAAAACATGGTTCCGAAAAATGCGAAGTACAAATGCGGAAGACCACAGATACCTCAGAAGTACTGGAAATACTCATGAAAGACGAATGGCTGGTGAGCACCCCATTGAAAAACATGAGCTTTTTTTATGAAAAACAAATCATGAGCCGCGTCATAGCTCTACCCGCCACTGTTTCTATTATCAAAGTCCCGACCAACGCAACAATCACTATCGGAAAAACCACCTTATATCCAATAGGAACCAAAGTCTGGGAAGGGGAAGTTGAAAGCATTGATGCATTCCAACATCAGGACTAGGGATGAGCCGAACACCCCCCGGTTCGGTTCGTACCAGAACTTGCGAACGGACCGAAAGTTCACGCAAACTTCAGAACCCTATTAAATACAATGGATGCGAACGTACGAAATCAAAAGTGCTAATTATAACGGCTAATATGCAAGTCATTGTCCTAAAAAGGGTTTGGGGACCCGGGTTCTGCCCCAGGGGACATGTATCAATGCAAAAAAAAGGTTTAAAAACTGCAGTTTTTTTGGGAGCAGTCATTTAATGATGCATAAAGTGAAAAAAAAAGTGAAATGTTCCTTTAAATATCGTACCTGGGGGGTGTCTAAAGAATGCCTGTGAAGTGCCACGTGTTTCCCGTGTTTAGAACTGTCCCTGCACAAAATGACATTTCTAAAGGAAAAAAAATGGTCATTTAAAACTGCTTGCGGCTTTAATGTAATGTCTGGTCCCGGCATTATGGATGAAAATCATTGAGAAAAATGGCATGGGTACCCCCCCACCCCACTACCAGCCCCTTTGGGTCTTCTATGGATATTAAGGAGAACCCCGCACCCAAAATTAAAAAAAGGCCCTATATACTCTGAACAGCAGTATACAGGCGGTGCAAACAAGAGAGGGGCTGTAGGTTTGTTCTTAAGTAGAATATTTTTCTAATTTGGAACAGGTACATTTTTTAAGTGTAGCTCTAGCCAAAAAATCTATTTTTAAGCTTTTTGGAGAACATAGGGAAGGGTTATCACCCCTGTAACATTTGTTTTGCTGTCTGTGCACCTGTTCAGAAGATTTCACCTCACTTTCCATCCCAATGACAAATGTTTTTGGAAAAGTGGGGTTTTTATTGAAACAAGGATTGGTGATAAAGCATCAGTAGAGAGGAGACACATTTTTCCCATATTAACTTTTACAGGAGAGAATTTCCCTTCCTAGGGGTAGATTTCCTCTCACTTCCTGTTGTCTCCTTCCGTTTGCAAGTAGGAGTCATTTGTAAGTTGGATGTTTGAAAGTAGGGGCCTGCCGTATATACTCTGCAGAAATTTGCCCCTTAGGTGTCGGTGTTGCCACAACACTGTAAGCCCTCACAGTTATTTTTGGTGGGCACTGGAACGCCCTGCTGTGAACTATTATATCAGGAATTGTAATTACATGCCATTGTTGAACAGTGGTAGGAAAAATTGGGCCTTTGGTGGTGGTGCTGGTGCTACAACACCGTCAGCCCTCACAGTTACTCTTGGTGGGCCCATGAATGGGCCCTACTGTAAATTATTAGATCAAGAATTGTAATTGCATGCCCCTGTTGGAGGGGCAGAAAAATTGGGCCTTTGGTGGTGGTGTTGCCACAACACTGTAAGCCCTCACAGTTACTCTTGGTGGGCGCAGGAATGGGCCCTGCTGTGAATTATTAGATCAATAATTGTAATTACATGCCCCTGTTGAACAGGGGCAGAAAAATTGGGCCTTAGGCACTGGTGCCACAGCACTGCAACCCCTCACAGATACTGTACTTGGAGCACAGCAATGAGCCCTGTTGCAAAGTATTGCATCAAAAATTGTAATTACACGCCGCTGTTAAACAGGGGCTGAAAAATTGGGCCTTAGGCACTGGTGCTGGTGCCACGACACTGCAACCTCTCCCAGATACTCTAGTTGGAGTGCAGGAATGAGCCCTGCTACAAAGCATTGCATCAAAAATTGTAATTACATGCCCCTGTTAAACAGGGGCTGAAAAATTGGGCCTTAGCCACTGGTGGCGGCACCCAGAAACAAAAATGTTCTTCCAAGCTATCATCATATATCGGATCATTATGGAGGAGGAGGATAGTCAGTCAACATAACAGGACAGTCACTCAGCATCAGCATAGGCAGTCTTGAAGGGATGTGACATTTCAAATTAAATTATTCTGTTATATCAGCTTCAGGTGCTTGGTAGCTGGTGGTGATCCAAGACTGGTTCATCTTTATGAAGGTCAGTCGATCAACCAAGTCGGTTGACAGGCGCACCCTGTGATCCGTGACAAAGCCTCCAGCAGCACTGAATGTGTGTTCCGAAAGAACGCTGGATGCAGGACAGGCCAGTAGCTCAATTGCATACTGTGCAAGCTCTGGCCAGTGATCCATCCTCAAGACCCAGTAAGCCAGAGGATTTTCGGTGGGAAAGGTGTCCAAGTCTGACCTTGCCCCTAGGTATTCCTGCACCATGTATATCAGGCGCTGGCGATGGTTGCTGGAACCGATCATACCTTGGGGCTGCGGACTAAAAAATTGTCTGAACGCATCGGTCAGACGGCCACCTTCCCCACCGCTCCTTCTTTGACTGACCGAAGCCTCAGCAACTCGTTGTCCAGGACCAGGAGTTTGTAACCTCCCAGTCTCTGGGAACGCGTTGCACAGACCTTTCTGCAAGGCCTCCCGGAGATGTCTCATCCTCTGCTCCCTCTGTGATGGTAAGATAAGGTCCGCAACCTTACCCTTGTACCGTGGATCAAGGAGAGTGGCCAGCCAGTAATGGTCCATCTCCTTGATCCGAAGAATACTAGGATCCTTCCGCAGACTTTGCAGGATCAGGGAGGCCATGCAGCGTAGGTTAGCTGAGGCATTCGGTCCGGAGTCCTCTGGGTCACTAAGGACGACATGATCCGCAGCCACCTCCTCCCAGCCACGTACAAGTCCACGGGTTTCTTGGGACAGTAAATCATCCCTAAAAGACTGCTGCTGTTGATGCAGAGTGCCAGGCTCCACCTCCATGCTGACACAATCCTCCTCCTCCTCCTTCTCCTCATCCTCTTCCTGTGCGATGGGTGGGACTGAAGGAACACTGTCTGGGTAAAGGGGGCCTTGAGAGGCAAGGAAGTCCTCCTCTTCCTGCCTCTGTTCTGCCTCAAGTGCCCTGTCCATTATTCCACGCAGCGTATGCTCCAACAGGTGGACAAAAGGTACAGTGTCACTGATGCATGCACTGTCACTGCTCACCATCCTCGTGGCCTCCTCAAATGGTGCCAGGACAGTGCATGCATCCCTGATCATGCCCCACTGGCGTGGTGAAAAAAACCTGAGCTCCCCTGACCCTGTCCTGGTGCCGTAGTCGCACAGGTACTCATTGATGGCCCTATGCTGCGTGTGCAGCCGCCGCAGCATGGCCAACGTTGAGTTCCACCTGGTGGGCATGTCACATATAAGGCGGTTCTTGGGCAGGTTCAACTCCTTTTGCAGCTCAGCCAGCCGAGCACTGGTATTATATGCTCTCCGGAAATGCACACAGACTTTCCTGGCCTGCCTTAGGACATCCTGTAAGCCTGGGTACCTGCCCAAGAACTGCTGCACCACCAAGTTAAGGACGTGAGCCACACAGGGTACATGGGTCAGTTGTCCCTGTCAGAGGGCAGAGAGGAGGTTGGTGCCATTGTCGCAAACCACCATTCCTGGCTTAAGCTGGCATGGCGTCAACCACCTCTCGGCCTGCCCCTGCAGAGCTGACAGAACCTCTGCCCCAGTGTGGCTCCTGTCCCCCAAACACACCAGCGCAATCACGGCATGGCATCTTTTTGCCTGCGTACTTGCGTAGCCCCTTGAACGCCTACGGAGCACCGCTGGTTCCGAGGACAAAGCACAGGAAGAGGCCATGGAGGAAGAAGAAGAGGAGGGGGTGGAGGAGAGAGGTGTGTCACAACCAGTAGTAGCATTTTGGAGGCGTGGCGGCGGAACAACCTCCAACACTACTGCACCTTGTCCTGCATCCTTCCCAGCTGCCAAAAGAGTGACCCAATGGGCCGTGAAAGAAAGGTAACGTGTGAGTGGGAGTTAGAGAGAGACACTTCTTTGGAGTGCTGCCGGTTTCCTGGAAGCTGACAAATAACCAGACTGGGACCGTGCTAACCCTGGGGCAGAGACTCGTGCCAATAGGACCGTTAACTTATCAACCAATTACAGCCACTATTGGAGCCGTTTCCCCTCCCCTTCCCCTGTGTCTTCTCCACCCCCACAGGATTACAGCGACAGCAACGCTAGTGGAGGAGAGAGGGAGAGCGTTTTCACATACACACATACACGCTGGAGAGGATAAGTCAAAGGAGAAAGATTATACAGATTCTGTTTAGAGTTGAGCGGGTAGCTGGATATTCGGGTCCGGCGGGTTCGGCCGAACTTCGGAAAAAAGTTCGGATTCGGGACCGAACTTTAACCCGAACCCGGACCCGGACCCGGACCCCATTGAAGTCAATGGGGACCCGGACTTCTGACGACTAAAAAGGCTCTAAAAAAGTAATGGAAAGGGCTAGAGGGCTGCAAATGGCAGCAAAATGTTGTTAAGAACATGGCAAGTGCTCTGCAAACAAATGTGGATAGGAAATAACTTAAAAGAACATAAAAAAAATTAAAAAATAAAAAAATATGCTGGAGGCCCCCTTTTCAGCAGAAGAGGTACAGGAAGTCATTAAGAACCTCAGAAACTCAACGGCACAATGCCACACATATGGTGGGAATGCCCCAGAATACGCCCTTTCTGGAATAAATTATTTAATTTAATGGATAAGCTAGTGGGAAAATAAAATACTTTGAAATAAAAATGTAGCGGGGTGCTAAATTTAAGGAAAGTGTTTGAGTGGTAAATAGGCTCAAATACCCTAATTCTGTAGGATTCATGGACCATTTTGTCCTCGGGGGACAGTATTGGTGTGCAGTTCCCTGCGGCCTACAGGTGGCGCCTTTTGTGTCCCCTCTTGGCAGTAGTACAGCGGGGCGGGGAACCTGCTGTGCATGCCGGGAGAGCATATAAAAGGGGCAGACCTTTGGCCTGGGGGCTGATGTCCAGTGGGGTCCGCGCCCAGGTGCCTTCGGCCTGGGTGCATGTGTTCCTGTTCCATCTCGGGCACCTTTAGCCCGGGGTGAGGTACTATCCTGGAGTTCTTGCTGCCCTGGGTATGGAGGCCTAGGGGCGGGAGTAAAGCCTGGAGTCCAGAGCCGCCTCGTGTAGGGGACCCTGTTCCAGGGAAGGGAGGATCATTCTGATGGACCGATGCGGGAGTCACGGTGAAGGAATGGTCTGTTGACTCCCTGGAGAGATGTCTTCCCCTTGATATGGGCTAGGTTCGTAGAAGGAGAAGCTCAAGGTCACCTTGACTGTATCAGAGGCCTTATTCAACTGGCCCGTGGCAGGGGCCTTATACACCCTGGTCTGTGGCTGAGACCAAAGTTCTCCAGGCCCGTGGCAGGGGCCTTGTACACCCGGTCTGTGGCAGAGACCAACCTCAATGTCTGTGGCAGAGACCGTGCGCCAAAAACTGTTTGAGAAACCTAAGCAGTGAAGTGAATGTGCTACGTTTGTGCCTGGACCTCCTCCACACCTTAAGCTGTCCTGTTTCTTTTCTCTAACCTTTTCTATCTGAGTACAGTTTATTTTGCCATGAGAGAATAAGAGTTGGAGTTTCAGCTGGTGTGGACATTGACTTTACTGGCAATTAAAGGACTTGCCTCTACCTACAGTAGAGGTGAGAATCATCCTCTGGAGGAGTTTTGACTCCGGCTGTGGACACGGCCCGTCAAGTACACCGCTCAACCTCTTTATATAGGATGATACGGGCTGGTAGTGCGGTGTGCCTTTCTCCCTCCTGCGAAGAGCCAACAACATAAAGGCAGGTAAGGGGGAAAGGATCTGTGCGCTACAAAAAAATAAAATAAAAATTTTAATCTTGGCCTAGCAGGACGAGGTCCATATGGAGTAGGAGGTTGAGGTGGCGGTGGATGTGGCTGTGTAGGTGGAAGCGGCGGTGGAGGAGGACGAGGTAGCCAACACTGGTTCAAAAATACAACAATGGCTGGGTAAGGCCGGTGATGTGTCGAATTCTGTCCCCTGTCGAATAGTGTCCGCCCTGTACTGCGCTTGCTGAGTATGTAGGACAAGGGGATTTCAAAAATCTCCCAAGACTAACGGCGCCTGCGTGTTGAGTTCAGGTGAAGGCCACACCATCCGTGGTTCAAGCCGAGCCAAGCAAGGCCGCGATCGAAGCGAGCCCGTGAGGGGCCCTGTTACTATGTGCTACCGTATGTCCTCTTGGATGGTGGGGCTTGAACCTGCACTCACAGCGCAGGCGCCGTTCATCTTCGGAGATTTCGTGAATCTCCTTGTCCTCTGTACTGCGCAAGCGCTGCGCCTGCGCAGTACGGGCCGGGCACAATCCGATGGCCGGACAGTTTTTGTCACAACACCGGTATACATGTCTATTCTGCACAAGGTACGGACAAGTCCTGTGGGATCCATGCCTGGTTCATTTTAATGAACGTGAGCTTGTCCACATTGGCTCTGGACAGGCGGCTGCGCTTGTCTGTGATAACGCCCCCTGCCGTGCTAAATACACGTTCAGATAATACACTGGCTGCAGGGCAGGCCAGCACCTCCAAGGCATAAACGGCAAGCTCAGGCCATGTGCCCAATTTGGAGACCCAGAAGTTAAAGGGGGCAGACCCGTCATCCAGTACGTGTAGGCCTGTGGACACATACTGCTCAACCATGTTGGTGAAATGCTGCCTCCTGCTAAGACGTTCCATCTCAGCTGATTGTGCTGGTTGTTGTGGCGTGCTGACAAAGCTTTTCCACATTTCGGCCATGCTAACCCTGCCTTCTGAGGTGCTGCCGGTGCCCCGGCTGCGTTGGCGACCTCTTCCTCCTCCTCTGCCTTCGCCTTGTGCTTCCACCGTACGCCCGCTGTCAGGTGGGAATGCCACCAGCAGCGCGTCTACCAGCGTGCGCTTGTACTCGCGCATCTTACGATCCCGCTCCAGTGAGGGAATTAAGGACGGTACGTTGTCCTTGTAACGGGGATCCAGCAGGGTGGCCACCCAGTAATCAGCACCAGTTAAAATGTGGGCAACTCGGCTGTCGTTGCGGAAACACTGCAGCATGTAATCGCTCATGTGTGCCAGGCTGCCCAGAGGCAAAGAAAAGCTGTCCTCTGTGGGAGGTGTATCGTCTGTGTCCTCTGTATCCCCCCAGCCACGCACCAGTAATGGCCACGAGCTGGTCTGAGTGCCACCCTGCTGTGAACATGGCTCCTCCTCCTCCTCCTCCTCCTCCATCTCCTCCTCCACCTCGTCATCCTCCAGAACTGTGCCCTTTCTGCCGGACAATTGTGTACCTGGCGTTTGTTGGTGCAGGAACCCACCCTCGTAGCCACTTGTGAAAGACTGCCCTGAAAGCCTTTGAAATGATCCCGCTTCCTCCTCCTCCTCCTCATCCTCCTGTGCCACATCCTCTTCCATCATCGCACAAAGCGTTTTTTCAAGGAGGCATAGAACTGGGATAGTAACGCTGAGAACGGCGTCATTGGCACTGGCCATGTTGGTGGAGTACTCGAAACAGCGCAACAAGGCACACAGGTCTCGCATGGAGGCCCAGTTATTGGTGGTGAAGTGGTGCTGTTCCGCAGAGCGACTCACGCGTGATTGCTGCAGCTGAAACTCCACTATTGCCTGCTGCTGCTCGCACAGTCTGGCCAGCATGTGCAAGGTGGAGTTCCACCTTGTGGGCACGTCACATATGAGGCGGTGAGCTGGAAGGCCGAAGTTACGCTGCAGCGCTGACAGGCGAGCAGCAGCAGGGTGAGAACGCCGAAAGTGCGCACACACAGCCCGCACTTTCTGCAGCAGCTCTGGCATATTGGGGTAATTTTTAAGGAACCTCTGGACCACCAAGTTCAGCACATGCGCCAGGCAAGGGATGTGCGTCAAACCGGCTAGACCCAGAGCTGCTACGAGATTTCGCCCATTATCGCACACCACCAGGCCGGGCTTGAGGCTCACTGACAGCAACCACTCATCGGTCTGTTGTTCCATGTCCCTCCACAACTCCTGCGCGGTGTGGGGATTTTCCCCCAAACAGGAAAGTTTTAAAACTGCCTGCTGTCGTTTACCCCTGGCTGTGCTGAAGTTGGTGGTGAAGGTGTTACGCTGAATGGATGAGGAGGCGGTAGAGGATGAGGAAGCGGAGAAGGAGGAGTTAGCAACAGGAGGCAAACTGAAGCGCCCTGCAATCCTCGGTGGTGGAAGGACATGCGCCAAACCGCTATCTGCCTCAGGCCCAGCAGCCACTGCATTTACCCAGTGTGCTGTTAGGGAGATATAACGTCCCTGACCGTGCTTACTGGTCCACGCATCCGTAGTTAGGTGGACCTTGCCACAGATGGCGTTGCGCAGTGCACACCTGATTTTGTCCCCCACCTGGTTGTGCAGGGAAGGGATGGCTCGCCTGGAAAAGTAGTGGCGGCTGGGCACGACGTACTGCGGGACAGCCAATGCCATCAGGCTTTTAAAACTCTGCGTCTCCACCAGACGGAATGACAGCATTTCAAAGGCCAGGAATTTTGAAATGCTGGCATTCAGGGCCAGGGATCGCGGGTGGCTAGGGGGGTACTTCCTCTTCCGCTCCAATGTTTGGGAGATAGAGAGCTGAACGCTTCCATGGGACATTGTGGAGATGGTCGGTGACCCAGGTGGTAGTGTTGCTGGCAGATCCTCTGTTTGCGGGGTGACAGGTGCCACTGTCACTACAGAGGTGGATGAAGAGGCCGAGACTGCAGCAGAAGAGGAAGCAGGAGGAGCCAGAGACCTTTCTTGGTTTCTGAGGTGTCTACTCCACTGCAGCTCGTGCTTTGCACTTAGATGCCTGGTCATGCAGCTTGTGCTCAGGTTGAGAACGTTTATGCCTCGCTTCAGGCTCTGATTGCACAGCGTGCAAACCACTCGTGTCTTGTCATCAACACACTGTGTGAAGAACTGCCACGCTAGGGAAGTCCTTGGACCTGGCTTTGGTGTGCTCGGTCCCTTGCTGCGTTGGGCAGTAGCAGATGTACTGTCTAGGGGACGAATGCTCCGTTTTTGCACCCTGCTCCCTCTTCTGCTGTGCTGGTGGCTCTGTGCGACCACCGCCTCTTCCTCCGAACTACACTGGTCACCTGCATAACATTGATTCCATGTGGGGTCGAGGACCTCATCGTCCTCCACATCATCTTCCACCCAGTCTTCACCCCTGCCCTCCATGTCTGTCTGCACAATTGCGAAAGCAGCAGCAGTTGGCACCTGTGTTTCGTCATCATCCGAGACGTGCTGCGATGGTCCTCCCATGTACCCATCATGAAACATAAGTGGTTGGGCATCGGTGCACTCAATCTCTTCCACTTCTGGGGCAGGGCTAGGTGGATGGCCCTGGGAAACCCTGCTAACAGAGTCATCGAAAAGCAGAAGAGACTGCTGCATGATTTGGGGCTCAGACTGCTTGGCTGATTTGCAAGGGGGTGAGGTGAAAGACTGATGGACATGGGCTTCAGGTGCCAACTCTGATCTTTCAGCAGAAGAGTGGGTGGGAGACAATGTGAAGGAACCCGAGGCACTGTCAGCAACCCAATCTACTATCGCCTGTACTTGTCCTGGCCTAAACATTGGTACAGCCTCATTAGGCGTGACAAAATACCGCCGCAGGCTCGGTCGCCTACTCGTACCTGAGGAAGGTGTTTCACTTGTGCGTGTAGCTGGCACAGATCCACCACGTCCTCTCCCTGCAACAGGAGCTCCACCAGCAGCACCACGACCGGGGCCACCACGTCCCTTTGACCTTCCCCTCATATTTTCCAAATTTAGGATCTTGCCCTAAATGGCGTTTTTTGGAAGACCACAACACACCCACAGTACGTAATGGCTGAAACGCACAGCTACAGAACTGCAGAAAATGCTATTCAAAAAAAAGGTTGTTTTTTTTAGTATAGCACAGTACAAGGAAAATATATATAAATTGTTTTTTTACACACACCTCCAGATGTGTATTTCACACTGCAAAATATTTTCTGTGGCCCTAAATGGCGTTTTTTGCCAGACCACAACACACCCACAGCACGTAACCGCTGAATCGCACAGCTACAAAAATGTTGTTTTTTAGTATAGCACTGTACAATATATAGAAATTGTTTATTTTACACACCTCCACATGTGTATTTCACACTGCAAAATATTTTCTGTGGCCCTAAATGGCGTTTTTTGAAAGAGCACAACACAACCACAGTATATAACCGCTGAATCGCACAGCTGCAGAGAATGCTATTCAAAAAAAAGTTTTTTTTTTTTTTTTAGTATAGCATAGTACAAGAAAAATATATAGAAATTGGTTATTTCACACAACTAGAGATATACACTGCAAAATATTTTCTGTGGCCCTAAATGGCGTTTTTTGAAAGAGCACAACACAACCACAGTATTTAACCACTGAATCGCACAGCTATAGAAGTGCAGAGAATGCTATTCAAAAAAAAATTTGTTTTTTGTAGTATAGCACTGTACAATATATAGAAATTGTTTATTTTACACACCTCCACATGTGTATTTCACACTGCAAAATATTTTCTGTGGCCCTAAATGGCGTTTTTTGAAAGAGCACAACACAACCACAGTATTTAACCACTGAATCGCACAGCTATAGAAGTGCAGAGAATGCTATTCAAAAAAAATGTTGTTTTTTTTAGTATAGCACTGTACAATATATAGAAATTGTTTATTTTGCACACCTCCACATGTGTATTTCACACTGCAAAATATTTTCTGTGGCCCTAAATGGCGTTTTTTGAAAGAGCACAACACAACCACAGTATTTAACCACTGAATCGCACAGCTATAGAAGTGCAGAGAATGCTATTCAAAAAAAATTTTGTTTTTTTTAGTATAGCACTGTACAATATATAGAAATTGTTTATTTTACACACCTCCACATGTGTATTTCACACTGCAAAATATTTTCTGTGGCCCTAAATGGCGTTTTTTGAAAGAGCACAACACAACCACAGTATATAACCGCTGAATCGCACAGCTGCAGAGAATGCTATTCAAAAAAAAGTTTTTTTTTTTTTTAGTATAGCATAGTACAAGAAAAATATATAGAAATTGGTTATTTCACACAACTAGAGATATACACTGCAAAATATTTTCTGTGGCCCTAAATGGCGTTTTTTGAAAGAGCACAACACAACCACAGTATTTAACCACTGAATCGCACAGCTATAGAAGTGCAGAGAATGCTATTCAAAAAAAAAATTGTTTTTTGTAGTATAGCACTGTACAATATATAGAAATTGTTTATTTTACACACCTCCACATGTGTATTTCACACTGCAAAATATTTTCTGTGGCCCTAAATGGCGTTTTTTGAAAGAGCACAACACAACCACAGTATTTAACCACTGAATCGCACAGCTATAGAAGTGCAGAGAATGCTATTCAAAAAAAATTTTGTTTTTTTTAGTATAGCACTGTACAATATATAGAAATTGTTTATTTTACACACCTCCACATGTGTATTTCACACTGCAAAATATTTTCTGTGGCCCTAAATGGCGTTTTTTGAAAGAGCACAACACAACCACAGTATTTAACCACTGAATCGCACAGCTATAGAAGTGCAGAGAATGCTATTCAAAAAAAATGTTGTTTTTTTTAGTATAGCACTGTACAATATATAGAAATTGTTTATTTTACACACCTCCACATGTGTATTTCACACTGCAAAATATTTTCTGTGGCCCTAAATGGCGTTATTTGAAAGAGCACAACACAACCACAGTATTTAACCACTGAATCGCACAGCTATAGAAGTGCAGAGAATGCTATTCAAAAAAAATGTTGTTTTTTTTAGTATAGCACTGTACAACATATAGAAATTGTTTATTTTGCACACCTCCACATGTGTATTTCACACTGCAAAATATTTTCTGTGGCCCTAAATGGCGTTTTTTGAAAGAGCACAACACAACCACAGTATATAACCGCTGAATCGCACAGCTGCAGAGAATGCTATTCAAAAAAAAGTTTTTGTTTTTTTTTTAGTATAGCATAGTACAAGAAAAATATATAGAAATTGGTTATTTCACACAACTAGAGATATACACTGCAAAATATTTTCTGTGGCCCTAAATGGCGTTTTTTGAAAGAGCACAACACAACCACAGTATTTAACCACTGAATCGCACAGCTATAGAAGTGCAGAGAATGCTATTCAAAAAAAAATTTGTTTTTTGTAGTATAGCACTGTACAATATATAGAAATTGTTTATTTTACACACCTCCACATGTGTATTTCACACTGCAAAATATTTTCTGTGGCCCTAAATGGCGTTTTTTGAAAGAGCACAACACAACCACAGTATTTAACCACTGAATCGCACAGCTATAGAAGTGCAGAGAATGCTATTCAAAAAAAATGTTGTTTTTTTTAGTATAGCACTGTACAATATATAGAAATTGTTTATTTTACACACCTCCACATGTGTATTTCACACTGCAAAATATTTTCTGTGGCCCTAAATGGCGTTTTTTGAAAGAGCACAACACAACCACAGTATTTAACCACTGAATCGCACAGCTATAGAAGTGCAGAGAATGCTATTCAAAAAAAATGTTTTTTTTTTTAGTATAGCACTGTACAATATATAGAAATTGTTTATTTTGCACACCTCCACATGTGTATTTCACACTGCAAAATATTTTCTGTGGCCCTAAATGGCGTTATTTGAAAGAGCACAACACAACCACAGTATTTAACCACTGAATCGCACAGCTATAGAAGTGCAGAGAATGCTATTCAAAAAAAATGTTGTTTTTTTTAGTATAGCACTGTACAATATATAGAAATTGTTTATTTTACACACCTCCACATGTGTATTTCACACTGCAAAATATTTTCTGTGGCCCTAAATGGCGTTTTTTGAAAGAGCACAACACAACCACAGTATTTAACCACTGAATCGCACAGCTATAGAAGTGCAGAGAATGCTATTCAAAAAAAATGTTTTTTTTTTTAGTATAGCACTGTACAATATATAGAAATTGTTTATTTTACACACCTCCACATGTGTATTTCACACTGCAAAATATTTTCTGTGGCCCTAAATGGCGTTTTTTGAAAGAGCACAACACAACCACAGTATTTAACCACTGAATCGCACAGCTATAGAAGTGCAGAGAATGCTATTCAAAAAAAATGTTGTTTTTTTTAGTATAGCACTGTACAATATATAGAAATTGTTTATTTTGCACACCTCCACATGTGTATTTCACACTGCAAAATATTTTCTGTGGCCCTAAATGGCGTTTTTTGAAAGAGCACAACACAACCACAGTATTTAACCACTGAATCGCACAGCTATAGAAGTGCAGAGAATGCTATTCAAAAAAAATGTTGTTTTTTTTAGTATAGCACTGTACAATATATAGAAATTGTTTATTTTACACACCTCCACATGTGTATTTCACACTGCAAAATATTTTCTGTGGCCCTAAATGGCGTTTTTTGAAAGAGCACAACACAACCACAGTATATAACCGCTGAATCGCACAGCTGCAGAGAATGCTATTCAAAAAAAAGTTTTTTTTTTTTTTTTAGTATAGCATAGTACAAGAAAAATATATAGAAATTGGTTATTTCACACTAGAGATATACACTGCAAAATATTTTTTTTGCCCAAAAATAGGTCTTTTTTGCGCACAACAAAGTGCCTTTTTTTTTTTGCAACAGCACAATAAAGTGCCCTTTTTTTTTTTTGGGCCCAAAAATGGGTCTTTTTAGCAAAAGCACAATAAAGTGCCTTTTTTTTTTTTCTGACCAAAATAGGTCTTTTAGCAAGAGCACAATACAGCCACAGTATGGAATAGGTGTATCACTCAACGTAATGCAGTGCTGGTGCACTGAGCTTGCAACACAAACAGATAAACGTATGCAGATCGTTGAGCTATTATATCTCTCAATCTGGACTCCTATCTAAATCTCTCTCCCTGAAAGCACAAACAGGATCCTGCCCCTACACTACACTACACTACACTGTCTCCCTATCTTTTCTATCAGTAGATTGCAGAATCAGGACTAACTCCTATTCTCTCCCTCACAGCAACAGCAGCCAGGATCCTTTCCCTACACTGTCTAAAAGCAGAGTGACGATCTGTGCTGTGTGCCTCTTTCTTATATAGAAGCTGGTCACATGCTGGGTCACATGTTGCACTGACCAATTACAGCCATGCCATTAGTAGGCATGGCTATGATGGCTTCTAAGGGCACACCAGCTAATCAAATGGTGATTGGCTGGCCCCTGAAGCATTTCTAACTGCGCCATTAAATTCCCGAATCCGAACCCGAACCCGGACTTTAGCGCAAAATCCGGGTCCGGGTCCGGGGTCGGGAAAACGCCAAAATTCGGTACGGACCCGAACTTTACAGTTCGGGTCCGCTCAACACTAATTCTGTTCATATTCATTTATCTGGAGGTAAGAGTCCAGTGAGACTGCAGTCTTGGGAAATACTCCAATAAGGAATCTGAATATTTACAGAACAGTTCACCATAGCCCAGCAAGAAAAGACTCATTATTATCACCTATTTGCATGGAACTCTTTACTATTTAATTTATTATTTAATTTATTAACACTATTATTGTTCAACACCCTTTCACTGGATTATCAATATTATTTGATTTTTGGATCTTTTTTGGTATAGGATTTGACACCATACTTATACTATTCCAATGCAACCACTTTTTTCTTGTTTTTACATACACTGCACAGTCACTAGGCTATGGACCTTTAGATGTGCAAGATTTTTTGATTCATTGATATGCACCATTGATATTCATTTGCACGTATACTTGATCGAACCTATGTATGCACGTTATTTCTTTTTATTTTACTCATATTGGTTTGCATTCATCACTGTTTGTGTGTTAGCATCTAGCGCGGAAACATTTTTTATTTTATTCCATTACCGTGTAAGGTGAACACGTTCAGTTTTCGCAGCTGTTTGCACAATACCCCTTGGCACTTAGCACTGTATAACATTTCACTACTCACTAGAAGCGCGAAAGAACCCTTTCTCATTTACTTGTGAAAGAAAAGTAACGTCCCTGTCCATGCCTGCTGGACCATGAGTCAGCGGTAATATGCACCTTACCGCTGACCGCCCTGTCCAGCGAGGCATGGACATTGCCTTCCACATGCCGGTAGAGAGCCGGAATCACCTTCCGTGAGAAAAAGTGGCGTTTGGGAACCTGCCACTGAGGAACCGCACATTGCACAAACTCACGGAAGGGGGCCGAGTCTACCAACTGAAACAGCAGCAGTTGAAGTGCTAGCAATTTAGCCAAGCTAGCATTCAACCGCTGGGCATGTGGATGGCTGGGAGTGAACTTATTTCGACGGTCCAGCAGCTGGGGCAGGGAAATTTGCCTGCTAGAATCGGACGTCGGTGTACTGCTAGCAGAGTGCCCGCAAGTACTTGGCTGTGACACACCTAATTCTACACCTTCATTCCTCTCAGTGCAGGTTTCAGAGGACTAAAGGTACAGTGGGGTTGGAGATCCCAGCTGATGAGGAGCAAGGAGAGGTCCGCTTTGTTCTTTGGTGTGGGTCTTTAAGGTACGCTTGTCAATGAGCTGCATGGCAGGTCAACATATGTCTGGTCAAGCATGTGGTGCCCAAGCGGCTGATGTTTTGGCCACGCGAGATACGCTTGAGACATATGTTGCAAACAGCAGCGGTGCAATCTGATGCACTTGACTCAAAAAAGGCCCACACCAAAGAACTTTTGGAATAACGGGCAGAGGCAGCACCCTGCACAGGTGGAGCTCTGGGGTGTGATTCAGTCGGTGTGCTGCCCTTACGCTGGCCCCCCGGAGGGCATCCTGCCTCGTTGGAGATGTGCCTCCTCCTCATCCTCCTCTTCCTCCTCCTCCTCTCTCCTATCAGGCACTCACGTGGAGTCAGTGACCTCATCATCCCCTCCCTCCTCATCACTGGAGCCAATCTGGCAGTATGCTGCAGCTGCTGGAACATGACTGCCAGATTGCTGTCCTTCTTGAGCATCCCCTCTCTCTCTCACGCTACTGCCTTCCTCTAGCTGGGTATCATCTTCAGACCCTTCGAAACGCTGGGCATCCTCCTGGAGCATGTACCCAACACTGTGCTCAAACAGTTCAGGGGACTCCTCAGGAGGACATGTGGGTCTAGGGAAGGAGTGACTGATGATGACATTGATACGAGGGAAGAGGACGCTTTGGCAGCTGCTTTGCCAGTACCCTGAGCCTGGGTGAGAGAGGATGAGGAGGATGAGGAGGGCTTGGTCATCCACTCTACCAAGTCTTCGGCATGATGCGGCTCAACACGTCCAGCTGCCGAAAATAAGGACAAGCGTGTCCCATGGCCACGTGCTGATGACGATGCACCGCGTCCACGACCAGCACTGTTGACTCTAGACACAGAGCCTGCTTGCCCTCTTTTATTGGCTCGTGACTGTCTGCCTCTCCTTGTTGGCCTTCCACACATAGTAATGGCCTGCAGGGAGATGGGAAAACCAGCAATTGGGTAGTGTATATTGTGCTGGAGGCACACAACACCCACTAACTCCAGCAGATGCCTTTATTAGAGAACAGCAATGACGGGTATATACAGGTGTATACTGTGCCACTAACTCCTGCAGATACCTGTATTAGAGAACAGCAATGACGGGTATATACAGGTGTATACTGTGCCACTAACTCCTGCAGATGCCTGTATTAGAGAACAGCAATGACGGGTATATACAGGTGTATACTGTGCCACTAACTCTTGCAGATGCCTGTATTAGAGAACAGCAATGACGGGTATATACAGGTGTATACTGTGCCACTAACTCCTGCAGATGCCTGTATTAGAGAACAGCAATGACGGGTATATACAGGTGTATACTGTGCCACTAACTCCTGCAGATGCCTGTATTAGAGAACAGCAATGACGGGTATATACAGGTGTATACTGTACCACTAATTCCTGCAGATGCCTGTATTAGAGAACAGCAATGACGGGTATATACAGGTGTATACTGTGCCACTAACTCCTGCAGATGCCTGTATTAGAGGACAGCAATGACGGGTATATACAGGTGTATACTGTGCCACTAACTCCTGCAGATGCCTGTATTAGAGAACAGCAATGACGGGTATATACAGGTGTATACTGTGGCACTAACTCCTGAAGATGCCTGTATTAGAGAACAGCAATGACGGGTATATACAGGTGTATACTGTGCCACTAACTCCTGCAGATGCCTGTATTAGAGGACAGCAATGACGGGTATATACAGGTGTATACTGTGCCACTAACTCCTGCAGATGCCTGTATTAGAGAACAGCAATGACGGGTATATACAGGTGTATACTTTGCCACTAACTCCTGCAGATGCCTGTATTAGAGCAGTGTTTCTCAACTCCAGTCCTCAAGGCGCCCCAACAGGTCATGTTTTCAGCATTTCCCTCAGATGAAACTGCTGTGGTAATTACTAAGGTAGTGAAACTGATCAAATCACCTGTGCAAAAATAATGGAAAGCCTGAAAACATGACCTGTTGGGGCGCCTTGAGGACTGGAGTTGAGAAACACTGTATTAGAGAACAGCAGTGACGGGTATATACAGGTGTATACTGTGCTGGGGCACACAACACCCACTAACTGCTGCACATGCCTGAGAAAAGAACACACTGTCCCTACCTGCCGATCTAGCTTAGAAAACAGCAATAAAGTGTAGATCCAGGTGTATACTGTGCTGGAGGCACACAACACCCACTAACTCCTGCAGATGCCTGAGAAAAGAATATAACATAGAACACACTGTCCCTGCCTATGTATCTCTTTCCCTGCACGCTGGAACACACTGCACAAGGCCGCCGCGCTGGCGGCCTTTTATAGTGTGGGGCGTGTACTAAACCCCCCTGAGCTATGATTGGCCACAGGCATCCTGCCTGTGGCCAATTATGGCTCTCCTCGCTGCCGGCGCTGTGATTGGCCAAGCATGCGGAGTCACAGTGCATGCTTGGATTGCACTGTGATGGTGCAGTGTATTGTGGGCCATTTGCGTCACTCGAATTGGACGTGAACGGCCCATAACGTTCGATCTTCGGCGAACGATCGAACAGCCGACGTTCGAGTCGAACGTATGTTTGACTCGAACGCGAAGCTCATTCCTACTAAAGACCTAGAGAAATGGTCGTTAAAATATTTCTCGTGGTTTGGCAGAGCAGCCATAATTAAAATGTCAATTCTACCCAGAATCCTATATTTCTTCCAAACTGTTCCCATAGTACTGCCAGCAAGTTTTTTCAGATCCCTACACACCGTATTGAGAAAATTCCTTTGGGCTTCTAAAAAAAACACAAATCAGTTTAACTCTACTCACCATGAATAAACAAAATGGAGGCATGAGTTTCCCTAACTTCAAAAACTATTATCTAGCCACACACCTAACTGGGATCATAGATTGGACATGTCACAAAAAAATAAGGACTGGGTAGGGTTGGAAAACAATTTGGGCCCCATTCCTGTGTCACACGCCCCATGGATACCTTGGAACTCATGTCCTAAGCAGTTGAAACAACACCCCCTCATAGGGGCAACACTAAAAAATCTACAAACAATCACTCAAAGATCCTCACTTACCACCTCACTAGGGGCTTGCACCGGGACTGATTGGCTCTATCCAATCACTCTGCAATAGAAACACACCATTACTAGTTGCACATTGTTTGAAGAACAACAAAATCAAGTCGCACTCAGACCTACAAAAAGAAATGGGACAAACACCCCTAAATTCTTGGGAATACCGCCAAATCCATGATTATATCATGAACCTTCAGAGACAAAAAGATTTTACTAGACCCCTAACACCTTTCGAAACCCTATGTTTCTTGGCTACAACGACCACAAAGAACATCTTCTTAACCTACACTTGGTTGCAGACCTATGATCTACAGGAACCCAGCAGACATAAAACATACAAGGGAAACAACCCAAAACATGTCCTTCACAAGAGACTAATGGTTACAGGCTTGCGTGTTTGCCCACAAATGTGCAATTAGCGTAAGATTACAAGAAACATCATTCAAACTCCTAACAAATTGGTACATCACACCAAATAAGCTACACAAATGGTTCTTGACAGTTCCTGGACATTGTCTGGAGCGCTCACCTGAGAGCTCGAAGCTGCATCAGGATGTAGCGACCCCTTTTCGGTAAGAATTGTCTGGAGCGCTCACCTAAGAGCTAGAAGCTGCATCAGGATGAAGCGACCCCTTTTCGGTAAGAATTGTCTGGAGCGCTCACCTGAGAGCTAGAAGGTACATCAGGATGAAGCGACCCCTTTTCGGTAAGAATTGTCTGGAGCGCTCATTTGAGAGCTAGAAGCTGCATCAGGATGAAGCAACTCCTTTTCGCCGGTAATTGTCTGGAGAGCTCACCTGAGAGCTAGAAGCTACATCAGGATGAAGCGACTCCTTTTCGGCGGTAATTGTCTGGGGCGCTCACCTGAGAGCTAGAAGCTACATCAGGATGAAGCAAAGCCTTTTTGCCGGTAATTGTCTGGAGCGCTCATCTGAGATCTTGAAGCTGCATCAGGATGAAACGACTCCTTTTCGGTAAGAATTGTCTGGAGCGCTCACCTGAGAGCTGGAAGCTGCATCAGGTTTCAGTGACCCCTTTTCGGTAAGAATTGTCTGGAGCGCACACCTTACAGCTAGCAGCTGCATCAGGATGAAGCGACCCCTTTTCGGTAAGAATTGCCTGGAGCGCTCACCTGAGAGCTAGAAGCTCCATCAGGATGAAGTGACCCCTTTTCGGTAAGAATTGCCTGGAGCACTCACCTGAGAGCTAGAAGCTGCATCAGGATGAAGCGACCCCTTTTCGGTAAGAATTGCCTGGAGTACTCACCTGAGAGCTAGAAGCTGCATCAGGATGAAGCGACCCCTTTTCGGTAAGAATTGTCTGGAGCGCTCATCTGAGAGCTAGAAGCTGCATCAGGATGAAGCGACCCCTTTTCGGTAAGAATTGCCTGGAGCATTCACCTGAGAGCTAGAAGCTGCATCAGGATGAAGCGACCCCTTTTCGGTAAGAATTGTCTGGAGCGCTCACCTGAGAGCTAGAAGCTGCATCAGGATGAAGGGACCCCTTTGCGGTAAGAATTGTCTGGAGCGCTCACCTGAGAGCTAGAAGCTGCATCGGGATGAAGCGACCCCTTTTCGGTAAGAATTGTCTGGAGCGCTCACCTGAGAGCTAGAAGCTCCATCAGGATGAAGCGACCCCTTTTCGGTAAGAATTGTCTGGAGTGCTCACCTGAGAGCTAGCAGCTGCATCAGGATGAAGCGACCCCTTTTCGGAAATAATTGTCTGGAGCGCTCATCTGAGAGGTTGAACCTACATCAGGATGAAGCGACCCCTTTTCGGTAAGAATTGTCTGGAGCTCTCACCTTAGAGCTAGAAGCTGCATCAGAATGAAGCAAACCCTTTTTGGTAATAATTATCTGGAGCACTCACCTGAGAGGTAGAAGCTACATCAGGATGAAGCGTCTCCTTTTCGGAAAGAATTGTCTGGAGCGCTCACCTGAGAGCTAGAAGCTACATCAGGATGAAGCACCCCCTTTTCGGTAAGAATTGTCTGGGGCGCTCACCTGAGAGCTAGAAGCTACATCAGGATGAAGCAAAGCCTTTTCGCCGGTAATTGTCTGGAGCTCTCACCTTAGAGCTAGAAGCTGCATCAGAATGAAGCGACCCCTTTTCGGTAAGAATTGTCTGGAGCGCTCATCTGAGAGCTAGAAGCTGCATCAGGATGAAGCGACCCCTTTTCGGTAAGAATTGTCTGGAGCGCTCACCTGAGAGCTAGAAGCTTCATCAGGATGAAGCGACCCCTTTTCGGTAAGAATTGTCTGGAGTGCTCATCTGAGAGCAAGAAGCTGCATTACCTGAGAGCTAGAAGCTACATCAGGATTAGGGATGAGCTCGGTGTTCGAGTCGAACATAGGTTCGACTCGAACATCGGCTGTTCGCGCGTTCGGCGAACAACGAACGATTTGGGCCGTTCGCGCCAAATTTGAGTGATGCGAATGACCCACAATACACTGCGCCATCGCAGTGTAATCCCGTCGCTGTGATTGGCCAAGCATGCACTGTGACCCTGCATGCTTGGCCAATCACAGCGCCGGCAGCGAGGAGAGCAATGATTGGCCACAGGCAGGATGCCTGTGGCCAATTATAGCTGAGGGGGTTTAGTACACGCCCCACACTATAAAAGGCGGCCAGCGCGGCGGCCTCGTGTAGTGTGTTCCGGAGCAGGGAAAGTGAAGGATAGGCAGGGACAGTGTCAAATCCATTCTTTGCTAAACCTTGTGTGTAGGGACAGAGAAGGATAGGCAGGGAGAGTGTCAGTGTCATATTCTTTGCTAAACCTTGTGTGTAGGGAGAGAGAAGGATAGGCAGGGAGAGTGTCAGTGTCATATACTTTGATAAACCTTGTGTGCAGGGAGAGAGAAGGATAGGCAGGGGACAGTGTCAGTGTCATATTCTTTGCTAAACCTTGTGTGCAGGGAGAGAGAAGGATAGGCAGGGAGAGTGTCAGTGTCATATACTTTGATAAACCTTGTGTGCAGGGAGAGAGAAGGATAGGCAGGGGACAGTGTCAGTGTCATTGTTGCTAAGCCTCCTGCACATTATACACCTAAATTTAGCCCGTATTGCTGCTTTTTCCTGGTGTGTTACACCAACAGGATTTTGCGGCACTTACAGCGGGCGGAGTGTGCCTCCTGATCATATTACACCTGAACTTAGCCTGTATTGCTGCTTTTTCCTGGTGTGTTACACCAACAGGATTTTGTGGCACTTACAGCGGGCGGAGTGTGCCTCCTGACCATATTACACTTGAACTTAGCCTGTATTGCTGCTTTTTCCTGGTGTGTTACACCAACAGGATTTTGCGGCACTTACAGCGGGCGGAGTGTGCCTCCTGACCATATTACACCTGAACTTAGCCTGTATTGCTGCTTTTTCCTGGTGTGTTACACCAACAGGATTTTGCGGCACTTACAGCGGGCGGAGTGTGCCTCCTGACCATATTACACCTGAACTTAGCCTGTATTGCTGGTTTTCCCATTTCCCTGCAGGCCATTAGAATGTCTGGAAGGCAAACAAGGAGAGGCAGACAGTCAGGAGACAATAAAAGAGGGAAAGCAGGCTCTGTGTCTAGAGACAACAGTGCTGGTCGTGGACGCGGTGCATCGCCATCAGCACGTGGCCATGCGACACGCTTGTCCTTCTTTTCGGCAGCTGAACGTGTTGAGCCGCATCATGCCGAAGACTTGGTAGAGTGGATGACCAAGCCCTCCTCATCCTCCTCATCCTCTCTCACCCAGGCTCAGGGTACTGGCAAAGCAGCTGCCAAAGCGTCCTCTTCCCTGGTATCAATGTCATCATCAGTCACTCCTTCCCTAGACCAACCATGTCCTCCTGAGGAGTCCCCCGAACTGTTTGAGCACAGTGTTGGGTACATGCTCCAGGAGGATGCCCAGCGTTTCGAAGGGTCTGATGATGATACCCAGCTAGAGGAAGGCAGTAGCATGAGAGCAGAGAGAGGGGATGCTCAAGAAGGACACCAATCTGGCAGTCATGTTCCAGCAGCTGCAGCATACTGCCAGATTGGCTCCAGTGATGAGGAGGGAGGGGATGATGAGGTCAATGACTCCACGTGGGTGCCTAATAGGAGAGAGGAGGAGGAGGATGAGGAGGAGGCACATCTCCAACGAGGCAGGATGCCCTCAGGGGGCCAGCGTAAGGGCAGCACACCGACTGAATCACACCGCAGAGCTCCGCCTGTGCAGGGCGCTGCCTCTGCCCGTTATTCAAAAAGTTCTTTGGTGTGGGCCTTTTTTGAGTCGAGTGCATCAGATCGCACAGCTGCTGTTTGCAACATATGTCTCAAGCGTATATCGCGTGGCCAAAACATCACCCGCTTGGGCACCACATGCTTGACCAGACATATGTTGACCTGCCATGCAGCTCGTTGGCAAGCCTACCTTAAAGACCCACACCAAAGAACAAAGCGGACCTCTTCTTGCACTGCATCAGCTGGGATCTCCAACCCCACTATACCTTCAGTCCTCTCTGAAACCTGCTCTGAGAGGAATGAAGGTGTAGAATTAGGTGTGTCACAGCCAAGTACTTGCGGGCACTCTGCTAGCAGTACACCGACGTCCGATTCTAGCAGGCAAATTTCCCTGCCCCAGCTGCTGGACCATCGAAAGAAGTTCACTCCCAGCCATCCACATGCCCAGCGGTTGAATGCTAGCTTGGCTAAATTGCTAGCGCTTCAACTGCTGCCTTTTCAGTTGGTAGACTCGGCCCCCTTCCGTGAGTTTGTGCAATGTGCGGTTCCTCAGTGGCAGGTTCCCAAACGCCACTTTTTCTCACGGAAGGCGATTCCGGCTCTCTACCGGCATGTGGAAGGCAATGTCTTGGCCTCGCTGGACAGGGCCGTCAGCGGTAAGGTGCATATTACCACTGACTCATGGTCCAGCAGGCATGGACAGGGACGTTACCTTTCTTTCACGGCCCATTGGGTCACTCTTTTGGCAGCTGGGAAGGATGCAGTACAAGGTGCAGTAGTGTTGGAGGTTGTTCCACCGCCACGCCTCCAAAATGCTACTACTGGTTGTGACACACCTCTGTCCTCCACCCCCTCCTCTTCTTCTTCCTCCGTGGCCTCTTCCTGTGCCTTGTCCTCAGAACCAGCGGTGCTCCGTAGGCGTTCAAGGGGCTACGCAAGTACGCAGGCAAAAAGATGCCATGCCGTGCTTGCGCTGGTGTGTTTGGGGGACAGGAGCCACACTGGGGCAGAGGTTCTGTCTGCTCTGCAGGGGCAGGCCGAGAGGTGGTTGATGCCACGCCAGCTTAAGCCAGGAATGGTAGTTTGCGACAATGGCACCAACCTCCTCTCCGCTCTCCGACAGGGACAACTGACCCATGTGCCCTGTGTGGCTCACGTCCTTAACCTGGTGGTGCAGCGGTTCTTGGGCAGGTACCCGGGCTTACAGGATGTCCTGAGGCAGGCCAGGAAAGTCTGTGTGCATTTCCACAGATCTTATAATGCCAGTGCTCGCCTGGCTGAGCTGCAAAAGGAGTTGAACCTGCCCAAGAACCGCCTTATATGTGACATGCCCACCAGGTGGAACTCAACGTTGGCCATGCTGCAGCGGCTGCACACGCAGCAGAGGGCCATCAATGAGTACCTGTGCGACTACGGCACCAGGACAGGGTCAGGGGAGCTCGGGTTTTTTCACCACGCCAGTGGGGCATGATCAGGGATGCATGCACTGTCCTGGCACCATTTGAGGAGGCCACGAGGATGGTGAGCAGTGACAGTGCATGCATCAGTGACACTGTACCTCTTGTCCACCTGTTGGAACATACGCTGCGTGGAATAATGGACAGGGCACTTGAGGCAGAACAGAGGCAGGAAGAGAAGGACTTCCTTGCCTCTCAAGGCCCCCTTTACCCAGACAGTGTTCCTTCTGTCCCACCCATCGCACAGGAAGAAGAGGAGGAGGAGGAGGAGGATTGTGTCAG
The DNA here is from genome assembly GCA_029206835.1 of Rana muscosa. Lineage (NCBI taxonomy): Eukaryota > Metazoa > Chordata > Amphibia > Anura > Ranidae > Rana > Rana muscosa. Next base: position 879,048,908 of record CM055117.1, read on the forward strand.
CATGGAGGTGGAGCCTGGCACTCAGCATCATCAGCAGCAGTCTTTTAGAGATGATTTACAGTCCCAAGAAACCAGTGGACTTGTACGTGGCTGGGAGGAGGTGGCTGCGGATCATGTCGTCCTTAGTGACCCAGAGGACTCCGGACCGAATGCCTCAGCTAACCTACGCTGCATGGCCTCCCTGATCCTGCAAAGTCTGCGGAAGGATCCTCGTATTCTTCGGATCAAGGAGAGGGACCATTACTGGCTGGCCACTCTCCTTGATCCACGGTACAAGGGTAAGGTTGCGGACCTTATCTTACCGTCGCAGAGGGAGCAGAGGATGAGACAACTCCGGGAGGCCTTACAGAAAGGTCTGTGCAACGCGTTCCCAGAGACTGGGAGGTTACAAACTCCTGGTCCTGGACAACGAGTTGCTGAGGCTTCGGGCAGTCAAAGAAGGAGCGGTGGGGAAGGTGGCCGTCTGACCGATGCGTTCAGACAATTCTTTAGTCCGCAGCCCCAAGGTATGATCGGTTCCAGCAACCATCGCCAGCGTCTGATATACATGGTGCAGGAATACCTAGGGGCAAGGTCAGACTTGGACACCTTCCCCACCGAAAATCCTCTGGCTTACTGGGTCTTGAGGATGGATCACTGGCCAGAGCTTGCACAGTATGCAATTGAGCTACTGGCCTGTCCTGCATCCAGCGTTCTTTCAGAACGCACATTCAGTGCTGCTGGAGGATTTGTCACGGATCACAGGGTGCGCCTGTCCACCGACTCTGTTGACTGACTTACCTTCATAAAGATGAACCAGTCTTGGATCACCACCAGCTACCAAACACCTGAAGCTGATATAACAGACTCATTTATTTTCAAATGTCACATCCCTTCAAGACTGATGCTGATGCTGAGAGACTGTCCTGTTATGTTGACTGACTATCCTCCTCCTCCTCAATGATCCGATTGATGATGATAGCTTGGAAGAACATTTTTGTTTCTGGGTGCCATCACCAGTGGCTAAGGCCCAATTTTTCAGCCCCTGTTTAACAGGGGCGTGTTATTAAAAAATTTTATGCAATGCTTTGCAGCAGGGCTCATTCCTGCACTCCAACTAGAGAATCTGGGAGTGGTTGCAGTGTCGTGGCACCAGCACCAGTGGCTAAGGCCCAATTTTTCAGCCCCTGTTTAAGAGGGGCGTGTAATTACAATTTTTGATGCAATACTTTGCAACAGGGCTCATTGCTGTGCTCCAAGTACAGTATCTGTGAGGGGTTGCAGTGTTGTGGCACCAGTGCCTAAGGCCCAATTTTTATGCCCCTGTTTAACAGGGGCATGTAATTACAATTCTTGATCTAATAATTCACAGCAGGGCCCATTCCTGCGCCCACCAAGACTAACTGTGAGGCCTTACAGTGTTGTGTCAACACCAATATGTAAGGGGCAAATTTCAGCTGAGTATATACGGCAGGCCCCTACTTTCAAACATCCAACTTACAAACGACTCCTCCTTGCAAACGGAAGGATACAACAGGAAGTGAGAGGAAATCTACCCCTAGGAAGGCAAATTCTCTCCTGTAAGAGTTATAATGGGAAAAAAGTGTCTCCTCTCCACTGATGCTTTATCACCAATTCTTGTTTCAATAAAAACCCCAAATTTTCAAAAAACATTTGTCATTAGGACGGAAAGTGAGGTGAACTGTTCTGAACAGGTGCACACTGCACAGACAGCAAAACAAATGTTACAGGGGTGATAACCCTTCCCTATGTTTTCCAAAAAGCTTAAAAATAGATTTTTTGGCTGGAGCTACACTTAAACAATGTACCTGTTCAAAATTACAAACAGATTCTACATAAGAACAAACCTACAGTCCCTGTCTTGTATGCACCGCCTGTATACGGCTGTTCAGAGTATATAGGGCCTTTTTTATTTTGTGTGCGGGGTTCCCCTTAATATCCATACAAGACCCAAAGGGGCTGGTAATGGGCTGGGGTAGGGGGGGGCTGTGATGGGGTAGCTATGCCATTTTTCTTAAAAATTTTCATCCATATTACCGGGACCAGACATTACATTAAAGCCGCAAGCAGTTTTAAATGGCTTTTTTTCCTTTAGAAATGTAATTTTGTGCAGGGACAGTTCTAAACACGGGAAACATGTGGCACTTCACAGGCATACTTTAGACACCCCCCAGGTACGATATTTAAAGGAATATTTGACTTTTTTTTTTCACTTTATGCATCATTAAAATGACTGCTCCCGAAAAACGGCCGTTTTTAAAACTTTTTTTTGGATTGATACATGTCCCCTGGTGCAGAACCCGGGTTCCCAAACCCTTTTTAGGACAATAACATGCATATTAGTCGTTATAAATAGCACTTTAGATTTCGAACGTTCGCATACATTGTATTTAATAGGGTTCTAAAGTTTGTGCGGGGGTGTTCGGCTCATCACTAATCAGGATGAAGCGATTCCTTTTTGGTGGTAATTGTCTGGGGCGCTCACCTAAGAGCTAGAAGCTACATCAGGATGAAGAAAAGCCTTTTCAGTGGTAATTGTCTGGAGCGCTCATCTGAGATCTTGAAGCTGCATCAGGATGAAACGACTCCTTTTCGGTAAGAATTGTCTGGAGCGCTCACCTGAGAGCTGGAAGCTGAATCAGGTTTAAGTGACCCCTTTTCGGTAAGAATTGTCTGGAGCACTCACCTGAGAGCTAGAAGCTACATCAGGATGAAGCGACCCCTTTTCGGTAAGAATTGTCTGGAGCGCTCACCTTACAGCTAGCAGCTGCATCAGGATGAAGCGACCCCTTTTCGGTAAGAATTGTCTGGAACGCTCATCTGAGAGCTAGAAGCTGCATCAGGATGAAGCGACCCCTTTTTGGTAAGAATTGCCTGGAGCATTCACCTGAGAGCTAGAAGCTGCATCAGGATGAAGCGACCCCTTTCGGTAAGAATTGTCTGGAGCGCTCACCTGAGAGCTAGAAGCTGCATCAGGATGAAGGGACCCCTTTGCGGTAAGAATTGTCTGGAGCGCTCACCTGAGAGCTAGAAGCTGCATCAGGATTAGGGATGAGCTTGGTGTTCGAGTCGAACATACGTTCGACTCGAACATCGGCTGTTCGATCGTTCGACGAAGATCGAACGATTTGGGCCGTTCGCGCCTAATTCGAGTGACGCGAACGGCCCACAATGCACTACGCCATTGCAGTGTCATCCAGGCGCTGTGATTGGCCAAGCATGCACTGTGACCCCGCATGCTTGGCCAATCACAGCGCCGGCAGCGAGGAGAGCAATGATTGGCCACAGGCAGGATGCCTGTGGCCAATTATTGCTGAGGGTGTTTAGTACACGCCCCACACTATAAAAGGCCGCCAGCACGGCGGCCTAGTGTAGTGTGTTCCGGAGCAGGGAAAGAGAAGCATAGGCAGGGACAGTGACATTTATTTTTTCTTGCTTAACCTGGATTCCTTTAGTTTAGGGAAAGAGAAGGATAGGTAGGGAGAGTGTCAGTGTGTTTTACTGTGCGAATCCTTGTTTCTAGGGACAGGGAAGGACAGTGAGGGAAATTCTCCTTGTGCTATAGTGTGCTTTAAAAAAAACATTTTTTCTAGGGACAGAAAACTATAGGTAGGAAGAGTGTCAGTTTCTTTCACTGTGATAATCCTTGTTTCTGGGGACAGGGAAGGACAGTGAGGGAAATTCTCTTTGTGCTATAGTGTGCTTTAAAAAAACATTTTTTCTAGGGACAGAAAACTATAGGTAGGAAGAGTGTCAGTTTCTTTCACTGTGATAATCCTTGTTTCTAGGGACAGGGAAGGACAGTGAGGGAAATTCTCCTTGTGCTATAGTGTGCTTTAAAAAAACATTTTTTCTAGGGACAGAAAACTATAGGTAGGAAGAGTGTCAGTTTCTTTCACTGTGATAATCCTTGTTTCTAGGGACAGGGAAGGACAGTGAGGGAAATTCTCCTTGTGCTATAGTGTGCTTTAAAAAAACATTTTTTCTAGGGACAGAAAACTATAGGTAGGAAGAGTGTCAGTTTTTCACTTTATGCATCATTAAAATGACTGCTCCCGAAAAACGGCCGTTTTTAAAACTTTTTTTTGGATTGATACATGTCCCCTGGTGCAGAACCCGGGTTCCCAAACCCTTTTTAGGACAATAACATGCATATTAGTCGTTATAAATAGCACTTTAGATTTCGAACGTTCGCATACATTGTATTTAATAGGGTTCTAAAGTTTGTGCGGGGGTGTTCGGCTCATCACTAATCAGGATGAAGCGATTCCTTTTTGGTGGTAATTGTCTGGGGCGCTCACCTAAGAGCTAGAAGCTACATCAGGATGAAGAAAAGCCTTTTCAGTGGTAATTGTCTGGAGCGCTCATCTGAGATCTTGAAGCTGCATCAGGATGAAACGACTCCTTTTCGGTAAGAATTGTCTGGAGCGCTCACCTGAGAGCTGGAAGCTGAATCAGGTTTAAGTGACCCCTTTTCGGTAAGAATTGTCTGGAGCACTCACCTGAGAGCTAGAAGCTACATCAGGATGAAGCGACCCCTTTTCGGTAAGAATTGTCTGGAGCGCTCACCTTACAGCTAGCAGCTGCATCAGGATGAAGCGACCCCTTTTCGGTAAGAATTGTCTGGAACGCTCATCTGAGAGCTAGAAGCTGCATCAGGATGAAGCGACCCCTTTTCGGTAAGAATTGCCTGGAGCATTCACCTGAGAGCTAGAAGCTGCATCAGGATGAAGCGACCCCTTTGCGGTAAGAATTGTCTGGAGCGCTCACCTGAGAGCTAGAAGCTGCATCAGGATTAGGGATGAGCTCGGTGTTCGAGTCGAACATACGTTTGACTCGAACATCGGCTGTTCGATCGTTCGACGAAGATCGAACCATTTGGGTCGTTCGCGCCTAATTCGAGTGACGCGAACGGCCCACAATGCACTACGCCATTGCAGTGTCATCCAGGCGCTGTGATTGGCCAAGCATGCACTGTGACCCCGCATGCTTGGCCAATCACAGCGCCGGCAGCGAGGAGAGCAATGATTGGCCACAGGCAGGATGCCTGTGGCCAATTATTGCTGAGGGTGTTTAGTACACGCCCCACACTATAAAAGGCCGCCAGCACGGCGGCCTAGTGTAGTGTGTTCCGGAGCAGGGAAAGAGAAGCATAGGCAGGGACAGTGACATTTATTTTTTCTTGCTTAACCTGGATTCCTTTAGTTTAGGGAAAGAGAAGGATAGGTAGGGAGAGTGTCAGTGTGTTTTACTGTGCGAATCCTTGTTTCTAGGGACAGGGAAGGACAGTGAGGGAAATTCTCCTTGTGCTATAGTGTGCTTTAAAAAAAACATTTTTTCTAGGGACAGAAAACTATAGGTAGGAAGAGTGTCAGTTTCTTTCACTGTGATAATCCTTGTTTCTAGGGACAGGGAAGGACAGTGAGGGAAATTCTCCTTGTGCTATAGTGTGCTTTAAAAAAACATTTTTTCTAGGGACAGAAAACTATAGGTAGGAAGAGTGTCAGTTTCTTTCACTGTGATAATCCTTGTTTCTAGGGACAGGGAAGGACAGTGAGGGAAATTCTCCTTGTGCTATAGTGTGCTTTAAAAAAACATTTTTTCTAGGGACAGAAAACTATAGGTAGGAAGAGTGTCAGTTTCTTTCACTGTGATAATCCTTGTTTCTAGGGACAGGGAAGGACAGTGAGGGAAATTCTCCTTGTGCTATAGTGTGCTTTAAAAAAACATTTTTTCTAGGGACAGAAAACTATAGGTAGGAAGAGTGTCAGTTTCTTTCACTGTGATAATCCTTGTTTCTAGGGACAGGGAAGGACAGTGAGGGAAATTCTCCTTGTGCTATAGTGTGCTTTAAAAAAACATTTTTTCTAGGGACAGAAAACTATAGGTAGGAAGAGTGTCAGTTTCTTTCACTGTGATAATCCTTGTTTCTAGGGACAGGGAAGGACAGTGAGGGAAATTCTCCTTGTGCTATAGTGTGCTTTAAAAAAACATATTTTCTAGGGACAGAAAACTATAGGTAGGAAGAGTGTCAGTTTCTTTCACTGTGATAATCCTTGTTTCTAGGGACAGGGAAGGACAGTGAGGGAAATTCTCCTTGTGCTATAGTGTGCTTTAAAAAAACATTTTTTCTAGGGACAGAAAACTATAGGTAGGAAGAGTGTCAGTTTCTTTCACTGTGATAATCCTTGTTTCTAGGGACAGGGAAGGACAGTGAGGGAAATTCTCCTTGTGCTATAGTGTGCTTTAAAAAAACATTTTTTCTAGGGACAGAAAACTATAGGTAGGAAGAGTGTCAGTTTCTTTCACTGTGATAATCCTTGTTTCTAGGGACAGGGAAGGACAGTGAGGGAAATTCTCCTTGTGCTATAGTGTGCTTTAAAAAAAAAAAATTTCTAGGGACAGAAAACTATAGGTAGGAAGAGTGTCAGTTTCTTTCACTGTGATAATCCTTGTTTCTAGGGACAGGGAAGGACAGTGAGGGAAATTCTCCTTGTGCTATAGTGTGCTTTAAAAAAACATATTTTCTAGGGACAGAAAACTATAGGTAGGAAGAGTGTCAGTTTCTTTCACTGTGATAATCCTTGTTTCTAGGGACAGGGAAGGACAGTGAGGGAAATTCTCCTTGTGCTATAGTGTGCTTTAAAAAAACATTTTTTCTAGGGACAGAAAACTATAGGTAGGAAGAGTGTCAGTTTCTTTCACTGTGATAATCCTTGTTTCTAGGGACAGGGAAGGACAGTGAGGGAAATTCTCCTTGTGCTATAGTGTGCTTTAAAAAAACATTTTTTCTAGGGACAGAAAACTATAGGTAGGAAGAGTGTCAGTTTCTTTCACTGTGATAATCCTTGTTTCTAGGGACAGGGAAGGACAGTGAGGGAAATTCTCCTTGTGCTATAGTGTGCTACAGCATTCCTCATCAACCATCTTTGAAATCCTTGTTTTTTGGACAGTCAGGGAAATTGTCGTTGTGCTATTCTGTGCAAAAGCAATCATCCTCAACCATATTTAGAAATCCTTAAGTAAAGGGACAGAGAAGGACACCTGAAGGTAGCCCTTATTGCTTTTTTCCCATCTCCCTGCAGGCCATCTATTAGAATGTCTGGAAGGCAAACAAGGAGAGGCAGACAGTCAGGAGGCAATAAAAGAGGGCAAGCAGGCTCTGTGTCTGGGGGCAACAGTGCTGGTCGTGGACGCGGTGCATTGTCATCAGCACATGGCCATGGGACACGCTTGTCCTTCTTTTCGGCAGCTGGACATGTTGAGCCACATCATGCCGAAGACTTGGTAGAGTGGATGACCAAGCCCTCCTCCTCCTCCTCATCCTCTCTCACCCAGGCTCAGGGTACTGGCAAAGCAGCTGCCAAAGCGTCCTCTTCCCTGGTATCAATGTCAGACTCATCATCAGTCACTCCTTCCCTAGACCCACCATGTTCTCCTCCTGAGGAGTCCCCCGAACTGTTTGAGCACAGTGTTGGGTACATGCTCCAGGAGGATGCCCAGCGTTTCGAAGGGTCTGATGATGAAACCCAGCTACAGGAAGGCAGTAGCGTGAGAGCAGACAGAGGGGATGCTCAAGAAGGACACCAATCTGGCAGTCATGTTCCAGCAGCTGCAGCATACTGCCAGATTGGCTCCAGTGATGAGGAGGGAGGGGATGATGAGGTCACTGACTCCACGTGGGTGCCTAATAGGAGAGAGGAGGAGGAGGAGGATGAGGAGGAGGCACATCTCCAACGAGGCAGGATGCCCTTTGGTGGCCAGCGTAAGGGCAGTACACCGACGGAATCACACCGCAGAGCTCCGCCTGTGCAGGGCGCTGCCTCTGCCCGTCATTCAAAAAGTTCTTTGGTGTGGGCCTTTTTTGAGGCTAGTGCATCAGATCGCACAGCTGCTGTTTGCAACATATGTCTCAAGCGTATATCACGTGGCCAAAACATCAGCCGCTTGGGTACCACATGCCTGACCAGACATATGTTGACCTGCCATGCAGCTCGTTGGCAAGCCTACCTCAAAGACCCACACCAAAGAACAAAGCGGACCTCTCCTTGCACCGCATCAGCTGGGATCTCCAACCCCACTATAACTTCAGTCCTCTCTGAAACATGCACTGAGAGGAATGAAGGTGTAGAATTAGGTGTGTCACAGCCAAGTACTTGCGGGCACTCTGCTAGCAGTACACCGACGTCCGATTCTAGCAGGCAAATTTCCCTGCCCCAGCTGCTGGACCGTCGAAAGAAGTTCACTCCCAGCCATCCACATGCCCAGCGGTTGAATGCTAGCTTGGCTAAATTGCTAGCGCTTCAACTGCTGCCTTTTCAGTTGGTAGACTCGGCCCCCTTCCGTGAGTTTGTGCAATGTGCGGTTCCTCAGTGGCAGGTTCCCAAACGCCACTTTTTCTCACGGAAGGCTATTCCGGCTCTCTACCGGCATGTGGAAGGCAATGTCTTGGCCTCGCTGGACAGGGCGGTCAGCGGTAAGGTGCATATTACCGCTGACTCATGGTCCAGCAGGCATGGACAGGGACGTTACCTTTCTTTCACGGCCCATTGGGTCACTCTTTTGGCAGCTGGGAAGGATGCAGGACAAGGTGCAGTAGTGTTGGAGGTTGTTCCACCGCCACGCCTCCAAAATGCTACTACTGGTTGTGACACACCTCTCTCCTCCACCCCCTCCTCTTCTTCTTCCTCTATGGCCTCTTCCTGTGGTTTGTCCTATGAACCAGCGGTGCTCCGTAGCCGTTCAAGGGGCTACGCAGGTACACAGGCAAAAAGATGCCATGCCGTGCTTGCGCTGGTGTGTTTGGGGGACAGAAGCCACACTGGGGCAGAGGTCCTGTCTGCTCTGCAGGGCCAGGCCGAGAGGTGGTTGACGCCACGCCAGCTTAAGCCAGGAATGGTGGTTTGCGACAATGGCACCAACCTCCTCTCCGCCCTCCGACAGGGACAACTGACCCATGTGCCCTGTGTGGCTCACGTCCTTAACCTGGTGGTGCAGCGGTTCTTGGGCAGGTACCCGGGCTTACAGGATGTCCTGAGGCAGGCCAGGAAAGTCTGTGTGCATTTCCGCAGATCTTATAATGCCAGTGCTCGCCTGGCTGAGCTGCAAAAGGAGTTGAACCTGCCCAAGAACCGCCTTATATGTGACATGCCCACCAGGTGGAACTCAACGTTGGCCATGCTGCAGCGGCTGCACACGCAGCAGAGGGCCATCAATGAGTACCTGTGCGACTACGGCACCAGGACAGGGTCAGGGGAGCTTGGTTTTTTTTCTCCACGCCAGTGGGGCATGATCAGGGATGCATGCACTGTCCTGGCACCATTTGAGGAGGCCACGAGGATGGTGAGCAGTGACAGTGCATGCATCAGTGACACTGTACCTCTTGTCCACCTGTTGGAGCACACGCTGCGTGGAATAATGGACAGGGCACTTGAGGCAGAACAGAGGCAGGAAGAGGAGGACTTCCTTGCCTCTCAAGGCCCCCTTTACCCAGACAGTGTTCCTTCTGTCCCACCCATCGCACAGGAAGAGGAGGAGGAGGAGGAGGAGGATTGTGTCAGCATGGAGGTGGAGGCTGGCACTCAGCATCATCAGCAGCAGTCTTTTGGGGATGATTTACAGTCCCAAGAAACCAGTGGACTTGTACGTGGCTGGGAGGAGGTGGCTGCGGATCATGTCGTCCTTAGTGACCCAGAGGACTCCGGAGCGAATGCCTCAGCAAACCTACGCTGCATGGCCTCCCTGATCCTGCAAAGTCTGCGGAAGGATCCTCGTATTCTTCGGATCAAGGAGAGGGACCATTACTGGCTGGCCACTCTCCTTGATCCACGGTACAAGGGTAAGGTTGCGGACCTTATGTTACCGTCGCAGAGGGAGCAGAGGATGAGACAACTCCGGGAGGCCTTGCAGAAAGGTCTGTGCAACGCGTTCCCAGAGACTGGGAGGTTACAAACTCCTGGTCCTGGACAACGAGTTGCTGAGGCTTCGGCCAGTCAAAGAAGGAGCGGTGGGGAAGGTGGCCGTCTGACCGATGCGTTCAGACAATTCTTTAGTCCGCAGCCCCAAAGTATGATCGGTTCCAGCAACCATCACCAGCGTCTGATAAACATGGTGCAGGAATATCTAGGGGCAAGGTCAGACTTGGACACCTTCCCCACCGAAAATCCTCTGGCTTACTGGGTCTTGAGGATGGATCACTGGCCAGAGCTTGCACAGTATGCAATTGAGCTACTGGCCTGTCCTGCATCCAGCGTTCTTTCGGAACGCACATTCAGTGCTGCTGGAGGATTTGTCACGGATCACAGGGTGCGCCTGTCCACCGACTCGGTTGATCGACTGACTTTCATCAAGATGAACCAGTCTTGGATCACCACCAGCTACCACACACCTGATACTGATATAACAGACTAATTGATTTTAACATGTCACATCCCTTCAAGACTGATGCTGATGCTGAGTGCCTGTGCTGTTATGTTGACTGGCTATCCTCCTCCTCCGAGTCCTCAATGATACGATTGATGATGATAGCTTGGAAGATCATTTTTGTTTATGGGTGCCGCCACCAGTGGCTAAGGCCCAATTTTTCAGCCCCTGTTTTACAGGGGCGTGTAATTACAATTTTTTTAGCAATAATTTGCCATAGGGCTCATTGCTGTGCTCCAAGTACAGTATCTGTGAGGGGTTGTAGTGTTGTGCCACCAGTGCCTAAGGCCCAATTTTTCAGCCCCTGTTCAACAGGGGCATGTAATTACAATTCTTGATCTAATAATTCACAGCAGGGCCCATTGCTGCACCCACCAAGAGTAACTCTGAGGGCTTACAGTGTTGTGGCAACGCCACCACCACCACCACAACGAAAGGCCCAATTTTTCAGCCCCTGTTCAAAAGGGGCATGTAATTACAATTCTTGATCTAATAATTCACAGCAGGGCCCATTCCTGCACCCACCAAGAGTAACTCTGAGGGCTTACAGTGTTGTGGCAACGCCACCACCACCACCACCACGAAAGGCCCAATTTTTCAGCCCCTGTTCAAAAGGGGCATGTAATTACAATTCTTGATCTAATAATTCACAGCAGGGCCCATTCCTGCACCCACCAAGAGTAACTCTGAGGGCTTACAGTGTTGTGGCAACACCACCACCACCACCACGAAAGGCCCAATTTTTCAGCCCCTGTTCAACAGGGGCATGCAATTACAATTCTTGATCTAATAATTCACAGCAGGGCCCATTGCTGCACCCACCAAGAGTAACTGTCAGGGCTTACAGTGTTGTGGCAACGCCACCACCACCACCACCACGAAAGGCCCAATTTTTCAGCCCCTGTTCAAAAGGGGCATGTAATTACAATTCTTGATCTAATAATTCACAGCAGGGCCCATTCCTGCACCCACCAAGAGTAACTCTGAGGGCTTACAGTGTTGTGGCAACGCCACCACCACCACCACCACGAAAGGCCCAATTTTTCAGCCCCTGTTCAAAAGGGGCATGTAATTACAATTCTTGATCTAATAATTCACAGCAGGGCCCATTCCTGCACCCACCAAGAGTAACTCTGAGGGCTTACAGTGTTGTGGCAACGCCACCACCACCACCACCACGAAAGGCCCAATTTTTCAGCCCCTGTTCAAAAGGGGCATGTAATTACAATTCTTGATCTAATAATTCACAGCAGGGCCCATTCCTGCACCCACCAAGAGTAACTCTGAGGGCTTACAGTGTTGTGGCAACACCACCACAACCACCACCACCACGAAAGGCCCAATTTTTCAGCCCCTGTTCAACAGGGGCATGCAATTACAATTCTTGATCTAATAATTCACAGCAGGGCCCATTGCTGCACCCATCAAGAGTAACTGTCAGGGCTTACAGTGTTGTGGCACCAGCACCACCATCAAAGGCCCAATTTTTACTACCACTGTTCAACAATTATATGTAATTAAAATTCCTGATATAATAGTTGACAGCAGGGCGTTCCAGCACCAACCAAGAGTAACTGTGAGTGCTTACAGTGTTGTGCCAACACCAACAACTAAGGGGCCTATTTCTGCAGAGTATATACGGCAGGTCCCTACTTTCAAACATCCAACTTACAAACGACTCCTACTTGCAAACGCAAGAAGACAACAGGAAGTGAGAGGAAATCTACCCCTTGGAAGGAAAATTCTCTCCTGTAAGAATTGATATGGGAGAAAGGTGTCTCCTCTGTACTGATGCTTTATCAGCAATCCTTGTTTCAAGAAAAACACCACATTTCAAAAACAGTTGTCATTGGGACGGAAAGTGAGGTGAAATGTTCTGAACAGGGGCACAGACAGCAAAACAAATGTTACAGGGGTGATAACCCTTACCTATGTTTTCCAAAAAGTTTAAAAATAGATTTTTGGGCTGGAGCTACACTTAAACAATGTACCTGTTCAAAATTACAAACAGATTCTACATAAGAACAAACCTACAGTCCCTGTCTTGTATGCACCGCCTGAATACGGCTGTTCAGAGTATATAGGGCCTTTTTTATTTTATGTGCGGGGTTCCCCTTAATATCCATACAAGACCCAAAGGGGCTGGTAATGGGCTGGGGTAGGGGGGGGGGTGATGGGGTAGCTATGCCATTTTTCTTAAAGATTTTCATCCATATTACCGGGACCAGACATTACATTAAAGCCGCAAGCAGTTTTAAATGGCTTTTTTTTCCTTTAGAAGTGTCATTTTGTGCAGGGACAGTTCTAAACACGGGAAACACGTGGCACTTCACAGGCATACTTTAGACACCCCCCAGGTACGATATTTAAAGGAATATTAGACTTTTTTTTTCACTTTATGCATCATTAAAATGACTGCTCCCGAAAAACGACCGTTTTTAAAACTTCTTTTTGCATTGATACATGTCCCCTGGTGCACAACCCGGGTTCCCAAACCCTTTTTAGGACAATAACATGCATAATAGTTGTTATAATTAGCACTTTAGAATTCGAACGTTCGCATCCATTGTATTTAATAGGGTTCTAATGTTCGTACGAACTTTCGGTCCGTTCGCGGGTTCTGGTGCCAACCGAACCCGGGGGTGTTCGGCTCATCACTAATCAGGATGAAGCGACCCCTTTTCGGTAAGAATTGTCTGGAGTGCTCACCTGAGAGCTAGAAGCTGCATCAGGATGAAGCGACCCTTTTTCGGAAATAATTGTCTGGAGCGCTCATCTGAGAGGTTGAACCTACATCAGGATGAAGCAACCCCTTTTCGGTAAGAAATGTCTGGAGCTCTCACTTTAGAGCTAGAAGCTGCATCATGATGTAGCAAACCCTTTTTGGTAATAATTATCTGGAGCGCTCACCTGAGAGGTAGAAGCTACATCAGGATGAAGCGTCTCCTGTTCGGAAATAATTGTCTGGAGCGCTCACCTGAGAGCTAGAAGCTACATCAGGATGAAGCGCCCTCTTTTCGGTAAGAATTGTCTGGGGCGCTCACCTGAGAGCTAGAAGCTGCATCAGGATGAAGTGACCCCTTTTCGGTAAGAATTGTCTGAAACACTCACCTGAGAGCTAGAAGCTGCATCACCTGAGAGCTAGAAACTACATCAGAATGAAGCGATTCCTTTTTGGTGGTAATTGTCTGGGGTGCTCATCTGAGAGCTAGAAGCTGCATCAGGATGAAGCGACCCCTTTTTCGGTAAGAATTGTATGGAGCGCTCACCTGAGAGCTAGAAGCTGCATCAGGATGAAGCGACCCCTTTTCGGTAATAATTGTCTGGAGCGCTCACCTGAGAGCTAGCTAGAAGCTGCATCAGGATGAAGCGACCCCTTTTTGGTAAGAATTGTCTGGAGCGCTCACCTTAGAGCTAGAAGCTGCATCACCGGAGAGCTAGAAGCTACATCAGGATGAAGTGATTCCTTTTTGGTGGTAATTGTCTGGGGCACTCACCTGAGAGCTAGAAGCTCCATCAGGATGAAGCGACCCCTTTTCGGTAAGAATTACCTGGAGCGCTCACCTGAGAGCTAGAAGCTTCATCACCTGAGAGCTAGAAGCTACATCAGGATGAAGTGATTCCTTTTTGGTGGTAATTGTCTGGGGTGCTCACCTGAGAGCTAGAAGCTCCATCAGGATGAAGCGACCCCTTTTCGTTAAGAATTGCCTGGAGCGCTCACCTGAGAGCTAGAAACTGCATCAGGATGAAGCGACCCCTTTTCGGTAACAATTGTCTGGAGCGCTTACCTGAGAGCTAGAAGTTGCATCAGGATGAAGCGACCCCTTTTCAGTAAGAATTGTCTGGAGCGCTCACCTGAGAGCTAGAAGCTACATCAGGATGAAGCGACCCCTTTTCGGTAAGAGTTGTCTGGAGCGCTCACCTGAGAGCTAGAAGATGCATCAGGATGAAGCGACACCTTTTCGGGAAGAATTGTCTGGAGAGCTCACCTGAGAGCTAGAAGCTGCATCAGGATGAAGCGACTACTTTTCGGTAAGAATTGTCTGGAGCGCTCATCTGAGAGCTAGACGCTACATCAGGATGAAGCGACACCTTTTCGGTAAGAGTTGTCTGGAACGCTCACCAGAGAGGTTGAAGCTGCATCAGGATGAAGCGACCCCTTTTCGGTAAGAATTGCCTGGAGCGCTCACCTGAGAGCTAGAAGCTCCATCAGGATGAAGTGACCCCTTTTCGGTAAGAATTGTCTGGAACACTCAACTGAGAGCTAGAAGCTACATCAGGATGAAGCCACCCCTTTTCGGTAAGAATTGCCTGGAGCGCTCACCTGAGAGCTAGAAGCTTCATCAGGATGAAGCGACCCCTTTTCAGTAAGAAATGTCTGGAGCGCTCACCTGAGAGCTAGAAGCTACATCAGGATGAAGCGACCCCTTTTCGGTAAGAATTGTCTGGAGTGCTCACCTGAGAGCTAGAAGCTGCATCAGAATGAAGCGACACCTTTTCGGTAAGAATTGTCTGGAGCGCACACCTGAGAGCTAGAAGCTACATCAGGATGAAGCGACTCCTTTTCGGTAAGAATTGTCTGGAGCGCTCATCTGAGAGCTAGAAGCTGCATCAGGATGAAGCGACTCCTTTTCGTTAAGAATTGTCTGGAGCTCTCACTTGAGAGCTAGCTAGAAGCTGCATCAGGATAAAGTGAACCCTTTTCAGTAAGAATTGTCTGGAGCGCTCATCTGAGAGCTAGAAGCTGCATCAGGATGAAGCGACCCCTTTTCGGTAAGAAATGTCTGGAGCGCTCACCTGAGAGCTAGAAGCTACATCAGGATGAAGCGACCCCTTTTCGGTAAGAATTGTCTGGAAGCGCTCACCTGAGAGCTAGAAGCTACATCAGGATGAAGCGACCCCTTTTCGGTAAGAGTTGTCTGGAGCGCTCACCTGAGAGCTAGAAGCTGCATCAGGATGAAGTGACACCTTTTCGGGAAAAAGTGTCTAGAGCGCTCACCTGAGAGCTAGAAGCTACATCAGGATAAAGCGACTCCTTTTCGGTAAGAATTGTCTGGAGCGTTCACCTGAGAGCTAGAAGCTGCATCAGGATGAATTGACCCCTTTTTGGTAAGAATTGTCTGGAGCGCTCACCTGAAAGTTAGAAGCTGCATCAGGATGAAGCAAACTCTTTTCGGTAAGAATTGTCTGGAGCGCTCACCTGAGAGCTAGAAGCTACATCAGGATGAAGCGACCCCTTTTTGGTAAGAATTGTCTGGAGCGCTCACCTGAGAGCTAGAAGCTACATCAGGATGAAGCGACCCCTTTTCGGTAAGAGTTGTCTGGAGCGCTTACCTGAGAGCTAGAAGCTGTATCAGGATGAAGCGACACCTTTTCGGTAAGAGTTGTCTGGAGCGCTCACCTGAGAGCTAGAAGCTGCATCAGGATGAAGCGACCCCTTTTCGGTAAGAATTGTCTGGAGCGCTCATCTGAGAGCGTGAATCTACATCAGAATGAAGCAACACTTTTTCGGTAAGAATTGTCTGGAGCGCTCACCTGAGAGATAGAAGCTACATCAGGATGAAGCGACCCCTTTTCTGTAAGAATTGTCTGGAGCACTCACCTGAGAGCTAGAAGCTGCATCAGGATGGAGCGACTCCTTTCGGGATATTGTTTAGTGTAAAAATAAATCTGGCCTCCTCCACACCTACAGCCGGCCAATGCCTCTCCTTCTTTCAGTGGTAAGAATTTTTCGGTAAGAATTGTCTGGAGCGCTCACCTGAGAGCTAGAAGCTTCATCACCTCAGAGCTAGAAGCTTCATCACCTGAGAGCTAGAAGCTGCATCAGGATGAAGCGAACCCTTTTCGGTAAGAATCGTCTGGAGCGCTCACCTGAGAGCTAGAAGCTACATCAGGATGAAGCGACCCCTTTTCGGTAAAAATTGTCTGGAGCGCTCACCTGAGAGCTAGAAGCTACATCAGGATGAAGCGACCCCTTTTCGGTAAGAAATGTCTGGAGCGCTCACCTGAGAGCTAGAAGCTACATCAGGATGAAGCGACACCTTTTCGGTAAGAATTGTCTGGAGCGCTCACCTGAGAGCTAGAAGCTGCATTACCTGAGAGCTAGAAGCTACATCAGGATGAAGTGATTCCTTTTTAGTGGTAATTGTCTGGGGCGCTCACCTGAGAGCTAGAAGCTCCATCAGGATGAAGGGACCCCTTTTCGGTAAGAATTGCCTGGAGCGCTCACCTGAGAGCTAGAAGCTTCATCACCTGAGAGCTAGAAGCTACATCAGGATGAAGTGATTCCTTTTTGGTGGTAATTGTCTGGAGCCCTCATCTGAGATCTAGCAGCTGCATCAGGATGAAGCGACACCTTTTCGGTAAGAATTGTCTAGAGCGCTCACCTGAGAGCTAGCTAGAAGCTGCATCAGGATGAAGCGAACCCTTTTCTGTAAGAATTGTCTGGAGCGCTCACCTGAGAGCTAGAAGCTGCATCAGGATGAAGCGACCCCTTTTCGGTAAGAATTGTCTGGAGCTATCAACTGAGAGCTAGAAGCTACATCAGGATGAAGCGACCCATTTTCAATTAGAATTGTCTGGAGCACTCATCTGAGAGCTAGAAGCTGCATCAAGATGCAGCAACCCCTTTTCGGTAAGAATTGTCTGGAGCGCTTACCTGAGAGCTAGAAGCTGCATCAGGATAAAGCGACACCTTTTCGGTAAGAATTGTCTGGAGCGCTCACCTGAGAGCTAGCTAGAAGCTGCATCAGGATGAAGCGAACACTTTTCGGTAAGAATTGTCTGGAGCGCTCAACTGAGAGCTAGAAGCTACATCAGGATGAAGCCACCCCTTTTCGGTAAGAATTGCCTGGAGCGCTCACCTGAGAGCTAGAAGCTTCATCAGGATGAAGCGACCCCTTTTCAGTAAGAAATGTCTGGAGCGCTCACCTGAGAGCTAGAAGCTACATCAGGATGAAGCAACCCCTTTTCGGTAAGAATTGTCTGGAGCGCTCACCTGAGAGCTAGAAGCTGCATCACCTGAGAGCTAGAAGCTACATCAGGATGAAGTGATTCCTTTTTGGTGGGAATTGTCTGGGGCGCTCACCTGAAAGCTAGAAGCTCCATCAAGATGAAGCGACTCCTTTTCGGTAAGAATTGTCTGGAGCGCTCATCTGACAGCTAGAAGCTACATCAGGATGAAAGGACACCTTTTCGGTAAGAATTGTCTGGAGCGTTCACCTGAGAGCTAGAAGCTGCATCAGGATGAAGCGACCCCTTTTCAGTAAGAATTGTCTGGAGCGCTCATCTGAGAGCGTGAAGCTACATCAAATTGAAGCAACACTTTTTTGGTAAGAATTGTCTGGAGCGCTCACCTGAGAGCTAGAAGCTACATCAGGATGAAGCAACCCCTTTTCTGTAAGAATTGTCTGGAGTGCTCACCTGAGAGCTAGAAGCTGCATCAGGATGAAGCGACTCCTTTTCGGTAAGAATTGTCTGGAGCGCTCATCTGACAGCTATAAGCTACATCAGGTTGAAATGACCCCTTTTTGGTAGGAATTGTCTGGAGCGTTCACCTGAGAGCTAGAAGCTGCATCAGGATGAATTGACCCCTTTTTGGTAAGAATTGTCTGGAGCGCTCACCTGAGAGTTAGAAGCTGCATCAGGATGAAGCGAACTCTTTTCTGTAAGAATTGTCTGGAGCGCTCACCTGAGAGCTAGAACCTACATCAGGATCAGGGATGAGCCGAACACCCCCCTGTTCGGTTCGCACCAGAACCTGCGAACAGACAAAATGTTCGTGTAAACTTTAGAACCCTATTAAATACAATGGACTCGAACGTTCGAAATCTAAAGTGTTAATTATAAAGGCTAATATGCAAGTAATTGTCCTAAAAAGTGTTTGGGGACCTGGGTCCTGCCCCAGGGGACATGTATCAATGCAAAAAGAAGTTTTAAAAACGGCCGTTTTTTCGGGAGCAGTGATTTTAATAATGCTTAAAATGAAAAAATAAAAGTGAAATTTTCCTTTAAATTTCGTACCTGGGGGGTGTGTATGATATGCATGTAAAGTGGCGCATGTTTCCCGTGCTTAGAACTGTCCCTTTGAAAGAAAAAAATGCATTTAAAACTGACTCGCGGCTATTAGTGAATTGTCGGCTCCCGGCAATACATACAAAAGTCATTGATAAAAAAAAAAAAAGCGTGGGGGTTCCCCAGAATTCAATTACCAGGCCCTTCAGGTCTGGAATGGATATTAAGGGGAACCCCGCCGCAAATTTAAAAAAAAATTGACGTGGGGTTCCCCCAAATATCCATTCCAGGCCCTTCAGATCTGGCATGGATTTTAAGGGGAACTCCACCCCAAATTTAAAAAAAAAATGGCGTGGAGTCCCCCTAAAAATCCATACCAGACCCCTTATCCGAGCACGCAACCTGGCCGGCCGCAGGGGAAAAGGGGGGGACGAGAGAGCGGCCCCCCTCCCTCCTGAACCGTACCAAGCCACATGCCCTCAACATGGGGAGGATGTCCATGTTGATGGGGACAAGGGCCTCATCCCCACAACCCTTGCCCGGTGGTTGTGGGGGTCTGCGGGCGGGGGGCTTATCGGAATCTGGAAGGCCCCTTTAACAAAGGGGACCCCCAGATCCCGGCCCCCCCTATGTGAATTGGTAAGGGGTACATTGTACCCCTACCATTTCACGAAGAAAACGTAAAAAAATGTTTAAAAAAACACACAAACACCTTGAAAAAGTCCTTTATTTAAAAAAAAAAAAAAACATTCCAGCGGTGAAATCCAGTGTCCCGCGGCGATCCCGATGTCCAGCGCTGTCCTTCATTGGTTGTGCCTGAGCGGACCTGATGGGGAACTCCCTCTCAGTATTTTAAATGTATAGACCCGCCCCTTCTAAAGTTCCCCATCAGGGGACCAGATGCGGAACATGAGAAGGGGCGGGTCTATACATGTATTACCAAAGTGAGAGCAGTTCCCCATCAGGTCCGCCCCCTCGGTATGTCGGACCCGCCTACGTCATTGGCTTGAGCTGGGAACTTCCTTCACTGTGTAATTTAAATTTACATAGTGAAGGAAGTTCCCCGCTCAAGCCAATGACGTAGGCGGGTCCGACATACCGAGGGGGCGGACCTGATGGGGAACTGCTCTCACTTTGGTAATACATGTATAGACCCGCCCCTTCTCATGTTCCGCATCTGGTCCGCTCTCTCGTCCCCCCCTTTTCCCCTGCGGCCGGCCAGGTTGCGTGCTCGGATAAGGGGTCTGGTATGGATTTTTAGGGGGACTCCACGCCATTTTTTTTTAAATTTGGGGTGGAGTTCCCCTTAAAATCCATGCCAGATCTGAAGGGCCTGGAATGGATATTTGGGGGAACCCCACGTCAATTTTTTTTAAAATTTGCGGCGGGGTTCCCCTTAATATCCATTCCAGACCTGAAGGGCCTGGTAATTGAATTGTGGGGAACCCCCACGCTTTTTTTTTTTTTTTTTTATCAATGACTTTTGTATGTATTGCCGGGAGCCGACAATTCATTAATAGCCGCGAGTCAGTTTTAAATGCATTTTTTTCTTTCAAAAATGACATTTTTTGCAGGGACAGTTCTAAGCACGGGAAACATGCGCCACTTTACATGCATATCATACACACCCCCCAGGTATGAAATTTAAAGGAATATTTCACTTTTATTTTTTCATTTTAAGCATTATTAAAATCACTGCTCCTGAAAAAACGGCCGTTTTTAAAACTTCTTTTTGCATTGATACATGTCCCCTGGGGCAGGACCCCGGTCCCCAAACACTTTTTAGGACAATAACTTGCATATAAGCCTTTATAATTAGCACTTTAGATTTCTCCCATAGATTTTTCGAATTTGCCGCGAACACCCCAATTTGTTCGCTGTTCGGCGAACAGGCAATGTTCGAGTCGAACATGAGTTCGACTCGAACTCGAAGCTCATCCCTATTCAGGATGAAGCGACCCCTTTTTGGTAAGAATTGTCTGGAGCGCTCATCTGAGCGTGTGAAGCTACGTCAGAATTAGTGATGAGCCGAACACCCCCGGGTTCGGTTGGCACCAGAACCCGCGAACAGACCGAACGTTCGTACGAACAATAGAACCCTATTAAATACAATGGATGCGAACGTTCGAATTCTAAAGTGCTAATTATAACAACTATTATGCATGTTATTGTCCTAAAAAGGGTTTGGGAACCTGGGTTCTGCACCAGGGGACATGTATCAATGCAAAAAGAAGTTTTAAAAACGGTCGTTTTTCGGGAGCAGTCATTTTAATGATGCATAAAGTGAAAAAAAAAAGTCAAATATTCCTTTAAATATCGTACCTGGGGGGTGTCTAAAGTATGCCTGTGAAGTGCCACGTGTTTCCCGTGTTTAGAACTGTCCCTGCACAAAATGACACTTCTAAAGGAAAAAAAAGCCATTTAAAACTGCTTGCGGCTTTAATGTAATGTCTGGTCCCGGTAATATGGATGAAATTCTTTAAGAAAAATGGCATAGCTACCCCATGACCCCCCCCCCCCCCCCTACCCCAGCCCATTACCAGCCCCTTTGGGTCTTGTATGGATATTAAGGGGAACCCCGCACATAAAATAAAAAAGGCCCTATATACTCTGAACAGCCGTATACAGGCGGTGCATACAAGACAGGGACTGTAGGTTTGTTCTTATGTAGAATCTGTTTGTAATTTTGAACAGGTACATTGTTGAAGTGTAGCTCCAGCCCAAAAATCTATTTTTAAACTTTTTGGAAAACATAGGTAAGGGTTATCACCTCTGTAACATTTGTTTTGCTGTCTGTGCCCCTGTTCAGAACATTTCACCTCACTTCCCGTCCCAATGACAACTGTTTTTGAAATGTGGTGTTTTTCTTGAAACAAGGATTGCTGATAAAGCATCAGTACAGAGGAGACACCTTTCTCCCATATTTATTCTTACAGGAGAGAATTTTCCTTCCCAGTGGTAGATTTCCTCTCACTTCCTGTTGTCTTCTTGCGTTTGCAAGTAGGAGTCGTTTGTAAGTTGGATGTTTGAAAGTAGGGACCTGCCGTATATACTCTGCAGAAATAGGCCCCTTAGTTGTTGGTGTTGGCACAACACTGTAAGCACTCACAGTTACTCTTGGTTGGTGCTGGAACGCCCTGCTGTCAACTATTATATCAGGAATTTTAATTACATATAATTGTTGAACAGTGGTAGTAAAAATTGGGCCTTTGATGGTGGTGCTGGTGCCACAACACTGTAAGCCCTGACAGTTACTCTTGGTGGGTGCAGCAATGGGCCCTGCTGTGAATTATTAGATCAAGAATTGTAATTGCATGCCCCTGTTGAACAGGGGCTGAAAAATTGGGCCTTTCGTGGTGGTGGTGGTGGTGGTGGTGTTGCCACAACACTGTAAGCCCTCAGAGTTACTCTTGGTGGGTGCAGGAATGGGCCCTGCTGTGAATTATTAGATCAAGAATTGTAATTACATGCCCCTTTTGAACAGGGGCTGAAAAATTGGGCCTTTCGTGGTGGTGGTGGTGGTGGCGTTGCCACAACACTGTAAGCCCTCAGAGTTACTCTTGGTGGGTGCAGGAATGGGCCCTGCTGTGAATTATTAGATCAAGAATTGTAATTACATGCCCCTGTTGAACAGGGGCTGAAAAATTGGGCCTTTCGTGGTGGTGGTGGTGGTGGTGGTGTTGCTACAACACTGTAAGCCCTCAGAGTTACTCTTGGTGGGTGCAGGAATGGGCCCTGCTGTGAATTATTAGATCAAGAATTGTAATTACATGCCCCTTTTGAACAGGGGCTGAAAAATTGGGCCTTTCGTGGTGGTGGTGGTGGTGGCGTTGCCACAACACTGTAAGCACCCAGAGTTACTCTTGGTGGGTGCAGCAATGGGCCCTGCTGTGAATTATTAGATCAAGAATTGTAATTGCATGCCCCTGTTGAACAGGGGCTGAAAAATTGGGCCTTATGCACTGGTGGCACAACACTACAACCCCTCACAGATACTGTACTTGGAGCACAGCAATGAGCCCTGTTGCAAAGTATTGCTTCAAAAATTGTAATGACACGCCCCTGTTAAACAGGGGCTGAAAAATTGGGCCTTAGGCACTGGTGCCACAACACTCCAACCCCTCACAGATACTGTACTTGGAGCACAGCAATGAGCCCTATGGCAAATTATTGCTAAAAAAATTGTAATTACACGCCCCTGTAAAACAGGGGCTGAAAAATTGGGCCTTAGCCACTGGTGGCGGCACCCATAAACAAAAATGATCTTCCAAGCTATCATCATCAATCGTATCATTGAGGACTCGGAGGAGGAGGATAGCCAGTCAACATAACAGCACAGGCACTCAGCATCAGCATCAGTCTTGAAGGGATGTGACATGTTAAAATCAATTAGTCTGTTATATCAGCATCAGGTGTGTGGTAGCTGGTGGTGATCCAAGACTGGTTCATCTTGATGAAAGTCAGTCGATCAACCGAGTCGGTGGACAGGCGCACCCTGTGATCCGTGACAAATCCTCCAGCAGCACTGAATGTGCGTTCCGAAAGAACGCTGGATGCAGGACAGGCCAGTAGCTCAATTGCATACTGTGCAAGCTCTGGCCAGTGATCCATCCTCAAGACCCAGTAAGCCAGAGGATTTTCAGTGGGGAAGGTGTCCAAGTCTGACCTTGCCCCTAGATATTCCTGCACCATGTTTATCAGACGCTGGCGATGGTTGCTGGAACCGATCATACTTTGGGGCTGCGGACTAAAGAATTGTCTGAACGCATCGGTCAGACGGCTACCTTCCCCACCGCTCCTTCTTTGACTGGCCGAAGCCTCAGCAACTCGTTGTCCAGGACCAGGAGTTTGTAACCTCCCAGTCTCTGGGAACGCGTTGCACAGACCTTTCTGCAAGGCCTCCCGGAGTTGTCTCATCCTCTGCTCCCTCTGCGACGGCACGATAAGGTCCGCAACCTTACCCTTGTACCGTGGATCAAGGAGAGTGGCCAGCCAGTAATGGTCCCTCTCCTTGATCCGAAGAATACGAGGATCCTTCCGCAGACTTTGCAGGATCAGGGAGGCCATGCAGCGTAGGTTTGCTGAGGCATTCGCTCCGGAGTCCTCTGGGTCACTAAGGACGACATGATCCGCAGCCACCTCCTCCCAGCCACGTACAAGTCCACTGGTTTCTTGGGACTGTAAATCATCCCTAAAAGACTGCTGCTGATGATGCTGAGTGCCAGCCTCCACCTCCATGCTGACACAATCCTCCTCCTCCTCCTCCTCCTCTTCCTGTGCGACGGGTGGGACAGAAGGAACACTGTCTGGGTAAAGGGGGCCTTGAGAGGCAAGGAAGTCCTCCTCTTCCTGCCTCTGTTCTGCCTCAAGTGCCCTGTCCATTATTCCATGCAGCGTGTGCTCCAACAGGTGGACAAGAGGTACAGTGTCACTGATGCATGCACTGTCACTGCTCACCATCCTCGTGGCCTCCTCAAATGGTGCCAGGACAGTGCATGCATCCCTGATCATGCCCCACTGGCGTGGAGAAAAAAAACCAAGCTCCCCTGACCCTGTCCTGGTGCCGTAGTCGCACAGGTACTCATTGATGGCCCTCTGCTGCGTGTGCAGCCGCTGCAGCATGGCCAACGTTGAGTTCCACCTGGTGGGCATGTCACATATAAGGCGGTTCTTGGGCAGGTTCAACTCCTTTTGCAGCAAAGCCAGGCGAGCACTGGCATTATAAGATCTGCGGAAATGCACACAGACTTTCCTGGCCTGCCTCAGGACATCCTGTAAGCCCGGGTACCTGCCCAAGAACCGCTGCACCACCAGGTTAAGGACGTGAGCCACACAGGGCACATGGGTCAGTTGTCCCTGTCGGAGGGCGGAGAGGAGGTTGGTGCCATTGTCGCAAACCACCATTCCTGGCTTAAGCTGGCGTGGCGTCAACCACCTCTCGGCCTGGCCCTGCAGAGCAGACAGGACCTCTGCCCCAGTGTGGCTTCTGTCCCCCAAACACACCAGCGCAAGCACGGCATGGCATCTTTTTGCCTGCGTACTTGCGTAGCCCCGTGAACGGCTACGGAGCACCGCTGGTTCATAGGACAAACCACAGGAAGAGGCCATGGAGGAAGAAGAAGAGGAGGGGGTGGAGGAGAGAGGTGTGTCACAACCAGTAGTAGCATTTTGGAGGCGTGGCGGTGGAACAACCTCCAACACTACTGCACCTTGTCCTGCATCCTTCCCAGCTGCCAAAAGAGTGACCCAATGGGCCGTGAAAGAAAGGTAACGTCCCTGTCCATGCCTGCTGGACCATGAGTCAGCGGTAATATGCACCTTACCGCTGACCGCCCTGTCCAGCGAGGCCAAGACATTGCCTTCCACATGCCGGTAGAGAGCCGGAATAGCCTTCCGTGAGAAAAAGTGGCGTTTGGGAACCTGCCACTGAGGAACCGCACATTGCACAAACTCACGGAAGGGGGCCGAGTCTACCAACTGAAAAGGCAGCAGTTGAAGCGCTAGCAATTTAGCCAAGCTAGCATTCAACCGCTGGGCATGTGGATGGCTGGGAGTGAACTTCTTTCGACGGTCCAGCAGCTGGGGCAGGGAAATTTGCCTGCTAGAATCGGACGTCGGTGTACTGCTAGCAGAGTGGCCGCAAGTACTTGGCTGTGACACACCTAATTCTACACCTTCATTCCTCTCAGTGCATGTTTCAGAGAGGACTGAAGTTATAGTGGGGTTGGAGATCCCAGCTGATGCGGTGCAAGGAGAGGTCCGCTTTGTTCTTTGGTGTGGGTCTTTGAGGTAGGCTTGCCAACGAGCTGCATGGCAGGTCAACATATGTCTGGTCAGGCATGTGGTACCCAAGCGGCTGATGTTTTGGCCACGCGATATATGCTTGAGACATATGTTGCAAACAGCAGCTGTGCGATCTGATGCACTAGCCTCAAAAAAGGCCCACACCAAGGAACTTTTTGAATGACGGGCAGAGGCAGCGCCCTGCACAGGCGGAGCTCTGCGGTGTGATTCCGTCGGTGTACTGCCCTTACGCTGGCCACCAAAGGGCATCCTGCCTCGTTGGAGATGTGCCTCCTCCTCATCCTCCTCCTCCTCCTCTCTACTATTAGGCACCCACGTGGAGTCAGTGACCTCATCATCCCCTCCCTCCTCATCACTGGAGCCAATCTGGCAGTATGCTGCAGCTGCTGGAACATGACTGCCAGATTGGTGTCCTTCTTGAGCATCCCCTCTGTCTGCTCTCACGCTACTGCCTTCCTGTAGCTGGGTTTCATCATCAGACCCTTCGAAACGCTGGGCATCCTCCTGGAGCATGTACCCAACACTGTGCTCAAACAGTTCGGGGGACTCCTCAGGAGGAGGACATGGTGGGTCTAGGGAAGGAGTGACTGATGATGAGTCTGACATTGATACCAGGGAAGAGGATGCTTTGGCAGCTGCTTTGCCAGTACCCTGAGCCTGGGTGAGAGAGGATTAGGAGGAGGAGGAGGGCTTGGTCATCCACTCTACCAAGTCTTCGGCATGATGTGGCTCAACATGTCCAGCTGCCGAAAAGAAGGACAAGCGTGTCCCATGGCCATGTGCTGATGACAATGCACCGCGTCCACGACCAGCACTGTTGCCCCCAGACACAGAGCCTGCTTGCCCTCTTTTATTGCCTCCTGACTGTCTGCCTCTCCTTGTTTGCCTTCCAGACATTCTAATAGATGGCCTGCAGGGAGATGGGAAAAAAGCAATAAGGGCTACCTTCAGGTGTCCTTCTCTGTCCCTTTACTTAAGGATTTCTAAATATGGTTGAGGATGATTGCTTTTGCACAGAATAGCACAACGACAATTTCCCTGACTGTCCAAAAAACAAGGATTTCAAAGATGGTTGATGAGGAATGCTTTAGCACACTATAGCACAAGGAGAATTTCCCTCACTGTCCTTCCCTGTCCCTAGAAACAAGGATTCGCACAGTGAAAGAAACTGACACTCTCCCTACCTAGAGTTTTCTGTCCCTAGAAAAAATGTTTTTTTAAAGCACACTATAGCACAAGGAGAATTCCCCTCACTTTCCTTCTTTGTCCCTAGAAACAAGGATTCGCACAGTGAAAGAAACTGACACTCTCCCTACCTAGAGTTTTCTGTCCCTAGAAAAAATGTTTTTTTAAAGCACACTATAGCACAAGGAGAATTCCCCTCACTTTCCTTCTTTGTCCCTAGAAACAAGGATTCGCACAGTGAAAGAAACTGACACTCTCCCTACCTAGAGTTTTCTGTCCCTAGAAAAAATGTTTTTTTAAAGCACACTATAGCACAAGGAGAATTCCCCTCACTTTCCTTCTTTGTCCCTAGAAACAAGGATTCGCACAGTGAAAGAAACTGACACTCTCCCTACCTAGAGTTTTCTGTCCCTAGAAAAAATGTTTTTTTAAAGCACACTATAGCACAAGGAGAATTCCCCTCACTTTCCTTCTTTGTCCCTAGAAACAAGGATTCGCACAGTGAAAGAAACTGACACTCTCCCTACCTAGAGTTTTCTGTCCCTAGAAAAAATGTTTTTTTAAAGCACACTATAGCACAAGGAGAATTCCCCTCACTTTCCTTCTTTGTCCCTAGAAACAAGGATTCGCACAGTGAAAGAAACTGACACTCTCCCTACCTAGAGTTTTCTGTCCCTAGAAAAAATGTTTTTTTAAAGCACACTATAGCACAAGGAGAATTCCCCTCACTTTCCTTCTTTGTCCCTAGAAACAAGGATTCGCACAGTGAAAGAAACTGACACTCTCCCTACCTAGAGTTTTCTGTCCCTAGAAAAAATGTTTTTTTAAAGCACACTATAGCACAAGGAGAATTCCCCTCACTTTCCTTCTTTGTCCCTAGAAACAAGGATTCGCACAGTGAAAGAAACTGACACTCTCCCTACCTAGAGTTTTCTGTCCCTAGAAAAAATGTTTTTTTAAAGCACACTATAGCACAAGGAGAATTCCCCTCACTTTCCTTCTTTGTCCCTAGAAACAAGGATTCGCACAGTGAAAGAAACTGACACTCTCCCTACCTAGAGTTTTCTGTCCCTAGAAATTTTTTTTTTTAAAGCACACTATAGCACAAGGAGAATTCCCCTCACTTTCCTTCTTTGTCCCTAGAAACAAGGATTCGCACAGTGAAAGAAACTGACACTCTCCCTACCTAGAGTTTTCTGTCCCTAGAAAAAATGTTTTTTTAAAGCACACTATAGCACAAGGAGAATTCCCCTCACTTTCCTTCTTTGTCCCTAGAAACAAGGATTCGCACTGTGAAAGAAACTGACACTCTCCCTACCTAGAGTTTTCTGTCCCTAGAAAAAATGTCTTTTTAAAGCACACTATAGCACAAGGAGAATTCCCCTCACTTTCCTTCTTTGTCCCTAGAAACAAGGATTCGCACAGTGAAAGAAACTGACACTCTCCCTACCTAGAGTTTTCTGTCCCTAGAAAAAATGTTTTTTTAAAGCACACTATAGCACAAGGAGAATTCCCCTCACTTTCCTTCTTTGTCCCTAGAAACAAGGATTCGCACAGTGAAAGAAACTGACACTCTCCCTACCTAGAGTTTTCTGTCCCTAGAAAAAATGTTTTTTTAAAGCACACTATAGCACAAGGAGAATTCCCCTCACTTTCCTTCTTTGTCCCTAGAAACAAGGATTCGCACAGTGAAAGAAACTGACACTCTCCCTACCTAGAGTTTTCTGTCCCTAGAAAAAATGTTTTTTTAAAGCACACTATAGCACAAGGAGAATTCCCCTCACTTTCCTTCTTTGTCCCTAGAAACAAGGATTCGCACAGTGAAAGAAACTGACACTCTCCCTACCTAGAGTTTTCTGTTCCTAGAAAAAATGTTTTTTTAAAGCACACTATAGCACAAGGAGAATTCCCCTCACTTTCCTTCTTTGTCCCTAGAAACAAGGATTCGCACAGTGAAAGAAACTGACACTCTCCCTACCTAGAGTTTTCTGTCCCTAGAAAAAATGTTTTTTTAAAGCACACTATAGCACAAGGAGAATTCCCCTCACTTTCCTTCTTTGTCCCTAGAAACAAGGATTCGCACAGTGAAAGAAACTGACACTCTCCCTACCTAGAGTTTTCTGTCCCTAGAAAAAATGTTTTTTTAAAGCACACTATAGCACAAGGAGAATTCCCCTCACTTTCCTTCTTTGTCCCTAGAAACAAGGATTCGCACAGTGAAAGAAACTGACACTCTCCCTACCTAGAGTTTTCTGTCCCTAGAAAAAATGTTTTTTTAAAGCACACTATAGCACAAGGAGAATTCCCCTCACTTTCCTTCTTTGTCCCTAGAAACAAGGATTCGCACAGTGAAAGAAACTGACACTCTCCCTACCTAGAGTTTTCTGTCCCTAGAAAATTTTTTTTTTTAAAGCACACTATAGCACAAGGAGAATTCCCCTCACTTTCCTTCTTTGTCCCTAGAAACAAGGATTCGCACAGTGAAAGAAACTGACACTCTCCCTACCTAGAGTTTTCTGTCCCTAGAAAAAATGTTTTTTTAAAGCACACTATAGCACAAGGAGAATTCCCCTCACTTTCCTTCTTTGTCCCTAGAAACAAGGATTCGCACAGTGAAAGAAACTGACACTCTCCCTACCTAGAGTTTTCTGTCCCTAGAAAAAATGTTTTTTTAAAGCACACTATAGCACAAGGAGAATTCCCCTCACTTTCCTTCTTTGTCCCTAGAAACAAGGATTCGCACAGTGAAAGAAACTGACACTCTCCCTACCTAGAGTTTTCTGTCCCTAGAAAAAATGTTTTTTTAAAGCACACTATAGCACAAGGAGAATTCCCCTCACTTTCCTTCTTTGTCCCTAGAAACAAGGATTCGCACAGTGAAAGAAACTGACACTCTCCCTACCTAGAGTTTTCTGTCCCTAGAAAAAATGTTTTTTTAAAGCACACTATAGCACAAGGAGAATTCCCCTCACTTTCCTTCTTTGTCCCTAGAAACAAGGATTCGCACAGTAAAACACACTGACACTCTCCCTACCTATCCTTCTCTTTCCCTAAACTAAAGGAATCCAGGTTAAGCAAGAAAGAAATAAATGTCACTGTCCCTGCCTATGCTTCTCTTTCCCTGCTCCGGAACACACTACACTAGGCCGCCGTGCTGGCGGCCTTTTATAGTGTGGGGCGTGTACTAAACACCCTCAGCAATAATTGGCCACAGGCATCCTGCCTGTGGCCAATCATTGCTCTCCTCGCTGCCGGCGCTGTGATTGGCCAAGCATGCGGGGTCACAGTGCATGCTTGGCCAATCACAGCGCCTGGATGACACTGCGATGGCGTAGTGCATTGTGGACCGTTCGCGTCACTCGAATTTGGCGCGAACGGCCCAAATCGTTCGATCTTCGTCGAACGATCGAACAGCCGATGTTCGAGTCGAACGTATGTTCGACTCGAACACGAAGCTCATCCCTAGTCAGAATGAAGCAACACTTTTTCGGTAAGAATTGTCTGGAGCGCTCACCTAAGAGCTAGAAGCTGCATCAGGATGAAGCAAACCCTTTTTGATAAGAATTGTCTAGAGCGCTCATCTGAGAGCTAGAAGCTGCATCATGATGAATCGACCCCTTTTCGGTAAGAATTGTCTGGAGCGCTCACCTGAGAGTTAGAAGCTGCATCAGGATGAAGCGACCTCTTTTCAGTAAGAATTTTCTGGAGCGCTCACCTGAGAGCTAGAAGCTACATCAGGATGAAGCGACCCCTTTTTGGTAAGAATTGTCTGGAGCGCTCACCTGAGAGCTAGAAGCTACATCAGAATGAATCAACACTTTTTCGGTAAGAATTGTCTGGAGCGGGGGGAAGTGTCCTGATGTGATCAGCGGCGGACGTGTCAGAGGGGAGCTCCGGGAATCCTACATCTCATCCGACGCCATCCTTGCATCCTACAACGGAAATAGCATCTACTTGCCTGCCAGTCGGTTCCTCTCGGTCCCCTGGAGCATCCTGAGCCAATACCTTGCAGCAGCTCTGCCAGGGGTCGCCTGCCCAGCACTGCTCCTCTCGTCCGCGGCCGCCGCCATCTTGCCGTCCTGGTGTCTTCTCGGACGAATGGATCCCGGCCTGCCTGAAGGTAAGGAGGGTCATCCACTCTCCCCTGCCTGCCCATCCGCCCATCTAGTGAGGCCCGGAGGCCTGTCTGGCCGTTGGGGACGTCCGTGGAGGCCGCGGCTTTGTTCGGCCGAGTGCGGCCTAGTGCGGCCTGCAAGGCACCGCTGTTTCCTGAGCCGCTGCCCCGCGAGTGTTTCCGGAACTCGGATCTTCTGCTCTCATCCCTCCGTCCCTGTCCTCTCTGTCCACCACTGCCTTGGTCTAGTGTGCTGCCCTGCAAGGACTGTGTCTGCTGCTGTGGTGGCCTGGAAGACGGATTCTAGAGTCCTCTGTTGCCTGTCTGCCTCTGCTCCACTGCTCTGAGCCACCCTCACCCCTGTACCTCCAGCCTTGCATCCTCCCTACCTGTCAGTCAGGTGTCGGCTGCTGAGCGACAGGTGTCTGGTGACCCCCTGCGTTTTGACTGCTGCGGTCTCTTGCTGCTTCCTGAAATCTCCTCTGAGCACGGCTGCAAATCCTACCCCTGGGTGACCTGTCAGATGCCCTCCTCCTCTAAGAAGGGAAAAGGGAGCTCCAAAGCCACTAAGGCCAACACACCCCTCCAGGTACCACCGCCATTTTCCCCGCATACGGATCCCATCCTGGTCGGGCGAATCCGGGCCTTGCTTGCCGAACTGGACATGGATCCCAGTGAGACTCCGGCGGTAGAGGGGACAGCCCCGCCATCTCATGACAACACGGCCACAATCCTTGCTGCGATTGAGCAGAGTAGGACTTCGCTACTGGTATGCATCGACCACCTCGCTGAGGAGTGCAATTTTATACGGAATGACCTGGACAAGATAAGGGGGAGGATGTCCGAGACAGAATCAAGAGTGTCGGCCACAGAGGATCTAACGGCCAATCACTCCACCTCCATTGCTAAGCTACAACGCACAGTACAGTCCCTCGTCGCAAAGTCGGACGACGCAGAAAATAGGCTACGGCGCAACAATGTCAGAGTCCTCGGTCTGCCTGAGGGAGAAGAGGGGGATCACCCTGCTGTATTTGCGGAGGAGTTCTTCAAAAATCTACTTGGCTTTACGGATGTTCCCCCTACCTACGTCGTTGAAAGGGCCCACCGAGTGCCTACGGGCAGAGCCATCCCGGGGAATATCCCCAGACCTTTCCTGGTCCGCTTCCTCAATTACCGGGACAGGGACAGGATCCTCTCTGAGGCCCGCAAACATGCCACACTCAAATACTGCAACGCCTCAGTTCTTCTTTTCCCCGACTTCTCGGCAGAGTTGCAGAGGAAGAGAAAGACCTTTAATGATGTCCGCAGACGGCTCAGAGACAAGAACATTAAATATGGCATGCTCTACCCCAGCCGCCTGCGAGTCCAACATGATGGAGAGGTCCGCTTCTTCGACAACCCTGCGGATGCTGATAGCTGGCTGACCACCTTGCAATGAAAGATTATTTCCACCGATCTGTCAGATGCACGATTCTTACACATCCTGGTTTGCTCTATCCTACTTAATTCCTGCAAGCACCGGAGTTACCCCAAATGTACTTCTACAAGTGAACCACAGCCGACCCCCCCTGTTTTGTTTTGTTTTGTTTACTCCCAGAGTGGAGGACCAAGTGACCTATCTCTACCTGGGGCAGCCCCGCGACTTGAAGGGACTGTTCCGCTGCTCAAGAGTGCCCGGTCCCCTCTCACTGTAATGGGATGCAAGTCCCCTCACCCTCGCCTACTGTTCTAGGTTGAACTCACGCTGAGGTTATCCCAGAAACTTTGAGCCTTCAGAAGGCGACATCTACAATCAAGTTTAGGGTAAGAAACTGCCTTGGCGAAAGTTGGGGTTATGCCAGGCGGTAGGGCGTTACTTGTGCTGTTTGTAATTTACCACACCTGCTCGGGTTCCACACAATTTTTTTTTGCTGGACTATGTTGTCTTCATCTTGATACTTCTCTGGTTCACATATTATTTTTTATTTTTTTACTTTATGTTTTCTCCAGTATCACTGGATTGCTACACCTTATGGACTGCCTCTGCAGCGGGCCTATGGCCAGGACATGACTGGGTATGGGTCTTCTATGATCCTAATGGCATTGAACTTCTCTATTTCAAATGGGTATAGATTTAAGGCTGATATCTTGGAATGTTAGGGGATTGAATGACAAGGTGAAAAGATCGTTAGTATTTAAATTTCTGCAGTCCCACAAACCTCACATTTTGTTTCTCCAGGAAACTCACCTGACGGGCAACAAAATCCTAGCACTCAGGCGGGCATGGGTCAAACAAGGGTTTCATGCCACATATTCCTCCTACGCGAGGGGCGTGACTGTTCTGCTGAACAAGTCACTCCCTTACTCAGTGGAACAGGTCTTCACGGACCCTGGGGGAAGATACCTCATCCTAATCCTCGAAATGTATGCCCAACGTTGGGCAATAATTAATGTATATGTCCCTTCTCCGTTTAACTCCTCCATCCTGTACACGGTCCTTACAAAAATAGCCCCCCTCCAGGTCCACAATATTCTAGTTGGAGGGGATTTTAACGCCATCCTTGACCATAACAAAGATACTATTAACCCCCCTTAGACCTGCCCCCCCCAGATTTGGACCTCTGGGCAGACACTTTTGGTCTCCAGGAGATCTGGCAGTGGAAGCACCCAGAGGAGAGGACATATTCACATATCTCAGCGTCGCATAGGTCTGGGTCCCGCATTGACTTCATATTCGGGTCGGCTTCTGCACTGTCTCAAGTCGGAACAGTCTCTTATCTCCCGGCAGGTCTTTCAGACCACTCACCGCTGGAGCTTGGCTTGACTCTGTGTACCCCCTGCGAGCCGGGATGCTGGAAGTTAGCGTCCCATTGGATAGCCAATCCCCAAATCCAGGAGTTGGTAGAGCCCAAACTCACGGAATACTGGCTGACAAATAAGGGATTGGCTTCCCTTGACGCGGTCTGGGAGGCGGGCAAGGCTCATGCCAGAGGAGAATACATCTCCTCTATCAAGGCGGTGAGATCCGGCTTTGCGTTACAGACCGCTCAACTGGAACAGAGCGAAGGGACGGCACTGGAACTTTTCACGGGGCATCCAACACCTGAAAATTATTCTACCCTAGCCCAAACGAGAAGAGATCTGAAGCTCCACTACACCTCGCTGGTACACTCTGATGCGCGGAAGCTGGTAGCCAAGCTTTTCGAGTCAGGGGACAAGAATGGCAAACTACTGGCCAACCTTGTGGCAGAACCCACGCTCCAAACAGTAATCCCTAGACTTCAGACTTCCACTGGTTGCCAGATTACAAGGTATACTGCGGGAATTCCATCTCTTTTATAGCAACTTGTACGATGACCCATTCTCTGGCTCAGCTGCTGCTGGGCTGGAAGAACTAGGGGGAAATACTCTGCCTCTCCTTTCTGAGGAGGACAGGATCACGCTAGATAAGCCATTAACACGTCTAGAAATAGAGGCTGCAATATACTCCTTGCCCACAATAAATCCCCGGGCCCAGATGGTCTACCTGGGGACTGGTACAAAACTAACGCTACTTTACTGGTCCCTAAACTAATTCAGTTATACACAGACTGCCTGGAATCTGACAGGCTACCAGACAGCATGTACCAGGCGCATATAGTGCTGCTGCCCAAACCAGGGAAGGACCCCACTTGCTGCTCATCCTATAGACCCATCTCGTTGCTGAACTATGATCTTAAGATACTCACGAAAGTACTAGCCAATAGAATCATGAAGGTTTTACCATCCCTTGTCAACATAGATCAGACAGGCTTTATGCCTGGCAAGTCCACAGACATTAACCTTAGACGAGTCTTTACACATCTCCAGCTCCCACCCGAGGAGACTGCCTCCCGGGTACTGGTATCCCTCGACATCGAAAAGGCTTTCGATACAGTTACATGGTCCTATATGATACAGGTTCTGGAGGGTTTTGGCTTTGGCCCAACTTTCCGGAAATGGATCGGCTTACTATATAGGGCACCCACCGCTCGTATCAAACTGAATGGTAGACTCTCGCCCTCTTTCCCGATTAGGAGGGGAACAAGACAGGGGTGTCCTTTATCACCTGCACTGTTTGCCCTGGTAAGGGAGCCTCTGGCTGAGGCCCTGCGGAGGTTGGGGGAGGTGTCTGGAGTACGGGTCGGCTCGGTGACCGAGAAATTGGCTTTGTATGCCGATGATTTGATCCTCTTCCTCAG
The DNA here is from genome assembly GCA_029206835.1 of Rana muscosa. NCBI lineage: Eukaryota > Metazoa > Chordata > Amphibia > Anura > Ranidae > Rana > Rana muscosa. Next base: position 879,083,645 of record CM055117.1, read on the forward strand.
GGACCACCCCGGTCCCTCGCTCACCGGGGCGCTTCGGCTTCTGGACCGTTTCGCGACTCTCTCTGGCCTCCGAACCAACTGGAGCAAATCACTAATTCTATCTATAGACCCCGGGGCAAGGAGGCTGAGTGATCCTACTTCGCCTCTACAATGGGCAGATACCATCAGATACCTAGGGATAAAGATTTCGTCCAATACCAAGGATTTTTTCAAACTTAACCTGTCCCCGGTGCTGCAGTGGTGTAAATTAAAACTGAAGGCTTGGTCAAACCTCCCATTATCTCTAATAGGGAGAATTAACTTAATAAAAATTAAACTACTCCCGGTCTTGCTGTACATCTTGCGGCACTCTCCGGTCTGGATCCCCAAGTCTTTTTTCCAGCAGCTAGACTCCTCAGTGGCTTCCTTCTTGTGGCAATCACACCCGGCTAGATTCAGTAAAAAGATCTTGTGTAGACCGTGGACACAGGGGGGACTTGCCTGCCCAGACTTTCACTCCTACTATTTAGCAGCGATGCTCACCCATGCACATAACTGGCTGGTCTCGGATGACACCAATGCGTCAGTTGTCCTGGAGGCAGCACACCTACGATCTTTTGAGGCCCTTCGCAACGCACTCTATAGGGGATCAGGGGGCTCTGCGGTACCTTCGACTCTAGCTATGAAAGCGATCATTAAGGCATGGCACACGGTAGTGATTAAACCTAATTTGGCAAAGGCCAGATGGTCCCCTAATACACCACTTTGGTGCAATACGAGGCTTAGGGAGTTCCACTCTTTACAGGATCCGGGTTTGTGGCCCGGCAAGGGCATCAAGTATTTGAGGGATATCTGCGATGAGCTGGGGCTATTTACGTTCGATAGGCTAAAGAACAAATTCCAGCTTCCGAACTCTTTCTTTTTCAGGTTCCTGCAGCTCCGCCACGCCTTTAATTCGCAATTCGGGTCGGTTCAGCTTCGGCTGGAGCTTGACGCCTTGGAGATTCTCCTAGACGATGCTGAGCTCTCAAAACCACTATCCCGAATCTATCGAGCACTCCTGCCGTCCATCCAGGTAGGTCTGGATGGTCTGCGTGGTCTGTGGCGGGCGGAGGTGCAGGAGCTGGACAGCGAAGACTGGGAAGATATGTGGGACTACCCATTTCAGCCGCTGGTGGCTACTAGGGGCAAACTGATCCAATTCAAGATCCTCCACAGGATCTATTACACGCCCCAACGCCTCCATCGCATATACCCGGCCCTGCCGGCTAACTGCTGGAGATGCTCTGATACTCCTGTAGACTTCACACATATATTCTGGGATTGCCTACAGATTCGGGACTATTGGCGGGAGGTAACTCAATTTATCCACAGCCTAACTACCATTTCTATTCCCCTGACAATTAGTGTTTGCCTCCTTGGCCTGGTGGAGCAACTGGCACTTGCCAAAGCACCACGTATCCTAATAGGTATCCTCCTGTTTTATGCAAGAAAAGCCATAGTATTAAAGTGGAAGTCAACCACCCCCCCCACCCTGACCTCATGGAAGCATCTAGTTAACACAGTGGTACCCCTCTATAAAGCGACGTACCTGTCCCGTGGTTGCCCCAAAAAATATGAAAAAGTCTGGCATTTGTGGACTGATTCAGAGTCCACAACAGATGACCGACCCCAAGAGGAGTGACTTGTCAGATCTCCTCTGTACTCATCAGTCCTGATAGGAGCTGAGGTCCGTACTCAGAATAGATAAACGGAGGTGTAAGTATAGCTCAAAATTAATAGCACCCACTCCTGCATGCTCCTGTTAAGTCCAACCCAGACATCTAGGAACGAGTAGAGGTCCCGCAAGGAATAATAACTCCTGTTGTAATCCTACCATGTGTATCCCGAGAGGTGTCCCTGTTATGTTAGGTAGATATATTTAGTGTTAGGATGTGATGTTAAATTGTATGTTATGTGCAAAAATTGGTCGGGGTATGCCCCAATGGCCCTGTTTTGTACCTCAATAACACAGAAAAACTTAAATAAAGAGAATTAAAAAAAAAAAAAGAATTGTCTGGAGCGCTCACCTGAGAGCTAGAAGCTACATCAGGATGAAGCAACCCCTTTTCTGTAAGAATTGTCTGGAGCGCTCACCTGAGAGCTAGAAGCTACATCAGGATGGAGCGACTCCTTTTCGGATATTGTTTAGTTTAAAAATAAATCCGGCCTCCTCCACACCTACAGCCAGCCAATGCCTCTCCTTCTTTTAATGGTTATTGTCTGGGGCGCTCACCTGAGAGCTAGAATCTGCATCAGGATGAAGCAACCCCTTTTCACTAAGAATTGTCTGGAGTGCTCACCTGAGAGCTAGAAGCTACATCAGGATGAAGCGACCCCTTTTCGGTAAGAATTGTCTAGAGCGCTCACCTGAGAGCTAGAAGCTATATCAGGATGAAGCGACCCCGTTTTGGTAAGAATTGTTTGGAGCGTTCACCTGAGAGCTAGAAGCTGAATCAGGATGAAGCGACCTATTTTCGGTAAGAATTGTCTGGAGCGCTTACCTGAGAGCTAGAAGCTGCATCAGGATGAAGCGACCCCTTTTCGGTAATAATTGTCTGGAGCGCTCATCTGAGTTCTAGAAGCTGCATCAGGATAAAGCGACACCTTTTCAGTAAGAATTGTCTGGAGTGCTCATCTGAGAGCTAGCTAGAAGCTGCATCAGGATGAAGCGAACTCTTTTCGGTAAGAATTGTCTGGAGCGCTCACCTGAGAGCTAGAAGCTACATTAGGATGAAGCGACCCCTTTTCGGTAAGAATTGTCTGGAGCACTCACCTGAGAGCTAGAAGCTACATCAGGATGAAGCGACCCCTTTTCGGTAAGAATTGTCTGAAGCGCTCACCTGAGAGCTAGAAGCTACATCAGGATGAAGCGACCCCTTTTCGGTAAGAATTGTCTGGGGTGCTCACCTGAGAGCTAGAAGCTATATCAGGATGAAGCGACCCCGCTTTGGTAAGAATTGTCTGGAGCGTTCACCTGAGAGCTAAAAGCTGAATCAGGATGAAGCGACCCCTTTTCGGTAATAATTGTCTGGAGCGCTCATCTGAGAGCTAGAAGCTGCATCAGGATGAAGCGACCCCTTTTCAGTAAGAATTGTTTGGAGCGCTCATCTGAGAGCGTGAAGCTACATCAAAATGAAGCAACACTTTTTCGATAAGAATTGTCTGGAGCGCTCACCTGAGAGCTAGAAGCTACATCAGGATGGAGCGACTCCTTTTCGGATATTGTTTAGTGTAAAAATAAATCCAGCCTCCTCCATACCTACAACCGGCCAATGCCTCTCCTTCTTTCAGTGGTTATTGTCTGGGGCACTCACCTGAGAGCTAGAAGCTGCATCAGGATGAAGCGACCCCTTTTCGCTAAGAATTGCCTGGAGTGCTCACCTGAGAGCTAGAAGCTACATCAGGATAAAGCGACCCCTTTTCGGTAAGAGTTGTCTGGAGCGCTCACCTGAGAGCTAGAAGCTGCATCAGGATGAAGCGACACCTTTTCGGGAAAAACTGTCTGGAGCGCTCACCTGAGAGCTAGAAGCTACATCAGGATGAAGCGACTCCTTCTCGGTAAGAATTGTCTGGAACGCTCATCTGAGAGCTAGAAGCTGCATCAGGATGAAGCGACTCCTTTTCGGTAAGAATTGTCTGGAGCGCTCATCTGACAGCTAGAAGCTACATCAGGATGAAATGACCCATTTCGGTAAGAATTGTCTGGAGCGTTCACCTGAGAGCTAGAAGCTGCATCAGGATGAATTTACCCCTTTTCAGTAAGAATTGTCTGGAGCGCTCACCTGAGAGTTAGAAGCTGCATCAGGATGAAGCAAACTCTTTTCGGTAAGAATTGTCTGGAGCGCTCACCTGAGAGCTAGAACCTACATCAGGATGAAGCGACCCTTTTTGGTAAGAATTGTCTGGAGCGCTCACCGAGAGCTAGAAGCTGCATCAGGATGAAGCGACCCCTTTTCGGTAAGAATTGTCTGGAGCGCTCACCTGAGAGCTAGAAGCTACATCAGGATGGAGCGACTCCTTTTCGGATATTGTTTAGTTTAAAAATAAATCCGGCCTCCTCCACACCTACAGCCAGCCAATTCCTCTCCTTCTTTCAATGGTTATTGTCTGGGGCGCTCACCTGAGAGCTAGAATCTGCATCAGGATGAAGCGACCCCTTTTCGCTAAGAATTGTCTGGAGTGCTCACCTGAGAGCTAGAAGCTACATCAGGATGAAGCGACCCCTTTTTGGTAAGAATTGTCTAGAGCGCTCACCTGAGAGCTAAAAGCTATATCAGGATAAAGTGACCCCGTTTTGGTAAGAATTGTCTGGAGCGTTCACCTGAGAGCTAGAAGCTGAATCAGGATGAAGCGACTCATTTTCGGTAATAATTGTCTGGAGCGCTTACCTGAGAGCTAGAAGCTGCATCAGGATGAAGCGACCCCTTTTCGGTAATAATTGTCTGGAGCGCTCATCTGAGTTCTAGAAGCTGCATCAGGATAAAGCGACACCTTTTCGGTAAGAATTGTCTGGAGCGCTCACCTGAGAGCTAGCTAGAAGCTGCATCAGGATGAAGCGAACCCTTTTCCGTAAGAATTGTCTGGAGCGCTCACCTGGGAGCTAAAAACTACATCAGTATGAATCGACCCCTTTACGGTAAGAATTGTCTGGAGCGCTCACCTGAGAGCTAGAAGCTGCATCAGGATGAAGCGACCCCTTTTCGGTAAGAATTGTCTGGGGTGCTCACCTGAGAGCTAGAAGCTGAATCAGGATGAAGCGACCCCTTTTCGGTAATAATTGTCTGGAGCGCTCATCTGAGAGCTAGAAGCTGCATCAGGATGAAGCGACCCCTTTTCGGTAAGAATTGTCTGGAGCGCTCATTGGAGAGCGTGAAGCTACATCAAAATGAAGCAACACTTTTTCGGTAAGAATTGTCTGGAGCGCTCACCTGAGAGCTAGAAGCTACATCAGGATGGAGTGACTCCTTTTCGGATATTGTTTAGTGTAAAAATAAATCCAGCCTCCTCCACACCTCCACACCTACAGCCTCTCCTTCTTTCAGTGGTTATTGTCTGGGGCACTCACCTGAGAGCTAGAAGCTGCATCAGGATGAAGCAACCCCTTTTCGCTAAGAATTGTCTGGAGTGCTCACCTGAGAGCTAGAAGCTACATCAGGATGAAGCGACCCCTTTTCGGTAAGAGTTGTCTGGAGCGCTCACCTGAGAGCTAGAAGCTGCATCAGGATGAAGCGACACCTTTTCGGGAAAAACTGTCTGGAGCGCTCACCTGAGAGCTAGAAGCTACATCAGGATGAAGCGACTCCTTTTCGGTAAGAATTGTCTGGAGCGCTCATCTGACAGCTAGAAGCTACATCAGGATGAAACGACCCCTTTTCGGTAAGAATTGTCTGGAGCATTCACCTGAGAGCTAGAAGCTGCATCAGGATGAATTTACCCCTTTTCGGTAAGAATTGTCTGGAGCGCTCACCTGAGAGTTAGAAGCTGCATCAGGATGAAGCGAACTCTTTTCGGTAGGAATTGTCTGGAGCGCTCACCTGAGAGGTAGAACCTACATCAGGATGAAGCGACCCCTTTTTGGTAAGAATTGTCTGAAGCGCTCACCAAGAGCTAGAAGCTGCATCAGGATGAAGTGACCCCTTTTCGGTAAGAATTGTCTGGAGCGCTCACCTGAGAGCTAGAAGCTGCATCAGGATGAAGTGAACCCTTTTTGATAAGAATTGTCTAGAGCACTCATCTGAGAGCTAGAAGCTGCATCATGATGAATCGACCCCTTTTCGGTAAGAATTGTCTGGAGCGCTCACCTGAGAGTTAGAAGCTGCATCAGGATGAAGCGACCTCTTTTTAGAAAGAATTGTCTGGAGCGCTCACCTGAGAGCTAGAAGCTACATCAGGATGAAGCGATCCCCTTTTGGTAAGAATTGTCTGGAGCGCTCACCTGAGAGCTAGAAGCTGCATCAGGATGAAGCGAACCCTTTTTTATAAGAATTGTCTAGAGCGCTCATCTGAGAGCTAGAATCTGCATCAGGATGAAGCGACCCCTTTTCGCTAAGAATTGTCTGGAGTGCTCACCTGAGAGCTAGAAGCTACATCAGGATGAAGCGACCCCTTTTCGGTAAGAATTGTCTAGAGCGCTCACCTGAGAGCTAGAAGCTATATCAGGATGAAGCGACCCCGTTTTGGTAAGAATTGTCTGGAGCGCTTACCTGATAGCTAGAAGCTGCATCAGGATAAAGCGACACCTTTTCGGTAAGAATTGTCTGGAGCGCTCACCTGAGAGCTAGAAGCTACATCAGGATGAAGCGACCCCTTTTTGGTAAGAATTGTCTGGAGTGCTCACCTGAGAGCTAGAAGCTGCATCACCTGAGAGCTAGAAGCTACATCAGGATGAAGTGATTCCTTTTTGGTGGTAATTGTCTGGGGCACTGACCTGAGAGCTAAAAGCTCCATTAGGATGAAGCGACCCCTTTTTGGTAAGTATTGCCTGGAGCGCTCACCTGAGAGCTAGAAACTTCATCACCTGAGAGGTAGAAGCTACATCAAGATGAAGTGATTCCTTTTTGGTGGTTATTGTCTGGGGTGCTCACCTGAGAGCTAGAAGCTCCATCAGGATGAAGCGACCCCTTTTCGTTAAGAATTGCCTGGAGCGCTCACCTGAAAGCTAGAAACTGCATCAGGATGAAGCGACCCCTTTTCGGTAGGAATTGTCTGGAGCGCTCACCTGAGAGGTAGAACCTACATCAGGATGAAGCGACCTCTTTTTGGTAAGAATTGTCTGAAGCGCTCACCAAGAGCTAGAAGCTGCATCAGGATGAAGCGACCCCTTTTCGGTAAGAATTGTCTGGAGCGCTCACCTGAGAGCTAGAAGCTGCATCAGGATGAAGTGAACCCTTTTTGATAAGAATTGTCTAGAGCACTCATCTGAGAGCTAGAAGCTGCATCATGATGAATCGACCCCTTTTCGGTAAGAATTGTCTGGAGCGCTCACCTGAGAGTTAGAAGCTGCATCAGGATGAAGCGACCTCTTTTTAGAAAGAATTGTCTGGAGCGCTCACCTGAGAGCTAGAAGCTACATCAGGATGAAGCGATCCCCTTTTGGTAAGAATTGTCTGGAGCGCTCACCTGAGAGCTAGAAGCTGCATCAGGATGAAGCGAACCCTTTTTTATAAGAATTGTCTAGAGCGCTCATCTGAGAGCTAGAATCTGCATCAGGATGAAGCGACCCCTTTTCGCTAAGAATTGTCTGGAGTGCTCACCTGAGAGCTAGAAGCTACATCAGGATGAAGCGACCCCTTTTCGGTAAGAATTGTCTAGAGCGCTCACCTGAGAGCTAGAAGCTATATCAGGATGAAGCGACCCCGTTTTGGTAAGAATTGTCTGGAGCGCTTACCTGATAGCTAGAAGCTGCATCAGGATAATGCGACACCTTTTCGGTAAGAATTGTCTGGAGCGCTCACCTGAGAGCTAGAAGCTACATCAGGATGAAGCGACCCCTTTTTGGTAAGAATTGTCTGGAGTGCTCACCTGAGAGCTAGAAGCTGCATCACCTGAGAGCTAGAAGCTACATCAGGATGAAGTGATTCCTTTTTGGTGGTAATTGTCTGGGGCACTGACCTGAGAGCTAAAAGCTCCATTAGGATGAAGCGACCCCTTTTTGGTAAGAATTGCCTGGAGCGCTCACCTGAGAGCTAGAAACTTCATCACCTGAGAGGTAGAAGCTACATCAAGATGAAGTGATTCCTTTTTGGTGGTTATTGTCTGGGGTGCTCACCTGAGAGCTAGAAGCTCCATCAGGATGAAGCGACCCCTTTTCGTTAAGAATTGCCTGGAGCGCTCACCTGAAAGCTAGAAACTGCATCAGGATGAAGCGACCCCTTTTCGGTAGGAATTGTCTGGAGCGCTCACCTGAGAGGTAGAACCTACATCAGGATGAAGCGACCTCTTTTTGGTAAGAATTGTCTGAAGCGCTCACCAAGAGCTAGAAGCTGCATCAGGATGAAGCGACCCCTTTTCGGTAAGAATTGTCTGGAGCGCTCACCTGAGAGCTAGAAGCTGCATCAGGATGAAGTGAACCCTTTTTGATAAGAATTGTCTAGAGCACTCATCTGAGAGCTAGAAGCTGCATCATGATGAATCGACCCCTTTTCGGTAAGAATTGTCTGGAGCGCTCACCTGAGAGTTAGAAGCTGCATCAGGATGAAGCGACCTCTTTTTAGAAAGAATTGTCTGGAGCGCTCACCTGAGAGCTAGAAGCTACATCAGGATGAAGCGATCCCCTTTTGGTAAGAATTGTCTGGAGCGCTCACCTGAGAGCTAGAAGCTGCATCAGGATGAAGCGAACCCTTTTTTATAAGAATTGTCTAGAGCGCTCATCTGAGAGCTAGAATCTGCATCAGGATGAAGCGACCCCTTTTCGCTAAGAATTGTCTGGAGTGCTCACCTGAGAGCTAGAAGCTACATCAGGATGAAGCGACCCCTTTTCGGTAAGAATTGTCTAGAGCGCTCACCTGAGAGCTAGAAGCTATATCAGGATGAAGCGACCCCGTTTTGGTAAGAATTGTCTGGAGCGCTTACCTGATAGCTAGAAGCTGCATCAGGATAAAGCGACACCTTTTCGGTAAGAATTGTCTGGAGCGCTCACCTGAGAGCTAGAAGCTACATCAGGATGAAGCGACCCCTTTTTGGTAAGAATTGTCTGGAGTGCTCACCTGAGAGCTAGAAGCTGCATCACCTGAGAGCTAGAAGCTACATCAGGATGAAGTGATTCCTTTTTGGTGGTAATTGTCTGGGGCACTGACCTGAGAGCTAAAAGCTCCATTAGGATGAAGCGACCCCTTTTTGGTAAGAATTGCCTGGAGCGCTCACCTGAGAGCTAGAAACTTCATCACCTGAGAGGTAGAAGCTACATCAAGATGAAGTGATTCCTTTTTGGTGGTTATTGTCTGGGGTGCTCACCTGAGAGCTAGAAGCTCCATCAGGATGAAGCGACCCCTTTTCGTTAAGAATTGCCTGGAGCGCTCACCTGAAAGCTAGAAACTGCATCAGGATGAAGCGACCCCTTTTCTGTAAGAATTGTCTGGAGCGCTCACCTGAGAGCTAGAAGCTACATCAGGATGGATCGACTCCTTTTTGGATATTGTTTAGTGTAAAAATAAATCCGGCCAGTGCCTCTCCTTCTTTCAGTGGTTATTGTCTGGAGCGCTCATCTGAGAGTGTGAAGCTACATCAGGATTAAGCAACCCCTTTTCGGTAAGAATTGTCTGGAGCGCTCACCTGAGAGCTAGAAGCTGCATCAGGATGAAGCGACCCCTTTTTGCTAAGAATTGTCTGGAGCGCTCACCTGAGAGCTAGAACCTGCATCAGGATGAAGCGACCCCTTTTCGGTAATAATTCTCTGGAGCGCTCATCTGAGAGTGTGAAGCTACATCAGGATTAAGCAACCCCTTTTCGGTAAGAATTGTCTGGAGCGCTCACCTGAGAGATAGAAGCTGCATCAGGATGAAGCGACCCCTTTTTGCTAAGAATTGTCTGGAGCGCTCACCTGAGAGCTAGAACCTGCATCAGGATGAAGCGACCCCTTTTCGGTAATAATTCTCTGGAGTGCTCACCTGAGAGCTAGAAGCTGCATCACCTGAGAGCTAGAAGCTACATCAGGATGAAGTGATTCCTTTTTGGTGGTAATTGTCTGGGGCACTCACGTGAGAGCTAGAAGCTCCAACAGGATGCAGCGACCCCTTTTTGGTAAGAATTGTCTGGAGTGCTCACCTGAGAGCTAGAAGCTGCATCACCTGAGAGCTAGAAGCTACATCAGGATGAAGTGATTCATTTTTGGTGGTAATTGTCTGGGGCACTCACCTGAGAGCTAGAAGCTCCATCAGGATGAAGCGACCCCTTTTCGGTAAGAATTACCTGGAGCGCTCACCTGAGAGCTAGAAGCTTCATCATGATGGATCGACTCCTTTTCGGATATTGTTTAGTGTAAAAATAAATCCGGCCAATGCCTCTCCTTCTTTCAGTGGTTATTGTCTGGAGCGCTCATCTGAGAGTGTGAAGCTACATCAGGATTAAGCAACCCCTTTTCGGTAAGAATTGTCTGGAGCGCTCACCTGAGAGCTAGAAGCTGCATCAGGATGAAGCGACCCCTTTTTGCTAAGAATTGTCTGGAGCGCTCACCTGAGTGCTAGAACCTGCATCAGGATGAAGCGACCCCTTTTCGGTAATAATTCTCTGGAGCGCTCATCTGAGAGCGTGAAGCTACATCAGGTTGAAGCGACACTTTTTTGGTAAGAATTGTCTGGAGCGCTCACCTGAGAGCTAGAAGCTGCATCAGGATGAAGCGAACCCTTTTTTGTAAGAATTGTCTGGTGCGCTCACCTGAGAGCTAGAAGCTACATCAGGATGAAGCAACCCCTTTTCGGTAAGAGTTGTCTGGAGCGCTCACCTGAGAGCTAGAAGCTGCATCAGGATGAAGCGACACCTTTTCGGGAAAAACTGTCTGGAGCGCTCACCTGAGAGCTAGAAGCTACATCAGGATGAAGCGACTCCTTTTCGGTAAGAATTGTCTGGAACGCTCATCTGAGAGCTAGAAGCTGCATCAGGATGAAGCGACTCCTTTTTGGTAAGAATTGTCTGGAGCGCTCATCTGACAGCTAGAAGCTACATCAGGATGAAAAGACCCCTTTTCGGTAAGAATTGTCTGGAGCGTTCACCTGAGAGCTAGAAGCTGCATCAGGATGAATTTACCCCTTTTCGGTAAGAATTGTCTGGAGCGCTCACCTGAGAGTTAGAAGCTGCATCAGGATGAAGCGAACTCTTTTCGGTAGGAATTGTCTGGAGCGCTCACCTGAGAGGTAGAACCTACATCAGGATGAAGCGACCCCTTTTTGGTAAGAATTGTCTGAAGCGCTCACCAAGAGCTAGAAGCTGCATCAGGATGAAGCGACCCCTTTTCGGTAAGAATTGTCTGGAGCGCTCATCTGAGCGTGTGAAGCTACATCAGAATGAAGCAACACTTTTTCGGTAAGAATTGTCTGGAGCGCTCACCTGAGAGCTAGAAGCTGCATCAGGATGAAGTGAACCCTTTTTGATAAGAATTGTCTAGAGCGCTCATCTGAGAGCTAGAAGCTGCATCATGATGAATCGACCCCTTTTCGGTAAGAATTGTCTGGAGCGCTCACCTGAGAGTTAGAAGCTGCATCAGGATGAAGCGACCTCTTTTCAGAAAGAATTGTCTGGAGCGCTCACCTGAGAGCTAGAAGCTACATCAGGATGAAGCGACCCCTTTTTGGTAAGAATTGTCTGGAGCGCTCACCTGAGAGCTAGAAGCTGCATCAGGATGAAGCGAACCCTTTTTTATAAGAATTGTCTAGAGCGCTCATCTGAGAGCTAGAATCTGCATCAGGATGAAGCGACCCCTTTTCGCTAAGAATTGTCTGGAGTGCTCACCTGAGAGCTAGAAGCTACATCAGGATGAAGCGACCCCTTTTCGGTAAGAATTGTCTAGAGCGCTCACCTGAGAGCTAGAAGCTATATCAGGATGAAGCGACCCCGTTTTAGTAAGAATTGCCTGGAGCGTTCACCTGAGAGCTAGACGCTGAATCTGGATGAAGCGACCCCTTTTCGGTAAGAATTGTCTGGAGCGCTTACCTGAGAGCTAGAAGCTGCATCAGGATAAAGCGACACCTTTTCGGTAAGAATTGTCTGGAGCGCTCACCTGACAGCTAGAAGCTACATCAGGATGAAGCGACCCCTTTTTGGTAAGAATTGTCTGGAGTGCTCACCTGAGAGCTAGAAGCTGCATCACCTGAGAGCTAGAAGCTACATCAGGATGAAGTGATTCCTTTTTGGTGGTAATTGTCTGGGGCACTGACCTGAGAGCTAAAAGCTCCATCAGGATGAAGCGACCCCTTTTTGGTAAGAATTGCCTGGAGCGCTCACCTGAGAGCTAGAAACTTCATCACCTGAGAGGTAGAAGCTACATTAAGATGAAGTGATTCCTTTTTGGTGGGAATTGTCTGGGGTGCTCACCTGAGAGCTAGAAGCTCCATCAGGATGAAGCGACCCCCTTTCGTTAAGAATTGCCTGGAGCGCTCACCTGAGAGCTAGAAACTGCATCGGGATGAAGCGACCCCTTTTCTGTAAGAATTGTCTGGAGTGCTCACCTGAGAGCTAGAAGCTACATCAGGATGGATCGACTCCTTTTCGGATATTGTTTAGTGTAAAAATAAATCCGGCCAGTGCCTCTCTTCTTTCAGTGGTTATTGTCTGGAGCGCTCATCTGAGAGTGTGAAGCTACATCAGGATTAAGCAACCCCTTTTCGGTAAGAATTGTCTGGAACGCTCACCTGAGAGCTAGAAGCTGCATCAGGATGAAGCGACCCCTTTTTGCTAAGAATTGTCTGGAGCGCTCACCTGAGAGCTAGAACCTGCATCAGGATAAAGCGACCCCTTTTCGGTAATAATTCTCTGGAGCGCTCATCTGAGAGCTAGAAGCTGCATCACCTGAGAGCTAGAAGCTACATCAGGATGAAGTGATTCCTTTTTGGTGGTAATTGTCTGGGGCACTCACCTGAGAGCTAGAAGCTCCAACAGGATGAAGCGACCCCTTTTTGGTAAGAATTGTCTGGAGTGCTCACCTGAGAGCTAGAAGCTGCATCACCTGAGAGCTAGAAGCTACATCAGGATGAAGTGATTCCTTTTTGGTGGTAATTGTCTAGGGCACTCACCTGAGAGCTAGAAGCTCCATCAGGATGAAGCGACCCCTTTTCGGTAAGAATTACCTGGAGCGCTCACCTGAGAGCTAGAAGCTTCATCACCTGAGAGCTAGAAGCTACATCAGGATGAAGTGATTCCTTTTTGGTGGTAATTGTCTGGGGCGCTCACCTGAGAGCTAGAAGCTCCATCAGGATGGAGCGACCCCTTTTCGTTAAGAATTGTCTGGAGCGCTCACCTGAGAGCTAGAAGCTACATTAGGATGAAGCGATCCCTTTTCTGTAAGAATTGTCTGGAGCGCTCACCTGAGAGCTAGAACCTGCATCAGGATGAAGCGACCCCTTTTCGGTAATAATTCTCTGGAGCGCTCATCTGAGAGCTAGAAGCTGCATCACCTGAGAGCTAGAAGCTACATCAGGATGAAGTGATTCCTTTTTGGTGGTAATTGTCTGGGGCACTCACCTGAGAGCTAGAAGCTCCAACAGGATGAAGCGACCCCTTTTTGGTAAGAATTGTCTGGAGTGCTCACCTGAGAGCTAGAAGCTGCATCACCTGAGAGCTAGAAGCTACATCAGGATGAAGTGATTCCTTTTTGGTGGTAATTGTCTGGGGCACTCACCTGAGAGCTAGAAGCTCCATCAGGATGAAGCGACCCCTTTTCGGTAAGAATTACCTGGAGCGCTCACCTGAGAGCTAGAAGCTTCATCACCTGAGAGCTAGAAGCTACATCAGGATGAAGTGATTCCTTTTTGGTGGTAATTGTCTGGGGCGCTCACCTGAGAGCTAGAAGCTCCATCAGGATGGAGCGACCCCTTTTCGTTAAGAATTGTCTGGAGCGCTCACCTGAGAGCTAGAAGCTACATCAGGATGAAGCGATCCCTTTTCTGTAAGAATTGTCTGGAGCGCTCACCTGAGAGCTAGAAGCTACATCATGATGGATCGACTACTTTTCGGATATTGTTTAGTGTAAAAATAAATCCGGCCAATGCCTCTCCTTCTTTCAGTGGTTATTGTCTGGAGCGCTCATCTGAGAGTGTGAAGCTACATCAGGATTAAGCAACCCCTTTTCGGTAAGAATTGTCTGGAGCGCTCACCTGAGAGCTAGAAGCTGCATCAGGATGAAGCGACCCCTTTTTGCTAAGAATTGTCTGGAGCGCTCACCTGAGTGCTAGAACCTGCATCAGGATGAAGCGACCCCTTTTCAGTAATAATTCTCTGGAGCGCTCATCTGAGAGCGTGAAGCTACATCAGGTTGAAGCGACACTTTTTTGGTAAGAATTGTCTGGAGCGCTCACCTGAGAGCTAGAAGCTGCATCAGAATGAAGCAAACCCTTTTTTGTAAGAATTGTCTGGTGCGCTCACCTAACAGCTAGAAGCTGCATCAGGATGAAGCGACGCCTTTTCAGTAAGAAGTGTCTGTAGCGCTCACCTGAGAGCTAGAAGCTTCATCAGGATGAAGCGACCCCTTTTCGGTAAGAATGGTCTGGAGTGCTTACCTGAGAGCTAGAAGCTGCATCAGGATGAAGCGACCCCTTTTCGGTAAGAATTGTCTGGAGCGCTCACCTGAGAGCTAGAAGCTACATCAGGATGAAGCGACCCCTTTTTGGTAAGAATTGTCTGGAGTGCTCACCTGAGAGCTAGAAGCTGCATCACCTGAGAGCTAGAAGCTACATCAGGATGAAGTGATTCCTTTTTGGTGGTAATTGTCTGGGGCACTGACCTGAGAGCTAAAATCTCCATCAGGATGAAGCTACCCCTTTTTGGTAAGAATTGCCTGGAGCGCTCACCTGAGAGCTAGAAGCTTCATCACCTGAGAGGTAGAAGCTACATCAAGATGAAGTGATTCCTTTTTGGTGGTTATTGTCTGGGGTGCTCACCTGAGAGCTAGAAGCTCCATCAGGATGATGCGACCCATTTTCGTTAAGAATTGCCTGTAGCGCTTACCTGAGAGCTAGAAACTGCATCAAGCTGAAGCGACCCCTTTTCGGTAAGAATTGTCTGTAGCGCTCACCTGAAAGCTAGAAGCTACATCAGGATGAAGCGATCCCTTTTCTGTAAGAATTGTCTGGAGCGCTCACCTGAGAGCTAGAATTACATCAGGATGGAGCGACTCCTTTTCGAAAATTGTTTAGTGTAAAAATAAATCTGGCCAATGCCTCTCCTTCTTTCAGTGGTTATTGTCTGGAGCGCTCATCTGAGAGTGTGAAGCTACATCAGGATTAAGCAACCCCTTTTCGGTAAGAATTGTCTGGAGCGCTCACCTGAGAGCTAGAAGCTGCATCAGGATGAAGCGACCCCTTTTTGCTAAGAATTGTCTGGAGCGCTCACCTGAGAGCTAGAACCTGCATCAGGATGAAGTGACCCCTTTTCGGTAATAATTCTCTGGAGCACTCATCTGAGAGCTAGAAGCTACATCAGGATGAAGCGACCCCTTTTCGGTAAGAATTACCTGGAGCGCTCACCTGAGAGCTAGAAGCTTAATCACCTGAGAGCTAGAAGCTACATCAGGATGGAGTGACTCCTTTTCGGATATTGTTTAGTGTAAAAATAAATCCAGCCTCCTCCACACCTCCACACCTACAGCCTCTCCTTCTTTCAGTGGTTATTGTCTGGGGCACTCACCTGAGAGCTAGAAGCTGCATCAGGATGAAGCGACCCCTTTTCGCTAAGAATTGTCTGGAGTGCTCACCTGAGAGCTAGAAGCTACATCAGGATGAAGCGACCCCTTTTCGGTAAGAGTTGTCTGGAGCGCTCACCTGAGAGCTAGAAGCTGCATCAGGATGAAGCGACACCTTTTCGGGAAAAACTGTCTGGAGCGCTCACCTGAGAGCTAGAAGCTACATCAGGATGAAGCGACTCCTTTTCGGTAAGAATTGTCTGGAGCGCTCATCTGACAGCTAGAAGCTACATCAGGATGAAACGACCCCTTTTCGGTAAGAATTGTCTGGAGCATTCACCTGAGAGCTAGAAGCTGCATCAGGATGAATTTACCCCTTTTCGGTAAGAATTGTCTGGAGCGCTCACCTGAGAGTTAGAAGCTGCATCAGGATGAAGCGAACTCTTTTCGGTAGGAATTGTCTGGAGCGCTCACCTGAGAGGTAGAACCTACATCAGGATGAAGCGACCCCTTTTTGGTAAGAATTGTCTGAAGCGCTCACCAAGAGCTAGAAGCTGCATCAGGATGAAGCGACCCCTTTTCGGTAAGAATTGTCTGGAGCGCTCACCTGAGAGCTAGAAGCTGCATCAGGATGAAGTGAACCCTTTTTGATAAGAATTGTCTAGAGCACTCATCTGAGAGCTAGAAGCTGCATCATGATGAATCGACCCCTTTTCGGTAAGAATTGTCTGGAGCGCTCACCTGAGAGTTAGAAGCTGCATCAGGATGAAGCGACCTCTTTTTAGAAAGAATTGTCTGGAGCGCTCACCTGAGAGCTAGAAGCTACATCAGGATGAAGCGATCCCCTTTTGGTAAGAATTGTCTGGAGCGCTCACCTGAGAGCTAGAAGCTGCATCAGGATGAAGCGAACCCTTTTTTATAAGAATTGTCTAGAGCGCTCATCTGAGAGCTAGAATCTGCATCAGGATGAAGCGACCCCTTTTCGCTAAGAATTGTCTGGAGTGCTCACCTGAGAGCTAGAAGCTACATCAGGATGAAGCGACCCCTTTTCGGTAAGAATTGTCTAGAGCGCTCACCTGAGAGCTAGAAGCTATATCAGGATGAAGCGACCCCGTTTTGGTAAGAATTGTCTGGAGCGCTTACCTGATAGCTAGAAGCTGCATCAGGATAAAGCGACACCTTTTCGGTAAGAATTGTCTGGAGCGCTCACCTGAGAGCTAGAAGCTACATCAGGATGAAGCGACCCCTTTTTGGTAAGAATTGTCTGGAGTGCTCACCTGAGAGCTAGAAGCTGCATCACCTGAGAGCTAGAAGCTACATCAGGATGAAGTGATTCCTTTTTGGTGGTAATTGTCTGGGGCACTGACCTGAGAGCTAAAAGCTCCATTAGGATGAAGCGACCCCTTTTTGGTAAGAATTGCCTGGAGCGCTCACCTGAGAGCTAGAAACTTCATCACCTGAGAGGTAGAAGCTACATCAAGATGAAGTGATTCCTTTTTGGTGGTTATTGTCTGGGGTGCTCACCTGAGAGCTAGAAGCTCCATCAGGATGAAGCGACCCCTTTTCGTTAAGAATTGCCTGGAGCGCTCACCTGAAAGCTAGAAACTGCATCAGGATGAAGCGACCCCTTTTCTGTAAGAATTGTCTGGAGCGCTCACCTGAGAGCTAGAAGCTACATCAGGATGGATCGACTCGTTTTTGGATATTGTTTAGTGTAAAAATAAATCCGGCCAGTGCCTCTCCTTCTTTCAGTGGTTATTGTCTGGAGCGCTCATCTGAGAGTGTGAAGCTACATCAGGATTAAGCAACCCCTTTTCGGTAAGAATTGTCTGGAGCGCTCACCTGAGAGCTAGAAGCTGCATCAGGATGAAGCGACCCCTTTTTGCTAAGAATTGTCTGGAGCGCTCACCTGAGAGCTAGAACCTGCATCAGGATGAAGCGACCCCTTTTCGGTAATAATTCTCTGGAGCGCTCATCTGAGAGTGTGAAGCTACATCAGGATTAAGCAACCCCTTTTCGGTAAGAATTGTCTGGAGCGCTCACCTGAGAGATAGAAGCTGCATCAGGATGAAGCGACCCCTTTTTGCTAAGAATTGTCTGGAGCACTCACCTGAGAGCTAGAACCTGCATCAGGATGAAGCGACCCCTTTTCGGTAATAATTCTCTGGAGTGCTCACCTGAGAGCTAGAAGCTGCATCACCTGAGAGCTAGAAGCTACATCAGGATGAAGTGATTCCTTTTTGGTGGTAATTGTCTGGGGCACTCACCTGAGAGCTAGAAGCTCCAACAGGATGCAGCGACCCCTTTTTGGTAAGAATTGTCTGGAGTGCTCACCTGAGAGCTAGAAGCTGCATCACCTGAGAGCTAGAAGCTACATCAGGATGAAGTGATTCATTTTTGGTGGTAATTGTCTGGGGCACTCACCTGAGAGCTAGAAGCTCCATCAGGATGAAGCGACCCCTTTTCGGTAAGAATTGTCTGGAGCACTCACCTGAGAGCTAGAACCTGCATCAGGATGAAGCGACCCCTTTTCGGTAATAATTCTCTGGAGTGCTCACCTGAGAGCTAGAAGCTGCATCACCTGAGAGCTAGAAGCTACATCAGGATGAAGTGATTCCTTTTTGGTGGTAATTGTCTGGGGCACTCACCTGAGAGCTAGAAGCTCCAACAGGATGCAGCGACCCCTTTTTGGTAAGAATTGTCTGGAGTGCTCACCTGAGAGCTAGAAGCTGCATCACCTGAGAGCTAGAAGCTACATCAGGATGAAGTGATTCATTTTTGGTGGTAATTGTCTGGGGCACTCACCTGAGAGCTAGAAGCTCCATCAGGATGAAGCGACCCCTTTTCGGTAAGAATTACCTGGAGCGCTCACCTGAGAGCTAGAAGCTTCATCATGATGGATCGACTCCTTTTCGGATATTGTTTAGTGTAAAAATAAATCCGGCCAATGCCTCTCCTTCTTTCAGTGGTTATTGTCTGGAGCGCTCATCTGAGAGTGTGAAGCTACATCAGGATTAAGCAACCCCTTTTCGGTAAGAATTGTCTGGAGCGCTCACCTGAGTGCTAGAACCTACATCAGGATGAAGCGACCCCTTTTCGGTAATAATTCTCTGGAGCGCTCATCTGAGAGCGTGAAGCTACATCAGGTTGAAGCGACACTTTTTTGGTAAGAATTGTCTGGAGCGCTCACCTGAGAGCTAGAAGCTGCATCAGGATGAAGCGAACCCTTTTTTGTAAGAATTGTCTGGTGCGCTCACCTGAGAGCTAGAAGCTACATCAGGATGAATCAACCCCTTTTCGGTAAGAGTTGTCTGGAGCGCTCACCTGAGAGCTAGAAGCTGCATCAGGATGAAGCGACACCTTTTCGGGAAAAACTGTCTGGAGCGCTCACCTGAGAGCTAGAAGCTACATCAGGATGAAGCGACTCCTTTTCGGTAAGAATTGTCTGGAACGCTCATCTGAGAGCTAGAAGCTGCATCAGGATGAAGCGACTCCTTTTTGGTAAGAATTGTCTGGAGCGCTCATCTGACAGCTAGAAGCTACATCAGGATGAAAAGACCCCTTTTCGGTAAGAATTGTCTGGAGCGTTCACCTGAGAGCTAGAAGCTGCATCAGGATGAATTTACCCCTTTTCGGTAAGAATTGTCTGGAGCGCTCACCTGAGAGTTAGAAGCTGCATCAGGATGAAGCGAACTCTTTTCGGTAGGAATTGTCTGGAGCGCTCACCTGAGAGGTAGAACCTACATCAGGATGAAGCGACCCCTTTTTGGTAAGAATTGTCTGAAGCGCTCACCAAGAGCTAGAAGCTGCATCAGGATGAAGCGACCCCTTTTCGGTAAGAATTGTCTGGAGCGCTCATCTGAGCGTGTGAAGCTACATCAGAATGAAGCAACACTTTTTCGGTAAGAATTGTCTGGAGCGCTCACCTGAGAGCTAGAAGCTGCATCAGGATGAAGTGAACCCTTTTTGATAAGAATTGTCTAGAGCGCTCATCTGAGAGCTAGAAGCTGCATCATGATGAATCGACCCCTTTTCGGTAAGAATTGTCTGGAGCGCTCACCTGAGAGTTAGAAGCTGCATCAGGATGAAGCGACCTCTTTTCAGAAAGAATTGTCTGGAGCGCTCACCTGAGAGCTAGAAGCTACATCAGGATGAAGCGACCCCTTTTTGGTAAGAATTGTCTGGAGCGCTCACCTGAGAGCTAGAAGCTGCATCAGGATGAAGCGAACCCTTTTTTATAAGAATTGTCTAGAGTGCTCATCTGAGAGCTAGAATCTGCATCAGGATGAAGCGACCCCTTTTCGCTAAGAATTGTCTGGAGTGCTCACCTGAGAGCTAGAAGCTACATCAGGATGAAGCGACCCCTTTTCGGTAAGAATTGTCTAGAGCGCTCACCTGAGAGCTAGAAGCTATATCAGGATGAAGCGACCCCGTTTTAGTAAGAATTGCCTGGAGCGTTCACCTGAGAGCTAGACGCTGAATCTGGATGAAGCGACCCCTTTTCGGTAAGAATTGTCTGGAGCGCTTACCTGAGAGCTAGAAGCTGCATCAGGATAAAGCGACACCTTTTCGGTAAGAATTGTCTGGAGCGCTCACCTGACAGCTAGAAGCTACATCAGGATGAAGCGACCCCTTTTTGGTAAGAATTGTCTGGAGTGCTCACCTGAGAGCTAGAAGCTGCATCACCTGAGAGCTAGAAGCTACATCAGGATGAAGTGATTCCTTTTTGGTGGTAATTGTCTGGGGCACTGACCTGAGAGCTAAAAGCTCCATCAGGATGAAGCGACCCCTTTTTGGTAAGAATTGCCTGGAGCGCTCACCTGAGAGCTAGAAACTTCATCACCTGAGAGGTAGAAGCTACATCAAGATGAAGTGATTCCTTTTTGGTGGGAATTGTCTGGGGTGCTCACCTGAGAGCTAGAAGCTCCATCAGGATGAAGCGACCCCCTTTCGTTAAGAATTGCCTGGAGCGCTCACCTGAGAGCTAGAAACTGCATCAGGATGAAGCGACCCCTTTTCTGTAAGAATTGTCTGGAGTGCTCACCTGAGAGCTAGAAGCTACATCAGGATGGATCGACTCCTTTTCGGATATTGTTTAGTGTAAAAATAAATCCGGGCAGTGCCTCTCTTCTTTCAGTGGTTATTGTCTGGAGCGCTCATCTGAGAGTGTGAAGCTACATCAGGATTAAGCAACCCCTTTTCGGTAAGAATTGTCTGGAACGCTCACCTGAGAGCTAGAAGCTGCATCAGGATGAAGCGACCCCTTTTTGCTAAGAATTGTCTGGAGCGCTCACCTGAGAGCTAGAACCTGCATCAGGATAAAGCGACCCCTTTTCGGTAATAATTCTCTGGAGCGCTCATCTGAGAGCTAGAAGCTGCATCACCTGAGAGCTAGAAGCTACATCAGGATGAAGTGATTCCTTTTTGGTGGTAATTGTCTGGGGCACTCACCTGAGAGCTAGAAGCTCCAACAGGATGAAGCGACCCCTTTTTGGTAAGAATTGTCTGGAGTGCTCACCTGAGAGCTAGAAGCTGCATCACCTGAGAGCTAGAAGCTACATCAGGATGAAGTGATTCCTTTTTGGTGGTAATTGTCTAGGGCACTCACCTGAGAGCTAGAAGCTGCATCAGGATGAAGCGACCCCTTTTCGCTAAGAATTGTCTGGAGTGCTCACCTGAGAGCTAGAAGCTACATCAGGATGAAGCGACCCCTTTTCGGTAAGAGTTGTCTGGAGCGCTCACCTGAGAGCTAGAAGCTGCATCAGGATGAAGCGACACCTTTTCGGGAAAAACTGTCTGGAGCGCTCACCTGAGAGCTAGAAGCTACATCAGGATGAAGCGACTCCTTTTCGGTAAGAATTGTCTGGAGCGCTCATCTGACAGCTAGAAGCTACATCAGGATGAAACGACCCCTTTTCGGTAAGAATTGTCTGGAGCATTCACCTGAGAGCTAGAAGCTGCATCAGGATGAATTTACCCCTTTTCGGTAAGAATTGTCTGGAGCGCTCACCTGAGAGTTAGAAGCTGCATCAGGATGAAGCGAACTCTTTTCGGTAGGAATTGTCTGGAGCGCTCACCTGAGAGGTAGAACCTACATCAGGATGAAGCGACCCCTTTTTGGTAAGAATTGTCTGAAGCGCTCACCAAGAGCTAGAAGCTGCATCAGGATGAAGCGACCCCTTTTCGGTAAGAATTGTCTGGAGCGCTCACCTGAGAGCTAGAAGCTGCATCAGGATGAAGTGAACCCTTTTTGATAAGAATTGTCTAGAGCACTCATCTGAGAGCTAGAAGCTGCATCATGATGAATCGACCCCTTTTCGGTAAGAATTGTCTGGAGCGCTCACCTGAGAGTTAGAAGCTGCATCAGGATGAAGCGACCTCTTTTTAGAAAGAATTGTCTGGAGCGCTCACCTGAGAGCTAGAAGCTACATCAGGATGAAGCGATCCCCTTTTGGTAAGAATTGTCTGGAGCGCTCACCTGAGAGCTAGAAGCTGCATCAGGATGAAGCGAACCCTTTTTTATAAGAATTGTCTAGAGCGCTCATCTGAGAGCTAGAATCTGCATCAGGATGAAGCGACCCCTTTTCGCTAAGAATTGTCTGGAGTGCTCACCTGAGAGCTAGAAGCTACATCAGGATGAAGCGACCCCTTTTCGGTAAGAATTGTCTAGAGCGCTCACCTGAGAGCTAGAAGCTATATCAGGATGAAGCGACCCCGTTTTGGTAAGAATTGTCTGGAGCGCTTACCTGATAGCTAGAAGCTGCATCAGGATAAAGCGACACCTTTTCGGTAAGAATTGTCTGGAGCGCTCACCTGAGAGCTAGAAGCTACATCAGGATGAAGCGACCCCTTTTTGGTAAGAATTGTCTGGAGTGCTCACCTGAGAGCTAGAAGCTGCATCACCTGAGAGCTAGAAGCTACATCAGGATGAAGTGATTCCTTTTTGGTGGTAATTGTCTGGGGCACTGACCTGAGAGCTAAAAGCTCCATTAGGATGAAGCGACCCCTTTTTGGTAAGAATTGCCTGGAGCGCTCACCTGAGAGCTAGAAACTTCATCACCTGAGAGGTAGAAGCTACATCAAGATGAAGTGATTCCTTTTTGGTGGTTATTGTCTGGGGTGCTCACCTGAGAGCTAGAAGCTCCATCAGGATGAAGCGACCCCTTTTCGTTAAGAATTGCCTGGAGCGCTCACCTGAAAGCTAGAAACTGCATCAGGATGAAGCGACCCCTTTTCTGTAAGAATTGTCTGGAGCGCTCACCTGAGAGCTAGAAGCTACATCAGGATGGATCGACTCGTTTTTGGATATTGTTTAGTGTAAAAATAAATCCGGCCAGTGCCTCTCCTTCTTTCAGTGGTTATTGTCTGGAGCGCTCATCTGAGAGTGTGAAGCTACATCAGGATTAAGCAACCCCTTTTCGGTAAGAATTGTCTGGAGCGCTCACCTGAGAGCTAGAAGCTGCATCAGGATGAAGCGACCCCTTTTTGCTAAGAATTGTCTGGAGCGCTCACCTGAGAGCTAGAACCTGCATCAGGATGAAGCGACCCCTTTTCGGTAATAATTCTCTGGAGCGCTCATCTGAGAGTGTGAAGCTACATCAGGATTAAGCAACCCCTTTTCGGTAAGAATTGTCTGGAGCGCTCACCTGAGAGATAGAAGCTGCATCAGGATGAAGCGACCCCTTTTTGCTAAGAATTGTCTGGAGCACTCACCTGAGAGCTAGAACCTGCATCAGGATGAAGCGACCCCTTTTCGGTAATAATTCTCTGGAGTGCTCACCTGAGAGCTAGAAGCTGCATCACCTGAGAGCTAGAAGCTACATCAGGATGAAGTGATTCCTTTTTGGTGGTAATTGTCTGGGGCACTCACCTGAGAGCTAGAAGCTCCAACAGGATGCAGCGACCCCTTTTTGGTAAGAATTGTCTGGAGTGCTCACCTGAGAGCTAGAAGCTGCATCACCTGAGAGCTAGAAGCTACATCAGGATGAAGTGATTCATTTTTGGTGGTAATTGTCTGGGGCACTCACCTGAGAGCTAGAAGCTCCATCAGGATGAAGCGACCCCTTTTCGGTAAGAATTGTCTGGAGCACTCACCTGAGAGCTAGAACCTGCATCAGGATGAAGCGACCCCTTTTCGGTAATAATTCTCTGGAGTGCTCACCTGAGAGCTAGAAGCTGCATCACCTGAGAGCTAGAAGCTACATCAGGATGAAGTGATTCCTTTTTGGTGGTAATTGTCTGGGGCACTCACCTGAGAGCTAGAAGCTCCAACAGGATGCAGCGACCCCTTTTTGGTAAGAATTGTCTGGAGTGCTCACCTGAGAGCTAGAAGCTGCATCACCTGAGAGCTAGAAGCTACATCAGGATGAAGTGATTCATTTTTGGTGGTAATTGTCTGGGGCACTCACCTGAGAGCTAGAAGCTCCATCAGGATGAAGCGACCCCTTTTCGGTAAGAATTACCTGGAGCGCTCACCTGAGAGCTAGAAGCTTCATCATGATGGATCGACTCCTTTTCGGATATTGTTTAGTGTAAAAATAAATCCGGCCAATGCCTCTCCTTCTTTCAGTGGTTATTGTCTGGAGCGCTCATCTGAGAGTGTGAAGCTACATCAGGATTAAGCAACCCCTTTTCGGTAAGAATTGTCTGGAGCGCTCACCTGAGTGCTAGAACCTACATCAGGATGAAGCGACCCCTTTTCGGTAATAATTCTCTGGAGCGCTCATCTGAGAGCGTGAAGCTACATCAGGTTGAAGCGACACTTTTTTGGTAAGAATTGTCTGGAGCGCTCACCTGAGAGCTAGAAGCTGCATCAGGATGAAGCGAACCCTTTTTTGTAAGAATTGTCTGGTGCGCTCACCTGAGAGCTAGAAGCTACATCAGGATGAAGCAACCCCTTTTCGGTAAGAGTTGTCTGGAGCGCTCACCTGAGAGCTAGAAGCTGCATCAGGATGAAGCGACACCTTTTCGGGAAAAACTGTCTGGAGCGCTCACCTGAGAGCTAGAAGCTACATCAGGATGAAGCGACTCCTTTTCGGTAAGAATTGTCTGGAACGCTCATCTGAGAGCTAGAAGCTGCATCAGGATGAAGCGACTCCTTTTTGGTAAGAATTGTCTGGAGCGCTCATCTGACAGCTAGAAGCTACATCAGGATGAAAAGACCCCTTTTCGGTAAGAATTGTCTGGAGCGTTCACCTGAGAGCTAGAAGCTGCATCAGGATGAATTTACCCCTTTTCGGTAAGAATTGTCTGGAGCGCTCACCTGAGAGTTAGAAGCTGCATCAGGATGAAGCGAACTCTTTTCGGTAGGAATTGTCTGGAGCGCTCACCTGAGAGGTAGAACCTACATCAGGATGAAGCGACCCCTTTTTGGTAAGAATTGTCTGAAGCGCTCACCAAGAGCTAGAAGCTGCATCAGGATGAAGCGACCCCTTTTCGGTAAGAATTGTCTGGAGCGCTCATCTGAGCGTGTGAAGCTACATCAGAATGAAGCAACACTTTTTCGGTAAGAATTGTCTGGAGCGCTCACCTGAGAGCTAGAAGCTGCATCAGGATGAAGTGAACCCTTTTTGATAAGAATTGTCTAGAGCGCTCATCTGAGAGCTAGAAGCTGCATCATGATGAATCGACCCCTTTTCGGTAAGAATTGTCTGGAGCGCTCACCTGAGAGTTAGAAGCTGCATCAGGATGAAGCGACCTCTTTTCAGAAAGAATTGTCTGGAGCGCTCACCTGAGAGCTAGAAGCTACATCAGGATGAAGCGACCCCTTTTTGGTAAGAATTGTCTGGAGCGCTCACCTGAGAGCTAGAAGCTGCATCAGGATGAAGCGAACCCTTTTTTATAAGAATTGTCTAGAGTGCTCATCTGAGAGCTAGAATCTGCATCAGGATGAAGCGACCCCTTTTCGCTAAGAATTGTCTGGAGTGCTCACCTGAGAGCTAGAAGCTACATCAGGATGAAGCGACCCCTTTTCGGTAAGAATTGTCTAGAGCGCTCACCTGAGAGCTAGAAGCTATATCAGGATGAAGCGACCCCGTTTTAGTAAGAATTGCCTGGAGCGTTCACCTGAGAGCTAGACGCTGAATCTGGATGAAGCGACCCCTTTTCGGTAAGAATTGTCTGGAGCGCTTACCTGAGAGCTAGAAGCTGCATCAGGATAAAGCGACACCTTTTCGGTAAGAATTGTCTGGAGCGCTCACCTGACAGCTAGAAGCTACATCAGGATGAAGCGACCCCTTTTTGGTAAGAATTGTCTGGAGTGCTCACCTGAGAGCTAGAAGCTGCATCACCTGAGAGCTAGAAGCTACATCAGGATGAAGTGATTCCTTTTTGGTGGTAATTGTCTGGGGCACTGACCTGAGAGCTAAAAGCTCCATCAGGATGAAGCGACCCCTTTTTGGTAAGAATTGCCTGGAGCGCTCACCTGAGAGCTAGAAACTTCATCACCTGAGAGGTAGAAGCTACATCAAGATGAAGTGATTCCTTTTTGGTGGGAATTGTCTGGGGTGCTCACCTGAGAGCTAGAAGCTCCATCAGGATGAAGCGACCCCCTTTCGTTAAGAATTGCCTGGAGCGCTCACCTGAGAGCTAGAAACTGCATCAGGATGAAGCGACCCCTTTTCTGTAAGAATTGTCTGGAGTGCTCACCTGAGAGCTAGAAGCTACATCAGGATGGATCGACTCCTTTTCGGATATTGTTTAGTGTAAAAATAAATCCGGGCAGTGCCTCTCTTCTTTCAGTGGTTATTGTCTGGAGCGCTCATCTGAGAGTGTGAAGCTACATCAGGATTAAGCAACCCCTTTTCGGTAAGAATTGTCTGGAACGCTCACCTGAGAGCTAGAAGCTGCATCAGGATGAAGCGACCCCTTTTTGCTAAGAATTGTCTGGAGCGCTCACCTGAGAGCTAGAACCTGCATCAGGATAAAGCGACCCCTTTTCGGTAATAATTCTCTGGAGCGCTCATCTGAGAGCTAGAAGCTGCATCACCTGAGAGCTAGAAGCTACATCAGGATGAAGTGATTCCTTTTTGGTGGTAATTGTCTGGGGCACTCACCTGAGAGCTAGAAGCTCCAACAGGATGAAGCGACCCCTTTTTGGTAAGAATTGTCTGGAGTGCTCACCTGAGAGCTAGAAGCTGCATCACCTGAGAGCTAGAAGCTACATCAGGATGAAGTGATTCCTTTTTGGTGGTAATTGTCTAGGGCACTCACCTGAGAGCTAGAAGCTCCATCAGGATGAAGCGACCCCTTTTCGGTAAGAATTACCTGGAGCGCTCACCTGAGAGCTAGAAGCTTCATCACCTGAGAGCTAGAAGCTACATCAGGATGAAGTGATTCCTTTTTGGTGGTAATTGTCTGGGGCGCTCACCTGAGAGCTAGAAGCTCCATCAGGATGGAGCGACCCCTTTTCGTTAAGAATTGTCTGGAGCGCTCACCTGAGAGCTAGAAGCTACATTAGGATGAAGCGATCCCTTTTCTGTAAGAATTGTCTGGAGCGCTCACCTGAGAGCTAGAACCTGCATCAGGATGAAGCGACCCCTTTTCGGTAATAATTCTCTGGAGCGCTCATCTGAGAGCTAGAAGCTGCATCACCTGAGAGCTAGAAGCTACATCAGGATGAAGTGATTCCTTTTTGGTGGTAATTGTCTGGGGCACTCACCTGAGAGCTAGAAGCTCCAACAGGATGAAGCGACCCCTTTTTGGTAAGAATTGTCTGGAGTGCTCACCTGAGAGCTAGAAGCTGCATCACCTGAGAGCTAGAAGCTACATCAGGATGAAGTGATTCCTTTTTGGTGGTAATTGTCTGGGGCACTCACCTGAGAGCTAGAAGCTCCATCAGGATGAAGCGACCCCTTTTCGGTAAGAATTACCTGGAGCGCTCACCTGAGAGCTAGAAGCTTCATCACCTGAGAGCTAGAAGCTACATCAGGATGAAGTGATTCCTTTTTGGTGGTAATTGTCTGGGGCGCTCACCTGAGAGCTAGAAGCTCCATCAGGATGGAGCGACCCCTTTTCGTTAAGAATTGTCTGGAGCGCTCACCTGAGAGCTAGAAGCTACATCAGGATGAAGCGATCCCTTTTCTGTAAGAATTGTCTGGAGCGCTCACCTGAGAGCTAGAAGCTACATCATGATGGATCGACTACTTTTCGGATATTGTTTAGTGTAAAAATAAATCCGGCCAATGCCTCTCCTTCTTTCAGTGGTTATTGTCTGGAGCGCTCATCTGAGAGTGTGAAGCTACATCAGGATTAAGCAACCCCTTTTCGGTAAGAATTGTCTGGAGCGCTCACCTGAGAGCTAGAAGCTGCATCAGGATGAAGCGACCCCTTTTTGCTAAGAATTGTCTGGAGCGCTCACCTGAGTGCTAGAACCTGCATCAGGATGAAGCGACCCCTTTTCAGTAATAATTCTCTGGAGCGCTCATCTGAGAGCGTGAAGCTACATCAGGTTGAAGCGACACTTTTTTGGTAAGAATTGTCTGGAGCGCTCACCTGAGAGCTAGAAGCTGCATCAGAATGAAGCAAACCCTTTTTTGTAAGAATTGTCTGGTGCGCTCACCTAACAGCTAGAAGCTGCATCAGGATGAAGCGACGCCTTTTCAGTAAGAAGTGTCTGTAGCGCTCACCTGAGAGCTAGAAGCTACATCAGGATGAAGCGACCCCTTTTCGGTAAGAATGGTCTGGAGTGCTTACCTGAGAGCTAGAAGCTGCATCAGGATGAAGCGACCCCTTTTCGGTAAGAATTGTCTGGAGCGCTCACCTGAGAGCTAGAAGCTACATCAGGATGAAGCGACCCCTTTTTGGTAAGAATTGTCTGGAGTGCTCACCTGAGAGCTAGAAGCTGCATCACCTGAGAGCTAGAAGCTACATCAGGATGAAGTGATTCCTTTTTGGTGGTAATTGTCTGGGGCACTGACCTAAGAGCTAAAATCTCCATCAGGATGAAGCTACCCCTTTTTGGTAAGAATTGCCTGGAGCGCTCACCTGAGAGCTAGAAACTTCATCACCTGAGAGGTAGAAGCTACATCAAGATGAAGTGATTCCTTTTTGGTGGTTATTGTCTGGGGTGCTCACCTGAGAGCTAGAAGCTCCATCAGGATGAAGCGACCCCTTTTCGTTAAGAATTGCCTGGAGCGCTCACCTGAAAGCTAGAAACTGCATCAGGATGAAGCGACCCCTTTTCTGTAAGAATTGTCTGGAGCGCTCACCTGAGAGCTAGAAGCTACATCAGGATGGATCGACTCGTTTTTGGATATTGTTTAGTGTAAAAATAAATCCGGCCAGTGCCTCTCCTTCTTTCAGTGGTTATTGTCTGGAGCGCTCATCTGAGAGTGTGAAGCTACATCAGGATTAAGCAACCCCTTTTCGGTAAGAATTGTCTGGAGCGCTCACCTGAGAGCTAGAAGCTGCATCAGGATGAAGCGACCCCTTTTTGCTAAGAATTGTCTGGAGCGCTCACCTGAGAGCTAGAACCTGCATCAGGATGAAGCGACCCCTTTTCGGTAATAATTCTCTGGAGCGCTCATCTGAGAGTGTGAAGCTACATCAGGATTAAGCAACCCCTTTTCGGTAAGAATTGTCTGGAGCGCTCACCTGAGAGATAGAAGCTGCATCAGGATGAAGCGACCCCTTTTTGCTAAGAATTGTCTGGAGCACTCACCTGAGAGCTAGAACCTGCATCAGGATGAAGCGACCCCTTTTCGGTAATAATTCTCTGGAGTGCTCACCTGAGAGCTAGAAGCTGCATCACCTGAGAGCTAGAAGCTACATCAGGATGAAGTGATTCCTTTTTGGTGGTAATTGTCTGGGGCACTCACCTGAGAGCTAGAAGCTCCAACAGGATGCAGCGACCCCTTTTTGGTAAGAATTGTCTGGAGTGCTCACCTGAGAGCTAGAAGCTGCATCACCTGAGAGCTAGAAGCTACATCAGGATGAAGTGATTCATTTTTGGTGGTAATTGTCTGGGGCACTCACCTGAGAGCTAGAAGCTCCATCAGGATGAAGCGACCCCTTTTCGGTAAGAATTGTCTGGAGCACTCACCTGAGAGCTAGAACCTGCATCAGGATGAAGCGACCCCTTTTCGGTAATAATTCTCTGGAGTGCTCACCTGAGAGCTAGAAGCTGCATCACCTGAGAGCTAGAAGCTACATCAGGATGAAGTGATTCCTTTTTGGTGGTAATTGTCTGGGGCACTCACCTGAGAGCTAGAAGCTCCAACAGGATGCAGCGACCCCTTTTTGGTAAGAATTGTCTGGAGTGCTCACCTGAGAGCTAGAAGCTGCATCACCTGAGAGCTAGAAGCTACATCAGGATGAAGTGATTCATTTTTGGTGGTAATTGTCTGGGGCACTCACCTGAGAGCTAGAAGCCCCATCAGGATGAAGCGACCCCTTTTCGGTAAGAATTACCTGGAGCGCTCACCTGAGAGCTAGAAGCTTCATCATGATGGATCGACTCCTTTTCGGATATTGTTTAGTGTAAAAATAAATCCGGCCAATGCCTCTCCTTCTTTCAGTGGTTATTGTCTGGAGCGCTCATCTGAGAGTGTGAAGCTACATCAGGATTAAGCAACCCCTTTTCGGTAAGAATTGTCTGGAGCGCTCACCTGAGTGCTAGAACCTACATCAGGATGAAGCGACCCCTTTTCGGTAATAATTCTCTGGAGCGCTCATCTGAGAGCGTGAAGCTACATCAGGTTGAAGCGACACTTTTTTGGTAAGAATTGTCTGGAGCGCTCACCTGAGAGCTAGAAGCTGCATCAGGATGAAGCGAACCCTTTTTTGTAAGAATTGTCTGGTGCGCTCACCTGAGAGCTAGAAGCTACATCAGGATGAAGCAACCCCTTTTCGGTAAGAGTTGTCTGGAGCGCTCACCTGAGAGCTAGAAGCTGCATCAGGATGAAGCGACACCTTTTCGGGAAAAACTGTCTGGAGCGCTCACCTGAGAGCTAGAAGCTACATCAGGATGAAGCGACTCCTTTTCGGTAAGAATTGTCTGGAACGCTCATCTGAGAGCTAGAAGCTGCATCAGGATGAAGCGACTCCTTTTTGGTAAGAATTGTCTGGAGCGCTCATCTGACAGCTAGAAGCTACATCAGGATGAAAAGACCCCTTTTCGGTAAGAATTGTCTGGAGCGTTCACCTGAGAGCTAGAAGCTGCATCAGGATGAATTTACCCCTTTTCGGTAAGAATTGTCTGGAGCGCTCACCTGAGAGTTAGAAGCTGCATCAGGATGAAGCGAACTCTTTTCGGTAGGAATTGTCTGGAGCGCTCACCTGAGAGGTAGAACCTACATCAGGATGAAGCGACCCCTTTTTGGTAAGAATTGTCTGAAGCGCTCACCAAGAGCTAGAAGCTGCATCAGGATGAAGCGACCCCTTTTCGGTAAGAATTGTCTGGAGCGCTCATCTGAGCGTGTGAAGCTACATCAGAATGAAGCAACACTTTTTCGGTAAGAATTGTCTGGAGCGCTCACCTGAGAGCTAGAAGCTGCATCAGGATGAAGTGAACCCTTTTTGATAAGAATTGTCTAGAGCGCTCATCTGAGAGCTAGAAGCTGCATCATGATGAATCGACCCCTTTTCGGTAAGAATTGTCTGGAGCGCTCACCTGAGAGTTAGAAGCTGCATCAGGATGAAGCGACCTCTTTTCAGAAAGAATTGTCTGGAGCGCTCACCTGAGAGCTAGAAGCTACATCAGGATGAAGCGACCCCTTTTTGGTAAGAATTGTCTGGAGCGCTCACCTGAGAGCTAGAAGCTGCATCAGGATGAAGCGAACCCTTTTTTATAAGAATTGTCTAGAGTGCTCATCTGAGAGCTAGAATCTGCATCAGGATGAAGCGACCCCTTTTCGCTAAGAATTGTCTGGAGTGCTCACCTGAGAGCTAGAAGCTACATCAGGATGAAGCGACCCCTTTTCGGTAAGAATTGTCTAGAGCGCTCACCTGAGAGCTAGAAGCTATATCAGGATGAAGCGACCCCGTTTTAGTAAGAATTGCCTGGAGCGTTCACCTGAGAGCTAGACGCTGAATCTGGATGAAGCGACCCCTTTTCGGTAAGAATTGTCTGGAGCGCTTACCTGAGAGCTAGAAGCTGCATCAGGATAAAGCGACACCTTTTCGGTAAGAATTGTCTGGAACGCTCACCTGACAGCTAGAAGCTACATCAGGATGAAGCGACCCCTTTTTGGTAAGAATTGTCTGGAGTGCTCACCTGAGAGCTAGAAGCTGCATCACCTGAGAGCTAGAAGCTACATCAGGATGAAGTGATTCCTTTTTGGTGGTAATTGTCTGGGGCACTGACCTGAGAGCTAAAAGCTCCATCAGGATGAAGCGACCCCTTTTTGGTAAGAATTGCCTGGAGCGCTCACCTGAGAGCTAGAAACTGCATCAGGATGAAGCGACCCCTTTTCTGTAAGAATTGTCTGGAGTGCTCACCTGAGAGCTAGAAGCTACATCAGGATGGATCGACTCCTTTTCGGATATTGTTTAGTGTAAAAATAAATCCGGGCAGTGCCTCTCTTCTTTCAGTGGTTATTGTCTGGAGCGCTCATCTGAGAGTGTGAAGCTACATCAGGATTAAGCAACCCCTTTTCGGTAAGAATTGTCTGGAACGCTCACCTGAGAGCTAGAAGCTGCATCAGGATGAAGCGACCCCTTTTTGCTAAGAATTGTCTGGAGCGCTCACCTGAGAGCTAGAACCTGCATCAGGATAAAGCGACCCCTTTTCGGTAATAATTCTCTGGAGCGCTCATCTGAGAGCTAGAAGCTGCATCACCTGAGAGCTAGAAGCTACATCAGGATGAAGTGATTCCTTTTTGGTGGTAATTGTCTGGGGCACTCACCTGAGAGCTAGAAGCTCCAACAGGATGAAGCGACCCCTTTTTGGTAAGAATTGTCTGGAGTGCTCACCTGAGAGCTAGAAGCTGCATCACCTGAGAGCTAGAAGCTACATCAGGATGAAGTGATTCCTTTTTGGTGGTAATTGTCTAGGGCACTCACCTGAGAGCTAGAAGCTCCATCAGGATGAAGCGACCCCTTTTCGGTAAGAATTACCTGGAGCGCTCACCTGAGAGCTAGAAGCTTCATCACCTGAGAGCTAGAAGCTACATCAGGATGAAGTGATTCCTTTTTGGTGGTAATTGTCTGGGGCGCTCACCTGAGAGCTAGAAGCTCCATCAGGATGGAGCGACCCCTTTTCGTTAAGAATTGTCTGGAGCGCTCACCTGAGAGCTAGAAGCTACATTAGGATGAAGCGATCCCTTTTCTGTAAGAATTGTCTGGAGCGCTCACCTGAGAGCTAGAACCTGCATCAGGATGAAGCGACCCCTTTTCGGTAATAATTCTCTGGAGCGCTCATCTGAGAGCTAGAAGCTGCATCACCTGAGAGCTAGAAGCTACATCAGGATGAAGTGATTCCTTTTTGGTGGTAATTGTCTGGGGCACTCACCTGAGAGCTAGAAGCTCCAACAGGATGAAGCGACCCCTTTTTGGTAAGAATTGTCTGGAGTGCTCACCTGAGAGCTAGAAGCTGCATCACCTGAGAGCTAGAAGCTACATCAGGATGAAGTGATTCCTTTTTGGTGGTAATTGTCTGGGGCACTCACCTGAGAGCTAGAAGCTCCATCAGGATGAAGCGACCCCTTTTCGGTAAGAATTACCTGGAGCGCTCACCTGAGAGCTAGAAGCTTCATCACCTGAGAGCTAGAAGCTACATCAGGATGAAGTGATTCCTTTTTGGTGGTAATTGTCTGGGGCGCTCACCTGAGAGCTAGAAGCTCCATCAGGATGGAGCGACCCCTTTTCGTTAAGAATTGTCTGGAGCGCTCACCTGAGAGCTAGAAGCTACATCAGGATGAAGCGATCCCTTTTCTGTAAGAATTGTCTGGAGCGCTCACCTGAGAGCTAGAAGCTACATCATGATGGATCGACTACTTTTCGGATATTGTTTAGTGTAAAAATAAATCCGGCCAATGCCTCTCCTTCTTTCAGTGGTTATTGTCTGGAGCGCTCATCTGAGAGTGTGAAGCTACATCAGGATTAAGCAACCCCTTTTTGGTAAGAATTGTCTGGAGCGCTCACCTGAGAGCTAGAAGCTGCATCAGGATGAAGCGACCCCTTTTTGCTAAGAATTGTCTGGAGCGCTCACCTGAGTGCTAGAACCTGCATCAGGATGAAGCGACCCCTTTTCAGTAATAATTCTCTGGAGCGCTCATCTGAGAGCGTGAAGCTACATCAGGTTGAAGCGACACTTTTTTGGTAAGAATTGTCTGGAGCGCTCACCTGAGAGCTAGAAGCTGCATCAGAATGAAGCAAACCCTTTTTTGTAAGAATTGTCTGGTGCGCTCACCTAACAGCTAGAAGCTGCATCAGGATGAAGCGACGCCTTTTCAGTAAGAAGTGTCTGTAGCGCTCACCTGAGAGCTAGAAGCTACATCAGGATGAAGCGACCCCTTTTCGGTAAGAATGGTCTGGAGTGCTTACCTGAGAGCTAGAAGCTGCATCAGGATGAAGCGACCCCTTTTCGGTAAGAATTGTCTGGAGCGCTCACCTGAGAGCTAGAAGCTACATCAGGATGAAGCGACCCCTTTTTGGTAAGAATTGTCTGGAGTGCTCACCTGAGAGCTAGAAGCTGCATCACCTGAGAGCTAGAAGCTACATCAGGATGAAGTGATTCCTTTTTGGTGGTAATTGTCTGGGGCACTGACCTGAGAGCTAAAATCTCCATCAGGATGAAGCTACCCCTTTTTGGTAAGAATTGCCTGGAGCGCTCACCTGAGAGCTAGAAGCTTCATCACCTGAGAGGTAGAAGCTACATCAAGATGAAGTGATTCCTTTTTGGTGGTTATTGTCTGGGGTGCTCACCTGAGAGCTAGAAGCTCCATCAGGATGATGCGACCCATTTTCGTTAAGAATTGCCTGTAGCGCTTACCTGAGAGCTAGAAACTGCATCAAGCTGAAGCGACCCCTTTTCGGTAAGAATTGTCTGTAGCGCTCACCTGAAAGCTAGAAGCTACATCAGGATGAAGCGATCCCTTTTCTGTAAGAATTGTCTGGAGCGCTCACCTGAGAGCTAGAAGCTACATCAGGATGGAGCGACTCCTTTTCGAAAATTGTTTAGTGTAAAAATAAATCTGGCCAATGCCTCTCCTTCTTTCAGTGGTTATTGTCTGGAGCGCTCATCTGAGAGTGTGAAGCTACATCAGGATTAAGCAACCCCTTTTCGGTAAGAATTGTCTGGAGCGCTCACCTGAGAGCTAGAAGCTGCATCAGGATGAAGCGACCCCTTTTTGCTAAGAATTGTCTGGAGCGCTCACCTGAGAGCTAGAACCTGCATCAGGATGAAGTGACCCCTTTTCGGTAATAATTCTCTGGAGCACTCATCTGAGAGCTAGAAGCTACATCAGGATGAAGCGACCCCTTTTCGGTAAGAATTACCTGGAGCGCTCACCTGAGAGCTAGAAGCTTCATCACCTGAGAGCTAGAAGCTACATCAGGATGAAGTGATTCCTTTTTGGTGGTAATTGTCTGGGGCGCTCACCTGAGAGCTAGAAGCTCCATCAGGATGAAGCGACCCCTTTTCGTTAAGAATTGCCTGGAGCGCTCACCTGAGAGCTAGCAGCTACATCAGGATGAAGCGACCCCTTTTCGGTAAGAATTGTCTGGAGCGCTCACCTGAGAGCTAGAAGCTACATCAGGATGAAGCGACCCCTTTTCGGTAAGAATTGTCTGGAGCGCTCACCTGAGAGCTAGAAGCTACATCAGGATGAAGCGACCCCTTTTCAGTAAGAATTGTCTGGAGCGCTCACCTGAGAGCTAGAACCTGCATCAGGATGAAGCAACCCCTTTTCGGTAAGAATTGTCTGGAGCGCTCACCTGAGAGCTAGAATCTAAATTTTTTTGGGTGGTTAAATACCCGCACCCCATGCTTGATACTTGTGGGTTCAAGACATGTAGCTGTGTATTTTTGATGCACCCAACAATTCTCTCTCCCGCCCCCATGAATGTGCCACAAACTCTAAACCACGAGTGCCCTTCAGAGCGATACGTGGTTTCTAAATAATAATCAAATAACATTGCCAATATGCCTTTATAACGTTCCGTCGTCGCCATGGTTTGAATACACACTTCGATCAGGGGCGGCGAGTGAAATGGATCCCCTCCATAGTGGAAGCAAAGGTGGACCCCCAGGCTATAAGCCATGGCCTATACCAGCCTGTATGTATCCATCTTTTTTGCTTCACTTCCTAAGGGGTTTGTCCCAGGCACCCCATAACAAGCCATTTATGTGAACTTCATAGGTTAACATTTTTCCTTTTTTACACACTTCAGGCTTCATGAGGCATGTTGTTGTAGATTGTTGGTGAAACTCAGTACTCAGCCTTGTTTTTTGTTTATGAAATAGATATGTTATTACTTGCTAAGTGTCGTGGGAAACCTTTTTGAGATTCCTAACTAACTTGTTTAACAATGTTATCAATACATCCCTACAGCAACATGTCACCCCTGGGGCCATGGTTCCACCGTGATCACTTGGCCGGGAGGCATGCGTTCTTGGCCCACGTTTGGCAGGGAGCGCTGCTTTGATCGTGTTTGTCTCTATGCCTCACGGCAGGCGGGTAGGGTCTTTGAGGCATGCCTCTTTCCCCATATATGCTCCACAGCGGCTTTGCCGCTAGATGGAGCTTCCGCCTGCCGGCGGTGTCCCGGGACCCTTCCAGACGCCATTGGCGTACTGCGCATGCGCACCAGCGGCGAGCGCTGCAGGCCGTGACGTCACGCCATTTGACGGCGGGAATGACGGCAGCTGCCGAGGATCCGTCCTTCCGGAACGCCGGGGAGACCGCACAAGGGCCGCCACTCACGGCGGCCCACCGGACCCCTGCACGTGGTGCTTGAGGGGGGGGGGGGGGTTGGCGGAGGGGGGTGGGGTTGTTTTTTTTTTTTTGTGTTTTGTTTTTGTTTTTGTTTTTTTGGGCTGATGAGGGGTAGAGCCATCGCACCTGAGCACACCCAGCCAGGCAGAACTTCCCCTATTTAACAAGCCCCAGGGAGCTTTCAGAACAGAACCTACATGGTGGTCAGGACAGAGGGATGAGCAGACACTGGGTACAAAGTAAGTAATGCCTGATCCCCTATACGGCCCCCTTTTGTAGTAAGTTTTCTACCTTTCCCAAGCTCGTCCCCCGCCCCCACCATTTGATTTATATTTCTAATATTTTTTTCCCTTCTATATATCTTCCTCAGACTCCAATGGTCATAGGCAATATTAATCTTATGCCTACCTGGGAGATCCTTGTAGGATAAATCAGATAACAAGACACTCCACCCTATTAAAATAATCCATCAGGATCATTCAGATAGCCCAGGTAAACATTCCTTCCCCTCCTTCCCTTTCTCTTTTCCCTACTTTTACCACACTCTCATTTGTTCACTTATTTCACCACTCACATCCTTTACACTTCTCCACATATTGTTTTACTTATACCACATAGCTTTTTTACATGCACATTCATTTCCCTTTTTTTTTTCTTTCTCATTCATACTTTCATTCATTCACCCTTTTCATTTCACTACATTCCTCAAATTCACCTCCCGTCATCTCAAATTTCCTTTGTTCCTTTTTCCATTCATTCTATTTTTTCACGCTTTTGTCATCTTTCATTTTTTCTTTACGCACATTTCACATAGGGCTTTTTCCCTACAGATTCCCACTCCGTCACTGCACATTCCATACCCACACTCAACACATGTTTTTTTTTTTTCAACACATCCCTCCATATTTTTGCGCCATACTCATACTCCCTCACTCGCACTCACCAGCACACTTCATCCCAGTTTCACCGTCATTCATTCACTCCTTCCCCTTCAGATCTTTAACCACACTTACACATCTTTTCACCCCATGCACTTTCCCTCTCCGCACGACACCTTCTATCTCCCCCTTTCCCCCCCTTTTTTTTCCTCCTTCTTTTTTTCCCCTTCTTCCTTCCCCTTTCCTTCTTTACCTGTTGACTATTTATCCAGCTATTTTAAGGTCGTAATTTTTCTCAGGTGAGAGCTCCAGACAATTCTTACCGAAAAAGTGTTGCTTCATCCAGATGTAGCTTCTAGCTCAAAGATGAGCGCTCCAGACAATTATTACCGAAAAGGGGTCGCTCTGAAGGGCACTCGTGGTTTAGAGTTTCTGGCACATTCATGGGGGCGGGAAAGAGAATAGTTGGGTGCATCAAAAATACACAGCTACATGTCTTGAACCCACAAGTATCAAGCCTGGGGTGCGGATGTTTAACCACCCAAGAAAATTTAGCTTCTAGCTCTCAGGTGAGCGCTCCAGACAATTCTTATCGAAAAGGGGTCGCTTCATCCTGATGCAGGTTCTAGCTCTCAGGATAGCGCTCCAGACAATTCTTACCGAAAAGAGGTCGCTTCATCCTGATGCATTTTCTAACTCTCAGGTGAGCGCTCCAGACAATTCTTACCGAAAAGGGGTCGCTTCATCCTGATGCAGCTTCTAGCTCTCAGGTGAACGCTCCAGACAATTCTTACCGAAAAGGGGTCGCTTCATCCTGATGCAGCTTCAACCTCTCTGGTGAGCGTTCCAGACAACTCTTACCGAAAAGGTGTCGCTTCATCCTGATGTAGCGTCTAGCTCTCAGATGAGCGCTCCAGACAATTCTTACCGAAAAGTAGTCGCTTCATCCTGATGCAGCTTCTAGCTCTCAGGTGAGCTCTCCAGACAATTCTTCCCGAAAAGGTGTCGCTTCATCCTGATGCAGCTTCTAGCTCTCAGGTGAGCGCTCCAGACAACTCTTACCGAAAGGGGGTCGCTTCATCCTGATGTAGCTTCTAGCTCTCAGGTGAGCGCTCCAGACAATTCTTACTGAAAAGAGGTCGCTTCATCCTGATGCAGCTTCTAACTCTCAGGTGAGCGCTCCAGACAATTCTTACAGAAAAGGGGTCGCTTCATCCTGATGCAGCTTCTAGCTCTCAGGTGAACGCTCCAGACAATTCTTACCGAAAAGGGGTCGCTTCATCCTGATGCAGCTTCAACCTCTCTGGTGAGCGTTCCAGACAACTCTTACCGAAAAGGTGTCGCTTCATCCTGATGTAGCGTCTAGCTCTCAGATGAGCACTCCAGACAATTCTTACCGAAAAGTAGTCGCTTCATCCTGATGCAGCTTCTAGCTCTCAGGTGAGCTCTCCAGACAATTCTTCCCGAAAAGGTGTCGCTTCATCCTGATGCAGCTTCTAGCTCTCAGGTGAGCGCTCCAGACAACTCTTACCGAAAAGGGGTCGCTTCATCCTGATGTAGCTTCTAGCTCTCAGGTGAGCGCTCCAGACAATTCTTACTGAAAAGGGGTCGCTTCATCCTGATGCAACTTCTAGCTCTCAGGTAAGCGCTCCAGACAATTGTTACCGAAAAGTGGTCGCTTCATCCTGATGCAGTTTCTAGCTCTCAGGTGAGCGCTCCAGGCAATTCTTAACGAAAAGGGGTCACTTCATCCTGATGGAGCTTCTAGCTCTCAGGTGAGCTCCCCAGACAATTACCACCAAAAAGGAATCACTTCATCCTGATGTAGCTTCTAGCTTTCAGGTGATGAAGCTTCTAGCTCTCAGGTGAGCGCTCCAGGTAATTCTTACCGAAAAGGGGTCGCTTCATCCTGATGGAGCTTCTAGCTCTCAGGTGAGTGCCCCAGACAATTACCACCAAAAAGGAATCACTTCATCCTGATGTAGCTTCTAGCTCTCCGGTGATGCAGCTTCTAGCTCTAAGGTGAGCGCTCCAGACAATTCTTACCGAAAAGGGGTCGCTTCATCCTGATGTAGCTTCTAGCTCTCAGTTGAGCGCTCCAAACAATTCTTACCAAAAAGGGGTCGCTTCATCCTGATGCAGCTTCTAGCTAGCTCTCAGGTGAGCGCTCCAGACAATTATTACCGAAAAGGGGTCGCTTCATCCTGATGCAGCTTCTAGCTCTCAGGTGAGCGCTCCAGACAATTCTTACCGAAAAAGGGGTCGCTTCATCCTGATGCAGCTTCTAGCTCTCAGATGAGCACCCCAGACAATTACCACCAAAAAGGAATCGCTTCATTCTGATGTAGTTACTAGCTCTCAGGTGATGCAGCTTCTAGCTCTCAGGTGAGTGTTGCAGACAATTCTTACCGAAAAGGGGTCACTTCATCCTGATGCAGCTTCTAGCTCTCAGGTGAGCGCCCCAGACAATTCTTACCGAAAAGGGGGCGCTTCATCCTGATGTAGCTTCTAGCTCTCAGGTGAGCGCTCCAGACAATTCTTTCCGAACAGGAGACGCTTCATCCTGATGTAGCTTCAACCTCTCTGGTGAGCATTCCAGACAACTCTTACCGAAAAGGTGTCGCTTCATCCTGATGTAGCGTCTAGCTCTCAGATGAGCGCTCCAGACAATTCTTACCGAAAAGTAGTCGCTTCATCCTGATGCAGCTTCTAGCTCTCAGGTGAGCTCTCCAGACAATTCTTCCCGAAAAGGTGTCGCTTCATCCTGATGCAGCTTCTAGCTCTCAGGTGAGCGCTCCAGACAACTCTTACCGAAAAGGGGTCGCTTCATCCTGATGTAGCTTCTAGCTCTCAGGTGAGCGCTCCAGACAATTCTTACTGAAAAGAGGTCGCTTCATCCTGATGCAGCTTCTAACTCTCAGGTGAGCGCTCCAGACAATTCTTACAGAAAAGGGGTCGCTTCATCCTGATGCAGCTTCTAGCTCTCAGGTGAACGCTCCAGACAATTCTTACCGAAAAGGGGTCGCTTCATCCTGATGCAGCTTCAACCTCTCTGGTGAGCGTTCCAGACAACTCTTACCGAAAAGGTGTCGCTTCATCCTGATGTAGCGTCTAGCTCTCAGATGAGCACTCCAGACAATTCTTACCGAAAAGTAGTCGCTTCATCCTGATGCAGCTTCTAGCTCTCAGGTGAGCTCTCCAGACAATTCTTCCCGAAAAGGTGTCGCTTCATCCTGATGCAGCTTCTAGCTCTCAGGTGAGCGCTCCAGACAACTCTTACCGAAAAGGGGTCGCTTCATCCTGATGTAGCTTCTAGCTCTCAGGTGAGCGCTCCAGACAATTCTTACTGAAAAGGGGTCGCTTCATCCTGATGCAACTTCTAGCTCTCAGGTAAGCGCTCCAGACAATTGTTACCGAAAAGGGGTCGCTTCATCCTGATGCAGTTTCTAGCTCTCAGGTGAGCGCTCCAGGCAATTCTTAACGAAAAGGGGTCACTTCATCCTGATGGAGCTTCTAGCTCTCAGGTGAGCTCCCCAGACAATTACCACCAAAAAGGAATCACTTCATCCTGATGTAGCTTCTAGCTCTCAGGTGATGAAGCTTCTAGCTCTCAGGTGAGCGCTCCAGGTAATTCTTACCGAAAAGGGGTCGCTTCATCCTGATGGAGCTTCTAGCTCTCAGGTGAGTGCCCCAGACAATTACCACCAAAAAGGAATCACTTCATCCTGATGTAGCTTCTAGCACTCCGGTGATGCAGCTTCTAGCTCTAAGGTGAGCGCTCCAGACAATTCTTACTGAAAAGGGGTCGCTTCATCCTGATGTAGCTTCTAGCTCTCAGTTGAGCGCTCCAGACAATTCTTACCAAAAAGGGGTCGCTTCATCCTGATGCAGCTTCTAGCTAGCTCTCAGGTGAGTGCTCCAGACAATTATTACCGAAAAGGGGTCGCTTCATCCTGATGCAGCTTCTAGCTCTCAGGTGAGCGCTCCAGACAATTCTTACTGAAAAAGGGGTCGCTTCATCCTGATGCAGCTTCTAGCTCTCAGATGAGCACCCCAGACAATTACCACCAAAAAGGAATCGCTTCATTCTGATGTAGTTACTATCTCTCAGGTGATGCAGCTTCTAGCTCTCAGGTGAGTGTTGCAGACAATTCTTACCGAAAAGGGGTCACTTCATCCTGATGCAGCTTCTAGCTCTCAGGTGAGCGCCCCTGACAATTCTTACCGAAAAGGGGGCGCTTCATCCTGATGTAGCTTCTAGCTCTCAGGTGAGCGCTCCAGACAATTCTTTCCGAACAGGAGACGCTTCATCCTGATGTAGCTTCAACCTCTCTGGTGAGCGTTCCAGACAACTCTTACCGAAAAGGTGTCGCTTCATCCTGATGTAGCGTCTAGCTCTCAGATGAGCGCTCCAGACAATTCTTACCGAAAAGTAGTCGCTTCATCCTGATGCAGCTTCTAGCTCTCAGGTGAGCTCTCCAGACAATTCTTCCCGAAAAGGTGTCGCTTCATCCTGATGCAGCTTCTAGCTCTCAGGTGAGCGCTCCAGACAACTCTTACCGAAAAGGGGTCGCTTCATCCTGATGTAGCTTCTAGCTCTCAGGTGAGCGCTCCAGACAATTCTTACTGAAAAGAGGTCGCTTCATCCTGATGCAGCTTCTAACTCTCAGGTGAGCGCTCCAGACAATTCTTACAGAAAAGGGGTCGCTTCATCCTGATGCAGCTTCTAGCTCTCAGGTGAACGCTCCAGACAATTCTTACCGAAAAGGGGTCGCTTCATCCTGATGCAGCTTCAACCTCTCTGGTGAGCGTTCCAGACAACTCTTACCGAAAAGGTGTCGCTTCATCCTGATGTAGCGTCTAGCTCTCAGATGAGCACTCCAGACAATTCTTACCGAAAAGTAGTCGCTTCATCCTGATGCAGCTTCTAGCTCTCAGGTGAGCTCTCCAGACAATTCTTCCCGAAAAGTAGTGATGAGCCGAACACCCCCGGGTTCGGTTCGCACCAGAACCCGCGAACGGACCGAAAGTTCGAACGAACATTAGAACCCTATTAAATACAATGGATGCGAACGTTCGAATTCTAAAGTGCTAATTATAACAACTATTATGCATGTTATTGTCCTAAAAAGGGTTTGGGAACCCGGGTTCTGCACCAGGGGACATGTATCAATGCAAAAAGAAGTTTTAAAAACGGTCGTTTTTCGGGAGCAGTCATTTTAATGATGCATAAAGTGAAAAAAAAAAAGTCAAATATTCCTTTAAATATCGTACCTGGGGGGTGTCTAAAGTATGCCTGTGAAGTGCCACGTGTTTCCCGTGTTTAGAACTGTCCCTGCACAAAATGACACTTCTAAAGGAAAAAAAAGCCATTTAAAACTGCTTGCGGCTTTAATGTAATGTCTGGTCCCGGTAATATGGATGAAATTCTTTAAGAAAAATGGCATAGCTACCCCATGACCCCCCCCCTACCCCAGCCCATTACCAGCCCCTTTGGGTCTTGTATGGATATTAAGGGGAACCCCGCACATAAAATAAAA
Organism: Rana muscosa; assembly: GCA_029206835.1. Classification (NCBI taxonomy): domain Eukaryota; kingdom Metazoa; phylum Chordata; class Amphibia; order Anura; family Ranidae; genus Rana; species Rana muscosa. The sequence goes on from CM055117.1 coordinate 879,126,285, forward strand.
AAGGCCCTATATACTCTGAACAGCCCTATACAGGCGGTGCATACAAGACAGGGACTGTAGGTTTGTTCTTATGTAGAGTCTGTTTGTAATTTTGAACAGGTACATTGTTGAAGTGTAGCTCCAGACCAAAAATCTATTTTTAAACTTTTTGGAAAACATAGGTAAGGGTTATCACCCCTGTAACATTTGTTTTGCTGTCTGTGCCCCTGTTCAGAACATTTCACCTCACTTTCCGTCCCAATGACAACTGTTTTTGAAATGTGGTGTTTTTCTTGAAACAAGGATTGCTGATAAAGCATCAGTACAGAGGAGACACCTTTCTCCCATATTTATTCTTACAGGAGAGAATTTTCCTTCCTAGTGGTAGATTTCCTCTCACTTCCTGTTGTCTTCTTGCGTTTGCAAGTAGGAGTCGTTTGTAAGTTGGATGTTTGAAAGTAGGGACCTGCCGTATATACTCTGCAGAAATAGGCCCCTTAGTTGTTGGTGTTGGCACAACACTGTAAGCACTCACAGTTACTCTTGGTTGGTGCTGGAACGCCCTGCTGTCAACTATTATATCAGGAATTTTAATTACATATAATTGTTGAACAGTGGTAGTAAAAATTGGGCCTTTGATGGTGGTGCTGGTGCCACAACACTGTAAGCCCTGACAGTTACTCTTGGTGGGTGCAGCAATGGGCCCTGCTGTGAATTATTAGATCAAGAATTGTAATTACATGCCCCTGTTGAACAGGGGCTGAAAAATTGGGCCTTAGGCACTGGTGGCACAACACTGCAACCCCTCACAGATACTGTACTTGGAGCACAGCAATGAGCCCTGTTGCAAAGTATTGCTTCAAAAATTGTAATGACACGCCCCTGTTAAACAGGGGCTGAAAAATTGGGCCTTAGGCACTGGTGGCACAACACTGCAACTCCTCACAGATACTGTACTTGGAGCACACCAATGAGCCCTGTTGCAAAGTATTGCTTCAAAAATTGTAATGACACGCCCCTGTTAAACAGGGGCTGAAAAATTGGGCCTTAGGCACTGGTGGCACAACACTGCAACTCCTCACAGATACTGTACTTGGAGCACAGCAATGAGCCCTGTTGCAAAGTATTGCTTCAAAAATTGTAATTACACGCCCCTGTTAAACAGGGGCTGAAAAATTGGGCGTTAGGCACTGGTGGCACAACACTGCAACTCCTCACAGATACTGTACTTGGAGCACAGCAATGAGCCCTGTTGCAAAGTATTGCTTCAAAAATTGTAATTACACGCCCCTGTTAAACAGGGGCTGAAAAATTGGGCGTTAGGCACTGGTGGCGGCACCCATAAACAAAAATGATCTTACAAGCTATCATCATCAATCGTATCATTGAGGACTCGGAGGAGGAGGATAGCCAGTCAACATAACAGCACAGGCACTCAGCATCAGCATCAGTCTTGAAGGGGTGTGACATGTTAAAATCAATTAGTCTGTTATATCAGCATCAGGTGTGTGGTAGCTGGTGGTGATCCAAGACTGGTTCATCTTGATGAAAGTCAGTCGATCAACCGAGTCGGTGGACAGGCGCACCCTGTGATCCGTGACAAATCCTCCAGCAGCACTGAATGTGCGTTCCGAAAGAACGCTGGATGCAGGACAGGCCAGTAGCTCAATTGCATACTGTGCAAGCTCTGGCCAGTGATCCATCCTCAAGACCCAGTAAGCCAGAGGATTTTCGGTGGGGAAGGTGTCCAAGTCTGACCTTGCCCCTAGATATTCCTGCACCATGTTTATCAGACGCTGGCGATGGTTGCTGGAACCGATCATACTTTGGGGCTGCGGACTAAAGAATTGTCTGAACGCATCGGTCAGACGGCCACCTTCCCCACCGCTCCTTCTTTGACTGGCCGAAGCCTCAGCAACTCGTTGTCCAGGACCAGGAGTTTGCAACCTCCCAGTCTCTGGGAACGCGTTGCACAGACCTTTCTGCAAGGCCTCCCGGAGTTGTCTCATCCTCTGCTCCCTCTGCGACGGTAACATAAGGTCCGCAACCTTACCCTTGTACCGTGGATCAAGGAGAGTGGCCAGCCAGTAATGGTCCCTCTCCTTGATCCGAAGAATACGAGGATCCTTCCGCAGACTTTGCAGGATCAGGGAGGCCATGCAGCGTAGGTTTGCTGAGGCATTCGCTCCGGAGTCCTCTGGGTCACTAAGGACGACATGATCCGCAGCCACCTCCTCCCAGCCACGTACAAGTCCACTGGTTTCTTGGGACTGTAAATCATCCCTAAAAGACTGCTGCTGATGATGCTGAGTGCCAGCCTCCACCTCCATGCTGACACAATCCTCCTCCTCCTCCTCCTCCTCCTCCTCCTCCTCTTCCTGTGCGATGGGTGGGACAGAAGGAACACTGTCTGGGTAAAGGGGGCCTTGAGAGGCAAGGAAGTCCTCCTCTTCCTGCCTCTGTTCTGCCTCAAGTGCCCTGTCCATTATTCCACGCAGCGTGTGCTCCAACAGGTGGACAAGAGGTACAGTGTCACTGATGCATGCACTGTCACTGCTCACCATCCTCGTGGCCTCCTCAAATGGTGCCAGGACAGTGCATGCATCCCTGATCATGCCCCACTGGCGTGGAGAAAAAAAACCAAGCTCCCCTGACCCTGTCCTGGTGCCGTAGTCGCACAGGTACTCATTGATGGCCCTCTGCTGCGTGTGCAGCCGCTGCAGCATGGCCAACGTTGAGTTCCACCTGGTGGGCATGTCACATATAAGGCGGTTCTTGGGCAGGTTCAACTCCTTTTGCAGCTCAGCCAGGCGAGCACTGGCATTATAAGATCTGCGGAAATGCACACAGACTTTCCTGGCCTGCCTCAGGACATCCTGTAAGCCCGGGTACCTGCCCAAGAAGCGCTGCACCACCAGGTTAAGGACGTGAGCCACACAGGGCACATGGGTCAGTTGTCCCTGTCGGAGGGCGGAGAGGAGGTTGGTGCCATTGTCGCAAACCACCATTCCTGGCTTAAGCTGGCGTGGCGTCAACCACCTCTAGGCCTGGCCCTGCAGAGCAGACAGGACCTCTGCCCCAGTGTGGCTTCTGTCCCCCAAACACACCAGCGCAAGCACGGCATGGCATCTTTTTGCCTGCGTACTTGCGTAGCCCCGTGAACGGCTACGGAGCACCGCTGGTTCATAGGACAAACCACAGGAAGAGGCCATGGAGGAAGAAGAAGAGGAGGGGGTGGAGGAGAGAGGTGTGTCACAACCAGTAGTAGCATTTTGGAGGCGTGGCGGTGGGACAACCTCCAACACTACTGCACCTTGTCCTGAATCCTTCCCAGCTGCCAAAAGAGTGACCCAATGGGCCGTGAAAGAAAGGTAACGTCCCTGTCCATGCCTGCTGGACCATGAGTCAGCGGTAATATGCACCTTACCGCTGACCGCCCTGTCCAGCGAGGCCAAGACATTGCCTTCCACATGCCGGTAGAGAGCCGGAATAGCCTTCCGTGAGAAAAAGTGGCGTTTGGGAACCTGCCACTGAGGAACTGCACATTGCACAAACTCACGGAAGGGGGCCGAGTCTACCAACTGAAAAGGCAGCAGTTGAAGCGCTAGCAATTTAGCCAAGCTAGCATTCAACCGCTGGGCATGTGGATGGCTGGGAGTGAACTTCTTTCGACGGTCCAGCAGCTGGGGCAGGGAAATTTGCCTGCTAGAATCGGACGTCGGTGTACTGCTAGCAGAGTGGGCGCAAGTACTTGGCTGTGACACACCTAATTCTACACCTTCATTCCTCTCAGTGCATGTTTCAGAGAGGACTGAAGTTATAGTGGGGTTGGAGATCCCAGCTGATGCGGTGCAAGGAGAGGTCCGCTTTGTTCTTTGGTGTGGGTCTTTGAGGTAGGCTTGCCAACGAGCTGCATGGCAGGTCAACATATGTCTGGTCAGGCATGTGGTACCCAAGCGGCTGATGTTTTGGCCACGCGATATACGCTTGAGACATATGTTGCAAACAGCAGCTGTGCGATCTGATGCACTAGCCTCAAAAAAGGCCCACACCAAAGAACTTTTTGAATGACGGGCAGAGGCAGCGCCCTGCACAGGCGGAGCTCTGCGGTGTGATTCCGTCGGTGTACTGCCCTTACGCTGGCCACCAAAGGGCATCCTGCCTCGTTGGAGATGTGCCTCCTCCTCATCCTCCTCCTCCTCCTCTCTCCTATTAGGCACCCACGTGGAGTCAGTGACCTCATCATCCCCTCCCTCCTCATCACTGGAGCCAATCTGGCAGTATGCTGCAGCTGCTGGAACATGACTGCCAGATTGGTGTCCTTCTTGAGCATCCCCTCTGTCTGCTCTCACGCTACTGCCTTCCTCTAGCTGGGTTTCATCATCAGACCCTTCGAAACGCTGGGCATCCTCCTGGAGCATGTACCCAACACTGTGCTGAAACAGTTCGGGGGACTCCTCAGGAGGAGGACATGGTGGGTCTAGGGAAGGAGTGACTGATGATTTGTCTGACATTGATACCAGGGAAGACGACGCTTTGGCAGCTGCTTTTCCAGTACCCTGAGCCTGGGTGAGAGAGGATGAGGAGGAGGAGGAGGGCTTGGTCATCCACTCTACCAAGTCTTCGGCATGATGTGGCTCAACATGTCCAGCTGCCGAAAAGAAGGACAAGCGTGTCCCATGGCCATGTGCTGATGACAATGCACCGCGTCCACGACCAGCACTGTTGCCCCCAGACACAGAGCCTGCTTGCCCTCTTTTATTGCCTCCTGACTGTCTGCCTCTCCTTGTTTGCCTTCCAGACATTCTAATAGATGGCCTGCAGGGAGATGGGAAAAAAGCAATAAGGGCTACCTTCAGGTGTCCTTCTCTGTCCCTTGAAACAAGGACTTGCAGAGTGAAATAAACTGACACTCTCCCTACCTACAGTTTTCTGTCCCTAGAATAAATGTTTTTTTTAATCACAATATAGCACAAGGACAATTCAGTCACTGTCCTTCCAGGTCCCTGGAAACAAGGACTTGCAGAGTGAAATAAACTGACACTCTCCCTACCTACAGTTTTCTGTCCCTAGAATAAATGTTTTTTTAAGCACAATATAGCACAAGGACAATTCACTCACTGTCCTTACAGGTCCCTGGAAACAAGGACTTGCAGAGTGAAAGAAAAAAAACACTCTCCCTACCTACAGTTTTCTGTCCCTAGAAAAAATGTTTTTTTTAATCACAATATAACACAAGGACAATTCACTCACTGTCCTTCCAGGTCCCTGGAAACAAGGACTTGCAGAGTGAAATAAACTGACACTCTCCCTACCTACAGTTTTCTGTCCCTAGAATAAATGTTTTTTTTAAGCACAATATAGCACAAGGACAATTCAGTCACTGTCCTTCCAGGTCCCTGGAAACAAGGACTTGCAGAGTGAAATAAACTGACACTCTCCCTACCTACAGTTTTCTGTCCCTAGAATAAATGTTTTTTTTAAGCACAATATAGCACAAGGACAATTCAGTCACTGTCCTTCCAGGTCCCTGGAAACAAGGACTTGCAGAGTGAAATAAACTGACACTCTCCCTACCTACAGTTTTCTGTCCCTAGAATAAATGTTTTTTTTAAGCACAATATAGCACAAGGACAATTCACTCACTGTCCTTACAGGTCCCTGGAAACAAGGACTTGCAGAGTGAAATAAACTGACACTCTCCCTACCTACAGTTTTCTGTCCCTAGAATAAATGTTTTTTTTAAGCACAATATAGCACAAGGACAATTCAGTCACTGTCCTTCCAGGTCCCTGGAAACAAGGACTTGCAGAGTGAAATAAACTGACACTCTCCCTACCTACAGTTTTCTGTCCCTAGAATAAATGTTTTTTTTAAGCACAATATAGCACAAGGACAATTCACTCACTGTCCTTACAGGTCCCTGGAAACAAGGACTTGCAGAGTGAAAGAAAAAAAACACTCTCCCTACCTACAGTTTTCTGTCCCTAGAAAAAATGTTTTTTTTAATCACAATATAACACAAGGACAATTCACTCACTGTCCTTCCAGGTCCCTGGAAACAAGGACTTGCAGAGTGAAATAAACTGACACTCTCCCTACCTACAGTTTTCTGTCCCTAGAAAAAATGTTTTTTTTAATCACAATATAGCACAAGGACAATTCACTCACTGTCCTTCCAGGTCCCTGGAAACAAGGACTTGCAGAGTGAAATAAACTGACACTCTCCCTACCTACAGTTTTCTGTCCCTAGAATAAATGTTTTTTTTAAGCACAATATAGCACAAGGACAATTCAGTCACTGTCCTTCCAGGTCCCTGGAAACAAGGACTTGCAGAGTGAAATAAACTGACACTCTCCCTACCTACAGTTTTCTGTCCCTAGAATAAATGTTTTTTTAAGCACAATATAGCACAAGGACAATTCACTCACTGTCCTTACAGGTCCCTGGAAACAAGGACTTGCAGAGTGAAAGAAAAAAAACACTCTCCCTACCTACAGTTTTCTGTCCCTAGAAAAAATGTTTTTTTTAATCACAATATAACACAAGGACAATTCACTCACTGTCCTTCCAGGTCCCTGGAAACAAGGACTTGCAGAGTGAAATAAACTGACACTCTCCCTACCTACAGTTTTCTGTCCCTAGAATAAATGTTTTTTTTAAGCACAATATAGCACAAGGACAATTCAGTCACTGTCCTTCCAGGTCCCTGGAAACAAGGACTTGCAGAGTGAAATAAACTGACACTCTCCCTACCTACAGTTTTCTGTCCCTAGAATAAATGTTTTTTTTAAGCACAATATAGCACAAGGACAATTCACTCACTGTCCTTACAGGTCCCTGGAAACAAGGACTTGCAGAGTGAAAGAAAAAAAACACTCTCCCTACCTACAGTTTTCTGTCCCTAGAAAAAATGTTTTTTTTAATCACAATATAACACAAGGACAATTCACTCACTGTCCTTCCAGGTCCCTGGAAACAAGGACTTGCAGAGTGAAATAAACTGACACTCTCCCTACCTACAGTTTTCTGTCCCTAGAATAAATGTTTTTTTTAAGCACAATATAGCACAAGGACAATTCAGTCACTGTCCTTCCAGGTCCCTGGAAACAAGGACTTGCAGAGTGAAATAAACTGACACTCTCCCTACCTACAGTTTTCTGTCCCTAGAATAAATGTTTTTTTTAAGCACAATATAGCACAAGGACAATTCACCCACTGTCCTTACAGGTCCCTGGAAACAAGGACTTGCAGAGTGAAATAAACTGACACTCTCCCTACCTACAGTTTTCTGTCCCTAGAATAAATGTTTTTTTTAAGCACAATATAGCACAAGGACAATTCACTCACTGTCCTTACAGGTCCCTGGAAACAAGGACTTGCAGAGTGAAATAAACTGACACTCTCCCTACCTACAGTTTTCTGTCCCTAGAAAAAATGTTTTTTTTAATCACAATATAACACAAGGACAATTCACTCACTGTCCTTCCAGGTCCCTGGAAACAAGGACTTGCAGAGTGAAATAAACTGACACTCTCCCTACCTACAGTTTTCTGTCCCTAGAATAAATGTTTTTTTTAAGCACAATATAGCACAAGGACAATTCAGTCACTGTCCTTCCAGGTCCCTGGAAACAAGGACTTGCAGAGTGAAATAAACTGACACTCTCCCTACCTACAGTTTTCTGTCCCTAGAATAAATGTTTTTTTTAAGCACAATATAGCACAAGGACAATTCACTCACTGTCCTTACAGGTCCCTGGAAACAAGGACTTGCAGAGTGAAAGAAAAAAAACACTCTCCCTACCTACAGTTTTCTGTCCCTAGAAAAAATGTTTTTTTTAATCACAATATAACACAAGGACAATTCACTCACTGTCCTTCCAGGTCCCTGGAAACAAGGACTTGCAGAGTGAAATAAACTGACACTCTCCCTACCTACAGTTTTCTGTCCCTAGAATAAATGTTTTTTTTAAGCACAATATAGCACAAGGACAATTCAGTCACTGTCCTTCCAGGTCCCTGGAAACAAGGACTTGCAGAGTGAAATAAACTGACACTCTCCCTACCTACAGTTTTCTGTCCCTAGAATAAATGTTTTTTTTAAGCACAATATAGCACAAGGACAATTCACTCACTGTCCTTACAGGTCCCTGGAAACAAGGACTTGCAGAGTGAAAGAAAAAAAACACTCTCCCTACCTACAGTTTTCTGTCCCTAGAAAAAATGTTTTTTTTAATCACAATATAACACAAGGACAATTCACTCACTGTCCTTCCAGGTCCCTGGAAACAAGGACTTGCAGAGTGAAATAAACTGACACTCTCCCTACCTACAGTTTTCTGTCCCTAGAATAAATGTTTTTTTTAAGCACAATATAGCACAAGGACAATTCAGTCACTGTCCTTCCAGGTCCCTGGAAACAAGGACTTGCAGAGTGAAATAAACTGACACTCTCCCTACCTACAGTTTTCTGTCCCTAGAATAAATGTTTTTTTTAAGCACAATATAGCACAAGGACAATTCACTCACTGTCCTTACAGGTCCCTGGAAACAAGGACTTGCAGAGTGAAATAAACTGACACTCTCCCTACCTACAGTTTTCTGTCCCTAGAATAAATGTTTTTTTTAAGCACAATATAGCACAAGGACAATTCACTCACTGTCCTTACAGGTCCCTGGAAACAAGGACTTGCAGAGTGAAAGAAAAAAAACACTCTCCCTACCTACAGTTTTCTGTCCCTAGAAAAAATGTTTTTTTTAATCACAATATAACACAAGGACAATTCAGTCACTGTCCTTCCAGGTCCCTGGAAACAAGGACTTGCAGAGTGAAATAAACTGACACTCTCCCTACCTACAGTTTTCTGTCCCTAGAATAAATGTTTTTTTTAATCACAATATAGCACAAGGACAATTCACTCACTGTCCTTACAGGTCCCTGGAAACAAGGACATGCAGAGTGAAATAAACTGACACTCTCCCTACCTACAGTTTTCTGTCCCTAGAATAAATGTTTTTTTTAAGCACAATATAGCACAAGGAGAATTCACTCACTGTCCTTCCAGGTCCCTGGAAACAAGGACTTGCAGAGTGAAAGAAAAAAAACACTCTCCCTACCTACAGTTTTCTGTCCCTAGAAAAAATGTTTTTTTTAATCACAATATAACACAAGGACAATTCACTCACTGTCCTTCCAGGTCCCTGGAAACAAGGACTTGCAGAGTGAAATAAACTGACACTCTCCCTACCTACAGTTTTCTGTCCCTAGAATAAATGTTTTTTTTAATCACAATATAGCACAAGGACAATTCAGTCACTGTCCTTCCAGGTCCCTGGAAACAAGGACTTGCAGAGTGAAATAAACTGACACTCTCCCTACCTACAGTTTTCTGTCCCTAGAATAAATGTTTTTTTAAGCACAATATAGCACAAGGACAATTCACTCACTGTCCTTACAGGTCCCTGGAAACAAGGACTTGCAGAGTGAAAGAAACTGACACTCTCCCTACCTACAGTTTTCTGTCCCTAGAATAAATGTTTTTTTAAGCACAATATAGCACAAGGACAATTCACTCACTGTCCTTCCAGGTCCCTGGAAACAAGGACTTGCAGAGTGAAAGAAACTGACACTGTCCCTACCTACAGTTTTCTGTCCCTAGAATAAATGTTTTTTTTAAGCACACTATAGCACAAGCACAAAACACACTGACACTCTCCCTACCTATCCTTCTCTTTCCCTAAACTAAAGGAATCCAGGTTAAGCAAGAAAGAAATAACAGTCACTGTCCCTGCCTATGCTGCTCTATCCCTGCTCCGGAACACACTACACTAGGCCGCCGTGCTGGCGGCCTTTTATAGTGTGGGGCGTGTACTAAACACCCTCAGCAATAATTGGCCACAGGCATCCTGCCTGTGGCCAATCATTGCTCTCCTCGCTGCCGGCGCTGTGATTGGCCAAGCATGCGGGGTCACAGTGCATGCTTGGCCAATCACAGCGCCTGGATGACACTGCGATGGCGTAGTGCATTGTGGGCCGTTCGCGTCACTCGAATTTGGCGCGAACGGCCCAAATCGTTCGATCTTCGTCGAACGATCGAACAGCCGATGTTCGAGTCGAACGTATGTTCGACTCGAACACGAAGCTCATCCCTACCGAAAAGGTGTCGCTTCATCCTGATGCAGCTTCTAGCTCTCAGGTGAGCGCTCCAGACAACTCTTACCGAAAAGGGGTCGCTTCATCCTGATGTAGCTTCTAGCTCTCAGGTGAGCGCTCCAGACAATTCTTACTGAAAAGGGGTCGCTTCATCCTGATGCAACTTCTAGCTCTCAGGTAAGCGCTCCAGACAATTGTTACCGAAAAGGGGTCGCTTCATCCTGATGCAGTTTCTAGCTCTCAGGTGAGCGCTCCAGGCAATTCTTAACGAAAAGGGGTCACTTCATCCTGATGGAGCTTCTAGCTCTCAGGTGAGCTCCCCAGACAATTACCACCAAAAAGGAATCACTTCATCCTGATGTAGCTTCTAGCTCTCAGGTGATGAAGCTTCTAGCTCTCAGGTGAGCGCTCCAGGTAATTCTTACCGAAAAGGGGTCGCTTCATCCTGATGGAGCTTCTAGCTCTCAGGTGAGTGCCCCAGACAATTACCACCAAAAAGGAATCACTTCATCCTGATGTAGCTTCTAGCTCTCCGGTGATGCAGCTTCTAGCTCTAAGGTGAGCGCTCCAGACAATTCTTACTGAAAAGGGGTCGCTTCATCCTGATGTAGCTTCTAGCTCTCAGTTGAGCGCTCCAGACAATTCTTACCAAAAAGGGGTCGCTTCATCCTGATGCAGCTTCTAGCTAGCTCTCAGGTGAGCGCTCCAGACAATTATTACCGAAAAGGGGTCGCTTCATCCTGATGCAGCTTCTAGCTCTCAGGTGAGCGCTCCAGACAATTCTTACTGAAAAAGGGGTCGCTTCATCCTGATGCAGCTTCTAGCTCTCAGATGAGCACCCCAGACAATTACCACCAAAAAGGAATCGCTTCATTCTGATGTAGTTACTAGCTCTCAGGTGATGCAGCTTCTAGCTCTCAGGTGAGTGTTGCAGACAATTCTTACCGAAAAGGGGTCACTTCATCCTGATGCAGCTTCTAGCTCTCAGGTGAGCGCCCCTGACAATTCTTACCGAAAAGGGGGCGCTTCATCCTGATGTAGCTTCTAGCTCTCAGGTGAGCGCTCCAGACAATTCTTTCCGAACAGGAGACGCTTCATCCTGATGTAGCTTCTACCTCTCAGGTGAGCGCTCCAGATAATTATTACCAAAAAGGGTTTGCTTCATCCTGATGCAGCTTCTAGCTCTAAAGTGAGAGCTCCAGACATTTCTTACCGAAAAGGGGTTGCTTCATCCTGATGTAGGTTCAACCTCTCAGATAAGCGCTCCAGACAATTATTTCCGAAAAAGGGTCGCTTCATCCTGATGCAGCTTCTAGCTCTCAGGTGAGCACTCCAGACAATTCTTACCGAAAAGGGGTCGCTTCATCCTGATGGAGCTTCTAGCTCTCAGGTGAGCGCTCCAGACAATTCTTACCGAAAAGGGGTCGCTTCATCCTGATGCAGCTTCTAGCTCTCAGGTGAGCGCTCCAGACAATTCTTACCGCAAAGGGGTCCCTTCATCCTGATGCAGCTTCCAGCTCTCAGGTGAGCACTCCAGACAATTCTTACCGAAAGGGGTCGCTTCATCCTGATGCAGCTTCTAGCTCTCAGGTGAGCGCTCCAGACAATTCTTACCGCAAAGGGGTCGCTTCATCCTGATGCAGCTTCTAGCTCTCAGGTGAGCGCTCCAGACAATTCTTACCGCAAAGGGGTCCCTTCATCCTGATGCAGCTTCTAGCTCTCAGGTGAGCGCTCCAGACAATTCTTACCGAAAGGGGTCGCTTCATCCTGATGCAGCTTCTAGCTCTCAGGTGAATGCTCCAGGCAATTCTTACCGAAAAGGGGTCGCTTCATCCTGATGCAGCTTCTAGCTCTCAGTTGAGCGCTCCAGACAATTCTTACCGAAAAGGGGTCGCTTCATCCTAATGTAGCTTCTAGCTCTCAGGTGAGTGCTCCAGACAATTCTTACCGAAAAGGGGTCACTTAAACCTGATTCAGCTTCCAGCTCTCAGGTGAGCGCTCCAGACAATTCTTACCGAAAAGGAGTCGTTTCATCCTGATGCAGCTTCAAGATCTCAGATGAGCGCTCCAGACAATTACCACTGAAAAGGGGTCACTTCATCCTGATGGAGCTTCTAGCTCTCAGGTGAGCTCCCCAGACAATTACCACCAAAAAGGAATCACTTCATCCTGATGTAGCTTCTAGCTCTCAGGTGATGAAGCTTCTAGCTCTCAGGTGAGCGCTCCAGGTAATTCTTACCGAAAAGGGGTCGCTTCATCCTGATGGAGCTTCTAGCTCTCAGGTGAGTGCCCCAGACAATTACCACCAAAAAGGAATCACTTCATCCTGATGTAGCTTCTAGCTCTCCGGTGATGCAGCTTCTAGCTCTAAGGTGAGCGCTCCAGACAATTCTTACTGAAAAGGGGTCGCTTCATCCTGATGTAGCTTCTAGCTCTCAGTTGAGCGCTCCAGACAATTCTTACCAAAAAGGGGTCGCTTCATCCTGATGCAGCTTCTAGCTAGCTCTCAGTTGAGCGCTCCAGACAATTCTTACCGAAAAGGGGTCGCTTCATCCTGATGCAGCTTCTAGCTCTCAGGTGAGCGCTCCAGACAATTCTTACTGAAAAAGGGGTCGCTTCATCCTGATGCAGCTTCTAGCTCTCAGATGAGCACCCCAGACAATTACCACCAAAAAGGAATCGCTTCATTCTGATGTAGTTACTATCTCTCAGGTGATGCAGCTTCTAGCTCTCAGGTGAGTGTTGCAGACAATTCTTACCGAAAAGGGGTCACTTCATCCTGATGCAGCTTCTAGCTCTCAGGTGAGCGCCCCTGACAATTCTTACCGAAAAGGGGGCGCTTCATCCTGATGTAGCTTCTAGCTCTCAGGTGAGCGCTCCAGACAATTCTTTCCGAACAGGAGACGCTTCATCCTGATGTAGCTTCTACCTCTCAGGTGAGCGCTCCAGATAATTATTACCAAAAAGGGTTTGCTTCATCCTGATGCAGCTTCTAGCTCTAAAGTGAGAGCTCCAGACATTTCTTACCGAAAAGGGGTTGCTTCATCCTGATGTAGGTTCAACCTCTCAGATAAGCGCTCCAGACAATTATTTCCGAAAAAGGGTCGCTTCATCCTGATGCAGCTTCTAGCTCTCAGGTGAGCACTCCAGACAATTCTTACCGAAAAGGGGTCGCTTCATCCTGATGGAGCTTCTAGCTCTCAGGTGAGCGCTCCAGACAATTCTTACCGAAAAGGGGTCGCTTCATCCTGATGCAGCTTCTAGCTCTCAGGTGAGCGCTCCAGACAATTCTTACCGCAAAGGGGTCCCTTCATCCTGATGCAGCTTCCAGCTCTCAGGTGAGCGCTCCAGACAATTCTTACCGAAAGGGGTCGCTTCATCCTGATGCAGCTTCTAGCTCTCAGGTGAGCGCTCCAGACAATTCTTACCGCAAAGGGGTCGCTTCATCCTGATGCAGCTTCTAGCTCTCAGGTGAGCGCTCCAGACAATTCTTACCGCAAAGGGGTCCCTTCATCCTGATGCAGCTTCTAGCTCTCAGGTGAGCGCTCCAGACAATTCTTACCGAAAGGGGTCGCTTCATCCTGATGCAGCTTCTAGCTCTCAGGTGAATGCTCCAGGCAATTCTTACCGAAAAGGGGTCGCTTCATCCTGATGCAGCTTCTAGCTCTCAGTTGAGCGCTCCAGACAATTCTTACCGAAAAGGGGTCGCTTCATCCTAATGTAGCTTCTAGCTCTCAGGTGAGTGCTCCAGACAATTCTTACCGAAAAGGGGTCACTTAAACCTGATTCAGCTTCCAGCTCTCAGGTGAGCGCTCCAGACAATTCTTACCGAAAAGGAGTCGTTTCATCCTGATGCAGCTTCAAGATCTCAGATGAGCGCTCCAGACAATTACCACTGAAAAGGCTTTGCTTCATCCTGATGTAGCTTCTAGCTCTCAGGTGAGCGCCCCAGACAATTACCACCAAAAAGGAATCGCTTCATCCTGATTAGTGATGAGCCGAACACCCCCGCACAAACTTTAGAACCCTATTAAATACAATGTATGCGAACGTTCAAAATCTAAAGTGCTATTTATAACGACTAATATGCATGTTATTGTCCTAAAAAGGGTTTGGGAACCCGGGTTCTGCACCAGGGGACATGTATCAATCCAAAAAAAAGTTTTAAAAACGGCCGTTTTTCGGGAGCAGTCATTTTAATGATGCATAAAGTGAAAAAAAAATCAAATATTCCTTTAAATATCGTACCTGGGGGGTGTCTAAAGTATGCCTGTGAAGTGCCACATGTTTCCCATGTTTAGAACTGTCCCTGCACAAAATTACATTTCTAAAGGAAAAAAAGCCATTTAAAACTGCTTGCGGCTTTAATGTAATGTCTGGTCCCGGTAATATGGATGAAAATTTTTAAGAAAAATGGCATAGCTACCCCATCACAGCCCCCCCCCCCCTACCCCAGCCCATTACCAGCCCCTTTGGGTCTTGTATGGATATTAAGGGGAACCCCGCACACAAATTAAAAAAGGCCCTATATACTCTGAACAGCCGTATACAGGCAGTGCATACAAGACAGGGACTGTAGGTTTGTTCTTATGTAGAATCTGTTTGTAATTTTGAACAGGTACATTGTTTAAGTGTAGCTCAAAAAATCTATTTTTAAGCTTTTTGGAAAACATAGGGAAGGGTTGTCACCCCTGTAACATTTGTTTTGCTGTCTGTGCAGTGTGCACCTGTTCAGAACAGTTCACCTCACTTTCCGTCCTAATGACAAATGTTTTTTGAAAATTTGGGGTTTTTATTGAAACAAGAATTGGTGATAAAGCATCAGTGGAGAGGAGACACTTTTTTCCCATATTAACTCTTACAGGAGAGAATTTGCCTTCCTAGGGGTAGATTTCCTCTCACTTCCTGTTGTATCCTTCCGTTTGCAAGGAGGAGTCGTTTGTAAGTTGGATGTTTGAAAGTAGGGGCCTGCCGTATATACTCAGCTGAAATTTGCCCCTTACATGTTGGTGTTGACACAACACTGTAAGGCCTCACAGTTAGTCTTGGTGGGCACAGGAATGGGCCCTGCTGTGAATTATTAGATCAAGAATTGTAATTACATGCCCCTGTTAAACAGGGGCATAAAAATTGGGCCTTAGGCACTGGTGCCACAACACTGCAACCCCTCACAGATACTGTACTTGGAGCACAGCAATGAGCCCTGTTGCAAAGTATTGCATCAAAAATTGTAATTACACGCCCCTGTTAAACAGGGGCTGAAAAATTGGGCCTTAGCCACTGGTGCTGGTGCCACGACACTGCAACCACTCCCAGATTCTCTAGTTGGAGTGCAGGAATGAGCCCTGCTGCAAAGCATTGCATACAAAATTTTAATAACACGCCCCTGTTAAACAGGGGCTGAAAAATTGGGCCTTAGCCACTGGTGATGGCACCCAGAAACAAAAATGTTCTTCCAAGCTATCATCATCAATCGGATCATTGAGGAGGAGGAGGATAGTCAGTCAACATAACAGGACAGTCTCTCAGCATCAGCATCAGTCTTGAAGGGATGTGACATTTGAAAATAAATTAGTCTGTTATATCAGCTTCAGGTGTTTGGTAGCTGGTGGTGATCCAAGACTGGTTCATCTTTATGAAGGTAAGTCAGTCAACAGAGTCGGTGGACAGGCGCACCCTGTGATCCGTGACAAATCCTCCAGCAGCACTGAATGTGCGTTCTGAAAGAACGCTGGATGCAGGACAGGCCAGTAGCTCAATTGCATACTGTGCAAGCTCTGGCCAGTGATCCATCCTCAAGACCCAGTAAGCCAGAGGATTTTCGGTGGGGAAGGTGTCCAAGTCTGACCTTGCCCCTAGGTATTCCTGCACCATGTATATCAGACGCTGGCAATGGTTGCTGGAACCGATCATACCTTGGGGCTGCGGACTAAAGAATTGTCTGAACACATCGGTCAGACGGCAACCTTCCCCACCGCTCCTTCTTTGACTGACCGAAGCCTCAGCAACTCGTTGTCCAGGACCAGGAGTTTGTAACCTCCCAGTCTCTGGGAACGCGTTGCACAGACCTTTCTGCAAGGCCTCCCGGAGTTGTCTCATCCTCTGCTCCCTCTGCGACGGTAAGATAAGGTCCGCAACCTTACCCTTGTACCGTGGATCAAGGAGAGTGGCCAGCCAGTAATGGTCCCTCTCCTTGATCCGAAGAATACGAGGATCCTTCCGCAGACTTTGCAGGATCAGGGAGGCCATGCAGCGTAGGTTAGCTGAGGCATTCGGTCCGGAGTCCTCTGGGTCACTAAGGACGACATGATCCGCAGCCACCTCCTCCCAGCCACGTACAAGTCCACTGGTTTCTTGGGACTGTAAATCATCCCTAAAAGACTGCTGCTGATGATGCTGAGTGCCAGGCTCCACCTCCATGCTGACACAATCCTCCTCCTCCTCCTCCCCCTCCTCTTCTTCCTGTGCGATGGGTGGGACAGAAGGAACACTGTCTGGGTAAAGGGGGCCTTGAGAGGCAAGGAAGTCCTCCTCTTTCTGCCTCTGTTCTGCCTCAAGTACCCTGTCCATTATTCCACGCAGCGTATGTTCCAACAGGTGGACAAGAGGTACAGTGTCACTGATGCATGCACTGTCACTGCTCACCATCCTCGTGGCCTCCTCAAATGGTGCCAGGACAGTGCATGCATCCCTGATCATGCCCCACTGGCGTGGTGAAAAAAAACCGAGCTCCCCTGACCCTGTCCTGGTGCCGTAGTCGCACAGGTACTCATTGATGGCCCTCTGCTGCGTGTGCAGCCGCTGCAGCATGGCCAACGTTGAGTTCCACCTGGTGGGCATGTCACATATAAGGCGGTTCTTGGGCAGGTTCAACTCCTTTTGCAGCTCAGCCAGGCGAGCACTGGCATTATAAGATCTGCGGAAATGCACACAGACTTTCCTGGCCTGCCTCAGGACATCCTGTGAGCCCGGGTACCTGCCCAAGAACCGCTGCACCACCAGGTTAAGGACGTGAGCCACACAGGGCACATGGGTCAGTTGTCCCTGTCGGAGAGCGGAGAGGAGGTTGGTGCCATTGTCGCAAACTACCATTCCTGGCTTAAGCTGGCGTGGCATCAACCACCTCTCGGCCTGCCCCTGCAGAGCAGACAGAACCTCTGCCCCAGTGTGGCTCCTGTCCCCCAAACACACCAGCGCAAGCACGGCATGGCATCTTTTTGCCTGCGTACTTGTGTAGCCCCTTGAACGCCTACGGAGCACCGCTGGTTCCGAGGACAAGGCACAGGAAGAGGCCACGGAGGAAGAAGAGGAGGGGGTGGAGGACAGAGGTGTGTCACAACCAGTAGTAGCATTTTGGAGGCGTGGCGGTGGAACAACCTCCAACACTACTGCACCTTGTACTGCATCCTTCCCAGCTGCCAAAAGAGTGACCCAATGGGCCGTGAAAGAAAGGTAACGTCCCTGTCCATGCCTGCTGGACCATGATTCAGTGGTAATATGCACCTTACCGCTGACCGCCCTGTCCAGCGAGGCCAAGACATTGCCTTCCACATGCCGGTAGAGAGCCGGAATCGCCTTCCGTGAGAAAAAGTGGCGTTTGGGAACCTGCCACTGAGGAACCGCACATTGCACAAACTCACGGAAGGGGGCCGAGTCTACCAACTGAAAAGGCAGCAGTTGAAGCGCTAGCAATTTAGCCAAGCTAGCATTCAACCGCTGGGCATGTGGATGGCTGGGAGTGAACTTCTTTCGACGGTCCAGCAGCTGGGGCAGGGAAATTTGCCTGCTAGAATCGGACGTCGGTGTACTGCTAGCAGAGTGCCCGCAAGTACTTGGCTGTGACACACCTAATTCTACACCTTCATTCCTCTCAGAGCAGGTTTCAGAGAGGACTGAAGGTATAGTGGGGTTGGAGATCCCAGCTGATGCGGTGCAAGAAGAGGTCAGCTTTGTTCTTTGGTGTGGGTCTTTAAGGTAGGCTTGCTAACGAGCTGCATGGCAGGTCAACATATGTCTGATCAAGCATGTGGTGCCCAAGCGGCTGATGTTTTGGCCACGCGATATACGCTTGAGACATATGTTGCAAACAGCAGCTGTGCGATCTGATGCACTCGCCTCAAAAAAGGCCCACACCAAAGAACTTTTTGAATGACAGGCAGAGGCAGCGCCCTGCACAGGCGGAGCTCTGCGGTGTGATTCCGTCGGTGTGCTGCCCATACGCTGGCCACCCAAGGGCATCCTGCCTCATTGGAGATGTGCCTCCTCCTCATCCTCCTCCTCCTCCTCCTCCTCCTCTCTCCTATTAGGCACCCACGTGGAGTCAGTGACCTCATCATCCCCTCCCTCCTCATCACTGGAGCCAATCTGGCAGTATGCTGCAGCTGCTGGAGCATGACTGCCAGATTGGTGTCCTTCTTGAGCATCCCCTCTCTCTGCTCTCACGCTACTGCCTTCCTCTATCTGGGTATCATCATCAGATCCTTCGAAACGCTGGGCATCCTCCTGGAGCATGTACCCAACACTGTGCTCAAACAGTTTGGGGGACTCCTCAGGAGGAGGACATGGTGGGTCTAGGGAAGGATTGACTAATGAAGATAATGATACCAGAGAAGAGGACGCTTTGGCAGCTGCTTTGCCAGTACCCTGAGCCTGGGTGAGAGAGGATGAGGAGGATGAGGTGGGCTTGGTCATCCACTCTACCAAGTCTTCGGCATGATGTGGCTCAACATGTCCAGCTGCCGAAAAGAAGGACAAGCGTGTCCCATGGCCATGTGCTGATGACAATGCACCGCGTCCACGACCAGCACTGTTGCCCCCAGACACAGAGCCTGCTTGCCCTCTTTTTTTGCCTCCTGACTGTCTGCCTCTCTTTGTTTGCCTTCCAGACATTTTAATGGATGGCCTGCAGGGAGATGGGAAAAACAGCAATAAGGTCTACCTTCAGGTGTATACTGTGCAGGAGGCTTAGCAACAATGACACTGACACTGTCCCCTGCCTATCCTTCTCTGTCCCTAAACACAAGGATTTGCAATATGCTTCAGCAAGATTGGTTTAGCACAGAATAGCACACTGTCAGTTTCACTCACTGTCCTACTCTGTCCCTACAAACAAGATTTAGCACAGAATAGCACACTGAGAGTTTCCACGAGTGTCCTTCTCTGTCCCTAAACTCAAGGATTTCAAATATGGTTCAGCAAGATTGGTTTAGAACAGAATAGCACACTGACACTTTCCCTCACTGTACCTCTCTGTCCCTAAACTCAAGGATTTCAAATATGGTTCAGCAAGATTGGTTTAGAACAGAATAGCACACTGTAAGTTTCACTCACTGTCCTACTCTGTCCCTACAAACAAGATTTAGCACAGAATAGCACACTGATAGTTTCCACGAGTGTCCTTCTCTGTCCCTAAACTCAAGGATTTCAAATATGGTTCAGCAAGATTGGTTTAGAACAGAATAGCACACTGTCAGTTTCACTTACTGTCCTACTCTGTCCCTACAAACAAGATTTAGCACAGAATAGCACACTGATAGTTTCCACGAGTGTCCTTCTCTGTCCCTAAACTCAAGGATTTCAAATATGGTTCAGCAAGATTGGTTTAGAACAGAATAGCACACTGTCAGTTTCACTCACTGTCCTACTCTGTCCCTACAAACTAGATTTAGCACAGAATAGCACACTGAGAGTTTCCACGAGTGTCCTTCTCTGTCCCTAAACTCAAGGATTTCAAATATGGTTCAGCAAGATTGGTTTAGAACAGAATAGCACACTGTCAGTTTCACTCACTGTCCTACTCTGTCCCTACAAACTAGATTTAGCACAGAATAGCACACTGAGAGTTTCCACGAGTGTCCTTCTCTGTCCCTAAACTCAAGGATTTCAAATATGGTTCAGCAAGATTGGTTTAGAACAGAATAGCACACTGACACTTTCCCTCACTGTACCTCTCTGTCCCTAAACTCAAGGATTTCAAATATGGTTCAGCAAGATTGGTTTAGAGCAGAATAGCACACTGTCAGTTTCACTCACTGTCCTACTCTGTCCCTACAAACAAGATTTAGCACAGAATAGCACACTGATAGTTTCCACGAGTGTCCTTCTCTGTCCCTAAACTCAAGGATTTCAAATATGGTTCAGCAAGATTGGTTTAGAACAGAATAGCACACTGTCAGTTTCACTCACTGTCCTACTCTGTCCCTACAAACAAGATTTAGCACAGAATAGCACACTGATAGTTTCCAACGAGTGTCCTTCTCTGTCCCTAAACTCAAGGATTTCAAATATGGTTCAGCAAGATTGGTTTAGAACAGAATAGCACACTGTCAGTTTCACTCACTGTCCTACTCTGTCCCTACAAACTAGATTTAGCACAGAATAGCACACTGAGAGTTTCCACGAGTGTCCTTCTCTGTCCCTAAACTCAAGGATTTCAAATATGGTTCAGCAAGATTGGTTTAGAACAGAATAGCACACTGACACTTTCCCTCACTGTACCTCTCTGTCCCTAAACTCAAGGATTTCAAATATGGTTCAGCAAGATTGGTTTAGAACAGAATAGCACACTGTCAGTTTCACTCACTGTCCCACTCTGTCCCTACAAACTAGATTTAGCACAGAATAGCACACTGAGAGTTTCCACGAGTGTCCTTCTCTGTCCCTAAACTCAAGGATTTCAAATATGGTTCAGCAAGATTGGTTTAGAACAGAATAGCACACTGACACTTTCCCTCACTGTACCTCTCTGTCCCTAAACTCAAGGATTTCAAATATGGTTCAGCAAGATTGGTTTAGAACAGAATAGCACACTGTCAGTTTCACTCACTGTCCTACTCTGTCCCTACAAACTAGATTTAGCACAGAATAGCACACTGAGAGTTTCCACGAGTGTCCTTCTCTGTCCCTAAACTCAAGGATTTCAAATATGGTTCAGCAAGATTGGTTTAGAACAGAATAGCACACTGACACTTTCCCTCACTGTACCTCTCTGTCCCTAAACTCAAGGATTTCAAATATGGTTCAGCAAGATTGGTTTAGAACAGAATAGCACACTGTCAGTTTCACTCACTGTCCTACTCTGTCCCTACAAACAAGATTTAGCACAGAATAGCACACTGACACTTTCCCTCACTGTACCTCTCAGTCCCTAAACTCAAGGATTTCAAATATGGTTCAGCAAGATTGGTTTAGAACAGAATAGCACACTGTCAGTTTCACTCACTGTCCTACTCTGTCCCTACAAACAAGATTTAGCACAGAATAGCACACTGACACTTTCCCTCACTGTACCTCTCTGTCCCTAAACTCAAGGATTTCAAATATGGTTCAGCAAGATTGGCTTAGAACAGAATAGCACACTGACACTTTCCCTCACTGTACCTCTCTGTCCCTACAAACAAGGTTTAGCACAGAATAACACACTGACACTCTCCCTACCTATCCTTATTTGTCCCTAAACACAAGGAATCCAGGATTAGTAAAGGAAAAAAAATGACACTGTCCATGCCTATGCTTCTCTTTCCCTGCTCCGGAACACACTACACAAGGCCGCCGCGCTGGCGGCCTTTTATAGTGTGGGGCGTGTACTAAACCCCCTCAAGAATAATTGGCCACAGGCATCCTGCCTGTGGCCAATCATTGCTCTCCTCGCTGCCGGCGCTGTGATTGGCCAAGCATGCGGGGTCACAGTGCATGCTTGGCCAATCACAGCGCCTGGATGACACTGCGATGGCGTAGTGCATTGTGGGGCGTTCACGTCACTCGAATTTGGCGCGAACGGCCCAAATCGTTCGATCTTCGTCGAACAATCGAACAGCCGATGTTCGAGTCGAACGTATGTTCGACTCGAACACGAAGCTCATCCCTAATCCTGATGTAGCTTCTAGCTCTCAGGTGAGCGCTCCAGACAATTCTTTTTTTTTTTTTATTCTCTTTATTTAAGTTTTTCTGTGTTATTGAGGTACAAAACAGGGCCATTGGGGCATACCCCGGCCAATCCTTGCACATAACCACGTGCACATCAAAGATAAAAAAAAAAAAAAACATTTTAACATCACATCCTAACACTAAATATATCTACCTAACATAACAGGGACACCTCTCGAGATACACATGGTAGGATTACAACAGGAGTTATTATTCCTTGCAGG
The DNA here is from genome assembly GCA_029206835.1 of Rana muscosa. Lineage (NCBI taxonomy): Eukaryota > Metazoa > Chordata > Amphibia > Anura > Ranidae > Rana > Rana muscosa. The sequence continues at coordinate 879,148,569 of CM055117.1, forward strand.
ACCTCTACTCGTTCCTAGATGTCTGGGTTGGACTTAACAGGAGCATGCAGGAGTGGGTGCTATTAATTTTGAGCTATGCTTACACCTCTGTTTATCTATTCTGAGTACGGACCTCAGCTCCTATCAGGACTGATGAGTACAGAGGAGATCTGACAAGTCACTCCTCTTGGGGTCGGTCATCTGTTGTGGACTCTGAATCAGTCCACAAATGCCAGACTTTTTCATATTTTTTGGGGCATCCACGAGACAGGTACGTCGCTTTATAGAGGGGTACCACTGTGTTAACTAGATGCTTCCATGAGGTCAGGGTGGGGGGGGTGGTTGACTTCCACTTTAATACTATGGCTTTTCTTGCATAAAACAGGAGGATACCTATTAGGATACGTGGTGCTTTGGCAAGTGCCAGTTGCTCCACCAGGCCAAGGAGGCAAACACTAATTGTCAGGGGAATAGAAATGGTAGTTAGGCTGTGGATAAATTGAGTTACCTCCCGCCAATAGTCCAGAATCTGTAGGCAATCCCAGAATATATGTGTGAAGTCTACAGGAGTATCATAGCATCTCCAGCAGTTAGCCGGCAGGGCCGGGTATATGCGATGGAGACGTTGGGGCGTGTAATAGATCCTGTGGAGGATCTTGAATTGGATCAGTTTGTCCCTAGTAGCCACCAGCGGCTGAAATGGGTAGTCCCACATATCTTCCCAGTCTTCGCTGTCCAGCTCCTGCACCTCCGCCCGCCACAGACCACGCAGACCATCCAGACCTACCTGGATGGACGGCAGGAGTGCTCGATAGATTCGGGATAGTGGTTTTGAGAGCTCAGCATCGTCTAGGAGAATCTCCAAGGCATCAAGCTCCAGCCGAAGCTGAACCGACCCGAATTGCGAATTAAAGGCGTGGCGGAGCTGCAGGAACCTGAAAAAGAAAGAGTTCGGAAGCCGGAATTTGTTCTTTAGCCTATCGAATGTAAATAGCCCCAGCTCATCGCAGATATCCCTCAAATACTTGATGCCCTTGCCGGCCCACAAACCCGGATCCTGTAAAAAGTGAAACTCCCTAAGCCTCGGATTGCACCAAAGTGGTGTATTAGGGGACCATCTGGCCTTTGCCAAATTAGGTTTAATCACTACCGTGTACCATGCCTTAATGATCGCTTTCATAGCTAGAGTCAAAGGTACCGCAGAGCCCCCTGACCCCCTATAGAGTGCGTTGCGAAGGGCCTCAAAAGATCCTAGGTGTGCTGCCTCCAGGACAACTGACGCATTGGTGTCATCCGAGACCAGCCAGTTATGTGCATGGGTGAGCATCGCTGCTAAATAGTAGGAGTGAAAGTCTGGGCAGGCAAGTCCCCCCTGTGTCCACTGTCTACACAAGTTCTTTTTCCTAAATCTAGCCGGGTGTGATTGCCACAAGAAGGAAGCCGCTGAGGAGTCTAGCTGCTGGAAAAGAGACTTGGGGATCCAGACCGGAGAGTGCCGCAAGATGTACAGCAAGACCGGGAGTAGTTTCACTTTTATTAAGTTAATTCCCCCTATTAGAGATAATGGGAGGTTTGACCAAGCCTTCAGTTTTAGTTTACACCACTGCAGCACCGGGGACAGGTTAAGTTTGAAAAAATCCTTGGTATTGGACGAAATATTTATCCCTAGGTATCTGATGGTATCTGCCCATTGTAGAGGCGAAGTAGGATCACTCAGCCTCCTTGCCCCGGGGTCTATAGATAGAATTAGTGATTTGCTCCAGTTGGTTCGGAGGCCAGAGAGAGTCGCGAAACGGTCCAGAAGCCGAAGCGCCCCGGTGAGCGAGGGACCGGGGTCCCTGAGGAAGAGGATCAAATCATCGGCATACAAAGCCAATTTCTCGGTCACCGAGCCGACCCGTACTCCAGACACCTCCCCCGACCTCCGCAGGGCCTCAGCCAGAGGCTCCCTTACCAGGGCAAACAGTGCAGGTGATAAAGGACACCCCTGTCTTGTTCCCCTCCTAATCGGGAAAGAGGGCGAGAGTCTACCATTCAGTTTGATACGAGCGGTGGGTGCCCTATATAGTAAGCCGATCCATTTCCGGAAAGTTGGGCCAAAGCCAAAACCCTCCAGAACCTGTATCATATAGGACCATCTAACTGTATCGAAAGCCTTTTCGATGTCGAGGGATACCAGTACCCGGGAGGCAGTCTCCTCGGGTGGGAGCTGGAGATGGGTAAAGACTCGTCTAAGGTTAATGTCTGTGGACTTGCCAGGCATAAAGCCTGTCTGATCTATGTTGACAAGGGATGGTAAAACCTTCATGATTCTATTGGCTAGTACTTTCGTGAGTATCTTAAGATCATAGTTCAGCAACGAGATGGGTCTATAGGATGAGCAGCAAGTGGGGTCCTTCCCTGGTTTGGGCAGCAGCACTATATGCGCCTGGTACATGCTGTCTGGTAGCCTGTCAGATTCCAGGCAGTCTGTGTATAACTGAATTAGTTTAGGGACCAGTAAAGTAGCGTTAGTTTTGTACCAGTCCCCAGGTAGACCATCTGGGCCCGGGGATTTATTGTTGGGCAAGGAGTATATTGCAGCCTCTATTTCTAGACGTGTTAATGGCTTATCTAGCGCGATCCTGTCCTCCTCAGAAAGGAGAGGCAGAGTATTTCCCCCTAGTTCCTCCAGCCCAGCAGCAGCTGAGCCAGAGAATGGGTCATCGTACAGGTTGCTATAAAAGAGATGGAATTCCCGCAGTATACCTTCAGGGTCTGTAATCTGGCAACCAGTGGAAGTCGGAAGTCTAGGGATTACTGTTTGGAGCGTGGGTTCTGCCACAAGGTTGGCCAGTAGTTTGCCATTCTTGTCCCCTGACACGAAAAGCTTGGCTACCAGCTTCCGCGCATCAGAGTGTACCAGCGAGGTGTAGTGGAGCTTCAGATCTCTTCTCGTTTAGGCTAGGGTAGAATAATTTTCAGGTGTTGGATGCCCCGTGAAAAGTTCCAGTGCCGTCCCTTCGCTCTGTTCCAGTTGAGCGGTCTGTAACGCAAAGCCGGATCTCACCGCCTTGATAGAGGAGATGTATTCTCCTCTGGCATGAGCCTTGCCCGCCTCCCAGACCACGTCAAGGGAAGCCGATCTCTCATTTGTCAGCCAGTATTACGTGAGTTTGGGCTCTACCAACTCCTGGATTTGGGGATTGGCTATCCAATGGGACACTAACTTCCAGCATCCCGGCTCGCGGAGGGTACCCAGAGTCAAGCCAAGCTCCAGCGGTGAGTGGTCTGAAAGACCTGCCGGGAGATAGGAGACTGTTCCGACTTGAGACAGTGCAGAAGCCGACCCGAATATGAAGTCAATGCGGGACCCAGACCTATGCGACGCTGAGATATGTGAATATGTCCTCTCCTCCGGGTGCTTTCACTGCCAGATCTCCTGGAGACCAAAAGTGTCTGCCCAGAGGTCCAAATCTGGGGGGGGCAGGTCTAAGGGGGTTAATAGTATCTTTGTTATGGTCAAGGATGGCGTTAAAATCCCCTCCAACTAGAATATTGTGGACCTGGAGGCTGGCTATTTTTGTAAGGACCGTGTACAGGATGGAGGAGTTAAACGGAGGAGGGACATATACATTAATTATTGCCCAACGTTGGGCATACATTTAGAGGATTAGGATGAGGTATCTTCCCCCAGGGTCCGTGAAGACCTGTTCCACTGAGTAAGGGAGTGACTTGTTCAGCAGAACAGTCACGCCCCTCACGTAGGAGGAATATGTGGCATGAAACCCTTGTTTGACCCATGCCCGCCTAAGTGCTAGGATTTTGTTGCCCGTCAGGTGAGTTTCCTGGAGAAACAAAATGTGAGGTTTGTGGGACTGCAGAAATTTAAATACTAACAATCTTTTCACCTTGTCATTCAAACCTCTAACATTCCAAGATATCAGCCTTAAATCTATACCCATTTGAAATAGAGAAGTTCAATGCCATTAGGATCATAGAAGACCCATACCCAGTCATGTCCTGGCCATAGGCCCGCTGCAGAGGCAGTCCATAGGGTGTAGCAATCCAGTGATACTGGAGAAAACATAAAGTAAAAAAATAAAAAATAATATGTGAACCAGAGAAGTATCAAGATGAAGACAACATAGTCCAACAAAAAAAATAGTGTGGAACCCGAGCAGGTGTGGTAACTTACAAACAGCACAAGTAACGCCCTACCGCCTGGCATAACCCCAACTTTCGCCAAGGCAGTTTCTTACCCTAAACTTGATTGTAGATGTCGCCTTCTGAAGGCTCAAAGTTTCTGGGATAACCTCAGTGTGAGTTCAACCTAGAACAGTAGGCGAGGGTGAGGGGACTTGCATCCCATTACAGTGAGAGGGGACTGGGCACTCTGGAGCAGCGGAACAGTCCCTTCAAGTCGCGGGGCTGCCCCAGGTAGAGATAGGTCACCTGGTCCTCCACTCTGGGAGTAAACAAAACAAAACAAAACAGGGGGGGTCGGCTGTGGTTCACTAGTAGAGGTACATTTGGGGTAACTCCGGTGCTTGCAGGAATTAAAGTGGAGCTCCACCCTGAATTTTAACTTGTGCTAATCGGATTCCTCCCCCCCTCCGGTGTCACAATTGACACCTTTCAGGGGGGAGGGGGGTGAAGATACCTGTCTAAGACAGGTATTTTCATCCACATCCGGGAGTCCTCTCTCCGGGAATCTGCGGGAGTGACGTCACTTCCCCCAGACTTCCCGTAGTGTTCTGGGAGACACTCGGCTCCCAGAACACAGGAGGACGAATCAGAACGGCGCAGCGCGACTCGCGCAAGCGCCGTAGGGAACCGGGCATGAAGCCGCAGGGCTTCACTTCCTGGTTCCCTCAGCGAGGATGGCGGAGGGAGCAGCAGAGCGACGAGCTATCGCTCGTCCTCTGCTGCGGACGTCGCTGGACTCCAGGACAGGTAAGTGTCCAAATATTAAAAGCCAGCAGGCTTTTAATATTTTTTTTCCGGCGGAGCTCCGCTTTAAGTAGGATAGAGCAAACCAGGATGTGAAAGAATCGTGCATCTGACAGATCGGTAGAAAGAATCTTTCATTGCAAGGTGGTCAGCCAGCTATCAGCATCCGCAGGGTTGTCGAAGAAGCGGACCTCTCCATCATGTTGGACTCGCAGGCGGCTGGGGTAGAGCATGCCATATTTAATGTTCTTGTCTCTGAGCCTTCTGCGGACATCATTAAAGGTCTTTCTCTTCCTCTGCAACTCTGCCGAGAAGTCGGGGAAAAGAAGAACTGAGGCGTTGCAGTATTTGAGTGTGGCGTGTTTGCGGGCCTCAGAGAGGATCTTGTCCCTGTCCCGGTAATTGAGAAAGCGGACCAGGAAAGGTCTGGGGATATTCCCCAGGATGGCTCTGCCCGTAGACACTCGGTGGGCCCTTTCAACGACGTAGGTAGGGGGAACATCCGTAAAGCCAAGTAGATTTTTGAAGAACTCCTCCGCAAATACAGCAGGGTGATCCCCCTCTTCTCCCTCAGGCAGACCGAGGACTCTGACATTGTTGCGCCGTAGCCTATTTTCTGCGTCGTCCGACTTTGCGACGAGGGACTGTATTGTGCGTTGTAGCTCAGCAATGGAGGTGGAGTGATTGGCCGTTAGATCCTCCGTGGCCGACACTCTTGATTCTGTCTCGGACATCCTCCCCCTTATCTTGTCCAGGTCATTCCGTATAAAATTGCACTCCTCAGCGAGGTGGTCGATGCGTACCAGTAGCGAAGTCCTACTCTGCTCAATCGCAGCAAGGATTGTGGCCGTGTTGTCATGAGATGGCGGGGCCATCCCCTCTACCGCCGGGGCCTCACTGGGATCCATGTCCAGTTCGGCAAGCAAGGCCCGGATTCGCCCGACCAGGATGGGATCTGTATGCGGGGAAAATGGCGGTGGTACCTGGAGGGGTGTGTTGGCCTTAGTGGCTTTGGAGCTCCCTTTTCCCTTCTTAGAGGAGGAGGGCATCTGGCAGGTCACCCAGGGGTAGGATTTGCAGTCGTGCTCAGAGGAGATTTCAGGAAGCAGCAAGAGACCAGCCAAACTGGCCGCAGCAGTCAAAGCGCAGGGGGTCACCAGATACCTGTCGCTCAGCAGCCGACACCCGACTGACAGGTAGGGAGGATGCAAGGCTGGAGGTACAGGGGTGAGGGTGGCTCAGAGCAGTGGAGCAGAGGCAGACAGGCAACAGAGGACTCTAGAATCCGTCTTCCAGGCCACCACAGCAGCAGACACAGTCCTTGCAGGGCAGCACACTAGACCAAGGCAGTGGTGGGCAGAGAGGACAGGGCAGAGGGATGAGAGCAGAAGATCAGAGTTCCGGAAACACTCACAGGGCAGCGGCTCAGGAAACAGCGGTGCCTTGCAGGCCGCACTAGGCCGCACTCGGCCGAACAAAGCCGCGGCCTCCACGGACGTCCCCGACGGCCAGACAGGCCTCCGGGCCTCACTAGATGGGCGGATGGGCAGGCAGGGTAGAGTGGATGACCCTCCTTACCTTCAGGCAGTCCGGGATCCGTTCGTCCGAGAAGACACCAGGACGGCAAGATGGCGGCGGCCGCGGACGAGAGGAGCAGTGCTGGGCAGGCGACCCCTGGTAGAGCTGCTGCAAGGTATTGGCTCAGGATGCTCCAGGGGACCGAGAAGAACCGACTGGCAGGCAAGTAGATGCTATTTCCGTTGTAGGATGCAAGGATGGCGTCGGATGAGATGTAGGATTCCTGGAGCTCCCCTCTGACACGTCCGCCGCTGATCACATCAGGACACGCACCCCCCCCTTCCAGACAATTCTTACCGAAAAAGTGTTGATTCATTCTGATGTAGCTTCTAGCTCTGAGGTGAGCACTCCAGACAATTCTTACCGAAAAGGGGTCGCTTCATCCTGATGCAGTTTCTAGCTCTCAGGTGAGCGCTCCAGGCAATTCTTAACGAAAAGGGGTCGCTTCATCCTGATGGAGCTTCTAGCTCTCAGGTGAGCGCCCCAGACAATTACCACCAAAATGGAATCACTTCATCCTGATGTAGCTTCTAGCTCTCAGGTGATAAAGCTTCTAGCTCTCAGGTGAGCGCTCCAGGCAATTCTTACCGAAAAGGGGTCGCTTCATCCTGATGGAGCTTCTAGCTCTCAGGTGAGCGCCCCAGACAATTACCACCAAAAAGGAATCACTTCATCCTGTTGTAGCTTCTAGCTCTCAGGTGATGCAGCTTCTAGCTCTCAGGTGAGCGCTCCAGACAATTCTTACCGAAAAGGGGTCGCTTCATCCTGATGTAGCTTCTAGCTCTCAGGTGAGCGCTCCAGACATTTCTTACCGAAAAGGGGTCGCTTCATCCTGATAAAGCTTCTAGTTCTCAGGTGAGCGCTCCAGGCAATTCTTACCGAAAAGGGGTGGCTTCATCCTGATGTAGCTTCTAGCTCTCAGTTGAGCGCTCCAGACAATTCTTACCGAAAAGTGTTCGCTTCATCCTGATGCAGCTTCTAGCTAGCTCTCATGTGAGCGCTCCAGACAATTCTTACCGAAAAGGTGTCGCTTCATCCTGATGCAGCTTCTAGCTCTCAGGTGAGCGCTCCAGACAACTCTTACCGAAAAGAGGTCACTTCATCCTGATGTAGCTTCTAGCTCTCAGGTGAGCACTCCAGACAATTCTTAGCGAAAAGGGGTCGCTTCATCCTGATGCAGCTTCTAGCTCTCAGGTGAGCGCCCCAGACAATAACCACTGAAAGAAGGAGAGGCATTGGCCGGCTGTAGGTATGGAGGAGGCTGGATTTATTTTTACACTAAACAATATCCGAAAAGGAGTCGCTCCATCCTGATGTAGCTTCTAGCTCTCAGGTGAGCACTCCAGACAATTCTTACAGAAAAGGGGTTGCTTCATCCTACTGTAGCTTCTAGCTCTCAGGCGAGCGCTCCAGACAATTCTTACCGAAAAAGTGTTGCTTCATTTTGATGTAGCTTCATGCTCTCAGATGAGCGCTCCAGACAATTCTTACCGAAAAGGGGTTGCTTCATCCTGATGCAGCTTCTAGCTCTCAGGTCAACGCTCCAGACAATTCTTACTGAAAAGTGGTCGCTTCATCCTGATGCAGCTTCTAGCTCTCAGGTGAACGCTCCAGACATTTCTTACCGAAAAGGGGTCGCTTCATCCTGATGAAGCTTCTAGTTCTCAGGTGAGCGCTCCAGGCAATTCTTACCGAAAAGGGGTGGCTTCATCCTGATGTAGCTTCTAGCTCTCAGTTGAGCGCTCCAGACAATTCTTACCGAAAAGTGTTCGCTTCATCCTGATGCAGCTTCTAGCTAGCTCTCATGTGAGCGCTCCAGACAATTCTTACCGAAAAGGTGTCGCTTCATCCTGATGCAGCTTCTAGCTCTCAGGTGAGCGCTCCAGACAACTCTTACCGAAAAGAGGTCACTTCATCCTGATGTAGCTTCTAGCTCTCAGGTGAGCACTCCAGACAATTCTTAGCGAAAAGGGGTCGCATCATCCTGATGCAGCTTCTAGCTCTCAGGTGAGCGCCCCAGACAATAACCACTGAAAGAAGGAGAGGCATTGGCCGGCTGTAGGTATGGAGGAGGCTGCATTTATTTTTACACTAAACAATATCCGAAAAGGAGTCGCTCCATCCTGATGTAGCTTCTAGCTCTCAGGTGAGCACTCCAGACAATTCTTACAGAAAAGGGGTTGCTTCATCCTACTGTAGCTTCTAGCTCTCAGGTGAGCGCTCCAGACAATTCTTACCGAAAAAGTGTTGCTTCATTTTGATGTAGCTTCATGCTCTCAGATGAGCGCTCCAGACAATTCTTACCGAAAAGGGGTCGCTTCATCCTGATGCAGCTTCTAGCTCTCAGGTCAACGCTCCAGACAATTCTTACTGAAAAGTGGTCGCTTCATCCTGATGCAGCTTCTAGCTCTCAGGTGAACGCTCCAGACAATTCTTACCGAAAAGGTGTCCTTTCATCCTGATGTAGCTTCTAGCTCTCAGATGAGCGCTCCAGACAATTCTTACCGAAAAGGAGTCACTTCATCCTGATGCAGCTTCTAGCTCTCAGATGAGCGCTCCAGACAATTCTTACCGAAAAGGAGTCGCTTCATCCTGATGTAGCTTCTAGCTCTCAGGTGAGCGCTCCAGACAATTCTTTCCGAAAAGGTGTCGCTTCATCCTGATGCAGCTTCTAGCTCTCAGGTGAGTGCTCCAGACAACTCTTATCGAAAAGGGGTTGCTTCATCCTGATGCAGGTTCTAGCTCTCAGGTGAGCGCTCCAGACAACTCTTACCGAAAAGAGGTCACTTCATCCTGATGTAGCTTCTAGCTCTCAGGTGAGCACTCCAGACAATTCTTAGCGAAAAGGGGTCGCTTCATCCTGATGCAGCTTCTAGCTCTCAGGTGAGCGCCCCAGACAATAACCACTGAAAGAAGGAGAGGCATTGGCCGGATTTATTTTTACACTAAACTATATCCGAAAAGGGGTCGCTTCATCCTGATGTAGCTTCTAGCTCTCAGGTGAGCGCTCCAGACAATTCTTAACAAAAAGGGGTTGCTTCATCCTGATGGAGCTTCTAGCTCTCAGGTGAGCGCCCCAGACAATTACCACCAAAAAGGAATCACTTCATCCTGATGTAGCTTCTAGCTCTCAGGTGATGCAGCTTCTAGCTCTCAGGTGAGCGCTCCAGACAATTCTTACCGAAAAGGGGTCGCTTCATCCTGATGAAGCTTCTAGTTCTCAGTTGAGCGCTCCAGACAATTCTTACCGAAAAGTGTTCGCTTCATCCTGATGCAGCTTCTAGCTAGCTCTCATGTGAGCGCTCCAGACAATTCTTACAGAAAAGGTGTCGCTTTATCCTGATGCAGCTTCTAGCTCTCAGGTAAGCACTCCAGACAATTCTTACCGAAAAGGGGTCGCTGCATCTTGATGTAGCTTCTAGCTCTCAGTTGATAGCTCCAGACAATTCTTACCGAAAAGGAGTCGCTTCATCCTGATGTAGCTTCTAGCTCTCAGTTGATAGCTCCAGACAATTCTTACCGAAAAGGAGTCGCTTCATCCTGATGTAGCTTCTAGCTCTCAGGTGAGCGCTCCAGACAATTCTTCCCGAAAAGGTGTCGCTTCATCCTGATGCAGCTTCTAGCTCTCAGGTGAGTGCTCCAGACAATTCTTAACAAAAAGGGGTTGCTTCATCCTGATGGAGCTTCTAGCTCTCAGGTGAGCGCCCCAGACAATTACCACCAAAATGGAATCACTTCATCCTGATGTAGCTTCTAGCTCTCAGGTGATGAAGCTTCTAGCTCTCAGGTGAGCGCTCCAGGCAATTCTTACCGAAAAGGGGTCGCTTCATCCTGATGAAGCTTCTAGCTCTCAGGTGAGCGCCCCAGACAATTACCACCAAAAAGGAATCACTTCATCCTGATGTAGCTTCTAGCTCTCAGGTGATGCAGCTTCTAGCTCTCAGGTGAGAGCTCCAGACAATTCTTACCGAAAAGGGGTCGCTTCATCCTGATGTAGCTTCTAGCTCTCAGGTGAGCGCTCCAGACATTTCTTACCGAAAAGGGGTCGCTTCATCCTGATGAAGCTTCTAGTTCTCAGGTGAGCGCTCCAGGCAATTCTTACCGAAAAGGGGTGGCTTCATCCTGATGTAGCTTCTATCTCTCAGTTGAGCGCTCCAGACAATTCTTACCGAAAAGTGTTCGCTTCATCCTGATGCAGCTTGTAGCTAGCTCTCATGTGAGCGCTCCAGACAATTCTTACCGAAAAGGTGTCGCTTATCCTGATGCAGCTTCTAGAACTCAGATGAGCGCTCCAGACAATTATTACCGAAAAGGGGTCGCTTCATCCTGATTCAGCTTCTAGCTTTCAGGTAAGCGCTCCAGACAATTCTTACCGAAAAGGGGTCGCTGCATCTTGATGCAGCTTCTAGCTCTCAAATGAGTGCTCCAGACAATTCTAACTGAAAAGGGGTCGCTTCATCCTGATGTAGCTTCTAGCTCTCAGTTGATAGCTCCAGACAATTCTTACCGAAAAGGGGTCGCTTCCTCCTGATGCAGCTTCTAGCTCTCAGGTGAGCGCTCCAGACAATTCTTACAGAAAAGGGTTCGCTTCATCCTGATGCAGCTTCTAGCTAGCTTTCAGGTGAGCGCTCTAGACAATTCTTACCGAAAAGTTGTCGCTTCATCCTGATGTAGCTGCTATATCTCAGATGAGGGCTCCAGACAATTACCACCAAAAAGGAATCACTTCATCCTGATGTAGCTTCTAGCACTCAGGTGATGAAGCTTCTAGCTCTCAGGTGAGCGCTCCAGGCAATTCTTACCGAAAAGGGGTCGCTTCATCCTGATGGAGCTTCTAGCTCTCAGGTGAGCGCCCCAGACAATTACCACCAAAAAAGAATCACTTCATCCTGATGTAGCTTCTAGCTCTCAGGTGATGCAGCTTCTAGCTCTCAGGTGAGCGCTCCAGACAATTCTTACCGAAAGGGGTCGCTTCATCCTGATGTAGCTTCTAGCTCTCAGGTGAGCGCTCCAGACATTTCTTACCGAAAAGGGGTCGCTTCATCCTGATGTAGCTTCTAGCTCTAAGGTGAGCGCTCCAGACAATTCTTACCGAAAAGGGGTCGCTTCATCCTGATGTAGCTTCTAGCTCTCAGGTGAGCGCTCCAGACAATTCTTACCGAAAAGGGTTTGCTTCATCCTGATGCAGCTTCTAGCTCTCAGGTGATGAAGCTTCTAGCTCTCAGGTGATGAAGCTTCTAGCTCTCAGGTGAGCGCTCCAGACAATTCTTACCGAAAAATTCTTACCACTGAAAGAAGGAGAGGCATTGGCCTGCTGTAGGTGTGGAGGAGGCCAGATTTATTTTTACACTAAACAATATCCCGAAAGGAGTCGCTCCATCCTGATGCAGATTCTAGCTCTCAGGTGAGTGCTCCAGACAATTCTTACAGAAAAGGGGTCGCTTCAAACTGATGTAGCTTCTAGCTCTCAGGTGAGCGCTCCAGACAATTCTTACCGAAAAAGTGTTGCTTCATTTTGATGTAGCTTCACGCTCTCAGATGAGCGCTCCAGACAATTCTTACCGAAAAGTGTTCGCTTCATCCTGATGCAGCTTCTAGCTAGCTCTCAGGTGAGCTCTCCAGACAATTCTTACCGAAAAGAGTTCGCTTCATCCTGATGCAGCTCCTAGCTCTCAGGTGAGCGCTCCAGACAATTCTTACCGAAAAGGGGTCGCTTCATCCTGATTTAGCTTCTAGCTCTCAGGTGAGCGCTCCAGACAATTATTACCGAAAAGGGGTCGCTTCATCCTGATGCAGCTTCTAGCTTTCAGGTAAGCGCTCCAGACAATTCTTACCGAAAAGGGGTCGCTGCATCTTGATGTAGCTTCTAGCTCTCAGTTGATAGCTCCAGACAATTCTTACCGAAAAGGGGTCACTTCATCCTGATGCAGCTTCTAGCTAGCTTTCAGGTGAGCGCTCTAGACAATTACCACCAAAAAGGAATCACTTCATCCTGATGTAGCTTCTAGCTCTCAGGTGATGCAGCTTCTAGCTCTCAGGTGAGCGCTCCAGACAATTCATACCGAAAGGGGTCACTTCATCCTGATGTAGCTTCTAGCTCTCAGGTGAGCGCTCCAGACATTTCTTACCGAAAAGGGGTTGCTTCATCCTGATGTAGCTTCTAGCTCTCAGGTGAGCGCTCCAGACAATTCTTACCGAAAAGGGGTCCCTTCATCCTGATGTAGCTTCTAGCTCTCAGGTGAGCGCTCCAGACAATTCTTACCGAAAAGGGTTCGCTTCATCCTGATGCAGCTTCTAGCTCTCAGGTGATGAAGCTTCTAGCTCTCAGGTGATGAAGCTTCTAGCTCTCAGGGGAGCGCTCCAGACAATTCTTACCGAAAAAGTGTTGCTTCATTCTGATGTAGCTTCACGCTCTCAGATGAGCGCTCCAGACAATTCTTACCGAAAAGGGGTCGCTTCATCCTGATGCAGCTTCTAGCTCTCAGGTGAGCGCTCCAGACAACTCTTACCGAAAAGGTGTCGCTTCATCCTGATGCAGCTTCTAGCTCTCAGGTGAGCGCTCCAGACAACTCTTTCCGAAAAGGGGTCGCTTCATCCTGATGTAGCTTCTAGCTCTCAGGTGAGCGCTCCAGACAATTCTTACTGAAAAGAGTTCGCTTCATCCTGATGCAGCTCCTAGCTCTCAGGTGAGCGCTCCAGACAATTCTTACCGAAAAGGAGTCGCTTCATCTTGATTTAGCTTCTAGCTCTCAGGTGAGCGCTCCAGACAATTTTTCCCGAAAAGGTGTCGCTTCATCCTGATGCAGCTTCTAGCTCTCAGGTGAGCGCTCCAGACAACTCTTACCGAAAAGGGGTCGCTTCATCCTGATGTAGCTTCTAGCTCTCAGGTGAGCGCTCCAGACAACTCTTACCGAAAAGGGGTCGCTTCATCCTGATGTAGCTTCTAGCTCTCAGGTGAGCACTCCAGACAATTCTTACAGAAAAGGGGTTGCTTCATCCTGATGTAGCTTTTAGCTCTCAGGTGAGCGCTCCAGACAATTCTTACTGAAAAAGTGTTGCTTCATTTTGATGTAGCTTCACGCTCTTAGATGAGCGCTCCAGACAATTCTTACCGAAATGGGGTTGCTTCATCCTGATGCAGCTTCTAGCTCTCAGGTGAGCGCTCCAGACAATTCTTACCAAAAAGGGGTCGCTTCATCCTGATGTAGCTTCTAGCTCTCAGGTGAGCGCTCCAGACATTTCTTACCGAAAAGGGGTCGCTTCATCCTGATGTAGCTTCTAGCTCTCAGGTGAGCGCTCCAGACAATTCTTACCGAAAAGGGGTCGCTTCATCCTGATGTAGCTTCTAGCTCTCAGGTGAGCGCTCCAGACATTTCTTACCGAAAAGGGTTCGCTTCATCCTGATGCAGCTTCTAGCTCTCAGGTGATGAAGCTTCTAGCTCTCAGGTTAGCGCCCCAGACAATAACCACTGAAAGAAGGAGAGGCATTGGCCGGCTGTAGGTGTGGAGGAGGCCAGATTTATTTTTACACTAAACAATATCCCGAAAGGAGTCGCTCCATCCTGATGCAGCTTCTAGCTCTCAGGTGAGTGCTCCAGACAATTCTTACAGAAAAGGGGTCGCTTCATCCTGATGTAGCTTCTAGCTCTCAGGTGAGCGCTCCAGACAATTCTTACCGAAAAAGTGTTGCTTCATTCTGATGTAGCTTCACGCTCTCAGATGAGGGCTCCAGACAATTCTTACCGAAAAGGGGTCGCTTCATCCTGATGCAGCTTCTAGCTCTCAGGTGAACGCTCCAGACAATTCTTACTGAAAAGGGGTCGCTTCATCCTGATGCAACTTCTAGCTCTCAGGTGAACACTCCAGACAATTCTTACCGAAAAGGTGTCCTTTCAACCTGATGCAGCTTCTAGCTCTCAGATGAGCGCTCCAGACAATTCTTACCGAAAAGGAGTCGCTTCATCCTGATGTAGCTTGTAGCTCTCAGGTGAGCGCTCCAGACAATTCTTCCCGAAAAGGTGTCGCTTCATCCTGATGCAGCTTCTAGATCTCAGGTGAGTGCTCCAGACAACTCTTATCGAAAAGGGGTTGCTTCAGGTTCTAGCTCTAAGGTGAGCGCTCCAGAAAATTCTTACCGAACATGGGTCGCTTCATCCTGATGTAGCTTCTAGCTCTCAGGTGAGCCCTCCAGACAATTCTTAACGAAAAGGTGTCGCTTCATCCTGATGCAGCTTCTAGCTCTCAGGTGAGTGCTCCAGACAATTCTTGCTGAAAATGGGTCGCTTCATCCTGATGCAGCTTCTAGCTCTCAGGTGAGTGCCCCAGACAATAAACACTGAAAGAAGGAGAGGCATTGGCCGGATTTATTTTTACACTAAACAATATCCGAAAAGGGGTCGCTTCATCCTGATGTAGCTTCTAGCTCTCAGGTGAGCGCTCCAGACAATTCTTAACAAAAAGGGGTCGCTTCATCCTGATGGAGCTTCTAGCTCTCAGGTGAGCGCCCCAGACAATTACCACCAAAAAGGAATCACTTCATCCTGATGTAGCTTCTAGCTCTCAGGTGATGCAGCTTCTAGCTCTCAGGTGAGCGCTCCAGACAATTCTTACCGAAAAGGGGTCGCTTCATCCTGATGAAGCTTCTAGTTCTCAGTTGAGCGCTCCAGACAATTCTTACCGAAAAGTGTTCGCTTCATCCTGATGCAGCTTCTAGCTAGCTCTCATGTGAGCGCTCCAGACAATTCTTACCGAAAAGGTGTCGCTTTATCCTGATGCAGCTTCTAGCTCTCAGGTAAGCGCTCCAGACAATTCTTACCGAAAAGGGGTCGCTACATCTTGATGTAGCTTCTAGCTCTCAGTTGATAGCTCCAGACAATGCTTACCGAAAAGGAGTCGCTTCATCCTGATGTAGCTTCTAGCTCTCAGTTGATAGCTCCAGACAATTCTTACCGAAAAGGAGTCGCTTCATCCTGATGTAGCTTCTAGCTCTCAGGTGAGCGCTCCAGACAATTCTTCCCGAAAAGGTGTCACTTCATCCTGATGCAGCTTCTAGCTCTCAGGTGAGTGCTCCAGACAACTCTTATCGAAAAGGGGTTGCTTCATCCTGATGCAGGTTCTAGCTCTCAGGTGAGCGCTCCAGAAAATTCTTACCAAAAATGGGTCGCTTCATCCTGATGTAGCTCCTAGCTCTCAGGAGAGCACTCCAGACAATTCTTAGCGAAAAGGAGTCGCTTCATCCTGATGCAGCTTCTAGCTCTCAGGTGAACGCTCCAGACAATTCTTACTGAAAAGGGGTCGCTTCATCCTGATGCAACTTCTAGCTCTCAGGTGAACACTCCAGACAATTCTTACCGAAAAGGTGTCCTTTCAACCTGATGCAGCTTCTAGCTCTCAGATGAGCGCTCCAGACAATTCTTACCGAAAAGGAGTCGCTTCATCCTGATGTAGCTTGTAGCTCTCAGGTGAGCGCTCCAGACAATTCTTCCCGAAAAGGTGTCGCTTCATCCTGATGCAGCTTCTAGATCTCAGGTGAGTGCTCCAGACAACTCTTATCGAAAAGGGGTTGCTTCAGGTTCTAGCTCTAAGGTGAGCGCTCCAGAAAATTCTTACCGAACATGGGTCGCTTCATCCTGATGTAGCTTCTAGCTCTCAGGTGAGCCCTCCAGACAATTCTTAACGAAAAGGTGTCGCTTCATCCTGATGCAGCTTCTAGCTCTCAGGTGAGTGCTCCAGACAATTCTTGCTGAAAATGGGTCGCTTCATCCTGATGCAGCTTCTAGCTCTCAGGTGAGTGCCCCAGACAATAAACACTGAAAGAAGGAGAGGCATTGGCCGGATTTATTTTTACACTAAACAATATCCGAAAAGGGGTCGCTTCATCCTGATGTAGCTTCTAGCTCTCAGGTGAGCGCTCCAGACAATTCTTAACAAAAAGGGGTCGCTTCATCCTGATGGAGCTTCTAGCTCTCAGGTGAGCGCCCCAGACAATTACCACCAAAAAGGAATCACTTCATCCTGATGTAGCTTCTAGCTCTCAGGTGATGCAGCTTCTAGCTCTCAGGTGAGCGCTCCAGACAATTCTTACCGAAAAGGGGTCGCTTCATCCTGATGAAGCTTCTAGTTCTCAGTTGAGCGCTCCAGACAATTCTTACCGAAAAGTGTTCGCTTCATCCTGATGCAGCTTCTAGCTAGCTCTCATGTGAGCGCTCCAGACAATTCTTACCGAAAAGGTGTCGCTTTATCCTGATGCAGCTTCTAGCTCTCAGGTAAGCGCTCCAGACAATTCTTACCGAAAAGGGGTCGCTACATCTTGATGTAGCTTCTAGCTCTCAGTTGATAGCTCCAGACAATGCTTACCGAAAAGGAGTCGCTTCATCCTGATGTAGCTTCTAGCTCTCAGTTGATAGCTCCAGACAATTCTTACCGAAAAGGAGTCGCTTCATCCTGATGTAGCTTCTAGCTCTCAGGTGAGCGCTCCAGACAATTCTTCCCGAAAAGGTGTCACTTCATCCTGATGCAGCTTCTAGCTCTCAGGTGAGTGCTCCAGACAACTCTTATCGAAAAGGGGTTGCTTCATCCTGATGCAGGTTCTAGCTCTCAGGTGAGCGCTCCAGAAAATTCTTACCAAAAATGGGTCGCTTCATCCTGATGTAGCTCCTAGCTCTCAGGAGAGCACTCCAGACAATTCTTAGCGAAAAGGAGTCGCTTCATCCTGATGCAGCTTCTAGCTCTCAGGTGAGCGCTCCAGACAATTCTTACCGAAAGGGGGTCGCTTCATCCTGATGCAGCTTCTAGCTCTCAGGTGAGCGCTCCAGACAATTCTTACCGAAAGGGGGTCGCTTCATCCTGATGTAGCTTCTAGCTCTCAGGTGAGCGCTCCAGACAATTCTTACCGAAAGGGGGTCGCTTCATCCTGATGTAGCTTCTAGCTCTCAGGTGAGCGCTCCAGACATTTCTTACCGAAAAGGGGTCGCTTCATCCTGATGCAGCTTCTAGCTAGCTCTCATGTGAGCGCTCCAGACAATTCTTACCGAAAAGGGGTGTCTTCATCCTGATGTAGCTTCTAGCTCTCAATTGAGCGCTCCAGACAATTCTTACCGAAAAGTGTTCGCTTCATCCTGATGCAGCTTCTAGCTAGCTCTCATGTGAGCGCTCCAGACAATTCTTACCGAAAAGGTGTCGCTTTATCCTGATTCAGCTTCTAGAACTCAGATGAGCGCTCCAGACAATTATTACCGAAAAGGGGTCGCTTAATCCTGATGCAGCTTCTAGCTTTCAGGTAAGCGCTCCAGACAATTCTTACCGAAAAGGGGTCGCTGCATCTTGATGCAGCTTCTAGCTCTCAGATGAGTGCTCCAGACAATTCTAACTGAAAAGGGGTCGCTTCATCCTGATGTAGCTTCTAGCTCTCAGTTGATAGCTCTAGACAATTCTTACCAAAAAGGGGTCGCTTCATCCTGATGTAGCTTCTAGCTCTCAGGTGAGCGCTCCAGACAATTCTTACCGAAAAGGGGTCCCTTCATCCTGATGTAGCTTCTAGCTCTCAGGTGAGCGCTCCAGACAATTCTTACCGAAAAGGGTTCGCTTCATCCTGATGTAGCTTCTAGCTCTCAGGTGATGAAGCTTCTAGCTCTCAGGTGATGAAGCTTCTAGCTCTCAGGTGAGCGCTCCAGACTATTCTTACCGAAAAAGTGTTGCTTCATTCTGATGTAGCTTCACGCTCTCAGATGAGCGCTCCAGACAATTCTTACCGAAAAGGTGTCGCATTAGCCTGATGCAGGTTCTAGAACTCAGATGAGCGCTCTAGACAATTATTACATAAAAGGGGTCGCTTCATCCTGATGCAACTTCTAGCTCTCAGGTAAGCGCTCCAGACAATTCTTACCGAAAAGGGGTCGCTGCATCTTGATGCAGCTTCTTGCTCTCAGATGAGTGCTCCAGACAATTCTAACTGAAAAGGGGTCGCTTCATCCTGATGTAGCTTCTAGCTCTCAGTTGATAGCTCCAGACAATTCTTACCGAAAAGGGGTCGCGCCATCCTGATGCAGCTTCTAGCTCTCAGGTGAGCGCTCCAGACAATTCTTACAGAAAAGGGTTCGCTTCATCCTGATGCAGCTTCTAGCTAAATCTCAGGTGAGCGCTCTAGACCATTCTTACCGAAAAGGTGTCGCTTCATCCTGATGCATCTGCTAGATCTCAGATGAGGGCTCCAGACAATTACCACCAAAAAGGAATCACTTCATCCTGATGTAGCTTCTAGCTCTCAGGTGATGAAGCTTCTAGCTCTCAGGTGAGCGCTAGAGGCAATTCTTACCGAAAAGGGGTCACTTCATCCTGATGGAGCTTCTAGCTCTCAGGTGATGCAGCTTCTAGCTCTCAGATGAGCGCTCCATACAATTCTTACCGAAAAGGAGTCGCTTCATCCTGATGTAGCTTCTAGCTCTCAGGTGAGCGCTCCAGACAATTTTTCCCGAAAAGGTGTCGCTTCATCCTGATGCAGCTTCTAGCTCTCAGGTGAGCGCTCCAGACAACTCTTACCGAAAAGGGGTCACTTCATCCTGATGTAGCTTCTAGCTCTCAGGTGAGCACTCCAGACAATTCTTAGCGAAAAGGGGTCGCTTCATCCTGATGCAGCTTCTAGCTCTCAGGTGAGCGCCCCAGACAATAACCACTGAAAGAAGGAGAGGCATTGGCCGGCTGTAGGTATGGAGGAGGCTGGATTTATTTTTACACTAAACAATATCCGAAAAGGAGTCGCTCCATCCTGATGTAGCTTCTAGCTCTCAGGTGAGCACTCCAGACAATTCTTACAGAAAAGGGGTTGCTTCATCCTGATGTAGCTTCTAGCTCTCAGGTGAGCGCTCCAGACAATTCTTACCGAAAAACTGTTGCTTCATTTTGATGTAGCTTCACGCTCTCAGATGAGCGCTCCAGACAATTCTTACCGAAAAGGGGTCGCTTCATCCTGATGCAGCTTCTAGCTCTCAGGTGAACGCTCCAGACAATTCTTACTAAAAAGGGGTCGCTTCATCCTGATGCAGCTTCTAGCTCTCAGGTGAACGCTCCAGACAATTCTTACCGAAAAAGTGTCCTTTCATCCTGATGTAGCTTCTAGCTGTCAGATGAGCGCTCCAGACAATTCTTACCGAAAAGGAGTCGCTTCATCCTGATGCAGCTTCCCGCTCTCAGATGAGCGCTCCAGACAATTCTTACCGAAAAGGAGTCGCTTCATCCTGATGTAGCTTCTAGCTCTCAGGTGAGCGCTCCAGACAATTCTTCCCGAAAAGGTGTCGCTTCATCCTGATGCAGCTTCTAATTCTCAGGTGAGTGTTCCAGACAACTCTTATCGAAAAGGGGTTGCTTCATACTGATGCAGGTTCTAGCTCTCAGGTGAGCGCTCCAGACAATTCTTACCGAAAAGGGGTCGCTTCATCCTGATGTAGCTTTTAGCTCTCAGGTGAGCACTCCAGACAATTCTTAGCGAAAAGGTGTCGCTTCATCCTGATGCAGCTTCTAGCTCTCAGGTGAGCGCTCCAGACAATTCTTACTGAAAAGGGGTCGCTTCATCCTGATGCAACTTCTAGCTCTCAGGTGAGCGCCCCAGACAATAACCACTGAAAGAAGGAGAGGCATTGGCCGGATTTATTTTTACACTAAACAATATCCGAAAAGGGGTCGCTTCATCCTGATGTAGCTTCTAGCTCTCAGGTGAGCGCTCCAGACAATTCTTTCCGAAAAGGGGTCGCTTCATCCTGATGCAGTTTCTAGCTCTCATGTTAGCTCTCCAGGCAATTCTTACTGAAAAGGGGTCACTTCATCCTGATGGAGCTTCTAGCTCTCAGGTGAGCGCCCCAGACAATTACCACCAAAATGGAATCACTTCATCCTGATGTAGCTTCTAGCTCTCAGGTGATGAAGCTTCTAGCTCTCAGGTGAGCGCTCCAGGCAATTCTTACCGAAAAGGGGTCGCTTCATCCTGATGGAGCTTCTAGCTCTCAGGTGAGCGCCCCAGACAATTACCACCAAAAAGGAATCACTTCATCCTGATGTAGCTTCTAGCTCTCAGGTGATGCAGCTTCTAGCTCTCAGGTGAGCGCTCCAGACAATTTTTACCGAAAAGGGGTCGCTTCATCCTGATGTAGCTTCTAGCTCTCAGGTGAGCGCTCCAGACATTTCTTACCGAAAAGGGGTCGCTTCATCCTGATGAAGCTTCTAGCTCTAAGTTGAGCGCTCCAGACAATTCTTACCGAAAAGTGTTCGCTTCATCCTGATGCAGCTTCTAGCTAGCTCTCAGGTGAGCGCTCCAGACAATTCTTACCGAAAAGTTGTCGCTTTATCCTGATGCAGCTTCTAGAACTCAGATGAGCGCTCCAGACAATTATTACCGAAAAGGGGTCGCTTCATCCTGATGCAGCTTCTAGTTCTCAGCTAAGCGCTCCAGACAATTCTTACCGAAAAGGGGTCGCTGCATCTTGATGCAGCTTCTAGCTCTCAGATGAGTGCTCCAGACAATTCTAACTGAAAAGGGGTCGCTTCATCCTGATGTAGCTTCTAGCTCTCAGTTGATAGCTCCAGACTAGGGATGAGCTCGGTGTTCGAGTCGAACATAAGTTCGACTCGAACATCGGCTGTTCGACCGTTCGGCGAACATCGAACGATTTGGGCCGTTCGCGCCAAATTCGAGTGACGCGAACGGCCTACAATACACTGCGCCATCGCAGTGCAATCCCGGCGCTGTGATTGGCCAAGCATGCACTGTGACCCCGCATGCTTGGCCAATCACAGCGCCGGCAGCTAGGAGAGCCATAATTGGCCACAGGCAGGTTGCCACCACCACCACCACGAAAGGCCCAATTTTTCAGCCCCTGTTCAAAAGGGGCATGTAATTACAATTCTTGATCTAATAATTCACAGCAGGGCCCATTCCTGCACCCACCAAGAGTAACTCTGAGGGCTTACAGTGTTGTGGCAACACCACCACCACCACCACCACCACGAAAGGCCCAATTTTTCAGCCCCTGTTCAACAGGGGCATGCAATTACAATTCTTGATCTAATAATTCACAGCAGGGCCCATTGCTGCACCCACCAAGAGTAACTGTCAGGGCTTACAGTGTTGTGGCACCAGCACCACCATCAAAGGCCCAATTTTTACTACCACTGTTCAACAATTATATGTAATTAAAATTCCTGATATAATAGTTGACAGCAGGGCGTTCCAGCACCAACCAAGAGTAACTGTGAGTGCTTACAGTGTTGTGCCAACACCAACAACTAAGGGGCCTATTTCTGCAGAGTATATACGGCAGGTCCCTACTTTCAAACATCCAACTTACAAACAACTCCTACTTGCAAACGCAAGAAGACAACAGGAAGTGAGAGGAAATCTACCCCTTGGAAGGAAAATTCTCTCCTGTAAGAATTAATATGGGAGAAAGGTGTCTCCTCTGTACTGATGCTTTATCAGCAATCCTTGTTTCAAGAAAAACACCACATTTCAAAAACAGTTGTCATTGGGACGGAAAGTGAGGTGAAATGTTCTGAACAGGGGCACAGACAGCAAAACAAATGTTACAGGGGTGATAACCCTTACCTATGTTTTCCAAAAAGTTTAAAAATAGATTTTTGGGCTGGAGCTACACTTAAACAATGTACCTGTTCAAAATTACAAACAGATTCTACATAAGAACAAACCTACAGTCCCTGTCTTGTATGCACCGCCTGTATACGGCTGTTCAGAGTATATAGGGCCTTTTTTATTTTATGTGCGGGGTTCCCCTTAATATCCATACAAGACCCAAAGGGGCTGGTAATGGGCTGGGGTGGGGGGGGTCATGGGGTAGCTATGCCATTTTTCTTAAAGATTTTCATCCATATTACCGGGACCAGACATTACATTAAAGCCGCAAGCAGTTTTAAATGGCTTTTTTTTCCTTTAGAAGTGTCATTTTGTGCAGGGACAGTTCTAAACACGGGAAACACGTGGCACTTCACAGGCATACTTTAGACACCCCCCATGTACGATATTTAAAGGAATATTTGACTTTTTTTTTCACTTTATGCATCATTAAAATGACTGCTCCCGAAAAACGACCGTTTTTAAAACTTCTTTTTGCATTGATACATGTCCCCTGGTGCACAACCCGGGTTCCCAAACCCTTTTTAGGACAATAACATGCATAATAGTTGTTATAATTAGCACTTTAGAATTCGAACGTTCGCATCCATTGTATTTAATAGGGTTCTAATGTTCGTACGAACTTTCGGTCCGTTCGCGGGTTCTGGTGCGAACCGAACCCGGGGGTGTTCGGCTCATCACTAATCCTGATGCAGCTTCTAGCTCTCAGGTGAGCGCTCCAGACAACTCTTACCGAAAAGGGGTCGCTTCATCCTGATGTAGCTTCTAGCTCTCAGGTGAGCGCTCCAGACAACTCTTACCGAAAAGGGGTCGCTTCATCCTGATTAGGGATGAGCTCGGTGTTCGAGTCGAACATAGGTTCGACTCGAACAACGGCTCTTCGATCGTTCGTCGAATATCGAACGATTTGGGCCGTTCGCGCCAAATTCGAGTGACGCGAATGGCCCACAATGCACTACGCCATCGCAGTGTCATCCAGGCGCTGTGATTGGCCAAGCATGCAATGTGACCCCGCATGCTTGGCCAATCGCAGCGCCGGCAGCGAGGAGAGCAATGATTGGCCACAGGCAGGATGCCTGTGGCCAATTATTGCTGAGGGGGTTTAGTACACGCCACACACTATAAAAGACCGCCAGCGCGGCGGCCTTGTGTAGTGTGTTCCGGAGCAGGGAAAGAGAAGCATAGGCAGGGACAGTGTCATTTTTTTTCTTTACTAATCCTGGATTCCTTGTGTTTAGGGACAGAGAAGGATAGGTAGGGAGAGTGTCAGTGTGTTATTCTGTGCTAAACCTTGTTTGTAGGGACAGAGAAGGACAGTGAGGGAAAGTGTCTGTGTGCTATTCTGTGCTAAACCAATCTTGCTAAACCATATTTCAAATCCTTGATTTTAGGGACAGAGAGGGACACTCAGGGAAAGTGTCAGTGTGCTATTCTGTGCTAAACCAATCTTGCTGAACCATATTTCAAATCCTTGAGTTTAGGGACAGAGAAGGACACTCAGGGAACGTATCAGTGTGCTATTCTGTGCTAAACCAATCTTGCTGAACCATATTTCAAATCCTTGAGTTTAGGGACATCGAAGGACACTCAGGGAAAGTGTCAGTGTGCTATTCTGTGCTAAACCAATCTTGCTGAACCATATTTCAAATCCTTGAGTTTAGGGACAGAGAAGGACACTCAGGGAAAGTGTCAGTGTGCTATTCTGTGCTCAACCAATCTTGCTGAACCATATTTCAAATCCTTGAGTTTAGGGACAGAGAAGGACACTCGGGGAAAGTGTCAGTGTGCTATTCTGTGCTAAACCAATCTTGCTGAACCATATTTCAAATCCTTGAGTTTAGGGACAGAGAAGGACACTCGGGGAAAGTATCAGTGTGCTATTCTGTGCTAAACCAATCTTGCTGAACCATATTTCAAACCCTTGAGTTTAGGGACAGAGAAGGACACTCAGGGAAAGTGTCAGTGTGCTATTCTGTGCTAAACCAATCTTGCTGAACCATATTTCAAATCCTTGAATTTAGGGACAGAGAAGGACACTCAGGGAAAGTGTCAGTGTGCTATTCTGTGCTAAACCAATCTTGCTGAACCATATTTCAAATCCTTGAGTTTAGGGACAGAGAAGGACACTCAGGGAAAGTGTCAGTGTGCTATTCTGTGCTAAACCAATCTTGCTGAACCATATTTCAAATCCTTGAGTTTAGGGACAGAGAAGGACACTCGGGGAAAGTGTCAGTGTGCTATTCTGTGCTAAACCAATCTTGCTGAACCATATTTCAAATCCTTGAGTTTAGGGACAGAGAAGGACACTCTGGGAAAGTGTCAGTGTGCTATTCTGTGCTAAACCAATCTTGCTGAACCATATTTCAAATCCTTGAGTTTAGGGACAGAGAAGGACACTCAGGGAAAGTGTCAGTGTGCTATTCTGTGCTAAACCAATCTTGCTGAACCATATTTCAAATCCTTGAGTTTAGTGACAGAGAAGGACACTCGGGGAAAGTGTCAGTGTGCTATTCTGTGCTAAACCAATCTTGCTGAACCATATTTCAAATCCTTGAGTTTAGGGACAGAGAAGGACACTCGGGGAAAGTGTCAGTGTGCTATTCTGTGCTAAACCAATCTTGCTGAACCATATTTCAAATCCTTGAGTTTAGGGACAGAGAAGGACACTCGGGGAAAGTGTCAGTGTGCTATTCTGTGCTAAACCAATCTTGCTAAACCATATTTCAAATTCTTGAGTTTAGGGACAAAGAAGGACACTCGGGGAAAGTGTCAGTGTGCTATTCTGTGCTAAACCAATCTTGCTGAACCATATTTCAAATCCTTGAGTTTAGGGACAGAGAAGGACACTCGGGGAAAGTGTCAGTGTGCTATTCTGTGCTAAACCAATCTTGCTGAACCATATTTCAAATCCTTGAGTTTAGGGACAGAGAAGGACACTCGGGGAAAGTGTCAGTGTGCTATTCTGTGCTAAACCAATCTTGCTGAACCATATTTCAAATCCTTGAGTTTAGGGACAGAGAAGGACACTCGGGGAAAGTGTCAGTGTGCTATTCTGTGCTAAACCAATCTTGCTGAACCATATTTCAAATCCTTGAGTTTAGGGACAGAGAAGGACACTCGGGGAAAGTGTCAGTGTGCTATTCTGTGCTAAACCAATCTTGCTGAACCATATTTCAAATCCTTGAGTTTAGGGACAGAGAAGGACACTCGGGGAAAGTGTCAGTGTGCTATTCTGTGCTAAACCAATCTTGCTGAACCATATTTCAAATCCTTGATTTTAGGGACAGAGAAGGACACTCAGGGAAAGTGTCAGTGTGCTATTCTGTGCTAAACCAATCTTGCTGAACCATATTTCAAATCCTTGAGCTTAGGGACAGAGAAGGACACTCAGGGAAAGTGTCAGTGTGCTATTCTGTGCTAAACCAATCTTGCTGAACCATATTTCAAATCCTTGAGTTTAGGGACAGAGAAGGACACTCAGGGAAAGTGTCAGTGTGCTATTCTGTGCTAAACCAATCTTGCTGAACCATATTTCAAATCCTTGAGTTTAGGGACAGAGAAGGACACTCGGGGAAAGTGTCAGTGTGCTATTCTGTGCTAAACCAATCTTGCTGAACCATATTTCAAATCCTTGAGTTTAGGGACAGAGAAGGACACTCGGGGAAAGTGTCAGTGTGCTATTCTGTGCTAAACCAATCTTGCTGAACCATATTTCAAATCCTTGAGTTTAGGGACAGAGAAGGACACTCGGGGAAAGTGTCAGTGTGCTATTCTGTGCTAAACCAATCTTGCTGAACCATATTTCAAATCCTTGAGTTTAGGGACAGAGAAGGACACTCGGGGAAAGTGTCAGTGTGCTATTCTGTGCTAAACCAATCTTGCTGAACCATATTTCAAATCCTTGAGTTTAGGGACAGAGAAGGACACTCGGGGAAAGTGTCAGTGTGCTATTCTGTGCTAAACCAATCTTGCTGAACCATATTTCAAATCCTTGAGTTTAGGGACAGAGAAGGACACTCGGGGAAAGTGTCAGTGTGCTATTCTGTGCTAAACCAATCTTGCTGAACCATATTTCAAATCCTTGAGTTTAGGGACAGAGAAGGACACTCGGGGAAAGTGTCAGTGTGCTATTCTGTGCTAAACCAATCTTGCTGAACCATATTTCAAATCCTTGAGTTTAGGGACAGAGAAGGACACTCAGGGAAAGTGTCAGTGTGCTATTCTGTGCTAAAATAATCTTGCTGAAGCATATTGCAAATCCTTGTGTTTAGGGACAGAGAAGGATAGGCAGGGGACAGTGTCAGTGTCATTGTTGCTAAGCCTCCTGCACAGTATACACCTGAAGTTAGCCCTTATTGCTGTTTTTCCCATCTCCCTGCAGGCCATCCATTAAAATGTCTGGAAGGCAAACAAGGAGAGGCAGACAGTCAGGAGGCAATAAAAGAGGGCAAGCAGGCTCTGTGTCTGGGGGCAACAGTGCTGGTCGTGGACGCGGTGCATTGTCATCAGCACATGGCCATGGGACACGCTTGTCCTTCTTTTCGGCAGCTGGACATGTTGAGCCACATCATGCCGAAGACTTGGTAGAGTGGATGACCAAGCCCACCTCATCCTCCTCATCCTCTCTCACCCAGGCTCAGGGTACTGGCAAAGCAGCTGCCAAAGCGTCCTCTTCCCTGGTATCAATGTCATCATCAGTCACTCCTTCCCTAGACCCACCATGTCCTCCTCCTGAGGAGTCCCCCAAACTGTTTGAGCACAGTGTTGGGTACATGCTCGAGGAGGATACCCAGCGTTTCGAAGGATCTGATGATGATACCCAGCTAGAGGAAGGCAGTAGCGTGAGAGCAGAGAGAGGGGATGCTCAAGAAGGACACCAATCTGGCAGTCATGCTCCAGCAGCTGCAGCATACTGCCAGATTGGCTCCAGTGATGAGGAGGGAGGGGATTGTTTGTCATGATATATGTAGAGAGAGAGCACAAACCATTACTGTACATAAGCCATGTTTACTGAAAGAACCAGCAGGAAACAGGAAACACAACACAGGAAGAAGTACAACAGAGATGCACCATAGAGTTGTATTTAAAGAAACAAGTCATCCATAACATCTCCCCCTTTTAGTGTTAATAAATGAACATTGTTAAATTTAAAAGAGACAAAGCAATAACACATTCTACATGTTAAGTCTCATAGGTGGTTTTGAACATCTACCACTATGGGTGAAGACTGGCCCTTGTGCAAGGATTCCTTTAGCCCTTTCTGAAGTTACTGGGCTCCTCTCATCACGTACTGGCATGCTCTGCGCTTGACAGCTGTCGGGTATACTTGCTTGCCCAGAACTGTCATTGCCGTTGGTATGAGGCATTCCCTCTGTACATGCCTCACTGTCAATGGGTGAGTCTGATCTATCAACGGGATACTGAGAATCAGGCTGCTCTGCCACTCTCAAATCCACTCGATTGCGGCGATAGAGAGTTCCTTCAACGTCCACAAGATAGGAGCGTGGTGCAACCTTTTGCAGACAAGTACCTATTCTCCAATGGCCTGTTCGATCTCCAGGTAATGGTTTTATACGGATTATTCTCCAATATTTAATTCTGGCAAATCTCTGGCCGATGTGTCATATCGTGCCTTTGACACTTGTCTCTTAATCCTTATCTTTTCTGGAACACCTTGTATAACAGAGGGTTCAAGCAGCCTATTTGATACTGGTAAGGAGGTCTTTAATCTCCTTGACATTAGACTTGTGCACAACGGAAAAATTCGTTCCGTTTCGGTTCGTTTCTTTCCGGTCCTGTTGATTCGTAATCATTCGTAATTTTGCTAGACGGGATTTTTCGTGTTCGGACTCATTCGTATTTTTGCAAGCGACATTTTTCGTTGAATTTTTTGTTGCTTTATAATTCGTACTTTCGGTAGAGTACGTTGTTTTTCGTTGATTCTGGACACAACTCCTACTTTCGTAACTTTTTTTGGGTTCGTTGATTCGTAATTTTCCGTGTCTCTCTCACAACGACGCTGCCTATTATGCCTAATGTGCTTCGAATGGATTTGTACTTTTCTAAATACATAGCGGTTATTTGTAAGGATTCGAAATCTCGTATTTTACTTTCGTTTTTTACATGCGGCTATAGGCTCCGCCCCTGTACACCATTTTGAGAGGGTTCAGCACGGTGAGGGAGAAGCAGAGAGCAGAGCAGAGTGAGTGTTATTGTGCTTCGAATGGATTTGAAATCTCGTATTTTACTTTCGTTTTTTCATGCGGCTATAGCCTCCGCCCCTGTACACCATTTTGAGAGGGAGTTCAGCATGGTGAGGGAGAAGCAGAGAGCAGAGTGAGTGTTATTGTGCTTCGAATGGATTCGTACATTCGTAACTTTTTTCATAACGAATTATGCCGAAGACCTTCGGGCATTCGCTATTTTGCGCTTTAATTTATTTCGGATTCGGTTTTATTCGTAATTGCTCTGTTCGGAAATTCGAATGCTTCCGAATGTCCGAAAGTTGCTAAATTCGGACGAATTTTGATTCGTTACGAAACGAATTGCACAAGCCTACTTGACATCAGTCTTTGTGCCGGGCTACTATCCATGCCTTCAGTCGGAGTGTTTCTCCAATGTAAAATGGCCTTCCATGGGTCTTTACCATCACTTTGTGCTTTCTTGCATAAATTTTTAACAATCTTTACAGCTGATTCAGCTTTGCCATTAGCCTGTGGATGACGTGGTGAGGAAGTAACATGCTCAAACTCCCATTCAGTGGCAAATTTTCTGAATTGTAGGCTTGCAAACTGAGGGCCATTGTCGGAGATCACTGTATCTGGTTGGCCATGACGTGCAAACTGAGCCTTGCACCTCTTAATTGTAGCTTCAGTGGATAAGTCGGGAAGAAGGTCTATTTCCCAGAAGTCTGAATAATGATCGACTAATAGCAGGTATTCCTTGCCTGCGTAGTTGAATAAGTCCATACTGATAATCTGCCACGGACGTGTAGGTATCTCATGTGACATCATGGTTTCTTTCTGTTGCAAATGGGCATATTCATTGCAGGTGGGACAATTACTGACAAAGTCTTTGATTTCACCATGCATGTTGGGCCAGTAAAGAGTATCACGAGCTTGCCTGTAGCATGCTTCACCACCAATATGGCTGGAGTGTATGCGTAATAACATCTCTGATCTCAGTGACTTCGGTACGATGACCCTTGGACCTTTGTACAAGATACCATTTTGTATGCTGATCTCATCTCTAAAGGACCAGTATTCCCTTACAATTCCAGGTACTGTATCTTTTTCATCTGGCAACCCACTCAAAACAATAGACTTCAAAGCTTGTAAAGTTGCATCACTGTCAGTGTGCTGTATGAGTTGATGTAGTCGTTGATCTGTGACATTAAGATAGTCTGCTTGATTGATATCGGCAAATAAATTTTGTTCCTGTTCCAGCAGACAAATTGTACGATGCTCATGCTCACCTCCAGGTGCCACATTATCTGACGTAGCTCTGCTCAGGGTATCGCTGATATACATTTCACATCCTGGCTTGTAGACAACATTGAGGTTGTAATGCTGCAATGTAAGCATCATGCTCTGCAAACGCTTGGGAGCACACAAAAGGGGCTTTTTGAATATGGCTATCAAAGGTTTGTGATCAGTTTCAGCTGTAATTGAATCCCGTCCATAAAGATAATGATGGAAACGCTGGCAAGCAAATACAGATGGAAACGCTGGCAAGCAAATACAATGCATAAACATTCCTTCTCAATTTGAGCATAATTTTGCTCAGCTGATGAAAGAGCTCTGGACGCATATGCAACTGGCTGACCTTTCTGCAAAAGGCAACAGCCTAGACCATTTTTACTGGAGTCACTTTGTATGGTAACAGGCTTTGTGACATCATAGTATTTCAACACTGGGGCAGAGGTGACCAAGTGTTTTATATCCTCTACTGCCCGGTCATGCTTGGGAAGCCAGTGCCAAACTGCATCTTTGTCCAGAAGTCGTCTTAGTGGCTCACATACCTCAGATAAGTGTGGCAGGAATTTTGCTAGGTATGTAACAAAGCCAATAAATCTCTGTACCGCTTTGGCATCAGCAGGTTGTGGCATGTCCACAATGGCTTTAATCTTATCCGGGTCAGCTTTTAAGCCTTGTGAAGACAGGATATGTCCATGGAAACGGACTTCTTCCACCTTGAACTGCAATTTCTTCACACTAAGCCTCAGCATCACCTGCCTACAACGATCCAGTAGCGCTATTAACTTTTCATCATGGTCTTGCTCAGCCTCCTCATCTGTATTGCCGCAGCCAACTATAAGAATGTCATCAGCTATTGGCTCAATTCCGTCAAGACCAACTAATAGTTCATGCTGCTTTCGCTGGTATACCTCCGGTGCTACAGAGACTCCAAATGGTAGTTTAAGCCATCTCTTTCTGCCCCAAGGAGTCCAGAACGTGGTCATGTAGCTACTCTTTTCATCCAGTTTGCACTGTAAAAAGGCATCTCTAGCATCCACAAGTGTGAAGACACGTGCTTTAGGTAGTTTGTGCAAAATATCATCGAGTGTTGGCATTAAGTAGTGTGACCGTTTCAGGGCCATATTCAGAAACTTGGGATCAATGCATATTTTGATCTTCTCAGGCTTTCTGATAACAACCATATTACTGATCCAATCTGTAGGCTCTGTTACTGAAGTTAGATGTCCTTCAGCTTCATATTTATCCAGTTGAGCTTTAACCAGTGGCTTAATGGCGATAGGCACATTGCGTGGGGCACATTGTACAGGTTGAATGGTAGGATCAAGTTCAAAGCGAACCTCTCCTGGAACAGAAACTATCGGGCCCTCAAACACATCACTGTAGGTGTGAAGAATTTGCTGTTTTGTCAGTGGCCTAGTCAGAGATTTTGCAGGCTGATTATCAACATTATGTAGCTCAGCAGGAATGGTGAACAGCATCAGTCCAAGGCGCTCACATGTTGAACCTGATAATAGCGGTTTCTGATCGGCATGAACAATCTCAAAGTTCAGTTTGTGTATACAATCACGTATGCTGCATTCTGTTTGGAATAGCCCCAATGATTCCATTAGTTCCCCTGAATACAACTTTAGTTTGGTGCTACTAGGCGGAAGGGGTGCTCTGGGTGCCAGTTTCATTTTGTCCTTTATACTCATGACATCACACGTTGCACCCGAGTCCAGCTGGCAGGGTTGGATTATATTGTTTAATCTGAGGTTTACAAACCATTTTTTGCCCTTTGTGTTTACAGCACCAATGCATTCTGAGGAGTAAACCATATCAGTGCTAAGCAGGTGTGCATTCTCCGGATCTGACATTTGCTCAATTGTGTGCAGCTTCCTTGCTTCCATTTTACTGGAGAGACACACTCTTGCAAAGTGATTTGGTTTACCACATGCAGTACAGAATTTCCCATATGCAGGACACTTTTCTTTCTCTCGTACATGCACGTTGCCGCAATACTTGCATGATGCAAGCTTCCTCCCAGGTGAGTTGTGTAGGTGACCCTTGTGCTGAAACTTATGCCGGTGGTTTTTGAAGTTTTGCTGTTGTTTAGAGGCTGCATTGATATTGTCAATCAGTTTATCCTGCTCCATAGCTTTCATATGTTTGTCAGTAAGTTCAGCAGTGCGACATATCTCAATTGCTGTTTGTAGATCTAAATCATGTTTCCTCAATAGGTGGCGGCGTGTGCTTTCACTGGTGATACCCAAAACTATTTTATCACGAATAAGTTCATCTCTCAGAGAGCCAAACTCACAGCTTGCAGCTTTTTCTCTTAGCCGTGTGACAAACCTGTCTATTGATTCACAGTCTTCTTGCTTACAGCAGCCAAATATATATCTTTCATAGATGACATTTTTAGAAGGTCTGAAGAAAGCTTCTAATGCATCCAGAATGGTTTTGGTGTCACTCTTTTGCTCCTCTGTGAGGTTCAGATTATGCTTGTAAACATGGAGACATTCACTGCCCATTATCCTTCTCAGCGTGGCTGCTTGCACTGCTGCAGACTTCTCATTTAACCCTGTGGCTAGGGAATAGTCCTGAAACTCAGCCCTGAAATTGTCCCAGTTACTACCAACATCTCCACTCACCCTCATTGCCTCAGGCAGTGGAATGCTGTTAGCTGCCATGATGCTGTTTTCCTTGCTGCAAACACTCAGCATCCAGGACAGGACTGCAATTGTCAGGAGGCACAATCAGTTCCAAGAACACTCACATGAAGGCTGGCAGGCTCTCAGCATCAAATGTGTAGAAAGAGCATGGATCCAAATCTTCTGACACCATGTTTGTCGTGATATATGTAGAGAGACAGCACAAACCATTACTGTACATAAGCCATGTTTACTGAAAGAACCAGCAGGAAACAGGAAACACAACACAGGAAGAAGTACAACAGAGATGCACCATAGAGTTGCATTTAAAGAAACATGTCATCCATAACAGGGATGATGAGGTCACTGACTCCACGTGGGTGCCTAATAGGAGAGAGGAGGAGGAGGAGGAGGATGAGGAGGAGGCACATCTCCAACGAGGCAGGATGCCCTTGGGTGGCCAGCGTAAGGGCAGCACACCGACGGAATCACACCACAGAGCTCTGCCTGTGCAGGGCGCTGCCTCTGCCCGTCATTCAAAAAGTTCTTTGGTGTGGGCCTTTTTTGAGGCGAGTGCATCAGATCGCACAGCTGCTGTTTGCAACATATGTCTCAAGCGTATATCGCGTGGCCAAAACATCAGCCGCTTGGGCACCACATGCTTGACCAGACATATGTTGACCTGCCATGCAGCTCGTTGGCAGGCCTACCTTAAAGACCCACACCAAAGAACAAAGCGGACCTCTCCTTGCACCGCATCAGCTGGGATCTCCAACCCCACTATACCTTCAGTCCTCTCTGAAACCTGCACTGAGAGGAATGAAGGTGTAGAATTAGGTGTGTCACAGCCAAGTACTTGCGGCCACTCTGCTAGCAGTACACCGACGTCCGATTCTAGCAGGCAAATTTCCCTGCCCCAGCTGCTGGACCGTCGAAAGAAGTTCACTCCCAGCCATCCACATGCCCAGCGGTTGAATGCTAGCTTGGCTAAATTGCTAGCGCTTCAACTGCTGCCTTTTCAGTTGGTAGACTCGGCCCCCTTCCGTGAGTTTGTGCAATATGCGGTTCCTCAGTGGCAGGTTCCCAAATGCCACTTTTTCTCACGGAAGGCGATTCCGGCTCTCTACCGGCATGTGGAAGGCAATGTCTTGGCCTCGCTGGACAGGGCGGTCAGCGGTAAGGTGCATATTACCGCTGACTCATTGTCCAGCAGGCATGGACAGGGACGTTACCTTTCTTTCACGGCCCATTGGGTCACTCTTTTGGCAGCTGGGAAGGATGCAGGACAAGGTGCAGTAGTGTTGGAGGTTGTTCCACCGCCACGCCTCCAAAATGCTACTACTGGTTGTGACACACCTCTCTCCTCCACCCCCTCCTCTTCTTCTTCCTCCATGGCCTCTTCCTGTGCTTTGTCCTCGGAACCAGCGGTACTCCGTAGGCGTTCAAGGGACTACGCAAGTACGCAGGCAAAAAGATGCCATGCCGTACTTGCGCTGGTGTGTTTGGGGGACAGGAGCCACACTGGGGCAGAGGTCCTGTCTGCTCTGCAGGGGCAGGCCGAGAGGTGGTTGACGCCACGCCAGCTTAAGCCAGGAATGGTGGTTTGCGACAATGGCACCAACCTCCTCTCTGCCCTCCGACAGGGACAACTGACCCATGTGCCCTGTGTGGCTCACGTCCTTAACCTGGTGGTGCAGCGGTTCTTGGGCAGGTACCCGGGCTTACAGGATGTCCTGAGGCAGGCCAGGAAAGTCTGTGTGCATTTCCGCAGATCTTATAATGCCAGTGCTCGCCTGGCTGAGCTGCAAAAGGAGTTGAACCTGCCCAAGAACCGCCTTATATGTGACATGCCCACCAGGTGGAACTCAACGTTGGCCATGCTGCAGCGGCTGCACACGCAGCAGAGGGCCATCAATGAGTACCTGTGCGACTACGGCACCAGGACAGGGTCAGGGGAACTTGGTTTTTTTTCACCACGCCAGTGGGGCATGATCAGGGATGCATGCACTGTCCTGGCACCATTTGAGGAGGCCACGAGGATGGTGAGCAGTGACAGTGCATGCATCAGTGACACTGTACCTCTTGTCCACCTGTTGGAGCACACGCTGCGTGGAATAATGGACAGGGCACTTGAGGCAGAACAGAGGCAGGAAGAGCAGGACTTGCTTGCCTCTTAAGGCCCCCTTTACCCAGACAGTGTTCCTTCTGTCCCACCCATCGCACAGGAAGAGGAAGAGGAGGAGGAGGAGGATTGTGTCAGCATGGAGGTGGAGCCTGGCACTCAGCATCATCAGCAGCAGTCTTTTAGGGATGATTTACAGTCCCAAGAAACCAGTGGACTTGAACGTGGCTGGGAGGAGGTGGCTGCGGATCATGTCGTCCTTAGTGACCCAGAGGACTCCGGACTGAATGCCTCAGCTAACCTACGCTGCATGGCCTCCCTGATCCTGCAAAGTCTGCGGAAGGATCCTCGTATTCTTCGGATCAAGGAGAGGGACCATTACTGGCTGGCCACTCTCCTTGATCCACGGTACAAGGGTAAGGTTGCGGACCTTATGTTACCGTCGCAGAGGGAGCAGAGGATGAGACAACTCCGGGAGGCCTTGCAGAAAGGTCTGTGCAACGCGTTCCCAGAGACTGGGAGGTTACAAACTCCTGCTCCTGGACAACGAGTTGCTGAGGCTTCGGTCAGTCAAAGAAGGAGCGGTGGGGAAGGTGGCCGTCTGACCGATGCGTTCAGACAATTCTTTAGTTCGCAGCCCCAAAGTATGATCGGTTCCAGCAACCATCGCCAGCGTCTGATATACATGGTGCAGGAATACCTAGGGGCAAGGTCAGACTTGGGCACCTTCCCCACCGAAAATCCTCTGGCTTACTGGGTCTTGAGGATGGATCACTGGCCAGAGCTTGCACAGTATGCAATTGAGCTACTGGCCTGTCCTGCATCCAGCGTTCTTTCAGAACGCACATTCAGTGCTGCTGGAGGATTTGTCACGGATCACAGGGTGCGCCTGTCCACCGACTCGGTTGATCGACTGACTTTCATCAAGATGAACCAGTCTTGGATCACCCCCAGCTACCACACACCTGATGCTGATATAACAGACTAATTGATTTTAAAATGTCACATCCCTTCAAGACTGATGCTGATGCTGAGTGCCTGTGCTGTTATGTTGACTGGCTATCCTCCTCCTCCTCAATGATCCGATTGATGATGATAGCTTGGAAGATCATTTTTGTTTATGGGTGCCGCCACCAGTGCCTATGGCCCAATTTTTCAGCCCCTGTTTAACAGGGGCGTGTAATTACAATTTTTGATGCAATACTTTGCAACAGGGCTCATTGCTGTGCTCCAAGTACAGTATCTGTGAGGGGTTGCAGTGTTGTGCCACCAGTGCCTAAGGCCCAATTTTTCAGCCCCTGTTTAACAGGGGCGTGTAATTACAATTTTTGATGCAATACTTTGCAACAGGGCTCATTGCTGTGCTCCAAGTACAGTATCTGTGAGGGGTTGCAGTGTTGTGCCACCAGTGCCTAAGGCCCAATTTTTCAGCCCCTGTTCAACAGGGGCATGCAATTATAATTATTGATCTAATAATTCACAGCAGGGCCCATTGCTGCACCCACCAAGAGTAACTGTCAGGCCTTACAGTGTTGTGTCAACACCACCACCACCACCAAAGGCCCAATTTTTCAGCCCCTGTTCAACAGGGGCATGCAATTATAATTATTGATCTAATAATTCACAGCAGGGCCCATTGCTGCGCCCACCAAGAGTAACTGTCAGGCCTTACAGTGTTGTGTCAACACCACCACCACCACCACCACCACCAAAGGCCCAATTTTTCAGCCCCTGTTCAACAGGGGCATGCAATTATAATTATTGATCTAATAATTCACAGCAGGGCCCATTGCTGCGCCCACCAAGAGTAACTGTCAGGCCTTACAGTGTTGTGTCAACACCACCACCACCACCACCACCACCAAAGGCCCAATTTTTCAGCCCCTGTTCAACAGGGGCATGCAATTATAATTATTGATCTAATAATTCACAGCAGGGCCCATTGCTGCGCCCACCAAGAGTAACTGTCAGGCCTTACAGTGTTGTGTCAACACCACCACCACCAAAGGCCCAATTTTTCAGCCCCTGTTCAACAGGGGCATGCAATTATAATTATTGATCTGATAATTCACAGCAGGGCCCATTGCTGAGCCCACCAAGAGTAACTGTCAGGCCTTACAGTGTTGTGGCACCAGCACCACCATCAAAGGCCCAATTTTTACTACCACTGTTCAACAATTATATGTAATTACAATTCCTGATATAATAGTTGACAGCAGGGCGTTCCAGCACCCACCAAGAGTAACTGTGAGTGCTTACAGTGTTGTGCCAACACCAACACCTAAGGGGCCAATTTCTGCAGAGTATATACGGCAGGTCCCTACTTTCAAACATCCGACTTACAAACGACTCCTACTTGCAAACGGAAGAAGACAACAGGAAGTGAGAGGAAATCTACCCCTAGGAAGGAAAATTCTCTCCTGTAAGAATTATTATGGGAGAAAGGTGTCTCCTCTCTACTGATGCTTTATCACCAATCCTTGTTTCAATAAAAACACCACATTTCAAAAACAGTTGTCATTGGGACGGAAAGTGAGGTGAAATGTTCTGAACAGGGGCACAGACAGCCAAACAAATGTTACAGGGGTGATAACCCTTCCCTATGTTTTCCAAAAAGCTTAAAAATAGATTTTTTGGCTGGAGCTACACTTAAACAATGTACGTGTTCAAAATTACAAACAGATTCTACTTAAGAACAAACCTACAGTCCCTGTCTTGTTTACACAGGTCTTGTTTACACCACCTGTATACTGCTGTTCAGAGTATATAGGGCCTTTTTTATTTTGTGTGCGGGGTTCCCCTTAATATCCAAACAAGACCCAAAGGGGCTGGTAATGGGCTGGGGTAGGGGGGGGGTGATGGGGTAGCTATGCCATTTTTCTTAAAGATTTTCATCCATATTACCGGGACCAGACATTACATTAAAGCCGCAAGCAGTTTTAAATGGCTTTTTTTCCTTTAGAAATTTCATTTTGTGCAGGGACAGTTCTAAACACGGGAAACACGTGGCACTTCACAGGCAGACTTTAGACACCCCCCAGGTACGATATTTAAAGGAATATTTGACTTTTTTTTTTCACTTTATGCATCATTAAAATGACTGCTCCCGAAAAACGTCCGTTTTTAAAACTTATTTTTGCATTGATACATGTCAACAAACACAAAAGTTTCTGCGCTGCTACTAAATACAAAAAAGCGGCTGCAAAACCTGTGGTCAAAAAGGTGCATAGAACAAAAAAAAAAAAGAAAAAATTGCAGCGCTAAATAGGTAAGTGTCAAACAAATAAATGAATAAGTGAAATAAACAAACAAATGTGCAAGGGAACTAAATATTTCCCTATGTGAATAACAATACAGTTTTTGAAAGAGTCCTTGATGGATGGTCCTCAAAAACACATGCAAACAATTGCAAAAATTAAAGTCCAATAGTGTTCCACAATAATCCCCCAAATTTTTTTTTTCTGAGATGATTGGACTACAAATACTTCCAAATCAATATTGAAGAAAAAAAGCCGCAACCAATATAAAGGAGGCTTACCAGACTTAGTGGACCCTACTGAACATATGTCCAGAGGATCAACATAGGCTTTTGATGTATATTCCTGAAGGGTCAACAGTTGATAGTTGAACCAAAGAATGTCTCTCACGACAGCTCCCAATGAAGAGGTTGATGAAAACTTGAGAGACGATGACTCAATGATGTTTAAGCCGAATCAATATCACAATGTGAAAGGAAAAGAAGAAGGCACATAGCGTGATACTGCTAAAAACAGTGTATTTAATGTAGGTAATTGCACTTACATTTAGGTGGTTAAAAAGCGCTTCATAAAAATCAATGGCAACAGTGGAAATCCCGACGCGTTTCGCAAGAAATTTGCATCATCTGGGGTAACATCATTGAGTCATCGTCTCTCAAGTTTTCATCAACCTCTTCATTGGGAGCTGTCGTGAGAGACATTCTTTGGTTCAACTATCAACTGTTGACCCTTCAGGAATATACATCAAAAGCCTATGTTGATCCTCTGGACATATGTTCAGTAGGGTCCACTAAGTCTGGTAAGCCTCCTTTATATTGGTTGCGGCTTTTTTTCTTCAATATTGATTTGGAAGTATTTGTAGTCCAATCATCTCACAAAAATTTTTTTTTGGGGATTATTGTGGAACACTATTGGACTTTAATTTTTGCAATTGTTTGCATGTGTTTTTGAGGACCATCCATCAAGGACTCTTTCAAAAACTGTATTGTTATTCACATAGGGAAATATTTAGTTCCCTTGCACATTTGTTTGTTTATTTCACTTATTCATTTATTTGTTTGACACTTACCTATTTAGCGCTGCAATTTTTTCTTTTCTTTTTCTTTTTTTTTTTCATTGATACATGTCCCCTGGTGCAGAACCCGGGTTCCCAAACCCTTTTTAGGACAATAACATGCATAATAGTCGTTATAATTAGCACTTTAGAATTCGAACGTTCGCATCCATTGTATTTAATAGGGTTCTAATGTTCGTGCGAACTTTCGGTCCGTTCGCGGGTTCTGGTGCGAACCGAACCCGGGGGTGTTCGGCTCATCACTAATCCTGATGTAGCTTCTATCTCTCAGGTGAGCGCTCCAGACAATTCTTACCGAAAAGGGGTCGCTTCATACTGATGTAGCTTCTAGCTCTCAGGTGAGCGCTCCAGACAATTCTTACCGAAAAGGGGTCGCTTCATCCTGATGCAGCTTCTAGCTCTCAGGTGAGCGCCCCAGACAATAACCACTGAAAAAAGGAGAGGCATTGGCCGGCTGTAGGTGTGGAGGAGGCCGGATTTATTTTTACACTAAACAATATCTGAAAAGTAGTCGCTCCATCCTGATGTAGCTTCTAGCTCTCAGTTGAGCGCTCCAGACAATTCTTACAGAAAAGGGGTCGCTTCATCCTGATGTAGCTTCTAGCTCTCAGGTGAGCGCTCCAGACAATTCTTACCGAAAAGGGGTCGCTTCATCCTGATGCAGTTTCTAGCTCTCGGGTGAGAGCTCCAGGCAATTCTTAACGAAAAGGGGTCGCTTCATCCTGATGGAGCTTCTAGCTCTCAGGTGAGCGCCCCAGACAATTACCACCAAAAAGGAATCACTTCATCCTGATGTAGCTTCTAGCTCTCAGGTGATGAAGCTTCTAGCTCTCAGGTGAGCGCTCCAGACAATTCTTACTGAAAAGGGGTCGCTTTATCCTGATGTAGCTTCTAGCTCTCAGGTGAGCGCTCCACACAATTCTTACTGAAAAGGGGTCGCTTCATCCTGATGTAGCTTCTAGCTCTCAGGTGAGCGCTCCAGACAATTCTTACCGAAAAGGGGTCGCTTCATCCTGATGCAGCTTCTATCACTCAGGTGAGCGCTCCAGACAATTCTTACCGAAAAGGGTTCACTTCATCCTGATGCAGCTTCTAGCTAGCTCTCAGGTGAGCGCTCCAGACAATTATTACCGAAAAGCGGTCGCTTCATCCTGATGTAGCTTCTATCTCTCAGGTGAGCGCCCCAGACAATAACCACTGAAAGAAGGAGAGGCATTGGCCGGCTGTAGGTGTGAAGGAGGTCAGATTTATTTTTACACTAAACAATATCCGAAAAGGAGTCGCTCCATCCTGATGTAGCTTCTAGCTCTCAGGTGAGCTCTCTAGACAATTCTTACAGAAAAGGGGTCGCTTCATCCTGATGTAGCTTCTAGCTCTCAGGTGAGCGCTCCAGGCAATTCTTACCGAAAAGGGGTCGCTTCATCCTGATGTAGCTTCTAGCTCTCAGGTGAGCGCCCCAGACAATTACAACCAAAGAGGAATCACTTCATCCTGATGTAGCTTCTAGCTCTCAGGAGATGAAGCTTCTAGCTCTCAGGTGAGCGCTCCAGACAATTCTTACTGAAAAGGGTTCACTTCATCCTGACGCAGCTTCTAGCTAGCTCTCAAGTGAGCGCTCCAGACAATTCTTACCGAAAAGGAGTCGCTTCATCCTGATGCAGCTTCTAGCTCTCAGGTGAGCGCTCCAGACAATTCTTACCGAAAAGGGGTCGCTTCATCCTGATGCAGCTTCTAGCTCTCAGGTGAGCGCTCCAGACAATTCTTACAGAAAAGGGGTCACTTCATCCTGATGCAGATTCTAGCTCTCAGGTGAGCGCCCCAGACAATAACCATTGAAAGAAGGAGAGGCATTGGCCGGCTGTAGGTGTGGAGGAGGCCGGATTTATTTTTACACTAAACAATATCCGAAAAGGAGTCGCTCCATCCTGATGTAGCTTCTAGCTCTCAGGTGAGCGCTCCAGACAATTCTTACAGAAAAGGGGTTGCTTCATCCTGATGTAGCTTCTAGCTCTCAGGTGAGCGCTCCAGACAATTCTTACCGAAAAAGTGTTGATTCATTCTGATGTAGCTTCTAGCTCTCAGATGAGCGCTCCAGACAATTCTTACCAAAAAGGGGTCGCTTCATCCTGATGTATCTTCTAGCTCTCAGGTGAGCGCTCTAGACAATTCTTACTGAAAAGAGGTCGCTTCATCCTGATGCAGCTTCTAACTCTCAGGTGAGCGCTCCAGACAATTCTTACCGAAAAGGGGTCGATTCATCATGATGCAGCTTCTAGCTCTCAGATGAACGCTCTAGACAATTCTTATTAAAAAGGGTTCGCTTCATCCTGATGCAGCTTCTAGCTCTCAGGTGAGCGCTCAGGACAATTCTTACCGAAAAAGTGTTGCTTCATTCTGATGTAGCTTCACACGCTCAGATGAGCGCTCCAGACAATTCTTACCGAAAAGGGGTCGCTTCATCCTGATGCAGCTTCTAGCTCTCGGGTGAGCGCTCCAGACAATTCTTACCGAAAAGGGGTCACTTCATCCTGATGCAGCTTCTAGCTCTCGGGTGAGCGCTCCAGACAATTCTTACCGAAAAGGGGTCACTTCATCCTGATGCAGCTTCTAGCTCTCGGGTGAGCGCTCCAGACAATTCTTACCGAAAAGGGGTCACTTCATCCTGATGCAGCTTCTAGCTCTCAGGTGAGCGCTCCAGACAATTCTTACCGAAAAGGGGTCGCTTCATCCTGATGCAGCTTCTAGCTCTCAGGTGAGCGTTCCAGACAATTCTTACCGAATAGGGGTCGCTTCATCCTGGTGCAGCTTCTAGCTCTCAGGTAAGCGCTCCAGACAATTCTTACCGAAAAGGGGTCGCTTCATCCTGATGTAGCTTCTAGCTCTCGGGTGAGCGCTCCAGACAATTCTTACCGAAAAGGGATCACTTCATCCTGATGCAGCTTCTAGCTCTCGGGTGAGCGCTCCAGACAATTCTTACCGAAAGGGGTCACTTCATCCTGATGCAGCTTCTAGCTCTCAGGTGAGCGCTCCAGACAATTCTTACCGAGAAGGGGTCACTTCATCCTTATGCAGCTGCTAGCTCTCAGGTAAGCGCTCCAGACAATTCTTACCGAAAAAGGGTCGCTTCATCCTGATGTAGCTTCTAGCTATCAGGTGAGCGCTCCAGACAATTCTTACCGTAAAGGGGTCGCTTCATCCTGATGCAGCTTCTAGCTCTCAGGTGAGCGCTTCAGACAATTCTTACCAAAAAGGGATTGCTTCATCCTGATGTAGCTTCTAGCTCTCCGGTGAGACAATTCTTACAGAAAAGAGGTCGATTCATCCTGATGCAGCTGCTAGCTCTCAGGTGAGCGCTCCAAACAATTCTTACCGAAAAGGGGTCACTTCATCCTGATGCAGCTTCTAGCTCTCGGGTGAGCGCTCCAGACAATTCATTTCCGAAAATGGGTCGCTTCATCCTGATGTAGCTTCTAGCTCTCAGGTGAGCGCTCCAGACAATTGATTTCCGAAAATGGGTCGCATCATCCTGATGCATGTTCTAGCTCTCAGGTGAGCGCTCCAGACAATTCTTACCGAAAAGGGGTCACTTCATCCTGATGTAGCTTCTAGCTCTCAGGTGAGCGCTCCAGACAATTCATTTCCGAAAATGGGTCGCATCATCCTGATGCATGTTCTAGCTCTCAGGTGAGCGCTCCAGACAATTCTTACCGAAAAGGGGTTGCTTCATCCTGATGCAGCTTCTAGCTCTCAGGTTAGCGCCCCAGACAATAACCACTGAAAGAAGGAGAGGCATTGGCCGGCTGTAGGTGTGGAGGAGGCCGGATTTATTTTTACACTATACAATATCCGAAAAGGAGTCGCTCCATCCTGATGTAGCTTCTAGCTCTCAAGTGAGCGCTCCAGACAATTCTTACCGAAAAGGGGTCGCTTCATCCTGATGCAGCTTCTAGCTCTCAGGTGAATGCTCCAGACAGTTCTTACCGAAAAGGGGTCGCTTCATCCTGATGTAGCTTCTAGCTCTCAGGAGAGCGCTCTAGACAATTCTTACCGAAAAGGGGTCGCTTCATCCTGATGCAGCTTCTAGCTCTCAGTTGAGCGCTCCAGACATTTTTTTACCGAAAAGGGGTCGCTTCATCCTGATGTAGCTTCTAGCTCTCAGGTTAGCGCTCTAGACAATTCTTACCGAAAAGGGGTCGCTTCATCCTGATGCAGCTTC
The DNA here is from genome assembly GCA_029206835.1 of Rana muscosa. Classification (NCBI taxonomy): domain Eukaryota; kingdom Metazoa; phylum Chordata; class Amphibia; order Anura; family Ranidae; genus Rana; species Rana muscosa. The sequence continues at coordinate 879,191,476 of CM055117.1, forward strand.
TAGCTAGCTCTCAGGTGAGCGCTCCATACAATTCTTACCGAAAAGGAGTCGCTTCATCCTGATGCAGCTGCTAGCTCTCAGGTGAGCGCTCCAGACAATTGTTACCGAATAGGGGTCGCTTCATCCTGATGCAGCTTCTAGCTCTCAGGTGAGCGCTCCAGACAATTCTTACCGTAAAGGGGTCGCTTCATCCTGATGCAGCTTCTAGCTCTCAGGTGAGCGCTCCAGACAATTCTTACCAAAAAGGGGTCGCTTCATCCTGATGTAGCTTCTAGCTCTCCGGTGAGCGCTCCAGACAATTTTTACCGAAAATGGGTCGCACCATCCTGGTGCATGTTCTAGCTCTCAGGTGAGCGCTCCAGACAATTCTTACCGAAAAGGGGTCGCTTCATCCTGATGTAGCTTCTAGCTCTCAGGTGAGCGCTCTAGACAATTCATTTCCGAAAATGGGTCGCATCATTCTCATGCAGGTTCTAGCTCTCAGGTGAGTGCTCCAGACAATTCTTACCGAAAAGGGGTCCCTTTATCCTGATGTAGCTTCTAGCTCTCAGGTGAGCACTCCAGACAATTCTTACCGAAAAGGGGTCGCTTTATCCTGATGCAGCTTCTAGCTCTCAGATGAGCGTTCCAGACAATTCTTACCGAAAAGGAGTCGCTTCATCCTGATGTAGCTTCTAACTCTCAGGTGAGCGCTTCAGACAATTCTTCCTGAAAAAGTGTCGCTTCATCCTGATGCAGCTTCTAGCTCTCAGGTGAGCGCTCCAGACAATTAATTTCCGAAAATGGGTCGCATCATCCTGATGCATGTTCTAGCTCTCAGATGAGCGCTCTAGACAATTCATTTCCGAAAATGGGTCGCATCATTCTCATGCAGGTTCTAGCTCTCAGGTGAGTGCTCCAGACAATTCTTACCGAAAAGGGGTCCCTTTATCCTGATGTAGCTTCTAGCTCTCAGGTGAGCACTCCAGACAATTCTTACCGAAAAGGGGTCGCTTTATCCTGATGCAGCTTCTAGCTCTCAGATGAGCGTTCCAGACAATTCTTACCGAAAAGGAGTCGCTTCATCCTGATGTAGCTTCTAGCTCTCAGGTGAGTGCTCCAGACAATTCTTACCGAAAAGGGGTCCCTTTATCCTGATGTAGCTTCTAGCTCTCAGGTGAGCACTCCAGACAATTCTTACCGAAAAGGGGTCGCTTCATCCTGATGTAGCTTCTAGCTCTCAGGTGAGCGCTCCAGACAATTCATTTCCGAAAATGGGTCTCATCATCCTGATGCAGGTTCTAGCTCTCAGGTGAGCGCTCCAGACAATTCTTACCGAAAAGGGGTCGCTTCATCCTGATGTAGCTTCTAGCTCTCAGATGAGCGTTCCAGACAATTCTTACCGAAAAGGGGTCGCTTCATCCTGATGTAGCTTTTAGCTCTCAGGTGAGCGCTCCAGACAATTTTTACCGAAAATGGGTCGCATCATCCTGATTAGGGATGAGCTTCGTGTTCGAGTCGAACATACGTTCGACTCGAACATTGGCTGTTCGATCGTTCGACGAAGATCGAACGATTTGGGCCGTTCGCGCCAAATTCGAGTGACGCGAACGGCCCACAATGCACTACGCCATCGCAGTGTCATCCAGGCGCTGTGATTGGCCAAGCATGCACTGTGACCCCGCATGCTTGGCCAATCACAGCGCCGGCAGCGAGGAGAGCAATGATTGGCCACAGGCAGGATGCCTGTGGCCAATTATTGCTGAGGGTGTTTAGTACACGCCCCACACTATAAAAGGCCGCCAGCACGGCGGCCTAGTGTAGTGTGTTCCGGAGCAGGGATAGAGTAGCATAGGCAGGGACAGTGACTGTTATTTCTTTCTTGCTTAACCTGGATTCCTTTAGTTTAGGGAAAGAGAAGGATAGGTAGGGAGAGTGTCAGTGTGTTTTGTGCTTCTGCTATAGTGTGCTTAAAAAAAACATTTATTCTAGGGACAGAAAACTCTAGGTAGGGACAGTGTCAGTTTCTTTCACTCTGCAAGTCCTTGTTTCCAGGGACCTGTAAGGACAGTGAGTTAATTGTCCTTGTGCTATATTGTGCTTAAAAAAAACATTTATTCTAGGGACAGAAAACTCTAGGTAGGGACAGTGTCAGTTTCTTTCACTCTGCAAGTCCTTGTTTCCAGGGACCTGTAAGGACAGTGAGTTAATTGTCCTTGTGCTATATTGTGATTAAAAAAAACATTTATTCTAGGGACAGAAAACTCTAGGTAGGGACAGTGTCAGTTTCTTTCACTCTGCAAGTCCTTGTTTCCAGGGACCTGTAAGGACAGTGAGTTAATTTTCCTTGTGCTATATTGTGATTAAAAAAAACATTTTTTCTAGGGACAGAAAACTGTAGGTAGGGAGAGTGTTTTTTTTCTTTCACTCTGCAAGTCCTTGTTTCCAGGGACCTGTAAGGACAGTGAGTTAATTGTCCTTGTGCTATATTGTGCTTAAAAAAAACATTTATTCTAGGGACAGAAAACTCTAGGTAGGGACAGTGTCAGTTTCTTTCACTCTGCAAGTCCTTGTTTCCAGGGACCTGTAAGGACAGTGAGTTAATTTTCCTTGTGCTATATTGTGATTAAAAAAAACATTTATTCTAGGGACAGAAAACTCTAGGTAGGGACAGTGTCAGTTTCTTTCACTCTGCAAGTCCTTGTTTCCAGGGACCTGTAAGGACAGTGAGTTAATTTTCCTTGTGCTATATTGTGATTAAAAAAAACATTTATTCTAGGGACAGAAAACTCTAGGTAGGGACAGTGTCAGTTTCTTTCACTCTGCAAGTCCTTGTTTCCAGGGACCTGTAAGGACAGTGAGTTAATTTTCCTTGTGCTATATTGTGATTAAAAAAAACATTTATTCTAGGGACAGAAAACTCTAGGTAGGGACAGTGTCAGTTTCTTTCACTCTGCAAGTCCTTGTTTCCAGGGACCTGTAAGGACAGTGAGTTAATTTTCCTTGTGCTATATTGTGATTAAAAAAAACATTTTTTCTAGGGACAGAAAACTGTAGGTAGGGAGAGTGTTTTTTTTCTTTCACTCTGCAAGTCCTTGTTTCCAGGGACCTGTAAGGACAGTGAGTTAATTTTCCTTGTGCTATATTGTGATTAAAAAAAACATTTTTTCTAGGGACAGAAAACTCTAGGTAGGGAGAGTGTTTTTTTTCTTTCACTCTGCAAGTCCTTGTTTCCAGGGACCTGTAAGGACAGTGAGTTAATTTTCCTTGTGCTATATTGTGATTAAAAAAAACATTTTTTCTAGGGACAGAAAACTCTAGGTAGGGAGAGTGTTTTTTTTCTTTCACTCTGCAAGTCCTTGTTTCCAGGGACCTGTAAGGACAGTGAGTTAATTGTCCTTGTGCTATATTGTGCTTAAAAAAAACATTTTTTCTAGGGACAGAAAACTCTAGGTAGGGAGAGTGTTTTTTTTTTTTCACTCTGCAAGTCCTTGTTTCCAGGGACCTGTAAGGACAGTGAGTTAATTGTCCTTGTGCTATATTGTGCTTAAAAAAAACATTTATTCTAGGGACAGAAAACTCTAGGTAGGGACAGTGTCAGTTTCTTTCACTCTGCAAGTCCTTGTTTCCAGGGACCTGTAAGGACAGTGAGTTAATTTTCCTTGTGCTATATTGTGATTAAAAAAAACATTTTTTCTAGGGACAGAAAACTGTAGGTAGGGAGAGTGTTTTTTTTCTTTCACTCTGCAAGTCCTTGTTTCCAGGGACCTGTAAGGACAGTGAGTTAATTTTCCTTGTGCTATATTGTGATTAAAAAAAACATTTTTTCTAGGGACAGAAAACTCTAGGTAGGGAGAGTGTTTTTTTTCTTTCACTCTGCAAGTCCTTGTTTCCAGGGACCTGTAAGGACAGTGAGTTAATTTTCCTTGTGCTATATTGTGATTAAAAAAAACATTTTTTCTAGGGACAGAAAACTCTAGGTAGGGAGAGTGTTTTTTTTCTTTCACTCTGCAAGTCCTTGTTTCCAGGGACCTGTAAGGACAGTGAGTTAATTGTCCTTGTGCTATATTGTGCTTAAAAAAAAACATTTATTCTAGGGACAGAAAACTCTAGGTAGGGACAGTGTCAGTTTCTTTCACTCTGCAAGTCCTTGTTTCCAGGGACCTGTAAGGACAGTGAGTTAATTGTCCTTGTGCTATATTGTGATTAAAAAAAACATTTATTCTAGGGACAGAAAACTCTAGGTAGGGACAGTGTCAGTTTCTTTCACTCTGCAAGTCCTTGTTTCCAGGGACCTGTAAGGACAGTGAGTTAATTTTCCTTGTGCTATATTGTGATTAAAAAAAACATTTTTTCTAGGGACAGAAAACTGTAGGTAGGGAGAGTGTTTTTTTTCTTTCACTCTGCAAGTCCTTGTTTCCAGGGACCTGTAAGGACAGTGAGTTAATTGTCCTTGTGCTATATTGTGCTTAAAAAAAACATTTATTCTAGGGACAGAAAACTCTAGGTAGGGACAGTGTCAGTTTCTTTCACTCTGCAAGTCCTTGTTTCCAGGGACCTGTAAGGACAGTGAGTTAATTTTCCTTGTGCTATATTGTGATTAAAAAAAACATTTTTTCTAGGGACAGAAAACTGTAGGTAGGGAGAGTGTTTTTTTTCTTTCACTCTGCAAGTCCTTGTTTCCAGGGACCTGTAAGGACAGTGAGTTAATTTTCCTTGTGCTATATTGTGATTAAAAAAAACATTTTTTCTAGGGACAGAAAACTCTAGGTAGGGAGAGTGTTTTTTTTCTTTCACTCTGCAAGTCCTTGTTTCCAGGGACCTGTAAGGACAGTGAGTTAATTTTCCTTGTGCTATATTGTGATTAAAAAAAACATTTTTTCTAGGGACAGAAAACTCTAGGTAGGGAGAGTGTTTTTTTTCTTTCACTCTGCAAGTCCTTGTTTCCAGGGACCTGTAAGGACAGTGAGTTAATTTTCCTTGTGCTATATTGTGATTAAAAAAAACATTTTTTCTAGGGACAGAAAACTCTAGGTAGGGAGAGTGTTTTTTTTCTTTCACTCTGCAAGTCCTTGTTTCCAGGGACCTGTAAGGACAGTGAGTTAATTGTCCTTGTGCTATATTGTGCTTAAAAAAAACATTTTTTCTAGGGACAGAAAACTCTAGGTAGGGAGAGTGTTTTTTTTTTTTCACTCTGCAAGTCCTTGTTTCCAGGGACCTGTAAGGACAGTGAGTTAATTGTCCTTGTGCTATATTGTGCTTAAAAAAAACATTTATTCTAGGGACAGAAAACTCTAGGTAGGGACAGTGTCAGTTTCTTTCACTCTGCAAGTCCTTGTTTCCAGGGACCTGGAGAGACATTGAGTGAATTGTCCTTGTGCTATATTGTGATTAAAAAAAACATTTATTCTAGGGACAGAAAACTCTAGGTAGGGAGAGTGTCAGTTTCTTTCACTGTGAAAGTCCTTGTTTCAAGGGACAGAGAAGGACACCTGAAGGTAGCCCTTATTGCTTTTTTCCCATCTCCCTGCAGGCCATCTATTAGAATGTCTGGAAGGCAAACAAGGAGAGGCAGACAGTCAGGAGGCAATAAAAGAGGGCAAGCAGGCTCTGTGTCTGGGGGCAACAGTGCTGGTCGTGGACGCGGTGCATTGTCATCAGCACATGGCCATGGGACACGCTTGTCCTTCTTTTCGGCAGCTGGACATGTTGAGCCACATCATGCCGAAGACTTGGTAGAGTGGATGACCAAGCCCTCCTCCTCCTCCTCATCCTCTCTCACCCAGGCTCAGGGTACTGGAAAAGCAGCTGCCAAAGCGTCGTCTTCCCTGGTATCAATGTCAGACAAATCATCAGTCACTCCTTCCCTAGACCCACCATGTCCTCCTCCTGAGGAGTCCCCCGAACTGTTTCAGCACAGTGTTGGGTACATGCTCCAGGAGGATGCCCAGCGTTTCGAAGGGTCTGATGATGAAACCCAGCTAGAGGAAGGCAGTAGCGTGAGAGCAGACAGAGGGGATGCTCAAGAAGGACACCAATCTGGCAGTCATGTTCCAGCAGCTGCAGCATACTGCCAGATTGGCTCCAGTGATGAGGAGGGAGGGGATGATGAGGTCAATGACTCCACGTGGGTGCCTAATAGGAGAGAGGAGGAGGAGGAGGATGAGGAGGAGGCACATCTCCAACGAGGCAGGATGCCCTTTGGTGGCCAGCGTAAGGGCAGTACACCGACGGAATCACACCGCAGAGCTCCGCCTGTGCAGGGCGCTGCCTCTGCCCGTCATTCAAAAAGTTCTTTGGTGTGGGCCTTTTTTGAGGCTAGTGCATCAGATCGCACAGCTGCTGTTTGCAACATATGTCTCAAGCGTATATCGCGTGGCCAAAACATCAGCCGCTTGGGTACCACATGCCTGACCAGACATATGTTGACCTGCCATGCAGCTCGTTGGCAAGCCTACCTCAAAGACCCACACCAAAGAACCAAGCGGACCTCTCCTTGCACCGCATCAGCTGGGATCTCCAACCCTACTATAACTTCAGTCCTCTCTGAAACATGCACTGAGAGGAATGAAGGTGTAGAATTAGGTGTGTCACAGCCAAGTACTTGCGCCCACTCTGCTAGCAGTACACCGACGTCCGATTCTAGCAGGCAAATTTCCCTGCCCCAGCTGCTGGACCGTCGAAAGAAGTTCACTCCCAGCCATCCACATGCCCAGCGGTTGAATGCTAGCTTGGCTAAATTGCTAGCGCTTCAACTGCTGCCTTTTCAGTTGGTAGACTCGGCCCCCTTCCGTGAGTTTGTGCAATGTGCGGTTCCTCAGTGGCAGGTTCCCAAACGCCACTTTTTCTCACGGAAGGCTATTCCGGCTCTCTACCGGCATGTGGAAGGCAATGTCTTGGCCTCGCTGGACAGGGCGGTCAGCGGTAAGGTGCATATTACCGCTGACTCATGGTCCAGCAGGCATGGACAGGGACGTTACCTTTCTTTCACGGCCCATTGGGTCACTCTTTTGGCAGCTGGGAAGGATTCAGGACAAGGTGCAGTAGTGTTGGAGGTTGTCCCACCGCCACGCCTCCAAAATGCTACTACTGGTTGTGACACACCTCTCTCCTCCACCCCCTCCTCTTCTTCTTCCTCCATGGCCTCTTCCTGTGGTTTGTCCTATGAACCAGCGGTGCTCCGTAGCCGTTCACGGGGCTACGCAAGTACGCAGGCAAAAAGATGCCATGCCGTGCTTGCGCTGGTGTGTTTGGGGGACAGAAGCCACACTGGGGCAGAGGTCCTGTCTGCTCTGCAGGGCCAGGCCGAGAGGTGGTTGACGCCACGCCAGCTTAAGCCAGGAATGGTGGTTTGCGACAATGGCACCAACCTCCTCTCCGCCCTCCGACAGGGACAACTGACCCATGTGCCCTGTGTGGCTCACGTCCTTAACCTGGTGGTGCAGCGCTTCTTGGGCAGGTACCCGGGCTTACAGGATGTCCTGAGGCAGGCCAGGAAAGTCTGTGTGCATTTCCGCAGATCTTATAATGCCAGTGCTCGCCTGGCTGAGCTGCAAAAGGAGTTGAACCTGCCCAAGAACCGCCTTATATGTGACATGCCCACCAGGTGGAACTCAACGTTGGCCATGCTGCAGCGGCTGCACACGCAGCAGAGGGCCATCAATGAGTACCTGTGCGACTACGGCACCAGGACAGGGTCAGGGGAGCTTGGTTTTTTTTCTCCACGCCAGTGGGGCATGATCAGGGATGCATGCACTGTCCTGGCACCATTTGAGGAGGCCACGAGGATGGTGAGCAGTGACAGTGCATGCATCAGTGACACTGTACCTCTTGTCCACCTGTTGGAGCACACGCTGCGTGGAATAATGGACAGGGCACTTGAGGCAGAACAGAGGCAGGAAGAGGAGGACTTCCTTGCCTCTCAAGGCCCCCTTTACCCAGACAGTGTTCCTTCTGTCCCACCCATCGCACAGGAAGAGGAGGAGGAGGAGGAGGAGGAGGAGGAGGAGGAGGAGGATTGTGTCAGCATGGAGGTGGAGGCTGGCACTCAGCATCATCAGCAGCAGTCTTTTAGGGATGATTTACAGTCCCAAGAAACCAGTGGACTTGTACGTGGCTGGGAGGAGGTGGCTGCGGATCATGTCGTCCTTAGTGACCCAGAGGACTCCGGAGCGAATGCCTCAGCAAACCTACGCTGCATGGCCTCCCTGATCCTGCAAAGTCTGCGGAAGGATCCTCGTATTCTTCGGATCAAGGAGAGGGACCATTACTGGCTGGCCACTCTCCTTGATCCACGGTACAAGGGTAAGGTTGCGGACCTTATGTTACCGTCGCAGAGGGAGCAGAGGATGAGACAACTCCGGGAGGCCTTGCAGAAAGGTCTGTGCAACGCGTTCCCAGAGACTGGGAGGTTGCAAACTCCTGGTCCTGGACAACGAGTTGCTGAGGCTTCGGCCAGTCAAAGAAGGAGCGGTGGGGAAGGTGGCCGTCTGACCGATGCGTTCAGACAATTCTTTAGTCCGCAGCCCCAAAGTATGATCGGTTCCAGCAACCATCGCCAGCGTCTGATAAACATGGTGCAGGAATATCTAGGGGCAAGGTCAGACTTGGACACCTTCCCCACCGAAAATCCTCTGGCTTACTGGGTCTTGAGGATGGATCACTGGCCAGAGCTTGCACAGTATGCAATTGAGCTACTGGCCTGTCCTGCATCCAGCGTTCTTTCGGAACGCACATTCAGTGCTGCTGGAGGATTTGTCACGGATCACAGGGTGCGCCTGTCCACCGACTCGGTTGATCGACTGACTTTCATCAAGATGAACCAGTCTTGGATCACCACCAGCTACCACACACCTGATGCTGATATAACAGACTAATTGATTTTAAAATGTCACATCCCTTCAAGACTGATGCTGATGCTGAGTGCCTGTGCTGTTATGTTGACTGGCTATCCTCCTCCTCCGAGTCCTCAATGATACGATTGATGATGATAGCTTGGAAGATCATTTTTGTTTATGGGTGCCGCCACCAGTGCCTAACGCCCAATTTTTCAGCCCCTGTTTAACAGGGGCGTGTAATTACAATTTTTGAAGCAATACTTTGCAACAGGGCTCATTGCTGTGCTCCAAGTACAGTATCTGTGAGGAGTTGCAGTGTTGTGCCACCAGTGCCTAAGGCCCAATTTTTCAGCCCCTGTTTAACAGGGGCGTGTCATTACAATTTTTGAAGCAATACTTTGCAACAGGGCTCATTGCTGTGCTCCAAGTACAGTATCTGTGAAGGGTTGCAGTGTTGTGCCACCAGTGCCTAAGGCCCAATTTTTCAGCCCCTGTTCAACAGGGGCATGTAATTACAATTCTTGATCTAATAATTCACAGCAGGGCCCATTGCTGCACCCACCAAGAGTAACTGTCAGGGCTTACAGTGTTGTGGCACCAGCACCACCATCAAAGGCCCAATTTTTACTACCACTGTTCAACAATTATATGTAATTAAAATTCCTGATATAATAGTTGACAGCAGGGCGTTCCAGCACCAACCAAGAGTAACTGTGAGTGCTTACAGTGTTGTGCCAACACCAACAACTAAGGGGCCTATTTCTGCAGAGTATATACGGCAGGTCCCTACTTTCAAACATCCAACTTACAAACGACTCCTACTTGCAAACGCAAGAAGACAACAGGAAGTGAGAGGAAATCTACCACTAGGAAGGAAAATTCTCTCCTGTAAGAATAAATATGGGAGAAAGGTGTCTCCTCTGTACTGATGCTTTATCAGCAATCCTTGTTTCAAGAAAAACACCACATTTCAAAAACAGTTGTCATTAGGACGGAAAGTGAGGTGAAATGTTCTGAACAGGGGCACAGACAGCAAAACAAATGTTACAGGGGTGATAACCCTTACCTATGTTTTCCAAAAAGTTTAAAAATAGATTTTTGGTCTGGAGCTACACTTCAACAATGTACCTGTTCAAAATTACAAACAGATTCTACATAAGAACAAACCTACAGTCCCTGTCTTGTATGCACCGCCTGTATACGGCTGTTCAGAGTATATAGGGCCTTTTTTATTTTATGTGCGGGGTTCCCCTTAATATCCATACAAGACCCAAAGGGGCTGGTAATGGGCTGGGGTAGGGGGGGGTCATGGGGTAGCTATGCCATTTTTCTTAAAGATTTTCATCCATATTACCGGGACCAGACATTACATTAAAGCCGCAAGCAGTTTTAAATGGCTTTTTTTTCCTTTAGAAGTGTCATTTTGTGCAGGGACAGTTCTAAACACGGGAAACACGTGGCACTTCACAGGCATACTTTAGACACCCCCCAGGTACGATATTTAAAGGAATATTTGACTTTTTTTTTTTCACTTTATGCATCATTAAAATGACTGCTCCCGGAAAACGACCGTTTTTAAAACTTATTTTTGCATTGATACATGTCCCCTGGTGCAGAACCCGGGTTCCCAAACCCTTTTTAGGACAATAACATGCATAATAGTTTTTATAATTAGCACTTTAGAATTCGAACGTTCGCATCCATTGTATTTAATAGGGTTCTAATGTTCGTTCGAACTTTCGGTCCGTTCGCGGGTTCTGGTGCGAACCGAACCCGGGGGTGTTCGGCTCATCACTAATCCTGATGCAGGTTCTAGCTCTCAGGTGAGCTCTCCAGACAATTCTTACCGAAAAGGGGTCACTTCATCCTGATGCAGCTTCTAGCTCTCAGGTTAGTGCCCCAGACAATAACCACTGAAAGAAGGAGAGGCATTGGCCAGCTGTAGGTGTAGATGAGGCTGGATTTATTTTTACACTAAACAATATCCGAACAGGAGTCGCTCCATCCTGATGTAGCTTCTAGCTCTCAGGTGAGCGCTCCAGACAATTCTTACCGAAAAGGGGTCGCTTCATCCTGATGCAGCTTTTAGCTCTCAGGTGACCACTCCAGACAATTCTTACTGAAAAGGGGTCGCTTCATCCTGATGCAGCTTCTAGCTCTCAGGTGAACGCTCCAGAGAGTTCTTACCGAAAGGGGGTCGCTTAATCCTGATGTAGCTTCTAGCTCTCAGGAGAGCGCTCTAGACAATTCTTACCGAAAAGGGGTCGCTTCATCCTGATGCAGCTTCTAGCTCTCAGGTGAGCGCTCTAGACAATTCTTACCGAAAAGGGGTAGCTTCATCCTGATGCAGCTTCTAGCTCTCGGGTGAGCGCTCCAGACAATTCTTACCGAAAAGGGGTCGCTTCATCCTGATGCAGCTTCTAGCTCTCGGGTGAGCGCTCCAGATAATTCTTACCGAAAAGGGGTCGCTTCATCCTGATGTAGCTTCTAGCTCTCAGGTGAGCGCTCCAGACAATTAATTTCTGAAAATGGGTCGCATCATCCTGATGCATGTTCTAGCTCTCAGGTGAGCGCTCCAGACAATTCTTACCGAAAAGGGGTCGCTTCATCCTGATGTAGCTTCTAGCTCTCAGGTGAGCGCTCCAGACAATTAATTTCCGAAAATGGGTCGCATCATCCTGATGCATGTTCTAGCTCTCAGGTGAGCGCTCCAGACATTTCTTACCGAAAAGGGGTCGCTTCATCCTGATGTAGCTTCTAGCTCTCAGGTGAGCGCTTCAGACAATTCTTACCAAAAAGGGGTTGCTTCATCCTGATGTAGCTTCTAGCTCTCCGGTGAGACAATTCTTACAGAAAAGAGGTCGATTCATCCTGATGCAGCTGCTAGCTCTCAGGTGAGCGCTCCAAACAATTCTTACCGAAAAGGGGTCACTTCATCCTGATGCAGCTTCTAGCTCTCGGGTGAGCGCTCCAGACAATTCTTACCGAAAAGGAGTCGCTTCATCCTGATGCAGCTTCTAGCTCTCAGGTGAGCGCTCCAGACAATTCATTTCCGAAAATGGGTCGCTTCATCCTGATGTAGCTTCTAGCTCTCAGGTGAGCGCTCCAGACAATTGATTTCCGAAAATGGGTCGCATCATCCTGATGCATGTTCTAGCTCTCAGGTGAGCGCTCCAGACAATTCTTACCGAAAAGGGGTCACTTCATCCTGATGTAGCTTCTAGCTCTCAGGTGAGCGCTCCAGACAATTCATTTCCGAAAATGGGTCGCATCATCCTGATGCATGTTCTAGCTCTCAGGTGAGCGCTCCAGACAATTCTTACCGAAAAGGGGTTGCTTCATCCTGATGCAGCTTCTAGCTCTCAGGTTAGCGCCCCAGACAATAACCACTGAAAGAAGGAGAGGCATTGGCCGGCTGTAGGTGTGGAGGAGGCCGGATTTATTTTTACACTATACAATATCCGAAAAGGAGTCGCTCCATCCTGATGTAGCTTCTAGCTCTCAAGTGAGCGCTCCAGACAATTCTTACCGAAAAGGGGTCGCTTCATCCTGATGCAGCTTCTAGCTCTCAGGTGAATGCTCCAGACAGTTCTTACCGAAAAGGGGTCGCTTCATCCTGATGTAGCTTCTAGCTCTCAGGAGAGCGCTCTAGACAATTCTTACCGAAAAGGGGTCGCTTCATCCTGATGCAGCTTCTAGCTCTCAGTTGAGCGCTCCAGACATTTTTTTACCGAAAAGGGGTCGCTTCATCCTGATGTAGCTTCTAGCTCTCAGGTTAGCGCTCTAGACAATTCTTACCGAAAAGGGGTCGCTTCATCCTGATGCAGCTTCTAGCTAGCTCTCAGGTGAGCGCTCCATACAATTCTTACCGAAAAGGAGTCGCTTCATCCTGATTCAGCTGCTAGCTCTCAGGTGAGCGCTCCAGACAATTGTTACCGAATAGGGGTCGCTTCATCCTGATGCAGCTTCTAGCTCTCAGGTGAGCGCTCCAGACAATTCTTACCGTAAAGGGGTCGCTTCATCCTGATGCAGCTTCTAGCTCTCAGGTGAGCGCTCCAGACAATTCTTACCAAAAAGGGGTCGCTTCATCCTGATGTAGCTTCTAGCTCTCCGGTGAGACAATTCTTACCGAAAAGAGGTCGCTTCATCCTGATGCAGCTTCTAGCTCTCAGGTGAGCGCTCCAGACAACTCTTACCGAAAAGGGGTCGCTTCATCCTGATGTAGCTTCTATCTCTCAGGTGAGCGCTCCAGACAATTTTTACCGAAAATGGGTCGCACCATCCTGATGCATGTTCTAGCTCTCAGGTGAGCGCTCCAGACAATTCTTACCGAAAAGGGGTCGCTTCATCCTGATGTAGCTTCTAGCTCTCAGGTGAGCGCTCTAGACAATTCATTTCCGAAAATGGGTCGCATCATTCTCATGCAGGTTCTAGCTCTCAGGTGAGTGCTCCAGACAATTCTTACCGAAAAGGGGTCCCTTTATCCTGATGTAGCTTCTAGCTCTCAGGTGAGCACTCCAGACAATTCTTACCGAAAAGGGGTCGCTTTATCCTGATGCAGCTTCTAGCTCTCAGATGAGCGTTCCAGACAATTCTTACCGAAAAGGAGTCGCTTCATCCTGATGTAGCTTCTAACTCTCAGGTGAGCGCTTCAGACAATTCTTCCTGAAAAAGTGTCGCTTCATCCTGATGCAGCTTCTAGCTCTCAGGTGAGCGCTCCAGACAATTAATTTCCGAAAATGGGTCGCATCATCCTGATGCATGTTCTAGCTCTCAGGTGAGCGCTCTAGACAATTCATTTCCGAAAATGGGTCGCATCATTCTCATGCAGGTTCTAGCTCTCAGGTGAGTGCTCCAGACAATTCTTACCGAAAAGGGGTCCCTTTATCCTGATGTAGCTTCTAGCTCTCAGGTGAGCACTCCAGACAATTCTTACCGAAAAGGGGTCGCTTTATCCTGATGCAGCTTCTAGCTCTCAGATGAGCGTTCCAGACAATTCTTACCGAAAAGGAGTCGCTTCATCCTGATGTAGCTTCTAGCTCTCAGGTGAGTGCTCCAGACAATTCTTACCGAAAAGGGGTCCCTTTATCCTGATGTAGCTTCTAGCTCTCAGGTGAGCACTCCAGACAATTCTTACCGAAAAGGGGTCGCTTCATCCTGATGTAGCTTCTAGCTCTCAGGTGAGCGCTCCAGACAATTCATTTCCGAAAATGGGTCTCATCATCCTGATGCAGGTTCTAGCTCTCAGGTGAGCGCTCCAGACAATTCTTACCGAAAAGGGGTCGCTTCATCCTGATGTAGCTTCTAGCTCTCAGATGAGCGTTCCAGACAATTCTTACCGAAAAGGGGTCGCTTCATCCTGATGTAGCTTTTAGCTCTCAGGTGAGCGCTCCAGACAATTTTTACCGAAAATGGGTCGCATCATCCTGATGCAGGTTCTAGCTCTCAGGTGAGCTCTCCAGACAATTCTTACCGAAAAGGGGTCACTTCATCCTGATGCAACTTCTAGCTCTCAGGTTAGTGCCCCAGACAATAACCACTGAAAGAAGGAGAGGCATTGGCCAGCTGTAGGTGTAGATGAGGCTGGATTTATTTTTACACTAAACAATATCCGAACAGGAGTCGCTCCATCCTGATGTAGCTTCTAGCTCTCAGGTGAGCGCTCCAGACAATTCTTACCGAAAAGGGGTCGCTTCATCCTGATGCAGCTTCTAGCTCTCAGGTGAGCGCTCCAGACATTTCTTACCGAAAAGGGGTCGCTTCATCCTGATGTAGCTTCTAGCTCTCAGGTGAGCGCTCTAGACAATTCTTACCGAAAAGGGGTAGCTTCATCCTGATGCAGCTTCTAGCTCTCGGGTGAGCGCTCCAGACAATTCTTACCGAAAAGGGGTCGCTTCATCCTGATGCAGCTTCTAGCTCTCGGGTGAGCGCTCCAGATAATTCTTACCGAAAAGGGGTCGCTTCATCCTGATGTAGCTTCTAGCTCTCAGGTGAGCGCTCCAGACAATTAATTTCCGAATAATGGGTCGCATCATCCTGATGCATGTTCTAGCTCTCAGGTGAGCGCTCCAGACAATTCTTACCGAAAAGGGGTCGCTTCATCCTGATGTAGCTTCTAGCTCTCAGGTGAGCGCTCCAGACAATTAATTTCCGAAAATGGGTCGCATCATCCTGATGCATGTTCTAGCTCTCAGGTGAGCGCTCCAGACATTTCTTACCGAAAAGGGGTCGCTTCATCCTGATGTAGCTTCTAGCTCTCAGGTGAGCGCTCTAGACAATTCTTACCGAAAAGGGGTAGCTTCATCCTGATGCAGCTTCTAGCTCTCGGGTGAGCGCTCCAGACAATTCTTACCGAAAAGGGGTCGCTTCATCCTGATGTAGCTTCTAGCTCTCAGGTGAGCGCTCTAGACAATTCTTACCGAAAAGGGGTAGCTTCATCCTGATGCAGCTTCTAGCTCTCGGGTGAGCGCTCCAGACAATTCTTACCGAAAAGGGGTCGCTTCATCCTGATGCAGCTTCTAGCTCTCAGGTGAGCGCCCCAGACAATAACCACTGAAAAAAGGAGAGGCATTGGCCGGCTGTAGGTGTGGAGGAGGCCGGATTTATTTTTACACTAAACAATATCTGAAAAGTAGTCGCTCCATCCTGATGTAGCTTCTAGCTCTCAGTTGAGCGTTCCAGACAATTCTTACAGAAAAGGGGTCGCTTCATCCTGATGTAGCTTCTAGCTCTCAGGTGAGCGCTCCAGACAATTCTTACCGAAAAGGGGTCGCTTCATCCTGATGCAGTTTCTAGCTCTCAGGTGAGCGCCCCAGACAATTACCACCAAAGAGGAATCACTTCATCCTGATGTAGCTTCTAGCTCTCAGGTGATGTAGCTTCTAGCTCTCAGGTGATGAAGCTTCTAGCTCTCAGGTGAGCGCTCCAGACAATTCTTACTGAAAAGGGGTCGCTTTATCCTGATGTAGCTTCTAGCTCTCAGGTGAGCGCTCCACACAATTCTTACTGAAAAGGGGTCGCTTCATCCTGATGTAGCTTCTAGCTCTCAGGTGAGCGCTCCAGACAATTCTTACCGAAAAGGGGTCGCTTCATCCTGATGCAGCTTCTATCACTCAGGTGAGCGCTCCAGACAATTCTTACCGAAAAGGGTTCACTTCATCCTGATGCAGCTTCTAGCTAGCTCTCAGGTGAGCGCTCCAGACAATTATTACCGAAAAGCGGTCGCTTCATCCTGATGTAGCTTCTATCTCTCAGGTGAGCGCCCCAGACAATAACCACTGAAAGAAGGAGAGGCATTGGCCGGCTGTAGGTGTGAAGGAGGTCAGATTTATTTTTACACTAAACAATATCCGAAAAGGAGTCGCTCCATCCTGATGTAGCTTCTAGCTCTCAGGTGAGCTCTCTAGACAATTCTTACAGAAAAGGGGTCGCTTCATCCTGATGTAGCTTCTAGCTCTCAGGTGAGCGCTCCAGGCAATTCTTACCGAAAAGGGGTCGCTTCATCCTGATGTAGCTTCTAGCTCTCAAGTGAGCGCCCCAGACAATTACAACCAAAGAGGAATCACTTCATCCTGATGTAGCTTCTAGCTCTCAGGAGATGAAGCTTCTAGCTCTCAGGTGAGCGCTCCAGACAATTCTTACTGAAAAGGGTGCACTTCATCCTGACGCAGCTTCTAGCTAGCTCTCAAGTGAGCGCTCCAGACAATTCTTACCGAAAAGGGGTCGCTTCATCCTGATGCAGCTTCTAGCTCTCAGGTGAGCGCTCCAGACAATTCTTACAGAAAAGGGGTCACTTCATCCTGATGCAGATTCTAGCTCTCAGGTGAGCGCCCCAGACAATAACCATTGAAAGAAGGAGAGGCATTGGCCAGCTGTAGGTGTGGAGGAGGCCGGATTTATTTTTACACTAAACAATATCCGAAAAGGAGTCGCTCCATCCTGATGTAGCTTCTAGCTCTCAGGTGAGCGCTCCAGACAATTCTTACAGAAAAGGGGTTGCTTCATCCTGATGTAGCTTCTAGCTCTCAGGTGAGCGCTCCAGACAATTCTTACCGAAAAAGTGTTGATTCATTCTGATGTAGCTTCTAGCTCTCAGATGAGCGCTCCAGACAATTCTTACCAAAAAGGGGTCGCTTCATCCTGATGTATCTTCTAGCTCTCAGGTGAGCGCTCTAGACAATTCTTACTGAAAAGAGGTCGCTTCATCCTGATGCAGCTTCTAACTCTCAGGTGAGCGCTCCAGACAATTCTTACCGAAAAGGGGTCGATTCATCATGATGCAGCTTCTAGCTCTCAGATGAACGCTCTAGACAATTCTTATTAAAAAGGGTTCGCTTCATCCTGATGCAGCTTCTAGCTCTCAGGTGAGCGCTCAGGACAATTCTTACCGAAAAGTGTTGCTTCATTCTGATGTAGCTTCACACGCTCAGATGAGCGCTCCAGACAATTCTTACCGAAAAGGGGTCGCTTCATCCTGATGCAGCTTCTAGCTCTCGGGTGAGCGCTCCAGACAATTCTTACCGAAAAGGGGTCACTTCATCCTGATGCAGCTTCTAGCTCTCGGGTGAGCGCTCCAGACAATTCTTACCGAAAAGGGGTCACTTCATCCTGATGCAGCTTCTAGCTCTCGGGTGAGCGCTCCAGACAATTCTTACCGAAAAGGGGTCACTTCATCCTGATGCAGCTTCTAGCTCTCAGGTGAGCGCTCCAGACAATTCTTACCGAAAAGGGGTCGCTTCATCCTGATGCAGCTTCTAGCTCTCAGGTGAGCGTTCCAGACAATTCTTACCGAATAGGGGTCGCTTCATCCTGGTGCAGCTTCTAGCTCTCAGGTAAGCGCTCCAGACAATTCTTACCGAAAAGGGGTCGCTTCATCCTGATGTAGCTTCTAGCTCTCGGGTGAGCGCTCCAGACAATTCTTACCGAAAAGGGGTCACTTCATCCTGATGCAGCTTCTAGTTCTCGGGTGAGCGCTCCAGACAATTCTTACCGAAAGGGGTCGCTTCATCCTGATGGAGCTTCTAGCTCTCAGGTGAGCGCTCCAGACAATTAATTTCCGAAAATGGGTCGCATCATCCTGATGCATGTTCTAGCTCTCAGGTGAGCGCTCCAGACATTTCTTACCGAAAAGGGGTCGCTTCATCCTGATGTAGCTTCTAGCTCTCAGGTAAGCGCTCCAGACAATTCTTACCGAAAAAGGGTCGCTTCATCCTGATGTAGCTTCTAGCTATCAGGTGAGCGCTCCAGACAATTCTTACCGTAAAGGGGTCGCTTCATCCTGATGCAGCTTCTAGCTCTCAGGTGAGCGCTCCAGACAATTCTTACCAAAAAGGGGTTGCTTCATCCTGATGTAGCTTCTAGCTTTCCGGTGAGACAATTCTTACAGAAAAGAGGTCGATTCATCCTGATGCAGCTGCTAGCTCTCAGGTGAGCGCTCCAAACAATTCTTACCGAAAAGGGGTCACTTCATCCTGATGCAGCTTCTAGCTCTCGGGTGAGCGCTCCAGACAATTCTTACCGAAAAGGAGTCGCTTCATCCTGATGCAGCTTCTAGCTCTCAGGTGAGCGCTCCAGACAATTCATTTCCGAAAATGGGTCGCTTCATCCTGATGTAGCTTCTAGCTCTCAGGTGAGCGCTCCAGACAATTGATTTCCGAAAATGGGTCGCATCATCCTGATGCATGTTCTAGCTCTCAGGTGAGCGCTCCAGACAATTCTTACCGAAAAGGGGTCGCATCATTCTCATGCAGGGTCTAGCTCTCAGGTGAGCGCTCCAGACAATTCTTACCGAAAAGGGGTCCCTTTATCCTGATGTAGCTTCTAGCTCTCAGGTGAGCACTCCAGACAATTCTTACCGAAAAGGGGTCGCTTTATCCTGATGCAGCTTCTAGCTCTCAGATGAGCGTTCCAGACAATTCTTACCGAAAAGGAGTCGCTTCATCCTGATGTAGCTTCTAGCTCTCAGGTGAGTGCTCCAGACAATTCTTACCGAAAAGGGGTCCCGTTATCCTGATGTAGCTTCTAGCTCTCAGGTGAGCACTCCAGACAATTCTTACCGAAAAGGGGTCGCTTCATCCTGATGTAGCTTCTAGCTCTCAGGTGAGCGCTCCAGACAATTCATTTCCGAAAATGGGTCTCATCATCCTGATGCAGGTTCTAGCTCTCAGGTGAGCGCTCCAGACAATTCTTACCGAAAAGGGGTCGCTTCATCCTGATGTAGCTTCTAGCTCTCAGGTGAGCACTCCAGACAATACTTACCGAAAAGGGGTCGCTTTACCCTAATGCAGCTTCTAGCTAGCTCTCAGGTGAGCGCTCCATTCAATTCTTACCGAAAAGGAGTCGCTTCATTCTGATGTAGCTTCTAGCTCTCAGATGAGCGTTCCAGACAATTCTTACCGAAAAGGGGTCGCTTCATCCTGATGTAGCTTTTAGCTCTCAGGTGAGTGCTCCAGACAATTTTTACCGAAAATGGGTCGCATCATCCTGATGCAGGTTCTAGCTCTCAGGTGAGCTCTCCAGACAATTCTTAGCGAAAAGGGGTCACTTCATCCTGATGCAGCTTCTAGCTCTCAGGTTAGCGCCCCAGACAATAACCACTGAAAGAAGGAGAGGCATTGGCCAGCTGTAGGTGTAGATGAGGCCGGATTTATTTTTACACTAAACAATATCCGAACAGGAGTCGCTCCATCCTGATGTAGCTTCTAGCTCTCAGGTGAGCGCTCCAGACAATTCTTACCGAAAAGGGGTCGCTTCATCCTGATGCAGCTTCTAGCTCTCAGGTGAGCGCTCCAGACAATTCTTACTGAAAAGGGGTCGCTTCATCCTGATGCAGCTTCTAGCTCTCAGGTGAACGCTCCAGAGAGTTCTTACCGAAAGGGGGTCGCTTAATCCTGATGTAGCTTCTAGCTCTCAGGAGAGCGCTCTAGACAATTCTTACCGAAAAGGGGTCGCTTCATCCTGATGCAGCTTCTAGCTCTCAGGTGAGCGCTCCACACATTTCTTACCGAAAAGGGGTCGCTTCATCCTGATGTAGCTTCTAGCTCTCAGGTGAGCGCTCTAGACAATTCTTACCGAAAAGGGGTAGCTTCATCCTGATGCAGCTTCTAGCTCTCGGGTGAGCGCTCCAGACAATTCTTACCGAAAAGGGGTCGCTTCATCCTGATGCAGCTTCTAGCTCTCGGGTGAGCGCTCCAGATAATTCTTACCGAAAAGGGGTCGCTTCATCCTGATGCAGCTTCTAGCTCTCAGGTGAGCGCTCCAGACAATTAATTTCCGAAAATGGGTCGCATCATCCTGATGCATGTTCTAGCTCTCAGGTGAGCGCTCCAGACAATTCTTACCGAAAAGGGGTCGCTTCATCCTGATGTAGCTTCTAGCTCTCAGGTGAGCGCTCCAGACAATTAATTTCCGAAAATGGGTCGCATCATCCTGATGCATGTTCTACCTCTCAGGTGAGCGCTCCAGACATTTCTTACCGAAAAGGGGTCGCTTCATCCTGATGTAGCTTCTAGCTCTCAGGTGAGCGCTCTAGACAATTCTTACCGAAAAGGGGTAGCTTCATCCTGATGCAGCTTCTAGCTCTCGGGTGAGCGCTCCAGACAATTCTTACCGAAAAGGGGTCGCTTCATCCTGATGTAGCTTCTAGCTCTCAGGTGAGCGCTCTAGACAATTCTTACCGAAAAGGGGTAGCTTCATCCTGATGCAGCTTCTAGCTCTCGGGTGAGCGCTCCAGACAATTCTTACCGAAAAGGGGTCGCTTCATCCTGATGTAGCTTCTAGCTCTCAGGTGAGCACTCCAGACAATTCTTACCGAAAAGGGGTCGCTTTATCCTAATGCAGCTTCTAGCTAGCTCTCAGGTGAGCGCTCCATTCAATTCTTACCGAAAAGGAGTCGCTTCATTCTGATGTAGCTTCTAGCTCTCAGATGAGCGTTCCAGACAATTCTTACCGAAAAGGGGTCGCTTCATCCTGATGTAGCTTTTAGCTCTCAGGTGAGCGCTCCAGACAATTTTTACCGAAAATGGGTCGCATCATCCTGATGCAGGTTCTAGCTCTCAGGTGAGCTCTCCAGACAATTCTTACCGAAAAGGGGTCACTTCATCCTGATGCAGCTTCTAGCTCTCAGGTTAGCGCCCCAGACAATAACCACTGAAAGAAGGAGAGGCATTGGCCAGCTGTAGGTGTAGATGAGGCCGGATTTATTTTTACACTAAACAATATCCGAACAGGAGTCGCTCCATCCTGATGTAGCTTCTAGCTCTCAGGTGAGCGCTCCAGACAATTCTTACCGAAAAGGGGTCGCTTCATCCTGATGCAGCTTCTAGCTCTCAGGTGAGCGCTCCAGACAATTCTTACTGAAAAGGGGTCGCTTCATCCTGATGCAGCTTCTAGCTCTCAGGTGAACGCTCCAGAGAGTTCTTACCGAAAGGGGGTAGCTTAATCCTGATGTAGCTTCTAGCTCTCAGGAGAGCGCTCTAGACAATTCTTACCGAAAAGGGGTCGCTTCATCCTGATGCAGCTTCTAGCTCTCAGGTGAGCGCTCCAGACATTTCTTACCGAAAAGGGGTAGCTTCATCCTGATGCAGCTTCTAGCTCTCGGGTGAGTGCTCCAGACAATTCTTACCGAAAAGGGGTCGCTTCATCCTGATGCAGCTTCTAGCTCTCAGGTGAGCGCTCCAGATAATTCTTACCGAAAAGGGGTCGCTTCATCCTGATGCAGCTTCTAGCTCTCAGGTGAGCGCTCCAGACAATTAATTTCCGAAAATGGGTCGCATCATCCTGATGCATGTTCTAGCTCTCAGGTGAGCGCTCCAGACACTTCTTACCGAAAAGGGGTCGCTTCATCCTGATGTAGCTTCTAGCTCTCAGGTGAGCGCTCCAGACAATTAATTTCCGAAAATGGGTCGCATCATCCTGATGCATGTTCTAGCTCTCAGGTGAGCGCTCCAGACATTTCTTACCGAAAAGGGGTCGCTTCATCCTGATGTAGCTTCTAGCTCTCAGGTGAGCGCTCTAGACAATTCTTACCGAAAAGGGGTAGCTTCATCCTGATGCAGCTTCTAGCTCTCGGGTGAGCGCTCCAGACAATTCTTACCGAAAAGGGGTCGCTTCATCCTGATGCAGCTTCTAGCTCTCGGGTGAGCGCTCCAGACAATTCTTACCGAAAAGGGGTCGCTTCATCCTGATGTAGCTTCTAGCTCCCAGGTGAGCGCTCCAGACAATTTATTTCCAAAAATGGGTCGCATCATCCTGATGCAGGTTCTAGCTCTCAGGTGAGCGCTCCAGACAATTCTTACCGAAAAGGGGTCGCTTCATCCTGATGTAGCTTCTAGCTCTCAGGTGAGCACTCCAGACAATTCTTACCGAAAGGAGTCGCTTCATTCTGATGCAGCTTCTAGCTCTCAGATGAGCGCTCCAGACAATTCTTACCGAAAAGGGGTCGCTTCATCCTGATGTAGCTTTTAGCTCTCAGGTGAGCGCTCCAGACAATTTTTACCGAAAATGGGTCGCATCATCCTGATGTAGCTGCCAGCTCTCAGATGAGCTCTCCAGACAATTCTTACCGAAAAGGGGTCACTTCATCCTGATGCAGCTTCTAGCTCTCAGGTTAGCGCCCCAGACAATAACCACTGAAAGAAGGAGAGGCATTGGCCGGCTGTAGGTGTGGAGGAGGCCGGATTTATTTTTACACTAAACAATATCCGAACAGGAGTCACTCCATCCTGATGTAGCTTCTAGCTCTCAGGTGAGCGCTCCAGACAATTCTTACCGAAAAGTGGTCGCTTCATCCTGATGCAGCTTCTAGCTCTCAGGTGAGCGCTCCAGACAATTCTTACCGAAAAGGGGTCGCTTCATCCTGATGCAGCTTCTAGCTCTCAGGTGAACGCTCCAGACAGTTCTTACCGAAAGGGGGTCGCTTAATCCTGATGTAGCTTCTAGCTCTCAGAAGAGCGCTCTAGACAATTCTTACCGAAAAGGGGTAGCTTCATCCTGATGCAGCTTCTAGCTCTCGGGTGAGCGCTCCAGACATTTCTTACCGAAAAGGGGTCGCTTCATCCTGATGTAGCTTCTAGCTCTCAGGTGAGCGCTCTAGACAATTCTTACCGAAAAGGGGTAGCTTCATCCTGATGCAGCTTCTAGCTCTCGGGTGAGCGCTCCAGACAATTCTTACCGAAAAGGGGTCGCATCATCCTGATGCATGTTCTAGCTCTCAGGTGAGCGCTCCAGATAATTCTTACCGAAAAGGGGTCGCTTCATCCTGATGCAGCTTCTAGCTCTCAGGTGAGCGCTCCAGACAATTAATTTCCGAAAATGGGTCGCATCATCCTGATGCATGTTCTAGCTCTCAGGTGAGCGCTCCAGACAATTCTTACCGAAAAGGGGTCGCTTCATCCTGATGTAGCTTCTAGCTCTCAGGTGAGCGCTCCAGACAATTAATTTCCGAAAATGGGTCGCATCATCCTGATGCATGTTCTAGCTCTCAGGTGAGCGCTCCAGACATTTCTTACCGAAAAGGGGTCGCTTCATCCTGATGTAGCTTCTAGCTCTCAGGTGAGCTCTCCAGACAATTCTTACCGAAAAGGGGTAGCTTCATCCTGATGCAGCTTCTAGCTCTCAGGTGAGCGCTCCAGACACTTCTTACCGAAAAGGGGTCGCTTCATCCTGATGTAGCTTCTAGCTCTCAGGTGAGCGCTCCAGACAATTAATTTCCGAAAATGGGTCGCATCATCCTGATGCATGTTCTAGCTCTCAGGTGAGCGCTCCAGACATTTCTTACCGAAAAGGGGTCGCTTCATCCTGATGTAGCTTCTAGCTCTCAGGTGAGCGCTCTAGACAATTCTTACCGAAAAGGGGTAGCTTCATCCTGATGCAGCTTCTAGCTCTCGGGTGAGCGCTCCAGACAATTCTTACCGAAAAGGGGTCGCTTCATCCTGATGCAGCTTCTAGCTCTCGGGTGAGCGCTCCAGACAATTCTTACCGAAAAGGGGTCGCTTCATCCTGATGTAGCTTCTAGCTCCCAGGTGAGCGCTCCAGACAATTTATTTCCAAAAATGGGTCGCATCATCCTGATGCAGGTTCTAGCTCTCAGGTGAGCGCTCCAGACAATTCTTACCGAAAAGGGGTCGCTTCATCCTGATGTAGCTTCTAGCTCTCAGGTGAGCACTCCAGACAATTCTTACCGAAAGGAGTCGCTTCATTCTGATGCAGCTTCTAGCTCTCAGATGAGCGCTCCAGACAATTCTTACCGAAAAGGGGTCGCTTCATCCTGATGTAGCTTTTAGCTCTCAGGTGAGCGCTCCAGACAATTTTTACCGAAAATGGGTCGCATCATCCTGATGTAGCTGCCAGCTCTCAGATGAGCTCTCCAGACAATTCTTACCGAAAAGGGGTCACTTCATCCTGATGCAGCTTCTAGCTCTCAGGTTAGCGCCCCAGACAATAACCACTGAAAGAAGGAGAGGCATTGGCCGGCTGTAGGTGTGGAGGAGGCCGGATTTATTTTTACACTAAACAATATCCGAACAGGAGTCGCTCCATCCTGATGTAGCTTCTAGCTCTCAGGTGAGCGCTCCAGACAATTCTTACCGAAAAGTGGTCGCTTCATCCTGATGCAGCTTCTAGCTCTCAGGTGAGCGCTCCAGACAATTCTTACCGAAAAGGGGTCGCTTCATCCTGATGCAGCTTCTAGCTCTCAGGTGAACGCTCCAGACAGTTCTTACCGAAAGGGGGTCGCTTAATCCTGATGTAGCTTCTAGCTCTCAGAAGAGCGCTCTAGACAATTCTTACCGAAAAGGGGTAGCTTCATCCTGATGCAGCTTCTAGCTCTCGGGTGAGCGCTCCAGACATTTCTTACCGAAAAGGGGTCGCTTCATCCTGATGTAGCTTCTAGCTCTCAGGTGAGCGCTCTAGACAATTCTTACCGAAAAGGGGTAGCTTCATCCTGATGCAGCTTCTAGCTCTCGGGTGAGCGCTCCAGACAATTCTTACCGAAAAGGGGTCGCATCATCCTGATGCATGTTCTAGCTCTCAGGTGAGCGCTCCAGATAATTCTTACCGAAAAGGGGTCGCTTCATCCTGATGCAGCTTCTAGCTCTCAGGTGAGCGCTCCAGACAATTAATTTCCGAAAATGGGTCGCATCATCCTGATGCATGTTCTAGCTCTCAGGTGAGCGCTCCAGACAATTCTTACCGAAAAGGGGTCGCTTCATCCTGATGTAGCTTCTAGCTCTCAGGTGAGCGCTCCAGACAATTAATTTCCGAAAATGGGTCGCATCATCCTGATGCATGTTCTAGCTCTCAGGTGAGCGCTCCAGACATTTCTTACCGAAAAGGGGTCGCTTCATCCTGATGTAGCTTCTAGCTCTCAGGTGAGCGCTCCAGACAATTCTTACCGAAAAGGGGTAGCTTCATCCTGATGCAGCTTCTAGCTCTTGGGTGAGCGCTCCAGACAATTCTTACTGAAAAGGGGTCGCTTCATCCTGATGCAGCTTCTAGCTCTCGGGTGAGCGCTCCAGACAATTCTTACCGAAAAGGGGTCGCTTCATCCTGATGTAGCTTCTAGCTCTCAGGTGAGCGCTCCAGACAATTTATTTCCGAAAATGGGTCGCATCATCCTGATGCAGGTTCTAGCTCTCAGGTGAGCGCTCCAGACAATTCTTACCGAAAAGGGGTCGCTTCATCCTGATGTAGCTTCTAGCTCTCAGGTGAGCACTCCAGACAATTCTTACCGAAAAGGGGTAGCTTCATCCTGATGCAGCTTCTAGCTCTCGGATGAGCGCTCCAGACAATTCTTACTGAAAAGGGGTCGCTTCATCCTGATGCAGCTTCTAGCTCTCAGGTGAACGCTCCAGAGAGTTCTTACCGAAAGGGGGTCACTTAATCCTGATGTAGCTTCTAGCTCTCAGGAGAGCGCTCTAGACAATTCTTACTGAAAAGGGGTCGCTTCATCCTGATGCAGCTTCTAGCTCTCAGGTGAGCGCTCCAGACATTTCTTACCGAAAAGGGGTCGCTTCATCCTGATGTAGCTTCTAGCTCTCAGGTGAGCGCTCTAGACAATTCTTACCGAAAAGGGGTAGCTTCATCCTGATGCAGCTTCTAGCTCTCGGGTGAGCGCTCCAGACAATTCTTACCGAAAAGGGGTCGCTTCATCCTGATGCAGCTTCTAGCTCTCGGGTGAGCGCTCCAGATAATTCTTACCGAAAAGGGGTCGCTTCATCCTGATGCAGCTTCTAGCTCTCAGGTGAGCGCTCCAGACAATTAATTTCCGAAAATGGGTCGCATCATCCTGATGCATGTTCTAGCTCTCAGGTGAGCGCTCCAGACAATTCTTACCGAAAAGGGGTCGCTTCATCCTGATGTAGCTTCTAGCTCTCAGGTGAGCGCTCCAGACAATTCATTTCCGAAAATGGGTCGCATCATCCTGATGCATGTTCTAGCTCTCAGGTGAGCGCTCCAGACATTTCTTACCGAAAAGGGGTCGCTTCATCCTGATGTAGCTTCTAGCTCTCAGGTGAGCGCTCTAGACAATTCTTACCGAAAAGGGGTAGCTTCATCCTGATGCAGCTTCTAGCTCTCGGGTGAGCGCTCCAGACAATTCTTACCGAAAAGGGGTCGCTTCATCCTGATGTAGCTTCTAGCTCTCAGGTGAGCGCTCTAGACAATTCTTACCGAAAAGGGGTAGCTTCATCCTGATGCAGCTTCTAGCTCTCGGGTGAGCGCTCCAGACAATTCTTACCGAAAAGGGGTCGCTTCATCCTGATGTAGCTTCTAGCTCTCATGTGAGCACTCCAGACAATTCTTACCGAAAAGGGGTCGCTTTATCCTAATGCAGCTTCTAGCTAGCTCTCAGGTGAGCGCTCCATTCAATTCTTACCGAAAAGGAGTCGCTTCATTCTGATGTAGCTTCTAGCTCTCAGATGAGCGTTCCAGACAATTCTTACCGAAAAGGGGTCGCTTCATCCTGATGTAGCTTTTAGCTCTCAGGTGAGCGCTCCAGACAATTTTTACCGATAATGGGTCGCATCATCCTGATGCAGGTTCTAGCTCTCAGGTGAGCTCTCCAGACAATTCTTACCGAAAAGGGGTCACTTCATCCTGATGCAGCTTCTAGCTCTCAGGTTAGCGCCCCAGACAATAACCACTGAAAGAAGGAGAGGCATTGGCCAGCTGTAGGTGTAGATGAGGCCGGATTTATTTTTACACTAAACAATATCCGAACAGGAGTCGCTCCATCCTGATGTAGCTTCTAGCTCTCAGGTGAGCGCTCCAGACAATTCTTACCGAAAAGGGGTCGCTTCATCCTGATGCAGCTTCTAGCTCTCAGGTGAGCGCTCTAGACAATTCTTACCGAAAAGGGGTTGCTTCATCCTGATGCAGCTTCTAGCTCTCAGGTGAGCGCTCCAGACATTTCTTACCGAAAAGGGGTCGCTTCATCCTGATGTAGCTTCTAGCTCTCAGGTGAGCGCTCTAGACAATTCTTACCGAAAAGGGGTAGCTTCATCCTGATGCAGCTTCTAGCTCTCGGGTGAGCGCTCCAGACAATTCTTACCGAAAAGGGGTCGCTTCATCCTGATGCAGCTTCTAGCTCTCGGGTGAGCGCTCCAGATAATTCTTACCGAAAAGGGGTCGCTTCATCCTGATGCAGCTTCTAGCTCTCAGGTGAGCGCTCCAGACAATTAATTTCCGAAAATGGGTCGCATCATCCTGATGCATGTTCTAGCTCTCAGGTGAGCGCTCCAGACAATTCTTACCGAAAAGGGGTCGCTTCATCCTGATGTAGCTTCTAGCTCTCAGGTGAGCGCTCCAGACAATTAATTTCCGAAAATGGGTCGCATCATCCTGATGCATGTTCTAGCTCTCAGGTGAGCGCTTCAGACATTTCTTACCGAAAAGGGGTCGCTTCATCCTGATGTAGCTTCTAGCTCTCAGGTGAGCGCTCTAGACAATTCTTACCGAAAAGGGGTAGCTTCATCCTGATGCAGCTTCTAGCTCTCGGGTGAGCGCTCCAGACAATTCTTACCGAAAAGGGGTCGCTTCATCCTGATGCAGCTTCTAGCTCTCGGGTGAGCGCTCCAGACAATTCTTACCGAAAAGGGGTCGCTTCATCCTGATGTAGCTTCTAGCTCTCAGGTGAGCGCTCCAGACAATTTATTTCCGAAAATGGGTCGCATCATCCTGATGCAGGTTCTAGCTCTCAGGTGAGCGCTCCAGACAATTCTTACCGAAAAGGGGTCGCTTCATCCTGATGTAGCTTCTAGCTCTCAGGTGAGCACTCCAGACAATTCTTACCGAAAAGGGGTCGCTTCATCCTGATGTAGCTTTTAGCTCTCAGGTGAGCGCTCCAGACAATTTTTACCGAAAATGGGTCGCATCATCCTGATGTAGCTGCCAGCTCTCAGATGAGCTCTCCAGACAATTCTTACCGAAAAGGGGTCACTTCATCCTGATGCAGCTTCTAGCTCTCAGGTTAGCGCCCCAGACAATAACCACTGAAAGAAGGAGAGGCATTGGCCGGCTGTAGGTGTGGAGGAGGCCGGATTTATTTTTACACTAAACAATATCCGAACAGGAGTCGCTCCATCCTGATGTAGCTTCTAGCTCTCAGGTGAGCGCTCCAGACAATTCTTACCGAAAAGGGGTCGCTTCATCCTGATGCAGCTTCTAGCTCTCAGGTGAACACTCCAGACAATTCTTACTGAAAAGGGGTCGCTTCATCCTGATGCAGCTTCTAGCTCTCAGGTGAACGCTCCAGACAGTTCTTACCGAAAGGGGGTCGCTTAATCCTGATGTAGCTTCTAGCTCTCAGAAGAGCGCTCTAGACAATTCTTACCGAAAAGGGGTCGCTTCATCCTGATGCAGCTTCTAGCTCTCAGGTGAGCGCTCCAGACATTTCTTACCGAAAAGGGGTCGCTTCATCCTGATGTAGCTATTAGCTCTCAGGTGAGCGCTCTAGACAATTCTTACCGAAAAGGGGTAGCTTCATCCTGATGCAGCTTCTAGCTCTCGGGTGAGCGCTCCAGACAATTCTTACCGAAAAGGGGTCGCTTCATCCTGATGCAGCTTCTAGCTCTCGGGTGAGCGCTCCAGATAATTCTTACCGAAAAGGGGTCGCTTCATCCTGATGCAGCTTCTAGCTCTCAGGTGAGCGCTCCAGACAATTAATTTCCGAAAATGGGTCGCATCATCCTGATGCATGTTCTAGCTCTCAGGTGAGCGCTCCAGACATTTCTTACCGAAAAGGGGTCGCTTCATCCTGATGTAGCTTCTAGCTCTCAGGTGAGCGCTCTAGACAATTCTTACCGAAAAGGGGTAGCTTCATCATGCTGCATGTTCTAGCTCTCGGGTGAGTGCTCCAGACAATTCTTACCGAAAAGGGGTCGCTTCATCCTGATGCAGCTTCTAGCTCTCAGGTGAGCGCTCCAGACAATTCTTACCGAAAAGGGGTCGCTTCATCCTGATGTAGCTTCTAGCTCTCAGGTGAGCGCTCCAGACAATTTATTTCCGAAAATGGGTCGCATCATCCTGATGCAGGTTCTAGCTCTCAGGTGAGCGCTCCAGACAATTCTTACCGAAAAGGGGTCGCTTCATCCTGATGTAGCTTCTAGCTCTCAGGTGAGCACTCCAGACAATTCTTACCGAAAAGGAGTCGCTTCATTCTGATGCAGCTTCTAGCTCTCAGATGAGCGTTCCAGACAATTCTTACCGAAAAGGGGTCGCTTCATCCTGATGTAGCTTTTAGCTCTCAGGTGAGCGCTCCAGACAATTTTTACCGAAAATGGGTCGCATCATCCTGATGTAGCTGCTAGCTCTCAGATGAGCTCTCCAGACAATTCTTACCGAAAAGGGGTCACTTCATCCTGATGCAGCTTCTAGCTCTCAGGTTAGCGCCCCAGACAATAACCACTGAAAGAAGGAGAGGCATTGGCCGGCTGTAGGTGTGGAGGAGGCCGGATTTATTTTTACACTAAACAATATCTGAACAGGAGTCGCTCCATCCTGATGTAGCTTCTAGCTCTCAGGTGAGCGCTCCAGACAATTCTTACCGAAAAGGGGTCGCTTCATCCTGATGCAGCTTCTAGCTCTCAGGTGAGCGCTCCAGACAATTCTTACTGAAAAGGGGTCGCTTCATCCTGATGCAGCTTCTAGCTCTCAGGTGAACGCTCCAGACAGTTCTTACCGAAAGGGGGTCACTTAATCCTGATGTAGCTTCTAGCTCTCAGGAGAGCGCTCTAGACAATTCTTACCGAAAAGGGGTCGCTTCATCCTGATGCAGCTTCTAGCTCTCAGGTGAGCGCTCCAGACATTTCTTACCGAAAAGGGGTCGCTTCATCCTGATGTAGCTTCTAGCTCTCAGGTGAGCGCTCTAGACAATTCTTACCGAAAAGGGGTAGCTTCATCCTGATGCAACCTCTAGCTCTCAGGTGAGCGCTCCAGACAATTCTTACCGAAAAGGGGTCGCTTCATCCTGATGCAGCTTCTAGCTCTCGGGTGAGCGCTCCAGACAATTCTTACCGAAAAGGGGTCACTTCATCCTGAAGCAGCTTCTAGCTCTCAGGTGAGCGCTCCAGACAATTCTTACCGAAAAGGGATCGCTTCATCCTGATGCAGCTTCTAGCTCTCAGGTGAGCGCTCCAGACAATTCTTACCGAATAGGGGTCACTTCATCCTTATGCAGCTTCTAGCTCTCAGGTGAGCGCTCCAGACAATTCTTACCGAAAAGGGGTTGCTTCATCCTGATGTAGCTTCTAGCTATCAGGTGAGCGCTCCAGACAATTCTTACCGAAAAGGGGTCGCTTCATCCTGATGCAGCTTCTAGCTCTCAGGTGAGAGCTCCAGACAATTCTTACCAAAAAGGGGTCGCTTCATCCTGATGTAGCTTCTAGCTCTCCGGTGAGACAATTCTTCCAAAAAGAGGTCGCTTCATCCTGATGCAGCTGCTAGCTCTCAGGTGAGCGCTCCAGACAATTCTTACCAAAAAAGGGTCACTTCATCCTGATGCAGCTTCTAGCTCTCAGGTGAGCGCTCCAGACAATTCATTTCCGAAAATGGGTCGCATCATCCTGATGCAGGTTCTGTTCTCAGGTGAGCGCTGCAGACAATTCTTACCGAAAAGGGGTCGCTTCATCCTGATGTAGCTTCTAGCTCTCAGCTGAGCACTCCAGACAATTCTTACCGAAAAGGGGTCTCTTCATCCTGATGTAGCTTCTAGCTCTCCGGTGAGACAATTCTTCCGAAAAGAGGTCGCTTCATCCTGATGCAGCTGCTAGCTCTCAGGTGAGCGCTACAAACAATTCTTACCGAAAAGGGGTCACTTCATCCTGATGCAGCTTCTAGCTCTCGGGTGAGCGCTCCAGACAATTTTTACCGAAAAGGAGTCATTTCATCCTGATGTAGCTTCTAGCTCTCAGGTGAGCACTCCAGACAATTCTTACCGAAAAGGGGTCGCTTCATCCTGATGCAGCTTCTAGCTCTCGGGTGAGCGCTCCAGACAATTCTTACCGAAAAGGGGTCGCTTCATCCTGATGTAGCTTCTAGCTCTCAGGTGAGCACTCCAGACAATTCTTACCGAAAAGGGGTCGCTTCATCCTGATGAAGCTTCTAGCTCTCGGGTGAGTGCTCCAGACAATTCTTACCGAAAAGGGGTCACTTCATCCTGAAGCAGCTTCTAGCTCTCAGGTGAGCGCTCCAGACAATTCTTACCGAAAAGGGGTCGCTTCATCCTGATGCAGCTTCTAGCTCTCAGGTGAGCGCTCCAGACAATTCTTACCGAATAGGGGTCGCTTCATCCTTATGCAGCTTCTAGCTCTCAGGTGAGCGCTCCAGACAATTCTTACCGAAAAGGGGTCGCTTCATCCTGATGTAGCTTCTAGCTATCAGGCGAGCGCTCCAGACAATTCTTATCGAAAAGGGGTCGCTTCATCCTGATGCAGCTTCAAGCTCTCAGGTGAGCGCTCCAGACAATTCTTACTGAAAAGGGGTCGCTTCATCCTGTTGTAGCTTCTAGCTCTCCGGTGAGACAATTCTTCCGAAAAGAGGTCGCTTCATCCTGATGCAGCTGCTAGCTCTCAGGTGAGCGCTCCAAGCAATTGTTACCGAAAAGGGGTCACTTCATCCTTATGCAGCTTCTAGCTCTCGGGTGAGCGCTCCAGACAAATCTTACCGAAAAGGAGTCGCTTCATCCTGATGTAGCTTCTAGCTCTCAGGTGAGCGCTCCAGACAATTCTTACCGAAAAGGGGTCGCTTCATCCTGATGTAGCTTCTAGCTCTCAGGTGAGCACTCCAGACAATTCTTACCGAAAAGGGGTCGCTTTATCCTAATGCAGCTTCTAGCTCTCAGGTGAGCGCTCCATACAATTCTTACCGAAAAGGAGTCGCATCATTCTGATGCAGCTTCTAGCTCTCAGATGAGCGTTCCAGACAATTCTTACCGAAAAGGAGTGTCGCTTCATCCTGATGTAGCTTCTAGCTCTCAGGTGAGCGCTCCAGACAACTCTTACCGAAAAGGGGTCGCTTCATCCTGATGTAGCTTCTAGCTCTCAGGTGAGCGCTCCAGACAATTTTTACCGAAAATGGGTCGCATCATCCTGATGCAGGTTCTAGCTCTCAGGTGAGCTCTCCAGACAATTCTTACCGAAAAGGGGTCGCTTCATCCTGATGCAGCTTCTAGCTCTCAGGTAAACGCTCCAGACAATTCTTACCGAAAAGTGGTCACTTCATCCTGATGCAGCTTCTAGCTCTCGGGTGAGCGCTCCAGACAATTCTTACCGAAAAGGGGTCACTTCATCCTGATGCAGCTTCTAGCTCTCAGGTAAACGCTCCAGACAATTCTTACCGAAAAGGGGTCAGTTCATCCTGATGCAGCTTCTAGCTCTCAGGTGAGCGCTCCAGACAATTCTTACCGAAAAGGGGTCGCTTCATCCTGATGCAGCTGCTAGCTCTCAGGTGAGCGCTGCAGACAATTCTTACCGAATAGGGGTCGCTTCATCCTGATGCAGCTGCTAGCTCTCAGGTAAGCGCTCAAGACAATTCTTACCGAAAAGGGGTGGCTTCATCCTAATGTAACTTCTAGCTCTCCGGTGAGACAATTCTTACCGAAAAGAGGTCGCTTCATCCTGATGCAGCTTCTAGCTCTCAGGTAAGCGCTCCAGACAATTCTTACCGAAAAGGGGTCCCTTCATCCTGATGTAGCTTCTAGGTCTCGGGTGAGCGCTCCAGACAGTTCTTACTGAAAAGGGGTCACTTCATCCTGATGCAGCTTCTAGCTCTCAGGTGAGCGCTCCATACAATTCTTACCGAAAAGGAGTCGCTTCATTCTGATGCAGCTTCTAGCTCTTAGGTGAGCGCTCCAGACAATTCTTAATGAATAGGGGTCGCTTCATCCTGATGCAGCTTCTAGCTCTCAGGTAAGCGCTCCAGACAATTCTTACCGAAAAGGGGTCGCTTCATCCTGATTTAGCTTCTAGCTCTCGGGTGAGCGCTCCAGACAATTTTTACCGAAAAGGGGTCACTTCGTCCTGATGCAGCTTCTAGCTCTCGGGTGAGCCCTCCAGACAATTCTTACCAAAAAGGGGTCACATCATTCTGATGCAGCTTCTAGCTCTCAGGTGAGCGCTCCAGACAATTCTTACCGAAAAGGGGTCACTTCATCCTGATTCAGCTTCTAGCTCTCAGGTGAGCGCTCCAGACAATTCTTACCGAAAAGGGGTCGCTTCATCCTGATGCAGCTGCTAGCTCTCAGGTGAGCGCTCCAGACAATTCTTACGGAATAGGGGTCGCTTCATCCTGATGCAGCTTCTAGCTCTCAGGTAAGCGCTCCAGACAATTCTTACCGAAAAGGGGTCGTTTCATCCTGATGTTGCTTCTAGCTCTCAGGTGAGCGCTCCAGACAATTCTTACCGAAAAGGGGTCACTTCATCCTGATGCAGCTGCTAGCTCTCAGGTGAGCGCTCCAGACAATTCTTACTGAAAAGGGGTCACTTCATCCTGATGCAGCTTCTAGCTCTCAGGTGAGCGCTCCAGACAATTCTTACTGA
This sequence comes from Rana muscosa, assembly GCA_029206835.1. Lineage (NCBI taxonomy): Eukaryota > Metazoa > Chordata > Amphibia > Anura > Ranidae > Rana > Rana muscosa. The sequence goes on from CM055117.1 coordinate 879,225,323, forward strand.
AAAGGGGTCGCTTCATCCTGATGTAGCTTCTAGCTCTCAGGAGAGCGCTCCAGACAGTTCTTACCGAAAAGGGGTCGCTTCATCCTGATGTAGCTTCTAGCTCTCAGGAGAGCGCTCTAGACAATTCTTACCGAAAAGGGGTCGCTTCATCCTGATGTAGCTTCTAGCTCTCAGGTTAGCGCTCTAGACAATTCTTACCGAAAAGGGGTCGCTTCATCCTGATGCAACTTCTAGCTCTCAGGTGAGCGCTCCAGACAATTCTTACCGAAAAGGGGTCGCTTCATCCTAAAGCAGCTTCTAGCTCTCAGGTGAGCGCTCCAGACAATTCTTACTGAAAAGGGGTCGCTTCATCCTGATGCAGCTTCTAGCTTTCAGGTGAGCGCTCCAGACAATTCTTACCGAAAAGGGGTCGCTTCATCCTGATGCAGCTTCTAGCTAGCTCTCAGGTGAGCGCTCCAGACAATTCTTACTGAAAAGGGGTCGCTTCATCCTGATGCAGCTTCTAGCTCTCAGGTGAACGCTCCAGACAGTTCTTACCTAAAAGGGGTCGCTTCATCCTGATGAAGCTTCTAGCTCTCAGGAGAGCGCTCTAGACAATTCTTACCGAAAAGGGGTCGCTTCATCCTGATGTAGCTTCTAGCTCTCAGGTGAGCGCTCTAGACAATTCTTACCGAAAAGGGGTCGCTTCATCCTGATGCAACTTCTAGCTCTCAGGTGAGCGCTCCAGACAATTCTTACCGAAAAGGGGTCGCTTCATCCTGATGCAGCTTCTAGCTCTCAGGTGAGCGCTCCAGACAATTCTTACCGAATAGGGGTCGCTTCATCCTTATGCAGCTTCTAGCTCTCTTGTGAGCGCTCCATACAATTCTTACCGAAAAGGGGTCGCTTCATCCTGATGAAGCTTCTAGCTCTCAGGAGAGTGCTCTAGACAATTCTTACCGAAAAGGGGTCGCTTCATCCTGATGTAGCTTCTAGCTCTCAGGTGAGCGCTCTAGACAATTCTTACCGAAAAGGGGTCGCTTCATTCTGATGCAGCTTCTAGCTCTCAGATGAGCGTTCCAGACAATTCTTCCCGAAAAGGTGTCACTTCATCCTGATGCAGCTTCTAGCTCTCAGGTGAACGCTCCAGACAATTCTTACCGAAAAGGGGTCGCTTCATCCTGATGAAGCTTCTAGCTCTCAGGAGAGCGCTCTAGACAATTCTTACCGAAAAGGGGTCGCTTCATCCTGATGTAGCTTCTAGCTCTCAGGTGAGCGCTCTAGACAATTCTTACCGAAAAGGGGTCGCTTCATTCTGATGCAGCTTCTAGCTCTCAGATGAGCGCTCCAAGCAATTGTTACCGAAAAGGGGTCACTTCATCCTTATGCAGCTTCTAGCTCTCGGGTGAGCGCTCCAGACAAATCTTACCGAAAAGGAGTCGCTTCATCCTGATGTAGCTTCTAGCTCTCAGGTGAGCGCTCCAGACAATTCTTACCGAAAAGGGGTCGCTTCATCCTGATGTAGCTTCTAGCTCTCAGGTGAGCACTCCAGACAATTCTTACCGAAAAGGGGTCGCTTTATCCTAATGCAGCTTCTAGCTCTCAGGTGAGCGCTCCATACAATTCTTACCGAAAAGGAGTCGCATCATTCTGATGCAGCTTCTAGCTCTCAGATGAGCGTTCCAGACAATTCTTACCGAAAAGGAGTGTCGCTTCATCCTGATGTAGCTTCTAGCTCTCAGGTGAGCGCTTCAGACAACTCTTACCGAAAAGGGGTCGCTTCATCCTGATGTAGCTTCTAGCTCTCAGGTGAGCGCTCCAGACAATTTTTACCGAAAATGGGTCGCATCATCCTGATGCAGGTTCTAGCTCTCAGGTGAGCTCTCCAGACAATTCTTACCGAAAAGGGGTCGCTTCATCCTGATGCAGCTTCTAGCTCTCAGGTAAACGCTCCAGACAATTCTTACCGAAAAGTGGTCACTTCATCCTGATGCAGCTTCTAGCTCTCGGGTGAGCGCTCCAGACAATTCTTACCGAAAAGGGGTCACTTCATCCTGATGCAGCTTCTAGCTCTCAGGTAAACGCTCCAGACAATTCTTACCGAAAAGGGGTCAGTTCATCCTGATGCAGCTTCTAGCTCTCAGGTGAGCGCTCCAGACAATTCTTACCGAAAAGGGGTCGCTTCATCCTGATGCAGCTGCTAGCTCTCAGGTGAGCGCTCCAGACAATTCTTACCGAATAGGGGTCGCTTCATCCTGATGCAGCTGCTAGCTCTCAGGTAAGCGCTCAAGACAATTCTTACCGAAAAGGGGTGGCTTCATCCTAATGTAACTTCTAGCTCTCCGGTGAGACAATTCTTACCGAAAAGAGGTCGCTTCATCCTGATGCAGCTGCTAGCTCTCAGGTAAGCGCTCAAGACAATTCTTACCGAAAAGGGGTGGCTTCATCCTAATGTAACTTCTAGCTCTCCGGTGAGACAATTCTTACCGAAAAGAGGTCGCTTCATCCTGATGCAGCTTCTAGCTCTCAGGTAAGCGCTCCAGACAATTCTTACCGAAAAGGGGTCCCTTCATCCTGATGTAGCTTCTAGGTCTCGGGTGAGCGCTCCAGACAGTTCTTACTGAAAAGGGGTCACTTCATCCTGATGCAGCTTCTAGCTCTCAGGTGAGCGCTCCATACAATTCTTACCGAAAAGGAGTCGCTTCATTCTGATGCAGCTTCTAGCTCTTAGGTGAGCGCTCCAGACAATTCTTAATGAATAGGGGTCGCTTCATCCTGATGCAGCTTCTAGCTCTCAGGTAAGCGCTCCAGACAATTCTTACCGAAAAGGGGTCGCTTCATCCTGATGTAGCTTCTAGCTCTCGGGTGAGCGCTCCAGACAATTTTTACCGAAAAGGGGTCACTTCGTCCTGATGCAGCTTCTAGCTCTCGGGTGAGCCCTCCAGACAATTCTTACCAAAAAGGGGTCACATCATTCTGATGCAGCTTCTAGCTCTCAGGTGAGCGCTCCAGACAATTCTTACCGAAAAGGGGTCACTTCATCCTGATTCAGCTTCTAGCTCTCAGGTGAGCGCTCCAGACAATTCTTACCGAAAAGGGGTCGCTTCATCCTGATGCAGCTGCTAGCTCTCAGGTGAGCGCTCCAGACAATTCTTACGGAATAGGGGTCGCTTCATCCTGATGCAGCTTCTAGCTCTCAGGTAAGCGCTCCAGACAATTCTTACCGAAAAGGGGTAGTTTCATCCTGATGTTGCTTCTAGCTCTCAGGTGAGCGCTCCAGACAATTCTTACCGAAAAGGGGTCACTTCATCCTGATGCAGCTGCTAGCTCTCAGGTGAGCGCTCCAGACAATTCTTACTGAAAAGGGGTCACTTCATCCTGATGCAGCTTCTAGCTCTCAGGTGAGCGCTCCAGACAATTCTTACTGAAAAGGGGTCGCTTCATCCTGATGTAGCTTCTAGCTCTCAGGAGAGCGCTCCAGACAGTTCTTACCGAAAAGGGGTCGCTTCATCCTGATGTAGCTTCTAGCTCTCAGGAGAGCGCTCTAGACAATTCTTACCGAAAAGGGGTCGCTTCATCCTGATGTAGCTTCTAGCTCTCAGGTTAGCGCTCTAGACAATTCTTACCGAAAAGGGGTCGCTTCATCCTGATGCAACTTCTAGCTCTCAGGTGAGCGCTCCAGACAATTCTTACCGAAAAGGGGTCGCTTCATCCTGATGCAGCTTCTAGCTCTCAGGTGAGCGCTCCAGACAATTCTTACTGAAAAGGGGTCGCTTCATCCTGATGCAGCTTCTAGCTCTCAGGTGAGCGCTCCATACAATTCTTACCGAAAAGGAGTCGCTTCATTCTGATGCAGCTTCTAGCTCTTAGGTGAGCGCTCCAGACAATTCTTAATGAATAGGGGTCGCTTCATCCTGATGCAGCTTCTAGCTCTCAGGTAAGCGCTCCAGACAATTCTTACCGAAAAGGGGTCGCTTCATCCTGATGTAGCTTCTAGCTCTCGGGTGAGCGCTCCAGACAATTTTTACCGAAAAGGGGTCACTTCGTCCTGATGCAGCTTCTAGCTCTCGGGTGAGCCCTCCAGACAATTCTTACCAAAAAGGGGTCACATCATTCTGATGCAGCTTCTAGCTCTCAGGTGAGCGCTCCAGACAATTCTTACCGAAAAGGGGTCACTTCATCCTGATTCAGCTTCTAGCTCTCAGGTGAGCGCTCCAGACAATTCTTACCGAAAAGGGGTCGCTTCATCCTGATGCAGCTGCTAGCTCTCAGGTGAGCGCTCCAGACAATTCTTACGGAATAGGGGTCGCTTCATCCTGATGCAGCTTCTAGCTCTCAGGTAAGCGCTCCAGACAATTCTTACCGAAAAGGGGTAGTTTCATCCTGATGTTGCTTCTAGCTCTCAGGTGAGCGCTCCAGACAATTCTTACCGAAAAGGGGTCACTTCATCCTGATGCAGCTGCTAGCTCTCAGGTGAGCGCTCCAGACAATTCTTACTGAAAAGGGGTCACTTCATCCTGATGCAGCTTCTAGCTCTCAGGTGAGCGCTCCAGACAATTCTTACTGAAAAGGGGTCGCTTCATCCTGATGTAGCTTCTAGCTCTCAGGAGAGCGCTCCAGACAGTTCTTACCGAAAAGGGGTCGCTTCATCCTGATGTAGCTTCTAGCTCTCAGGAGAGCGCTCTAGACAATTCTTACCGAAAAGGGGTCGCTTCATCCTGATGTAGCTTCTAGCTCTCAGGTTAGCGCTCTAGACAATTCTTACCGAAAAGGGGTCGCTTCATCCTGATGCAACTTCTAGCTCTCAGGTGAGCGCTCCAGACAATTCTTACCGAAAAGGGGTCGCTTCATCCTGATGCAGCTTCTAGCTCTCAGGTGAGCGCTCCAGACAATTCTTACTGAAAAGGGGTCGCTTCATCCTGATGCAGCTTCTAGCTTTCAGGTGAGCGCTCCAGACAATTCTTACCGAAAAGGGGTCGCTTCATCCTGATGCAGCTTCTAGCTAGCTCTCAGGTGAGCGCTCCAGACAATTCTTACTGAAAAGGGGTCGCTTCATCCTGATGCAGCTTCTAGCTCTCAGGTGAACGCTCCAGACAGTTCTTACCTAAAAGGGGTCGCTTCATCCTGATGAAGCTTCTAGCTCTCAGGAGAGCGCTCTAGACAATTCTTACCGAAAAGGGGTCGCTTCATCCTGATGTAGCTTCTAGCTCTCAGGTGAGCGCTCTAGACAATTCTTACCGAAAAGGGGTCGCTTCATCCTGATGCAACTTCTAGCTCTCAGGTGAGCGCTCCAGACAATTCTTACCGAAAAGGGGTCGCTTCATCCTGATGCAGCTTCTAGCTCTCAGGTGAGCGCTCCAGACAAATCTTACCGAATAGGGGTCGCTTCATCCTTATGCAGCTTCTAGCTCTCTTGTGAGCGCTCCATACAATTCTTACCGAAAAGGGGTCGCTTCATCCTGATGCAGCTTCTAGCTCTCAGGTGAGCGCTCCAGACAATTCTTACTGAAAAGGGGTCGCTTCATCCTGATGCAGCTTCTAGCTTTCAGGTGAGCACTCCAGACAATTCTTACCGAAAAGGGGTCGCTTCATCCTGATGCAGCTTCTAGCTAGCTCTCAGGTGAGCGCTCCAGACAATTCTTACTGAAAAGGGGTCGCTTCATCCTGATGCAGCTTCTAGCTCTCAGGTGAACGCTCCAGACAATTCTTACCGAAAAGGGGTCGCTTCATCCTGATGAAGCTTCTAGCTCTCAGGAGAGCGCTCTAGACAATTCTTACCGAAAAGGGGTCGCTTCATCCTGATGTAGCTTCTAGCTCTCAGGTGAGCGCTCTAGACAATTCTTACCGAAAAGGGGTCGCTTCATTCTGATGCAGCTTCTAGCTCTCAGATGAGCGTTCCAGACAATTCTTCCCGAAAAGGTGTCGCTTCATCCTGATGCAGCTTCTAGCTCTCAGGTGAGCGCTCCAGACAACTCTTACCGAAAAGGGGTCGCTTCATCCTGAAGTAGCTTCTAGCTCTCAGGTGAGCGCTCCAGACAATTTTTACCGAAAATGCGTTGCATCATCCTGATGCAGCTTCTAGCTCTCAGGTTAGCGCCCCAGACAATAACCACTGAAAGAAGGAGAGGCATTGGCCGGCTGTAGGTGTAGAGGAGGCCGGATTTATTTTTACACTAAACAATATCCGAACAGGAGTCGCTCCATCCTGATGTAGCTTCTAGCTCTCAGGTGAGCGCTCCAGACAATTCTTACTGAAAAGGGGTCACTTCATCCTGATGCAGCTTCTAGCTCTCAGGTGAGCGCTCCAGACAATTCTTACTGAAAAGGGGTCGCTTCATCCTGATGCAGCTTCTAGCTCTCAGGTGAACGCTCCAGACAATTCTTACCGAAAAGGGGTCGCTTCATCCTGATGCAGCTTCTAGCTCTCAGGTGAGCGCTCCAGACATATCTTACCGAAAAGGGGTCGCTTCATCCTGATGCAGCTTCTATCTAGCTCTCAGGTGAGCGCTCCAGACAATTCTTACTGAAAAGGGGTCGCTTCATCCTGATGCAGCTTCTAGCTCTCAGGTGAACGCTCCAGACAGTTCTTACCGAAAAGGGGTCGCTTCATCCTGATGGAGCTTCTAGCTCTCAGGAGAGCGCTCTAGACAATTCTTACCGAAAGGGGTCGCTTCATCCTGATGTAGCTTCTAGCTCTCAGGTTAGCGCTCTAGACAATTCTTACCGAAAAGGGGTCGCTTCATCCTGATGCAACTTCTAGCTCTCAGGTGAGCGCTCCAGACAATTCTTACTGAAAAGGGGTCGCTTCATCCTGATGCAGCTTCTAGCTCTCAGGTGAGCGCTCCAGACAATTCTTACTGAAAAGGGGTCGCTTCATCCTGATGCAGCTTCTAGCTTTCAGGTGAGCGCTCCAGACAATTCTTACCGAAAAGGGGTCGCTTCATCCTGATGCAGCTTCTAGCTAGCTCTCAGGTGAGCGCTCCATACAATTCTTACTGAAAAGGAGTCGCTTCATTCTGATGCAGCTTCTAGCTCTCAGATGATTGTTCCAGACAATTCTTACCGAAAAGGAGTCGCTTCATCCTGATGTAGCTTCTAGCTCTCAGGTGAGTGCTCAAGACAATTCTTCCCGAAAAGGGGTCACTTCATCCTGAAGCAGCTTCTAGCTCTCAGGTGAGCGCTCCAGACAATTCTTACCGAAAAGGGGTCGCTTCATCCTGATGCAGCTTCTAGCTCTCAGGTGAGCGCTCCAGACAATTCTTACCGAAAAGGGGTCGCTTCATCCTGATGTAGCTTCTAGCTATCAGGTGAGCGCTCAAGACAATTCTTACCGAAAAGGGGTCGCTTCATCCTGATGCAGCTTCTAGCTCTCAGGTGAGCGCTCCAGACAATTCTTACCGAAAAGGGGTCGCTTCATCCTGATGTAGCTTCTAGCTCTCCGGTGAGACAATTCTTCCGAAAAGAGGTCGCTTCATCCTGATGCAGCTGCTAGCTCTCAGGTGAGCGCTCCAAACAATTCTTACCGAAAAGGGGTCACTTCATCCTGATGCAGTTTCTAGCTCTCGGGTGAGCGCTCCAGACAATTCTTACCGAAAAGGAGTCGCTTCATCCTGATGTACCTTCTAGCTCTCAGGTGAGCGCTTCAGACAATTCTTCCTGAAAAAGTGTCGCTTCATCCTGATGCAGCTTCTAGCTCTCAGGTGAGCGCTCCAGACAATTAATTTCCGAAAATGGGTCGCATCATCCTGATTAGTGATGAGCCGAACACCCCCGGGTTCGGTTCGCACCAGAACCCGCGAACGGACCGAAAGTTTGCACGAACTTTAGAACCCTATTAAATACAATGGATGCGAACGTTCGAAATCTAAAGTGCTAATTATAATGACTATTATGCATGTTATTGTCCTAAAAAGGAATTTTGGAACCCGGGTTCTGCACCAGGGGACATGTATCAATGCAAAAATAAGTTTTAAAAACGGCCGTTTTTCTGGAGCAGTCATTTTAATGATGTATAAAGTGAAAAAAAAAAGTCAAATATTCCTTTAAATATCGTACCTGGGGGGTGTCTAAAGTATGCCTGTGAAGTGCCACGTGTTTCCCGTGTTTAGAACTGTCCCTGCACAAAATTACATTTCTAAAGGAAAAAAAAGCCATTTAAAACTGCTTGCGGCTTTAATGTAATGTCTGGTCCCGGTAATATGGATGAAATTCTTTAAGAAAAATGGCATAGCTACCCCATGACCCCCCCCCTACCCCAGCCCATTACCAGCCCCTTTGGGTCTTGTATGGATATTAAGGGGAACCCCGCACATAAAATAAAAAAGGCCCTATATACTCTGAACAGCCCTATACAGGCGGTGCATACAAGACAGGGACTGTAGGTTTGTTCTTATGTAGAATCTGTTTGTAATTTTGAACAGGTACATTGTTGAAGTGTAGCTCCAGACCAAAAATCTATTTTTAAACTTTTTGGAAAACATAGGTAAGGGTTATCACCCCTGTAACATTTGTTTTGCTGTCTGTGCCCCTGTTCAGAACATTTCACCTCACTTTCCGTCCCAATGACAACTGTTTTTGAAATGTGGTGTTTTTCTTGAAACAAGGATTGCTGATAAAGCATCAGTACAGAGGAGACACCTTTCTCCCATATTTATTCTTACAGGAGAGAATTTTCCTTCCTAGTGGTAGATTTCCTCTCACTTCCTGTTGTCTTCTTGCGTTTGCAAGTAGGAGTCGTTTGTAAGTTGGATGTTTGAAAGTAGGGACCTGCCGTATATACTCTGCAGAAATAGGCCCCTTAGTTGTTGGTGTTGGCACAACACTGTAAGCACTCACAGTTACTCTTGGTTGGTGCTGGAACGCCCTGCTGTCAACTATTATATCAGGAATTTTAATTACATATAATTGTTGAACAGTGGTAGTAAAAATTGGGCCTTTGATGGTGGTGCTGGTGCCACAACACTGTAAGCCCTGACAGTTACTCTTGGTGGGTGCAGCAATGGGCCCTGCTGTGAATTATTAGATCAAGAATTGTAATTACATGCCCCTGTTGAACAGGGGCTGAAAAATTGGGCCTTAGGCACTGGTGGCACAACACTGCAACCCCTCACAGATACTGTACTTGGAGCACAGCAATGAGCCCTGTTGCAAAGTATTGCTTCAAAAATTGTAATTACACGCCCCTGTTAAACAGGGGCTGAAAAATTGGGCGTTAGGCACTGGTGGCGGCACCCATAAACAAAAATGATCTTCCAAGCTATCATCATCAATCGTATCATTGAGGACTCGGAGGAGGAGGATAGCCAGTCAACATAACAGCACAGGCACTCAGCATCAGCATCAGTCTTGAAGGGATGTGACATGTTAAAATCAATTAGTCTGTTATATCAGCATCAGGTGTGTGGTAGCTGGTGGTGATCCAAGACTGGTTCATCTTGATAAAAGTCAGTCGATCAACCGAGTCGGTGGACAGGCGCACCCTGTGATCCGTGACAAATCCTCCAGCAGCACTGAATGTGCGTTCCGAAAGAACGCTGGATGCAGGACAGGCCAGTAGCTCAATTGCATACTGTGCAAGCTCTGGCCAGTGATCCATCCTCAAGACCCAGTAAGCCAGAGGATTTTCGGTGGGGAAGGTGTCCAAGTCTGACCTTGCCCCTAGATATTCCTGCACCATGTTTATCAGACGCTGGCGATGGTTGCTGGAACCGATCATACTTTGGGGCTGCGGACTAAAGAATTGTCTGAACGCATCGGTCAGACGGCCACCTTCCCCACCGCTCCTTCTTTGACTGGCCGAAGCCTCAGCAACTCGTTGTCCAGGACCAGGAGTTTGCAACCTCCCAGTCTCTGGGAACGCGTTGCACAGACCTTTCTGCAAGGCCTCCCGGAGTTGTCTCATCCTCTGCTCCCTCTGCGACGGTAACATAAGGTCCGCAACCTTACCCTTGTACCGTGGATCAAGGAGAGTGGCCAGCCAGTAATGGTCCCTCTCCTTGATCCGAAGAATACGAGGATCCTTCCGCAGACTTTGCAGGATCAGGGAGGCCATGCAGCGTAGGTTTGCTGAGGCATTCGCTCCGGAGTCCTCTGGGTCACTAAGGACGACATGATCCGCAGCCACCTCCTCCCAGCCACGTACAAGTCCACTGGTTTCTTGGGACTGTAAATCATCCCTAAAAGACTGCTGCTGATGATGCTGAGTGCCAGCCTCCACCTCCATGCTGACACAATCCTCCTCCTCCTCCTCCTCCTCCTCTTCCTGTGCGATGGGTGGGACAGAAGGAACACTGTCTGGGTAAAGGGGGCCTTGAGAGGCAAGGAAGTCCTCCTCTTCCTGCCTCTGTTCTGCCTCAAGTGCCCTGTCCATTATTCCACGCAGCGTGTGCTCCAACAGGTGGACAAGAGGTACAGTGTCACTGATGCATGCACTGTCACTGCTCACCATCCTCGTGGCCTCCTCAAATGGTGCCAGGACATTGCATGCATCCCTGATCATGCCCCACTGGCGTGGAGAAAAAAAACCAAGCTCCCCTGACCCTGTCCTGGTGCCGTAGTCACACAAGTACTCATTGATGGCCCTCTGCTGCGTGTGCAGCCGCTGCAGCATGGCCAACGTTGAGTTCCACCTGGTGGGCATGTCACATATAAGGCGGTTCTTGGGCAGGTTCAACTCCTTTTGCAGCTCAGCCAGGCGAGCACTGGCATTATAAGATCTGCGGAAATGCACACAGACTTTCCTGGCCTGCCTCAGGACATCCTGTAAGCCCGGGTACCTGCCCAAGAAGCGCTGCACCACCAGGTTAAGGACGTGAGCCACACAGGGCACATGGGTCAGTTGTCCCTGTCGGAGGGCGGAGAGGAGGTTGGTGCCATTGTCGCAAACCACCATTCCTGGCTTAAGCTGGCGTGGCGTCAACCACCTCTCGGCCTGGCCCTGCAGAGCAGACAGGACCTCTGCCCCAGTGTGGCTTCTGTCCCCCAAACACACCAGCGCAAGCACGGCATGGCATCTTTTTGCCTGCGTACTTGCGTAGCCCCGTGAACGGCTACGGAGCACCGCTGGTTCATAGGACAAACCACAGGAAGAGGCCATGGAGGAAGAAGAAGAGGAGGGGGTGGAGGAGAGAGGTGTGTCACAACCAGTAGTAGCATTTTGGAGGCGTGGCGGTGGGACAACCTCCAACACTACTGCACCTTGTCCTGAATCCTTCCCAGCTGCCAAAAGAGTGACCCAATGGGCCGTGAAAGAAAGGTAACGTCCCTGTCCATGCCTGCTGGACCATGAGTCAGCGGTAATATGCACCTTACCGCTGACCGCCCTGTCCAGCGAGGCCAAGACATTGCCTTCCACATGCCGGTAGAGAGCCGGAATAGCCTTCCGTGAGAAAAAGTGGCGTTTGGGAACCTGCCACTGAGGAACCGCACATTGCACAAACTCACGGAAGGGGGCCGAGTCTACCAACTGAAAAGGCAGCAGTTGAAGCGCTAGCAATTTAGCCAAGCTAGCATTCAACCGCTGGGCATGTGGATGGCTGGGAGTGAACTTCTTTCGACGGTCCAGCAGCTGGGGCAGGGAAATTTGCCTGCTAGAATCGGACGTCGGTGTACTGCTAGCAGAGTGGGCGCAAGTACTTGGCTGTGACACACCTAATTCTACACCTTCATTCCTCTCAGTGCATGTTTCAGAGAGGACTGAAGTTATAGTGGGGTTGGAGATCCCAGCTGATGCGGTGCAAGGAGAGGTCCGCTTTGTTCTTTGGTGTGGGTCTTTGAGGTAGGCTTGCCAACGAGCTGCATGGCAGGTCAACATATGTCTGGTCAGGCATGTGGTACCCAAGCGGCTGATGTTTTGGCCACGCGATATACGCTTGAGACATATGTTGCAAACAGCAGCTGTGCGATCTGATGCACTAGCCTCAAAAAAGGCCCACACCAAAGAACTTTTTGAATGACGGGCAGAGGCAGCGCCCTGCACAGGCGGAGCTCTGCGGTGTGATTCCGTCGGTGTACTGCCCTTACGCTGGCCACCAAAGGGCATCCTGCCTCGTTGGAGATGTGCCTCCTCCTCATCCTCCTCCTCCTCCTCTCTCCTATTAGGCACCCACGTGGAGTCAGTGACCTCATCATCCCCTCCCTCCTCATCACTGGAGCCAATCTGGCAGTATGCTGCAGCTGCTGGAACATGACTGCCAGATTGGTGTCCTTCTTGAGCATCCCCTCTGTCTGCTCTCACGCTACTGCCTTCCTCTAGCTGGGTTTCATCATCAGACCCTTCGAAACGCTGGGCATCCTCCTGGAGCATGTACCCAACACTGTGCTGAAACAGTTCGGGGGACTCCTCAGGAGGAGGACATGGTGGGTCTAGGGAAGGAGTGACTGATGATTTGTCTGACATTGATACCAGGGAAGACGACGCTTTGGCAGCTGCTTTTCCAGTACCCTGAGCCTGGGTGAGAGAGGATGAGGAGGAGGAGGAGGGCTTGGTCATCCACTCTACCAAGTCTTCGGCATGATGTGGCTCAACATGTCCAGCTGCCGAAAAGAAGGACAAGCGTGTCCCATGGCCATGTGCTGATGACAATGCACCGCGTCCACGACCAGCACTGTTGCCCCCAGACACAGAGCCTGCTTGCCCTCTTTTATTGCCTCCTGACTGTCTGCCTCTCCTTGTTTGCCTTCCAGACATTCTAATAGATGGCCTGCAGGGAGATGGGAAAAAAGCAATAAGGGCTACCTTCAGGTGTCCTTCTCTGTCCCTTGAAACAAGGACTTTCACAGTGAAAGAAACTGACACTCTCCCTACCTACAGTTTTCTGTCCCTAGAATAAATGTTTTTTTTAAGCACAATATAGCACAAGGACAATTCACTCACTGTCCTTACAGGTCCCTGGAAACAAGGACTTGCAGAGTGAAAGAAAAAAAACACTCTCCCTACTGTGAGGGGGTTAGCTCGGCAGCGGGTATGTGTGACCCCCGGGATGGGCTCCCCACCCAAAAACAGGCCCAGCAGACGGAGGTTGTGGTTTTCAAAATCAAAAAGGTGCGGTTTATTTTCTATTTACAGTGACAAAAACACAGCAAGGCAAAAAAAACATAAACAAAATAAATCCTGGTCAACTTGACCTCTGACTAAACTTACAGGTTTCCTAACTAACGACTGGGATCAGCCTAGTGCTGTCCTAGTCCCTGGTTTTAAATGTCCAAGCAAAATATAGCCACACAGGCTTTCTCTCACCGCACAGGGGTTCACTCTCCCTAGACAGTCCACACAGGTCTGCTTCCAGGCATGAGCTGAGATCTAATGAATCTGGGAGTTTTTATAGAGGCCTTAAACGAGCTGACAAGCTTCAGCTGGACTCATCAACTCCCTGTCTGCACGACGCCCAGCCCTCTCCCTAGAGGTATGAGTCATCAATGAGCCCACTAGTCTCAGCTGGGCTTCATTAACTCTCTACCTAGTTGTATAAATCGGCGTAAAGCCTGAATCTGGGCGAAATATATCTACCCCCCTGGATGCAACCAGGTGACTTTACCTTCCTGCTGTCACATACCCCCCCCTCTTGTTTTAACCTCGGGGTTGGAACACCAGCAATCAGGCATTCATGTACTCGAGACAAAGCATCCACATTCCCCATTTGAACGCCAGGGCGATGCTTTACTGTGAAGTTGAATTCCTGGAGGGCCAGGAACCACCTATTCACTCTTCTATTTGTTTCCTTGTTTTGAGCCATCCACTTTAACGGAGCGTGATCCGTAACCATGTCAAAGTGCCTACCTAGCAGGTAGTACCGAAGGGAATCTAGAGCCCACTTCACCGCTAAACACTCCTTTTCAACGGTGGCGTAATTTACCTCATGGGACTTCAACTTCCTGCTGAGGTAAATGACTGGGTGCTCTTCCCCGTTCCAGACCTGGGACAATACTGCTCCTAACCCCACATCTGACGCATCACTTTGTACGACAAAGTCTCTAGAGAAGTCGGGTGAGTACAACACTGGCTGGCTACATAAGGCTTGTTTCAAGAACTGGAATGCTGCCTCAGCCTCGGGGGTCCATTTAATCATGACCGACCCTTTCCCCTTCGTCAGGTTGGTTAGGGGCACAGCCTTAGAAGCAAAGTGGGGAATGAATCGCCGATAATACCCAGCGATTCCCAGAAAGGCTCGTACCTGCTTCTTGCTGTTGGGACGTGGCCAACTCTGGATGGCCTCGACTTTGTTGAGTTGGGGTTTTATTACTCCCCTCCCAATGGTGTACCCAAGATATTTGGCCTCCTCCTGCCCAATGGTACACTTCTTGGGGTTAGCCGTAAACCCTGCTTCCCGAACAGAGTCCAGGACTGCTTGCACTTTTGGCAGATGTGAGGCCCAATCTGTGCTATGGACAATTATGTCATCCAGGTAAGCCGCAGCATACTTCCGATGGGGCCTCAGCATCTGGTCCATTTTCCGCTGGAATGTGGCCGGCGCATTCTGTAACCCGAACGGCATTCTTTTATATTGGAACGCCCCGTCTGGGGTTACAAATGCGGTTTTCTCTTTGGCCGACTTGGCCAGGGGGATTTGCCAATACCCTTTTGTGAGGTCAAGAGTCGTCATGTATCGGGCTGTTCCCAGCCGGTCGATCAACTCATCTATACGTGGCATGGGGTAGGTGTCAAATTTTGTAACTTTGTTCAACTGACGAAAATCGTTACAAAATCGCCAGCTCCCATCCGGTTTAGGCACCAACACAATGGGACTAGACCAATCACTTTGGGACTCCTCTATCACCCCTAAGTTCAGCATTTTCTGTACTTCCTCCCGTATTGCCTCCCGTCGGGCCTCTGGGATCCGATAGGGTTTTAACTTCACCCTTTCACCGGGCGGGGTAATAATGTCATGCTCTACCCCAGATGTTTGTCCCGGCAGCTCAGAGAATGCCTCCTTGTTGCGAAGCACAAACTCCTTAACCTCCTGTTGTTGGGGTTGTGACAAGGTGGCTGCGATTCCAACCTCAGGAATCACGCAACCAGTTTGAGCTGGTGACCAAGTGTCTGCGACTAGGGACTCTCTATCCCTCCAGGCTTTCAACAGATTAACGTGATAGATCTGTTCGGGCTTTCGCCTTCCTGGTTGTCTGACCTTGTAATTCACTTCGCTCACTTTTTCCATTATCTCGTAGGGGCCTTGCCATTTGGCAAGGAATTTACTTTCAACCGTAGGGACAAGTACCAATATCCTATCCCCCGGGGAAAAGGTACGGGTCTTGGCTCCACGGTTGTACACTCTCTGCTGTGCCAACTGCGCTTGGGCCAAATGTTCCTTCACGATGGGCATTACCTGTGCAATTCGATCTTGCATCAGGGCGACATGCTCAATCACACTCCTGTGGGGAGAACTCTCACTTTCCCAAGTTTCCTTGGCAATATCCAACAGCCCTCTTGGGTGTCTCCCATACAGTAACTCAAAGGGGGAGAATCCCGTAGAGGATTGGGGCACCTCCCTAATAGCAAACATCAAATAAGGAAGTAAACAGTCCCAATCCCTTCCATCTCTATCCACCACTTTCTTCAACATTTGTTTTAGGGTTTTGTTGAATCTTTCAACCAGCCCATCGGTTTGGGGGTGATACACAGATGTACGCAATTGCGTCACTTTGAACAATTTACACAGCTCTTTCATAACCCGGGACATAAAGGGTGTACCTTGGTCCGTAAGCAGTTCTTTACAAATACCCACCCGGCTAAAAACAAGAGATAGCTCTTTGGCTATGGTTTTGGCCGAGGTATTTCTGAGAGGGATCGCTTCTGGATAACGGGTGGCATAGTCCATTATAACCAATATGTACTGGTGCCCCCTAGCGGACTTGATTATAGGACCTACCAAATCCATTGCGATTCTCTCAAACGGGACCTCAATGATGGGTAGAGGGACCAGCGGGCTACGGAAATGTGGCATCGGGGCCGACCTCTGACACACAGGGCAGGAGGAACAATAATTTTCTATGTCCTTCATCACCCCAGGCCAATAGAATCTCTGTAATACCCTCTCTCGGGTTTTCTCTGTCCCCAGATGACCTCCAAGAATGTGCCCATGGGCCAACTCCAACACCAACTTCCTGTAAGGTTTGGGCACCACAAGCTGCTCAACGGTTTCTTCTGCCCTTTTTGCCACCCGATACAGTAGGTCCTTCTCTACGCTGAAGTATGGGTAAGTGCCGGTATTATCTGGGTTCACTAACTCGCCATCTATTTTCACTACGTTTTCCCGTGCCTTTATTAGGGCGGGGTCTTTCAACTGTTCTGTGGCAAAGTTTTCCCTGTGAACCTCAAGATCAGAAAACTCCACAGACGGTAGGTTTTCGTCTGAGGAGGTGGGCTCCTCTCCAGTTTCTTGAGTCTCCCCTGCCAATACTGACAAGGGAAATTCCGGAGAGTCCTCACCACTCTCAGGGGAGTTCTGGCTATTACATTCCTGGTACATAGGGGCACCAGTGGGGGGCTCAGGATCATCCCACAGTTCCCAGAACTTCGGAAAATCCCTTCCCACAATGGCGTCATGCGGTAACTGAGATACTAAGCCCATTGGATGAGAGAGGGTACCTTTGGGGGTCTCAAAACACACTGTAGTCACTGGATACTCTCGGGTGTCCCCATGCACACAAATAACGGCTACCTTGCTATTCCCAGAGACCTCTGTTTTAACTAACTCAGCCTTTATCAGGGTCACAAGGCTACCTGAATCCAGCAATACCACAACATTTCTACCATTAATACACATTTTGCATAAATGTTTCTCAGTTCCCCGAATGGCAGTGCATGCGACTGTCGCACACAGCGACTGACGTCTGCCCGTCAGAAAGTCACACTGCATGGGTTCCTCCAAAACCGGGCAATTTGCTGCAATATGTCCCGCTTGCCGGCAGCGGTAGCAAACGATCCTTCTTGCCGCCTCTTGAGCCGCTGATTTCCCAGGCTGTTCTCGCCAAACTTGGGGTAGAGCTCCCACCCTCTCACTCTCTCCACCCTTACCCCTTGGAATCATCTTATCCGCCCCTGGGGATGGTCTGGTCTTAGGGTGGAAAGTCCGAGAGTCTCTGGAAGAGGCCGTCAGGTTCTCTGCAGCCAAGTATCTCTCTACACGATCCACAAGTTTACCGGCCGTTTCTGGGTCTCCATGGCTTACCCACTTTTGAATGGCGGTAGGAAGAGCTCTCAAGAAACGATCCATCACAACACGTTCCACAATCTTTGGTGCGGACAAAGTCTCTGGCTGTAGCCACTTTCTGCTCAGGTGAATGAGATCATACATTTGAGACCTGGGGGGTTTTCCAAGCTGGAAAGTCCAGTTATGCACACGCTGAGCCCGGACAGCCAGGGTGACACCCAGCCTTGCCAATATTTCAGCTTTTAGCATCACATAGTCTTTTGCTTGGTTAGGCTCTAGGTCATAGTAAGCTTTCTGCGATTCACCAGTTAACAGAGGAGCCACCAGTCCAGCCCACTGCTCCTCAGGCCACTTTTCTCTTTCAGCGGTCCTTTCAAATGTGGTCAAAAATACCTCTGGATCATCCTCTCCAGTCATTTTTGTCAATAAACGACTCACCCCAAAGGACGCGGTATTAGTGGGACGGCTTTCCTCACTGGTCTGCGGACGTTGCTGCATTACTGCTTCCATCTGTTGTTGTAGTCTCTGCTCTTGCTTCTGCAACAGGTCTATGAAGCGGGCCTCAGATTGCTGTTGGGCTTGTTGCTGAGCCTCCAGACTCTGTTGTAAAGTTGCAAGGCTCTGTTGATGAGCTTGCTGCTGGGCTGCAAGGCTCCTTTGCAAACCTGCATTTGTCTGCTGTTGATTGGCATTTGCTAGAGCCAGCTGTTTCAGTATCTCCTCCATGCTGGCTTAAAAAAAAACTGCCACTGGTTCTCCACCAACTGTGAGGGGGTTAGCTCGGCAGCGGGTATGTGTGACCCCCGGGATGGGCTCCCCACCCAAAAACAGGCCCAGCAGACGGAGGTTGTGGTTTTCAAAATCAAAAAGGTGCGGTTTATTTTCTATTTACAGTGACAAAAACACAGCAAGGCAAAAAAAACATAAACAAAATAAATCCTGGTCAACTTGACCTCTGACTAAACTTACAGGTTTCCTAACTAACGACTGGGATCAGCCTAGTGCTGTCCTAGTCCCTGGTTTTAAATGTCCAAGCAAAATATAGCCACACAGGCTTTCTCTCACCGCACAGGGGTTCACTCTCCCTAGACAGTCCACACAGGTCTGCTTCCAGGCATGAGCTGAGATCTAATGAATCTGGGAGTTTTTATAGAGGCCTTAAACGAGCTGACAAGCTTCAGCTGGACTCATCAACTCCCTGTCTGCACGACGCCCAGCCCTCTCCCTAGAGGTATGAGTCATCAATGAGCCCACTAGTCTCAGCTGGGCTTCATTAACTCTCTACCTAGTTGTATAAATCGGCGTAAAGCCTGAATCTGGGCGAAATATATCTACCCCCCTGGATGCAACCAGGTGACTTTACCTTCCTGCTGTCACACTACCTACAGTTTTCTGTCCCTAGAAAAAATGTTTTTTTTAATCACAATATAGCACAAGAACAATTCACTCACTGTCCTTACAGGTCCCTGGAAACAAGGACTTGCAGAGTGAAATAAACTGACACTCTCCCTACCTACAGTTTTCTGTCCCTAGAATAAATGTTTTTTTTAAGCACAATATAGCACAAGGAGAATTCACTCACTGTCCTTCCAGGTCCCTGGAAACAAGGACTTGCAGAGTGAAAGAAAAAAAACACTCTCCCTACCTACAGTTTTCTGTCCCTAGAAAAAATGTTTTTTTTAATCACAATATAGCACAAGGACAATTCACTCACTGTCCTTACAGGTCCCTGGAAACAAGGACTTGCAGAGTGAAAGAAAATAAACACTCTCCCTACCTACAGTTTTCTGTCCCTAGAATAAATGTTTTTTTTAAGCACAATATAGCACAAGGACAATTCACTCACTGTCCTTACAGGTCCCTGGAAACAAGGACTTGCAGAGTGAAATAAACTGACACTCTCCCTACCTACAGTTTTCTGTCCCTAGAATAAATGTTTTTTTTAAGCACAATATAGCACAAGGACAATTCACTCACTGTCCTTACAGGTCCCTGGAAACAAGGACTTGCAGAGTGAAAGAAAAAAAACACTCTCCCTACCTACAGTTTTCTGTCCCTAGAAAAAATGTTTTTTTTAATCACAATATAGCACAAGGACAATTCACTCACTGTCCTTACAGGTCCCTGGAAACAAGGACTTGCAGAGTGAAAGAAAAAAAACACTCTCCCTACCTACAGTTTTCTGTCCCTAGAAAAAATGTTTTTTTTAAGCACAATATAGCACAAGGACAATTCACTCACTGTCCTTACAGGTCCCTGGAAACAAGGACTTGCAGAGTGAAATAAACTGACACTCTCCCTACCTACAGTTTTCTGTCCCTAGAATTAATGTTTTTTTAAGCACAATATAGCACAAGGAGAATTCACTCACTGTCCTTCCAGGTCCCTGGAAACAAGGACTTGCAGAGTGAAAGAAAAAAAACACTCTCCCTACCTACAGTTTTCTGTCCCTAGAAAAAATGTTTTTTTTAATCACAATATAGCACAAGGACAATTCACTCACTGTCCTTACAGGTCCCTGGAAACAAGGACTTGCAGAGTGAAATAAACTGACACTCTCCCTACCTACAGTTTTCTGTCCCTAGAATAAATGTTTTTTTTAAGCACAATATAGCACAAGGACAATTCACTCACTGTCCTTCCAGGTCCCTGGAAACAAGGACTTGCAGAGTGAAAGAAAAAAAACACTCTCCCTACCTACAGTTTTCTGTCCCTAGAAAAAATGTTTTTTTTAATCACAATATAGCACAAGGACAATTCACTCACTGTCCTTACAGGTCCCTGGAAACAAGGACTTGCAGAGTGAAATAAACTGACACTCTCCCTACCTACAGTTTTCTGTCCCTAGAATAAATGTTTTTTTTAAGCACAATATAGCACAAGGACAATTCACTCACTGTCCTTACAGGTCCCTGGAAACAAGGACTTGCAGAGTGAAAGAAAAAAAACACTCTCCCTACCTACAGTTTTCTGTCCCTAGAATAAATGTTTTTTTTAAGCACAATATAGCACAAGGACAATTCACTCACTGTCCTTCCAGGTCCCTGGAAACAAGGACTTGCAGAGTGAAAGAAAAAAAACACTCTCCCTACCTACAGTTTTCTGTCCCTAGAAAAAATGTTTTTTTTAATCACAATATAGCACAAGGACAATTCACTCACTGTCCTTACAGGTCCCTGGAAACAAGGACTTGCAGAGCGAAAGAAAAAAAACACTCTCCCTACCTACAGTTTTCTGTCCGTAGAAAAAATGTTTTTTTTAATCACAATATAGCACAAGGACAATTCACTCACTGTCCTTACAGGTCCCTGGAAACAAGGACTTGCAGAGTGAAATAAACTGACACTCTCCCTACCTACAGTTTTCTGTCCCTAGAATAAATGTTTTTTTTAATCACAATATAGCACAAGGACAATTCACTCACTGTCCTTACAGGTCCCTGGAAACAAGGACTTGCAGAGTGAAAGAAAATAAACACTCTCCCTACCTACAGTTTTCTGTCCCTAGAATAAATGTTTTTTTTAAGCACAATATAGCACAAGGACAATTCACTCACTGTCCTTACAGGTCCCTGGAAACAAGGACTTGCAGAGTGAAATAAACTGACACTCTCCCTACCTACAGTTTTCTGTCCCTAGAATAAATGTTTTTTTTAAGCACAATATAGCACAAGGACAATTCACTCACTGTCCTTACAGGTCCCTGGAAACAAGGACTTGCAGAGTGAAAGAAAAAAAACACTCTCCCTACCTACAGTTTTCTGTCCCTAGAAAAAATGTTTTTTTTAATCACAATATAGCACAAGGACAATTCACTCACTGTCCTTACAGGTCCCTGGAAACAAGGACTTGCAGAGTGAAAGAAAAAAAACACTCTCCCTACCTACAGTTTTCTGTCCCTAGAAAAAATGTTTTTTTTAATCACAATATAGCACAAGGACAATTCACTCACTGTCCTTACAGGTCCCTGGAAACAAGGACTTGCAGAGTGAAATAAACTGACACTCTCCCTACCTACAGTTTTCTGTCCCTAGAATAAATGTTTTTTTTAAGCACAATATAGCACAAGGAGAATTCACTCACTGTCCTTCCAGGTCCCTGGAAACAAGGACTTGCAGAGTGAAATAAAAAAAACACTCTCCCTACCTACAGTTTTCTGTCCCTAGAAAAAATGTTTTTTTTAATCACAATATAGCACAAGGACAATTCACTCACTGTCCTTACAGGTCCCTGGAAACAAGGACTTGCAGAGTGAAAGAAAAAAAACACTCTCCCTACCTACAGTTTTCTGTCCCTAGAAAAAATGTTTTTTTTAATCACAATATAGCACAAGGACAATTCACTCACTGTCCTTACAGGTCCCTGGAAACAAGGACTTGCAGAGTGAAATAAACTGACACTCTCCCTACCTACAGTTTTCTGTCCCTAGAATAAATGTTTTTTTAAGCACAATATAGCACAAGGAGAATTCACTCACTGTCCTTCCAGGTCCCTGGAAACAAGGACTTGCAGAGTGAAAGAAAAAAAACACTCTCCCTACCTACAGTTTTCTGTCCCTAGAAAAAATGTTTTTTTTAATCACAATATAGCACAAGGACAATTCACTCACTGTCCTTACAGGTCCCTGGAAACAAGGACTTGCAGAGTGAAATAAACTGACACTCTCCCTACCTACAGTTTTCTGTCCCTAGAATAAATGTTTTTTTTAAGCACAATATAGCACAAGGACAATTCACTCACTGTCCTTACAGGTCCCTGGAAACAAGGACTTGCAGAGTGAAAGAAAAAAAACACTCTCCCTACCTACAGTTTTCTGTCCCTAGAAAAAATGTTTTTTTTTAATCACAATATAGCACAAGGACAATTCACTCACTGTCCTTACAGGTCCCTGGAAACAAGGACTTGCAGAGTGAAAGAAAATAAACACTCTCCCTACCTACAGTTTTCTGTCCCTAGAATAAATGTTTTTTTTAAGCACAATATAGCACAAGGACAATTCACTCACTGTCCTTACAGGTCCCTGGAAACAAGGACTTGCAGAGTGAAATAAACTGACACTCTCCCTACCTACAGTTTTCTGTCCCTAGAATTAATGTTTTTTTTAAGCACAATATAGCACAAGGAGAATTCACTCACTGTCCTTCCAGGTCCCTGGAAACAAGGACTTGCAGAGTGAAAGAAAAAAAACACTCTCCCTACCTACAGTTTTCTGTCCCTAGAAAAAATGTTTTTTTTAATCACAATATAGCACAAGGACAATTCACTCACTGTCCTTACAGGTCCCTGGAAACAAGGACTTGCAGAGTGAAATAAACTGACACTCTCCCTACCTACAGTTTTCTGTCCCTAGAATAAATGTTTTTTTTAAGCACAATATAGCACAAGGACAATTCACTCACTGTCCTTCCAGGTCCCTGGAAACAAGGACTTGCAGAGTGAAAGAAAAAAAACACTCTCCCTACCTACAGTTTTCTGTCCCTAGAAAAAATGTTTTTTTTAATCACAATATAGCACGAGGACAATTCACTCACTGTCCTTACAGGTCCCTGGAAACAAGGACTTGCAGAGTGAAATAAACTGACACTCTCCCTACCTACAGTTTTCTGTCCCTAGAATAAATGTTTTTTTTAAGCACAATATAGCACAAGGACAATTCACTCACTGTCCTTACAGGTCCCTGGAAACAAGGACTTGCAGAGTGAAAGAAAAAAAACACTCTCCCTACCTACAGTTTTCTGTCCCTAGAAAAAATGTTTTTTTTAATCACAATATAGCACAAGGACAATTCACTCACTGTCCTTACAGGTCCCTAGAAACAAGGACTTGCAGAGTGAAAGAAAAAAAACACTCTCCCTACCTACAGTTTTCTGTCCCTAGAAAAAATGTTTTTTTTAATCACAATATAGCACAAGGACAATTCACTCACTGTCCTTACAGGTCCCTGGAAACAAGAACTTGCAGAGTGAAATAAACTGACACTCTCCCTACCTACAGTTTTCTGTCCCTAGAATAAATGTTTTTTTTAAGCACAATATAGCACAAGGACAATTCACTCACTGTCCTTACAGGTCCCTGGAAACAAGGACTTGCAGAGTGAAAGAAAAAAAACACTCTCCCTACCTACAGTTTTCTGTCCCTAGAAAAAATGTTTTTTTTAATCACAATATAGCACAAGGACAATTCACTCACTGTCCTTACAGGTCCCTGGAAACAAGGACTTGCAGAGTGAAATAAACTGACACTCTCCCTACCTACAGTTTTCTGTCCCTAGAATAAATGTTTTTTTTAAGCACAATATAGCACAAGGACAATTCACTCACTGTCCTTACAGGTCCCTGGAAACAAGGACTTGCAGAGTGAAAAAAAAAAAACACTCTCCCTACCTACAGTTTTCTGTCCCTAGAAAAAATGTTTTTTTTTAAGCACAATATAGCACAAGGACAATTCACTCACTGTCCTTCCAGGTCCCTGGAAACAAGGACTTGCAGAGTGAAAGAAAAAAAACACTCTCCCTACCTACAGTTTTCTGTTCCTAGAAAAAATGTTTTTTTTAATCACAATATAGCACAAGGACAATTCACTCACTGTCCTTACAGGTCCCTGGAAACAAGGACTTGCAGAGTGAAAGAAACTGACACTCTCCCTACCTACAGTTTTCTGTCCCTAGAATAAATGTTTTTTTTAAGCACAATATAGCACAAGGACAATTCACTCACTGTCCTTACAGGTCCCTGGAAACAAGGACTTGCAGAGTGAAAGAAAAAAAACACTCTCCCTACCTACAGTTTTCTGTCCCTAGAAAAAATGTTTTTTTTAATCACAATATAGCACAAGGACAATTCACTCACTGTCCTTACAGGTCCCTGGAAACAAGGACTTGCAGAGTGAAAGAAAAAAAACACTCTCCCTACCTACAGTTTTCTGTCCCTAGAAAAAAATGTTTTTTTTAATCACAATATAGCACAAGGACAATTCACTCACTGTCCTTACAGGTCCCTGGAAACAAGGACTTGCAGAGTGAAATAAACTGACACTCTCCCTACCTACAGTTTTCTGTCCCTAGAATAAATGTTTTTTTTAAGCACAATATAGCACAAGGAGAATTCACTCACTGTCCTTCCAGGTCCCTGGAAACAAGGACTTGCAGAGTGAAAGAAAAAAAACACTCTCCCTACCTACAGTTTTCTGTCCCTAGAAAAAATGTTTTTTTTAATCACAATATAGCACAAGGACAATTCACTCACTGTCCTTACAGGTCCCTGGAAACAAGGACTTGCAGAGTGAAATAAACTGACACTCTCCCTACCTACAGTTTTCTGTCCCTAGAATAAATGTTTTTTTTAAGCACAATATAGCACAAGGACAATTCACTCACTGTCCTTACAGGTCCCTGGAAACAAGGACTTGCAAAGTGAAAGAAAAAAAACACTCTCCCTACCTACAGTTTTCTGTCCCTAGAAAAAATGTTTTTTTTTAATCACAATATAGCACAAGGACAATTCACTCACTGTCCTTACAGGTCCCTGGAAACAAGGACTTGCAGAGTGAAAGAAAATAAACACTCTCCCTACCTACAGTTTTCTGTCCCTAGAATAAATGTTTTTTTTAAGCACAATATAGCACAAGGACAATTCACTCACTGTCCTTACAGGTCCCTGGAAACAAGGACTTGCAGAGTGAAATAAACTGACACTCTCCCTACCTACAGTTTTCTGTCCCTAGAATTAATGTTTTTTTTAAGCACAATATAGCACAAGGAGAATTCACTCACTGTCCTTCCAGGTCCCTGGAAACAAGGACTTGCAGAGTGAAATAAACTGACACTCTCCCTACCTACAGTTTTCTGTCCCTAGAATTAATGTTTTTTTTAAGCACAATATAGCACAAGGAGAATTCACTCACTGTCCTTCCAGGTCCCTGGAAACAAGGACTTGCAGAGTGAAAGAAAAAAAACACTCTCCCTACCTACAGTTTTCTGTCCCTAGAAAAAATGTTTTTTTTAATCACAATATAGCATAAGGACAATTCACTCACTGTCCTTACAGGTCCCTGGAAACAAGGACTTGCAGAGTGAAATAAACTGACACTCTCCCTACCTACAGTTTTCTGTCCCTAGAATAAATGTTTTTTTTAAGCACAATATAGCACAAGGACAATTCACTCACTGTCCTTCCAGGTCCCTGGAAACAAGGACTTGCAGAGTGAAAGAAAAAAAACACTCTCCCTACCTACAGTTTTCTGTCCCTAGAAAAAATGTTTTTTTTAATCACAATATAGCACGAGGACAATTCACTCACTGTCCTTACAGGTCCCTGGAAACAAGGACTTGCAGAGTGAAATAAACTGACACTCTCCCTACCTACAGTTTTCTGTCCCTAGAATAAATGTTTTTTTTAAGCACAATATAGCACAAGGACAATTCACTCACTGTCCTTACAGGTCCCTGGAAACAAGGACTTGCAGAGTGAAAGAAAAAAAACACTCTCCCTACCTACAGTTTTCTGTCCCTAGAAAAAATGTTTTTTTTAATCACAATATAGCACAAGGACAATTCACTCACTGTCCTTACAGGTCCCTGGAAACAAGGACTTGCAGAGTGAAAGAAAAAAAACACTCTCCCTACCTACAGTTTTCTGTCCCTAGAAAAAATGTTTTTTTTAATCACAATATAGCACAAGGACAATTCACTCACTGTCCTTACAGGTCCCTGGAAACAAGGACTTGCAGAGTGAAATAAACTGACACTCTCCCTACCTACAGTTTTCTGTCCCTAGAATAAATGTTTTTTTAAGCACAATATAGCACAAGGACAATTCACTCACTGTCCTTACAGGTCCCTGGAAACAAGGACTTGCAGAGTGAAAGAAAAAAAACACTCTCCCTACCTACAGTTTTCTGTCCCTAGAAAAAATGTTTTTTTTAATCACAATATAGCACAAGGACAATTCACTCACTGTCCTTACAGGTCCCTGGAAACAAGGACTTGCAGAGTGAAATAAACTGACACTCTCCCTACCTACAGTTTTCTGTCCCTAGAATAAATGTTTTTTTTAAGCACAATATAGCACAAGGACAATTCACTCACTGTCCTTACAGGTCCCTGGAAACAAGGACTTGCAGAGTGAAAAAAAAAAAACACTCTCCCTACCTACAGTTTTCTGTCCCTAGAAAAAATGTTTTTTTTTAAGCACAATATAGCACAAGGACAATTCACTCACTGTCCTTCCAGGTCCCTGGAAACAAGGACTTGCAGAGTGAAAGAAAAAAAACACTCTCCCTACCTACAGTTTTCTGTCCCTAGAAAAAATGTTTTTTTTAATCACAATATAGCACAAGGACAATTCACTCACTGTCCTTACAGGTCCCTGGAAACAAGGACTTGCAGAGTGAAAGAAACTGACACTCTCCCTACCTACAGTTTTCTGTCCCTAGAATAAATGTTTTTTTTAAGCACAATATAGCACAAGGACAATTCACTCACTGTCCTTACAGGTCCCTGGAAACAAGGACTTGCAGAGTGAAAGAAAAAAAACACTCTCCCTACCTACAGTTTTCTGTCCCTAGAAAAAATGTTTTTTTTAATCACAATATAGCACAAGGACAATTCACTCACTGTCCTTACAGGTCCCTGGAAACAAGGACTTGCAGAGTGAAAGAAAAAAAACACTCTCCCTACCTACAGTTTTCTGTCCCTAGAAAAAAATGTTTTTTTTAATCACAATATAGCACAAGGACAATTCACTCACTGTCCTTACAGGTCCCTGGAAACAAGGACTTGCAGAGTGAAATAAACTGACACTCTCCCTACCTACAGTTTTCTGTCCCTAGAATAAATGTTTTTTTTAAGCACAATATAGCACAAGGAGAATTCACTCACTGTCCTTCCAGGTCCCTGGAAACAAGGACTTGCAGAGTGAAAGAAAAAAAACACTCTCCCTACCTACAGTTTTCTGTCCCTAGAAAAAATGTTTTTTTTAATCACAATATAGCACAAGGACAATTCACTCACTGTCCTTACAGGTCCCTGGAAACAAGGACTTGCAGAGTGAAATAAACTGACACTCTCCCTACCTACAGTTTTCTGTCCCTAGAATAAATGTTTTTTTTAAGCACAATATAGCACAAGGACAATTCACTCACTGTCCTTACAGGTCCCTGGAAACAAGGACTTGCAAAGTGAAAGAAAAAAAACACTCTCCCTACCTACAGTTTTCTGTCCCTAGAAAAAATGTTTTTTTTTAATCACAATATAGCACAAGGACAATTCACTCACTGTCCTTACAGGTCCCTGGAAACAAGGACTTGCAGAGTGAAAGAAAATAAACACTCTCCCTACCTACAGTTTTCTGTCCCTAGAATAAATGTTTTTTTTAAGCACAATATAGCACAAGGACAATTCACTCACTGTCCTTACAGGTCCCTGGAAACAAGGACTTGCAGAGTGAAATAAACTGACACTCTCCCTACCTACAGTTTTCTGTCCCTAGAATTAATGTTTTTTTTAAGCACAATATAGCACAAGGAGAATTCACTCACTGTCCTTCCAGGTCCCTGGAAACAAGGACTTGCAGAGTGAAAGAAAAAAAACACTCTCCCTACCTACAGTTTTCTGTCCCTAGAAAAAATGTTTTTTTTTAATCACAATATAGCACAAGGACAATTCACTCACTGTCCTTACAGGTCCCTGGAAACAAGGACTTGCAGAGTGAAATAAACTGACACTCTCCCTACCTACAGTTTTCTGTCCCTAGAATAAATGTTTTTTTTAAGCACAATATAGCACAAGGACAATTCACTCACTGTCCTTCCAGGTCCCTGGAAACAAGGACTTGCAGAGTGAAAGAAAAAAAACACTCTCCCTACCTACAGTTTTCTGTCCCTAGAAAAAATGTTTTTTTTAATCACAATATAGCACAAGGACAATTCACTCACTGTCCTTACAGGTCCCTGGAAACAAGGACTTGCAGAGTGAAATAAACTGACACTCTCCCTACCTACAGTTTTCTGTCCCTAGAATAAATGTTTTTTTTAAGCACAATATAGCACAAGGACAATTCACTCACTGTCCTTACAGGTCCCTGGAAACAAGGACTTGCAGAGTGAAAGAAAAAAAACACTCTCCCTACCTACAGTTTTCTGTCCCTAGAAAAAATGTTTTTTTTAATCACAATATAGCACAAGGACAATTCACTCACTGTCCTTACAGGTCCCTGGAAACAAGGACTTGCAGAGTGAAAGAAAAAAAACACTCTCCCTACCTACAGTTTTCTGTCCCTAGAAAAAATGTTTTTTTTAATCACAATATAGCACAAGGACAATTCACTCACTGTCCTTACAGGTCCCTGGAAACAAGGACTTGCAGAGTGAAATAAACTGACACTCTCCCTACCTACAGTTTTCTGTCCCTAGAATAAATGTTTTTTTTAAGCACAATATAGCACAAGGACAATTCACTCACTGTCCTTACAGGTCCCTGGAAACAAGGACTTGCAGAGTGAAAGAAAAAAAACACTCTCCCTACCTACAGTTTTCTGTCCCTAGAAAAAAAATTTTTTTAATCACAATATAGCACAAGGACAATTCACTCACTGTCCTTACAGGTCCCTGGAAACAAGGACTTGCAGAGTGAAATAAACTGACACTCTCCCTACCTACAGTTTTCTGTCCCTAGAATAAATGTTTTTTTTAAGCACAATATAGCACAAGGACAATTCACTCACTGTCCTTACAGGTCCCTGGAAACAAGGACTTGCAGAGTGAAAAAAAAAAAACACTCTCCCTACCTACAGTTTTCTGTCCCTAGAAAAAATGTTTTTTTTTAAGCACAATATAGCACAAGGACAATTCACTCACTGTCCTTCCAGGTCCCTGGAAACAAGGACTTGCAGAGTGAAAGAAAAAAAACACTCTCCCTACCTACAGTTTTCTGTCCCTAGAAAAAATGTTTTTTTTAATCACAATATAGCACAAGGACAATTCACTCACTGTCCTTACAGGTCCCTGGAAACAAGGACTTGCAGAGTGAAAGAAACTGACACTCTCCCTACCTATAGTTTTCTGTCCCCAGAATAAATGTTTTTTTTAAGCACACTATAGCACAAGCACAAAACACACTGACACTCTCCCTACCTATCCTTCTCTTTCCCTAAACTAAAGGAATCCAGGTTAAGCAAGAAAGAAATAACAGTCACTGTCCCTGCCTATGCTGCTCTATCCCTGCTCCGGAACACACTACACTAGGCCGCCGTGCTGGCGGCCTTTTATAGTGTGGGGCGTGTACTAAACACCCTCAGCAATAATTGGCCACAGGCATCCTGCCTGTGGCCAATCATTGCTCTCCTCGCTGCCGGCGCTGTGATTGGCCAAGCATGCGGGGTCACAGTGCATGCTTGGCCAATCACAGCGCCTGGATGACACTGCGATGGCGTAGTGCATTGTGGGCCGTTCGCGTCACTCGAATTTGGCGCGAACGGCCCAAATTGTTCGATCTTCGTCGAACGATCGAACAGCCGATGTTCGAGTCGAACGTATGTTCGACTCGAACACGAAGCTCATCCCTACTAAGGACGACATGATCCGCAGCCACCTCCTCCCAGCCACGTACAAGTCCACTGGTTTCTTGGGACTGTAAATCATCCCTAAAAGACTGCTGCTGATGATGCTGAGTGCCAGGCTCCACCTCCATGCTGACACAATCCTCCTCCTCCTCCTCCTCCTCTTCTTCCTGTGCGATGGGTGGGACAGAAGGAACACTGTCTGGGTAAAGGGGGCCTTGAGAGGCAAGGAAGCCCTCCTCTTCCTGCCTCTGTTTTGCCTCAAGTGCCCTGTCCATTATTCCACGCAGCGTATGTTCCAACAGGTGGACAAGAGGTACAGTGTCACTGATGCATGCACTGTCACTGCTCACCATCCTCGTGGCCTCCTCAAATGGTGCAAGGACAGTGCATGCATCCCTGATCATGCCCCACTGGCGTGGTGAAAAAAACCCGAGCTCCCCTGACCCTGTCCTGGTGCCGTAGTCGCACAGGTACTCATTGATGGCCCTCTGCTGCGTGTGCAGCCGCTGCAGCATGGCCAACGTTGAGTTCCACCTGGTGGGCATGTCACATATAAGGCGGTTCTTGGGCAGGTTCAACTCCTTTTGCAGCTCAGCCAGGCGAGCACTGGCATTATAAGATCTGCGGAAATGCACACAGACTTTCCTGGCCTGCCTCAGGACATCCTGTAAGCCCGGGTAACTGCCCAAGAACCACTGCACCACCAGGTTAAGGACGTGAGCCACACAGGGCACATGGGTCAGTTGTCCCTGTCGGAGAGCGGAGAGGAGGTTGGTGCCATTGTCGCAAACTACCATTCCTGGCTTAAGCTGGCGTGGCGTCAACCACCTCTCGGCCTGCCCCTGCAGAGCAGACAGAACCTCTGCCCCAGTGTGGCTCCTGTCCCCCAAACACACCAGCGCAAGCACGGCATGGCATCTTTTTGCCTGCGAACTTGCGTAGCCCCTTGAACGCCTACGGAGCACCGCTGGTTCCGAGGACAAAGCACAGGAAGAGGCCACGGAGGAAGAAGAAGAGGAGGGGGTGGAGGACAGAGGTGTGTCACAACCAGTAGTAGCATTTTGGAGGCGTGGCGGTGGAACAACCTCCAACACTACTGCACCTTGTCCTGCATCCTTCCCAGCTGCCAAAAGAGTGACCCAATGGGCCGTGAAAGAAAGGTAACGTCCCTGTCCATGCCTGCTGGACCATGAGTCAGCAGTAATATGCACCTTACCGCTGACCGCCCTGTCCAGCGAGGCCAAGACATTGCCTTCCACATGCCGGTAAAGAGCCGGAATCGCCTTCCGTGAGAAAAAGTGGCGTTTGGGAACCTGCCACTGAGGAACCGCACATTGCACAAACTCATGGAAGGAGGCCGAGTCTACCAACTGAAAAGGCAGCAGTTGAAGCGCTAGCAATTTAGCCAAGCTAGCATTCAACCGCTGGACATGTGGATGGCTGGGAGTGAACTTCTTTCGACGGTCCAGCAGCTGGGGCAGGGAAATTTGCCTGCTAGAATCGGACGTCGGTGTACTGCTAGCAGAGTGGCCGCAAGTACTTGGCTGTGACACACCTAATTCGACACCTTCATTCCTCTCAGTGCAGGTTTCAGAGAGGACTGAAGGTATAGTGGGGTTGGAGATCCCAGCTGATGCGGTGCAAGGAGAGGTCCGCTTTGTTCTTTGGTGTGGGTCTTTAAGGTAGGCTTGCCAACGAGCTGCATGGCAGGTCAACATATGTCTGGTCAAGTATGTGGTGCCCAAGCGGCTGATGTTTTGGCCACGCGATATATGCTTGAGACATATGTTGCAAACAGCAGCTGTGCGATCTGATGCACTCGCCTCAAAAAAGGCCCACACCAAAGAACTTTTTGAATAACGGGCAGAGGCAGCGCCCTGCACAGGCGGAGCTCTGCGGTGTGATTCCGTCGGTGTGCTGCCCTTACGCTGGCCACCCAAGGGCATCCTGCCTCGTTGGAGATGTGCCTCCTCCTCATCCTCCTCCTCCTCCTCTCTCCTATTAGGCACCCACGTGGAGTCAGTGACCTCATCATCCCCTCCCTCCTCATCACTGGAGCCAATCTGGCAGTATGCTGCAGCTGCTGGAACATGACTGCCAGATTGGTGTCCTTCTTGAGCATCCCCTCTCTCTGCTCTCACGCTACTGCCTTCCTCTAGCTGGGTATCATCATCAGACCCTTCGAAACGCTGGGCATCCTCCTGGAGCATGTACCCAACACTGTGCTCAAACAGTTCGGGGGACTCCTCAGGAGGAGGACATGGTGGGTCTAGGGAAGGAGTGACTGATGATGACATTGATACCAGGGAAGAGGACGCTTTGGCAGCTGCTTTGCCAGTACCCTGAGCCTGGGTGAGAGAGGATGAGGAGGATGAGGAGGGCTTGGTCATCCACTCTACCAAGTCTTCGGCATGATGTGGCTCAACATGTCCAGCTGCCGAAAAGAAAGACAAGCGTGTCCCATGGCCATGTGCTGATGACAATGCACCGCGTCCACGACCAGCACTGTTGCCCCCAGACACAGAGCCTGCTTGCCCTCTTTTATTGGCTCCTGACTGTCTGCCTCTCCTTGTTTGCCTTCCAGACATTCTAATGGCCTGCAGGGAGATGGGAAAACCAGCAATAAGGGGTAGCTTCAGGTGTTTATTTTGCAGGAAGCACACTCCGCCCGCTGTAAATGCTGCAAATGCCTGTCAGTGTAACACACCAGGAAAAAACAGCAATAAGGGCTAGCTTCAGGTGTATACTGTGCAGGAGGCATAGCAACAATGACACTGACACTGTCCCCTGCCTATCCTTCTCTCTCCCTGCACACAAGGTTTAGCAAAGAATAGGACACTGACACTGTCGACTGCCTATCCTTGTCTGTCCCTACACACAAGGTTTAGCAATATGGTTCAGCACACTAGGTTTAGCAAAGAATATGACACTGACACTCTCGACTGCCTATCCTTGTCTGTCCCTTGTCTGTCCCTACACACAAGGTTTAGCAATATGGTTCAGCACACTAGGTTTAGCAAAGATTATGACACTGACACTCTCGACTGCCTATCCTTGTCTGTCCCTACACACACGGTTTAGCAATATGGTTCAGCGCACTAGGTTTAGCAAAGATTATGACACTGACACTCTCGACTGCCTATTCTTGTCTGTCCCTACACACAAGGTTTAGCAATATGGTTCAGCACACAAGGTTTGGCAAAGAATATGACACTGACACTCTCCCTGCCTATCCTTGTCTGTCCCTACAAACAAGGTTTAGCAAAGAATATGACACTGACACTCTCCCTACCTATCCTTGTCTGTCCCTACACACAAGGTTTAGCAATATGGTTCAGCACACAAGGTTTAGCAAAGAATATGAAAATGACACTCTCCCTGCCTATCCTTCTCTGTCCCTAGAAACAAGGTTTAGCAAAGAATATGTCACTGACACTCTCCCTACCTATCCTTCTCTGTCCCTACACACAAGGTTTAGCAAAGAAAAAAGATGACACTGTCCCTGCCTATCCTTCTCTTTCCCTGCGCCGGAACACACTACACGAGGCCGCCGCGCTGGCGGCCTTTTATAGTGTGGGGCGTGTACTAAACCCCCTCAGCAATAATTGGCCACAGGCATCCTGCCTGTGGCCAATCATTGCTCTCCTCGCTGCAGGCGCTGTGATTGGCCAAGCATGCAGGGTCACAGTGCATGCTTGGCCAATCACAGCTCCGGGATGACACTGCGATGGCGCAGTGTATTGTGGGCCGTTCGCGTCACTCGAATTTGGCGCGAACAGCCCATATTGTTCGTTGTTCGCCGAACGCGCGAACAGCCGATGTTCGAGTCGAACCTATGTTCGACTCGAACACCGAGCTCATCCCTAATCCTGATGCATGTTCTAGCTTTTAGGTGAGCGCTCCAGACAATTCTTACCGAAAAGGGGTCGCTTCATCCTGATGTAGACTCTAGCTCTCAGGTGAGCACTCCAGACAATTCTTACCGAAAAGGGGTCGCTTCATCCTGATGCAGCTTCTAGTTCTCAGGTGAGCGCTCCAGACAATTCTTACCGAAAAGGGGTCGCTTCATCCTGATGCAGCTTCTAGCTCTCAGGTTAGCGCCCCAGACAATAACCACTGAAAGAAGGAGAGGCATTGGCCGGCTGTAAGTGTGGAGAAGGCCGGATTTATTTTTACACTAAACAATATCCGAAAAGGAGTCGCTCCATCCTGATGTAGCTTCTAGCTCTCAGGTGAGTGCTCCAGACAATTCTTACCGAAAAGGGGTCGCCTCATCCTGATGCAGCATCTAGCTCTCAGGTGAGCGCTCCAGACAATTCTTACTGAAAAGGGGTCGCTTCATCCTGATACAGCTTCTAGCTGTCAGGTGAGTGCTCCAGACAATTCTTACCAAAAAGGGGTCGCTTCATCCTGATGTAGCTTCTACCTCTCAGGTGAGGGTACCAGACAATTCTTATCGAAAAGGGGTCCCTTCATCCTGATGTAGCTTCTAGCTCTCAGGTGAGCGCTCCAGACAATTCTTACCGAAAAGGGGTCGCTCCATCCTTATGCAGCTTCTAGCTCTCAGGTGAATGCTCCAGACAGTTCTTATCGAAAAGGGGTCGCTTCATCCTGATGTAGCTTCTAGCTCTCAGATGAGCGCTCCAGACAATTCTTACTGAAAAGGGGTTGATTCATCCTGATGCAGCTTCTAGCTCTCAGGTGAGCGCTCCAGACAATTCTTACGGAAAAGGGGTCGCTTTATCCTGATGCAGCTTCTAGCTAGCTCTCAGGTGAGCGCTCCATACAATTCTTACCGAAAAGGAGTCGCTTCATTCTGATGCAGCTTCTAGCTCTCAGATGAGCGTTCCAGACAATTCTTACCGAAAAGGAGTCGCTTCATCCTGATGTAGCTTCTAGCTCTCAGGTGAGCGCTCCAGACAATTCTTCCCGAAAAGGTGTCGCTTCATCCTGATGCAGCTTCTAGCTCTCAGGTGAGCGCTCGAGACAACTCTTACCGAAAATGGGTCGCATCATCCTGATGCAGGTTCTAGCTCTCAGGTGAGCCCTCCAGACAATTCTTACTGAAAAGGGGTCGCTTCATCCTGATGCAGCTTCTAGCTCTCAGGTTAGCGCCCCAGACAATAACCACTGAAAGAAGGAGAGGCATTGGCCAGGTGTAGGTGTGGAGGAGGCCGGATTTATTTTTACACTAAACAATATCCGAAAAGGAGTCGCTCCATCCTGATGTAGCTTCTAGCACTCAGGTGAGCGCTCCAGACAATTCTTACCGAAAAGGGGTCGCTTCATCCTGATGCAGCTTCTAGCTCTCAGGTGAGCGCTCCAGACAATTCTTACCGAATAGGGGTCGCTTCATCCTGATGTAGCTTCTAGCTCTCAGGTAAGCGCCCCAGACAATTCTTACCGAAAAGGGGTCGCTTCATCCTGATGCAGCTTCTAGCTCTCAGGTGAGCTCTCCAGACAATTCTTACCGAATAGGGGTTGCTTCATCCTGATGCAGCTTCTAGCTCTCAGGTAAGCGCACCAGACAATTCTTACAGAAAAGGGGTCGCTTCATCCTGATGCAGCTGCTAGCTCTCAGGTGAGCGCTCCAGACAATTCTTACCGAAAAGGGGTCACTTCATCCTGATGCAGCTTCTAGCTCTCGGGTGAGCGCTCCAGACAATTCTTACCGAAAAGGGGTCACTTCATCCTGATACAGCTTCTAGCTCTCGGGTGAGCGCTCCAGACAATTCTTACCGAAAAGGGGTCACTTCATCCTGATGTGATGCAGCTGCTAGCTCTCAGGTGAGCGCTCCAGACAATTCTTACCGAATAGGGGTCGCTTCATCCTGATGCAGCTTCTAGCTCTCAGGTAAGCGCTCCAGACAATTCTTACCGAAAAGGGGTCGCTTCATCCTTATGTAGCTTCTAGCTATCAGGTGAGCGCTCCAGACAATTCTTACCGAAAAGGGGTGGCTTCATCCTGATGCAGCTTCTAGCTCTCAGGTGAGCGCTCCAGACAATTCTTACCAAAAAGGGGTCGCTTCATCCTGATGTAGCTTCTAGCTCTCCGGTGAGACAATTCTTACCGAAAAGAGGTCGCTTCATCTTGATGCAGCTGCTAGCTCTCAGGTGAGCGCTCCAAACAATTCTTACCAAAAAGGGGTCACTTCATCCTGATGCAGCTTCTAGCTCTCAGGTGAGCGCTTCAGACAATTCTTCCTGAAAAAGTGTCGCTTCATCCTGATGCAGCTTCTAGCTCTCAGGTGAGCGCTCCAGACAATTCTTACCGAAAAGGGGTCGCTTCATCCTGATGTAGCTTCTAGCTCTCAGGTGAGCGCTCCAGACAATTCATTTCCGAAAATGGGTTGCATCATCCTGATGCAGGTTCTAGCTCTCAGGTGAGCGCTCCAGACAATTCTTACCGAAAAGGGGCCGCGTCATTCTGATGTAGCTTCTAGCTCTCAGATGAGCACTCCAGACAATTCTTACCGAAAAGGGGTCGCTTCATCCTGATGCAGCTTCTAGCTCTCAGGTGAGCGCTCCAGACAATTCTTACCGAAAAGGGGTCGCTTCATCCTGATGCAGCTTCTAGCTCTCAGGTTAGCGCCCCAGACAATAACCACTGAAAGAAGGAGAGGCATTGGCCGGCTGTAAGTGTGGAAGAGGCCGGATTTATTTTTACACTAAACAATATCCGAAAATGGGTCGCTTCATCCTGATGCAGCTTCTAGCTCCCAGGTGAGCGCTCCAGACAATTCTTACTGAAAAGGGGTCGCTTCATCCTGATGTAGCTTCTAGCTATCAGGTAAGCGCTCCAGACAATTCTTACCGAAAAAGGGTGGCTTCATCCTGATGCGGCTTCTAGCTCTCAGGTGAGCGCTCCAGACTATTCTTACCAAAAAGCGTTCGCTTCATCCTGACGTAGCTTCTAGCTCTCAGGTGAGCCCTCCAGACAATTAATTTCCGAAAATGGGTCGCATCATCCTGATGCATGTTCTAGCTCTCAGGTGAGCGCTCCAGACAATTCTTACCGAAAAGGGGTCGCTTCATCCTGATGTAGCTTCTAGCTCTCAGGTGAGCGCTCCAGACGATTATTACTGAAAAGGGGTCGCTTCATCCTGATGCAGGTTCTAGTTCTCAGGTGAGCGCTCCAGACAATTCTTACCGAAAATGGGTCGCTTCATCCTGATGCAGCTTCTAGCTCCCAGGTGAGCGCTCCAGACAATTCTTACCGAAAAGGGGTCACTTCATGCTGATGCAGCTTCTAGCTCTCAGGTGAGCGCTCCAGACAATTAATTTCCGAAAATGGGTCGCATCATCCTAAAACATGTTCTAGCTCTCAGGTGAGCGCTCCAGACAATTCTTACCGAAAAGGGGTCGCTTCATCCTGATGCAGCTTCTAGCTCTCAGGTGAGCGCTCCAGACAATTCTTACCGAAAAGGGGTCGCTTCATCCTGATGTAGCTTCTAGCTCTCAGGTGAGCACTCCAGACAATTCTTACCGAAAAGGGGTCGCTTCATCCTGATGCAGCTTCTAGCTCTCAGGTTAGCGCCCCAGACAATAACCACTGAAAGAAGGAGAGGCATTGGCCGGCTGTAAGTGTGGAAGAGGCCGGATTTATTTTTACACTAAACAATATCCGAAAAGGAGTCGCTCCATCCTGATGTAGCTTCTAGCTATCAGGTAAGCGCTCCAGACAATTCTTACCGAAAAGGGGTCGCTTCATCCTGATGTAGCTTCTAGCTATCAGGTAAGCGCTCCAGACAATTCTTACCGAAAAGGGGTGGCTTCATCCTGATGCAGCTTCTAGCTCTCAGGTGAGCGCTCCAGACAATTCTTACCAAAAAAGGGGTCGCTTCATCCTGATGTAGCTGCTAGCTCTCAGGTGAGCGCTCCAAACAATTCTTACCGAAAAGGGGTCGCTTCATCCTGATGTAGCTTCTAGCTCTCAGGTGAGCGCTCCAGACAATTCTTACCGAAAAGGGGTCGCTTCATCCTGATGT
The DNA here is from genome assembly GCA_029206835.1 of Rana muscosa. Lineage (NCBI taxonomy): Eukaryota > Metazoa > Chordata > Amphibia > Anura > Ranidae > Rana > Rana muscosa. The sequence goes on from CM055117.1 coordinate 879,262,996, forward strand.
AGCTTCTAGCTCTCAGGTGAGCGCTCCAGACAATTAATTTCAGAAAATGGGTCGCATCATCCTGATGCCGGTTCTAGCTCTCAGGTGAGCGCTCCAGACAATTATTACTGAAAAGGGGTCGCTTCATCCTGATGCAGGTTCTAGTTCTCAGGTGAGCGCTCCAGACAATTCTTACCGAAAATGGGTCGCTTCATCCTGATGCAGCTTCTAGCTCCCAGGTGAGCGCTCCAGACAATTCTTACCGAAAAGGGGTTGCTTCATCTTGATGTAGCTTCTAGCTATCTGGTGAGCACTCCAGACAATTCTTACCGAAAAGGGGTCGCTTCATCCTGATGCAGCTTCTAGCTCTCAGGTGAGTGCTCCAGACAATTCTTACCAAAAAGGGGTCGCTTCATCCTGATGTAGCTTCTACCTCTCAGGTGAGGGCTCCAGACAATTCTTACCGAAAAGGGGTCCCTTCATCCTGATGTAGCTTCTAGCTCTCAGGTGAGCGCTCCAGACAGTTCTTACCGAAAAGGGGTCGCTTCATCCTGATGTAGCTTCTAGCTCTCAAGTGAGCGCTCTAGACATTTCTTACTGAAAAGGGGTCGCTTCATCCTGATGCAGATTCTAGCTCTCAAGTGAGCGCTCCAGACAATTCTTACTGAAAAGGGGTCGCTCCATCCTGATGCAGCTTCTAGCTCCCAGGTGAGCGCTCCAGACAATTCTTACCGAAAAGGGGTTGCTTCATCCTGATGTAGCTTCTAGCTATCTGGTGAGCACTCCAGACAATTCTTACCGAAAAGGGGTCGCTTCATCCTGATGCAGCTTCTAGCTCTCAGGTGAGGGCTCCAGACAATTCTTACCGAAAAGGGGTCACTTCATCCTAATGCAGCTTCTAGCTCTCGGGTGAGCGCTCCAGACAATTCTTACCGAAAAGGGGTCACTTCATCCTGATGCAGCTTCTAGCTCTCGGGTGAGCGCTCCAGACAATTCTTACCGAAAAGGGGTCACTTCATCCAGATGCAGCTTCTAGCTCTCAGGTGAGCGCTCCAGACAATTCTTACCGAAAAGGGGTCGCTTCATCCTGATGCAGCTTCTAGCTCTCAGGTGAGCGCTCCAGACAATTCTTACCGAAAAGGGGTCACTTCATCCTCTCGGCCCTATCTTTCACATGCATCATAATGTGGCACACCCTGTAAGTAACCAGAACTTACCTCCTGTCTTTTCTGGAGGAAATCAGTTTATTACCCTGATCATTATTACTCTGTATTTTCAGATAACCCCTTACATCTGCCCCTGAGGAGTGTTTCTACATACACGAAACGCCGCGTCGGGCTTACAATGATGCAGCTTTATGCGCTAATGGGACCTTTATTTTGATCAAACAGTTTTTAGACTTGTTTTTACTTCATCACTTACTATCATTGCTGTGTGCTGCTCAGCTCATATATGTCCACACACACACCCTTATTTGATTGATTGCCATCATTCATTGCTATGTATTTTTATGTTTATATCTGTTTATGTATGGAAATTTGGTCATGCTATGTGCTTATGTACACGCTGCCCCCTTTTTTCACTGTACATCCTTTGTATTTATTCAATACATGCATTCAACATTCTGTGGTTTACCTCATTTGTTATCCCCATCAGCCCACTGTTTCATTTAAAGTCCCACCTCCCTTCTTTTTTCATTTGAATATGGGATGGAGATTTCATATGTTATCTCACTCAAAGTCCCAAAGCGCCAATGGGCGTCCCCCGTTTCCTTTTATAGTCGCACCAGGGATGGAAACAGTGGTCTGTAACTGGCAGTGTTCCCCTGCCAGCTTCTACATGGGGTTGATTTTTGAGCATTGATGCACATTTTGTGGATTTTTCTGGGCCACTTCCTGCCCGTTACCCGGGACTGTGATGCGCTCATGGTGCCCCCCCTCATCTCCCCGCTACTTCCGCCCGTCGCTGGGCGGGATGTTTGTGGGGAGTCTGGGCGGATGCTGTCATCGCATCAGCACCACGCGCCGCACATCCGGGTGACGCCCCTTTGGGGGCGTCGTGCTGTTGAGCGCGCATTATCCAACTTGGCCGACTTAGCTGGTCTGTGCGGCGTCACTCCAAGGCAGGCTGTCATGCCGCCTGGTTGTGGCCCCGCCTCCAGCACTATCGAGCCAGCGTGACGTTGGTGGCAGTCTCATGCATGTGTGGGACGCTATAAAGGCGTCTCCTTGGTCATCCAGCCCATTTCCACCTGCATGCAGACGCCAGAGCTTTTACCAGTCATTGCCATTCAGCACACTCACAAGGTAACAACGATCATCCCTCATGCAGCTTCCATTTCACTACTCCCTTTAGATTGTGGGTTATTCCTGATGGATTTACCCATTCATTTCAGATACTTCCACTGCACCTTGAGGGAACATCTTACTTCATGAACAATTATGGCTATCTGCTGCCTAGGGATGATGCCTTTGCTGTGTGTTTGATTCTCTGCCACCTCAGTTCCCGGGACGGGCAGCCTCTCGGCCCTATCTTTCACATGCATCATAATGTGGCACACCCTGTAAGTAACCAGAACTTACCTCCTGTCTTTTCTGGAGGAAATCAGTTTATTACCCTGATCATTATTACTCTGTATTTTCAGATAACCCCTTGCATCTGCCCCTGAGGAGTGTTTCTACATACACGAAACGCCGCGTCGGGCTTACAATGATGCAGCTTTATGCGCTAATGGGACCTTTATTTTGATCAAACAGTTTTTAGACTTGTTTTTACTTCATCACTTACTATCATTGCTGTGTGCTGCTCAGCTCATATATGTCCACACACACACCCTTATTTGATTGATTGCCATCATTCATTGCTATGTATTTTTATGTTTATATCTGTTTATGTATGGAAATTTGGTCATGCTATGTGCTTATGTACACGCTGCCCCCTTTTTTCACTGTACATCCTTTGTATTTATTCAATACATGCATTCAACATTCTGTGGTTTACCTCATTTGTTATCCCCATCAGCCCACTGTTTCATTTAAAGTCCCACCTCCCTTCTTTTTTCATTTGAATATGGGATGGAGATTTCATATGTTATCTCACTCAAAGTCCCAAAGCGCCAATGGGCGTCCCCCGTTTCCTTTTATTCTTCATCCTGATTAGGGATGAGCTTTGTGTTCGAGTCGAACATACGTTCGACTCGAACATCGGCTGTTCGAGCGTTCGACGAAGATCGAACGATTTGGGCCGTTCGCGCCAAATTCGAGTGACGCAAACGGCCCACAATGCACTACGCCATCGCAGTGTCATCCAGGCGCTGTGATTGGCCAAGCATGCACTCTGACCCCGCATGCTTGGCCAATCACAGCGCCGGCAGCGAGGAGAGCAATGATTGGCCACAGGCAGGATGCCTGTGGCCAATTATTGCGGATGGGGTTTAGTACACGCCCCACACTATAAAAGGCCGCCAGCGCGGCGGCCTTGTGTAGTGTGTTCCAGAGCAGGGAAAGAGAAGCATAGGCAGGGACAGTGTCATTATTTTTCCTTTACTATTCCTGGATTCCTTGTGTTTAGGGACAAATAAGGATAGGTAGGGAGAGTGTCAGTGACAGTGTGCTATTCTGTGCTAATCCTTGTTTGTAGGGACAGAGAGGTACAGTGAGGGAAAGTGTCAGTGTGCTATTCTGTTCTAAAACTATTTTGCTGAACCATATTTTCAATCCTTGAGTTTAGGGACAGAGAGGTACAGTGAGGGAAAGTGTCAGTGTGCTATTCTGTTCTAAAACTATTTTGCTGAACCATATTTTCAATCCTTGAGTTGAGGGACAGAGAGGTACAGTGAGTGAAACTGACAGTGTGCTATTCTGTTCTAAACCAATTTTGCTGTTCCATATTTTCAATCCTTGAGTTGAGGGACAGAGAGGTACAGTGAGTGAAACTGACAGTGTGCTATTCTGTTCTAAACCAATTTTGCTGTTCCATATTTTCAATCCTTGAGTTGAGGGACAGAGAGGTACAGTGAGTGAAACTGACAGTGTGCTATTCTGTTCTAAACCAATTTTGCTGTTCCATATTTTCAATCCTTGAGTTGAGGGACAGAGAGGTACAGTGAGTGAAACTGACAGTGTGCTATTCTGTTCTAAACCAATTTTGCTGTTCCATATTTCCAATCCTTGAGTTGAGGGACAGAGAGGTACAGTGAGGGAAAGTGTCAGTGTGCTATTCTGTTCTAAAACTATTTTGCTGAACCATATTTTCAATCCTTGAGTTGAGGGACAGAGAGGTACAGTGAGTGAAACTGACAGTGTGCTATTCTGTTCTAAACCAATTTTGCTGTTCCATATTTTCAATCCTTGAGTTGAGGGACAGAGAGGTACAGTGAGTGAAACTGACAGTGTGCTATTCTGTTCTAAACCAATTTTGCTGTTCCATATTTTCAATCCTTGAGTTGAGGGACAGAGAGGTACAGTGAGGGAAAGTGTCAGTGTGCTATTCTGTTCTAAAACTATTTTGCTGAACCATATTTTCAATCCTTGAGTTGAGGGACAGAGAGGTACAGTGAGTGAAACTGACAGTGTGCTATTCTGTTCTAAAACTATTTTGCTGAACCATATTTTCAATCCTTGAGTTGAGGGACAGAGAGGTACAGTGAGTGAAACTGACAGTGTGCTATTCTGTTCTAAACCAATTTTGCTGTTCCATATTTTCAATCCTTGAGTTGAGGGACAGAGAGGTACAGTGAGGGAAAGTGTCAGTGTGCTATTCTGTTCTAAAACTATTTTGCTGAACCATATTTTCAATCCTTGAGTTGAGGGACAGAGAGGTACAGTGAGTGAAACTGACAGTGTGCTATTCTGTTCTAAAACTATTTTGCTGAACCATATTTTCAATCCTTGAGTTGAGGGACAGAGAGGTACAGTGAGTGAAACTGACAGTGTGCTATTCTGTTCTAAACCAATTTTGCTGTTCCATATTTTCAATCCTTGAGTTGAGGGACAGAGAGGTACAGTGAGGGAAAGTGTCAGGCCTCGTACACACGACCGATTTTCTCGTCGTAAAAAACACGTCGTTTTTTTCGACGAGATTCTTGTTAAGCTTGTCGATTTTCTCGTCAAGCTTTCTATGCGTACACACTGTCATTTTCCAATTTCCTCGTGGTTCTCTGCGCTCACGTCCAGCACGTACGACGGCACTATAAAGGGGAAGATCTTTTTTCTTGGCGCCACCCCTTGGGCTGCTTTTGCTGATCTCGTGTTACCGCGTGTGAAGTAAAAGTTTGGGAAGAGACGATTCGCGCTTTTCAGTCTTCGTACTTTTCAGATCGTTTTCTGCGGTTCAGTTTGTGCTTGTGGGTTCGTATCTTGACTTTCAGGGCGTCTAGGCAGGTCGTATCTGTTTTACAGTGCGTTATTGCCTGTTCGTTTCTGAATTTCAGTTCGTTATTCATAGGCCTTGCTGTTCTAAAGTGCGTTCTGTTCTGTACGTTCTGATTAGACAACCGTTTCCTAGCCATGTCGCCTGGACGTTCTCGTCGTCGAGTTCGTGCTGTGCGTGCGCTTGGTGTTGGTCTGCTTGTTTTGGACCAAGACCAGTCCATGAATGGTGTGAGGAGGAGTTCATGGACCAAGAATTGGTTGCTCCAGCGGGACCAATTCTGCCACATGCCTCTGCTGCGGGAGATCGTCGAGAATAATCCTGAGGACTACAGGAATTTTCTGAGGATGTCTGACCCCGTTTTTCAGGAACTGTTGGCTTTGGTGTCCCCCTATATTACCAGGAAGGACACCGTTATGCGGGAAGCCATCAGTGCTGAGCAGAGGCTCATCGCCACGTTGCGTTACCTGGCGACAGGGAGAAGTCTTCAGGACTTGAAGTTCACCACAGGCATCTCCCCCCAGGCTCTGGGCCTCATAATCCCAGACACCTGTTCTGCTATTATACAAGTCCTGCAGGAGGACTATATTAGGGTAAGTTTTCTCCCTTAACATCACATTTTATGTATTACATGTATGCTAATGTATTGTATTTCTTTCATCCTTCCCTAATTACCATGATTGTAATATGCTGAGAATGTCCCCTTTGTCCCCATGCATGTTGGAAGCTTTAGATTGCCCCTTTTTTATCCTCCCTAAATATTTCCCCTCACTAACTTTTCCAGCAGGGGCGCCTGTTGCTCCAAATGTTGGGGGGTTCCAACCCCAATTTCGGAAATAAACTTCCTCCTTTTTTGCTCTGTTGCCTAATAAACGCCCCCAGTTGTCCCCTCCAATGCAGCCATTTAGTCCCCTCTAATGCAGCCAGTTTCCCCCCAGCCCTGCACTTACCTTCTTGTGGTCAGCGCCATCCTTCTTCTGTCCTTGATGTCTTCTCCTTCCCTTCATGTTGCATCAGCCAATCATGTTACCATTAAACAGACTTGGTGAACATGATTGCCAGAGCAGCCTGTCAGTGTTTACACAAGGAATGCCCCCTCCTTGCGTCCCCGATTTTTCTTTGAGGAAGCCAATTACATCCCTCAGGTTGTAATTTGCCAGACTTTTTTAATACCTGTTTCTGCTCTGCAATTTTAACCCCCTAAATGACGCAATTATTCATATGTCGGTCGCTTTACAAGAGGCCATCCACCTGAATAGTGTGCGGCATAGACAATACATAGGTTCATGCAACGCATGAACCTATGTATTGTTCTGAGTGATGGGCACAGGAGAGAGGGGACAGTGCTCCAGCGCCCACTCTGGACGCACCGCCACTGCAATGCTATCCTGTGGCCAAACACATCTCCCCCCCCCCAAAATAATTTAGTAATGGCCCATCAGAGGTGGTGATGAATATGATAAATGAGCCTTCCATTATACTTTTTTTACACACCTTAATAAACGTATAATTAGATTGATGTTGGTCTCTAATTTTTTGGTTTAGAATTTGCTTGTAATGTATGCCTTTGTTTTTCTAATATTATTTCATCTTGTTTCACTCCACAGCTTCCTTCCACGCCACAGGAATGGCAGACTGTGGCATCGGAGTTTGCCACGCGGTGGGACTTCCCCAACTGCGGTGGTGCCATAGACGGGAAGCACGTCCGCATCGTGCCACCACCCCGTTCTGGGTCCTACTACTACAACTACAAGGGGTTTCATAGCATTGTGCTGATGGCGGTGGTGTCAGCACGGTATGAATTCCTCTATGTTGATGTAGGGAAGAATGGCCGGATGTCCGATGGGGGATCCTTCATCCAGACGGAGTTTGCCCTCCGTCTCCAGAGTGACGACCTTGCATTGCCACCGGATGCAGGGAATATTGAAGGACTCCCCTTTGTTTTCTTGGCTGATGAAGCCTTCGGACTCGGACGGCATCTTATGAGGCCATTTCCACAGAGGACCCTGACCCCAGAGAAGAGTGTGTTCAATTACCGGCTGGCCAGGGCCCGAAGAGTCGTTGAAAATGCCTTCGGCATAATGGCCAGCCGGTTCCGCCTTTTTATGACTTCCATCCACTTGGCGGACTACAAAATAAACTATGTAGTGTTATGCTGCTGTGTGCTACACAACTTTCTGAGCCAAAAATCTAATTCGTATATGGCCTCAGTTTTGCCAGAGGCTGGACTTTCCCCTGCAAATCCCCTTCCGGGCCTGGAATCTGCCCGTCTTGGCTTGCCCCCCCAAAATGCCCGTGTGGTTCGGGACAAATACATGGAGTATTTCACGGGTAGGGGGGCAATTCCTATGCCAGCCTATGTCTAAGTATCCCAATAAAAATCTTGTTTAAACCTTTAATTATTTGTTCTTTCCTGTCTCCTAGTTTGTCTTTGTGCATTTGTAGTGGCAAGTGTATTTTACTTTAGTAAATAACAACCAATTTCACTATGTTACCTTACAAAAGAACCAAATAAGCTTAGAGAGTATTATAAAAAGAAGCTACACGTTGTTTGTGGTCAAATATTTTACTCTCTGCACTTTTTTTTTTTTTTTTACTTTGGGGTTGGCCTGGCCACAACCCGGCAAATTTTGGCTTATGAAAATACAAAAATACCACTTGCATTTCTAAAATGACAACATTGGATACCTCTGAGCAATCTGAGACATTCAGTTACACAAACTATGTCTCTATGTGCCCGTCCTAATATGGGGTCCTGCCACCCCTTGCCCAGCCAAAAATTCAATATGCACACATTTTTAATTTTTTGCAAATAGGAAGTTTACAATCCTGATCCCTATTGTCAACATGTGCTATCTGCCATCAGGGGTGATCAATGGACGTGTTTTGGGGGTGCATCCCCTTCCTCAGTTCACCGACTTTTGATACGAGGAAGGGGTTGCACCCACAAAAGACGTACATGGATATCCCCTGATGGCAGATAGCACATGTTCACACACTGTGTGCATATTCAATTTTTGGCTGCTTTGTTACTCAAAAAATTAGTAAAAATATAAAAACAAACATGTAAAAACAAATGTGTTTGGATGGCTTATTGAATTCTCCCCAAAACATCGAGAATGTCTTTAAATGTTTGTTCCATCACATGGATTCTTTGTTTAATTAGGTCCAGTTCCGTGCTACATTCCATCACTTGCTGGATGAGGCGGAGGGCACTGTCAGCAGAGAACGGTGTGCTATCCTTCACAACATTTCCATCCCCTAAAAACCATTAAAAAAAATTAATAAAACTCTGCAGGCCTACCTCGCTTACCTTAAGCTGTGGTGTCAGATACTGACCTGTTGTGGTGACCAGATCCACAACGTCATCCACCTCTCCTTCCTGCACTTCTCCTTCCTCCACCTCAACTTCCTGCACATCTTTCGGTTGTGGATCTTTGGGAGTTTGGGGTTGCTTGGAAGTTGTGGGGTGCATGTGCTCCCTGGAGTGTCCTCCTCCCAGTCTTCTCTCTCCTATGAGAATAAAACCAAAGGTCTATTTATCACACTGTAAAAATCTCATTTTTAAACTTAAAACAGGCTAAATTGTTTGGAAGTGGGGTACAAGTGTGTGTTTGTGCGGAATTTAAAGAAAAATGCATTATTTATGACCCCAAATATGTTTAGTATTCACATTTGGATGTAATTTTTTGGACATGGAGGCACCACAAATAAACTCTGATGCACCTGTGTGGGACACCCAAAAAAGGCGGGTCTGGTGGCCCACACTATAGTGCTCCAAAGTACAGATGTGGAAGCAGCTGCTGAGTGTCCTCTCCTTTACACTGATTAAAGTTTGCATTTCATTCTCCTTACAAACACATCATCTAGACTTAAAAATTAGCCACAATACTTGATCAAAAATGGCAGATGTCTAATTACTTTTGGGGGTCTTAAATAAGCCAAAACCGCGGATAGTGGCCGAACGAAGTGTCGGTAACGTAACAAACGATTACTGTGCCCAACCTAGTTCAAAATATTACATTTTGGAAGGGAGTCCAATATGAAAAAAAAAAAAAAAAGGTCAGTTTCTAAAAAGATTAATAGCAGAAAGGTCGTCATTTTACTTACTTTTAGCGAGCATCCTCTTTATGCTCCTCAACTGGTCTGGCTCCCTCAGTTTGAGGTCTGACCACCTCTTTCTGAGCTGCTCATTTGAGCGTTTCACCCCGAACTTCGCCCTCAGACTCTTCACAACTTTAGTGAGGATTTTGGCCTTCCTTCTATTTGGTTTGCTATACGGCCCATGCTTGGCATCATAATCAGACTTGACCAAGATGTCCACCATCTCCGCCATCTCCGCCAAAGACATATTCGATGCCTTGAATCTCCTCCTTGATCGTGACGTGTCCTCGGTCTCCGGGCTTGTCTCCTCGCTAGTTGCGGAATTATCAGACACCTGCTGTAACTCCGCCATATCTGTCTGCGCGCCGAAAGAGAAGGGGCGGGGAAAAGATGTTAGTTAGAACGTCATGGGCGGGCGACGTGTGCGGAGCGACGTGTTCGAATTTGGACGCATGCGTGGTGTGTATATAGCAAACACACATGTGACTATAGTACGTTCGGTGTGCGGAGAGAGGAGTTCAAGTGACGGACGTGCGAACGAAGGTATGTGATTTTGTGAGACTTGTAAAAATTGTGGGCCTATACTGTCTTGAGATTGGTGGAGGATATATATGGTGACTAGGATGTGAAGGAGGTTAGACTGTTTGCCTCACATTATTTAAATATAAATTATTTTACTTGCAGATACAATATGAATGTCTTTATTAGCGACAAAGAGTTCCTGGCGGAATTTATTGACCGGGTAAGGGAGCTGCCGGCTCTGTGGGAGACCAAAAACCCCATCCATAAAAAAAAAGGGGTGAGAAAAGCAGCGCTGGAGAAGCTGCTCCCATTTGTGCATACCAAGGTGCCCACAGCCACAGCAAAACAAGTGGACACTAAAATTGGGAGCTTGAGAGGTACCTACAGGACTGAACGCTCTAAGGTGCTGGCTTCTCAGAGGTCAGGAGCAGCAGCAGATGATGTTTATGTCCCGGTTTTGTGGTACTACAGCAGGATGTCCTTCCTGGATGACCACATTGAGCCAAGGCCATCACTCTCCACTCTTCCCCCCAGACTTCCCTGCAGCCAACCTGAGCCTTCTCTGGAGCAAGAGGAGGCAGCCATCCTGGATGATCCTGATTTGTCCATCTGGAGCCAGGTATAGTATTAACTGAAAATGTAGTGGGATAAAATTAATGTTTCCCAAATATGTCAGGATGAGAAACATACATTATTTTGTATTCCACAAGTGAAATCATGATCTGTAGACATTATTCTGCACTTAATTGTGTGGTAAATAGTCAAGCTGATGTAGTGGTAAATTTAAAGCAAGGATTTATGCATTTACATTCTAATTGCTTCCATCAGGATTACAAAGTTTGAGGCAAAGATTAAACCAACATATTAAACTATGTTTCTTTTTCATACACAGGATGAAATCAGCCAGGAGGAGGGTCTGGAAACTGTCAGGCAGGAGGAGGAAGGGCCCAGTGGCAGCCAGGAGGTGGCAGGGCCCAGTGGCAGCCAGGAGGTGGCAGGGCCCAGTACCAGCCAGGAGGTGGCAGGGCCCAGTGGCAGCCAGGAGGTGGCAGGGCCCAGTACCAGCCAGGAGGTGGCAGGGCCCAGTGGCAGCCAGGAGGTGGCAGGGCCCAGTGGCAGACAGGAGGTGGCAGGGCAAAGGAGAAGCACCAGATCCCAGGTGCCTCCCATCAGGCTTCACAAAAGAGGCAGGAGGGACAGGACCACCAGTGACGCAGCAATGGCCCTTATTAAAGAGGCCCATGCCACCCTCAAGGAGCCCACATCCCCTGAAGAGGCCATTGCCGGCCTAGTGGAGGCTAAGTTCAAGGTGATGAGCATGGAGCAACGCCTCCTATGCGAACCCCTGCTCATCACCTTGCTCAACAAGGGGGTGATGGAGCAAATTACCCCCAATACCGCCATATGTGAGGTGGCCCAACTGACCCAACCTCAACCTCCACCTCCACCTTCCTCTTCTGCCCCACCCCCTTCTGCTACCCCTCCACCTTCTGCCCCACTCCCTTCTGCTACACCTCCACCTTCTGCCCCACCCCCTTCTGCTACACCTCCACCTTCTGCCCCACCCCCTTCTGCTACACCTCCACCTTCTGCCCCACCCCCTTCTGCTACACCTCCACCTTCTGCCCCACCCCCTTCTGCTACACCTCCACCTTCTGCCCCACCCCCTTCTGCTACACCTCCACCTTCTTCTTCTGCCCCACCCCCTTCTGCTACACCTCCACCTCCTCCTCCTGACAGGAGTACCCCTCCAGTGGGCCAGCCTCCAGCTAAACGAAGAAGGAAGGCTGCAGGAAAGGCTGCAGGAAAGGCTTCAGGAAAGGCTTCAGGAAAGGCTGCAGGGAAGGTTGCCAGGAAGAAGAGGAAGTGATGGCCTTGCTTCATTGTGGTCGCACTGGTCGGACAGAAGGCAGCCTGTTGTAGTACCACACACTTGGGACATATATCTCACCTGCTGCTGTTCCTGACCTCTGGGAGGCCAGCATCAGATTGTGTTCTGAAATGTGGGCCTTCTCAAGCTCCCAATTTTAGTGTCCACACAGGGTTGCTGTGTGCTCTGGGGTCCCTGGGATGCACAAATGGCAGCAGCTTCTCCAGCGCTGCCTTCTCTTTATTTAATTTATAAACATGAATAAATGTGTTTTTTGTTTAAGTTCATACTTGACTATGTGTATTTTTAAATAAAAAAAAAAAAGCTTTGGAGTAAGCAGATACATTTGACTGACAATAAAAGGCACAGATATCACCCCCCCAAAAGAATAACTAAATCTGATTAGCTCAAAAACATGGTGTGAAATTTTAAAAATATAGATTAGAAAATTAAATGTGAGATCGCTATCAAAACATTGAGAAATTATAATTAACATCATTTTGAAAAATCTAACCATTTAAATTATTCCTAAAAACTTGCACGATATAATACACATAAATCTTATAAAGAGCAGCATGAAAAAGGTTAAAAATAAGGCAGAACTCTGTGTGAATATCAGCAGCAAAAGAAGGTCTCTCGTTTTGATTAATGTAACATTCTAACGAAGAATTCAATGCAGAACATTTAAACGATGAAATATTTATGAGCGTGACGAATGTGCTCTCTCCATTATGAAGGCTTGTTTTACCAGAAGATGCGCTCCCGTCTCATAGTTGCTTGTGAGCATGCGGGCTTTTGGAAGAGTCGTAAAAGCATACACACGAACCATTTTCTCGTCACAAAACAGGCCGACGAGAAACACGACGAGGAAATCTGGAATCCTGACGAGAAAATAGAGAGCAGGTTCTCTATTTTCTCGTCGAGATTCTCGTCAAGTTTCTCGTCGTAAAACCATACACACGAACGTTTTTCTAGACAAAAAAACTCTCGCGGCACTTTTCTTGACTGTTTACGACGAGAAAATCGGTCGTGTGTACGAGGCCTCAGTGTGCTATTCTGTTCTAAAACTATTTTGCTGAACCATATTTTCAATCCTTGAGTTGAGGGACAGAGAGGTACAGTGAGTGAAACTGACAGTGTGCTATTCTGTTCTAAACCAATTTTGCTGTTCCATATTTTCAATCCTTGAGTTTAGGGACAGAGAAGGACACTCGTAGAAATTATCAGTGTGCTATTCTGTGCTAAATCTTGTTTGTAGGGAGGGACAGAGTAGGACAGTGAGGGAAAGTGTCAGTGTGCTATTCTGTTCTAAAACCTTTTTGCTGAACCATATTTTCAATCCTTGTGTTTAGGGACAGAGAAGGATAGGCAGGGGACAGTGTCAGTGTCATTGTTGCTAAGCCTCCTGCACAATATACACCTGAAGTTAGCCCTTATTGCTGTTTTTCCCATCTCCCTGCAGGCCATCCATTAAAATGTCTGGATGGCAACCAAGGAGAGGCAGACAGTCAGGAGGCAAAAAAAGAGGGCAAGCAGGCTCTGTGTCTGGGGGCAACAGTGCTGGTCGTGTACGCGGTGCATTGTCATCAGCACATGGCCATGGGACACGCTTCTCCTTCTTTTCGGCAGCTGGACATGTTGAGCCACATCATGCCGAAGACTTGGTAGAGTGGATGACCAAGCCCACCTCATCCTCCTCATCCTCTCTCATCCAGGCTCAGGGTACTGGCAAAGCAGCTGCCAAAGCGTCCTCTTCTCTGGTATCATTATCTTCATTAGTCAATCCTTCCCTAGACCCACCATGCCCTCCTCCTGAGGAGTCCCCCGAACTGTTTGAGCACAGTGTTGGGTACATGCTCCAGGAGGATGCCCAGCGTTTGGAAGGATCTGATGATGATACCCAGCTAGAGGAAGGCAGCAGCGTGAGAGCAGAGAGAGGGGATGCTCAAGAAGGACACCAATCTGGCAGTCATGCTCCAGCAGCTGCAGCATACTGCCAGATTGGCTCCAGTGATGAGGAGGGAGGGGATGATGAGGTCACTGACTCCACGTGGGTGCCTAATAGGAGAGAGGAGGAGGAGGAGGAGGATGAGGAGGAGGCACATCTCCAACGAGGCAGGATGCCCTTGAGTGGCCAGCGTATGGGCAGCACACCGACGGAATCACACCGCAGAGCTCCGCCTGTGCAGGGCGCTGCCTCTGCCCGTCATTCAAAAAGTTCTTTGGTGTGGGCCTTTTTTGAGGCGAGTGCATCAGATCGCACAGCTGCTGTTTGCAACATATGTCTCAAGCGTATATCGCGTGGCCAAAACATCAGCCGCTTGGGCACCACATGCTTGATCAGACATATGTTGACCTGCCATGCAGCTCGTTGGCAAGCCTACCTTAAAGACCCACACCAAAGAACAAAGCTGACCTCTTCTTGCACCGCATCAGCTGGGATCTCCAACCCCAGTATACCTTCAGTCCTCTCTGAAACCTGCTCTGAGAGGAATGAAGGTGTAGAATTAGGTGTGTCACAGCCAAGTACTTGCGGGCACTCTGCTAGCAGTACACCGACGTCCGATTCTAGCAGGCAAATTTCCCTGCCCCAGCTGCTGGACCGTCGAAAGAAGTTCACTCCCAGCCATCCACATGCCCAGTGGTTGAATGCTAGCTTGGCTAAATTGCTAGCTCTTCAACTGCTGCCTTTTCAGTTGGTAGACTCGGCCCCCTTCCGTGAGTTTGTGCAATGTGCGGTTCCTCAGTGGCAGGTTCCCAAACGCCACTTTTTCGCACGGAAGGCTATTCCGGCTCTCTACAGGCATGTGGAAGGCAATGTCTTGGCCTCGCTGGACAGGGCGGTCAGCGGTAAGGTGCATATTACCGCTGACTCATGGTCCAGCAGGCATGGACAGGGACGTTACCTTTCTTTCACGGCCCATTGGGTCACTCTTTTGGCAGCTGGGAAGGATGCAGGACAAGGTGCAGTAGTGTTGGAGGTTGTTCCACCGCCACGCCTCCAAAATGCTACTACTGGTTGTGACACACCTCTCTCCTCCACCCCCTCCTCTTTTTCTTCCGTCATGGCCTCTTCCTGTGGTTTGTCCTCGGAACCAGCGGTGCTCCGTAGGCGTTCAAGGGGCTACGCAAGTACGCAGGCAAAAAGATGCCATGCCGTGCTTGCGCTGGTGTGTTTGGGGGACAGGAGCCACACTGGGGCAGAGGTCCTGTCTGCTCTGCAGGGGCAGGCCGAGAGGTGGTTGACGCCACGCCAGCTTAAGCCAGGAATGGTGGTTTGCGACAATGGCACCAACCTCCTCTCCGCCCTCCGACAGGGACAACTGACCCATGTGCCCTGTATGGCTCACGTCCTTAACCTGGTGGTGCAGCGGTTCTTGGGCAGGTACCCGGGCTTACAGGATGTCCTGAGGCAGGCCAGGAAAGTCTGTGTGCATTTCCGCAGATCTTATAATGCCAGTGCTCGCCTGGCTGAGCTTCAAAAGGAGTTGAACCTGCCCAAGAACCGCCTTATATGTGACATGCCCACCAGGTGGAACTCAACGTTGGCCATGCTGCAGCGGCTGCACACGCAGCAGAGGGCCATCAATGAGTACCTGTGCGACTACGGCACCAGGACAGGGTCAGGGGAGCTCGGGTTTTTTTCACCACGCCAGTGGGGCATGATCAGGGATGCATGCACTGTCCTGGCACCATTTGAGGAGGCCACGAGGATGGTGAGCAGTGACAGTGCATGCATCAGTGACACTGTACCTCTTGTCCACCTGTTGGAGCACACGCTGCGTGGAATAATGGACAGGGCACTTGAGGCAGAACAGAGGCAGGAAGAGGAGGACTTCCTTGCCTCTCAAGGCCCCCTTTACCCAGACAGTGTTCCTTCTGTCCCACCCATCGCACAGGAAGAGGAGGAGGAGGAGGAGGAGGATTGTGTCAGCATGGAGGTGGAGGCTGGCACTCAGCATCATCAGCAGCAGTCTTTTAGGGATGATTTACAGTCCCAAGAAACCAGTGGACTTGTACGTGGCTGGGAGGAGGTGGCTGCGGATCATGTCGTCCTTAGTGACCCAGAGGACTCCGGACTGAATGCCTCAGCTAACCTACGCTGCATGGCCTCCCTGATCCTGCAAAGTCTGCGGAAGGATCCTCGTATTCTTCGGATCAAGGAGAGGGACCATTACTGGCTGCCCACTCTCCTTGATCCACGGTACAAGGGTAAGGTTGCGGACCTTATCGTACCGTCGCAGAGGGAGCAGAGGATGAGACAACTCCGGGAGGCCTTGCAGAAAGGTCTGTGCAACGCGTTCCCAGAGACTGGGAGGTTACAAACTCCTGGTCCTGGACAACGAGTTGCTGAGGCTTCGGGCAGTCAAAGAAGGAGCGGTGGGGAAGGTGGCCGTCTGACCGATGCGTTCAGACAATTCTTTAGTCCGCAGCCCCAAAGTATGATCGTTTCCAGCAACCATCGCCAGCGTATGATATACATGGTCCAGGAATACCTAGGGGCAAGGTCAGACTTGGACACCTTCCCCACCGAAAATCCTCTGGCTTACTGGGTCTTGAGG
Organism: Rana muscosa; assembly: GCA_029206835.1. Lineage (NCBI taxonomy): Eukaryota > Metazoa > Chordata > Amphibia > Anura > Ranidae > Rana > Rana muscosa. Next base: position 879,279,403 of record CM055117.1, read on the forward strand.
ATGGATCACTGGCCAGAGCTTGCACAGTATGCAATTGAGCTACTGGCCTGTCCTGCATCCAGCGTTCTTTCAGAACGCACATTCAGTGCTGCTGGAGGATTTGTCACGGATCACAGGGTGCGCCTGTCCACCGACTCGGTTGATCGACTGACTTTCATCAAGATGAACCAGTCTTGGATCACCACCAGCTACCACACACCAGATGCTGATATAACAGACTAATTGATTTTAAAATGTCACATCCCTTCAAGACTGATGCTGATGCTGAGTGCCTGTGCTGTTATGTTGACTGGCTATCCTCCTCCTCCTCCTCCTCAATGATACGATTAACGATGATAGCTTGGAAGATCATTTTGGTTTATGGGTGACGCCACCAGTGGCTAAGGCCCAATTTTTCAGCCCCTGTTTAACAGGGGCGTGTAATTAAAATTTTTGATGCAATACTTTGCAACAGGCCTCATTGCTGTGCTCCAAGTACAGTATCTGTGAGGGGTTGCAGTGTTGTGCCACCAGTGCCTAAATGCCCCGTACACACAATCGTTTTTAATGTCATTTTTTAAACCAACGTTTTTCTCCTCGTTTTTTTTCATGTTTCCTCTCAAGCCTGCCTTGCGTACACACCATCATTAAAAAAACCGATCAAGCAAAGCGCAGTGACGTTCAACACGTATGACGGCACTATAAAGGGGAAGTTCCGTTCGAATGACGCCACCCTTTGGGACGCTTTTGCTAATTCCGTGTTTCCGCGTGTTAGTAAAAGTTTGGTGAGAGACGATTCGCGCTTTTCAGTCTTCGTGCTTTGAAGATCGTTTTCGGGAGTTCAGATTGCGCCTGTGGGTTCGTATCTGTTTAGCACTGCTTGTAGTCAGTTCGTATCTGTTTATTCAGTGCGGCCTGCTCTGCACGTTCGTGTTTTTCAGCTTGTTCTTCATAGGCCTTGCTGTTCTTCCGTGCGTTCTTCTAGTACGTTCTGTTCAGCCGACCGTTATCTAGCCATGTTGCGGCTACGTACTCGTCGTAGAGTTCGTGCTGTAGTTGGTGCAGGGGTTCATGCTGTATCCCGACTCCATGCCATGAGCAGGGTCAGGAGGAGTTCATGGACCAAGAATTGGTTGCTCCAGCGGCACCAATTCTGTCACATGCCTTTGTTGCGGGAGATCAGGGAGAATAATCCTGATGATTTCAGGAATTTTCTCAGGATGTCTGACCCCGTATTTCAGCAGCTGTTGGCTTTGGTGTCCCCCTATATTACCAGGCAGGACACCGTTATGCGGGAAGCCATCAGTGCTGAGCAGAGGCTCATCGCCACGTTGCGATACCTGGCTACTGGGAGAAGCCTGCAGGACCTTAAGTTCTCCACAGGCATCTCCCCCCAGGCTCTGGGGATCATTATACCAGAGACTTGTTCTGCCATCCTTCAAGTTTTGCAGGAGGACTATATTAAGGTAAGTGTTCTTCTTCAAAAATTCACATTGTATGGTTTTTATTTTGGGATATTTTTAATTTGCTTTATTTGCAGTCCCTAATTCACATGATTCTTAGCTGCAGGGAATGTCCCCTTTCTCCCCATGTTTTATTATTTAAAGTTTGGTGTTTGAGGCCTACCTGTAAATTTGGCTTACCTAACCTCTCCAGCATGCTATCCTGGGGCCATACCTACCTTGCCTAGTCATTTCCATGTTTTTTATTATATGTTCCATCGTAGTGCTTTACCCAAAACGCACTCTAAATTTTGCCTCGGAATGTTTCATTGTTGTTAACTTCAATACAGAGTGCTACAGCCTTCATGTGTGATATTCCCAACTCATCTTCAACCCTTCCCCCCCCCCCATAATTATTATTATTTTTATTTTTTTCTTGCTTCCAAATTTTTTTTTTTTAACAGTTTCTACCAATGTTGGCCATGAATGTGTGTATGAAATCAGCTTTCAATGTTTCTGGCTCCAAGTATTAATTTGTTATTTCTTTAATTCCACAGTTCCCTTCTTCGCCACATGAATGGCAGAATGTGGCTTCCGAGTTTGCCCAGCGATGGAACTTTCCGAACTGTGGAGGAGCCATCGACGGCAAACATGTTCGGGTCGTCCCACCACCCCATTCGGGATCCTTTTATTATAATTATAAGGGGTTCCACAGCGTCGTGATGATGGCAGTGGTGTCGGCCACCTACGAGTTCCTCTATGTGGACGTTGGCAAGAATGGCAGGATGTCTGATGGAGGAGTTTTTGCCCAGACGGAGTTTGGAGAACGGCTCCTTTTGGATCTGCTGGCCTTGCCACCCGCGGAGCAGAATGTGGAGGGACTAGCTTTTGTGTTTGTGGCGGATGAGGCGTTTGGCCTGGGACCCCATTTGATGAGGCCATTCCCGCAACGCACCCTCACCCCTGAGTGGAGGGTTTTCAATTATCGGCTGGCCAGAGCCAGAAGGGTGGTGGAAAATGCGTTTGGGATCATGGCCAGCCGATTTCGCCTCTTCCTTACCTCCATCCACCTTGCCCCATACAAATGGAACCATGTGGTTATGACGTGCTGTGTGCTGCATAATTTCCTAAGGGTGCATTCAACGAGTTATATATCTTTGAGTGGGCCTGAGGCCTCTTTAATCAATGCAGAAACTTTGGTGGCCCTGGAACCTGGCCGTCCTGGCTTGGCCCCCCCAACCGGACGTGAGGTCCGTAACCAATATGTGGACTATTTTATGGGTAGGGGGGCCATTGAAATGCCAGACAATCTCTAATAATTTTAGACCATAAAAATAAAACTTTTTTAAAAAGTAAAGATTGGTTTGTCATTTTTATTGTATAATGTTTGATGTTTCTGGTAGGTTTACCTAGTGCATTTGTTTTGCCATGTGGATTAAAAAATATTTTAATTAGCCTTCATTGTCAGTGTAAACACCAAACATTGATTAGTTCACTCAGCACCACATTTACATAATGAAGCCACAATAATTTGTTATGTAAAAATACCTTTATTTTTTTTGTTTAGGTGGGCAACTTCCATAGAAATGTGGATGTTCCCTTAATTTCAGGTGTATTAAAACGCATGACCAGCCATGCATAAACAAACTATAGTTCTCCAAATTTTGAAAAAGCTAAACATGTGCTAGTCATTAAAGGGTAAAATAACCAAAAAAAATTGAAATCTCTGCAAGTAAAACGTTATTTGGTGTAAAAACATTAGACACGCCCAAGCACAGCCATGATATTTTGGAGCCTTTCCTCCACCCGCTTTGTATTTGCCCTGATCTCTCGCAAATCTCCCTTAATTTTTTCGAGGTCACGACAGCAGACCATCAGGTATTGGATCAGGATCTGGGCACTGTGATGTGACAACTTATTGGGGTCTTCGGCCAGAACTGCACCTAAATGTAAAAAGAAATATGTAGGATAGAATATGTAGGCCTACATCTATTTAACATGCATGTGTCTGGTTTCTCTCTGACCTGTGGTGGTGCCACTTTCAACTTCCACAACATCACATTCCTCTCCATCCTGGGGTTCTGGGGGTATTGTTGTAGGTATTGCAATTCTCGTCTCATCTGAGGTAGCTTTTCGAATCCCTAGGGAGATTGAAATAAAAGGAATAGTTTCATTAGTAGCGACTCAATTTTGCTAAAATAAGAAACATGGAAAAAAACTTTTTAATCATTCTTTTGAAGCATGCTCCATTTTAATTTTTAACCCCTGTGCCAACCGGGACAAATGATTGGATACATAGGCCAAAACAGAGCATATACATTTTGTGAACAAATTTGAAACATTGTAACACCCCAAAGTATCTACACTGGATCACCTGTGTGTGACTCCCTCAAGCTTTTTGGCTTTAGGCCCACACTTGTACTACTGCGTTCAGATGTTTCATCAGCTGCTGAGCATTCACTCCCTTTAACATTACCATGCATATCGTTTTTCAAAATGAACAAATCTCCTTTGGATTAGCACACCAAAAATAAGTGTGGCCCAAATGTACTCCCCCAAATAATCAAAAAAACATGGGTGTTCACACTGGATGATCCGAAAACATAGTTTGAGGAACTGTACGGAGAAAGAGGTAAAATACGTCCGTTTACTATGCGGACGAACCTAAAAAAGATGGTATCTTTCAGTGTACTATATGAAAGTTAAAAATACACGACAGAATACAAGAAAATAATATGTACCATGGAAACTCAAAAAAAACAACTTACTTTTTAATATAACTTTCTTGATTCTTTTATATTGGTCGGCCTCCCGCAACTTCAGATCTGACCATCGTTTTCTGAGCTGTTCCTTCGTTCTGCACACCTCAAATTTTTGGTGGAGACTTTTGACCACTTTGCCCATAATTCTGGACTTGACCAGATTAGGCCTTTTATACGGACCATGCTTGGCATCGTAATCCTCCTTCTTTAAAATGGCGACCATATCCACCATTTCCTCGAATGACATGTTGGATGCCTTATATCTCCTGGGTCTTGATTTTGGCTCCTCTGTAATTTCATCCTCTGTAGAGGTAATCTCAGCCACCTGTGTCTCCGCCATGTTTTGTGCAGCACTACGAGCGAGAAGAGGCGGGGAAAGTACAATATCGAACGTCAGGGGCGGGGAAAGCGTGCGGAGTTTCACGCATGCGCTGTGTATATAAAGTGAAGATCCATTGCTGGGAAATACGTTCATTTTTCGGGAGAGAGAGTTAGCAACGAACGTCGTGACCAAGGTACCTAACAATTTTACTTTTTGAGGTTCATCAGACGAGGAGATTTGTGTGCTCAAAATATGTAGACAATGCACAGTTGAGGAATGTTGCCTGAAATATATTTTTATTTTGGTTTCTCGCTTTTACAGATATCATGAATACTTTTAAAAACCCAGACTTCATGGGGGAGTTCATCGACAAATGGCAAGAGCTCCCTATATTATGGCAAACCAAAAGTGGCGGAAATAAAAATAAAGACGCCAGGAAAGCAGCACTGGAGAGCCTGCTTGCATTTGTGCAAACAAAGATACCCACAACAACTCTCCAAGATGTAAAAAACAAAATTGGGACCAACAGAGGGACATACAGGACCCAGAGGACTATGGTCCTGAGGTCCCAGAGGTCAGGTGCACCAGCAGATAAGGTTTATAAACCCAGTCTGTGGTACTACAGTAAGCTTGCTTTTCTGGATGACCAGCTGGAAGTGCGCGAATCTCTCTCCACCCTTCCCCCCAGAGGTCAATCCAGCCTTCCTTGTACCCAACCCTCCAGCCTTCCCTGCAGCCAGTCCTCCAGCCTTCCTGTCAACCCTGCTCTGGCTTCCTCTGAGGATCAAGATCAGGGCCTTGAGGAGGCAGATTTGGAGATATGGAGCCAGGTAAAGTTTTGTTATCTATATTTCTATCGTACAAAATTATAGATTTTAAATAGATGTTAGTATTGTTAAAGGTATGTACACTTCTATCAATAAAGTTTGTGAAGAGCAAGATACAGTAGTGGCCTAATTTTATGTGTCCAAGACAACAAAACCAGGATGCGTAATCAATGAAAAGGACATAACTTTTGACATTGATTTCAACAATGTCTAGAGGTGAACAATGTCTGTGAATGATGATGTGGCAAAATAAATAATGTCCCTTTCTTTTTTTACAGCCAGAGCAGAGCCAGGAAGAGGGTGATGTTGGGGATCAGGAGGAGGCTGGGCCCAGTGGCACCCAGGAGGAGGCAGGGACCAGGGGCACCCAGGAGGAGGCTGGGCTCAGTGGCACCCAGGAGGAGGCTGGGCCCAGCACAAGAGCCCAGATGCCTCCCCTGGTAGTTAAACCACGAGGGCCAAGGAGAGGTAGGCAGGTGGAGGAGGAAACCAGGGCCTTCCTCAGAGAGGCAACAGCGGCCCTCAGAGAGGCACCCTCTGTTGAAGAGGGATTTGCCGCAGTCCTCGCCCACAAACTAGGGCAAATGGAGTTGCAGCAAAAAATTTACAGTGAGACCCTGCTATTGAAAATCATCAATAAGGGCGTGCTGGGTGAACTCACTAGGTACACGGACATAACGGAGGTTGTCCCTACTCCTCCACCTCCTCCTCCTCCTCCTACTACTCCTCCTGCCACAACCTCTCCTCCTGATCCCCAGCCTCCAAGGAAGAAACCAACCAAGGCTGCAGAGAAGGCTGGAGAGAAGGCTACAAGGAAGAGAAGAAAATAATGCCTGCTGTAGTACCACAGACTGGGGACATATAGGACTTATCTGCTGTGGCTCCTGACCTCTGGGAGCTCAAGACAAGATTGGGCTCATTTTTTGGGGGGATCTAATCTCTATTTTGGTTTGGACATCTTGTATGGTTGTTGTGGGGTGAAAGGGATGCACAAATGCAAGCAGGCTCTCCAGTGCTGCCTTCCACTTTAATTTGTTAATGTTCTGAAATAAAAAAAAAATTGAGTGCCCTTTAAATACTTGACTATGTGATTTGTATTTCAAAAGAGAGCTTGCTAGGAAGCAGGCAGGGACATCTCAAATTATATTATTGTTATTATCAGGGGACACAAACCTCCCTGAGGCCAAATGAGACACATTTGGAAGGTTGTTGTGGTAACTTTACACAAGAATAATTTAAGCCAAAAAAATTTAAAAAAGGCCAAAAAAAAATAACCAAAAAGAATATAAAATTTAAAGAAAAAAGGAGAATTAACTTATTTTATTATTATTAGTATTATTTAGGAGGGAGGTGCGGCTTAAAAATAATATTTTATAATCATTAGAGCAATTTGGAATTACTTTAGAAACAAGTTGGCCATAAAACTCTCAATGTCAAAAGAACAACGGAATGCGCTGCATTAAAACGATGCTATTAATTCCACCGTGACGAATGTGCCATCTCCATTTCCAACATTAGCTTTACCAAAACGAGCGCTCCCGTCTCATAGTTGCTTCTGAGCATGTGCGTTTTTTTTCACGTCGTGAAAGCATACACACTATCGTTTTTCACGTCGTTAAAAAAAACGACATGAAAAACGACGTGAAAAAAGAGAGCATGTCCGGAATTTTTAATGGGCGTTTTTCACGTCATTAAAAATGCTCTGGAGCCTACACACGATCATTTTTAATGGCCATTTTTAAAAATGGCATTTTTAACGGCAGGAAAAACGATCGTGTGTACGCGGCATAAGGCCCAATTTTTCAGCCCCTGTTCAACAGGGGCATGCAATTATAATTATTGATCTAATAATTCACAGCAGTGCCCATTGCTGCGCCCACCAAGAGTAACTGTCAGGCCTTACAGTGTTGTGGCACCAGCACCACCATCAAAGGCCCAATTTTTACTACCACTGATCAACAATTATATGTTATTACAATTCCTGATATTATACTTGACAGCAGGGCGTTCCAGCACCCACCAAGAATAACTGTGAGTGCTTTCAGTGTTGTGCCAACACCAACACCTAAGGGGCCAATTTCTGCAGAGTATATACGGAAGGTCCCTACTTTCAAACATCCAACTTACAAACTACTACTACTTGCAAACGGAAGAAGACAACAGGAAGTGAGAGGAAATCTACCCCTTGGAAGGAAAATTCTCTCCTTTAAGAATTAATATGGGAGAAAGGTGTCTCCTCTCTACTGATGCTTTATCACCAATCCTTGTTTCAATAAAAACACCACATTTCAAAAACAGTTGTCATTGGGACGCAAAGTGAGGTGAAATGTTCTGAACAGGGGCACAGACAGCAAAAAAAATGTGACAGGGGTGATAACCGTTCCCTATGTTTTACAAAAAACTAAAAAAAAGGAATTTGCCATGGAGCTCCACTTAAACAATGCAGCTGTTCAAAATTATAAACAGATTCTACATAAGAACAAACCTTCAGTCCCTGTCTTGTATGCACCGCCTGTATACGGCTGTTCAGAGTATATAGGGCCTTTTTTATTTTGTGTGCGGGGTTCCCCTTAATATCCATACAAGACCCAAAGGGGCTGGTAATGGGCTGGGGTAGGGGGGGGGGTTGATGGGGTAGCTATGCCATTTTTCCTAAAGATTTTCATCCATATTACCGGGACCAGACATTACATTAAAGCCGCAAGCAGTTTTAAATGACTTTTTTCCCTTTACAAATGTTATTTTGTGCAGGGACAGTTCTAAACACGGGAAACACGTGGCACTTCACAGGCATACTTTAGACACCCCCCAGGTACAATATTTTAAGGAATATTTGACTTTTTGTTTTTCACTTTATGCATCATTAAAATGACTGCTCCCGGAAAACGTCCGTTTTTAAAACTTCTTTTTGCATTGATACATGTCCCCTGGTGCAGAAGCCGGGTTCCCAAACTCTGTTTCGGACAATAACATGGATAATAGTCGTTATAATTAGCACTTTAGAATCCGAACGTTCGCATCCATTGTATTTAATAGGGTTCTAATGTTCGTGCGAACTTTCGGTCCGTTCGCGGGTTCTGGTGCGAACCGAACCCGGGGGTGTTCGGCTCATCACTAATCCTGATGCAGCTTCTAGCTCTCAGGTGAGCGCTCCAGACAATTCTTACCGAAAAGGGGTCGCTTCATCCTGATGCAGCTGCTAGCTCTCAGGTGAGTGCTCCAAACAATTCTTACCGAATAGGGGTCGCTTCATCCTGATGCAGCTTCTAGCTCTCAGGTAAGCGCTCCAGACAATTCTTACCGAAAAGGGGTCGCTTCATCCTAATGTAGCTTCTAGCTATCAGGTGAGCGCTCCAGACAATTCTTACCGAAAAGGGGTGGCTTCATCCTAATGCAGCTTCTAGCTCTCAGATGAGCGCTCCAGACAATTCTTACCAAAAAGGGGTCGCTTCATCCTGATGTAGCTTCTAGCTCTCCGGTGAGACAATTCTTACCGAAAAGAGGTCGCTTCATCTTGATGCAGCTGCTAGCTCTCAGGTGAGCGCTCCAAACAATTCTTACCGAAAAGAGGTCACTTCATCCTGATGCAGCTTCTAGCTCTCAGGTGAGCGCTTCAGACAATTCTTCCTGAAAAAGTGTTGCTTCATCCTGATGCAGTTTCTAGCTCTCAGGTGAGCGCTCCAGACAATTAATTTCCGAAAATGGGTCGCATCATCCTGATGCATGTTCTAGCTCTCAGGTGAGTGCTCCAGACAATTCTTACCGAAAAGGGGTCGCTTCATCCTGATGTAGCTTCTAGCTCTCAGGTGAGCGCTCCAGACAATTCATTTCCGAAAATAGGTTGCATCATCCTGATGCAGGTTCTAGCTCTCAGGTGAGCGCTCCAGACAATTCTTACCGAAAAGGGGTCGCGTCATCCTGATGTAGCTTCTAGCTCTCAGGTGAGCACTCCAGACAATTCTTACCGAAAAGGGGTCGCTTCATCCTGGTGCAGCTTCTAGCTCTCAGGTTAGCGCCCCAGAAAATAACCACTGAAAGAAGGAGAGGCATTGGCCGGCTGTAAGTGTGGAAGAGGCCGGATTTATTTTTACACTAAACAATATCCGAAAAGGAGTTGCTCCATCCTGATGTAGCTTCTAGCTATCAGGTAAGCGCTCCAGACAATTCTTACCGAAAAGGGGTCGCTTCATCCTGATGTAGCTTCTAGCTCTCAGTTGAGCGCTCCAGACAATTCTTACCAAAAAGGGGTCGCTTCATCCTGATGTAGCTTCTAGCTCTCAGGTTAGCGCCCCAGACAATAACCACTGAAAGAAGGAGAGGCATTGGCCGGCTGTAAGTGTGGAAGAGGCCGGATTTATTTTTACACTAAACAATATCCGAAAAGGAGTTGCTCCATCCTGATGTAGCTTCTAGCTATCAGGTAAGCGCTCCAGACAATTCTTACCGAAAAGGGGTGGCTTCATCCTGATGCAGCTTCTAGCTCTCAGGTGAGCGCTCCAGACAATTCTTACCAAAAAGGGGTCGCTTCATCCTGATGTAGCTTCTAGCTCTCCGGTGAGACAATTCTTACCGAAAAGGGGTCGATTCATCCTGATGTAGCTGCTAGCTCTCAGGTGAGCGCTCCAAACAATTCTTACCGAAAAGGGGTCACTTCATCCTGATGCAGCTTCTAGCTCTCAGGTGAGCGCTCCAGACAATTAATTTCCGAAAATGGGTCGCATCATCCTAAAGCATGTTCTAGCTCTCAGGTGAGCGCTCCAGACAATTCTTACCGAAAAGGGGTCGCTTCATCCTGATGCAGCTTCTAGCTCTCAGGTGAGCGCACCAGACAATTCTTACCGAAAAGGGGTCGCTTCATCCTGATGCATCTTCTAGCTCTCAGATTAGCGCCCCAGACAATAACCACTGAAAGAAGGAGAGGCATTGGCCGGCTGTAGGTGTGGAGGAGGCCGGATTTATTTTTACACTAAACAATATCCGAAAAGGAGTTGCTCCATCCTGATGTAGCTTCTAGCTATCAGGTAAGCGCTCCAGACAATTCTTACCGAAAAGGGGTCGCTTCATCCTGATGTAGCTTCTAGCTATCAGGTAAGCGCTCCAGACAATTCTTACCGAAAAGGGGTGGCTTCATCCTGATGCAGCTTCTAGCTCTCTGGTGAGCGCTCCAGACAATTCTTACCAAAAAAGGGGTCGCTTCATCCTGATGTAGCTTCTAGCTCTCCGGTGAGACAATTCTTACCGAAAAGAGGTCGCTTCATCCTGATGTAGCTGCTAGCTCTCAGGTGAGCGCTCCAAACAATTCTTACTGAAAAGGGGTCACTTCATCCTGATGTAGCTTCTAGCTCTCAGGTGAGCGCTCCAGACAATTCTTACCGAAAAGGGGTCGCTTCATCCTGATGTAGCTTCTAGCTCTCAGGTGAGTGCTCCAGACAATTCTTACCGAAAAGGGGTCCCTTCATCCTGATGTAGCTTCTAGCTCTCAGGTGAGCGCTCCAGACAATTCTTACTGAAAAGGGGTCGCTCCATCCTGATGCAGCTTCTAGCTCTCAGGTGAACGCTCCAGACAGTTCTTACAGAAAAGGGGTCGCTTCATCCTGATGTAGCTTCTAGCTCTCAAGTGAGCGCTCTAGACATTTCTTACTGAAAAGGGGTCGCTTCATCCTGATGCAGATTCTAGCTCTCAGGTGAGCGATCCAGACAACTCTTACCTAAAAGGTGTCGCTTCATCCTGATGTAGCTTCTAGCTCTCAGATGAGCGCTCCAGACAATTCTTACCGAAAAGGGGTCGCTTCATCCTGATGCAGCTTCTAGCTCTCAGGTGAGTGCTCCAGACAATTCTTCCTGAAAAGGTGTCGCTTCATCCTGATGCAGCTTCTAGCTCTCTGGTGAGCGCTCCAGACAACTCTTACCGAAAAGGGGTCGCTTTATCCTGATGCAGGTTCTAGCTCTCAGGTGAGCAATCCAGACAATTGTTACCGAAAAGGGGTCGCTTCATCCTGATGGGGCTTCTAGCTCTTAGGAGAGCGCTCCAGACAATTCTTACCGAAAAGGGGTCGCTTCATCCTGATGCAGCTTCTAGCTCTCAGGTGAGCGCTCCAGACAATTCTTACCGAAAAGGGGTCGCTTCATCCTGATGGAGCTTCTAGCTCTCAGGTGAGCGCCCCAGACATTTACCACAAAAAAGGAATCACTTCATCCTGATGCAGATTCTAGCTAGCTCTCAGGTGAGCGCTCCATACAATTCTTACCGAAAAGGAGTCGCTTCATTCTTATGCAGCTTCTAGCTCTCAGATGAGCGTTCCAGACAATTCTTACCGAAAAGGAGTCGCTTCATCCTGATGTAGCTTCTAGCTCTCAGGTGAGCGCTCCAGACAATTCTTCCCGAAAAGGTGTCGCTTCATCCTGATGTAGCTTCTAGCTCTCAGATGAGCACTCCAGACAATTCTTACCGAAAATGGGTCGCTTCATCCTGATGCAGCTTCTAGCTCCCAGGTGAGCGTTCCAGACAATTCTTACCGAAAAGGAGTCGCTTCATCCTTATGTAGCTTCTAGCTCTCAGATGAGCGCTCCAGACAATTCTTACCGAAAAGGAGTTGCTTCATCCTGATGCAGCTTCTAGCTCTCAAATGAGCGCTCCAGACAATTCTTACCGAAAAGGGGTCGCTTCATCCTGATGTACCTTCTAGCTCTCAGGTGAGCGCTCCAGACAATTTTTACCGAAAAGGGGTCGCTTCATCCTGTTGCAGCTTCTAGCTCTCAGGTGAGCACTCCAGACAATTCTTACCGAAAAAGTGTTGCTTCATCCTGATGTAGCTTCACGCTCTCAGATGAGCGCTCCAGACAATTATTACCGAAAAGGGGACGCTTCATCCTGATGCAGGTTCTAGCTCTCAGGTGAGCGCTCCAGACAATTCTTACCGAAAAGGGGTCCCTTCATCCTGATGTAGCTTCTAGCTCTCAGGTGAGCGCTTCAGACAATTCTTACCGAAAAGGGGTTGCTCCATCCTGATGCAGCTTCTAGCTCTCAGGTGAGCGCTCCAGACAATTCTTACTGAAAAGGGGTCGCTTCATCCTGATGCAGCTTCTAGCTCTCAGGTGAGCGCTCCAGACAATTCTTACCGAAAAGGGGTCGCTTTATCCTGATGCAGCTTCTAGCTAGCTCTCAGGTGAGAGCTCCAGACAATTCTTACCGAAAAGGAGTCGCTTCATTCTGATGCAGCTTCTAGCTCTCAGATGAGCGTTACAGACAATTCTTACCGAAAAGGAGTCGCTTCATCCTGATGTAGCTTCTAGCTCTCAGGTGAGCGCTCCAGACAATTCTTCCCGAAAAGTTGTCGCTTCATCCTGATGCAGCTTCTAGCTCTCAGGTGAGCGCTCCAGACAACTCTTACCGAAAATGGGTCACATCATCCTGATGCAGCTTCTAGCTCCCAGGTGAGCGCTCCAGACAATTCTTACCGAAAAGGGGTTGCTTCATCCTGATTAGGGATGAGCTCGGTGTTCGAGACGAACGTACGTTCGACTCGAACATCGGCTGTTCGATCGTTCGGCGAACAACGAACGATTTGGGCCGTTTGCGCCAAATTCGAGTGACGCGAACGGCCCACAATGCACTACGCCATCGCAGTGTCATCCAGGCGCTGTAATTGGCTAAGCATGCACTGTGACCCCGCATGCTTGGCCAATCACAGCGCCGGCAGCGAGGAGAGCAATGATTGGCCACAGGCAGGATGCCTGTGGCCAATTATTGATGAGGGGATTTAGTACACGCCCCACACTATAAAAGGCCGCCAGCGCGGCGGCCTTGTGTAGTGTGTTCCGGAGCAGGGAAAGAGAAGCATAGGCAGGGACACTGTCATTTTTTTTCTTTACTAATCCTGGATTCCTTGCGTTTAGGGACAGAGAAGGATAGGTAGGGAGAGTGTCAGTGTGTTATTCTGTGCTAAACCTTGTTTGTAGGGACAGAGAAGGACAGTGAGGGAAAGTGTCAGTGTACTATTCTGTGCTAAACCAATCTTGCTGAAGCATATTGCAAATCCTTGTGTTTAGGGACAGAGAGGGACACTCAGTGAGGGAAAGTGTCAGTGTACCATTCTGTGCTAAACCAATCTTGCTGAAGCATATTGCAAATCCTTGTGTTTAGGGACAGAGAGGGACACTCAGTGAGGGAAAGTGTCAGTGTACCATTCTGTGCTAAACCAATCTTGCTGAAGCATATTGCAAATCCTTGTGTTTAGGGACAGAGAGGGACACTCAGTGAGGGAAAGTGTCAGTGTACCATTCTGTGCTAAACCAATCTTGCTGAAGCATATTGCAAATCCTTGTGTTTAGGGACAGAGAGGGACACTCAGTGAGGGAAAGTGTCAGTGTACCATTCTGTGCTAAACCAATCTTGCTGAAGCATATTGCAAATCCTTGTGTTTAGGGACAGAGAAGGACACTCAGTGAGGGAAAGTGTCAGTGTACCATTCTGTGCTAAACCAATCTTGCTGAAGCATATTGCAAATCCTTGTGTTTAGGGACAGAGAAGGACACTCAGTGAGGGAAAGTGTCAGTGTACCATTCTGTGCTAAACCAATCTTGCTGAAGCATATTGCAAATCCTTGTGTTTAGGGACAGAGAGGGACACTCAGTGAGGGAAAAGTGTCAGTGTACCATTCTGTGCTAAACCAATCTTGCTGAAGCATATTGCAAATCCTTGTGTTTAGGGACAGAGAAGGACACTCAGTGAGGGAAAGTGTCAGTGTACCATTCTGTGCTAAACCAATCTTGCTGAAGCATATTGCAAATCCTTGTGTTTAGGAACAGAGAGGGACACTCAGTGAGGGAAAGTGTCAGTGTACCATTCTGTGCTAAACCAATCTTGCTGAGGCATATTGCAAATCCTTGTGTTTAGGGACAGAGGGGGACACTCAGTGAGGGAAAGTGCCAGTGTACCATTCTGTGCTAAACCAATCTTGCTGAAGCATATTGCAAATCCTTGTGTTTAGGGACAGAGAGGGACACTCAGTGAGGGAAAGTGTCAGTGTACCATTCTGTGCTAAACCAATCTTGCTGAAGCATATTGCAAATCCTTGTGTTTAGGGACAGAGAGGGACAATCAGTGAGGGAAAGTGTCAGTGTACCATTCTGTGCTAAACCAATCTTGCTGAAGCATATTGCAAATCCTTGTGTTTAGGGACAGAGAGGGACACTCAGTGAGGGAAAGTGTCAGTGTACCATTCTGTGCTAAACCAATCTTGCTGAAGCATATTGCAAATCCTTGTGTTTAGGGACAGAGAGGGACACTCAGTGAGGGAAAGTGTCAGTGTACCATTCTGTGCTAAACCAATCTTGCTGAAGCATATTGCAAATCCTTGTGTTTAGGGACAGAGAGGGACACTCAGTGAGGGAAAATGTCAGTGTACCATTCTGTGCTAAACCAATCTTGCTGAAGCATATTGCAAATCCTTGTGTTTAGGGACAGAGAGGGACACTCAGTGAGGGAAAGTGTCAGTGTACCATTCTGTGCTAAACCAATCTTGCTGAAGCTGATTGCAAATCCTTGTGTTTAGGGACAGAGAAGGACACTCAGTGAGGGAAAGTGTCAGTGTACCATTCTGTGCTAAACCAATCTTGCTGAAGCATATTGCAAATCCTTGTGTTTAGGGACAGAGAGGGACACTCAGTGAGGGAAAGTGTCAGTGTACCATTCTGTGCTAAACCAATCTTGCTGAAGCATATTGCAAATCCTTGTGTTTAGGGACAGAGAGGGACACTCAGTGAGGGAAAGTGTCAGTGTACCATTCTGTGCTAAACCAATCTTGCTGAAGCATATTGCAAATCCTTGTGTTTAGGGACAGAGAGGGACACTCAGTGAGGGAAAGTGTCAGTGTACCATTCTGTGCTAAACCAATCTTGCTGAAGCATATTGCAAATCCTTGTGTTTAGGGACAGAGAGGGACACTCAGTGAGTGAAAGTGTCAGTGTACCATTCTGTGCTAAACCAATCTTGCTGAAGCATATTGCAAATCCTTGTGTTTAGGGACAGAGAGGGACACTCAGTGAGGGAAAGTGTCAGTGTACCATTCTGTGCTAAACCAATCTTGCTGAAGCATATTGCAAATCCTTGTGTTTAGGGACAGAGAAGGACACTCAGTGAGTGAAAGTGTCAGTGTACCATTCTGTGCTAAACCAATCTTGCTGAAGCATATTGCAAATCCTTGTGTTTAGGGACAGAGAAGGACACTCAGTGAGTGTAAGTGTCAGTGTACCATTCTGTGCTAAACCAATCTTGCTGAAGCATATTGCAAATCCTTGTGTTTAGGGACAGAGAGGGACACTCAGTGAGGGAATGTGTCAGTGTACCATTCTGTGCTAAACCAATCTTGCTGAAGCATATTGCAAATCCTTGTGTTTAGGGACAGAGAAGGACACTCAGTGAGGGAAAGTGTCAGTGTACCATTCTGTGCTAAACCAATCTTGCTGAAGCATATTGCAAATCCTTGTGTTTAGGGACACAGAAGGATAGGCAGGGGACAGTGTCAGTGTCATTGTTGCTAAGCCTCCTGCACAGTATACACCTGAAGCTAGCCCTTATTGCTGTTTTTCCCATCTCCCTGCAGGCCATCCATTAGAATGTCTGGAAGGCAAACAAGGAAAGGCAGACAGTCAGGAGCCAATAAAAGAGGGCAAGCAGGCTCTGTGTCTGGGGGCAACAGTGCTGGTCGTGGACGCGGTGCATTGTCATCAGCACATGGCCATGGGACACGCTTGTCCTTCTTTTCGGCAGCTGGACATGTTGAGCCACATCATGCTGAAGACTTGGTAGAGTGGATGACCAAGCCCTCCTCATCCTCCTCATCCTCTCTCACCCAGGCTCAGGGTGCCAAAGCGTCCTCTTCCCTGGTATCAATGTCATCATCAGTCACTCCTTCCCTAGACCCACCATGTCCTCCTCCTGAGGAGTCCCCCAAACTGTTTGAGCACAGTGTTGGGTACATGCTCCAGGAGGATGCCCAGCGTTTCGAAGGATCTGATGATGATATCCAGCTAGAGGAAGGCAGTAGCGTGAGAGCAGAGAGAGGGGATGCTCAAGAAGGACACCAATCTGGCAGTCATGTTCCAGCAGCTGCAGCATACTGCCAGATTGGCTCCAGTGATGAGGAGGGAGGGGATGATGAGGTCACTGACTCCACGTGGGTGCCTAATAGGAGAGAGGAGGAGGAGGATGAGGAGGAGGCACATCTCCAACGAGGCAGGATGCCCTTGGGTGGCCAGCGTAAGGGCAGCACACCGACGGAATCACACCGCAGAGCTCCGCCTGTGCAGGGCGCTGCCTCTGCCCGTCATTCAAAAAGTTCTTTGGTGTGGGCCTTTTTTGAGGCGAGTGCATCAGATCACACAGCTGCTGTTTGCAACATATGTCTCAAGCGTATATCGCGTGGCCAAAACATCAGCCGCTTGGGCACCACATGTTTGACCAGACATATGTTGACCTGCCATGCAGCTCGTTGGCAAGCCTACCTTACAGACCCACACCAAAGAACAAAGTGGACCTCTCCTTGCTCCTCATCAGCTGGGATCTCCAACCCCACTATACCTTCAGTCCTCTCTGAAACCTGCACTGAGAGGAATGAAGGTGTAGAATTAGGTGTGTCACAGCCAAGTACTTGCGGCCACTCTGCTAGCAGTACACCGACGTCCGATTCTAGCAGGCAAATTTCCCTGCCCCAGCTGCTGGACCGTCGAAAGAAGTTCACTCCCAGCCATCCACATGCCCAGCGGTTGAATGCTAGCTTGGCTAAATTGCTAGCGCTTCAACTGCTGCCTTTTCAGTTGGTAGACTCGGCCCCCTTCCGTGAGTTTGTGCAATGTGCGGTTCCTCAGTGGCAGGTTCCCAAACGCCACTTTTTCTCACGGAAGGCGATTCCGGCTCTCTACCGGCATGTGGAAGGCAATGTCTTGGCCTCGCTGGACAGGGCGGTCAGCGGTAAGGTGCATATTACCGCTGACTCATGGTCCAGCAGGCATGGACAGGGACGTTACCTTTCTTTCACGGCCCATTGGGTCACTCTTTTGGCAGCTGGGAAGGATGCAGGACAAGGTGCAGTAGTGTTGGAGGTTGTTCCACCGCCACGCCTCCAAAATGCTACTACTGGTTGTGACACACCTCTCTCCTCCACCCCCTCCTCTTTTTCTTCCTCCATGGCCTCTTCCTGTGCTTTGTCCTTGGAACCAGCGGTGCTCCCTAGGCGTTCAAGGGGCTACGCAAGTACGCAGGCAAAAAGATGCCATGCCGTGCTTGCGCTGGTGTGTTTGGGGGACAGGAGCCACACTGGGGCAGAGGTCCTGTCTGCTCTGCAGGGGCAGGCCGAGAGGTGGTTGACGCCACGCCAGCTTAAGCCAGGAATGGTGGTTTGCGACAATAGCACCAACCTCCTCTCCGCCCTCCGACAGGGACAACTGACCCATCTGCCCTGTGTGGCTCACGTCCTTAACCTGGTGGTGCAGCGCTTCTTGGGCAGGTACCCGGGCTTACAGGATGTCCTGAGGCAGGCCAGGAAAGTCTGTGTGCATTTCCGCAGATCTTATAATGCCAGTGCTCGCCTGGCTGAGCTGCAAAAGGAGTTGAACCTGCCCAAGAACCGCCTTATATGTGACATGCCCACCAGGTGGAACTCAACGTTGGCCATGCTGCAGCGGCTGCACACGCAGCAGAGGGCCATCAATGAGTACCTGTGCGACTACGGCACCAGGACAGGGTCAGGGGAGCTTGGTTTTTTTTCACCACGCCAGTGGGGCATGATCAGGGATGCATGCACTGTCCTGGAACCATTTGAGGAGGCCACGAGGATGGTGAGCAGTGACAGTGCATGCATCAGTGACACTGTACCTCTTGTCCACCTGTTGGAGCACACGCTGCGTGGAATAATGGACAGGGCACTTGAGGCAGAACAGAGGCAGGAAGAGGAGGACTTCCTTGCCTCTCAAGGCCCCCTTTACCCAGACAGTGTTCCTTCTGTCCCACCCATCGCACAGGAAGAGGAGGAGGAGGAGGAGGATTGTGTCAGCATGGAGGTGGAGCCTGGCACTCAGCATCATCAGCAGCAGTCTTTTAGGGATGATTTACAGTCCCAAGAAACCAGTGGACTTGTACGTGGCTGGGAGGAGGTGGCTGCGGATCATGTCGTCCTTAGTGACCCAGAGGACTCCGGACTGAATGCCTCAGCTAACTTACGCTGCATGGCCTCCCTGATCCTGCAAAGTCTGCGGAAGGATCCTCGTATTCTTCGGATCAAGGAGAGGGACCATTACTGGCTGGCCACTCTCCTTGATCCACGGTACAAGGTGTGACAGCAGGAAGGTAAAGTCACCTGGTTGCATCCAGGGGGGTAGATATATTTCTCCCAGATTCAGGCTTTATGCCGACTTATACAACTAGGGAGGGAGTTGATGAAGCCCAGCTGAGGCTAGTGGGCTCATGGATGATTCATACCTCTAGGGAGAGTGCTGGGCGTCGTGCAGGCAGGGAGTTGATGAGACCAGCTGAAGCTTGTCAGCTCGTTTAAGGCCTCTATAAAAACTCCCAGCTTCATTAGGTGTTTGCTCATGCCTGGAACCAGACCTGTGTGGACTGTCTAGGGAGAGTGAACCCCTGTGCGGTGAGACAAAGCCTGTGTGGCTATTTGTTTGGACATTTACTAAACCAGGGACTTAGGGACTAGGACAGCACCAGGCTGATCCCAGTTGTTAGTTTAGGAAACCTGCATGTTTAGTCAGAGGTCAAGCTGACCAGGGTTTATTTTGTTTATGTTTCTTTTTGCTTTGCTGTGTTTTTGTCACTGTAAATAGAGAAATAAACCGCACCCTTTTGATCTTGAAAACCTCAACCTCCGTCTGCTGGGCCTGTTTTTGTGTGGGGAGCCCATCCAGGGGGTCACACACACCCGCTGCCGAGCGAACCCCCTCACAGTTGGTGGAGAACCAGTGGCAGTTTTTTTTAAGCCAGCATGGAGACCCAGAAACGGCCGGTAAACTTGTGGATCGTGTAGAGAGATACTTGGCTGCAGAGAACCTGATGGCCTCTTCCAGAGACTCTCGGACTTTCCACCCTAAGACCAGACCATCCCCAGGGGCGGATAAGATGATTCCAAGGGGTGAGGGTGGAGAGAGTGAGAGGGTGGGAGCTCTGCCCAGGGTTTGGCGAGAACAGCCTGGGAAGTCGGGGGCTCAAGAGGCAGCCAAAAGGATTGTTTGCTACCACTGCCGGCAAACGGGACATATTGCAGCAAATTGCCCGGTTGTGGAGGAACCCATGCAATGTGACTTTCTGACGGACAGACGTCAGTCGCTGTGTGCGACAGTCGCATGCACTGCCATTCGGGGAACTGAGAAACATTTATGCAAAATGTGTATTAATGGTAGAAATGTTGTGGTATTACTGGATTCAGGTAGCCTTGTGACCCTGATAAAGGCTGAATTAGTTAAAACAGAGGTCTCTGGGAATAGCAAGGTAGCTGTTATTTGTGTGCATGGGGACACCCGAGAGTATCCAGTGACTACAGTGTGTTTCAAGACCCCCAAAGGTACCCTCTCTCATCCAGTGGGGTTAGTATCTCAATTACCGCATGATGCCATTGTGGGAAGGGATTTTCCGAAGTTCTGGGAACTGTGGGATGATCCTGAGCCGCCCACTGGTGCCCCTATGTACCAGGAAGGTGATAGCCAGAACTCCTCTGAGAGTGGTGAGGACTCTCCAGAATTTCCCTTGTCAGTATTGGCAGGCGAGACTCAAGAAACTGGAGAGGAGCCCACCTCCTCAGACGAAAACCTACCGTCTGTGGAGTTTTCTGATCTTGAGGTTCACAGGGAAAATTTTGCCACAGAACAGTTAAAAGACCCCGCCCTAATAAAGGCATGGGAAAACGTAGTGGAAATAGATGGCGAGTTAGTGAACCCAGATAATACCTGCACTTACCCATACTTCAGCGTAGAGAAGGACCTACTGTATCGGGTGGCAAAAAGGGCAGAAGAAACCGTTGAGCAGCTTGTGGTGCCCAAACCTTACAGGAAGTTGGTGTTGGAGTTGGCCCATGGGCACATTCTTGGAGGTCATCTGGGGACAGAGAAAACCCGAGAGAGGGTATTACAGAGATTCTATTGGCCTGGGGTGATGAAGGACATAGAAAATTATTGTTCCTCCTGCCCTGTGTGTCAGAGGTCGGCCCCGATGCCACATTTCCGTAGCCCGCTGGTCCCTCTACCCATCATTGAGGTCCCGTTTGAGAGGATCGCAATGGATTTGGTAGGTCCTATAATCAAGTCCGCTAGGGGGCACCAGTACATATTAGTTATAATGGACTATGCCACCCGTTATCCAGAAGCGATCCCTCTCCGAAATACCTCGGCCAAAACCATAGCCAAAGAGCTATCTCTTGTTTTTAGCCGGGTGGGTATTTGTAAAGAACTGCTTACGGACCAAGGTACACCCTTTATGTCCCGGGTTATGAAAGAGCTGTGTAAATTGTTCAAAGTGACGCAATTGCGTACGTCTGTGTATCACCCCCAAACCGATGGGCTGGTTGAAAGATTCAACAAAACCCTAAAACAAATGTTGAAGAAAGTGGTGGATAGAGATGGAAAGGATTGGGACTGTCTACTTCCTTATTTGATGTTTGCTATTAGGGAGGTGCCCCAATCCTCTACGGGATTCTCCCCCTTTGAGTTACTGTATGGGAGACACCCAAGAGGGCTGTTGGATATTGCCAAGGAAACTTGGGAAAGTGAGAGTTCTCCCCACAGGAGTGTGATTGAGCATGTCGCCCTGATGCAAGATCGAATTGCACAGGTAATGCCCATCGTGAAGGAACATTTGGCCCAAGCGCAGTTGGCACAGCAGAGAGTGTACAACCGTGGAGCCAAGACCCGTACCTTTTCCCCGGGGGATAGGATATTGGTACTTGTCCCTACGGTTGAAAGTAAATTCCTTGCCAAATGGCAAGGCCCCTACGAGATAATGGAAAAAGTGAGCAAAGTGAATTACAAGGTCAGACAACCAGGAAGGCGAAAGCCCGAACAGATCTATCACGTTAATCTGTTGAAAGCCTGGAGGGATAGAGAGTCCCTAGTCGCAGAAACTTGGTCACCAGCTCAAACTGGTTGCGTGATTCCGGAGGTTGGAATAGCAGCCACCTTGTCACAACCCCAACAACAGGAGGTTAAGGAGTTTGTGCTTCGCAACAAGGAGGTGTTCTCTGAGCTGCCGGGACAAACATCTGGGGTAGAGCATGATATTATTACCCCGCCCGGTGAAAGGGTGAAGTTAAAACCCTATCGGATCCCAGAGGCCCGACGGGAGGCAATACGGGAGGAAGTACAGAAAATGCTGAACTTAGGGGTGATAGAGGAGTCCCAAAGTGATTGGTCTAGTCCCATTGTGTTGGTGCCTAAACCGGATGGGAGCTGGCGATTTTGTAACGATTTTCGTCAGTTGAACAAAGTTACAAAATTTGACACCTACCCCATGCCACGTATAGATGAGTTGATCGACCGGCTGGGAACAGCCCGATACATGACGACTCTTGACCTCACAAAAGGGTATTGGCAAATCCCCCTGGCCAAGTCGGCCAAAGAGAAAACCGCATTTGTAACCCCAGACGGGGCGTTCCAATATAAGAGAATGCCGTTCGGGTTACAGAATGCGCCGGCCACATTCCAGCGGAAAATGGACCAGATACTGAGGCCCCATCGGAAGTATGCTGCGGCTTACCTGGATGACGTAATTGTCCATAGCACAGATTGGGCCTCACATCTGCCAAAAGTGCAAGCAGTCCTAGACTCTATCCGGGAAGCGGGGTTTACGGCTAACCCCAAGAAGTGTACCATTGGGCAGGAGGAGGCCAAATATCTTGGGTACACCATTGGCAGGGGAGTAATAAAACCCCAACTCGACAAAGTCGAGGCCATCCAGAGTTGGCCACGTCCCAACAGCAAGAAGCAGGTACGAGCCTTTCTGGGAATCGCGGGTTATTATCGGCGCTTCATTCCCCACTTTGCTTCTAAGGCTGTGCCCCTAACCAACCTGACAAAAGGGAAAGGGTCGGTCATGATTAAATGGACCCCCGAGGCTGAGGCAGCATTCCAATTCTTGAAACAAGCCTTATGTAGCCAGCCAGTGTTGTACTCACCCGACTTCTCTAAAGACTTTGTCGTACAAAGTGATGCGTCAGATGTGGGGTTAGGAGCAGTATTGTCCCAGGTCTGGAACGGGGAAGAGCACCCAGTCATTTACCTCAGCAGGAAGTTGAAGTCCCATGAGGTAAATTACGCCACGGTTGAAAAGGAGTGTTTAGCGGTGAAGTGGGCTCTAGATTCCCTTCGGTACTATCTGCTAGGTAGGCACTTTGACATGGTTACGGATCACGCTCCGTTAAAGTGGATGGCTCAAAACAAGGAGACAAATAGAAGAGTGAATAGGTGGTTCCTGGCCCTACAGGAATTCAACTTCACAGTAAAGCATCGCCCTGGCGTTCAAATGGGGAATGTGGATGCTTTGTCTCGAGTACATGAATGCCTGATTGCTGGTGTTCCAACCCCAAGGTTAAAACAAGAGGGGGGGTATGTGACAGCAGGAAGGTAAAGTCACCTGGTTGCATCCAGGGGGGTAGATATATTTCTCCCAGATTCAGGCTTTATGCCGACTTATACAACTAGGGAGGGAGTTGATGAAGCCCAGCTGAGGCTAGTGGGCTCATGGATGATTCATACCTCTAGGGAGAGTGCTGGGCGTCGTGCAGGCAGGGAGTTGATGAGACCAGCTGAAGCTTGTCAGCTCGTTTAAGGCCTCTATAAAAACTCCCAGCTTCATTAGGTGTTTGCTCATGCCTGGAACCAGACCTGTGTGGACTGTCTAGGGAGAGTGAACCCCTGTGCGGTGAGACAAAGCCTGTGTGGCTATTTGTTTGGACATTTACTAAACCAGGGACTTAGGGACTAGGACAGCACCAGGCTGATCCCAGTTGTTAGTTTAGGAAACCTGCATGTTTAGTCAGAGGTCAAGCTGACCAGGGTTTATTTTGTTTATGTTTCTTTTTGCTTTGCTGTGTTTTTGTCACTGTAAATAGAGAAATAAACCGCACCCTTTTGATCTTGAAAACCTCAACCTCCGTCTGCTGGGCCTGTTTTTGTGTGGGGAGCCCATCCAGGGGGTCACACACACCCGCTGCCGAGCGAACCCCCTCACAAAGGGTAAGGTTGCGGACCTTATGTTACCGTCGCAGAGGGAGCAGAGGATGAGACAACTCCGGGAGGCCTTGCAGAAAGGTCTGTGCAACGCGTTCCCAGAGACTGGGAGGTTACAAACTCCTGGTCCTGGACAACGAGTTGCTGAGGCATCGGTCAGTCAAAGAAGGAGCGGTGGGGAAGGTGGCCGTCTGACCGATGTGTTCAGACAATTCTTTTGTCCGCAGCCCCAAAGTATGATCGGTTCCAGCAACCATCGCCAGCGTCTGATATACATGGTGCAGGAATACCTAGGGGCAAGGTCAGACTTGGACACCTTCCCCACCGAAAATCCTCTGGCTTACTGGGTCTTGAGGATGGATCACTGGCCAGAGCTTGCACAGTATGCAATTGAGCTACTGGCCTGTCCTGCATCCAGCGTTCTTTCAGAACGCACATTCAGTGCTGCTGGAGGATTTGTCACGGATCACAGGGTGAGCCTGTCCACCGACTCGGTTGATCGACTGACTTTCATCAAGATGAACCAGTCTTGGATCACCACCAACTACCACACACCTGATGCTGATATAACAGACTAATTTATTTTAAAATGTCACATCCCTTCAAGACTGATGCTGATGCTGAGTGCCTGTGCTGTTATGTTGACTGGCTATCCTCCTCCTCCTCAATGATCCGATTGATGATGATAGCTTGGAAGAACATTTTTGTTTCTGGGTGCCGCCACTAGTGCCTAATGCCGCGTACACACGACCGCTTTTCTCGACGAGAAAAACGGCATTTTCTCTTTTCGCCGAGAAAAACGATCGTCTGTGGGCTTTATGTCGTTTTTCTCGTCGAGAAAAACGGCATAAAAAACGACGAGAAAAATTAGAACATGTTCTAAATTTTCTCGTCGTTTTTTCCAGCATTTTTTTCCGCGGCAGTTTTCCCATAGGGAAACACTGCCGCGGAGCCCACAGACGGTCGTTTTTCTCGTCAAGAGAAAAAATGACGGGAAAAACGACCGTGTGTAGGGAACCAAGCGGTTCCCTCGTTTTTCCTGTCATTATTCACGGCGGTTTTTTAACCGCCGTGAATAATGATCGTGTGTACGCGGCATGAGGCCCAATTTTTCAGCCCCTGTTTAACAGGGGCGTGTAATTACACTTTTTGATGCAATACTTTGCAACAGGGCTCATTGCTGTGCTCCAAGTACAGTATCTGTGAGGGGTTGCAGTGTTGTGCCACCAGTGCCTAAGGCCCAATTTTTCAGCCCCTGTTTAACAGGGGCATGCAATTATAATTATTGATCTAATAATTCACAGCAGGGCCCATTGCTGCGCCCACCAATAGTAACTGTGAGGCCTTACAGTGTTGTGGCACCAGCACCACCATCAAAGGCCCAATTTTTCCTACCACTGTTCAACAATTATATGTAATTACAATTCCTGATATAATAGTTGACAGCAGGGCGTTCCAGCACCCACCAAGAGTAACTGTGAGTGCTTACAGTGTTGTGCCAACACCAACACCTAAGGGGCCAATTTCTGCAGAGTATATACGGCAGATCCCTACTTTCAAACATCCAAGTTTCAAACGACTCCTACTTGCAAACGGAAGAAGACAACAGGAAGTGAGAGGAAATCTACCCCTAGGAAGGAAAATTCTCTCCTGTAAGAATTAATATGGGAGAAAGGTGTCTCCTCTCTACTGATGCTTTATCACCAATCCTTGTTTCAATAAAAACACCACATTTCAAAAACAGTTGTCATTGGGACGGAAAGTGAGGTGAAATGTTCTGAACAGGGGCACAGACAGCAAAACAAATGTTACAGGGGTGATAACCCTTCCCTATGTTTTCCAAAAAGCTTAAAAATATATTTTTTGGCTGGAGCTACACTTAAACAATGTACGTGTTCAAAATTACAAACAGATTCTACTTAAGAACAAACCTACAGTCCCTGTCTTGTATGCACCGCCTGTATACGGCTGTTCAGAGTATATAGGGCCTTTTTTATTTTGTGTGCGGGGTTCCCCTTAATATCCATACAAGACCCAAAGGGGCTGGTAATGGGCTGGGGTAGGGGGGGGCTGTGATGGGGTAGCTATGCCATTTTTCTTAAAGATTTTCATCCATATTACCGGGACCAGACATTACATTAAAGCCGCAAGCAGTTTTAAATGGCTTTTTTTTTCTTTTAGAAATGTCATTTTGTGCAGGGACAGTTCTAAACACGGGAAACACGTGGCACTTCACAGGCATACTTTAGACACCCCCCAGGTACGATATTTAAAGGAATATTTGATTTTTTTTTTTCACTTAATGCATCATTAAAATGACTGCTCCCGAAAAACGTCCGTTTTTAAAACTTCTTTTTGCATTGATACATGTCCCCTGGTGCAGAACCCGGGTTCCCAAACCCTTTTTAGGACAATAACCAATAACATGCATAATAGTAGTTATAATTAGCACTTTAGAATTCGAACGTTCGCATCCATTGTATTTAATAGGGTTCTAAAGTTCGTGCGAACTTTCGGTCCGTTCGCGGGTTCTGGTGCGAACCGACCCCGGGGGTGTTCGGCTCATCACTAATCCTGATGTAGCTTCTAGCTATCTGGTGAGCACTCCAGACAATTCTTACCGAAAAGGGGTCGCTTCATCCTGATGCAGCTTCTAGCTCTCAGGTGAGTGCTCCAGACAATTCTTACCAAAAAGGGGTCGCTTCATCCTGATGTAGCCTCTACCTCTCAGGTGAGGGCTCCAGACAATTCTTACCGAAAAGGGGTCCCTTCATCCTGATGCAGCTTCTAGCTCTCAGGTGAGCGCTCCAGACAATTCTTACCAAAAAGGGGTCCCTTCATCCTGATGTATCTTCTAGCTCTCAGGTGAGCGCTCCAAACAATTCTTACTGAAAAGGGGTCGCTCCATCCTGATGCAGCTTCTAGCTCTCAGGTGAACGCTCCAGACAGTTCTTACCGAAAAGGGGTCGCTTCATCCTGATGTAGCTTCTAGCTCTCAGGTGAGCGCTCCAGACAATTCTTACTGAAAAGGGGTCGCTTCATCCTGATGCAGCTTCTAGCTCTCAGGTGAGCACTCCAGACAATTCTTACCGAAAAGGGGTCGCTTTATCCTGATGCAGCTTCTAGCTAGCTCTCAGGTAAGCGCTCCATACAATTCTTACCGAAAAGGAGTCGCTTCATCCTGATGCAGCTTCTAGCTCTCAGATGAGCGTTCCAGACAATTCTTACCGAAAAGGAGTCGCTTCATCCTGATGTAGCTTCTAGCTCTCAGGTGAGCGCTCCAGACAATTCTTCCCGAAAAGGTGTCGCTTCATCCTGATGCAGCTTCTAGCTCTTAGGTGAGCGCTCCAGACAACTCTTACCGAAAATGGGTCGCTTCATCCTGATGCAGCTTCTAGCTCCCAGGTGAGCGCTCCAGACAATTCTTACCGAAAAGGGGTCGCTTCATCCTGATGCAGCTTCTAGCTCTCAGATGAGCGTTCCAGACAATTCTTACCGAAAAGGAGTCGCTTCATCCTGATGTAGCTTCTAGCTCTCAGGTGAGCGCTCCAGACAATTCTTCCCGAAAAGGTGTCGCTTCATCCTGATGCAGCTTCTAGCTCTCAGGTGAGCGCTCCAGACAACTCTTACCGAAAATGGGTCGCTTCATCCTGATGCAGCTTCTAGCTCCCAGGTGAGCACTCCAGACAATTCTTACCGAAAAGGGGTTGCTTCATCCTGATGTAGCTTCTAGCTATCTGGTGAGCACTCCAGACAATTCTTACCGAAAAGGGGTCGCTTCATCCTGATGCAGCTTCTAGCTCTCAGGTGAGTGCTCCAGACAATTCTTACCAAAAAGGGGTCGCTTCATCCTGATGTAGCCTCTACCTCTCAGGTGAGGGCTCCAGACAATTCTTACCGAAAAGGGGTCCCTTCATCCTGATGCAGCTTCTAGCTCTCAGGTGAGCGCTCCAGACAATTCTTACCGAAAAGGGGTCCCTTCATCCTGATGTAGCTTCTAGCTCTCAGGTGAGCGCTCCAGACAATTCTTACTGAAAAGGGGTCGCTCCATCCTGATGCATCTTCTAGCTCTCAGGTGAACGTTCCAGACAGTTCTTACCGAAAAGGGGTCGCTTCATCCTGATGTAGCTTCTAGCTCTCAGGTGAGCGCTCCAGACAATTCGTACTGAAAAGGGGTCGCTTCATCCTGATGCAGCTTCTAGCTCTCACGTGAGCGCTCCAGACAATTCTTACCGAAAAGGGGTCGCTTTATCCTGATGCAGCTTCTAGCTAGCTCTCAGGTGAGTGCTCCATACAATTCTTACCGAAAAGGAGTCGCTTCATTCTGATGCAGCTTCTAGCTCTCAGATGAGCGTTCCAGACAATTCTTACCGAAAAGGAGTCGCTTCATCCTGATGCAGCTTCTAGCTCTCAGGTGAGCGCTCCAGACAACTCTTACCGAAATTAGGTCGCTTCATCCTCTCCTGATGCAGCTTCTAGCTCCCAGGTGAGCGCTCCAGACAATTCTAAATGAAAAGGGGTCGCTTCATCCTGATGCAGCTTCTAGCTCTTAGGTGAGCGCTCCAGACGATTCTTACCAAAAAGGGATCGCTTCATCCTGATGCAGCTTCTAGCTCTCGGGTGAGCGCTCCAGACAATTCTTACCGAAAAAGTATCGCTTCACCCTGATGTAGCTTCACGCTCTCAGATGAGCGCTCCAGACAATTATTACCGAAAAGGGGTCGCTTCATCCTGATGTAGCTGCTAGCTCTCAGGTGAGCGCTCCAGACAATTCTTACCGAAAAGGGTTTGCTTCATCCTGATGTAGCTTCTAGCTCTCAAGTGAGCGCTCCAGACAATTCATTTCCGAAAATGGGTTGCATCATCCTGATGCAGGTTCTAGCTCTCAGGTGAGCACTTCAGACAATTCTTACCGAAAAGGGGTCGCGTCATCCTGATGTAGCTTCTAGCTCTCAGGTGAGCACTCCAGACAATTCTTACCGAAAAGGGGTCGCTTCATCCTGATGCAGCTTCTAGCTCTCAGGTTAGCGCCCCAGACAATAACCACTGAAAGAAGGAGAGGCATTGGCCGGCTGTAAGTGTGGAAGAGGCCGGATTTATTTTAACACTAAACAATATCCGAAAAGGAGTCGCTCCATCCTGATGTAGCTTCTAGCTATCAGGTAAGCGCTCCAGACAATTCTTACCGAAAAGGGGTGGCTTCATCCTGATGCAGCTTCTACCTCTCAGGTGAGCGCTCCAGACAATTCTTACCAAAAAGGGGTCACTTCATCCTGATGTAGCTGCTAGCTCTCAGGTGAGCGCGCCAAACAATTCTTACCGAAAATGGGTCACTTCATCCTGATGCAGCTTCTAGCTCTTAGGTGAGCGCTCCAGACAATTAATTTCCGAAAATGGGTCGCATCATCCTAAAGCATGTTCTAGCTCTCAGGTGAGCGCTCCAGACAATTCTTACCGAAAAGGGGTCGCTTCATCCTGATGCAGCTTCTAGCTCTCAGGTGAGCGCTCCAGACAATTCATTTCCGAAAATGGGTCGCATCATCCTGATGCAGGTTCTAGCTCTCAGGGGAGCGCTCCAGACAATTCTTACCGAAAAGGGGTCGCTTCATCCTGATGTAGCTTCTAGCTCTCAGGTGAGCACTCCAGACAATTCTTACCGAAAAGGGGTCGCTTCATCCTGATGCATCTTCTAGCTCTCAGGTGAGCGCTCCAGACAATTCTTACCGAAAAGGGGTCGCTTCATCCTGATGCAGCTTCTAGCTCTCAGGTTAGCGCCCCAGACAATAACCACTGAAAGAAGGAGAGGCATTGGCCGGCTGTAAGTGTGGAAGAGGCCGGATTTATTTTTACACTAAACAATATCCGAAAAGGAGTCGCTCCATCCTGATGTAGCTTCTAGCTATCAGGTAAGCGCACTAGACAATTCTTACCGAAAAGGGGTCGCTTCATCCTGATGTAGCTTCTAGCTATCAGGTGAGCGCTCCAGACAATTCTTACCGAAAAGGGGTGGCTTCATCCTGATGCAGCTTCTAGCTCTCAGGTGAGCGCTCCAGACAATTCATTTCCGAAAATGGGTCGCATCATCCTGATGTAGGTTCTAGCTCTCAGGTGAGCGCTCCAGACAAGTCTTACCGAAAAGGGGTCGCATCATCCTGATGCAGGTTCTAGCTCTCAGGTGAGCGCTCCAGACAATTATTACTGAAAAGGGGT
Organism: Rana muscosa; assembly: GCA_029206835.1. NCBI lineage: Eukaryota > Metazoa > Chordata > Amphibia > Anura > Ranidae > Rana > Rana muscosa. The sequence continues at coordinate 879,309,167 of CM055117.1, forward strand.
CGCTTCATCCTGATGCAGGTTCTAGTTCTCAGGTGAGCGCACCAGACAATTCTTACCGAAAAGGGGTCGCTTCATCCTGATGCAGCTTCTAGCTCCCAGGTGAGCGCTCCAGACAATTCTTACCGAAAAGGGGTTGCTTCATCCTGATGTAGCTTCTAGCTATCTGGTGAGCACTCCAGACAATTCTTACTGAAAAGGGGTCGCTTCATCCTGATGCAGCTTCTAGCTCTCAGGTGAGTGCTCCAGACAATTCTTACCAAAAAGGGGTCGCTTCATCCTGATGTAGCTTTTACCTCTCAGGTGAGGGCTCCAGACAATTCTTACCGAAAAGGGGTCCCTTCATCCTGATGCAGCTTCTAGCTCTCAGGTGAGTGCTCCAGACAATTCTTACCGAAAAGGGGTCCCTTCATCCTGATGTAGCTTCTAGCTCTCAGGTGAGCGCTCCAGACAATTCTAACTGAAAAGGGGTCGCTCCATCCTGATGCAGCTTCTAGCTCTCAGGTGAACGCTCCAGACAGTTCTTACCGAAAAGGGGTCGCTTCATCCTGATGTAGCTTCTAGCTCTCAAGTGAGCGCTCTAGACATTTCTTACTGAAAAGGGGTTGCTTCATCCTGATGCAGATTCTAGCTCTCAGGTGAGCGATCCAGACAATTCTTCCCGAAAAGGTGTCGCTTCATCCTGATGCAGCTTCTAGCTCTCTGGTGAGCGCTCCAGACAACTCTTACCTAAAAGGTGTCGCTTCATCCTGATGTAGCTTCTAGCTCTCAGATGAGTGATCCAGACAATTGTTACCGAAAAGGGGTCACTTCATCCTGATGGGGCTTCTAGCTCTTAGGAGAGCGCTCCAGACAATTCTTACCGAAAAGGGGTCGCTTCATCCTGATGTAGCTTCTAGCTCTCAGGTGAGCGTTCCAGACAATTCTTACCGAAAAGGGGTCGCTTCATCCTGATGCAGCTTCTAGCCCTCAGGTGAGCGCCCCAGACAATAACCACTGAAAGAAGGAGAGGCATTGGCCGGCTGTAGGTGTGGAGGAGGCCAGGTTTATATTTACACTAAATAATATCCGAAAAGGAGTCGCTCCATCCTGATGTAGCTTCTAGCTCTCAGGTGAGCGCTCCAGACAATTCTTACCGAAAAGGGGTTGCTTCATCCTGATGCAGCTTCTAGCTCTCAGGTGAGCGCTCCAGACAATTCTTACAGAAAAGGGGTCGCTTCATGCTGATGTAGCTTCTAGCTCTCAGGTGAGCGCTCCAGACAATTCTTACCGAAAAGGGGTCGCTTCATCCTTATGTAGCTTCTAGCTATCTGGTGAGTGCTCCAGGCTATTCTTACCAAAAAGGGGTCGCTTCATCCTGATGTAGCTTCTACCTCTCAGGTGAGGGCTCCAGACAATTCTTACCGAAAAGGGGTCCCTTCATCCTGATGCAGCTTCTAGCTCTCAGGTGAGCGCTCCAGACAGTTCTTACCGAAAAGGGGTCGCTTCATCCTGATGTAGCTTCTAGCTCTCAGGTGAGCGCTCCAGACAATTCTTACTGAAAAGGGGTCGCTTTATCCTGATGCAGCTTCTAGCTCTCAGGTGAGCGCTACAGACAATTCTTACCGAAAAGGGGTCGCTTTATCCTGATGCAGCTTCTAGCTAGCTCTCAGGTGAGCGCTCCATACAATTCTTACCGAAAAGGAGTCGCTTCATTCTTATGCAGCTTCTAGCTCTCAGATGAGCGTTCCAGACAATTCTTACCGAAAAGGAGTCGCTTCATCCTGATGTAGCTCATAGCTCTCAGGTGTGCGCTCCAGACAATTCTTCCCGAAAAGGTGTCGCTTCATCCTGATGCAGCTTCTAGCTCTCAGGTGAGCGCTCCAGACAACTCTTACCGAAAATGGGTCGCTTCATCCTGATGCAGCTTCTAGCTCTCAGATGAGCGTTCCAGACAATTCTTACCGAAACGGAGTCGCTTCATCCTGATGTAGCTTCTAGCTCTCAGGTGAGCGCTCCAGACAATTCTTACCGAAAATGGGTCGCTTCATCCTGATGCAGCTTCTAGCTCCCAGGTGAGCGTTCCAGACAATTCTTACCGAAAAGGAGTCGCTTCATCCTGATGTAGCTTCTAGCTCTCAGATGAGCGCTCCAGACAATTCTTACCGAAAAGGAGTTGCTTCATCCTGATGCAGCTTCTAGCTCTCAAATGAGCGCTCCAGACAATTCTTACCGAAAAGGGGTCGCTTCATCCTGATGCAGCTTCTACCTCTTAGGTGAGCGCTCCAGACAATTCTTACCGAAAAAGTGTCGCTTCATCCTGATGCAGCTTCACGCTCTCAGATGAGCGCTCCAGACAATTATTTCCGAAAAGGGGACGCTTCATCCTGATTCAGGTTCTAGCTCTCAGGTAAGCGCTCCAGACAATTCTTACCGAAAATGGGTCGCTTCATCCTGATGCAGCTTCTAGCTCCCAGGTGAGCGCTCCTGACAATTCTTACCAAAAAGGGGTTGCTTCATCCTTATGTAGCTTCTAGCTCTCAGGTGAGTGCTCCAGACTATTCTTACCAAAAAGGGGTCGCTTCATCCTGATGTAGCTTCTACCTCTCAGGTGAGGGCTCCAGACAATTCTTACCGAAAAGGGGTCGCTTCATCCTGATGCAGCTTCTAGCTATCAGGTGAGCGCTCCAGACAATTCTTACCGAAAAGGGGTCGCTTCATCCTGATGCAGCTTCTAGCTCTCAGGTGAGCGCTCCAAACAATTCTTACCGAAAAGGGGTCGCTTCATCCTGATGTAGCTTCTAGATAGCTCTCAGGTGAGCGCTCCAGACAATTCTTACCGAAAAGGGATCCCTTCATCCTGATGTAGATTCTAGCTCTCAGATGAGCACTCCAGACAATTCTTACCGAAAAGGGGTCGCTCCATCCTGATGCAGCTTCTAGCTCTCAGGTGAACGCTCCAGACAGTTCTTACCGAAAAGTGTTCGCTTCATCCTGATGTAGCTTCTAGCTCTCGGGTGAGCGCTCCAGACAATTCTTACCGAAAAGGGGTCGTTTCATCCTGATGCAGCTTCTAGCTCTCAGATGAGCGATCCTGAAAATTCTTCCCGAAAAGGTGTCGCTTCATCCTGATGCAGCTTCTAGCTCTCAGGTGAGCGCTCCAGACAATTCTTACCGAAAAGGGGTCGCTCCATCCTGATGCAGCTTCTAGCTCCCAGGTGAGCGTTCCAGACAATTCTTACCGAAAAGGAGTCGCTTCATCCTGATGTAGCTTCTAGCTCTCAGATGAGCGCTCCAGACAATTCTTACCGAAAAGGAGTTGCTTCATCCTGATGCAGCTTCTAGCTCTCAAATGAGCGCTCCAGACAATTCTTACCGAAAAGGGGTCGCTTCATCCTGATGTACCTTCTAGCTCTCAGGTGAGCGCTCCAGACAATTCTTACCGAAAAGGGGTCGCTTCATCCTGATGCAGCTTCTAGCTCTTAGGTGAGCGCTCCAGACGATTCTTACCAAAAAGGGTTCGCTTCATCCTGATGCAGCTTCTAGCTCTCAGGTGAGCGCTCCAGACAATTCTTACCGAAAAGGGGTCGCTTCATCCTGATGCAGCTTCTAGCTCTCAGGTGAGCGCTCCAAACAATTCTTACCGAAAAGGGGTCGCTTCATCCTGATGTAGCTTCTAGATAGCTCTCAGGTGAGCGCTCCAGACAATTCTTACCGAAAAGGGATCCCTTCATCCTGATGTAGATTCTAGCTCTCAGGTGAGCACTCCAGACAATTCTTACCGAAAAGGGGTCGCTCCATCCTGATGCAGCTTCTAGCTCCCAGGTGAGCGTTCCAGACAATTCTTACCGAAAAGGAGTCGCTTCATCCTGATGTAGCTTCTAGCTCTCAGATGAGCGCTCCAGACAATTCTTACCGAAAAGGAGTTGCTTCATCCTGATGCAGCTTCTAGCTCTCAGGTGAGCGCTCCAAACAATTCTTACCGAAAAGGGGTCGCTTCATCCTGATGTAGCTTCTAGATAGCTCTCAGGTGAGCGCTCCAGACAATTCTTACCGAAAAGGGGTCGCTTCATCCTGATGTACCTTCTAGCTCTCAGGTGAGCGCTCCAGACAATTCTTACCGAAAAGGGGTCGCTTCATCCTGATGCAGCTTCTAGCTCTCAGGTGAGCGCTCCAAACAATTCTTACCGAAAAGGGGTCGCTTCATCCTGATGTAGCTTCTAGATAGCTCTCAGGTGAGCGCTCCAGACAATTCTTACCGAAAAGGGATCCCTTCATCCTGATGTAGATTCTAGCTCTCAGGTGAGCACTCCAGACAATTCTTACCGAAAAGGGGTCGCTCCATCCTGATGCAGCTTCTAGCTCTCAGGTGAACGCTCCAGACAGTTCTTACCGAAAAGTGGTCGCTTCATCCTGATGTAGCTTCTAGCTCTCGGGTGAGCGCTCCAGACAATTCTTACCGAAAAGGGGTCGTTTAATCCTGATGCAGCTTCTAGCTCTCAGATGAGCGATCCTGAAAATTCTTCCCGAAAAGGTGTCGCTTCATCCTGATGCAGCTTCTAGCTCTCAGGTGAGCGCTCCAGACAATTCTTACCGAAAAGGGGTCGCTCCATCCTGATGCAGCTTCTAGCTCCCAGGTGAGCGTTCCAGACAATTCTTACCGAAAAGGAGTTGCTTCATCCTGATGCAGCTTCTAGCTCTCAAATGAGCGCTCCAGACAATTCTTACCGAAAAGGGGTCGCTTCATCCTGATGTACCTTCTAGCTCTCAGGTGAGCGCTCCAGACAATTCTTACCGAAAAGGGGTCGCTTCATCCTGATGCAGCTTCTAGCTCTTAGGTGAGCGCTCCAGACGATTCTTACCAAAAAGGGTTCGCTTCATCCTGATGCAGCTTCTAGCTCTCAGGTGAGCGCTCCAGACAATTCTTACCGAAAAAGTGTCGCTTCATCCTGATGTAGCTTCACGCTCTCAGATGAGCGCTCCAGACAATTATTACCGAAAAGGGGACGCTTCATCCTGATGCAGGTTCTAGCTCTCAGGTGAGCGCTCCAGACAATTCTTACCGAAAATGGGTCGCTTCATCCTTATGTAGCTTCTGCCTCTCAGGTGAGCGCTCCAGACAATTCTTACCAAAAAGGGGTCGCTTCATCCTGATGTAGCTTCTACCTCTCAGGTGAGGGCTCCAGACAATTCTTACCGAAAAGGGGTCGCTTCATCCTGATGCAGCTTCTAGCTCTCAGGTGAGCGCTCCAGACAATTCTTACCGAAAAGGGGTTGCTTCATCCTGATGCAGCTTCTAGCTCTCAGGTGAGCGCTCCAAACAATTCTTACCGAAAAGGGGTCGCTTCATCCTGATGTAGCTTCTAGCTCTCAGGTGAGCGCTCCAGACAATTCTTACCGAAAAGGAGTCGCTTCACCCTGATGCAGCTTCTAGCTCTCAGGTGAGCGCTCCAGACAATTCTTACCGAAAAGGAGTCGCTTCATCCTGATGCAGCTTCTCGCTCTCAGATGAGCGCTCTAGACAATTCTTACCGAAAATTAGTTGCTTCATCCTGATGTAGCTTCTAGCTCTCAGGTGAGCGCTTCAGACAATTCTTCCCGAAAAGATGTCGCGCAGCTTCTAGCTCTCAGGTGAGCGCTCCAGACAACTCTTACCGAAAAGGGGTCGCTTCATCCTGATGTAGCTTCTAGCTCTCAGGTGAGCGCTCCAGACAATTCTTACCGAAAATGGGTCGCATCATCCTGATGCAGGTTCTAGCTCTCAGGTGAGCGCTCCAGACAATTCTTACCGAAAAGGGGTCGCTTCATCCTGATGTAGCTTCTAGCTCTCAGGTGAGCACTCCAGACAATTCTTACCGAAAAGGGGTCGCTTCATCCTGATGCAGCATCTAGCTCTCAGGTAAGCGCTCCAGACAATTCTTACCGAAAAGGGGTCGCTTCATCCTGATGCAGCTTCTAGCTCTCAGGTTAGCGCTCCAGACAATAACCACTGAAAGAAGGAGAGGCATTGGCCGGCTGTAGGTGTGGAGGAGGCCGGATTTATTTTACACTAAACAATATCCGAAAAGGTGTCGCTTCATCCTGATGTATCTTCTAGCTCTCAGGTGAGCGCTCCAGACAATTCTTACTGAAAAGGGGTCGCTTCATCCTGATGCAGCTTCTAGCTCTCAGGTGAGCGCTCCATACAATTCTTGACGGAAAGGAGTCGCTTCATTCTGATGCAGCTTCTAGCTCCCAGATGAGCTTTCCAGACAATTCTTACCGAAAAGGAGTCACTTCATCCTGATGTAGCTTCTAGCTCTCAGGGGAGCGCTCCGGACAACTCTTACCGAAAAGGGGTTGCTTCATCCTGATGCAGCTTCTAGCTCTCAGGTGAGCGCTCCAGACAATTCTTACAGAAAAGGGGTCGCTTCATCCTGATGCAGCTTCTAGCTCTCAGGTGAGCGCTCCAGACAATTCTTACCAAAAAGGGGTCCCTTCATCCTGATGTAGCTTCTAGCTCTCAGGTAAGCGCTCCAGACAATTCTTACCGAAAAGGGGTCGCTCCATCCTGATGCAGCTTCTAGCTCTCAGGTGACACAATTCTTACAGAAAAGAGGTTGCTTCATCCTGATGCAGCTGCTAGCTCTCAGGTGAGCGCTCCAGACAATTCTTACCGAAAAGGGGTTGCTCCATCCTGATGTAGCTTCTAGATAGCTCTCAGGTGTGCGCTCCAGACAATTCTTACCGAAAAGGAGTCGCTTCACCCTGATGCAGCTTCTAGCTCTCAGATGAGCGCTCCAGACAATTCTTACCGAAAAGGGGTCGCTTCATCCTGATGCAGGTTCTAGCTCTCAGGTGAGCGCTCCAGACAATTCTTCCCGAAAAGGAGTCGCTTCACCCTGATGCAGCTTCTAGCTCTCAGGTGAGCGCTCCAGACAATTCTTACCGAAAAGGAGTCGCTTCATCCTGATGCAGCTTCTCGCTCTCAGATGAGCGCTCTAGACAATTCTTACCGAAAATTAGTTGCTTCATCCTGATGTAGCTTCTAGCTCTCAGGTGAGCGCTTCAGACAATTCTTCCCGAAAAGATGTCGCGCAGCTTCTAGCTCTCAGATGAGCGCTCCAGACAACTCTTACCGAAAAGGGGTCGCTTCATCCTGATGTAGCTTCTAGCTCTCAGGTGAGCGCTCCAGACAATTCTTACCGAAAATGGGTCGCATCATCCTGATGCAGGTTCTAGCTCTCAGGTGAGCGCTCCAGACAATTCTTACTGAAAAGGGGTCGCTTCATCCTGATGTAGCTTCTAGCTCTCAGGTGAGCACTCCAGACAATTCTTACCGAAAAGGGGTCGCTTCATCCTGATGCAGCATCTAGCTCTCAGGTAAGCGCTCCAGACAATTCTTACCGAAAAGGGGTCGCTTCATCCTGATGCAGCTTCTAGCTCTCAGGTTAGCGCTCCAGACAATAACCACTGAAAGAAGGAGAGGCATTGGCCGGCTGTAGGTGTGGAGGAGGCCGGATTTATTTTACACTAAACAATATCCGAAAAGGAGTCGCTTCATCCTGATGTATCTTCTAGCTCTCAGGTGAGCGCTCCAGACAATTCTTACTGAAAAGGGGTCGCTTCATCCTGATGCAGCTTCTAGCTAGCTCTCAGGTGAGCGCTCCATACAATTCTTGACGGAAAGGAGTCGCTTCATTCTGATGCAGCTTCTAGCTCCCAGATGAGCTTTCCAGACAATTCTTACCGAAAAGGAGTCACTTCATCCTGATGTAGCTTCTAGCTCTCAGGGGAGCGCTCCAGACAACTCTTACCGAAAAGGGGTTGCTTCATCCTGATGCAGCTTCTAGCTCTCAGGTGAGCGCTCCAGACAATTCTTACAGAAAAGGGGTCGCTTCATCCTGATGCAGCTTCTAGCTCTCAGGTGAGCGCTCCAGACAATTCTTACCAAAAAGGGGTCCCTTCATCCTGATGTAGCTTCTAGCTCTCAGGTAAGCGCTCCAGACAATTCTTACCGAAAAGGGGTCGCTCCATCCTGATGCAGCTTTTAGCTCTCAGGTGACACAATTCTTACAGAAAAGAGGTTGCTTCATCCTGATGCAGCTGCTAGCTCTCAGGTGAGCGCTCCAGACAATTCTTACCGAAAAGGGGTTGCTCCATCCTGATGTAGCTTCTAGATAGCTCTCAGGTGTGCGCTCCAGACAATTCTTACCGAAAAGGAGTCGCTTCATCCTGATGCAGCTTCTAGCTCTCAGGTGAGTGCTCCAGACAATTCTTCCTGAAAAGGTGTCGCTTCATCCTGATGCAGCTTCTAGCTCTCTGGTGAGCGCTCCAGACAACTCTTACCGAAAAGGGGTCGCTTTATCCTGATGCAGGTTCTAGCTCTCAGGTGAGCAATCCAGACAATTGTTACCGAAAAGGGGTCGCTTCATCCTGATGGGGCTTCTAGCTCTTAGGAGAGCGCTCCAGACAATTCTTACCGAAAAGGGGTCGCTTCATCCTGATGTAGCTTCTAGCTCTCAGGTGAGCACTCCAGACAATTCTTACCGAAAAGGGGTCGCTTCATCCTGATGCAGCTTCTAGCTCTCAGGTGAGCGCTCCAGACAATTCTTACCAAAAAGGGGTCGCTTCATCCTGATGGAGCTTCTAGCTCTCAGGTGAGCGCCCCAGACAATTACCACCAAAAAGGAATGACTTCATCCTGATGCAGATTCTAGCTAGCTCTCAGGTGAGCGCTCCATACAATTCTTACCGAAAAGGAGTCGATTCATTCTTATGCAGCTTCTAGCTCTCAGATGAGCGTTCCAGACAATTCTTACCGAAAAGGAGTCGCTTCATCCTGATGTAGCTTCTAGCTCTCAGGTGAGCGCTCCAGACAATTCTTACCGAAAAGGAGTCGCTTCATCCTGATGCAGCTTCTCGCTCTCAGATGAGCGCTCTAGACAATTCTTACCGAAAATTAGTTGCTTCATCCTGATGTAGCTTCTAGCTCTCAGGTGAGCGCTTCAGACAATTCTTCCCGAAAAGATGTCGCGCAGCTTCTAGCTCTCAGGTGAGCGCTCCAGACAACTCTTACCGAAAAGGGGTCGCTTCATCCTGATGTAGCTTCTAGCTCTCAGGTGAGCGCTCCAGACAATTCTTACCGAAAATGGGTCGCATCATCCTGATGCAGGTTCTAGCTCTCAGGTGAGCGCTCCAGACAATTCTTACTGAAAAGGGGTCGCTTCATCCTGATGTAGCTTCTAGCTCTCAGGTGAGCACTCCAGACAATTCTTACCGAAAAGGGGTCGCTTCATCCTGATGCAGCATCTAGCTCTCAGGTAAGCGCTCCAGACAATTCTTACCGAAAAGGGGTCGCTTCATCCTGATGCAGCTTCTAGCTCTCAGGTTAGCGCTCCAGACAATAACCACTGAAAGAAGGAGAGGCATTGGCCGGCTGTAGGTGTGGAGGAGGCCGGATTTATTTTACACTAAACAATATCCGAAAAGGAGTCGCTTCATCCTGATGTATCTTCTAGCTCTCAGGTGAGCGCTCCAGACAATTCTTACTGAAAAGGGGTCGCTTCATCCTGATGCAGCTTCTAGCTAGCTCTCAGGTGAGCGCTCCATACAATTCTTGACGGAAAGGAGTCGCTTCATTCTGATGCAGCTTCTAGCTCCCAGATGAGCTTTCCAGACAATTCTTACCGAAAAGGAGTCACTTCATCCTGATGTAGCTTCTAGCTCTCAGGGGAGCGCTCCAGACAACTCTTACCGAAAAGGGGTTGCTTCATCCTGATGCAGCTTCTAGCTCTCAGGTGAGCGCTCCAGACAATTCTTACAGAAAAGGGGTCGCTTCATCCTGATGCAGCTTCTAGCTCTCAGGTGAGCGCTCCAGACAATTCTTACCAAAAAGGGGTCCCTTCATCCTGATGTAGCTTCTAGCTCTCAGGTAAGCGCTCCAGACAATTCTTACCGAAAAGGGGTCGCTCCATCCTGATGCAGCTTCTAGCTCTCAGGTGACACAATTCTTACAGAAAAGAGGTTGCTTCATCCTGATGCAGCTGCTAGCTCTCAGGTGAGCGCTCCAGACAATTCTTACCGAAAAGGGGTTGCTCCATCCTGATGTAGCTTCTAGATAGCTCTCAGGTGTGCGCTCCAGACAATTCTTACCGAAAAGGAGTCGCTTCACCCTGATGCAGCTTCTAGCTCTCAGATGAGCGCTCCAGACAATTCTTACCGAAAAGGGGTCGCTTCATCCTGATGCAGCTTCTAGCTCTCAGGTGAGTGCTCCAGACAATTCTTCCTGAAAAGGTGTCGCTTCATCCTGATGCAGCTTCTAGCTCTCTGGTGAGCGCTCCAGACAACTCTTACCGAAAAGGGGTCGCTTTATCCTGATGCAGGTTCTAGCTCTCAGGTGAGCAATCCAGACAATTGTTACCGAAAAGGGGTCGCTTCATCCTGATGGGGCTTCTAGCTCTTAGGAGAGCGCTCCAGACAATTCTTACCGAAAAGGGGTCGCTTCATCCTGATGTAGCTTCTAGCTCTCAGGTGAGCACTCCAGACAATTCTTACCGAAAAGGGGTCGCTTCATCCTGATGCAGCTTCTAGCTCTCAGGTGAGCGCCCCAGACAATTACCACCAAAAAGGAATCACTTCATCCTGATGCAGATTCTAGCTAGCTCTCAGGTGAGCGCTCCATACAATTCTTACCGAAAAGGAGTCGCTTCATTCTTATGCAGCTTCTAGCTCTCAGATGAGCGTTCCAGACAATTCTTACCGAAAAGGAGTCGCTTCATCCTGATGTAGCTTCTAGCTCTCAGGTGAGCGCTCCAGACAATTCTTCCCGAAAAGGTGTCGCTTCATCCTGATGTAGCTTCTAGCTCTCAGATGAGCACTCCAGACAATTCTTACCGAAAATGGGTCGCTTCATCCTGATGCAGCTTCTAGCTCCCAGGTGAGCGTTCCAGACAATTCTTACCGAAAAGGAGTCGCTTCATCCTTACGTAGCTTCTAGCTCTCAGATGAGCGCTCCAGACAATTCTTACCGAAAAGGAGTTGCTTCATCCTGATGCAGCTTCTAGCTCTCAAATGAGCGCTCCAGACAATTCTTACCGAAAAGGGGTCGCTTCATCCTGATGTACCTTCTAGCTCTCAGGTGAGCGCTCCAGTCAATTTTTACCGAAAAGGGGTCGCTTCATCCTGATGCAGCTTCTAGCTCTCAGGTGAGCGCTCCAGACAATTCTTACCGAAAAAGTGTTGCTTCATCCTGATGTAGCTTCACGCTCTCAGATGAGCGCTCCAGACAATTATTACCGAAAAGGGGACGCTTCATCCTGATGCAGGTTCTAGCTCTCAGGTGAGCGCTCCAGACAATTCTTCCCGAAAAGGGGTCCCTTCATCCTGATGTAGCTTCTAGCTCTCAGGTGAGCGCTTCAGACAATTCTTACTGAAAAGGGGTCGCTCCATCCTGTTGCAGCTTCTAGCTCTCAGGTGAGCGCTCCAGACAATTCTTACTGAAAAGGGGAGGCTTCATCCTGATGCAGCTTCTAGCTCTCAGGTGAGCGCTCCAGACAATTCTTACCGAAAAGGGGTCGCTTTATCCTCATGCAGCTTCTAGCTAGCTCTCAGGTGAGCGCTCCATACAATTCTTACCGAAAAGGAGTCGCTTCATTCTGATGCAGCTTCTAGCTCTCAGATGAGCGTTCCAGACAATTCTTACCGAAAAGGAGTCGCTTCATCCTGATGTAGCTTCTAGCTCTCAGGTGAGCGCTCCAGACAATTCTTCCCGAAAAGATGTCGCTTCATCCTGATGCAGCTTCTAGCTCTCAGGTGAGCGCTCCAGACAACTCTTACCGAAAATGGGTCGCATCATCCTGATGCAGCTTCTAGCTCCCAGGTGAGCGCTCCAGACAATTCTTACCGAAAAGGGGTTGCTTCATCCTGATTAGGGATGAGCTCGGTGTTCGAGTCGAACACGTATGTTCGACTCGAACATCGGCTGTTCGATCGTTCGGCGAACAACGAACGATTTGGGCTGTTTGCGCCAAATTCGAGTGACGCGAACGGCCCACAATGCACTACGCCATCGCAGTGTCATCCAGGTGCTGTGATTGGCCAAGCATGCACTGTGACCCCACATGCTTGGCCAATCACAGCGCCGGCAGCGAGGAGAGCAATGATTGGCCACAGGCAGGATGCCTGTGGCCAATTATTGATGAGGGGATTTAGTACACGCCCCACACTATAAAAGGCCGCCAGCGCGGCGGCCTTGTGTAGTGTGTTCCGGAGCAGGGAAAGAGAAGCATAGGCAGGGACAGTGTCATTTTTTTTCTTTACTAATCCTGGATTCCTTGCATTTAGGGACAGAGAAGGATAGGTAGGGAGAGTGTCAGTGTGTTATTCTGTGCTAAACCTTGTTTGTAGGGACAGAGAAGGACAGTGAGGGAAAGTGTCAGTGTACTATTCTGTGCTAAACCAATCTTGCTGAAGCATATTGCATATCCTTGTGTTTAGGGACAGAGAGGGACACTCAGTGAGGGAAAGTGTCAGTGTACCATTCTGTGCTAAACCAATCTTGCTGAAGCATATTGCAAATCCTTGTGTTTAGGGACAGAGAGGGACACTCAGTGAGGGAAAGTGTCAGTGTACCATTCTGTGCTAAACCAATCTTGCTGAAGCATATTGCAAATCCTTGTTTTTAGGGACAGAGAGGGACACTCAGTGAGGGAAAGTGTCAGTGTACCATTCTGTGCTAAACCAATCTTGCTGAAGCATATTGCAAATCCTTGTGTTTAGGGACAGAGAGGGACACTCAGTGAGGGAAAGTGTCAGTGTACCATTCTGTGCTAAACCAATCTTGCTGAAGCATATTGCAAATCCTTGTGTTTAGGGACAGAGAAGGACACTCAGTGAGGGAAAGTGTCAGTGTACCATTCTGTGCTAAACCAATCTTGCTGAAGCATATTGCAAATCCTTGTGTTTAGGGACAGAGAAGGACACTCAGTGAGGGAAAGTGTCAGTGTACCATTCTGTGCTAAACCAATCTTGCTGAAGCATATTGCAAATCCTTGTGTTTAGGGACAGAGAGGGACACTCAGTGAGGGAAAAGTGTCAGTGTACCATTCTGTGCTAAACCAATCTTGCTGAAGCATATTGCAAATCCTTGTGTTTAGGGACAGAGAAGGACACTCAGTGAGGGAAAGTGTCAGTGTACCATTCTGTGCTAAACCAATCTTGCTGAAGCATATTGCAAATCCTTGTGTTTAGGGACAGAGAGGGACACTCAGTGAGGGAAAGTGTCAGTGTACCATTCTGTGCTAAACCAATCTTGCTGAAGCATATTGCAAATCCTTGTGTTTAGGGACAGAGAGGGACACTCAGTGAGGGAAAGTGTCAGTGTACCATTCTGTGCTAAACCAATCTTGCTGAAGCATATTGCAAATCCTTGTGTTTAGGGACAGAGAAGGACACTCAGTGAGTGAAAGTGTCAGTGTACCATTCTGTGCTAAACCAATCTTGCTGAAGCATATTGCAAATCCTTGTGTTTAGGGACAGAGAGGGACACTCAGTGAGGGAAAAGTGTCAGTGTACCATTCTGTGCTAAACCAATCTTGCTGAAGCATATTGCAAATCCTTGTGTTTAGGGACAGAGAAGGACACTCAGTGAGGGAAAGTGTCAGTGTACCATTCTGTGCTAAACCAATCTTGCTGAAGCATATTGCAAATCCTTGTGTTTAGGGACAGAGAGGGACACTCAGTGAGGGAAAAGTGTCAGTGTACCATTCTGTGCTAAACCAATCTTTCTGAAGCATATTGCAAATCCTTGTGTTTAGGGACAGAGAAGGACACTCAGTGAGGGAAAGTGTCAGTGTACCATTCTGTGCTAAACCAATCTTGCTGAAGCATATTGCAAATCCTTGTGTTTAGGAACAGAGAGGGACACTCAGTGAGGGAAAGTGTCAGTGTACCATTCTGTGCTAAACCAATCTTGCTGAAGCATATTGCAAATCCTTGTGTTTAGGGACAGAGAGGGACACTCAGTGAGGGAAAGTGTCAGTGTACCATTCTGTGCTAAACCAATCTTGCTGAAGCATATTGCAAATCCTTGTGTTTAGGGACAGAGAGGGACACTCAGTGAGGGAAAGTGTCAGTGTACCATTCTGTGCTAAACCAATCTTGCTGAAGCATATTGCAAATCCTTGTGTTTAGGGACAGAGAGGGACACTCAGTGAGGGAAAGTGTCAGTGTACCATTCTGTGCTAAACCAATCTTGCTGAAGCATATTGCAAATCCTTGTGTTTAGGGACAGAGAAGGACACTCAGTGAGGGAAAGTGTCAGTGTACCATTCTGTGCTAAACCAATCTTGCTGAAGCATATTGCAAATCCTTGTGTTTAGGGACAGAGAAGGACACTCAGTGAGGGAAAGTGTCAGTGTACCATTCTGTGCTAAACCAATCTTGCTGAAGCATATTGCAAATCCTTGTGTTTAGGGACAGAGAGGGACACTCAGTGAGGGAAAAGTGTCAGTGTACCATTCTGTGCTAAACCAATCTTGCTGAAGCATATTGCAAATCCTTGTGTTTAGGGACAGAGAAGGACACTCAGTGAGGGAAAGTGTCAGTGTACCATTCTGTGCTAAACCAATCTTGCTGAAGCATATTGCAAATCCTTGTGTTTAGGGACAGAGAGGGACACTCAGTGAGGGAAAGTGTCAGTGTACCATTCTGTGCTAAACCAATCTTGCTGAAGCATATTGCAAATCCTTGTGTTTAGGGACAGAGAGGGACACTCAGTGAGGGAAAGTGTCAGTGTACCATTCTGTGCTAAACCAATCTTGCTGAAGCATATTGCAAATCCTTGTGTTTAGGGACAGAGAAGGACACTCAGTGAGTGAAAGTGTCAGTGTACCATTCTGTGCTAAACCAATCTTGCTGAAGCATATTGCAAATCCTTGTGTTTAGGGACAGAGAGGGACACTCAGTGAGGGAAAAGTGTCAGTGTACCATTCTGTGCTAAACCAATCTTGCTGAAGCATATTGCAAATCCTTGTGTTTAGGGACAGAGAAGGACACTCAGTGAGGGAAAGTGTCAGTGTACCATTCTGTGCTAAACCAATCTTGCTGAAGCATATTGCAAATCCTTGTGTTTAGGGACAGAGAGGGACACTCAGTGAGGGAAAGTGTCAGTGTACCATTCTGTGCTAAACCAATCTTGCTGAAGCATATTGCAAATCCTTGTGTTTAGGGACAGAGAGGGACACTCAGTGAGGGAAAGTGTCAGTGTACCATTCTGTGCTAAACCAATCTTGCTGAAGCATATTGCAAATCCTTGTGTTTAGGGACAGAGAAGGACACTCAGTGAGTGAAAGTGTCAGTGTACCATTCTGTGCTAAACCAATCTTGCTGAAGCATATTGCAAATCCTTGTGTTTAGGGACAGAGAGGGACACTCAGTGAGGGAAAAGTGTCAGTGTACCATTCTGTGCTAAACCAATCTTGCTGAAGCATATTGCAAATCCTTGTGTTTAGGGACAGAGAAGGACACTCAGTGAGGGAAAGTGTCAGTGTACCATTCTGTGCTAAACCAATCTTGCTGAAGCATATTGCAAATCCTTGTGTTTAGGGACAGAGAGGGACACTCAGTGAGGGAAAAGTGTCAGTGTACCATTCTGTGCTAAACCAATCTTTCTGAAGCATATTGCAAATCCTTGTGTTTAGGGACAGAGAAGGACACTCAGTGAGGGAAAGTGTCAGTGTACCATTCTGTGCTAAACCAATCTTGCTGAAGCATATTGCAAATCCTTGTGTTTAGGAACAGAGAGGGACACTCAGTGAGGGAAAGTGTCAGTGTACCATTCTGTGCTAAACCAATCTTGCTGAAGCATATTGCAAATCCTTGTGTTTAGGGACAGAGAGGGACACTCAGTGAGGGAAAGTGTCAGTGTACCATTCTGTGCTAAACCAATCTTGCTGAAGCATATTGCAAATCCTTGTGTTTAGGGACAGAGAGGGACACTCAGTGAGGGAAAGTGTCAGTGTACCATTCTGTGCTAAACCAATCTTGCTGAAGCATATTGCAAATCCTTGTGTTTAGGGACAGAGAAGGACACTCAGTGAGTGAAAGTGTCAGAGTACCATTCTGTGCTAAACCAATCTTGCTGAAGCATATTGCAAATCCTTGTGTTTAGGGACAGAGAGGGACACTCAGTGAGGGAAAAGTGTCAGTGTACCATTCTGTGCTAAACCAATCTTGCTGAAGCATATTGCAAATCCTTGTGTTTAGGGACAGAGAAGGACACTCAGTGAGGGAAAGTGTCAGTGTACCATTCTGTGCTAAACCAATCTTGCTGAAGCATATTGCAAATCCTTGTGTTTAGGGACAGAGAGGGACACTCAGTGAGGGAAAAGTGTCAGTGTACCATTCTGTGCTAAACCAATCTTTCTGAAGCATATTGCAAATCCTTGTGTTTAGGGACAGAGAAGGACACTCAGTGAGGGAAAGTGTCAGTGTACCATTCTGTGCTAAACCAATCTTGCTGAAGCATATTGCAAATCCTTGTGTTTAGGAACAGAGAGGGACACTCAGTGAGGGAAAGTGTCAGTGTACCATTCTGTGCTAAACCAATCTTGCTGAAGCATATTGCAAATCCTTGTGTTTAGGGACAGAGAGGGACACTCAGTGAGGGAAAGTGTCAGTGTACCATTCTGTGCTAAACCAATCTTGCTGAAGCATATTGCAAATCCTTGTGTTTAGGGACAGAGAGGGACACTCAGTGAGGGAGGGAAAATGTCAGTGTACCATTCTGTGCTAAACCAATCTTGCTGAAGCATATTGCAAATCCTTGTGTTTAGGGACAGAGAGGGACAATCAGTGAGGGAAACTGTCAGTGTACCATTCTGTGCTAAACCAATCTTGCTGAAGCTGATTGCAAATCCTTGTGTTTAGGGACAGAGAAGGACACTCAGTGAGGGAAAGTGTCAGTGTACCATTCTGTGCTAAACCAATCTTGCTGAAGCATATTGCAAATCCTTGTGTTTAGGGACAGAGAGGGACACTCAGTGAGTGAAAGTGTCAGTGTACCATTCTGTGCTAAACCAATCTTGCTGAAGCATATTGCAAATCCTTGTGTTTAGGGACAGAGAGGGACACTCAGTGAGGGAAAGTGTCAGTGTACCATTCTGTGCTAAACCAATCTTGCTGAAGCATATTGCAAATCCTTGTGTTTAGGGACAGAGAAGGACACTCAGTGAGTGAAAGTGTCAGTGTACCATTCTGTGCTAAACCAATCTTGCTGAAGCATATTGCAAATCCTTGTGTTTAAGGACAGAGAAGGACACTCAGTGAGTGAAAGTGTCAGTGTACCATTCTGTGCTAAACCAATCTTGCTGAAGAATATTGCAAATCCTTGTGTTTAGGGACAGAGAGGGACACTCAGTGAGGGAAAGTGTCAGTGTACCATTCTGTGCTAAACCAATCTTGCTGAAGCATATTGCAAATCCTTGTGTTTAGGGACAGAGAAGGACACTCAGTGAGGGAAAGTGTCAGTGTACCATTCTGTGCTAAACCAATCTTGCTGAAGCATATTGCAAATCCTTGTGTTTAGGGACAGAGAAGGACACTCAGTGAGGGAAAGTGTCAGTGTACCATTCTGTGCTAAACCAATCTTGCTGAAGCATATTGCAAATCCTTGTGTTTAGGGACAGAGAAGGACACTCAGTGAGGGAAAGTGTCAGTGTACCATTCTGTGCTAAACCAATCTTGCTGAAGCATATTGCAAATCCTTGTGTTTAGGGACAGAGAGGGACACTCAGTGAGGGAAAGTGTCAGTGTACCATTCTGTGCTAAACCAATCTTGCTGAAGCATATTGCAAATCCTTGTGTTTAGGGACAGAGAGGGACACTCAGTGAGGGAAAGTGTCAGTGTACCATTCTGTGCTAAACCAATCTTGCTGAAGCATATTGCAAATCCTTGTGTTTAGGGACAGAGAAGGACACTCAGTGAGGGAAAGTGTCAGTGTACCATTCTGTGCTAAACCAATCTTGCTGAAGCATATTGCAAATCCTTGTGTTTAGGGACAGAGAGGGACACTCAGTGAGGGAAAAGTGTCAGTGTACCATTCTGTGCTAAACCAATCTTGCTGAAGCATATTGCAAATCCTTGTGTTTAGGGACAGAGAAGGACACTCAGTGAGGGAAAGTGTCAGTGTACCATTCTGTGCTAAACCAATCTTGCTGAAGCATATTGCAAATCCTTGTGTTTAGGAACAGAGAGGGACACTCAGTGAGGGAAAGTGTCAGTGTACCATTCTGTGCTAAACCAATCTTGCTGAAGCATATTGCAAATCCTTGTGTTTAGGGACAGAGAGGGACACTCAGTGAGGGAAAGTGTCAGTGTACCATTCTGTGCTAAACCAATCTTGCTGAAGCATATTGCAAATCCTTGTGTTTAGGGACAGAGAGGGACACTCAGTGAGGGAAAGTGTCAGTGTACCATTCTGTGCTAAACCAATCTTGCTGAAGCATATTGCAAATCCTTGTGTTTAGGGACAGAGAGGGACAATCAGTGAGGGAAACTGTCAGTGTACCATTCTGTGCTAAACCAATCTTGCTGAAGCATATTGCAAATCCTTGTGTTTAGGGACAGAGAGGGACACTCAGTGAGGGAAAGTGTCAGTGTACCATTCTGTGCTAAACCAATCTTGCTGAAGAATATTGCAAATCCTTGTGTTTAGGGACAGAGAGGAACACTCAGTGAGGGAAAGTGTCAGTGTACCATTCTGTGCTAAACCAATCTTGCTGAAGCATATTGCAAATCCTTGTGTTTAGGGACAGAGAAGGACACTCAGTGAGGGAAAGTGTCAGTGTACCATTCTGTGCTAAACCAATCTTGCTGAAGCATATTGCAAATCCTTGTGTTTAGGGACAGAGAGGGACACTCAGTGAGGGAAAAGTGTCAGTGTACCATTCTGTGCTAAACCAATCTTGCTGAAGCATATTGCAAATCCTTGTGTTTAGGGACAGAGAAGGACACTCAGTGAGGGAAAGTGTCAGTGTACCATTCTGTGCTAAACCAATCTTGCTGAAGCATATTGCAAATCCTTGTGTTTAGGGACAGAGAGGGACACTCAGTGAGGGAAAGTGTCAGTGTACCATTCTGTGCTAAACCAATCTTGCTGAAGCATATTGCAAATCCTTGTGTTTAGGGACAGAGAGGGACACTCAGTGAGGGAAAGTGTCAGTGTACCATTCTGTGCTAAACCAATCTTGCTGAAGCATATTGCAAATCCTTGTGTTTAGGGACAGAGAAGGACACTCAGTGAGTGAAAGTGTCAGTGTACCATTCTGTGCTAAACCAATCTTGCTGAAGCATATTGCAAATCCTTGTGTTTAGGGACAGAGAGGGACACTCAGTGAGGGAAAAGTGTCAGTGTACCATTCTGTGCTAAACCAATCTTGCTGAAGCATATTGCAAATCCTTGTGTTTAGGGACAGAGAAGGACACTCAGTGAGGGAAAGTGTCAGTGTACCATTCTGTGCTAAACCAATCTTGCTGAAGCATATTGCAAATCCTTGTGTTTAGGGACAGAGAGGGACACTCAGTGAGGGAAAAGTGTCAGTGTACCATTCTGTGCTAAACCAATCTTGCTGAAGCATATTGCAAATCCTTGTGTTTAGGGACAGAGAAGGACACTCAGTGAGGGAAAGTGTCAGTGTACCATTCTGTGCTAAACCAATCTTGCTGAAGCATATTGCAAATCCTTGTGTTTAGGAACAGAGAGGGACACTCAGTGAGGGAAAGTGTCAGTGTACCATTCTGTGCTAAACCAATCTTGCTGAAGCATATTGCAAATCCTTGTGTTTAGGGACAGAGAGGGACACTCAGTGAGGGAAAGTGTCAGTGTACCATTCTGTGCTAAACCAATCTTGCTGAAGCATATTGCAAATCCTTGTGTTTAGGGACAGAGAGGGACACTCAGTGAGGGAAAGTGCCAGTGTACCATTCTGTGCTAAACCAATCTTGCTGAAGCATATTGCAAATCCTTGTGTTTAGGGACAGAGAGGGACACTCAGTGAGGGAAAGTGTCAGTGTACCATTCTGTGCTAAACCAATCTTGCTGAAGCATATTGCAAATCCTTGTGTTTAGGGACAGAGAAGGACACTCAGTGAGTGAAAGTGTCAGTGTACCATTCTGTGCTAAACCAATCTTGCTGAAGCATATTGCAAATCCTTGTGTTTAGGGACAGAGAGGGACACTCAGTGAGGGAAAAGTGTCAGTGTACCATTCTGTGCTAAACCAATCTTGCTGAAGCATATTGCAAATCCTTGTGTTTAGGGACAGAGAAGGACACTCAGTGAGGGAAAGTGTCAGTGTACCATTCTGTGCTAAACCAATCTTGCGGAAGCATATTGCAAATCCTTGTGTTTAGGGACAGAGAGGGAAACTCAGTGAGGGAAAGTGTCAGTGTACCATTCTGTGCTAAACCAATCTTGCTGAAGCATATTGCAAATCCTTGTGTTTAGGGACAGAGAGGGACACTCAGTGAGGGAAAGTGTCAGTGTACCATTCTGTGCTAAACCAATCTTGCTGAAGCATATTGCAAATCCTTGTGTTTAGGGACAGAGAGGGACACTCAGTGAGGGAAAATGTCAGTGTACCATTCTGTGCTAAACCAATCTTGCTGAAGCATATTGCAAATCCTTGTGTTTAGGGACAGAGAGGGACAATCAGTGAGGGAAACTGTCAGTGTACCATTCTGTGCTAAACCAATCTTGCTGAAGCTGATTGCAAATCCTTGTGTTTAGGGACAGAGAAGGACACTCAGTGAGGGAAAGTGTCAGTGTACCATTCTGTGCTAAACCAATCTTGCTGAAGCATATTGCAAATCCTTGTGTTTAGGGACAGAGAGGGACACTCAGTGAGGGAAAGTGTCAGTGTACCATTCTGTGCTAAACCAATCTTGCTGAAGCATATTGCAAATCCTTGTGTTTAGGGACAGAGAGGGACACTCAGTGAGGGAAAGTGTCAGTGTACCATTCTGTGCTAAACCAATCTTGCTGAAGCATATTGCAAATCCTTGTGTTTAGGGACAGAGAGGGACACTCAGTGAGGGAAAGTGTCAGTGTACCATTCTGTGCTAAACCAATCTTGCTGAAGCATATTGCAAATCCTTGTGTTTAGGGACAGAGAGGGACACTCAGTGAGTGAAAGTGTCAGTGTACCATTCTGTGCTAAACCAATCTTGCTGAAGCATATTGCAAATCCTTGTGTTTAGGGACAGAGAGGGACACTCAGTGAGGGAAAGTGTCAGTGTACCATTCTGTGCTAAACCAATCTTGCTGAAGCATATTGCAAATCCTTGTGTTTAGGGACAGAGAAGGACACTCAGTGAGTGAAAGTGTCAGTGTACCATTCTGTGCTAAACCAATCTTGCTGAAGCATATTGCAAATCCTTGTGTTTAAGGACAGAGAAGGACACTCAGTGAGTGAAAGTGTCAGTGTACCATTCTGTGCTAAACCAATCTTGCTGAAGAATATTGCAAATCCTTGTGTTTAGGGACAGAGAGGGACACTCAGTGAGGGAAAGTGTCAGTGTACCATTCTGTGCTAAACCAATCTTGCTGAAGCATATTGCAAATCCTTGTGTTTAGGGACAGAGAAGGACACTCAGTGAGGGAAAGTGTCAGTGTACCATTCTGTGCTAAACCAATCTTGCTGAAGCATATTGCAAATCCTTGTGTTTAGGGACACAGAAGGATAGGCAGGGGACAGTGTCAGTGTCATTGTTGCTAAGCCTCCTGCACAGTATACACCTGAAGCTAGCCCTTATTGCTGTTTTTCCCATCTCCCTGCATCCCATCCATTAGAATGTCTGGAAGGCAAACAATGAGAGGCAGACAGTCAGGAGCCAATAAAAGAGGGCTAGCAGGCTCTGTGTCTCGGGGCAACAGTGCTGGTCGTGGACGCGGTGCATTGTCATCAGCACATGGCCATGGGACACGCTTGTCCTTCTTTTCGGCAGCTGGACATGTTGAGCCACATCATGCCGAAGACTTGGTAGAGTGGATGACCAAGCCCTCCTCATCCTCCTCATCCTCTCTCACCCAGGCTCAGGGTGCCAAAGCGTCCTCTTCCCTGGTATCAATGTCATCATCAGTCACTCCTTCCCTAGACCCACCATGTCCTCCTCCTGAGGAGTCCCCCAAACTGTTTGAGCACAGTGTTGGGTACATGCTCCAGGAGGATGCCCAGCATTTCGAAGGATCTGATGATGATATCCAGCTAGAGGAAGGCAGTAGCGTGAGAGCAGAGAGAGGGGATGCTCAAGAAGGACACCAATCTGGCAGTCATGTTCCAGCAGCTGCAGCATACTGCCAGATTGGCTCCAGTGATGAGGAGGGAGGGGATGATGAGGTCACTGACTCCACGTGGGTGCCTAATAGGAGAGAGGAGGAGGGGGATGAGGAGGAGGCACATCTCCAACGAGGCAGGATGCCCTTGGGTGGCCAGCGTAAGGGCAGCACACCGACGGAATCACACCGCAGAGCTCCGCCTGTGCAGGGCGCTGCCTCTGCCCGTCATTCAAAAAGTTCTTTGGTGTGGGCCTTTTTTGAGGCGAGTGCATCAGATCGCACAGCTGCTGTTTGCAAATTATGTCTCAAGCATATATCGCGTGGCCAAAACATCAGCCGCTTGGGCACCACATGTTTGACCAGACATATGTTGACCTGCCATGCAGCTCATTGGCAAGCCTACCTTAAAGACCCACACCAAAGAACAAAGTGGACCTCTCCTTGCTCCTCATCAGCTGGGATCTCCAACCCCACTATACCTTCAGTCCTCTCTGAAACCTGCACTGAGAGGAATGAAGGTGTAGAATTAGGTGTGTCACAGCCAAGTACTTGCGGCCACTCTGCTAGCAGTACACCGACGTCCGATTCTAGCAGGCAAATTTCCTTGCCCCAGCTGCTGGACCGTCGAAAGAAGTTCACTCCCAGCCATCCACATGCCCAGCGGTTGAATGCTAGCTTGGCTAAATTGCCAGCGCTTCAACTGCTGCCTTTTCAGTTGGTAGACTCGGCCCCCTTCCGTGAGTTTGTGCAATGTGCGGTTCCTCAGTGGCAGGTTCCCAAACGCCACTTTTTCTCACGGAAGGCGATTCCAGCTCTCTACCGGCATGTGGAAGGCAATGTCTTGGCCTCGCTGGACAGGGCGGTCAGCGGTAAGGTGCATATTACCGCTGACTCATGGTCCAGCAGGCATGGACAGGGACGTTACCTTTCTTTCACGGCCCATTGGGTCACTCTTTTGGCAGCTGGGAAGGATGCAGGACAAGGTGCAGTAGTGTTGGAGGTTGTTCCACCGCCACGCCTCCAAAATGCTACTACTGGTTGTGACACACCTCTCTCCTCCACCCCCTCCTCTTCTTCTTCCTCCATGGCCTCTTCCTGTGCTTTGTCCTCGGAACCAGCGGTGCTCCCTAGGCGTTCAAGGGGCTACGCAAGTACGCAGGCAAAAAGATGCCATGCCGTGCTTGCGCTGGTGTGTTTGGGGGACAGGAGCCACACTGGAGCAGAGGTCCTGTCTGCTCTGCAGGGGCAGGCCGAGAGGTGGTTGACGCCACGCCAGCTTAAGCCAGGAATGGTGGTTTGCGACAATAGCACCAACCTCCTCTCCGCCCTCCGACAGGGACAACTGACCCATGTGCCCTGTGTGGCTCACGTCCTTAACCTGGTGGTGCAGCGCTTCTTGGGCAGGTACCCGGGCTTACAGGATGTCCTGAGGCAGGCCAGGAAAGTCTGTGTGCATTTCCGCAGATCTTATAATGCCAGTGCTCGCCTGGCTGAGCTGCAAAAGGAGTTGAACCTGCCCAAGAACCGCCTTATATGTGACATGCCCACCAGGTGGAACTCAACGTTGGCCATGCTGCAGCGGCTGCACACGCAGCAGAGGGCCATCAATGAGTACCTGTGCGACTACGGCACCAGGACAGGGTCAGGGGAGCTTGGTTTTTTTTCACCACGCCAGTGGGGCATGATCAGGGATGCATGCACTGTCCTGGAACCATTTGAGGAGGCCATGAGGATGGTGAGCAGTGACAGTGCATGCATCAGTGACACTGTACCTCTTGTCCACCTGTTGGAGCACACGCTGCGTGGAATAATGGACAGGGCACTTGAGGCAGAACAGAGGCAGGAAGAGGAGGACTTCCTTGCCTCTCAAGGCCCCCTTTACCCAGACAGTGTTCCTTCTGTCCCACCCATCGCACAGGAAGAGGAGGAGGAGGAGGAGGATTGTGTCAGCATGGAGGTGGAGCCTGGCACTCAGCATCATCAGCAGCAGTCTTTTAGGGATGATTTACAGTCCCAAGAAACCAGTGGACTTGTACGTGGCTGGGAGGAGGTGGCTGCGGATCATGTCGTCCTTAGTGACCCAGAGGACTCCGGACTGAATGCCTCAGCTAACCTACGCTGCATGGCCTCCCTGATCCTGCAAAGTCTGCGGAAGGATCCTCGTATTCTTCGGATCAAGGAGAGGGACCATTACTGGCTGGCCACTCTCCTTGATCCACGGTACAAGGGTAAGGTTGCGGACCTTATGTTACCGTCGCAGAGGGAGCAGAGGATGAGACAACTCCGGGAGGCCTTGCAGAAAGGTCTGTGCAATGCGTTCCCAGAGACTGGGAGGTTACAAACTCCTGGTCCTGGACAACGAGTTGCTGAGGCATCGGTCAGTCAAAGAAGGAGCGGTGGGGAAGGTGGCCGTCTGACCGATGCGTTCAGACAATTCTTTTGTCTGCAGCCCCAAAGTATGATCGGTTCCAGCAACCATCGCCAGCGTCTGATATACATGGTGCAGGAATACCTAGGGGCAAGGTCAGACTTGGACACCTTCCCCACCGAAAATCCTCTGGCTTACTGGGTCTTGAGGATGGATCACTGGCCAGAGCTTGCACAGTATGCAATTGAGCTACTGGCCTGTCCTGCATCCAGCGTTCTTTCAGAACGCACATTCAGTGCTGCTGGAGGATTTGTCACGGATCACAGGGTGAGCCTGTCCACCGACTCGGTTGATCGACTGACTTTCATCAAGATGAACCAGTCTTGGATCACCACCAGCTACCACACACCTGATGCTGATATAACAGACTAATTTATTTTAAAATGTCACATCCCTTCAAGACTGATGCTGATGCTGAGTGCCTGTGCTGTTATGTTGACTGGCTATCCTCCTCCTCCTCAATGATCCGATTGATGATGATAGCTTGGAAGAACATTTTTGTTTCTGGGTGCCGCCACTAGTGCCTAAGGCCCAATTTTTCAGCCCCTGTTTAACAGGGGCGTATAATTACACTTTTTGATGCAATACTTTGCAACAGGGCTCATTGCTGTGCTCCAAGTACAGTATCTGTGAGGGGTTGCAGTGTTGTGCCACCAGTGCCTAAGGCCCAATTTTTCAGCCCCTGTTTAACAGGGGCGTGTAATTACAATTTTTGATGCAATACTTTGCAACAGGGCTCATTGCTGTGCTCCAAGTACAGTATCTGTGAGGGGTTGCAGTGTTGTGCCACCAGTGCCTAAGGCCCAATTTTTCAGCCCCTGTTCAACAGGGGCATGCAATTATAATTATTGATCTAATAATTCACAGCAGGGCCCATTGCTGCGCCCACCAAGAGTAACTGTGAGGCCTTACAGTGTTGTGGCACCAGCACCACCATCAAAGGCCCAATTTTTCCTACCACTGTTCAACAATTATATGTAATTACAATTCCTGATATAATAGTTGACAGCAGGGCGTTCCAGCACCCACCAAGAGTAACTGTGAGTGCTTACAGTGTTGTGCCAACACCAACACCTAAGGGGCCAATTTCTGAAGAGTATATACGGCAGATCCCTACTTTCAAACATCCAAGTTTCAAACGACTCCTACTTGCAAACGGAAGAAGACAACAGGAAGTGAGAGGAAATCTACCCCTAGGAAGGAAAATTCTCTCCTGTAAGAATTAATATGGGAGAAAGGTGTCTCCTCTCTACTGATGCTTTATCACCAATCCTTGTTTCAATAAAAACACCACATTTCAAAAACAGTTGTCATTGGGACGGAAAGTGAGGTGAAATGTTCTGAACAGGGGCACAGACAGCAAAACAAATGTTACAGGGGTGATAACCCTTCCCTATGTTTTCCAAAAAGCTTAAAAATATATTTTTTGGCTGGAGCTACACTTAAACAATGTACGTGTTCAAAATTACAAACAGATTCTACTTAAGAACAAACCTACAGTCCCTGTCTTGTATGCACCGCCTGTATACGGCTGTTCAGAGTATATAGGGCCTTTTTTATTTTGTGTGCGGGGTTCCCCTTAATATCCATACAAGACCCAAAGGGGCTGGTAATGGGCTGGGGTAGGGGGGGGGCTGTGATGGGGTAGCTATGCCATTTTTCTTAAAGATTTTCATCCATATTACCGGGACCAGACATTACATTAAAGCCGCAAGCAGTTTTAAATGGCTTTTTTTTTCTTTTAGAAATGTCATTTTGTGCAGGGACAGTTCTAAACACGGGAAACACGTGGCACTTCACAGGCATACTTTAGACACCCCCCAGGTACGATATTTAAAGGAATAATTGATTATTTTTTTCACTTAATGCATCATTAAAATGACTGCTCCCGAAAAACGGCCGTTTTTAAAACTTCTTTTTGCATTGATACATGTCCCCTGGTGCAGAACCCGGGTTCCCAAACCCTTTTTAGGACAATAACATGCATAATAGTAGTTATAATTAGCACTTTAGAATTCGAACGTTCGCATCCATTGTATTTAATAGGGTTCTAAAGTTCGTGCGAACTTTCGGTCCGTTCGCGGGTTCTGGTGCGAACCGACCCCGGGGGTGTTCGGCTCATCACTAATCCTGATGTAGCTTCTAGCTATCTGGTGAGCACTCCAGACAATTCTTACCGAAAAGGGGTCGCTTCATCCTGATGCAGCTTCTAGCTCTCAGGTGAGTGCTCCAGACAATTCTTACCAAAAAGGGGTCGCTTCATCCTGATGTAGCCTCTACCTCTCAGGTGAGGGCTCCAGGCAATTCTTACCGAAAAGGGGTCCCTTCATCCTGATGCAGCTTCTAGCTCTCAGGTGAGCGCTCCAGACAATTCTTACCAAAAAGGGGTCCCTTCATCCTGATGTAGCTTCTAGCTCTCAGGTGAGCGCTCCAAACAATTCTTACTGAAAAGGGGTCGCTCCATCCTGATGCAGCTTCTAGCTCTCAGGTGAACGCTCCAGACAGTTCTTACCGAAAAGGGGTCGCTTCATCCTGATGTAGCTTCTAGCTCTCAGGTGAGCGCTCCAGACAATTCTTACTGAAAAGGGGTCGCTTCATCCTGATGCAGCTTCTAGCTCTCAGGTGAGCACTCCAGACAATTCTTACCGAAAAGGGGTCGCTTTATCCTGATGCAGCTTCTAGCTAGCTCTCAGGTAAGCGCTCCATACAATTCTTACCGAAAAGGAGTCGCTTCATTCTGATGCAGCTTCTAGCTCTCAGATGAGCGTTCCAGACAATTCTTACCGAAAAGGAGTCGCTTCATCCTGATGTAGCTTCTAGCTCTCAGGTGAGCGCTCCAGACAATTCTTCCCGAAAAGGTGTCGCTTCATCCTGATGCAGCTTCTAGCTCTTAGGTGAGCGCTCCAGACAACTCTTACCGAAAATGGGTCGCTTCATCCTGATGCAGCTTCTAGCTCCCAGGTGAGCGCTCCAGACAATTCTTACCGAAAAGGGGTCGCTTCATCCTGATGCAGCTTCTAGCTCTCAGATGAGCGTTCCAGACAATTCTTACCGAAAAGGAGTCGCTTCATCCTGATGTAGCTTCTAGCTCTCAGGTGAGCGCTCCAGACAATTCTTCCCGAAAAGGTGTCGCTTCATCCTGATGCAGCTTCTAGCTCTCAGGTGAGCGCTCCAGACAACTCTTACCGAAAATGGGTCGCTTCATCCTGATGCAGCTTCTAGCTCCCAGGTGAGCACTCCAGACAATTCTTACCGAAAAGGGGTTGCTTCATCCTGATGTAGCTTCTAGCTATCTGGTGAGCACTCCAGACAATTCTTACCGAAAAGGGGTCGCTTCATCCTGATGCAGCTTCTAGCTCTCAGGTGAGTGCTCCAGACAATTCTTACCAAAAAGGGGTCGCTTCATCCTGATGTAGCCTCTACCTCTCAGGTGAGGGCTCCAGACAATTCTTACCGAAAAGGGGTCCCTTCATCCTGATGCAGCTTCTAGCTCTCAGGTGAGCGCTCCAGACAATTCTTACCGAAAAGGGGTCCCTTCATCCTGATGTAGCTTCTAGCTCTCAGGTGAGCGCTCCAGACAATTCTTACTGAAAAGGGGTCCCTTCATCCTGATGCAGCTTCTAGCTCTCAGGTGAGCGCTCCAGACAGTTCTTACCGAAAAGGGGTCGCTTCATCCTGATGTAGCTTCTAGCTCTCAGGTGAGCGCTCCAGACAATTCGTACTGAAAAGGGGTCGCTTCATCCTGATGCAGCTTCTAGCTCTCAGGTGAGCGCTCCAGACAATTCTTACCGAAAAGGGGTCGCTTTATCCTGATGCAGCTTCTAGCTAGCTCTCAGGTGAGTGCTCCATACAATTCTTACCGAAAAGGAATCGCTTCATTCTGATGCAGCTTCTAGCTCTCAGATGAGCGTTCCAGACAATTCTTACCGAAAAGGAGTCGCTTCATCCTGATGTAGCTTCTAGCTCTCAGGTGAGCGCTCCAGACAATTCTTCCCGAAAAGGTGTCGCTTCATCCTGATGCAGCTTCTAGCTCTCAGGTGAGCGCTCCAGACAACTCTTACCGAAAATAGGTCGCTTCATCCTGATGCAGCTTCTAGCTCTCAGGTGAGCGCTCCAGACAATTCTTACCGAAAAGGGGTCCCTTCATCCTGATGTAGCTTCTAGCTCTCAGGTGAGCGCTCCAGACAATTCTTACTGAAAAGGTGTCGCTCCATCCTGATGCATCTTCTAGCTCTCAGGTGAACGTTCCAGACAGTTCTTACCGAAAAGGGGTCGCTTCATCCTGATGTAGCTTCTAGCTCTCAGGTGAGCGCTCCAGACAATTCGTACTGAAAAGGGGTCGCTTCATCCTGATGCAGCTTCTAGCTCTCAGGTGAGCGCTCCAGACAATTCTTACCGAAAAGGGGTCGCTTTATCCTGATGCAGCTTCTAGCTAGCTCTCAGGTGAGTGCTCCATACAATTCTTACCGAAAAGGAATCGCTTCATTCTGATGCAGCTTCTAGCTCTCAGATGAGCGTTCCAGACAATTCTTACCGAAAAGGAGTCGCTTCATCCTGATGTAGCTTCTAGCTCTCAGGTGAGCGCTCCAGACAATTCTTCCCGAAAAGGTGTCGCTTCATCCTGATGCAGCTTCTAGCTCTCAGGTGAGCGCTCCAGACAACTCTTACCGAAAATAGGTCGCTTCATCCTGATGCAGCTTCTAGCTCTCAGGTGAGCGCTCCAGACAATTCTTACCAAAAAGGGGTCCCTTCATCCTGATGTAGCTTCTAGCTCTCAGGTGAGCGCTCCAAACAATTCTTACTGAAAAGGGGTCGCTCCATCCTAAAGCAGCTTCTAGCTCTCAGGTGAACGCTCCAGACAGTTGTTACCGAAAAGGGGTCGCTTCATCCTGATGTAGCTTCTAGCTCTCAGGTGAGCGCTCCAGACAATTCTTACTGAAAAGGGGTCGCTTCATCCTGATGCAGCTTCTAGCTCTCAGGTGAGCACTCCAGACAATTCTTACCGAAAAGGGGTCGCTTTATCCTGATGCAGCTTCTAGCTAGCTCTCAGGTAAGCGCTCCATACAATTCTTACCGAAAAGGAGTCGCTTCATTCTGATGCAGCTTCTAGCTCTCAGATGAGCGTTCCAGACAATTCTTACCGAAAAGGAGTCGCTTCATCCTGATGTAGCTTCTAGCTCTCAGGTGAGCGCTCCAGACAATTCTTCCCGAAAAGGTGTCGCTTCATCCTGATGCAGCTTCTAGCTCTTAGGTGAGCGCTCCAGACAACTCTTACCGAAAATGGGTCGCTTCATCCTGATGCAGCTTCTAGCTCCCAGGTGAGCGCTCCAGACAATTCTTACCGAAAAGGGGTCGCTTCATCCTGATGCAGCTTCTAGCTCTCAGATGAGCGTTCCAGACAATTCTTACCGAAAAGGAGTCGCTTCATCCTGATGTAGCTTCTAGCTCTCAGGTGAGCGCTCCAGACAATTCTTCCCGAAAAGGTGTCGCTTCATCCTGATGCAGCTTCTAGCTCTCAGGTGAGCGCTCCAGACAACTCTTACCGAAAATGGGTCGCTTCATCCTGATGCAGCTTCTAGCTCCCAGGTGAGCACTCCAGACAATTCTTACCAAAAAGGGGTTGCTTCATCCTGATGTAGCTTCTAGCTATCTGGTGAGCACTCCAGACAATTCTTACCGAAAAGGGGTCGCTTCATCCTGATGCAGCTTCTAGCTCTCAGGTGAGTGCTCCAGACAATTCTTACCAAAAAGGGGTCGCTTCATCCTGATGTAGCCTCTACCTCTCAGGTGAGGGCTCCAGACAATTCTTACCGAAAAGGGGTCCCTTCATCCTGATGCAGCTTCTAGCTCTCAGGTGAGCGCTCCAGACAATTCTTACCGAAAAGGGGTCCCTTCATCCTGATGTAGCTTCTAGCTCTCAGGTGAGCGCTCCAGACAATTCTTACTGAAAAGGGGTCCCTTCATCCTGATGCAGCTTCTAGCTCTCAGGTGAGCGCTCCAGACAGTTCTTACCGAAAAGGGGTCGCTTCATCCTGATGTAGCTTCTAGCTCTCAGGTGAGCGCTCCAGACAATTCGTACTGAAAAGGGGTCGCTTCATCCTGATGCAGCTTCTAGCTCTCAGGTGAGCGCTCCAGACAATTCTTACCGAAAAGGGGTCGCTTTATCCTGATGCAGCTTCTAGCTAGCTCTCAGGTGAGTGCTCCATACAATTCTTACCGAAAAGGAATCGCTTCATTCTGATGCAGCTTCTAGCTCTCAGATGAGCGTTCCAGACAATTCTTACCGAAAAGGAGTCGCTTCATCCTGATGTAGCTTCTAGCTCTCAGGTGAGCGCTCCAGACAATTCTTCCCGAAAAGGTGTCGCTTCATCCTGATGCAGCTTCTAGCTCTCAGGTGAGCGCTCCAGACAACTCTTACCGAAAATAGGTCGCTTCATCCTGATGCAGCTTCTAGCTCTCAGGTGAGCGCTCCAGACAATTCTTACCGAAAAGGGGTCCCTTCATCCTGATGTAGCTTCTAGCTCTCAGGTGAGCGCTCCAGACAATTCTTACTGAAAAGGTGTCGCTCCATCCTGATGCATCTTCTAGCTCTCAGGTGAACGTTCTAGACAGTTCTTACCGAAAAGGGGTCGCTTCATCCTGATGTAGCTTCTAGCTCTCAGGTGAGCGCTCCAGACAATTCGTACTGAAAAGGGGTCGCTTCATCCTGATGCAGCTTCTAGCTCTCAGGTGAGCGCTCCAGACAATTCTTACCGAAAAGGGGTCGC
Organism: Rana muscosa; assembly: GCA_029206835.1. NCBI lineage: Eukaryota > Metazoa > Chordata > Amphibia > Anura > Ranidae > Rana > Rana muscosa. The sequence continues at coordinate 879,340,653 of CM055117.1, forward strand.
TTTATCCTGATGCAGCTTCTAGCTAGCTCTCAGGTGAGTGCTCCATACAATTCTTACCGAAAAGGAATCGCTTCATTCTGATGCAGCTTCTAGCTCTCAGATGAGCGTTCCAGACAATTCTTACCGAAAAGGAGTCGCTTCATCCTGATGTAGCTTCTAGCTCTCAGGTGAGCGCTCCAGACAATTCTTCCCGAAAAGGTGTCGCTTCATCCTGATGCAGCTTCTAGCTCTCAGGTGAGCGCTCCAGACAACTCTTACCGAAAATAGGTCGCTTCATCCTGATGCAGCTTCTAGCTCCCAGGTGAGCGCTCCAGACAATTCTAAACGAAAAGGGGTTGCTTCATCCTGATGTAGCTTCTAGCTATCTGGTGAGCACTCCAGATAATTCTTACCGAAAAGGGGTTGCTTCATCCTTATGTAGCTTCTAGCTATCTGGTGAGGGCTCCAGACAATTCTTACCGAAAAGGGGGCCCCTTCATCCTGATGCAGCTTCTAGCTCTCAGGTGAGCGCTCCAGACAATTCTTACCAAAAAGGGGTCGCTTCATCCTGATGCAGCTTCTAGCTCTTAGGTGAGCGCTCCAGACGATTCTTACCAAAAAGGGTTCGCTTCATCCTGATGCAGCTTCTAGCTCTCGGGTGAGCGCTCCAGACAATTCTTACCGAAAAAGTATCGCTTCACCCTGATGTAGCTTCACGCTCTCAGATGAGCGCTCCAGACAACTATTACCAAAAAGGGGTCGCTTCATCCTGATGTAGCTGCTAGCTCTCAGGTGAGCGCTCCAGACAATTCTTACCAAAAAGGGGTGGCTTCATCCTGATGCAGCTTCTACCTCTCAGGTGAGCGCTCCAGACAATTCTTACCAAAAAGGGGTCGCTTCATCCTGATGTAGCTGCTAGCTCTCAGGTGAGCGCTCCAAACAATTCTTACCGAAAATGGGTCACTTCATCCTGATGCAGCTTCTAGCTCTTAGGTGAGCGCTCCAGACAATTAATTTCCGAAAATGGGTCGCATCATCCTAAAGCATGTTCTAGCTCTCAGGTGAGCGCTCCAGACAATTCTTACCGAAAAGGGGTCGCTTCATCCTGATGCAGCTTCTAGCTCTCAGGTGAGCGCTCCAGACAATTCATTTCCGAAAATGGGTCGCATCATCCTGATGCAGGTTCTAGCTCTCAGGGGAGCGCTCCAGACAATTCTTACCGAAAAGGGGTCGCTTCATCCTGATGTAGCTTCTAGCTCTCAGGTGAGCACTCCAGACAATTCTTACCGAAAAGGGGTCGCTTCATCCTGATGCATCTTCTAGCTCTCAGGTGAGCGCTCCAGACAATTCTTACCGAAAAGGGGTCGCTTCATCCTGATGCAGCTTCTATCTCTCAGGTTAGCGCCCCAGACAATAACCACTGAAAGAAGGAGAGGCATTGGCCGGCTGTAAGTGTGGAAGAGGCCGGATTTATTTTTACACTAAACAATATCCGAAAAGGAGTCGCTCCATCCTGATGTAGCTTCTAGCTATCAGGTAAGCGCTCTAGACAATTCTTACCGAAAAGGGGTCGCTTCATCCTGATGTAGCTTCTAGCTATCAGGTGAGCGCTCCAGACAATTCTTACCGAAAAGGGGTGGCTTCATCCTGATGCAGCTTCTAGCTCTCAGGTGAGCGCTCCAGACAATTCATTTCCGAAAATGGGTCGCATCATCCTGATGTAGGTTCTAGCTCTCAGGTGAGCGCTCCAGACAATTATTACTGAAAAGGGGTCGCTTCATCCTGATGCAGGTTCTAGTTCTCAGGTGAGCACACCAGACAATTCTTACCGAAAAGGGGTCGCTTCATCCTGATGCAGCTTCTAGCTCCCAGGTGAGCGCTCCAGACAATTCTTACCGAAAAGGGGTTGCTTCATCCTGATGTAGCTTCTAGCTATCTGGTGAGCACTCCAGACAATTCTTACTGAAAAGGGGTCGCTTCATCCTGATGCAGCTTCTAGCTCTCAGGTGAGTGCTCCAGACAATTCTTACCAAAAAGGGGTCGCTTCATCCTGATGTAGCTTTTACCTCTCAGGTGAGGGCTCCAGACAATTCTTACCGAAAAGGGTTCCCTTCATCCTGATGCAGCTTCTAGCTCTCAGGTGAGTGCTCCAGACAATTCTTACCGAAAAGGGGTCCCTTCATCCTGATGTAGCTTCTAGCTCTCAGGTGAGCGCTCCAGACAATTCTTACTGAAAAGCGGTCGCTCCATCCTGATGCAGCTTCTAGCTCTCAGGTGAACGCTCCAGACAGTTCTTACCGAAAAGGGGTCGCTTCATCCTGATGTAGCTTCTAGCTCTCAAGTGAGCGCTCTAGACATTTCTTACTGAAAAGGGGTTGCTTCATCCTGATGCAGATTCTAGCTCTCAGGTGAGCGATCCAGACAATTCTTCCCGAAAAGGTGTCGCTTCATCCTGATGCAGCTTCTAGCTCTCTGGTGAGCGCTCCAGACAACTCTTACCTAAAAGGTGTCGCTTCATCCTGATGTAGCTTCTAGCTCTCAGATGAGTGATCCAGACAATTGTTACCAAAAAGGGGTCACTTCATCCTGATGGGGCTTCTAGCTCTTAGGAGAGCGCTCCAGACAATTCTTACCGAAAAGGGGTCGCTTCATCCTGATGTAGCTTCTAGCTCTCAGGTGAGCGTTCCAGACAATTCTTACCGAAAAGGGGTCGCTTCATCCTGATGCAGCTTCTAGCCCTCAGGTGAGCGCCCCAGACAATAACCACTGAAAGAAGGAGAGGCATTGGCCGGCTGTAGGTGTGGAGGAGGCCGGATTTATATTTACACTAAACAATATCCGAAAAGGAGTCGCTCCATCCTGATGTAACTTTTAGCTCTCAGGTGAGCGCTCCAGACAATTCTTACAGAAAAGGGGTCGCTTCATGCTGATGTAGCTTCTAGCTCTCAGGTGAGCGCTCCAGACAATTCTTACCGAAAAGGGGTCGCTTCATCCTTATGTAGCTTCTAGCTATCTGGTGAGTGCTCCAGACTATTCTTACCAAAAAGGGGTCGCTTCATCCTGATGTAGCTTCTACCTCTCAGGTGAGGGCTCCAGACAATTCTTACCGAAAAGGGGTCCCTTCATCCTGATGCAGCTTCTAGCTCTCAGGTGAGCGCTCCAGACAGTTCTTACCGAAAAGGGGTCGCTTCATCCTGATGTAGCTTCTAGCTCTCAGGTGAGCGCTCCAGACAATTCTTACTGAAAAGGGGTCGCTTTATCCTGATGCAGCTTCTAGCTCTCAGGTGAGCGCTCCAGACAATTCTTACCGAAAAGGGGTCGCTTTATCCTGATGCAGCTTCTAGCTAGCTCTCAGGTGAGCGCTCCATACAATTCTTACCGAAAAGGAGTCGCTTCATTCTTATGCAGCTTCTAGCTCTCAGATGAGCGTTCCAGACAATTCTTACCGAAAAGGAGTCGCTTCATCCTGATGTAGCTTCTAGCTCTCAGGTGAGCGCTCCAGACAATTCTTCCCGAAAAGGTGTCGCTTCATCCTGATGCAGCTTCTAGCTCTCAGGTGAGCGCTCCAGACAGTTCTTACCGAAAAGGGGTCGCTTCATCCTGATGTAGCTTCTAGCTCTCAAGTGAGCGCTCTAGACATTTCTTACTGAAATGGGGTTGCTTCATCCTGATGCAGATTCTAGCTCTCAGGTGAGCGATCCAGACAATTCTTCCCGAAAAGGTGTCGCTTCATCCTGATGCAGCTTCTAGCTCTCTGGTGAGCGCTCCAGACAACTCTTACCTAAAAGGTGTCGCTTCATCCTGATGTAGCTTCTACCTCTCAGATGAGTGATCCAGACAATTGTTACCGAAAAGGGGTCACTTCATCCTGATGGGGCTTCTAGCTCTTAGGAGAGCGCTCCAGACAATTCTTACCGAAAAGGGGTCGCTTCATCCTGATGTAGCTTCTAGCTCTCAGGTGAGCGTTCCAGACAATTCTTACCGAAAAGGGGTCGCTTCATCCTGATGCAGCTTCTAGCCCTCAGGTGAGCGCCCCAGACAATAACCACTGAAAGAAGGAGAGGCATTGGCCGGCTGTAGGTGTGGAGGAGGTCGGATTTATATTTACACTAAACAATATCCGAAAAGGAGTCACTCCATCCTGATGTAACTTTTAGCTCTCAGGTGAGCGCTCCAGACAATTCTTACCGAAAAGGGGTCGCTTCATCCTTATGTAGCTTCTAGCTATCTGGTGAGTGCTCCAGACTATTCTTACCAAAAAGGGGTCGCTTCATCCTGATGTAGCTTCTACCTCTCAGGTGAGGGCTCCAGACAATTCTTACCGAAAAGGGGTCCCTTCATCCTGATGCAGCTTCTAGCTCTCAGGTGAGCGCTCCAGACAGTTCTTACCGAAAAGGGGTCGCTTCATCCTGATGTAGCTTCTAGCTCTCAGGTGAGCGCTCCAGACAATTCTTACTGAAAAGGGGTCGCTTTATCCTGATGCAGCTTCTAGCTCTCAGGTGAGCGCTCCAGACAATTCTTACCGAAAAGGGGTCGCTTTATCCTGATGCAGCTTCTAGCTAGCTCTCAGGTGAGCGCTCCATACAATTCTTACCGAAAAGGAGTCGCTTCATTCTTATGCAGCTTCTAGCTCTCAGATGAGCGTTCCAGACAATTCTTACCGAAAAGGAGTCGCTTCATCCTGATGTAGCTTCTAGCTCTCAGGTGAGCGCTCCAGACAATTATTCCCGAAAAGGTGTCGCTTCATCCTGATGCAGCTTCTAGCTCTCAGGTGAGCGCTCCAGACAACTCTTACCGAAAATGGGTCGCTTCATCCTGATGCAGCTTCTAGCTCTCAGATGAGCGTTCCAGACAATTCTTACCGAAACGGAATCGCTTCATCCTGATGTAGCTTCTAGCTCTCAGATGAGCGCTCCAGACAATTCTTACCGAAAAGGAGTTGCTTCATCCTGATGCAGCTTCTAGCTCTCAAATGAGCGCTCCAGACAATTCTTACCGAAAAGGGGTCGCTTCATCCTGATGCAGCTTCTAGCTCTTAGGTGAGCGCTCCAGACAATTCTTACCGAAAAAGTGTCGCTTCATCCTGATGTAGCTTCACGCTCTCAGATGAGCGCTCCAGACAATTATTACCGAAAAGGGGACGCTTCATCCTGATTCAGGTTCTAGCTCTCAGGTAAGCGCTCCAGACAATTCTTACCGAACATGGGTCGCTTCATCCTGATGCAGCTTCTAGCTCCCAGGTGAGCGCTCCTGACAATTCTTACCAAAAAGGGGTTGCTTCATCCTTATGTAGCTTCTAGCTCTCAGGTGAGTGCTCCAGACAATTCTTACCAAAAAGGGGTCGCTTCATCCTGATGTAGCTTCTACCTCTCAGGTGAGGGCTCCAGACAATTCTTATCGAAAAGGGGTTGCTTCATCCTGATGCAGCTTCTAGCTATCAGGTGAGCGCTCCAGACAATTCTTACCGAAAAGGGGTCGCTTCATCCTGATGCAGCTTCTAGCTCTCAGGTGAGCGCTCCAAACAATTCTTATCGAAAAGGGGTCGCTTCATCCTGATGTAGCTTCTAGATAGCTCTCAGGTGAGCGCTCCAGACAATTCTTACCGAAAAGGGATCCCTTCATCCTGATGTAGATTCTAGCTCTCAGGTGAGCACTCCAGACAATTCTTACCGAAAAGGGGTCGCTCCATCCTGATGCAGCTTCTAGCTCTCAGGTGAACGCTCCAGACAGTTCTTACCGAAAAGTGGTCGCTTCATCCTGATGTAGCTTCTAGCTCTCGGGTGAGCGCTCTAGACATTTCTTACCGAAAAGGGGTCGCTTCATCCTGATGCAGCTTCTAGCTCTCAGGTGAGCGCTCCAGACAATTCTTACCGAAAAGGGGTCGTTTCATCCTGATGCAGCTTCTAGCTCTCAGATGAGCGATCCAGAAAATTCTTCCCGAAAAGGTGTCGCTTCATCCTGATGCAGCTTCTAGCTCTCAGGTGAGCGCTCCAGACAATTCTTACCGAAAAGGGGTCGCTCCATCCTGATGCAGCTTCTAGCTCCCAGGTGAGCGTTCCAGACAATTCTTACCGAAAAGGAGTCGCTTCATCCTGATGTAGCTTCTAGCTCTCAGATGAGCGCTCCAGACAATTCTTACCGAAAAGGAGTTGCTTCATCCTGATGCAGCTTCTAGCTCTCAAATGAGCGCTCCAGACAATTCTTACCGAAAAGGGGTCACTTCATCCTGATGTACCTTCTAGCTCTCAGGTGAGCGCTCCAGACAATTCTTACCGAAAAGGGGTCGCTTCATCCTGATGCAGCTTCTAGCTCTTAGGTGAGCGCTCCAGACGATTCTTACCAAAAAGGGTTCGCTTCATCCTGATGCAGCTTCTAGCTCTCAGGTGAGCGCTCCAGACAATTCTTACCGAAAAAGTGTCGCTTCATCCTGATGTAGCTTCACGCTCTCAGATGAGCGCTCCAGACAATTCTTACCAAAAAGGGGTCGCTTCATCCTGATGTAGCTTCTAGCTCTCAGGTGAGCGCTCCAGACAATTCTTACCGAAAAGGAGTCGCTTCACCCTGATGCAGCTTCTAGCTCTCAGGTGAGCGCTCCAGACAATTCTTACCGAAAAGGAGTCGCTTCATCCTGATGCAGCTTCTAGCTCTCAGATGAGCGCTCCAGACAATTCTTACCGAAAATTAGTTGCTTCATCCTGATGTAGCTTCTAGCTCTCAGGTGAGCGCTTCAGACAATTCTTCCCGAAAAGATGTCACGCAGCTTCTAGCTCTTAGGTGAGCGCTCCAGACAACTCTTACCGAAAAGGGGTCGCTTCATCCTGATGTAGCTTCTAGCTCTCAGGTGAGCGCTCCAGACAATTCTTACCGAAAATGGGTCGCATCATCCTGATGCAGGTTCTAGCTCTCAGGTGAGCGCTCCAGACAATTCTTACCGAAAAGGGGTCGCTTCATCCTGATGTAGCTTCTAGCTCTCAGGTGAGCACTCCAGACAATTCTTACCGAAAAGGGGTCGCTTCATCCTGATGCAGCATCTAGCTCTCAGGTAAGCGCTCCAGACAATTCTTACCGAAAAGGGGTCGCTTCATCCTGATGCAGCTTCTAGCTCTCAGGTTAGCGCTCCAGACAATAACCACTGAAAGAAGGAGAGGCATTGGCCGGCTGTAGGTGTGGAGGAGGCCGGATTTATTTTTACACTAAACAATATCCGAAAAGGAGTCGCTTCATCCTGATGTATCTTCTAGCTCTCAGGTGAGCGCTCCAGACAATTCTTACTGAAAAGGGGTCGCTTCATCCTGATGCAGCTTCTAGCTAGCTCTCAGGTGAGCGCTCCATACAATTCTTGACGGAAAGGAGTCGCTTCATTCTGATGCAGCTTCTAGCTCTCAGGTGAGCGCTCCAGACAATTCTTCCCGAAAAGGTGTCGCTTCATCCTGATGCAGCTTCTAGCTCTCAGGGGAGCGCTCCAGACAACTCTTACCGAAAAGGGGTTGCTTCATCCTGATGCAGCTTCTAGCTCTCAGGTGAGCGCTCCAGACAATTCTTACAGAAAAGGGGTCGCTTCATCCTGATGCAGCTTCTAGCTCTCAGGTGAGCGCTCCAGACAATTCTTACCAAAAAGGGGTCCCTTCATCCTGATGTAGCTTCTAGTTCTCAGGTAAGCGCTCCAGACAATTCTTACCGAAAAGGGGTCGCTCCATCCTGATGCAGCTTCTAGCTCTCAGGTGACACAATTCTTACAGAAAAGAGGTTGCTTCATCCTGATGCAGCTGCTAGCTCTCAGGTGAGCGCTCCAGACAATTCTTACCGAAAAGGGGTTGCTCCATCCTGATGTAGCTTCTAGATAGCTCTCAGGTGTGCGCTCCAGACAATTCTTACCGAAAAGGAGTCGCTTCACCCTGATGCAGCTTCTAGCTCTCAGGTGAGCGCTCCAGACAATTCTTACCGAAAAGGGGTCCCTTCATCCTGATGTAGCTTCTAGCTCTCAGGTGAGCGCTCCAGACAATTCTTACCAAAAATTAGTTGCTTCATCCTGATGTAGCTTCTAGCTCTCAGGTGAGCGCTTCAGACAATTCTTCCTGAAAAGGTGTCGCGCAGCTTCTAGCTCTCAGGTGAGCGCTCCAGACAACTCTTACCGAAAAGGGGCCGCTTCATCCTGATGTAGCTTCTAGCTCTCAGGTGAGCGCTCCAGACAATTCTTACCGAAAATGGGTCGCATCATCCTGATGCAGGTTCTAGCTCTCAGGTGAGCGCTCCAGACAATTCTTACCGAAAAGGGGTCGCTTCATCCTGATGTAGCTTCTAGCTCTCAGGTGAGCGCTCTAGACATTTCTTACCGAAAAGGGGTCGCTTCATCCTGATGCAGCTTCTAGCTCTCAGGTGAGCGCTCCAGAAAATTCTTACCGAAAAGGGATCGTTTCATCCTGATGCAGCTACTAGCTCTCAGATGAGCGATCCAGACAATTCTTCCCGAAAGGTTGTCGCTTCTTCCTGATGCAGCTTCTAGCTCTCAAATGAGCGCTCGAGACAAATATTCCCGAAAAGGTGTCACTTCATCCTGATGCAGCTTCTAGCTCTCTGGTGAGCGCTCTAGACAACTCTAACTGGAAAGGGGTCGCTTCATCCTGATGCAGCTTCTAGCTCTCAGGTGAGCGCTCCAGACAATTCTTACCGAAAAGGGGTCGCTTCATCCTGATGCAGCTTCTAGCTCTCAGGTGAACGCTCCAGACAGTTCTTACCGAAAAGTGGTCGCTTCATCCTGATGTAGCTTCTAGCTCTCGGGTGAGCGCTCTAGACATTTCTTACCGAAAAGGGGTCGCTTCATCCTGATGCAGCTTCTAGCTCTCAGGTGAGCGCTCCAGACAATTCTTACCGAAAAGGGGTCGTTTCATCCTGATGCAGCTTCTAGCTCTCAGATGAGCGATCCAGAAAATTCTTCCCGAAAAGGTGTCGCTTCATCCTGATGCAGCTTCTAGCTCTCAGGTGAGCGCTCCAGACAATTCTTACCGAAAAGGGGTCGCTCCATCCTGATGCAGCTTCTAGCTCCCAGGTGAGCGTTCCAGACAATTCTTACCGAAAAGGAGTCGCTTCCTCCTGATGTAGCTTCTAGCTCTCAGATGAGCGCTCCAGACAATTCTTACCGAAAAGGAGTTGCTTCATCCTGATGCAGCTTCTAGCTCTCAAATGAGCGCTCCAGACAATTCTTACCGAAAAGGGGTCGCTTCATCCTGATGTACCTTCTAGCTCTCAGGTGAGCGCTCCAGACAATTCTTACCGAAAAGGGGTCGCTTCATCCTGATGCAGCTTCTAGCTCTTAGGTGAGCGCTCCAGACGATTCTTACCAAACAGGGTTCGCTTCATCCTGATGCAGCTTCTAGCTCTCAGGTGAGCGCTCCAGACAATTCTTACCGAAAAAGTGTCGCTTCATCCTGATGTAGCTTCACGCTCTCAGATGAGCGCTCCAGACAATTATTACCGAAAAGGGGACGCTTCATCCTGATGCAGGTTCTAGCTCTCAGGTGAGCGCTCCAGACAATTCTTACCGAAAATGGGTCGCTTCATCCTGATGCAGCTTCTAGCTCTCAGGTGAGCGCTCCAGACAATTCTTACCGAAAAGGGGTTGCTTCATCCTGATGCAGCTTCTAGCTAGCTCTCAGGTGAGCGCTCCATACAATTCTTGACGGAAAGGAGTCGCTTCATTCTGATGCAGCTTCTAGCTCTCAGATGAGCTTTCCAGACAATTCTTACCGAAAAGGAGTCACTTCATCCTGATGTAGCTTCTAGCTCTCAGGTGAGCGCTCCAGACAATTCTTCCCGAAAAGGTGTCGCTTCATCCTGATGCAGCTTCTAGCTCTCAGGGGAGCGCTCCAGACAACTCTTACTGAAAAGGGGTTGCTTCATCCTGATGCAGCTTCTAGCTCTCAGGTGAGCGCTCCAGACAATTCTTACAGAAAAGGGGTCGCTTCATCCTGATGCAGCTTCTAGCTCTCAGGTGAGCGCTCCAGACAATTCTTACCAAAAAGGGGTTGCTTCATCCTGATGCAGCTTCTAGCTCTCAGGGGAGCGCTCCAGACAACTCTTACTGAAAAGGGGTTGCTTCATCCTGATGCAGCTTCTAGCTCTCAGGTAAGCGCTCCAGACAATTCTTACCGAAAAGGGGTCGCTCCATCCTGATGCAGCTTCTAGCTCTCAGGTGACACAATTCTTACAGAAAAGAGGTTGCTTCATCCTGATGCAGCTGCTAGCTCTCAGGTGAGTGCTCCAGACAATTCTTACCGAAAAGGGGTTGCTCCATCCTGATGTAGCTTCTAGATAGCTCTCAGGTGTGCGCTCCAGACAATTCTTACCGAAAAGGAGTCGCTTCACCCTGATGCAGCTTCTAGCTCTCAGGTGAGCGCTCCAGACAATTCTTACCGAAAAAGGGTCCCTTCATCCTGATGTAGCTTCTAGCTCTCAGGTGAGCGCTCCAGACAATTCTTACCGAAAATTAGTTGCTTCATCCTGATGTAGCTTCTAGCTCTCAGGTGAGCGCTCTAGACATTTCTTACTGAAAAGGGGTCGCTTCATCCTGATGCAGCTTCTAGCTCTCAGGTGAGCGCTCCAGACAATTCTTACCGAAAAGGGATCGTTTCATCCTGATGCAGCTTCTAGCTCTCAGATGAGCGATCCAGACAATTCTTCCCGAAAGGTTGTCGCTTCATCCTGATGTAGCTTCTAGCTCTCAGATGAGTGCTCCAGACAATTCTTACCGAAAAGGAGTTGCTTCATCCTGATGCAGCTTCTAGCTCTCAAATGAGCGCTCGAGACAAATATTCCCGAAAAGGTGTCACTTCATCCTGATGCAGCTTCTAGCTCTCTGGTGAGCGCTCTAGACAACTCTAACTGGAAAGGGGTCGCTTCATCCTGATGCAGCTTCTAGCTCTCAGGTGAGCGCTCCAGACAACTCTTACCGAAAAGGGGTCGCTTCATCCTGATGTAGCTTCTAGCTCTTAGATGAGCGCTCCAGACAATTCTTACTGAAAATGGGTCGCATCATCCTGATGCAGGTTCTAGCTCTCAGGTGAGAGCTCCAGACAATTCTTACCAAAAAGTGGTCGCTTCATCCTGCTGTAGCTTCTAGCTCCCAGGTGAGCGCTCCAGACAATTCTTACCGAAAAGGGGTCGCTTCATCCTGATGCAGCTTCTAGCTCTCAGGTGAGCGCTCCAGACAATTCTTACAGAAAAGGGGTTGCTTCATCCTGATGCAGCTTCTAGCTCTCAGGTGAGCGCTCCAGACAATTCTTACCGAAAAGGGGTCGCTTCATCCTGATGCAGCTTCTAGCTCTCAGGTGAGCGCTCCAGACAATTCTTACCGAAAAGGGGTCGCTTCATCCTGATGCAGCTTCTAGCTCTCAGGTGAGACAATTCTTACCGAAAAGAGGTCGCTTCATCCTGATGCAGCTTCTAGCTCTCAGGTGAGCGCTCCAAACAATTCTTACCGAAAAGGGTCGCTTCAACCTGATGTAGCTTCTAGATAGCTCTCAGGTGAGCGCTCCAGACAATTCTTACCGAAAAGGGGTCGCTTCATCCTAATGTAGCTTCTAGCTCTCCGGTGAGACAATTCTTACCAAAAAGGGGTCGCTTCATCCTGATTTAGCTTCTAGCTCTCAGGTGAGACAATTCTTACCGAAAAGAGGTCGCTTCATCCTGATGCAGCTTCTAGCTCTCAGGTGAGCGCTCCTAACAATTCTTACCTAAAAGGGGTCGCTTCATCCTGATGCAGCTTCTAGCTCTCAGGTGAGTGCTCCAGACAATTCTTTCCGAAAAGGGGTCGCTTCATCCTGATGCAGCTTCTAGCTCTCAGGTGAGCGCTCCAGAGAATTCTTACTGTAAAGGGGTCGCTTCATCCTGATGCAGCTTCTAGCTTTCAGGTGAGCGCTCCAGACAATTCTTATCGAAAAGGGGTCGCTTCATCCTGATGTAGCTTCTAGCTCTCAGGTGAGCGCTCCAGACAATTCTTACTGAAAAGGGGTTGCTTCATCCTGATGCAGCTTCTAGCTCTCAGGTGAGTGCTCCAGACAATTCTTACCAAAAAGGGGTCGCTTCATCCTGATGCAGCTTCTAGCTCTCAGGTGAGCGCTCCAGACAATTCTTACCGAAAAGAGGTCGCTTCATCCTGATGCAGCTTCTAGCTCTCAAATGAGCGCTCCAGACAAATATTCCCGAAAAGGTGTCACTTCATCCTGATGCAGCTTCTAGCTCTCTGGTGAGCGCTCTAGACAACTCTAACTGGAAAGGGGTCGCTTCATCCTGATGCAGCTTCTAGCTCTCAGGTGAGCGCTCCAGACAACTCTTACCGAAAAGGGGTCGCTTCATCCTGATGTAGCTTCTAGCTCTTAGATGAGCGCTCCAGACAATTCTTACTAAAAATGGGTCGCATCACCCTGATGCAGGTTCTAGCTCTCAGGTGAGAGCTCCAGACAATTCTTACCAAAAAGGGGTCGCTTCATCCTGATGTAGCTTCTAGCTCCCAGGTGAGCGCTCCAGACAATTCTTACCGAAAAGGGGTCGCTTCATCCTGATGCAGCTTCTAGCTCTCAGGTGAGCGCTCCAGACAATTCTTACCGCAAAGGGGTTGCTTCATCCTGATGCAGCTTCTAGCTCTCAGGTGAGCGCTCCAGACAATTCTTACAGAAAAGGGGTCGCTTCATCCTTATTTAGCTTCTAGCTCTCAGGTGAGAGAATTCTTACCGAAAAGAGGTCGCTTCATCCTGATGCAGCTTCTAGCTCTCAGGTGAGCGCTCCAAACAATTCTTACCGAAAAGGGGTCGCTTCAACCTGATGTAGCTTCTAGATAGCTCTTAGGTGAGCGCTCCAGACAATTCTTACCGAAAAGGGGTCGCTTCATCCTAATGTAGCTTCTAGCTCTCCGGTGAGACAATTCTTACCAAAAAGGGGTCGCTTCATCCTGATTTAGGTTCTAGCTCTCAGGTGAGACAATTCTTACCGAAAAGAGGTCGCTTCATCCTGATGCAGCTTCTAGCTCTCAGGTGAGCGCTCCAAACAATTCTTACCTAAAAGGGGTCGCTTCATCCTGATGCAGCTTCTAGCTCTCAGGTGAGTGCTCCAGACAATTCTTTCCGAAAAGGGGTCGCTTCATCCTGATGCAGCTTCTAGCTCTCAGGTGAGCGCTCCAGAGAATTCTTACTGTAAAGGGGTCGCTTCATCCTGATGCAGCTTCTAGCTTTCAGGTGAGCTCTCCAGACAATTCTTATCGAAAAGGGGTCGCTTCATCCTGATGTAGCTTCTAGCTCTCAGGTGAGCGCTCCAGACAATTCTTAATGAAAAGGGGTCGCTTCATCCTGATGCAGCTTCTAGCTCTTAGGTGAGCACTCCAGACAATTCTTACCGAAAAGGGGTCGCTTCATCCTGATGCAGCTTCTAGCTCTCAGGTGAGTGCTCCAGACAATTCTTACCAAAAAGGGGTCGCTTCATCCTGATGCAGCTTCTAGCTCTCAGGTGAGCGCTCCAGACAATTCTTACCGAAAAGAGGTCGCTTCATCCTGATGCAGCTTCTAGCTCTCAAATGAGCGCTCCAGACAAATATTCCCGAAAAGGTGTCACTTCATCCTGATGCAGCTTCTAGCTCTCTGGTGAGCGCTCTAGACAACTCTAACTGGAAAGGGGTCGCTTCATCCTGATGCAGCTTCTAGCTCTCAGGTGAGCGCTCCAGACAACTCTTACCGAAAAGGGGTCGCTTCATCCTGATGTAGCTTCTAGCTCTTAGATGAGCGCTCCAGACAATTCTTACTGAAAATGGGTCGCATCATCCTGATGCAGGTTCTAGCTCTCAGGTGAGAGCTCCAGACAATTCTTACCAAAAAGGGGTCGCTTCATCCTGATGCAGCTTCTAGCTCTCAGGTGAGCGCTCCAGACAATTCTTACCGCAAAGGGGTTGCTTCATCCTGATGCAGCTTCTAGCTCTCAGGTGAGCGCTCCAGACAATTCTTACAGAAAAGGGGTCGCTTCATCCTTATTTAGCTTCTAGCTCTCAGGTGAGAGAATTCTTACCGAAAAGAGGTCGCTTCATCCTGATGCAGCTTCTAGCTCTCAGGTGAGCGCTCCAAACAATTCTTACCGAAAAGGGGTCGCTTCAACCTGATGTAGCTTCTAGCTCTCAGGTGAGCGCTCCAGACAATTCTTACCGAAAAGGGGTCGCTTCATCCTAATGTAGCTTCTAGCTCTCCGGTGAGACAATTCTTACCGAAAAGAGGTCGCTTCATCCTGATGTGGCTGCTAGCTCTCAGGTGAGTGCTCCAGACAATTCTTTCCGAAAAGGGGTCGCTTCATCCTGATGCAGCTTCTAGCTCTCAGGTGAGCGCTCCAGAGAATTCTTACTGTAAAGGGGTCGCTTCATCCTGATGCAGCTTCTAGCTCTCAGGTGAGCGCTCCAGACAATTCTTAATGAAAAGGGGTCGCTTCATCCTGATGCAGCTTCTAGCTCTTAGGTGAGCACTCCAGACAATTCTTACCGAAAAGGGGTCGCTTCATCCTGATGCAGCTTCTAGCTCTCAGGTGAGTGCTCCAGACAATTCTTACCAAAAAGGGGTCGCTTCATCCTGATGCAGCTTCTAGCTCTCAGGTGAGCGCTCCAGACAATTCTTACCGAAAAGAGGTCGCTTCATCCTGATGCAGCTTCTAGCTCTCAAATGAGCGCTCCAGACAAATATTCCCGAAAAGGTGTCACTTCATCCTGATGCAGCTTCTAGCTCTCTGGTGAGCGCTCTAGACAACTCTAACTGGAAAGGGGTCGCTTCATCCTGATGCAGCTTCTAGCTCTCAGGTGAGCGCTCCAGACAACTCTTACCGAAAAGGGGTCGCTTCATCCTGATGTAGCTTCTAGCTCTTAGATGAGCGCTCCAGACAATTCTTACTGAAAATGGGTCGCATCATCCTGATGCAGGTTCTAGCTCTCAGGTGAGAGCTCCAGACAATTCTTACCAAAAAGGGGTCGCTTCATCCTGATGCAGCTTCTAGCTCTCAGGTGAGCGCTCCAGACAATTCTTACCGCAAAGGGGTTGCTTCATCCTGATGCAGCTTCTAGCTCTCAGGTGAGCGCTCCAGACAATTCTTACAGAAAAGGGGTCGCTTCATCCTTATTTAGCTTCTAGCTCTCAGGTGAGAGAATTCTTACCGAAAAGAGGTCGCTTCATCCTGATGCAGCTTCTAGCTCTCAGGTGAGCGCTCCAAACAATTCTTACCGAAAAGGGGTCGCTTCAACCTGATGTAGCTTCTAGCTCTCAGGTGAGCGCTCCAGACAATTCTTACCGAAAAGGGGTCGCTTCATCCTAATGTAGCTTCTAGCTCTCCGGTGAGACAATTCTTACCGAAAAGAGGTCGCTTCATCCTGATGTGGCTGCTAGCTCTCAGGTGAGTGCTCCAGACAATTCTTTCCGAAAAGGGGTCGCTTCATCCTGATGCAGCTTCTAGCTCTCAGGTGAGCGCTCCAGAGAATTCTTACTGTAAAGGGGTCGCTTCATCCTGATGCAGCTTCTAGCTTTCAGGTGAGCGCTCCAGACAATTCTTATCGAAAAGGGGTCGCTTCATCCTGATGTAGCTTCTAGCTCTCAGGTGAGCGCTCCAGACAATTCTTACCGAAAAAGGGTCGCTTCATCCTGATGTAGCTTCTAGCTTTCTGGTGAGCACTCCAGACAATTCTTACCGAAAAGGGGTCGCTTCATCCTGATGCAGCTTCTAGCTCTCAGGTGAGTGCTCCAGACAATTCTTACCAAAAAGGGGTCGTTTCATCCTGATGCAGCTTCTAGCTCTCAGGTGAGCGCTCCAGACAATTCTTACCGAAAAGAGGTCGCTTCATCCTGATGCAGCTTCTTGCTCTCAGGTGAGCGCTCCAGAGAATTCTTACTGTAAAGGGGTCGCTTCATCCTGATGCAGCTTCTAGCTTTCAGGTGAGCGCTCCAGACAATTCTTATCGAAAAGGGGTCGCTTCATCCTGATGTAGCTTCTAGCTCTCAGGTGAGCGCTCCAGACAATTCTTACCGAAAAAGGGTCGCTTCATCCTGATGTAGCTTCTAGCTATCTGGTGAGCACTCCAGACAATTCTTACCGAAAAGGGGTCGCTTCATCCTGATGCAGTTTCTAGCTCTCAGGTGAGTGCTCCAGACAATTCTTACCAAAAAGGGGTCGCTTCATCCTGATGCAGCTTCTAGCTCTCAGGTGAGCGTGCCAGACATTTCTTATCAAAAAGGGGTTGCTTCATCCTGATGTAGCTTTTAGCTCTCAGGTGAGCGCTCCAGACAATTCTTACCGAAAAGAGGTCGCTTCATCCTGATGCAGCTTCTTGCTCTCTGATGTTAGCGCTCCAGACAATTCTTACCGAAAAGGGGTCGCTTCATCCTGATGCAGCTTCTAGCTCTCAGGTGAGCGCCCCAGGCAATTCTTAAAGAAAAGGGGTCGCTTCATCCTGATGTAGCTTCTAGCTCTCAGGTGAGCGCGCCAGACATTTCTTATCAAAAAGGGGTTGCTTCATCCTGATGTAGCTTTTAGCTCTCAGGTTAGCGCTCTAGACAATTCTTACCGAAAAGGGGTCACTTCATCCTGATGCAGCTTATAGCTCTCAGGTGAGCGCTCCAGACAATTCTTACCGAAAAGGGGTCGCTTCATCCTGATGCAGCTTCTAGCTCTCAGGTGAGCGCTCCAGACAACTCTTACCGAAAAGGGGTCGCTTCATCCTGATGTAGCTTCTAGCTCTCAGGTGAGCGCTCCAGACAATTCTTACCGAAAATGGGTTGCTTCATCCTGATGCAGGTTCTAGCTCCCAGGTGAGCGCTCCAGACAATTCTTACCGAAAAGGGGTCGCTTCATCCTGATGCAGCTTCTAGCTCTCAGGTTAGCGCCCCAGACAATAACCACTGAAAGAAGGAGAGGCATTGGCCGTCTGTAGGAGTGGAGGAGGCCGGATATATTTTTACACTAGCCAATATCCGAAAAGGAGTCGCTTCATCCTGATGTAGCTTCTAGCTCTCAGGTGAGCGATCCAGACAATTGTTACTGAAAAGGGGTCGCTTCATCCTGATGCAGCTTCTAGCTCTCAGGTGAACGCTCCAGGCAGTTCTTACCGAAAAGGGGTCGCTTCATCCTGATGTAGCTTCTAGCTCTCAGGTGAGCGCTCTAGACAATTCTTACCGAAAAGGGGTCGCTTCATCCTGATGCAGCTTCTAGCTCTCAGGTGAGCGCCCCAGACAATTCTTGCCGAAAAGGGGTCGCTTCATCCTGATGCAGCTTCTAGCTCTCAGGTGAGCGCTCCAGACAACTCTTACCGAAAAGAGGTCGCTTCATCCTGATGTAGCTTCTAGATGGCTCTCAGGTGAGCGCTCCAGACGATTCTTACCGAAAAGGGGTCGCTTCATCCTGATGTAGCTTCTAGATAGCTCTCAGGTGAGCGCTCCAGACAATTCTTATCGAAAAGGAGTCGCTTCACCCTGATGCAGCTTCTAGCTCTCAGGTGAGCGCTCCAGACAATTCTTACCGAAAAGGAGTCACTTCATCCTGATGCAGCTTCTAGCTCTCAGATGAGCGCTCCAGACAATTCTTACCGAAAATTAGTTGCTTCATCCTGATGTTGCTTCTAGCTCTCAGGTGAGCGCTTCAGACAATTCTTCCCGAAAAGGTGTCGCGCAGCTTCTAGCTCTCAGGTGAGCGCTCCAGACAACTCTTACCGAAAAGGGGTCGCTTCATCCTGATGTAGCTTCTAGCTCTCAGGTGAGCGCTCCAGACAATTCTTACCGAAAATGGGTCGCATCATCCTGATGCAGGTTCTAGCTCTCAGGTGAGCGCTCCAGACAATTCTTACCGAAAAGGGGTCGCTTCATCCTGATGTAGCTTCTAGCTCTCAGGTGAGCACTCCAGACAATTCTTACCGAAAAGGGGTCGCTTCATCCTGATGCAGCTTCTAGCTCTCAGGTTAGCGCTCCAGACAATAACCACTGAAAGAAGGAGAGGCATTGGCCGGCTGTAGGTGTGGAGGAGGCCGGATTTATTTTTACACTAAACAATATCCGAAAAGGAGTCGCTTCATCCTGATGTATCTTCTAGCTCTCAGGTGAGCGCTCCAGACAATTCTTCCTGAAAAGGGGTCGCTTCATCCTGATGCAGCTTCTAGCTCTCAGGTGAGCGCTCCATACAATTCTTAACGAAAAGGAGTCGCTTCATTCTGATGCAGCTTCTAGCTCTCAGATGAGCTTTCCAGACAATTCTTACCGAAAAGGAGTCACTTCATCCTGATGTAGCTTCTAGCTCTCAGGTGAGCGCTCCAGACAATTCTTCTCGAAAAGGTGTCGCTTCATCCTGATGCAGCTTCTAGCTCTCAGGTGAGCGCTCCAGACAATTCTTCCCGAAAAGGAGTCACTTCATCCTGATGTAGCTTCTAGCTCTCAGGTGAGCGCTCCAGACAATTCTTCCCGAAAAGGTGTCGCTTCATCCTGATGCAGCTTCTAGCTCTCAGGTGAGCGCTCCAGACAATTCTTACCTAAAATGGGTCGCTTCATCCTGATGTAGCTTTTAGCTCTCAGGTGAGCGCTCCAGACAATTCTTACCGAAAAGGGGTCGCTTCATCCTGATGCAGCTTCTAGCTCTTAGGTGAGCGCCCAAGACAATAACCACTGAAAGAAGGAGAGGCATTGGCCGTCTGTAGGAGTGGAGGAGGCCGGATTTATTTTTACACTAGCCAATATCCGAAAAGGAGTCGCTTCATCCTGATGTAGCTTCTAGCTCTCAGGTGAGCGCTCCAGACAATTCTTACCGAAAAGGGGTCACTTCATCCTGATGCAGCTTCTAGCTCTCAGGTGAGCGCTCCAGACAATTCTTACTGAAAAGGGGTCGCTTCATCCTGATGTAGCTTCTAACTCTCGGGTGAGCGCTCCAGACAATTCCTACCGAAAAGGGGTCGCTTCATCCTGATGCAGCTTCTAGCTCTCAGGTGAACGCTCCAGACAGTTCTTACCGAAAAGGGGTCGCTTCATCCTGATGTAGCTTCTAGCTCTCAGGTGAGCGCTCCAGACAATTCTTACCAAAAAGGGGTCGCTTCATCCTGATGCAGCTTCTAGCTCTCAGGTGAGCGCCCCAGACAATTCTTGTCGAAAAGGGGTTGCTTCATCCTGATGCAGCTTCTAGCTCTCATGTGAGCGCTCCATACAATTCTTACCGAAAAGGAGTCACTTCATTCTGATGCAGCTTCTAGCTCTCAGATGAGCGTTCCAGAAAATTGTTACCGAAAAGGGGTCGCTTCATCCTGATGCAGCTTCTAGCTCTCAGGTGAGCGCTCCAGACAATTCTTACCGAAAAGGAGACGCTTCATCCTGATGTAGCTTCTAGCTCTCAGGTTAGCGCTCTAGACAATTCTTACCGAAAAGGGGTCACTTCATCCTGATGCAGCTTCTAGCTAGCTCTCAGGTGAGCGCTCCATACAATTCTTGACGGAAAGGAGTCGCTTCATTCTGATGCAGCTTCTAGCTCTCAGATGAGCTTTCCAGACAATTCTTACCGAAAAGGAGTCACTTCATCCTGATGTAGCTTCTAGCTCTCAGGTGAGCGTTCCAGACAATTCTTCCCGAAAAGGTGTCGCTTCATCCTGATGCAGCTTCTAGCTCTCAGGGGAGCGCTCCAGACAACTCTTACCGAAAAGGGGTTGCTTCATCCTGATGCAGCTTCTAGCTCTCAGGTGAGCGCTGCAGACAATTCTTACAGAAAAGGGGTCGCTTCATCCTGATGCAGCTTCTAGCTCTCAGGTGAGCGCTCCAGACAATTCTTACCAAAAAGGGGTCCCTTCATCCTGATGTAGCTTCTAGCTCTCAGGTAAGCGCTCCAGACAATTCTTACCGAAAAGGGGTCGCTCCATCCTGATGCAGCTTCTAGCTCTCAGGTGACACAACTCTTACCGAAAAGGGGTTGCTTCATCCTGATGCAGCTTCTAGCTCTCAGGTGAGCGCTGCAGACAATTCTTACAGAAAAGGGGTTGCTTCATCCTGATGCAGCTTCTAGCTCTCAGGTGAGCGCTCCAGACAATTCTTACCAAAAAGGGGTCCCTTCATCCTGATGTAGCTTCTAGCTCTCAGGTAAGCGCTCCAGACAATTCTTCCCGAAAAGGTGTCGCTTCATCCTGATGCAGCTTCTAGCTCTCAGGGGAGCGCTCCAGACAACTCTTACCGAAAAGGGGTTGCTTCATCCTGATGCAGCTTCTAGCTCTCAGGTGAGCGCTGCAGACAATTCTTACAGAAAAGGGGTCGCTTCATCCTGATGCAGCTTCTAGCTCTCAGGTGAGCGCTCCAGACAATTCTTACCAAAAAGGGGTCCCTTCATCCTGATGTAGCTTCTAGCTCTCAGGTAAGCGCTCCAGACAATTCTTACCGAAAAGGGGTCGCTCCATCCTGATGCAGCTTCTAGCTCTCAGGTGACACAATTCTTACAGAAAAGAGGTTGCTTCATCCTGATGTAGCTTCTAGATAGCTCTCAGGTGTGCGCTCCAGACAATTCTTACCGAAAAGGAGTCGCTTCACCCTGATGCAGCTTCTAGCTCTCAGGTGAGCGCTCCAGACAATTCTTACCGAAAAGGGGTCCCTTCATCCTGATGTAGCTTCTAGCTCTCAGGTGAGTGCTCCAGACAATTCTTACCGAAACTTAGTTGCTTCATCCTGATGTAGCTTCTAGCTCTCAGGTGAGCGCTTCAGACAATTCTTCCCGAAAAGGTGTCGCGCAGCTTCTAGCTCTCAGGTGAGCGCTCCAGACAACTCTTACCGAAAAGGGGCCGCTTCATCCTGATGTAGCTTCTAGCTCTCAGGTGAGCGCTCCAGACAATTCTTACCGAAAATGGGTCGCATCATCCTGATGCAGGTTCTAGCTCTCAGGTGAGCGCTCCAGACAATTCTTACCGAAAAGGGGTCGCTTCATCCTGATGTAGCTTCTAGCTCTCAGGTGAGCGCTCTAGACATTTCTTACCGAAAAGGGGTCGCTTCATCCTGATGCAGCTTCTAGCTCTCAGGTGAGCGCTCCAGACAATTCTTACCGAAAAGGGATCGTTTCATCCTGATGCAGCTTCTAGCTCTCAGATGAGCGATCCAGACAATTCTTCCCGAAAGGTTGTCGCTTCATCCTGATGTAGCTTCTAGCTCTCAGATGAGTGCTCCAGACAATTCTTACCGAAAAGGAGTTGCTTCATCCTGATGCAGCTTCTAGCTCTCAAATGAGCGCTCGAGACAAATATTCCCGAAAAGGTGTCACTTCATCCTGATGCAGCTTCTAGCTCTCTGGTGAGTGCTCTAGACAACTCTATCTGGAAAGGGGTCGCTTCATCCTGATGCAGCTTCTAGCTCTCAGGTGAGCGCTCCAGACAACTCTTACCGAAAAGGGGTCGCTTCATCCTGATGTAGCTTCTAGCTCTTAGATGAGCGCTCCAGACAATTCTTACTGAAAATGGGTCGCATCATCCTGATGCAGGTTCTAGCTCTCAGGTGAGAGCTCCAGACAATTCTTACCAAAAAGTGGTCGCTTCATCCTGCTGTAGCTTCTAGCTCCCAGGTGAGCGCTCCAGACAATTCTTACCGAAAAGGGGTCGCTTCATCCTGATGCAGCTTCTAGCTCTCAGGTGAGCGCTCCAGACAATTCTTACAGAAAAGGGGTTGCTTCATCCTGATGCAGCTTCTAGCTCTCAGGTGAGCGCTCCATACAATTCTTAATGAAAAGGAGTCGCTTCATTCTGATGCAGCTTCTAGCTCTCAGATGAGCTTTCCAGACAATTCTTACCGAAAAGGAGTCACTTCATCCTGATGTAGCTTCTAGCTCTCAGGTGAGCGCTCCAGACAATTCTTCTCGAAAAGGTGTCGCTTCATCCTGATGCAGCTTCTAGCTCTCAGGTGAGCGCTCCAGACAATTCTTCCCGAAAAGGAGTCACTTCATCCTGATGTAGCTTCTAGCTCTCAGGTGAGCGCTCCAGACAATTCTTCCCGAAAAGGTGTCGCTTCATCCTGATGCAGCTTCTAGCTCTCAGGTGAGCGCTCCAGACAATTCTTACCTAAAATGGGTCGCTTCATCCTGATGTAGCTTTTAGCTCTCAGGTGAGCGCTCCAGACAATTCTTACCGAAAAGGGGTCGCTTCATCCTGATGCAGCTTCTAGCTCTTAGGTGAGCGCCCAAGACAATAACCACTGAAAGAAGGAGAGGCATTGGCCGTCTGTAGGAGTGGAGGAGGCCGGATTTATTTTTACACTAGCCAATATCCGAAAAGGAGTCGCTTCATCCTGATGTAGCTTCTAGCTCTCAGGTGAGCGCTCCAGACAATTCTTACCGAAAAGGGGTCACTTCATCCTGATGCAGCTTCTAGCTCTCAGGTGAGCGCTCCAGACAATTCTTACTGAAAAGGGGTCACTTCATCCTGATGTAGCTTCTAGCTCTCGGGTGAGCGCTCCAGACAATTCCTACCGAAAAGGGGTCGCTTCATCCTGATGCAGCTTCTAGCTCTCAGGTGAACGCTCCAGACAGTTCTTACCGAAAAGGGGTCGCTTCATCCTGATGTAGCTTCTAGCTCTCAGGTGAGCGCTCCAGACAATTCTTACCAAAAAGGGGTCGCTTCATCCTGATGCAGCTTCTAGCTCTCAGGTGAGCGCCCCAGACAATTCTTGTCGAAAAGGGGTTGCTTCATCCTGATGCAGCTTCTAGCTCTCATGTGAGCGCTCCATACAATTCTTACCGAAAAGGAGTCACTTCATTCTGATGCAGCTTCTAGCTCTCAGATGAGCGTTCCAGAAAATTGTTACCGAAAAGGGGTCGCTTCATCCTGATGCAGCTTCTAGCTCTCAGGTGAGCGCTCCAGACAATTCTTACCGAAAAGGAGACGCTTCATCCTGATGTAGCTTCTAGCTCTCAGGTTAGCGCTCTAGACAATTCTTACCGAAAAGGGGTCACTTCATCCTGATGCAGCTTCTAGCTAGCTCTCAGGTGAGCGCTCCATGCAATTCTTATCGAAAAGGAGTCAGTTCATTCTGATGCAGCTTCTAGCTCTCAGATGAGTGTTCCAGACAATTCTTACTGAAAAGGGGTCGCTTCATCCTGATGCAGCTTCTAGCTAGCTCTCAGGTGAGCGCTCCATACAATTCTTGACGGAAAGGAGTCGCTTCATTCTGATGCAGCTTCTAGCTCTCAGATGAGCTTTCCAGACAATTCTTACCGAAAAGGAGTCACTTCATCCTGATGTAGCTTCTAGCTCTCAGGTGAGCGCTCCAGACAATTCTTCCCGAAAAGGTGTCGCTTCATCCTGATGCAGCTTCTAGCTCTCAGGGGAGCGCTCCAGACAACTCTTACCGAAAAGGGGTTGCTTCATCCTGATGCAGCTTCTAGCTCTCAGGTGAGCGCTGCAGACAATTCTTACAGAAAAGGGGTCGCTTCATCCTGATGCAGCTTCTAGCTCTCAGGTGAGCGCTCCAGACAATTCTTACCAAAAAGGGGTCCCTTCATCCTGATGTAGCTTCTAGCTCTCAGGTAAGCGCTCCAGACAATTCTTACCGAAAAGGGGTCGCTCCATCCTGATGCAGCTTCTAGCTCTCAGGTGACACAACTCTTACCGAAAAGGGGTTGCTTCATCCTGATGCAGCTTCTAGCTCTCAGGTGAGCGCTGCAGACAATTCTTACAGAAAAGGGGTCGCTTCATCCTGATGCAGCTTCTAGCTCTCAGGTGAGCGCTCCAGACAATTCTTACCAAAAAGGGGTCCCTTCATCCTGATGTAGCTTCTAGCTCTCAGGTAAGCGCTCCAGACAATTCTTCCCGAAAAGGTGTCGCTTCATCCTGATGCAGCTTCTAGCTCTCAGGGGAGCGCTCCAGACAACTCTTACCGAAAAGGGGTTGCTTCATCCTGATGCAGCTTCTAGCTCTCAGGTGAGCGCTGCAGACAATTCTTACAGAAAAGGGGTCGCTTCATCCTGATGCAGCTTCTAGCTCTCAGGTGAGCGCTCCAGACAATTCTTACCAAAAAGGGGTCCCTTCATCCTGATGTAGCTTCTAGCTCTCAGGTAAGCGCTCCAGACAATTCTTACCGAAAAGGGGTCGCTCCATCCTGATGCAGCTTCTAGCTCTCAGGTGACACAATTCTTACAGAAAAGAGGTTGCTTCATCCTGATGCAGCTGCTAGCTCTCAGGTGAGCGCTCCAGACAATTCTTACCGAAAAGGGGTTGCTCCATCCTGATGTAGCTTCTAGATAGCTCTCAGGTGTGCGCTCCAGACAATTCTTACCGAAAAGGAGTCGCTTCACCCTGATGCAGCTTCTAGCTCTCAGGTGAGCGCTCCAGACAATTCTTACCGAAAAGGGGTCCCTTCATCCTGATGTAGCTTCTAGCTCTCAGGTGAGTGCTCCAGACAATTCTTACCGAAACTTAGTTGCTTCATCCTGATGTAGCTTCTAGCTCTCAGGTGAGCGCTTCAGACAATTCTTCCTGAAAAGGTGTCGCGCAGCTTCTAGCTCTCAGGTGAGCGCTCCAGACAACTCTTACCGAAAAGGGGCCGCTTCATCCTGATGTAGCTTCTAGCTCTCAGGTGAGCGCTCCAGACAATTCTTACCGAAAAGGGGTCACTTCATCCTGATGCAGCTTCTAGCTCTCAGGTGAGCGCTCCAGACAATTCTTACTGAAAAGGGGTCGCTTCATCCTGATGTAGCTTCTAGCTCTCGGGTGAGCGCTCCAGACAATTCCTACCGAAAAGGGGTCGCTTCATCCTGATGCAGCTTCTAGCTCTCAGGTGAACGCTCCAGACAGTTCTTACCGAAAAGGGGTCGCTTCATCCTGATGTAGCTTCTAGCTCTCAGGTGAGCGCTCCAGACAATTCTTACCAAAAAGGGGTCGCTTCATCCTGATGCAGCTTCTAGCTCTCAGGTGAGCGCCCCAGACAATTCTTGTCGAAAAGGGGTTGCTTCATCCTGATGCAGCTTCTAGCTCTCATGTGAGCGCTCCATACAATTCTTACCGAAAAGGAGTCACTTCATTCTGATGCAGCTTCTAGCTCTCAGATGAGCGTTCCAGAAAATTGTTACCGAAAAGGGGTCGCTTCATCCTGATGCAGCTTCTAGCTCTCAGGTGAGCGCTCCAGACAATTCTTACCGAAAAGGAGACGCTTCATCCTGATGTAGCTTCTAGCTCTCAGGTTAGCGCTCTAGACAATTCTTACCGAAAAGGGGTCACTTCATCCTGATGCAGCTTCTAGCTAGCTCTCAGGTGAGCGCTCCATGCAATTCTTATCGAAAAGGAGTCAGTTCATTCTGATGCAGCTTCTAGCTCTCAGATGAGTGTTCCAGACAATTCTTACTGAAAAGGGGTCGCTTCATCCTGATGCAGCTTCTAGCTAGCTCTCAGGTGAGCGCTCCATACAATTCTTGACGGAAAGGAGTCGCTTCATTCTGATGCAGCTTCTAGCTCTCAGATGAGCTTTCCAGACAATTCTTACCGAAAAGGAGTCACTTCATCCTGATGTAGCTTCTAGCTCTCAGGTGAGCGCTCCAGACAATTCTTCCCGAAAAGGGGTTGCTTCATCCTGATGCAGCTTCTAGCTCTCAGGTGAGCGCTGCAGACAATTCTTACAGAAAAGGGGTTGCTTCATTCTGATGCAGCTTCTAGCTCTCAGATGAGCTTTCCAGACAATTCTTACCGAAAAGGAGTCACTTCATCCTGATGTAGCTTCTAGCTCTCAGGTGAGCGCTCCAGACAATTCTTCCCGAAAAGGTGTCGCTTCATCCTGATGCAGCTTCTAGCTCTCAGGGGAGCGCTCCAGACAACTCTTACCGAAAAGGGGTTGCTTCATCCTGATGCAGCTTCTAGCTCTCAGGTGAGCGCTGCAGACAATTCTTACAGAAAAGGGGTCGCTTCATCCTGATGCAGCTTCTAGCTCTCAGGTGAGCGCTCCAGACAATTCTTACCAAAAAGGGGTCCCTTCATCCTGATGTAGCTTCTAGCTCTCAGGTAAGCGCTCCAGACAATTCTTACCGAAAAGGGGTCGCTCCATCCTGATGCAGCTTCTAGCTCTCAGGTGACACAACTCTTACCGAAAAGGGGTTGCTTCATCCTGATGCAGCTTCTAGCTCTCAGGTGAGCGCTGCAGACAATTCTTACAGAAAAGGGGTCGCTTCATCCTGATGCAGCTTCTAGCTCTCAGGTGAGCGCTCCAGACAATTCTTACCAAAAAGGGGTCCCTTCATCCTGATGTAGCTTCTAGCTCTCAGGTAAGCGCTCCAGACAATTCTTCCCGAAAAGGTGTCGCTTCATCCTGATGCAGCTTCTAGCTCTCAGGGGAGCGCTCCAGACAACTCTTACCGAAAAGGGGTTGCTTCATCCTGATGCAGCTTCTAGCTCTCAGGTGAGCGCTGCAGACAATTCTTACAGAAAAGGGGTCGCTTCATCCTGATGCAGCTTCTAGCTCTCAGGTGAGCGCTCCAGACAATTCTTACCAAAAAGGGGTCCCTTCATCCTGATGTAGCTTCTAGCTCTCAGGTAAGCGCTCCAGACAATTCTTACCGAAAAGGGGTCGCTCCATCCTGATGCAGCTTCTAGCTCTCAGGTGACACAATTCTTACAGAAAAGAGGTTGCTTCATCCTGATGCAGCTGCTAGCTCTCAGGTGAGCGCTCCAGACAATTCTTACCGAAAAGGGGTTGCTCCATCCTGATGTAGCTTCTAGATAGCTCTCAGGTGTGCGCTCCAGACAATTCTTACCGAAAAGGAGTCGCTTCACCCTGATGCAGCTTCTAGCTCTCAGGTGAGCGCTCCAGACAATTCTTACCGAAAAGGGGTCCCTTCATCCTGATGTAGCTTCTAGCTCTCAGGTGAGTGCTCCAGACAATTCTTACCGAAACTTAGTTGCTTCATCCTGATGTAGCTTCTAGCTCTCAGGTGAGCGCTTCAGACAATTCTTCCCGAAAAGGTGTCGCGCAGCTTCTAGCTCTCAGGTGAGCGCTCCAGACAACTCTTACCGAAAAGGGGCCGCTTCATCCTGATGTAGCTTCTAGCTCTCAGGTGAGCGCTCCAGACAATTCTTACCGAAAATGGGTCGCATCATCCTGATGCAGGTTCTAGCTCTCAGGTGAGCGCTCCAGACAATTCTTACCGAAAAGGGGTCGCTTCATCCTGATGTAGCTTCTAGCTCTCAGGTGAGCGCTCTAGACATTTCTTACCGAAAAGGGGTCGCTTCATCCTGATGCAGCTTCTAGCTCTCAGGTGAGCGCTCCAGACAATTCTTACCGAAAAGGGATCGTTTCATCCTGATGCAGCTTCTAGCTCTCAGATGAGCGATCCAGACAATTCTTCCCGAAAGGTTGTCGCTTCATCCTGATGTAGCTTCTAGCTCTCAGATGAGTGCTCCAGACAATTCTTACCGAAAAGGAGTTGCTTCATCCTGATGCAGCTTCTAGCTCTCAAATGAGCGCTCGAGACAAATATTCCCGAAAAGGTGTCACTTCATCCTGATGCAGCTTCTAGCTCTCTGGTGAGTGCTCTAGACAACTCTATCTGGAAAGGGGTCGCTTCATCCTGATGCAGCTTCTAGCTCTCAGGTGAGCGCTCCAGACAACTCTTACCGAAAAGGGGTCGCTTCATCCTGATGTAGCTTCTAGCTCTTAGATGAGCGCTCCAGACAATTCTTACTGAAAATGGGTCGCATCATCCTGATGCAGGTTCTAGCTCTCAGGTGAGAGCTCCAGACAATTCTTACCAAAAAGTGGTCGCTTCATCCTGCTGTAGCTTCTAGCTCCCAGGTGAGCGCTCCAGACAATTCTTACCGAAAAGGAGTCACTTCATCCTGATGCAGCTTCTAGCTCTCAGATGAGCGCTCCAGACAATTCTTACCGAAAATTAGTTGCTTCATCCTGATGTTGCTTCTAGCTCTCAGGTGAGCGCTTCAGACAATTCTTCCCGAAAAGGTGTCGCGCAGCTTCTAGCTCTCAGGTGAGCGCTCCAGACAACTCTTACCGAAAAGGGGTCGCTTCATCCTGATGTAGCTTCTAGCTCTCAGGTGAGCGCTCCAGACAATTCTTACCGAAAATGGGTCGCATCATCCTGATGCAGGTTCTAGCTCTCAGGTGAGCGCTCCAGACAATTCTTACCGAAAAGGGGTCGCTTCATCCTGATGTAGCTTCTAGCTCTCAGGTGAGCACTCCAGACAATTCTTACCGAAAAGGGGTCGCTTCATCCTGATGCAGCTTCTAGCTCTCAGGTTAGCGCTCCAGACAATAACCACTGAAAGAAGGAGAGGCATTGGCCGGCTGTAGGTGTGGAGGAGGCCGGATTTATTTTTACACTAAACAATATCCGAAAAGGAGTCGCTTCATCCTGATGTATCTTCTAGCTCTCAGGTGAGCGCTCCAGACAATTCTTCCTGAAAAGGGGTCGCTTCATCCTGATGCAGCTTCTAGCTCTCAGGTGAGCGCTCCATACAATTCTTAACGAAAAGGAGTCGCTTCATTCTGATGCAGCTTCTAGCTCTCAGATGAGCTTTCCAGACAATTCTTACCGAAAAGGAGTCACTTCATCCTGATGTAGCTTCTAGCTCTCAGGTGAGCGCTCCAGACAATTCTTCTCGAAAAGGTGTCGCTTCATCCTGATGCAGCTTCTAGCTCTCAGGTGAGCGCTCCAGACAATTCTTCCCGAAAAGGAGTCACTTCATCCTGATGTAGCTTCTAGCTCTCAGGTGAGCGCTCCAGACAATTCTTCCCGAAAAGGTGTCGCTTCATCCTGATGCAGCTTCTAGCTCTCAGGTGAGCGCTCCAGACAATTCTTACCTAAAATGGGTCGCTTCATCCTGATGTAGCTTTTAGCTCTCAGGTGAGCGCTCCAGACAATTCTTACCGAAAAGGGGTCGCTTCATCCTGATGCAGCTTCTAGCTCTTAGGTGAGCGCCCAAGACAATAACCACTGAAAGAAGGAGAGGCATTGGCCGTCTGTAGGAGTGGAGGAGGCCGGATTTATTTTTACACTAGCCAATATCCGAAAAGGAGTCGCTTCATCCTGATGTAGCTTCTAGCTCTCAGGTGAGCGCTCCAGACAATTCTTACCGAAAAGGGGTCACTTCATCCTGATGCAGCTTCTAGCTCTCAGGTGAGCGCTCCAGACAATTCTTACTGAAAAGGGGTCGCTTCATCCTGATGTAGCTTCTAACTCTCGGGTGAGCGCTCCAGACAATTCCTACCGAAAAGGGGTCGCTTCATCCTGATGCAGCTTCTAGCTCTCAGGTGAACGCTCCAGACAGTTCTTACCGAAAAGGGGTCGCTTCATCCTGATGTAGCTTCTAGCTCTCAGGTGAGCGCTCCAGACAATTCTTACCAAAAAGGGGTCGCTTCATCCTGATGCAGCTTCTAGCTCTCAGGTGAGCGCCCCAGACAATTCTTGTCGAAAAGGGGTTGCTTCATCCTGATGCAGCTTCTAGCTCTCATGTGAGCGCTCCATACAATTCTTACCGAAAAGGAGTCACTTCATTCTGATGCAGCTTCTAGCTCTCAGATGAGCGTTCCAGAAAATTGTTACCGAAAAGGGGTCGCTTCATCCTGATGCAGCTTCTAGCTCTCAGGTGAGCGCTCCAGACAATTCTTACCGAAAAGGAGACGCTTCATCCTGATGTAGCTTCTAGCTCTCAGGTTAGCGCTCTAGACAATTCTTACCGAAAAGGGGTCACTTCATCCTGATGCAGCTTCTAGCTAGCTCTCAGGTGAGCGCTCCATACAATTCTTGACGGAAAGGAGTCGCTTCATTCTGATGCAGCTTCTAGCTCTCAGATGAGCTTTCCAGACAATTCTTACCGAAAAGGAGTCACTTCATCCTGATGTAGCTTCTAGCTCTCAGGTGAGCGCTCCAGACAATTCTTCCCGAAAAGGTGTCGCTTCATCCTGATGCAGCTTCTAGCTCTCAGGGGAGCGCTCCAGACAACTCTTACCGAAAAGGGGTTGCTTCATCCTGATGCAGCTTCTAGCTCTCAGGTGAGCGCTGCAGACAATTCTTACAGAAAAGGGGTCGCTTCATCCTGATGCAGCTTCTAGCTCTCAGGTGAGCGCTCCAGACAATTCTTACCAAAAAGGGGTCCCTTCATCCTGATGTAGCTTCTAGCTCTCAGGTAAGCGCTCCAGACAATTCTTACCGAAAAGGGGTCGCTCCATCCTGATGCAGCTTCTAGCTCTCAGGTGACACAACTCTTACCGAAAAGGGGTTGCTTCATCCTGATGCAGCTTCTAGCTCTCAGGTGAGCGCTGCAGACAATTCTTACAGAAAAGGGGTTGC
Organism: Rana muscosa; assembly: GCA_029206835.1. Classification (NCBI taxonomy): domain Eukaryota; kingdom Metazoa; phylum Chordata; class Amphibia; order Anura; family Ranidae; genus Rana; species Rana muscosa. The sequence goes on from CM055117.1 coordinate 879,370,914, forward strand.
TTCATCCTGATGCAGCTTCTAGCTCTCAGGTGAGCGCTCCAGACAATTCTTACCAAAAAGGGGTCCCTTCATCCTGATGTAGCTTCTAGCTCTCAGGTAAGCGCTCCAGACAATTCTTCCCGAAAAGGTGTCGCTTCATCCTGATGCAGCTTCTAGCTCTCAGGGGAGCGCTCCAGACAACTCTTACCGAAAAGGGGTTGCTTCATCCTGATGCAGCTTCTAGCTCTCAGGTGAGCGCTGCAGACAATTCTTACAGAAAAGGGGTCGCTTCATCCTGATGCAGCTTCTAGCTCTCAGGTGAGCGCTCCAGACAATTCTTACCAAAAAGGGGTCCCTTCATCCTGATGTAGCTTCTAGCTCTCAGGTAAGCGCTCCAGACAATTCTTACCGAAAAGGGGTCGCTCCATCCTGATGCAGCTTCTAGCTCTCAGGTGACACAATTCTTACAGAAAAGAGGTTGCTTCATCCTGATGTAGCTTCTAGATAGCTCTCAGGTGTGCGCTCCAGACAATTCTTACCGAAAAGGAGTCGCTTCACCCTGATGCAGCTTCTAGCTCTCAGGTGAGCGCTCCAGACAATTCTTACCGAAAAGGGGTCCCTTCATCCTGATGTAGCTTCTAGCTCTCAGGTGAGTGCTCCAGACAATTCTTACCGAAACTTAGTTGCTTCATCCTGATGTAGCTTCTAGCTCTCAGGTGAGCGCTTCAGACAATTCTTCCCGAAAAGGTGTCGCGCAGCTTCTAGCTCTCAGGTGAGCGCTCCAGACAACTCTTACCGAAAAGGGGCCGCTTCATCCTGATGTAGCTTCTAGCTCTCAGGTGAGCGCTCCAGACAATTCTTACCGAAAATGGGTCGCATCATCCTGATGCAGGTTCTAGCTCTCAGGTGAGCGCTCCAGACAATTCTTACCGAAAAGGGGTCGCTTCATCCTGATGTAGCTTCTAGCTCTCAGGTGAGCGCTCTAGACATTTCTTACCGAAAAGGGGTCGCTTCATCCTGATGCAGCTTCTAGCTCTCAGGTGAGCGCTCCAGACAATTCTTACCGAAAAGGGATCGTTTCATCCTGATGCAGCTTCTAGCTCTCAGATGAGCGATCCAGACAATTCTTCCCGAAAGGTTGTCGCTTCATCCTGATGTAGCTTCTAGCTCTCAGATGAGTGCTCCAGACAATTCTTACCGAAAAGGAGTTGCTTCATCCTGATGCAGCTTCTAGCTCTCAAATGAGCGCTCGAGACAAATATTCCCGAAAAGGTGTCACTTCATCCTGATGCAGCTTCTAGCTCTCTGGTGAGTGCTCTAGACAACTCTATCTGGAAAGGGGTCGCTTCATCCTGATGCAGCTTCTAGCTCTCAGGTGAGCGCTCCAGACAACTCTTACCGAAAAGGGGTCGCTTCATCCTGATGTAGCTTCTAGCTCTTAGATGAGCGCTCCAGACAATTCTTACTGAAAATGGGTCGCATCATCCTGATGCAGGTTCTAGCTCTCAGGTGAGAGCTCCAGACAATTCTTACCAAAAAGTGGTCGCTTCATCCTGCTGTAGCTTCTAGCTCCCAGGTGAGCGCTCCAGACAATTCTTACCGAAAAGGGGTCGCTTCATCCTGATGCAGCTTCTAGCTCTCAGGTGAGCGCTCCAGACAATTCTTACAGAAAAGGGGTTGCTTCATCCTGATGCAGCTTCTAGCTCTCAGGTGAGCGCTCCATACAATTCTTAATGAAAAGGAGTCGCTTCATTCTGATGCAGCTTCTAGCTCTCAGATGAGCTTTCCAGACAATTCTTACCGAAAAGGAGTCACTTCATCCTGATGTAGCTTCTAGCTCTCAGGTGAGCGCTCCAGACAATTCTTCTCGAAAAGGTGTCGCTTCATCCTGATGCAGCTTCTAGCTCTCAGGTGAGCGCTCCAGACAATTCTTCCCGAAAAGGAGTCACTTCATCCTGATGTAGCTTCTAGCTCTCAGGTGAGCGCTCCAGACAATTCTTCCCGAAAAGGTGTCGCTTCATCCTGATGCAGCTTCTAGCTCTCAGGTGAGCGCTCCAGACAATTCTTACCTAAAATGGGTCGCTTCATCCTGATGTAGCTTTTAGCTCTCAGGTGAGCGCTCCAGACAATTCTTACCGAAAAGGGGTCGCTTCATCCTGATGCAGCTTCTAGCTCTTAGGTGAGCGCCCAAGACAATAACCACTGAAAGAAGGAGAGGCATTGGCCGTCTGTAGGAGTGGAGGAGGCCGGATTTATTTTTACACTAGCCAATATCCGAAAAGGAGTCGCTTCATCCTGATGTAGCTTCTAGCTCTCAGGTGAGCGCTCCAGACAATTCTTACCGAAAAGGGGTCACTTCATCCTGATGCAGCTTCTAGCTCTCAGGTGAGCGCTCCAGACAATTCTTACTGAAAAGGGGTCACTTCATCCTGATGTAGCTTCTAGCTCTCGGGTGAGCGCTCCAGACAATTCCTACCGAAAAGGGGTCGCTTCATCCTGATGCAGCTTCTAGCTCTCAGGTGAACGCTCCAGACAGTTCTTACCGAAAAGGGGTCGCTTCATCCTGATGTAGCTTCTAGCTCTCAGGTGAGCGCTCCAGACAATTCTTACCAAAAAGGGGTCGCTTCATCCTGATGCAGCTTCTAGCTCTCAGGTGAGCGCCCCAGACAATTCTTGTCGAAAAGGGGTTGCTTCATCCTGATGCAGCTTCTAGCTCTCATGTGAGCGCTCCATACAATTCTTACCGAAAAGGAGTCACTTCATTCTGATGCAGCTTCTAGCTCTCAGATGAGCGTTCCAGAAAATTGTTACCGAAAAGGGGTCGCTTCATCCTGATGCAGCTTCTAGCTCTCAGGTGAGCGCTCCAGACAATTCTTACCGAAAAGGAGACGCTTCATCCTGATGTAGCTTCTAGCTCTCGGGTTAGCGCTCTAGACAATTCTTACCGAAAAGGGGTCACTTCATCCTGATGCAGCTTCTAGCTAGCTCTCAGGTGAGCGCTCCATGCAATTCTTATCGAAAAGGAGTCAGTTCATTCTGATGCAGCTTCTAGCTCTCAGATGAGTGTTCCAGACAATTCTTACTGAAAAGGGGTCGCTTCATCCTGATGCAGCTTCTAGCTAGCTCTCAGGTGAGCGCTCCATACAATTCTTGACGGAAAGGAGTCGCTTCATTCTGATGCAGCTTCTAGCTCTCAGATGAGCTTTCCAGACAATTCTTACCGAAAAGGAGTCACTTCATCCTGATGTAGCTTCTAGCTCTCAGGTGAGCGCTCCAGACAATTCTTCCCGAAAAGGTGTCGCTTCATCCTGATGCAGCTTCTAGCTCTCAGGGGAGCGCTCCAGACAACTCTTACCGAAAAGGGGTTGCTTCATCCTGATGCAGCTTCTAGCTCTCAGGTGAGCGCTGCAGACAATTCTTACAGAAAAGGGGTCGCTTCATCCTGATGCAGCTTCTAGCTCTCAGGTGAGCGCTCCAGACAATTCTTACCAAAAAGGGGTCCCTTCATCCTGATGTAGCTTCTAGCTCTCAGGTAAGCGCTCCAGACAATTCTTACCGAAAAGGGGTCGCTCCATCCTGATGCAGCTTCTAGCTCTCAGGTGACACAACTCTTACCGAAAAGGGGTTGCTTCATCCTGATGCAGCTTCTAGCTCTCAGGTGAGCGCTGCAGACAATTCTTACAGAAAAGGGGTCGCTTCATCCTGATGCAGCTTCTAGCTCTCAGGTGAGCGCTCCAGACAATTCTTACCAAAAAGGGGTCCCTTCATCCTGATGTAGCTTCTAGCTCTCAGGTAAGCGCTCCAGACAATTCTTCCCGAAAAGGTGTCGCTTCATCCTGATGCAGCTTCTAGCTCTCAGGGGAGCGCTCCAGACAACTCTTACCGAAAAGGGGTTGCTTCATCCTGATGCAGCTTCTAGCTCTCAGGTGAGCGCTGCAGACAATTCTTACAGAAAAGGGGTCGCTTCATCCTGATGCAGCTTCTAGCTCTCAGGTGAGCGCTCCAGACAATTCTTACCAAAAAGGGGTCCCTTCATCCTGATGTAGCTTCTAGCTCTCAGGTAAGCGCTCCAGACAATTCTTACCGAAAAGGGGTCGCTCCATCCTGATGCAGCTTCTAGCTCTCAGGTGACACAATTCTTACAGAAAAGAGGTTGCTTCATCCTGATGCAGCTGCTAGCTCTCAGGTGAGCGCTCCAGACAATTCTTACCGAAAAGGGGTTGCTCCATCCTGATGTAGCTTCTAGATAGCTCTCAGGTGTGCGCTCCAGACAATTCTTACCGAAAAGGAGTCGCTTCACCCTGATGCAGCTTCTAGCTCTCAGGTGAGCGCTCCAGACAATTCTTACCGAAAAGGGGTCCCTTCATCCTGATGTAGCTTCTAGCTCTCAGGTGAGTGCTCCAGACAATTCTTACCGAAACTTAGTTGCTTCATCCTGATGTAGCTTCTAGCTCTCAGGTGAGCGCTTCAGACAATTCTTCCTGAAAAGGTGTCGCGCAGCTTCTAGCTCTCAGGTGAGCGCTCCAGACAACTCTTACCGAAAAGGGGCCGCTTCATCCTGATGTAGCTTCTAGCTCTCAGGTGAGCGCTCCAGACAATTCTTACCGAAAAGGGGTCACTTCATCCTGATGCAGCTTCTAGCTCTCAGGTGAGCGCTCCAGACAATTCTTACTGAAAAGGGGTCGCTTCATCCTGATGTAGCTTCTAGCTCTCGGGTGAGCGCTCCAGACAATTCCTACCGAAAAGGGGTCGCTTCATCCTGATGCAGCTTCTAGCTCTCAGGTGAACGCTCCAGACAGTTCTTACCGAAAAGGGGTCGCTTCATCCTGATGTAGCTTCTAGCTCTCAGGTGAGCGCTCCAGACAATTCTTACCAAAAAGGGGTCGCTTCATCCTGATGCAGCTTCTAGCTCTCAGGTGAGCGCCCCAGACAATTCTTGTCGAAAAGGGGTTGCTTCATCCTGATGCAGCTTCTAGCTCTCATGTGAGCGCTCCATACAATTCTTACCGAAAAGGAGTCACTTCATTCTGATGCAGCTTCTAGCTCTCAGATGAGCGTTCCAGAAAATTGTTACCGAAAAGGGGTCGCTTCATCCTGATGCAGCTTCTAGCTCTCAGGTGAGCGCTCCAGACAATTCTTACCGAAAAGGAGACGCTTCATCCTGATGTAGCTTCTAGCTCTCAGGTTAGCGCTCTAGACAATTCTTACCGAAAAGGGGTCACTTCATCCTGATGCAGCTTCTAGCTAGCTCTCAGGTGAGCGCTCCATGCAATTCTTATCGAAAAGGAGTCAGTTCATTCTGATGCAGCTTCTAGCTCTCAGATGAGTGTTCCAGACAATTCTTACTGAAAAGGGGTCGCTTCATCCTGATGCAGCTTCTAGCTAGCTCTCAGGTGAGCGCTCCATACAATTCTTGACGGAAAGGAGTCGCTTCATTCTGATGCAGCTTCTAGCTCTCAGATGAGCTTTCCAGACAATTCTTACCGAAAAGGAGTCACTTCATCCTGATGTAGCTTCTAGCTCTCAGGTGAGCGCTCCAGACAATTCTTCCCGAAAAGGTGTCGCTTCATCCTGATGCAGCTTCTAGCTCTCAGGGGAGCGCTCCAGACAACTCTTACCGAAAAGGGGTTGCTTCATCCTGATGCAGCTTCTAGCTCTCAGGTGAGCGCTGCAGACAATTCTTACAGAAAAGGGGTCGCTTCATCCTGATGCAGCTTCTAGCTCTCAGGTGAGCGCTCCAGACAATTCTTACCAAAAAGGGGTCCCTTCATCCTGATGTAGCTTCTAGCTCTCAGGTAAGCGCTCCAGACAATTCTTACCGAAAAGGGGTCGCTCCATCCTGATGCAGCTTCTAGCTCTCAGGTGACACAACTCTTACCGAAAAGGGGTTGCTTCATCCTGATGCAGCTTCTAGCTCTCAGGTGAGCGCTGCAGACAATTCTTACAGAAAAGGGGTCGCTTCATCCTGATGCAGCTTCTAGCTCTCAGGTGAGCGCTCCAGACAATTCTTACCAAAAAGGGGTCCCTTCATCCTGATGTAGCTTCTAGCTCTCAGGTAAGCGCTCCAGACAATTCTTCCCGAAAAGGTGTCGCTTCATCCTGATGCAGCTTCTAGCTCTCAGGGGAGCGCTCCAGACAACTCTTACCGAAAAGGGGTTGCTTCATCCTGATGCAGCTTCTAGCTCTCAGGTGAGCGCTGCAGACAATTCTTACAGAAAAGGGGTCGCTTCATCCTGATGCAGCTTCTAGCTCTCAGGTGAGCGCTCCAGACAATTCTTACCAAAAAGGGGTCCCTTCATCCTGATGTAGCTTCTAGCTCTCAGGTAAGCGCTCCAGACAATTCTTACCGAAAAGGGGTCGCTCCATCCTGATGCAGCTTCTAGCTCTCAGGTGACACAATTCTTACAGAAAAGAGGTTGCTTCATCCTGATGCAGCTGCTAGCTCTCAGGTGAGCGCTCCAGACAATTCTTACCGAAAAGGGGTTGCTCCATCCTGATGTAGCTTCTAGATAGCTCTCAGGTGTGCGCTCCAGACAATTCTTACCGAAAAGGAGTCGCTTCACCCTGATGCAGCTTCTAGCTCTCAGGTGAGCGCTCCAGACAATTCTTACCGAAAAGGGGTCCCTTCATCCTGATGTAGCTTCTAGCTCTCAGGTGAGTGCTCCAGACAATTCTTACCGAAACTTAGTTGCTTCATCCTGATGTAGCTTCTAGCTCTCAGGTGAGCGCTTCAGACAATTCTTCCCGAAAAGGTGTCGCGCAGCTTCTAGCTCTCAGGTGAGCGCTCCAGACAACTCTTACCGAAAAGGGGCCGCTTCATCCTGATGTAGCTTCTAGCTCTCAGGTGAGCGCTCCAGACAATTCTTACCGAAAATGGGTCGCATCATCCTGATGCAGGTTCTAGCTCTCAGGTGAGCGCTCCAGACAATTCTTACCGAAAAGGGGTCGCTTCATCCTGATGTAGCTTCTAGCTCTCAGGTGAGCGCTCTAGACATTTCTTACCGAAAAGGGGTCGCTTCATCCTGATGCAGCTTCTAGCTCTCAGGTGAGCGCTCCAGACAATTCTTACCGAAAAGGGATCGTTTCATCCTGATGCAGCTTCTAGCTCTCAGATGAGCGATCCAGACAATTCTTCCCGAAAGGTTGTCGCTTCATCCTGATGTAGCTTCTAGCTCTCAGATGAGTGCTCCAGACAATTCTTACCGAAAAGGAGTTGCTTCATCCTGATGCAGCTTCTAGCTCTCAAATGAGCGCTCGAGACAAATATTCCCGAAAAGGTGTCACTTCATCCTGATGCAGCTTCTAGCTCTCTGGTGAGTGCTCTAGACAACTCTATCTGGAAAGGGGTCGCTTCATCCTGATGCAGCTTCTAGCTCTCAGGTGAGCGCTCCAGACAACTCTTACCGAAAAGGGGTCGCTTCATCCTGATGTAGCTTCTAGCTCTTAGATGAGCGCTCCAGACAATTCTTACTGAAAATGGGTCGCATCATCCTGATGCAGGTTCTAGCTCTCAGGTGAGAGCTCCAGACAATTCTTACCAAAAAGTGGTCGCTTCATCCTGCTGTAGCTTCTAGCTCCCAGGTGAGCGCTCCAGACAATTCTTACCGAAAAGGGGTCGCTTCATCCTGATGCAGCTTCTAGCTCTCAGGTGAGCGCTCCAGACAATTCTTACAGAAAAGGGGTTGCTTCATCCTGATGCAGCTTCTAGCTCTCAGGTGAGCGCTCCAGACAATTCTTACCGAAAAGGGGTCGCTTCATCCTGATGCAGCTTCTAGCTCTCAGGTGAGCGCTCCAGACAATTCTTACCGAAAAGGGGTCGCTTCATCCTGATGCAGCTTCTAGCTCTCAGGTGAGCGCTCTAGACAATTCTTACAGAAAAGGGGTCGCTTCATCCTGATTTAGCTTCTAGCTCTCAGGTGAGACAATTCTTACCGAAAAGAGGTCGCTTCATCCTGATGCAGCTTCTAGCTCTCAGGTGAGCGCTCCAAACAATTCTTACCGAAAAGGGTCGCTTCAACCTGATGTAGCTTCTAGATAGCTCTCAGGTGAGCGCTCCAGACAATTCTTACCGAAAAGGGGTCGCTTCATCCTAATGTAGCTTCTAGCTCTCCGGTGAGACAATTCTTACCAAAAAGGGGTCGCTTCATCCTGATTTAGCTTCTAGCTCTCAGGTGAGACAATTCTTACCGAAAAGAGGTCGCTTCATCCTGATGCAGCTTCTAGCTCTCAGGTGAGCGCTCCAAACAATTCTTACCTAAAAGGGGTCGCTTCATCCTGATGCAGCTTCTAGCTCTCAGGTGAGTGCTCCAGACAATTCTTTCCGAAAAGGGGTCGCTTCATCCTGATGCAGCTTCTAGCTCTCAGGTGAGCGCTCCAGAGAATTCTTACTGTAAAGGGGTCGCTTCATCCTGATGCAGCTTCTAGCTTTCAGGTGAGCGCTCCAGACAATTCTTATCGAAAAGGGGTCGCTTCATCCTGATGTAGCTTCTAGCTCTCAGGTGAGCGCTCCAGACAATTCTTAATGAAAAGGGGTCGCTTCATCCTGATGCAGCTTCTAGCTCTTAGGTGAGCACTCCAGACAATTCTTACCGAAAAGGGGTCGCTTCATCCTGATGCAGCTTCTAGCTCTCAGGTGAGTGCTCCAGACAATTCTTACCAAAAAGGGGTCGCTTCATCCTGATGCAGCTTCTAGCTCTCAGGTGAGCGCTCCAGACAATTCTTACCGAAAAGAGGTCGCTTCATCCTGATGCAGCTTCTAGCTCTCAAATGAGCGCTCCAGACAAATATTCCCGAAAAGGTGTCACTTCATCCTGATGCAGCTTCTAGCTCTCTGGTGAGCGCTCTAGACAACTCTAACTTGAAAGGGGTCGCTTCATCCTGATGCAGCTTCTAGCTCTTAGATGAGAGCTCCAGACAATTCTTACTGAAAATGGGTCGCATCATCCTGATGCAGGTTCTAGCTCTCAGGTGAGAGCTCCAGACAATTCTTACCAAAAAGGGGTCGCTTCATCCTGATGCAGCTTCTAGCTCTCAGGTGAGCGCTCCAGACAATTCTTACCGAAAAGGGGTCGCTTCATCCTGATGCAGCTTCTAGCTCTCAGGTGAGCGCTCCAGACAATTCTTACCGCAAAGGGGTTGCTTCATCCTGATGCAGCTTCTAGCTCTCAGGTGAGCGCTCCAGACAATTCTTACAGAAAAGGGGTCGCTTCATCCTTATTTAGCTTCTAGCTCTCAGGTGAGAGAATTCTTACCGAAAAGAGGTCGCTTCATCCTGATGCAGCTTCTAGCTCTCAGGTGAGCGCTCCAAACAATTCTTACCGAAAAGGGGTCGCTTCAACCTGATGTAGCTTCTAGATAGCTCTCAGGTGAGCGCTCCAGACAATTCTTACCGAAAAGGGGTCGCTTCATCCTAATGTAGCTTCTAGCTCTCCGGTGAGACAATTCTTACCAAAAAGGGGTCGCTTCATCCTGATTTAGGTTCTAGCTCTCAGGTGAGACAATTCTTACCGAAAAGAGGTCGCTTCATCCTGATGCAGCTTCTAGCTCTCAGGTGAGCGCTCCAAACAATTCTTACCTAAAAGGGGTCGCTTCATCCTGATGCAGCTTCTAGCTCTCAGGTGAGTGCTCCAGACAATTCTTTCCGAAAAGGGGTCGCTTCATCCTGATGCAGCTTCTAGCTCTCAGGTGAGCGCTCCAGAGAATTCTTACTGTAAAGGGGTCGCTTCATCCTGATGCAGCTTCTAGCTTTCAGGTGAGCTCTCCAGACAATTCTTATCGAAAAGGGGTCGCTTCATCCTGATGTAGCTTCTAGCTCTCAGGTGAGCGCTCCAGACAATTCTTAATGAAAAGGGGTCGCTTCATCCTGATGCAGCTTCTAGCTCTTAGGTGAGCACTCCAGACAATTCTTACCGAAAAGGGGTCGCTTCATCCTGATGCAGCTTCTAGCTCTCAGGTGAGTGCTCCAGACAATTCTTACCAAAAAGGGGTCGCTTCATCCTGATGCAGCTTCTAGCTCTCAGGTGAGCGCTCCAGACAATTCTTACCGAAAAGAGGTCGCTTCATCCTGATGCAGCTTCTAGCTCTCAAATGAGCGCTCCAGACAAATATTCCCGAAAAGGTGTCACTTCATCCTGATGCAGCTTCTAGCTCTCTGGTGAGCGCTCTAGACAACTCTAACTGGAAAGGGGTCGCTTCATCCTGATGCAGCTTCTAGCTCTCAGGTGAGCGCTCCAGACAACTCTTACCGAAAAGGGGTCGCTTCATCCTGATGTAGCTTCTAGCTCTTAGATGAGCGCTCTAGACAATTCTTACTGAAAATGGGTCGCATCATCCTGATGCAGGTTCTAGCTCTCAGGTGAGAGCCCCAGACAATTCTTACCAAAAAGGGGTCGCTTCATCCTGATGCAGCTTCTAGCTCTCAGGTGAGCGCTCCAGACAATTCTTACCGCAAAGGGGTTGCTTCATCCTGATGCAGCTTCTAGCTCTCAGGTGAGCGCTCCAGACAATTCTTACAGAAAAGGGGTCGCTTCATCCTTATTTAGCTTCTAGCTCTCAGGTGAGAGAATTCTTACCGAAAAGAGGTCGCTTCATCCTGATGCAGCTTCTAGCTCTCAGGTGAGCGCTCCAAACAATTCTTACCGAAAAGGGGTCGCTTCAACCTGATGTAGCTTCTAGCTCTCAGGTGAGCGCTCCAGACAATTCTTACCGAAAAGGGGTCGCTTCATCCTAATGTAGCTTCTAGCTCTCCGGTGAGACAATTCTTACCGAAAAGAGGTCGCTTCATCCTGATGTGGCTGCTAGCTCTCAGGTGAGTGCTCCAGACAATTCTTTCCGAAAAGGGGTCGCTTCATCCTGATGCAGCTTCTAGCTCTCAGGTGAGCGCTCCAGAGAATTCTTACTGTAAAGGGGTCGCTTCATCCTGATGCAGCTTCTAGCTTTCAGGTGAGCGCTCCAGACAATTCTTATCGAAAAGGGGTCGCTTCATCCTGATGTAGCTTCTAGCTCTCAGGTGAGCGCTCCAGACAATTCTTACCGAAAAAGGGTCGCTTCATCCTGATGTAGCTTCTAGCTTTCTGGTGAGCACTCCAGACAATTCTTACCGAAAAGGGGTCGCTTCATCCTGATGCAGCTTCTAGCTCTCAGGTGAGTGCTCCAGACAATTCTTACCGAAAAGAGGTCGCTTCATCCTGATGCAGCTTCTTGCTCTCAGGTGAGCGCTCCAGAGAATTCTTACTGTAAAGGGGTCGCTTCATCCTGATGCAGCTTCTAGCTTTCAGGTGAGCGCTCCAGACAATTCTTATCGAAAAGGGGTCGCTTCATCCTGATGTAGCTTCTAGCTCTCAGGTGAGCGCTCCAGACAATTCTTACCGAAAAAGGGTCGCTTCATCCTGATGTAGCTTCTAGCTCTCAGGTGAGCACTCCAGACAATTCTTACCGAAAAGGGGTCGCTTCATCCTGATGCAGCTTCTAGCTCTCAGGTGAGTGCTCCAGACAATTCTTACCAAAAAGGGGTCGCTTCATCCTGATGCAGCTTCTAGCTCTCAGGTGAGCGCGCCAGACATTTCTTATCAAAAAGGGGTTGCTTCATCCTGATGTAGCTTTTAGCTCTCAGGTGAGCGCTCCAGACAATTCTTACCGAAAAGAGGTCGCTTCATCCTGATGCAGCTTCTTGCTCTCGGATGTTAGCGCTCCAGACAATTCTTACCGAAAAGGGGTCGCTTCATCCTGATGCAGCTTCTAGCTCTCAGGTGAGCGCCCCAGGCAATTCTTAAAGAAAAGGGGTCGCTTCATCCTGATGTAGCTTCTAGCTCTCAGGTGAGCGCGCCAGACATTTCTTATCAAAAAGGGGTTGCTTCATCCTGATGTAGCTTTTAGCTCTCAGGTTAGCGCTCTAGACAATTCTTACCGAAAAGGGGTCACTTCATCCTGATGCAGCTTATAGCTCTCAGGTGAGCGCTCCAGACAATTCTTACCGAAAGGGGGTCGCTTCATCCTGATGCAGCTTCTAGCTCTCAGGTGAGCGCTCCAGACAACTCTTACCGAAAAGGGGTCGCTTCATCCTGATGTAGCTTCTAGCTCTCAGGTGAGCGCTCCAGACAATTCTTACCGAAAATGGGTTGCTTCATCCTGATGCAGGTTCTAGCTCCCAGGTGAGCGCTCCAGACAATTCTTACCGAAAAGGGGTCGCTTCATCCTGATGCAGCTTCTAGCTCTCAGGTTAGCGCCCCAGACAATAACCACTGAAAGAAGGAGAGGCATTGGCCGTCTGTAGGAGTGGAGGAGGCCGGATATATTTTTACACTAGCCAATATCCGAAAAGGAGTCGCTTCATCCTGATGTAGCTTCTAGCTCTCAGGTGAGCGATCCAGACAATTGTTACTGAAAAGGGGTCGCTTCATCCTGATGCAGCTTCTAGCTCTCAGGTGAACGCTCCAGACAGTTCTTACCGAAAAGGGGTCGCTTCATCCTGATGTAGCTTCTAGCTCTCAGGTGAGCGCTCTAGACATTTCTTACCGAAAAGGGGTCGCTTCATCCTGATGCAGCTTCTAGCTCTCAGGTGAGCGATCCAGACAATTCTTCCCGAAAGGTTGTCGCTTCATCCTGATGTAGCTTCTAGCTCTCAGATGAGTGCTCCAGACAATTCTTACCGAAAAGGAGTTGCTTCATCCTGATGCAGCTTCTAGCTCTCAAATGAGCGCTCGAGACAAATATTCCCGAAAAGGTGTCACTTCATCCTGATGCAGCTTCTAGCTCTCTGGTGAGTGCTCTAGACAACTCTATCTGGAAAGGGGTCGCTTCATCCTGATGCAGCTTCTAGCTCTCAGGTGAGCGCTCCAGACAACTCTTACCGAAAAGGGGTCGCTTCATCCTGATGTAGCTTCTAGCTCTTAGATGAGCGCTCCAGACAATTCTTACTGAAAATGGGTCGCATCATCCTGATGCAGGTTCTAGCTCTCAGGTGAGAGCTCCAGACAATTCTTACCAAAAAGTGGTCGCTTCATCCTGCTGTAGCTTCTAGCTCCCAGGTGAGCGCTCCAGACAATTCTTACCGAAAAGGGGTCGCTTCATCCTGATGCAGCTTCTAGCTCTCAGGTGAGCGCTCCAGACAATTCTTACCGAAAAGGGGTCGCTTCATCCTAATGTAGCTTCTAGCTCTCCGGTGAGACAATTCTTACCGAAAAGAGGTCGCTTCATCCTGATGTGGCTGCTAGCTCTCAGGTGAGTGCTCCAGACAATTCTTTCCGAAAAGGGGTCGCTTCATCCTGATGCAGCTTCTAGCTCTCAGGTGAGCGCTCCAGAGAATTCTTACTGTAAAGGGGTCGCTTCATCCTGATGCAGCTTCTAGCTTTCAGGTGAGCGCTCCAGACAATTCTTATCGAAAAGGGGTCGCTTCATCCTGATGTAGCTTCTAGCTCTCAGGTGAGCGCTCCAGACAATTCTTACCGAAAAAGGGTCGCTTCATCCTGATGTAGCTTCTAGCTTTCTGGTGAGCACTCCAGACAATTCTTACCGAAAAGGGGTCGCTTCATCCTGATGCAGCTTCTAGCTCTCAGGTGAGTGCTCCAGACAATTCTTACCGAAAAGAGGTCGCTTCATCCTGATGCAGCTTCTTGCTCTCAGGTGAGCGCTCCAGAGAATTCTTACTGTAAAGGGGTCGCTTCATCCTGATGCAGCTTCTAGCTTTCAGGTGAGCGCTCCAGACAATTCTTATCGAAAAGGGGTCGCTTCATCCTGATGTAGCTTCTAGCTCTCAGGTGAGCGCTCCAGACAATTCTTACCGAAAAAGGGTCGCTTCATCCTGATGTAGCTTCTAGCTCTCAGGTGAGCACTCCAGACAATTCTTACCGAAAAGGGGTCGCTTCATCCTGATGCAGCTTCTAGCTCTCAGGTGAGTGCTCCAGACAATTCTTACCAAAAAGGGGTCGCTTCATCCTGATGCAGCTTCTAGCTCTCAGGTGAGCGCGCCAGACATTTCTTATCAAAAAGGGGTTGCTTCATCCTGATGTAGCTTTTAGCTCTCAGGTGAGCGCTCCAGACAATTCTTACCGAAAAGAGGTCGCTTCATCCTGATGCAGCTTCTTGCTCTCGGATGTTAGCGCTCCAGACAATTCTTACCGAAAAGGGGTCGCTTCATCCTGATGCAGCTTCTAGCTCTCAGGTGAGCGCCCCAGGCAATTCTTAAAGAAAAGGGGTCGCTTCATCCTGATGTAGCTTCTAGCTCTCAGGTGAGCGCGCCAGACATTTCTTATCAAAAAGGGGTTGCTTCATCCTGATGTAGCTTTTAGCTCTCAGGTTAGCGCTCTAGACAATTCTTACCGAAAAGGGGTCACTTCATCCTGATGCAGCTTATAGCTCTCAGGTGAGCGCTCCAGACAATTCTTACCGAAAGGGGGTCGCTTCATCCTGATGCAGCTTCTAGCTCTCAGGTGAGCGCTCCAGACAACTCTTACCGAAAAGGGGTCGCTTCATCCTGATGTAGCTTCTAGCTCTCAGGTGAGCGCTCCAGACAATTCTTACCGAAAATGGGTTGCTTCATCCTGATGCAGGTTCTAGCTCCCAGGTGAGCGCTCCAGACAATTCTTACCGAAAAGGGGTCGCTTCATCCTGATGCAGCTTCTAGCTCTCAGGTTAGCGCCCCAGACAATAACCACTGAAAGAAGGAGAGGCATTGGCCGTCTGTAGGAGTGGAGGAGGCCGGATATATTTTTACACTAGCCAATATCCGAAAAGGAGTCGCTTCATCCTGATGTAGCTTCTAGCTCTCAGGTGAGCGATCCAGACAATTGTTACTGAAAAGGGGTCGCTTCATCCTGATGCAGCTTCTAGCTCTCAGGTGAACGCTCCAGACAGTTCTTACCGAAAAGGGGTCGCTTCATCTTGATGTAGCTTCTAGCTCTCAGGTGAGCGCTCTAGACATTTCTTACCGAAAAGGGGTCGCTTCATCCTGATGCAGCTTCTAGCTCTCAGGTGAGCGATCCAGACAATTCTTCCCGAAAGGTTGTCGCTTCATCCTGATGTAGCTTCTAGCTCTCAGATGAGTGCTCCAGACAATTCTTACCGAAAAGGAGTTGCTTCATCCTGATGCAGCTTCTAGCTCTCAAATGAGCGCTCGAGACAAATATTCCCGAAAAGGTGTCACTTCATCCTGATGCAGCTTCTAGCTCTCTGGTGAGTGCTCTAGACAACTCTATCTGGAAAGGGGTCGCTTCATCCTGATGCAGCTTCTAGCTCTCAGGTGAGCGCTCCAGACAACTCTTACCGAAAAGGGGTCGCTTCATCCTGATGTAGCTTCTAGCTCTTAGATGAGCGCTCCAGACAATTCTTACTGAAAATGGGTCGCATCATCCTGATGCAGGTTCTAGCTCTCAGGTGAGAGCTCCAGACAATTCTTACCAAAAAGTGGTCGCTTCATCCTGCTGTAGCTTCTAGCTCCCAGGTGAGCGCTCCAGACAATTCTTACCGAAAAGGGGTCGCTTCATCCTGATGCAGCTTCTAGCTCTCAGGTGAGCGCTCCAGACAATTCTTACAGAAAAGGGGTTGCTTCATCCTGATGCAGCTTCTAGCTCTCAGGTGAGCGCTCCAGACAATTCTTACCGAAAAGGGGTCGCTTCATCCTGATGCAGCTTCTAGCTCTCAGGTGAGCGCTCCAGACAATTCTTACCGAAAAGGGGTCGCTTCATCCTGATGCAGCTTCTAGCTCTCAGGTGAGCGCTCTAGACAATTCTTACAGAAAAGGGGTCGCTTCATCCTGATTTAGCTTCTAGCTCTCAGGTGAGACAATTCTTACCGAAAAGAGGTCGCTTCATCCTGATGCAGCTTCTAGCTCTCAGGTGAGCGCTCCAAACAATTCTTACCGAAAAGGGTCGCTTCAACCTGATGTAGCTTCTAGATAGCTCTCAGGTGAGCGCTCCAGACAATTCTTACCGAAAAGGGGTCGCTTCATCCTAATGTAGCTTCTAGCTCTCCGGTGAGACAATTCTTACCAAAAAGGGGTCGCTTCATCCTGATTTAGCTTCTAGCTCTCAGGTGAGACAATTCTTACCGAAAAGAGGTCGCTTCATCCTGATGCAGCTTCTAGCTCTCAGGTGAGCGCTCCAAACAATTCTTACCTAAAAGGGGTCGCTTCATCCTGATGCAGCTTCTAGCTCTCAGGTGAGTGCTCCAGACAATTCTTTCCGAAAAGGGGTCGCTTCATCCTGATGCAGCTTCTAGCTCTCAGGTGAGCGCTCCAGAGAATTCTTACTGTAAAGGGGTCGCTTCATCCTGATGCAGCTTCTAGCTTTCAGGTGAGCGCTCCAGACAATTCTTATCGAAAAGGGGTCGCTTCATCCTGATGTAGCTTCTAGCTCTCAGGTGAGCGCTCCAGACAATTCTTAATGAAAAGGGGTCGCTTCATCCTGATGCAGCTTCTAGCTCTTAGGTGAGCACTCCAGACAATTCTTACCGAAAAGGGGTCGCTTCATCCTGATGCAGCTTCTAGCTCTCAGGTGAGTGCTCCAGACAATTCTTACCAAAAAGGGGTCGCTTCATCCTGATGCAGCTTCTAGCTCTCAGGTGAGCGCTCCAGACAATTCTTACCGAAAAGAGGTCGCTTCATCCTGATGCAGCTTCTAGCTCTCAAATGAGCGCTCCAGACAAATATTCCCGAAAAGGTGTCACTTCATCCTGATGCAGCTTCTAGCTCTCTGGTGAGCGCTCTAGACAACTCTAACTTGAAAGGGGTCGCTTCATCCTGATGCAGCTTCTAGCTCTTAGATGAGAGCTCCAGACAATTCTTACTGAAAATGGGTCGCATCATCCTGATGCAGGTTCTAGCTCTCAGGTGAGAGCTCCAGACAATTCTTACCAAAAAGGGGTCGCTTCATCCTGATGCAGCTTCTAGCTCTCAGGTGAGCGCTCCAGACAATTCTTACCGAAAAGGGGTCGCTTCATCCTGATGCAGCTTCTAGCTCTCAGGTGAGCGCTCCAGACAATTCTTACCGCAAAGGGGTTGCTTCATCCTGATGCAGCTTCTAGCTCTCAGGTGAGCGCTCCAGACAATTCTTACAGAAAAGGGGTCGCTTCATCCTTATTTAGCTTCTAGCTCTCAGGTGAGAGAATTCTTACCGAAAAGAGGTCGCTTCATCCTGATGCAGCTTCTAGCTCTCAGGTGAGCGCTCCAAACAATTCTTACCGAAAAGGGGTCGCTTCAACCTGATGTAGCTTCTAGATAGCTCTCAGGTGAGCGCTCCAGACAATTCTTACCGAAAAGGGGTCGCTTCATCCTAATGTAGCTTCTAGCTCTCCGGTGAGACAATTCTTACCAAAAAGGGGTCGCTTCATCCTGATTTAGGTTCTAGCTCTCAGGTGAGACAATTCTTACCGAAAAGAGGTCGCTTCATCCTGATGCAGCTTCTAGCTCTCAGGTGAGCGCTCCAAACAATTCTTACCTAAAAGGGGTCGCTTCATCCTGATGCAGCTTCTAGCTCTCAGGTGAGTGCTCCAGACAATTCTTTCCGAAAAAGGGTCGCTTCATCCTGATGCAGCTTCTAGCTCTCAGGTGAGCGCTCCAGAGAATTCTTACTGTAAAGGGGTCGCTTCATCCTGATGCAGCTTCTAGCTTTCAGGTGAGCTCTCCAGACAATTCTTATCGAAAAGGGGTCGCTTCATCCTGATGTAGCGTCTAGCTCTCAGGTGAGCGCTCCAGACAATTCTTAATGAAAAGGGGTCGCTTCATCCTGATGCAGCTTCTAGCTCTTAGGTGAGCACTCCAGACAATTCTTACCGAAAAGGGGTCGCTTCATCCTGATGCAGCTTCTAGCTCTCAGGTGAGTGCTCCAGACAATTCTTACCAAAAAGGGGTCGCTTCATCCTGATGCAGCTTCTAGCTCTCAGGTGAGCGCTCCAGACAATTCTTACCGAAAAGAGGTCGCTTCATCCTGATGCAGCTTCTAGCTCTCAAATGAGCGCTCCAGACAAATATTCCCGAAAAGGTGTCACTTCATCCTGATGCAGCTTCTAGCTCTCTGGTGAGCGCTCTAGACAACTCTAACTGGAAAGGGGTCGCTTCATCCTGATGCAGCTTCTAGCTCTCAGGTGAGCGCTCCAGACAACTCTTACCGAAAAGGGGTCGCTTCATCCTGATGTAGCTTCTAGCTCTTAGATGAGCGCTCTAGACAATTCTTACTGAAAATGGGTCGCATCATCCTGATGCAGGTTCTAGCTCTCAGGTGAGAGCCCCAGACAATTCTTACCAAAAAGGGGTCGCTTCATCCTGATGCAGCTTCTAGCTCTCAGGTGAGCGCTCCAGACAATTCTTACCGCAAAGGGGTTGCTTCATCCTGATGCAGCTTCTAGCTCTCAGGTGAGCGCTCCAGACAATTCTTACAGAAAAGGGGTCGCTTCATCCTTATTTAGCTTCTAGCTCTCAGGTGAGAGAATTCTTACCGAAAAGAGGTCGCTTCATCCTGATGCAGCTTCTAGCTCTCAGGTGAGCGCTCCAAACAATTCTTACCGAAAAGGGGTCGCTTCAACCTGATGTAGCTTCTAGCTCTCAGGTGAGCGCTCCAGACAATTCTTACCGAAAAGGGGTCGCTTCATCCTAATGTAGCTTCTAGCTCTCCGGTGAGACAATTCTTACCGAAAAGAGGTCGCTTCATCCTGATGTGGCTGCTAGCTCTCAGGTGAGTGCTCCAGACAATTCTTTCCGAAAAGGGGTCGCTTCATCCTGATGCAGCTTCTAGCTCTCAGGTGAGCGCTCCAGAGAATTCTTACTGTAAAGGGGTCGCTTCATCCTGATGCAGCTTCTAGCTTTCAGGTGAGCGCTCCAGACAATTCTTATCGAAAAGGGGTCGCTTCATCCTGATGTAGCTTCTAGCTCTCAGGTGAGCGCTCCAGACAATTCTTACCGAAAAAGGGTCGCTTCATCCTGATGTAGCTTCTAGCTTTCTGGTGAGCACTCCAGACAATTCTTACCGAAAAGGGGTCGCTTCATCCTGATGCAGCTTCTAGCTCTCAGGTGAGTGCTCCAGACAATTCTTACCGAAAAGAGGTCGCTTCATCCTGATGCAGCTTCTTGCTCTCAGGTGAGCGCTCCAGAGAATTCTTACTGTAAAGGGGTCGCTTCATCCTGATGCAGCTTCTAGCTTTCAGGTGAGCGCTCCAGACAATTCTTATCGAAAAGGGGTCGCTTCATCCTGATGTAGCTTCTAGCTCTCAGGTGAGCGCTCCAGACAATTCTTACCGAAAAAGGGTCGCTTCATCCTGATGTAGCTTCTAGCTCTCAGGTGAGCACTCCAGACAATTCTTACCGAAAAGGGGTCGCTTCATCCTGATGCAGCTTCTAGCTCTCAGGTGAGTGCTCCAGACAATTCTTACCAAAAAGGGGTCGCTTCATCCTGATGCAGCTTCTAGCTCTCAGGTGAGCGCGCCAGACATTTCTTATCAAAAAGGGGTTGCTTCATCCTGATGTAGCTTTTAGCTCTCAGGTGAGCGCTCCAGACAATTCTTACCGAAAAGAGGTCGCTTCATCCTGATGCAGCTTCTTGCTCTCGGATGTTAGCGCTCCAGACAATTCTTACCGAAAAGGGGTCGCTTCATCCTGATGCAGCTTCTAGCTCTCAGGTGAGCGCCCCAGGCAATTCTTAAAGAAAAGGGGTCGCTTCATCCTGATGTAGCGTCTAGCTCTCAGGTGAGCGCTCCAGACAATTCTTAATGAAAAGGGGTCGCTTCATCCTGATGCAGCTTCTAGCTCTTAGGTGAGCACTCCAGACAATTCTTACCGAAAAGGGGTCGCTTCATCCTGATGCAGCTTCTAGCTCTCAGGTGAGTGCTCCAGACAATTCTTACCAAAAAGGGGTCGCTTCATCCTGATGCAGCTTCTAGCTCTCAGGTGAGCGCTCCAGACAATTCTTACCGAAAAGAGGTCGCTTCATCCTGATGCAGCTTCTAGCTCTCAAATGAGCGCTCCAGACAAATATTCCCGAAAAGGTGTCACTTCATCCTGATGCAGCTTCTAGCTCTCTGGTGAGCGCTCTAGACAACTCTAACTGGAAAGGGGTCGCTTCATCCTGATGCAGCTTCTAGCTCTCAGGTGAGCGCTCCAGACAACTCTTACCGAAAAGGGGTCGCTTCATCCTGATGTAGCTTCTAGCTCTTAGATGAGCGCTCTAGACAATTCTTACTGAAAATGGGTCGCATCATCCTGATGCAGGTTCTAGCTCTCAGGTGAGAGCCCCAGACAATTCTTACCAAAAAGGGGTCGCTTCATCCTGATGCAGCTTCTAGCTCTCAGGTGAGCGCTCCAGACAATTCTTACCGCAAAGGGGTTGCTTCATCCTGATGCAGCTTCTAGCTCTCAGGTGAGCGCTCCAGACAATTCTTACAGAAAAGGGGTCGCTTCATCCTTATTTAGCTTCTAGCTCTCAGGTGAGAGAATTCTTACCGAAAAGAGGTCGCTTCATCCTGATGCAGCTTCTAGCTCTCAGGTGAGCGCTCCAAACAATTCTTACCGAAAAGGGGTCGCTTCAACCTGATGTAGCTTCTAGCTCTCAGGTGAGCGCTCCAGACAATTCTTACCGAAAAGGGGTCGCTTCATCCTAATGTAGCTTCTAGCTCTCCGGTGAGACAATTCTTACCGAAAAGAGGTCGCTTCATCCTGATGTGGCTGCTAGCTCTCAGGTGAGTGCTCCAGACAATTCTTTCCGAAAAGGGGTCGCTTCATCCTGATGCAGCTTCTAGCTCTCAGGTGAGCGCTCCAGAGAATTCTTACTGTAAAGGGGTCGCTTCATCCTGATGCAGCTTCTAGCTTTCAGGTGAGCGCTCCAGACAATTCTTATCGAAAAGGGGTCGCTTCATCCTGATGTAGCTTCTAGCTCTCAGGTGAGCGCTCCAGACAATTCTTACCGAAAAAGGGTCGCTTCATCCTGATGTAGCTTCTAGCTTTCTGGTGAGCACTCCAGACAATTCTTACCGAAAAGGGGTCGCTTCATCCTGATGCAGCTTCTAGCTCTCAGGTGAGTGCTCCAGACAATTCTTACCGAAAAGAGGTCGCTTCATCCTGATGCAGCTTCTTGCTCTCAGGTGAGCGCTCCAGAGAATTCTTACTGTAAAGGGGTCGCTTCATCCTGATGCAGCTTCTAGCTTTCAGGTGAGCGCTCCAGACAATTCTTATCGAAAAGGGGTCGCTTCATCCTGATGTAGCTTCTAGCTCTCAGGTGAGCGCTCCAGACAATTCTTACCGAAAAAGGGTCGCTTCATCCTGATGTAGCTTCTAGCTCTCAGGTGAGCACTCCAGACAATTCTTACCGAAAAGGGGTCGCTTCATCCTGATGCAGCTTCTAGCTCTCAGGTGAGTGCTCCAGACAATTCTTACCAAAAAGGGGTCGCTTCATCCTGATGCAGCTTCTAGCTCTCAGGTGAGCGCGCCAGACATTTCTTATCAAAAAGGGGTTGCTTCATCCTGATGTAGCTTTTAGCTCTCAGGTGAGCGCTCCAGACAATTCTTACCGAAAAGAGGTCGCTTCATCCTGATGCAGCTTCTTGCTCTCGGATGTTAGCGCTCCAGACAATTCTTACCGAAAATGGGTTGCTTCATCCTGATGCAGGTTCTAGCTCCCAGGTGAGCGCTCCAGACAATTCTTACCGAAAAGGGGTCGCTTCATCCTGATGCAGCTTCTAGCTCTCAGGTTAGCGCCCCAGACAATAACCACTGAAAGAAGGAGAGGCATTGGCCGTCTGTAGGAGTGGAGGAGGCCGGATATATTTTTACACTAGCCAATATCCGAAAAGGAGTCGCTTCATCCTGATGTAGCTTCTAGCTCTCAGGTGAGCGATCCAGACAATTGTTACTGAAAAGGGGTCGCTTCATCCTGATGCAGCTTCTAGCTCTCAGGTGAACGCTCCAGACAGTTCTTACCGAAAAGGGGTCGCTTCATCCTGATGTAGCTTCTAGCTCTCAGGTGAGCGCTCTTGACAATTCTTACCGAAAAGGGGTCGCTTCATCCTGATGCAGCTTCTAGCTCTCAGGTGAGCGCCCCAGACAATTCTTGCTGAAAAGGGGTCGCTTCATCCTGATGCAGCTTCTAGCTCTCAGGTGAGCGCTCCAGACAACTCTTACCGAAAAGGGGTCGCTTCATCCTGATGTAGCTTCTAGCTCTCAGGTGAGCGCTCCAGACAATTCTTACCAAAAAGGGGTCGCTTCATCCTGATGCAGCTTCTAGCTCTCAGGTGAGCGCTCCAGACAATTCTTACCGAAAAGGGGTCGCTTCATCCTGATGTAGCTTCTAGCTCTCAGGTGAGCGCTCTAGACAATTCTTACCGAAAAGGGGTCGCTTCATCCTGATGTAGCTTCTAGCTCTCAGGTGAGCGATCCAGACAATTGTTACTGAAAAGGGGTCGCTTCATCCTGATGCAGCTTCTAGCTCTCAGGTGAGCGCTCCAGACAATTCTTACCAAAAAGGGGTCCCTTCATCCTGATGTAGCTTCTAGCTCTCAGGTAAGCGCTCCAGACAATTCTTACCGAAAAGGGGTCGCTCCATCCTGATGCAGCTTCTAGCTCTCAGGTGACACAATTCTTACAGAAAAGAGGTTGCTTCATCCTGATGCAGCTGCTAGCTCTCAGGTGAGCGCTCCAGACAATTCTTACCGAAAAGGGGTTGCTCCATCCTGATGTAGCTTCTAGATAGCTCTCAGGTGTGCGCTCCAGACAATTCTTACCGAAAAGGAGTCTCTTCCCCCTGATGCAGCTTCTAGCTCTCAGGTGAGCGCTCCAGACAATTCTTACCGAAAAGGGGTCCCTTCATCCTGATGTAGCTTCTAGCTCTCAGGTGAGCGCTCCAGACAATTCTTACCGAAAATTAGTTGCTTCATCCTGATGTAGCTTCTAGCTCTCAGGTGAGCGCTTCAGACAATTCTTCCCGAAAAGGTGTCGCGCAGCTTCTAGCTCTCAGGTGAGCGCTCCAGACAACTCTTACCGAAAAGGGGCCGCTTCATCCTGATGTAGCTTCTAGCTCTCAGGTGAGCGCTCCAGACAATTCTTACCGAAAATGGGTCGCATCATCCTGATGCAGGTTCTAGCTCTCAGGTGAGCGCTCCAGACAATTCTTACCGAAAAGGGGTCGCTTCATCCTGATGTAGCTTCTAGCTCTCAGGTGAGCGCTCTAGACATTTCTTACCGAAAAGGGGTCGCTTCATCCTGATGCAGCTTCTAGCTCTCAGGTGAGCGCTCCAGACAATTCTTACCGAAAAGGGATCGTTTCATCCTGATGCAGCTTCTAGCTTTCTGGTGAGCGCTCCAAACAATTCTTACCGAAAAGGGGTCGCTTCAACCTGATGTAGCTTCTAGCTCTCAGGTGAGCGCTCCAGACAATTCTTACCGAAAAGGGGTCGCTTCATCCTAATGTAGCTTCTAGCTCTCCGGTGAGACAATTCTTACCGAAAAGAGGTCGCTTCATCCTGATGTGGCTGCTAGCTCTCAGGTGAGCGCTCCAGACAATTCTTACTGAAAATGGGTCGCATCATCCTGATGCAGGTTCTAGCTCTCAGGTGAGCGCTCTAGACAATTCTTACAGAAAAGGG
Organism: Rana muscosa; assembly: GCA_029206835.1. Taxonomy (NCBI): domain Eukaryota; kingdom Metazoa; phylum Chordata; class Amphibia; order Anura; family Ranidae; genus Rana; species Rana muscosa. The sequence continues at coordinate 879,394,449 of CM055117.1, forward strand.
GTCGCTTCATCCTGATTTAGCTTCTAGCTCTCAGGTGAGACAATTCTTACCGAAAAGAGGTCGCTTCATCCTGATGCAGCTTCTAGCTCTCAGGTGAGCGCTCCAAACAATTCTTACTGAAAAGGGTCGCTTCAACCTGATGTAGCTTCTAGATAGCTCTCAGGTGAGCGCTCCAGACAATTCTTACCGAAAAGGGGTCGCTTCATCCTAATGTAGCTTCTAGCTCTCCGGTGAGACAATTCTTACCAAAAAGGGGTCGCTTCATCCTGATTTAGCTTCTAGCTCTCAGGTGAGACAATTCTTACCGAAAAGAGGTCGCTTCATCCTGATGCAGCTTCTAGCTCTCAGGTGAGCGCTCCAAACAATTCTTACCTAAAAGGGGTCGCTTCATCCTGATGCAGCTTCTAGCTCTCAGGTGAGTGCTCCAGACAATTCTTTCCGAAAAGGGGTCACTTCATCCTGATGCAGCTTCTAGCTCTCAGGTGAGCGCTCCAGAGAATTCTTACTGTAAAGGGGTCGCTTCATCCTGATGCAGCTTCTAGCTTTCAGGTGAGCGCTCCAGACAATTCTTATCGAAAAGGGGTCGCTTCATCCTGATGTAGCTTCTAGCTCTCAGGTGAGCGCTCCAGACAATTCTTAATGAAAAGGGGTCGCTTCATCCTGATGCAGCTTCTAGCTCTTAGGTGAGCACTCCAGACAATTCTTACCGAAAAGGGGTCGCTTCATCCTGATGCAGCTTCTAGCTCTCAGGTGAGTGCTCCAGACAATTCTTACCAAAAAGGGGTCGCTTCATCCTGATGCAGCTTCTAGCTCTCAGGTGAGCGCTCCAGACAATTCTTACCGAAAAGAGGTCGCTTCATCCTGATGCAGCTTCTAGCTCTCAAATGAGCGCTCCAGACAAATATTCCCGAAAAGGTGTCACTTCATCCTGATGCAGCTTCTAGCTCTCTGGTGAGCGCTCTAGACAACTCTAACTTGAAAGGGGTCGCTTCATCCTGATGCAGCTTCTAGCTCTTAGATGAGCGCTCCAGACAATTCTTACTGAAAATGGGTCGCATCATCCTGATGCAGGTTCTAGCTCTCAGGTGAGAGCTCCAGACAATTCTTACCAAAAAGGGGTCGCTTCATCCTGATGTAGCTTCTAGCTCCCAGGTGAGCGCTCCAGACAATTCTTACCGAAAAGGGGTCGCTTCATCCTGATGCAGCTTCTAGCTCTCAGGTGAGCGCTCCAGACAATTCTTACCGCAAAGGGGTTGCTTCATCCTGATGCAGCTTCTAGCTCTCAGGTGAGCGCTCCAGACAATTCTTACCGAAAAGGGATCGTTTCATCCTGATGCAGCTTCTAGCTTTCTGGTGAGCGCTCCAAACAATTCTTACCGAAAAGGGGTCGCTTCAACCTGATGTAGCTTCTAGCTCTCAGGTGAGCGCTCCAGACAATTCTTACCGAAAAGGGGTCGCTTCATCCTAATGTAGCTTCTAGCTCTCCGGTGAGACAATTCTTACCGAAAAGAGGTCGCTTCATCCTGATGTGGCTGCTAGCTCTCAGGTGAGCGCTCCAGACAATTCTTACTGAAAATGGGTCGCATCATCCTGATGCAGGTTCTAGCTCTCAGGTGAGCGCTCTAGACAATTCTTACAGAAAAGGGGTCGCTTCATCCTGATTTAGCTTCTAGCTCTCAGGTGAGACAATTCTTACCGAAAAGAGGTCGCTTCATCCTGATGCAGCTTCTAGCTCTCAGGTGAGCGCTCCAAACAATTCTTACTGAAAAGGGTCGCTTCAACCTGATGTAGCTTCTAGATAGCTCTCAGGTGAGCGCTCCAGACAATTCTTACCGAAAAGGGGTCGCTTCATCCTAATGTAGCTTCTAGCTCTCCGGTGAGACAATTCTTACCAAAAAGGGGTCGCTTCATCCTGATTTAGCTTCTAGCTCTCAGGTGAGACAATTCTTACCGAAAAGAGGTCGCTTCATCCTGATGCAGCTTCTAGCTCTCAGGTGAGCGCTCCAAACAATTCTTACCTAAAAGGGGTCGCTTCATCCTGATGCAGCTTCTAGCTCTCAGGTGAGTGCTCCAGACAATTCTTTCCGAAAAGGGGTCACTTCATCCTGATGCAGCTTCTAGCTCTCAGGTGAGCGCTCCAGAGAATTCTTACTGTAAAGGGGTCGCTTCATCCTGATGCAGCTTCTAGCTTTCAGGTGAGCGCTCCAGACAATTCTTATCGAAAAGGGGTCGCTTCATCCTGATGTAGCTTCTAGCTCTCAGGTGAGCGCTCCAGACAATTCTTAATGAAAAGGGGTCGCTTCATCCTGATGCAGCTTCTAGCTCTTAGGTGAGCACTCCAGACAATTCTTACCGAAAAGGGGTCGCTTCATCCTGATGCAGCTTCTAGCTCTCAGGTGAGTGCTCCAGACAATTCTTACCAAAAAGGGGTCGCTTCATCCTGATGCAGCTTCTAGCTCTCAGGTGAGCGCTCCAGACAATTCTTACCGAAAAGAGGTCGCTTCATCCTGATGCAGCTTCTAGCTCTCAAATGAGCGCTCCAGACAAATATTCCCGAAAAGGTGTCACTTCATCCTGATGCAGCTTCTAGCTCTCTGGTGAGCGCTCTAGACAACTCTAACTTGAAAGGGGTCGCTTCATCCTGATGCAGCTTCTAGCTCTTAGATGAGCGCTCCAGACAATTCTTACTGAAAATGGGTCGCATCATCCTGATGCAGGTTCTAGCTCTCAGGTGAGAGCTCCAGACAATTCTTACCAAAAAGGGGTCGCTTCATCCTGATGTAGCTTCTAGCTCCCAGGTGAGCGCTCCAGACAATTCTTACCGAAAAGGGGTCGCTTCATCCTGATGCAGCTTCTAGCTCTCAGGTGAGCGCTCCAGACAATTCTTACCGCAAAGGGGTTGCTTCATCCTGATGCAGCTTCTAGCTCTCAGGTGAGCGCTCCAGACAATTCTTACAGAAAAGGGGTCGCTTCATCCTTATTTAGCTTCTAGCTCTCAGGTGAGAGAATTCTTACCGAAAAGAGGTCGCTTCATCCTGATGCAGCTTCTAGCTCTCAGGTGAGCGCTCCAAACAATTCTTACCGAAAAGGGGTCGCTTCAACCTGATGTAGCTTCTAGATAGCTCTCAGGTGAGCGCTCCAGACAATTCTTACCGAAAAGGGGTCGCTTCATCCTAATGTAGCTTCTAGCTCTCCGGTGAGACAATTCTTACCAAAAAGGGGTCGCTTCATCCTGATTTAGGTTCTAGCTCTCAGGTGAGACAATTCTTACCGAAAAGAGGTCGCTTCATCCTGATGCAGCTTCTAGCTCTCAGGTGAGCGCTCCAAACAATTCTTACCTAAAAGGGGTCGCTTCATCCTGATGCAGCTTCTAGCTCTCAGGTGAGTGCTCCAGACAATTCTTTCCGAAAAGGGGTCGCTTCATCCTGATGCAGCTTCTAGCTCCCAGGTGAGCGCTCCAGAGAATTCTTACTGTAAAGGGGTCGCTTCATCCTGATGCAGCTTCTAGCTTTCAGGTGAGCTCTCCAGACAATTCTTATCGAAAAGGGGTCGCTTCATCCTGATGTAGCTTCTAGCTCTCAGGTGAGCGCTCCAGACAATTCTTAATGAAAAGGGGTCGCTTCATCCTGATGCAGCTTCTAGCTCTTAGGTGAGCACTCCAGACAATTCTTACCGAAAAGGGGTCGCTTCATCCTGATGCAGCTTCTAGCTCTCAGGTGAGTGCTCCAGACAATTCTTACCAAAAAGGGGTCGCTTCATCCTGATGCAGATTCTAGCTCTCAGGTGAGCGCTCCAGACAATTCTTACCGAAAAGAGGTCGCTTCATCCTGATGCAGCTTCTAGCTCTCAAATGAGCGCTCCAGACAAATATTCCCGAAAAGGTGTCACTTCATCCTGATGCAGCTTCTAGCTCTCTGGTGAGCGCTCTAGACAACTCTAACTGGAAAGGGGTCGCTTCATCCTGATGCAGCTTCTAGCTCTCAGGTGAGCGCTCCAGACAACTCTTACCGAAAAGGGGTCGCTTCATCCTGATGTAGCTTCTAGCTCTTAGATGAGCGCTCTAGACAATTCTTACTGAAAATGGGTCGCATCATCCTGATGCAGGTTCTAGCTCTCAGGTGAGAGCTCCAGACAATTCTTACCAAAAAGGGGTCGCTTCATTCTGATGCAGCTTCTAGCTCTCAGGTGAGCGCTCCAGACAATTCTTACCGCAAAGGGGTTGCTTCATCCTGATGCAGCTTCTAGCTCTCAGGTGAGCGCTCCAGACAATTCTTACAGAAAAGGGGTCGCTTCATCCTTATTTAGCTTCTAGCTCTCAGGTGAGAGAATTCTTACCGAAAAGAGGTCGCTTCATCCTGATGCAGCTTCTAGCTCTCAGGTGAGCGCTCCAAACAATTCTTACCGAAAAGGGGTCGCTTCAACCTGATGTAGCTTCTAGCTCTCAGGTGAGCGCTCCAGACAATTCTTACCGAAAAGGGGTCGCTTCATCCTAATGTAGCTTCTAGCTCTCCGGTGAGACAATTCTTACCGAAAAGAGGTCGCTTCATCCTGATGTGGCTGCTAGCTCTCAGGTGAGTGCTCCAGACAATTCTTTCCGAAAAGGGGTCGCTTCATCCTGATGCAGCTTCTAGCTCTCAGGTGAGCGCTCCAGAGAATTCTTACTGTAAAGGGGTCGCTTCATCCTGATGCAGCTTCTAGCTTTCAGGTGAGCGCTCCAGACAATTCTTATCGAAAAGGGGTCGCTTCATCCTGATGTAGCTTCTAGCTCTCAGGTGAGCGCTCCAGACAATTCTTACCGAAAAAGGGTCGCTTCATCCTGATGTAGCTTCTAGCTTTCTGGTGAGCACTCCAGACAACTCTTACCGAAAAGGGGTCGCTTCATCCTGATGTAGCTTCTAGCTCTCAGGTGAGCGCTCCAGACAATTCTTACCGAAAAGGGGTCGCTTCATCCTGATGCAGCTTCTAGCTCTCAGGTGAGCGCTCCAGACAATTCTTACCGAAAAGGGGTCGCTTCATCCTGATGTAGCTTCTAGCTCTCAGGTGAGCGCTCTAGACAATTCTTACCGAAAAGGGGTCGCTTCATCCTGATGTAGCTTCTAGCTCTCAGGTGAGCGATCCAGACAATTGTTACTGAAAAGGGGTCGCTTCATCCTGATGCAGCTTCTAGCTCTCAGGTGAGCGCTCCAGACAATTCTTACCAAAAAGGGGTCCCTTCATCCTGATGTAGCTTCTAGCTCTCAGGTAAGCGCTCCAGACAATTCTTACCGAAAAGGGGTCGCTCCATCCTGATGCAGCTTCTAGCTCTCAGGTGACACAATTCTTACAGAAAAGAGGTTGCTTCATCCTGATGCAGCTGCTAGCTCTCAGGTGAGCGCTCCAGACAATTCTTACCGAAAAGGGGTTGCTCCATCCTGATGTAGCTTCTAGATAGCTCTCAGGTGTGCGCTCCAGACAATTCTTACCGAAAAGGAGTCTCTTCCCCCTGATGCAGCTTCTAGCTCTCAGGTGAGCGCTCCAGACAATTCTTACCGAAAAGGGGTCCCTTCATCCTGATGTAGCTTCTAGCTCTCAGGTGAGCGCTCCAGACAATTCTTACCGAAAATTAGTTGCTTCATCCTGATGTAGCTTCTAGCTCTCAGGTGAGCGCTTCAGACAATTCTTCCCGAAAAGGTGTCGCGCAGCTTCTAGCTCTCAGGTGAGCGCTCCAGACAACTCTTACCGAAAAGGGGCCGCTTCATCCTGATGTAGCTTCTAGCTCTCAGGTGAGCGCTCCAGACAATTCTTACCGAAAATGGGTCGCATCATCCTGATGCAGGTTCTAGCTCTCAGGTGAGCGCTCCAGACAATTCTTACCGAAAAGGGGTCGCTTCATCCTGATGTAGCTTCTAGCTCTCAGGTGAGCGCTCTAGACATTTCTTACCGAAAAGGGGTCGCTTCATCCTGATGCAGCTTCTAGCTCTCAGGTGAGCGCTCCAGACAATTCTTACCGAAAAGGGATCGTTTCATCCTGATGCAGCTTCTAGCTTTCTGGTGAGCGCTCCAAACAATTCTTACCGAAAAGGGGTCGCTTCAACCTGATGTAGCTTCTAGCTCTCAGGTGAGCGCTCCAGACAATTCTTACCGAAAAGGGGTCGCTTCATCCTAATGTAGCTTCTAGCTCTCCGGTGAGACAATTCTTACCGAAAAGAGGTCGCTTCATCCTGATGTGGCTGCTAGCTCTCAGGTGAGCGCTCCAAACAATTCTTACCTAAAAGGGGTCGCTTCATCCTGATGCAGCTTCTAGCTCTCAGGTGAGTGCTCCAGACAATTCTTTCCGAAAAGGGGTCGCTTCATCCTGATGCAGCTTCTAGCTCCCAGGTGAGCGCTCCAGAGAATTCTTACTGTAAAGGGGTCGCTTCATCCTGATGCAGCTTCTAGCTTTCAGGTGAGCTCTCCAGACAATTCTTATCGAAAAGGGGTCGCTTCATCCTGATGTAGCTTCTAGCTCTCAGGTGAGCGCTCCAGACAATTCTTAATGAAAAGGGGTCGCTTCATCCTGATGCAGCTTCTAGCTCTTAGGTGAGCACTCCAGACAATTCTTACCGAAAAGGGGTCGCTTCATCCTGATGCAGCTTCTAGCTCTCAGGTGAGTGCTCCAGACAATTCTTACCAAAAAGGGGTCGCTTCATCCTGATGCAGATTCTAGCTCTCAGGTGAGCGCTCCAGACAATTCTTACCGAAAAGAGGTCGCTTCATCCTGATGCAGCTTCTAGCTCTCAAATGAGCGCTCCAGACAAATATTCCCGAAAAGGTGTCACTTCATCCTGATGCAGCTTCTAGCTCTCTGGTGAGCGCTCTAGACAACTCTAACTGGAAAGGGGTCGCTTCATCCTGATGCAGCTTCTAGCTCTCAGGTGAGCGCTCCAGACAACTCTTACCGAAAAGGGGTCGCTTCATCCTGATGTAGCTTCTAGCTCTTAGATGAGCGCTCTAGACAATTCTTACTGAAAATGGGTCGCATCATCCTGATGCAGGTTCTAGCTCTCAGGTGAGAGCTCCAGACAATTCTTACCAAAAAGGGGTCGCTTCATTCTGATGCAGCTTCTAGCTCTCAGGTGAGCGCTCCAGACAATTCTTACCGCAAAGGGGTTGCTTCATCCTGATGCAGCTTCTAGCTCTCAGGTGAGCGCTCCAGACAATTCTTACAGAAAAGGGGTCGCTTCATCCTTATTTAGCTTCTAGCTCTCAGGTGAGAGAATTCTTACCGAAAAGAGGTCGCTTCATCCTGATGCAGCTTCTAGCTCTCAGGTGAGCGCTCCAAACAATTCTTACCGAAAAGGGGTCGCTTCAACCTGATGTAGCTTCTAGCTCTCAGGTGAGCGCTCCAGACAATTCTTACCGAAAAGGGGTCGCTTCATCCTAATGTAGCTTCTAGCTCTCCGGTGAGACAATTCTTACCGAAAAGAGGTCGCTTCATCCTGATGTGGCTGCTAGCTCTCAGGTGAGTGCTCCAGACAATTCTTTCCGAAAAGGGGTCGCTTCATCCTGATGCAGCTTCTAGCTCTCAGGTGAGCGCTCCAGAGAATTCTTACTGTAAAGGGGTCGCTTCATCCTGATGCAGCTTCTAGCTTTCAGGTGAGCGCTCCAGACAATTCTTATCGAAAAGGGGTCGCTTCATCCTGATGTAGCTTCTAGCTCTCAGGTGAGCGCTCCAGACAATTCTTACCGAAAAAGGGTCGCTTCATCCTGATGTAGCTTCTAGCTTTCTGGTGAGCACTCCAGACAACTCTTACCGAAAAGGGGTCGCTTCATCCTGATGTAGCTTCTAGCTCTCAGGTGAGCGCTCCAGACAATTCTTACCGAAAAGGGGTCGCTTCATCCTGATGCAGCTTCTAGCTCTCAGGTGAGCGCTCCAGACAATTCTTACCGAAAAGGGGTCGCTTCATCCTGATGTAGCTTCTAGCTCTCAGGTGAGCGCTCTAGACAATTCTTACCGAAAAGGGGTCGCTTCATCCTGATGTAGCTTCTAGCTCTCAGGTGAGCGATCCAGACAATTGTTACTGAAAAGGGGTCGCTTCATCCTGATGCAGCTTCTAGCTCTCAGGTGAGCGCTCCAGACAATTCTTACCAAAAAGGGGTCCCTTCATCCTGATGTAGCTTCTAGCTCTCAGGTAAGCGCTCCAGACAATTCTTACCGAAAAGGGGTCGCTCCATCCTGATGCAGCTTCTAGCTCTCAGGTGACACAATTCTTACAGAAAAGAGGTTGCTTCATCCTGATGCAGCTGCTAGCTCTCAGGTGAGCGCTCCAGACAATTCTTACCGAAAAGGGGTTGCTCCATCCTGATGTAGCTTCTAGATAGCTCTCAGGTGTGCGCTCCAGACAATTCTTACCGAAAAGGAGTCTCTTCCCCCTGATGCAGCTTCTAGCTCTCAGGTGAGCGCTCCAGACAATTCTTACCGAAAAGGGGTCCCTTCATCCTGATGTAGCTTCTAGCTCTCAGGTGAGCGCTCCAGACAATTCTTACCGAAAATTAGTTGCTTCATCCTGATGTAGCTTCTAGCTCTCAGGTGAGCGCTTCAGACAATTCTTCCCGAAAAGGTGTCGCGCAGCTTCTAGCTCTCAGGTGAGCGCTCCAGACAACTCTTACCGAAAAGGGGCCGCTTCATCCTGATGTAGCTTCTAGCTCTCAGGTGAGCGCTCCAGACAATTCTTACCGAAAATGGGTCGCATCATCCTGATGCAGGTTCTAGCTCTCAGGTGAGCGCTCCAGACAATTCTTACCGAAAAGGGGTCGCTTCATCCTGATGTAGCTTCTAGCTCTCAGGTGAGCGCTCTAGACATTTCTTACCGAAAAGGGGTCGCTTCATCCTGATGCAGCTTCTAGCTCTCAGGTGAGCGCTCCAGACAATTCTTACCGAAAAGGGATCGTTTCATCCTGATGCAGCTTCTAGCTTTCTGGTGAGCGCTCCAAACAATTCTTACCGAAAAGGGGTCGCTTCAACCTGATGTAGCTTCTAGCTCTCAGGTGAGCGCTCCAGACAATTCTTACCGAAAAGGGGTCGCTTCATCCTAATGTAGCTTCTAGCTCTCCGGTGAGACAATTCTTACCGAAAAGAGGTCGCTTCATCCTGATGTGGCTGCTAGCTCTCAGGTGAGCGCTCCAGACAATTCTTACTGAAAATGGGTCGCATCATCCTGATGCAGGTTCTAGCTCTCAGGTGAGCGCTCTAGACAATTCTTACAGAAAAGGGGTCGCTTCATCCTGATTTAGCTTCTAGCTCTCAGGTGAGACAATTCTTACCGAAAAGAGGTCGCTTCATCCTGATGCAGCTTCTAGCTCTCAGGTGAGCGCTCCAAACAATTCTTACTGAAAAGGGTCGCTTCAACCTGATGTAGCTTCTAGATAGCTCTCAGGTGAGCGCTCCAGACAATTCTTACCGAAAAGGGGTCGCTTCATCCTAATGTAGCTTCTAGCTCTCCGGTGAGACAATTCTTACCAAAAAGGGGTCGCTTCATCCTGATTTAGCTTCTAGCTCTCAGGTGAGACAATTCTTACCGAAAAGAGGTCGCTTCATCCTGATGCAGCTTCTAGCTCTCAGGTGAGCGCTCCAAACAATTCTTACCTAAAAGGGGTCGCTTCATCCTGATGCAGCTTCTAGCTCTCAGGTGAGTGCTCCAGACAATTCTTTCCGAAAAGGGGTCGCTTCATCCTGATGCAGCTTCTAGCTCTCAGGTGAGCGCTCCAGAGAATTCTTACTGTAAAGGGGTCGCTTCATCCTGATGCAGCTTCTAGCTTTCAGGTGAGCGCTCCAGACAATTCTTATCGAAAAGGGGTCGCTTCATCCTGATGTAGCTTCTAGCTCTCAGGTGAGCGCTCCAGACAATTCTTAATGAAAAGGGGTCGCTTCATCCTGATGCAGCTTCTAGCTCTTAGGTGAGCACTCCAGACAATTCTTACCGAAAAGGGGTCGCTTCATCCTGATGCAGCTTCTAGCTCTCAGGTGAGTGCTCCAGACAATTCTTACCAAAAAGGGGTCGCTTCATCCTAATGTAGCTTCTAGCTCTCCGGTGAGACAATTCTTACCGAAAAGAGGTCGCTTCATCCTGATGTGGCTGCTAGCTCTCAGGTGAGCGCTCCAGACAATTCTTACTGAAAATGGGTCGCATCATCCTGATGCAGGTTCTAGCTCTCAGGTGAGCGCTCTAGACAATTCTTACAGAAAAGGGGTCGCTTCATCCTGATTTAGCTTCTAGCTCTCAGGTGAGACAATTCTTACCGAAAAGAGGTCGCTTCATCCTGATGCAGCTTCTAGCTCTCAGGTGAGCGCTCCAAACAATTCTTACTGAAAAGGGTCGCTTCAACCTGATGTAGCTTCTAGATAGCTCTCAGGTGAGCGCTCCAGACAATTCTTACCGAAAAGGGGTCGCTTCATCCTAATGTAGCTTCTAGCTCTCCGGTGAGACAATTCTTACCAAAAAGGGGTCGCTTCATCCTGATTTAGCTTCTAGCTCTCAGGTGAGACAATTCTTACCGAAAAGAGGTCGCTTCATCCTGATGCAGCTTCTAGCTCTCAGGTGAGCGCTCCAAACAATTCTTACCTAAAAGGGGTCGCTTCATCCTGATGCAGCTTCTAGCTCTCAGGTGAGTGCTCCAGACAATTCTTTCCGAAAAGGGGTCGCTTCATCCTGATGCAGCTTCTAGCTCTCAGGTGAGCGCTCCAGAGAATTCTTACTGTAAAGGGGTCGCTTCATCCTGATGCAGCTTCTAGCTTTCAGGTGAGCGCTCCAGACAATTCTTATCGAAAAGGGGTCGCTTCATCCTGATGTAGCTTCTAGCTCTCAGGTGAGCGCTCCAGACAATTCTTAATGAAAAGGGGTCGCTTCATCCTGATGCAGCTTCTAGCTCTTAGGTGAGCACTCCAGACAATTCTTACCGAAAAGGGGTCGCTTCATCCTGATGCAGCTTCTAGCTCTCAGGTGAGTGCTCCAGACAATTCTTACCAAAAAGGGGTCGCTTCATCCTGATGCAGCTTCTAGCTCTCAGGTGAGCGCTCCAGACAATTCTTACCGAAAAGAGGTCGCTTCATCCTGATGCAGCTTCTAGCTCTCAAATGAGCGCTCCAGACAAATATTCCCGAAAAGGTGTCACTTCATCCTGATGCAGCTTCTAGCTCTCTGGTGAGCGCTCTAGACAACTCTAACTTGAAAGGGGTCGCTTCATCCTGATGCAGCTTCTAGCTCTTAGATGAGCGCTCCAGACAATTCTTACTGAAAATGGGTCGCATCATCCTGATGCAGGTTCTAGCTCTCAGGTGAGAGCTCCAGACAATTCTTACCAAAAAGGGGTCGCTTCATCCTGATGTAGCTTCTAGCTCCCAGGTGAGCGCTCCAGACAATTCTTACCGAAAAGGGGTCGCTTCATCCTGATGCAGCTTCTAGCTCTCAGGTGAGCGCTCCAGACAATTCTTACCGCAAAGGGGTTGCTTCATCCTGATGCAGCTTCTAGCTCTCAGGTGAGCGCTCCAGACAATTCTTACAGAAAAGGGGTCGCTTCATCCTTATTTAGCTTCTAGCTCTCAGGTGAGAGAATTCTTACCGAAAAGAGGTGGCTTCATCCTGATGCAGCTTCTAGCTCTCAGGTGAGCGCTCCAAACAATTCTTACCGAAAAGGGGTCGCTTCAACCTGATGTAGCTTCTAGATAGCTCTCAGGTGAGCGCTCCAGACAATTCTTACCGAAAAGGGGTCGCTTCATCCTAATGTAGCTTCTAGCTCTCCGGTGAGACAATTCTTACCAAAAAGGGGTCGCTTCATCCTGATTTAGGTTCTAGCTCTCAGGTGAGACAATTCTTACCGAAAAGAGGTCGCTTCATCCTGATGCAGCTTCTAGCTCTCAGGTGAGCGCTCCAAACAATTCTTACCTAAAAGGGGTCGCTTCATCCTGATGCAGCTTCTAGCTCTCAGGTGAGTGCTCCAGACAATTCTTTCCGAAAAGGGGTCGCTTCATCCTGATGCAGCTTCTAGCTCCCAGGTGAGCGCTCCAGAGAATTCTTACTGTAAAGGGGTCGCTTCATCCTGATGCAGCTTCTAGCTTTCAGGTGAGCTCTCCAGACAATTCTTATCGAAAAGGGGTCGCTTCATCCTGATGTAGCTTCTAGCTCTCAGGTGAGCGCTCCAGACAATTCTTAATGAAAAGGGGTCGCTTCATCCTGATGCAGCTTCTAGCTCTTAGGTGAGCACTCCAGACAATTCTTACCGAAAAGGGGTCGCTTCATCCTGATGCAGCTTCTAGCTCTCAGGTGAGTGCTCCAGACAATTCTTACCAAAAAGGGGTCGCTTCATCCTGATGCAGCTTCTAGCTCTCAGGTGAGCGCTCCAGACAATTCTTACCGAAAAGAGGTCGCTTCATCCTGATGCAGCTTCTAGCTCTCAAATGAGCGCTCCAGACAAATATTCCCGAAAAGGTGTCACTTCATCCTGATGCAGCTTCTAGCTCTCTGGTGAGCGCTCTAGACAACTCTAACTGGAAAGGGGTCGCTTCATCCTGATGCAGCTTCTAGCTCTCAGGTGAGCGCTCCAGACAACTCTTACCGAAAAGGGATCGCTTCATCCTGATGTAGCTTCTAGCTCTTAGATGAGCGCTCTAGACAATTCTTACTGAAAATGGGTCGCATCATCCTGATGCAGGTTCTAGCTCTCAGGTGAGAGCTCCAGACAATTCTTACCAAAAAGGGGTCGCTTCATTGTGATGCAGCTTCTAGCTCTCAGGTGAGCGCTCCAGACAATTCTTACCGCAAAGGGGTTGCTTCATCCTGATGCAGCTTCTAGCTCTCAGGTGAGCGCTCCAGACAATTCTTACAGAAAAGGGGTCGCTTCATCCTTATTTAGCTTCTAGCTCTCAGGTGAGAGAATTCTTACCGAAAAGAGGTCGCTTCATCCTGATGCAGCTTCTAGCTCTCAGGTGAGCGCTCCAAACAATTCTTACCGAAAAGGGGTCGCTTCAACCTGATGTAGCTTCTAGCTCTCAGGTGAGCGCTCCAGACAATTCTTACCGAAAAGGGGTCGCTTCATCCTAATGTAGCTTCTAGCTGTCCGGTGAGACAATTCTTACCGAAAAGAGGTCGCTTCATCCTGATGTGGCTGCTAGCTCTCAGGTGAGTGCTCCAGACAATTCTTTCCGAAAAGGGGTCGCTTCATCCTGATGCAGCTTCTAGCTCTCAGGTGAGCGCTCCAGAGAATTCTTACTGTAAAGGGGTCGCTTCATCCTGATGCAGCTTCTAGCTTTCAGGTGAGCGCTCCAGACAATTCTTATCGAAAAGGGGTCGCTTCATCCTGATGTAGCTTCTAGCTCTCAGGTGAGCGCTCCAGACAATTCTTACCGAAAAAGGGTCGCTTCATCCTGATGTAGCTTCTAGCTTTCTGGTGAGCACTCCAGACAATTCTTACCGAAAAGGGGTCGCTTCATCCTGATGCAGCTTCTAGCTCTCAGGTGAGTGCTCCAGACAATTCTTACCAAAAAGGGGTCGCTTCATCCTGATGCAGCTTCTAGCTCTCAGGTGAGCGCTCCAGACAATTCTTACCGAAAAGAGGCCGCTTCATCCTGATGCAGCTTCTTGCTCTCAGGTGAGCGCTCCAGAGAATTCTTACTGTAAAGGGGTCGCTTCATCCTGATGCAGCTTCTAGCTTTCAGGTGAGCGCTCCAGACAATTCTTATCGAAAAGGGGTCGCTTCATCCTGATGTAGCTTCTAGCTCTCAGGTGAGCGCTCCAGACAATTCTTACCGAAAAAGGGTCGCTTCATCCTGATGTAGCTTCTAGCTATCTGGTGAGCACTCCAGACAATTCTTACCGAAAAGGGGTCGCTTCATCCTGATGCAGCTTCTAGCTCTCAGGTGAGTGCTCCAGACAATTCTTACCAAAAAGGGGTCGCTTCATCCTGATGCAGCTTCTAGCTCTCAGGTGAGCGCGCCAGACATTTCTTATCAAAAAGGGGTTGCTTCATCCTGATGTAGCTTTTAGCTCTCAGGTGAGCGCTCCAGACAATTCTTACCGAAAAGAGGTCGCTTCATCCTGATGCAGCTTCTTGCTCTCGGATGTTAGCGCTCCAGACAATTCTTACCGAAAAGGGGTCGCTTCATCCTGATGCAGCTTCTAGCTCTCAGGTGAGCGCCCCAGGCAATTCTTAAAGAAAAGGGGTCGCTTCATCCTGATGTAGCTTCTAGCTCTCAGGTGAGCGCGCCAGACATTTCTTATCAAAAAGGGGTTGCTTCATCCTGATGTAGCTTTTAGCTCTCAGGTTAGCGCTCTAGACAATTCTTACCGAAAAGGGGTCACTTCATCCTGATGCAGCTTATAGCTCTCAGGTGAGCGCTCCAGACAATTCTTACCGAAAGGGGGTCGCTTCATCCTGATGCAGCTTCTAGCTCTCAGGTGAGCGCTCCAGACAACTCTTACCGAAAAGGGGTCGCTTCATCCTGATGTAGCTTCTAGCTCTCAGGTGAGCGCTCCAGACAATTCTTACCGAAAATGGGTTGCTTCATCCTGATGCAGGTTCTAGCTCCCAGGTGAGCGCTCCAGACAATTCTTACCGAAAAGGGGTCGCTTCATCCTGATGCAGCTTCTAGCTCTCAGGTTAGCGCCCCAGACAATAACCACTGAAAGAAGGAGAGGCATTGGCCGTCTGTAGGAGTGGAGGAGGCCGGATATATTTTTACACTAGCCAATATCCGAAAAGGAGTCGCTTCATCCTGATGTAGCTTCTAGCTCTCAGGTGAGCGATCCAGACAATTGTTACTGAAAAGGGGTCGCTTCATCCTGATGCAGCTTCTAGCTCTCAGGTGAACGCTCCAGACAGTTCTTACCGAAAAGGGGTCGCTTCATCCTGATGTAGCTTCTAGCTCTCAGGTGAGCGCTCTAGACAATTCTTACCGAAAAGGGGTCGCTTCATCCTGATGCAGCTTCTAGCTCTCAGGTGAGCGCCCCAGACAATTCTTGCCGAAAAGGGGTCGCTTCATCCTGATGCAGCTTCTAGCTCTCAGGTGAGCGCTCCAGACAACTCTTACCGAAAAGGGGTCGCTTCATCCTGATGTAGCTTCTAGCTCTCAGGTGAGCGCTCCAGACAATTCTTACCGAAAAGGGGTCGCTTCATCCTGATGCAGCTTCTAGCTCTCAGGTGAGCGCTCCAGACAATTCTTACCGAAAAGGGGTCGCTTCATCCTGATGTAGCTTCTAGCTCTCAGGTGAGCGCTCTAGACAATTCTTACCGAAAAGGGGTCGCTTCATCCTGATGTAGCTTCTAGCTCTCAGGTGAGCGATCCAGACAATTGTTACTGAAAAGGGGTCGCTTCATCCTGATGCAGCTTCTAGCTCTCAGGTGAGCGCTCCAGACAATTCTTACCAAAAAGGGGTCCCTTCATCCTGATGTAGCTTCTAGCTCTCAGGTAAGCGCTCCAGACAATTCTTACCGAAAAGGGGTCGCTCCATCCTGATGCAGCTTCTAGCTCTCAGGTGACACAATTCTTACAGAAAAGAGGTTGCTTCATCCTGATGCAGCTGCTAGCTCTCAGGTGAGCGCTCCAGACAATTCTTACCGAAAAGGGGTTGCTCCATCCTGATGTAGCTTCTAGATAGCTCTCAGGTGTGCGCTCCAGACAATTCTTACCGAAAAGGAGTCTCTTCCCCCTGATGCAGCTTCTAGCTCTCAGGTGAGCGCTCCAGACAATTCTTACCGAAAAGGGGTCCCTTCATCCTGATGTAGCTTCTAGCTCTCAGGTGAGCGCTTCAGACAATTCTTCCCGAAAAGGTGTCGCGCAGCTTCTAGCTCTCAGGTGAGCGCTCCAGACAACTCTTACCGAAAAGGGGCCGCTTCATCCTGATGTAGCTTCTAGCTCTCAGGTGAGCGCTCCAGACAATTCTTACCGAAAATGGGTCGCATCATCCTGATGCAGGTTCTAGCTCTCAGGTGAGCGCTCCAGACAATTCTTACCGAAAAGGGGTCGCTTCATCCTGATGTAGCTTCTAGCTCTCAGGTGAGCGCTCTAGACATTTCTTACCGAAAAGGGGTCGCTTCATCCTGATGCAGCTTCTAGCTCTCAGGTGAGCGCTCCAGACAATTCTTACCGAAAAGGGATCGTTTCATCCTGATGCAGCTTCTAGCTCTCAGATGAGCGATCCAGACAATTCTTCCCGAAAGGTTGTCGCTTCATCCTGATGTAGCTTCTAGCTCTCAGATGAGTGCTCCAGACAATTCTTACCGAAAAGGAGTTGCTTCATCCTGATGCAGCTTCTAGCTCTCAAATGAGCGCTCGAGACAAATATTCCCGAAAAGGTGTCACTTCATCCTGATGCAGCTTCTAGCTCTCTGGTGAGCGCTCTAGACAACTCTAACTGGAAAGGGGTCGCTTCATCCTGATGCAGCTTCTAGCTCTCAGGTGAGCGCTCCAGACAACTCTTACCGAAAAGGGGTCGCTTCATCCTGATGTAGCTTCTAGCTCTTAGATGAGCGCTCCAGACAATTCTTACTGAAAATGGGTCGCATCATCCTGATGCAGGTTCTAGCTCTCAGGTGAGAGCTCCAGACAATTCTTACCAAAAAGTGGTCGCTTCATCCTGCTGTAGCTTCTAGCTCCCAGGTGAGCGCTCCAGACAATTCTTACCGAAAAGGGGTCGCTTCATCCTGATGCAGCTTCTAGCTCTCAGGTGAGCGCTCCAGAGAATTCTTACTGTAAAGGGGTCGCTTCATCCTGATGCAGCTTCTAGCTTTCAGGTGAGCGCTCCAGACAATTCTTATCGAAAAGGGGTCGCTTCATCCTGATGTAGCTTCTAGCTCTCAGGTGAGCGCTCCAGACAATTCTTAATGAAAAGGGGTCGCTTCATCCTGATGCAGCTTCTAGCTCTTAGGTGAGCACTCCAGACAATTCTTACCGAAAAGGGGTCGCTTCATCCTGATGCAGCTTCTAGCTCTCAGGTGAGTGCTCCAGACAATTCTTACCAAAAAGGGGTCGCTTCATCCTGATGCAGCTTCTAGCTCTCAGGTGAGCGCTCCAGACAATTCTTACCGAAAAGAGGTCGCTTCATCCTGATGCAGCTTCTAGCTCTCAAATGAGCGCTCCAGACAAATATTCCCGAAAAGGTGTCACTTCATCCTGATGCAGCTTCTAGCTCTCTGGTGAGCGCTCTAGACAACTCTAACTGGAAAGGGGTCGCTTCATCCTGATGCAGCTTCTAGCTCTTAGATGAGCGCTCCAGACAATTCTTACTGAAAATGGGTCGCATCATCCTGATGCAGGTTCTAGCTCTCAGGTGAGAGCTCCAGACAATTCTTACCAAAAAGGGGTCGCTTCATCCTGATGTAGCTTCTAGCTCCCAGGTGAGCGCTCCAGACAATTCTTACCGAAAAGGGGTCGCTTCATCCTGATGCAGCTTCTAGCTCTCAGGTGAGCGCTCCAGACAATTCTTACCGCAAAGGGGTTGCTTCATCCTGATGCAGCTTCTAGCTCTCAGGTGAGCGCTCCAGACAATTCTTACAGAAAAGGGGTCGCTTCATCCTTATTTAGCTTCTAGCTCTCAGGTGAGAGAATTCTTACCGAAAAGAGGTCGCTTCATCCTGATGCAGCTTCTAGCTCTCAGGTGAGCGCTCCAAACAATTCTTACCGAAAAGGGGTCGCTTCAACCTGATGTAGCTTCTAGATAGCTCTCAGGTGAGCGCTCCAGACAATTCTTACTGAAAAGGGGTCGCTTCATCCTAATGTAGCTTCTAGCTCTCCGGTGAGACAATTCTTACCAAAAAGGGGTCGCTTCATCCTGATTTAGGTTCTAGCTCTCAGGTGAGACAATTCTTACCGAAAAGAGGTCGCTTCATCCTGATGCAGCTTCTAGCTCTCAGGTGAGCGCTCCAAACAATTCTTACCTAAAAGGGGTCGCTTCATCCTGATGCAGCTTCTAGCTCTCAGGTGAGCGCTCCAGAGAATTCTTACTGTAAAGGGGTCGCTTCATCCTGATGCAGCTTCTAGCTTTCAGGTGAGCTCTCCAGACAATTCTTATGGAAAAGGGGTCGCTTCATCCTGATGTAGCTTCTAGCTCTCAGGTGAGCGCTCCAGACAATTCTTAATGAAAAGGGGTCGCTTCATCCTGATGCAGCTTCTAGCTCTTAGGTGAGCACTCCAGACAATTCTTACCGAAAAGGGGTCGCTTCATCCTGATGCAGCTTCTAGCTCTCAGGTGAGTGCTCCAGACAATTCTTACCAAAAAGGGGTCGCTTCATCCTGATGCAGCTTCTAGCTCTCAGGTGAGCGCTCCAGACAATTCTTACCGAAAAGAGGTCGCTTCATCCTGATGCAGCTTCTAGCTCTCAAATGAGCGCTCCAGACAAATATTCCCGAAAAGGTGTCACTTCATCCTGATGCAGCTTCTAGCTCTCTGGTGAGCGCTCTAGACAACTCTAACTGGAAAGGGGTCGCTTCATCCTGATGCAGCTTCTAGCTCTCAGGTGAGCGCTCCAGACAACTCTTACCGAAAAGGGGTCGCTTCATCCTGATGTAGCTTCTAGCTCTTAGATGAGCGCTCTAGACAATTCTTACTGAAAATGGGTCGCATCATCCTGATGCAGGTTCTAGCTCTCAGGTGAGAGCTCCAGACAATTCTTACCAAAAAGGGGTCGCTTCATCCTGATGCAGCTTCTAGCTCTCAGGTGAGCGCTCCAGACAATTCTTACAGAAAAGGGGTCGCTTCATCCTTATTTAGCTTCTAGCTCTCAGGTGAGAGAATTCTTACCGAAAAGAGGTCGCTTCATCCTGATGCAGCTTCTAGCTCTCAGGTGAGCGCTCCAAACAATTCTTACCGAAAAGGGGTCGCTTCAACCTGATGTAGCTTCTAGCTCTCAGGTGAGCGCTCCAGACAATTCTTACCGAAAAGGGGTCGCTTCATCCTAATGTAGCTTCTAGCTCTCCGGTGAGACAATTCTTACCGAAAAGAGGTCGCTTCATTCTGATGTGGCTGCTAGCTCTCAGGTGAGTGCTCCAGACAATTCTTTCCGAAAAGGGGTCGCTTCATCCTGATGCAGCTTCTAGCTCTCAGGTGAGCGCTCCAGAGAATTCTTACTGTAAAGGGGTCGCTTCATCCTGATGCAGCTTCTAGCTTTCAGGTGAGCGCTCCAGACAATTCTTATCGAAAAGGGGTCGCTTCATCCTGATGTAGCTTCTAGCTCTCAGGTGAGCGCTCCAGACAATTCTTACCGAAAAAGGGTCGCTTCATCCTGATGTAGCTTCTAGCTTTCTGGTGAGCACTCCAGACAATTCTTACCGAAAAGGGGTCGCTTCATCCTGATGCAGCTTCTAGCTCTCAGGTGAGTGCTCCAGACAATTCTTACCAAAAAGGGGTCGCTTCATCCTGATGCAGCTTCTAGCTCTCAGGTGAGCGCTCCAGACAATTCTTACCGAAAAGAGGTCGCTTCATCCTGATGCAGCTTCTTGCTCTCAGGTGAGCGCTCCAGAGAATTCTTACTGTAAAGGGGTCGCTTCATCCTGATGCAGCTTCTAGCTTTCAGGTGAGCGCTCCAGACAATTCTTATCGAAAAGGGGTCGCTTCATCCTGATGTAGCTTCTAGCTCTCAGGTGAGCGCTCCAGACAATTCTTACCGAAAAAGGGTCGCTTCATCCTGATGTAGCTTCTAGCTATCTGGTGAGCACTCCAGACAATTCTTACCGAAAAGGGGTCGCTTCATCCTGATGCAGCTTCTAGCTCTCAGGTGAGTGCTCCAGACAATTCTTACCAAAAAGGGGTCGCTTCATCCTGATGCAGCTTCTAGCTCTCAGGTGAGCGCGCCAGACATTTCTTATCAAAAAGGGGTTGCTTCATCCTGAAGTAGCTTTTTGCTCTCAGGTGAGCGCTCCAGACAATTCTTACCGAAAAGAGGTCGCTTCATCCTGATGCAGCTTCTTGCTCTCGGATGTTAGCGCTCCAGAGAATTCTTACTGTAAAGGGGTCGCTTCATCCTGATGCAGCTTCTAGCTTTCAGGTGAGCGCTCCAGACAATTCTTATCGAAAAGGGGTCGCTTCATCCTGATGTAGCTTCTAGCTCTCAGGTGAGCGCTCCAGACAATTCTTACCGAAAAAGGGTCGCTTCATCCTGATGTAGCTTCTAGCTATCTGGTGAGCACTCCAGACAATTCTTACCGAAAAGGGGTCGCTTCATCCTGATGCAGCTTCTAGCTCTCAGGTGAGTGCTCCAGACAATTCTTACCAAAAAGGGGTCGCTTCATCCTGATGCAGCTTCTAGCTCTCAGGTGAGCGCTCCAGACATTTCTTATCAAAAAGGGGTTGCTTCATCCTGAAGTAGCTTTTAGCTCTCAGGTGAGCGCTCCAGACAATTCTTACCGAAAAGGGGTCGCTTCATCCTGATGCAGCTTCTAGCTCTCAGGTGAGCGCCCCAGGCAATTCTTAAAGAAAAGGGGTCGCTTCATCCTGATGTAGCTTCTAGCTCTCAGGTGAGCGCGCCAGACATTTCTTATCAAAAAGGGGTTGCTTCATCCTGATGTAGCTTTTAGCTCTCAGGTTAGCGCTCTAGACAATTCTTACCGAAAAGGGGTCACTTCATCCTGATGCAGCTTATAGCTCTCAGGTGAGCGCTCCAGACAATTCTTACCGAAAGGGGGTCGCTTCATCCTGATGCAGCTTCTAGCTCTCAGGTGAGCGCTCCAGACAACTCTTACCGAAAAGGGGTCGCTTCATCCTGATGTAGCTTCTAGCTCTCAGGTGAGCGCTCCAGACAATTCTTACCGAAAATGGGTTGCTTCATCCTGATGCAGGTTCTAGCTCCCAGGTGAGCGCTCCAGACAATTCTTACCGAAAAGGGGTCGCTTCATCCTGATGCAGCTTCTAGCTCTCAGGTTAGCGCCCCAGACAATAACCACTGAAAGAAGGAGAGGCATTGGCCGTCTGTAGGAGTGGAGGAGGCCGGATATATTTTTACACTAGCCAATATCCGAAAAGGAGTCGCTTCATCCTGATGTAGCTTCTAGCTCTCAGGTGAGCGATCCAGACAATTGTTACTGAAAAGGGGTCGCTTCATCCTGATGCAGCTTCTAGCTCTCAGGTGAACGCTCCAGACAGTTCTTACCGAAAAGGGGTCGCTTCATCCTGATGTAGCTTCTAGCTCTCAGGTGAGCGCTCTAGACAATTCTTACCGAAAAGGGGTCGCTTCATCCTGATGCAGCTTCTAGCTCTCAGGTGAGCGCCCCAGACAATTCTTGCCGAAAAGGGGTCGCTTCATCCTGATGCAGCTTCTAGCTCTCAGGTGAGCGCTCCAGACAACTCTTACCGAAAAGGGGTCGCTTCATCCTGATGTAGCTTCTAGCTCTCAGGTGAGCGCTCCAGACAATTCTTACCGAAAAGGGGTCGCTTCATCCTGATGCAGCTTCTAGCTCTCAGGTGAGCGCTCCAGACAATTCTTACCGAAAAGGGGTCGCTTCATCCTGATGTAGCTTCTAGCTCTCAGGTGAGCGCTCTAGACAATTCTTACCGAAAAGGGGTCGCTTCATCCTGATGTAGCTTCTAGCTCTCAGGTGAGCGATCCAGACAATTGTTACTGAAAAGGGGTCGCTTCATCCTGATGCAGCTTCTAGCTCTCAGGTGAGCGCTCCAGACAATTCTTACCAAAAAGGGGTCCCTTCATCCTGATGTAGCTTCTAGCTCTCAGGTAAGCGCTCCAGACAATTCTTACCGAAAAGGGGTCGCTCCATCCTGATGCAGCTTCTAGCTCTCAGGTGACACAATTCTTACAGAAAAGAGGTTGCTTCATCCTGATGCAGCTGCTAGCTCTCAGGTGAGCGCTCCAGACAATTCTTACCGAAAAGGGGTTGCTCCATCCTGATGTAGCTTCTAGATAGCTCTCAGGTGTTCGCTCCAGACAATTCTTACCGAAAAGGAGTCTCTTCCCCCTGATGCAGCTTCTAGCTCTCAGGTGAGCGCTCCAGACAATTCTTACCGAAAAGGGGTCCCTTCATCCTGATGTAGCTTCTAGCTCTCAGGTGAGCGCTCCAGACAATTCTTACCGAAAATTAGTTGCTTCATCCTGATGTAGCTTCTAGCTCTCAGGTGAGCGCTTCAGACAATTCTTCCCGAAAAGGTGTCGCGCAGTTTCTAGCTCTCAGGTGAGCGCTCCAGACAACTCTTACCGAAAAGGGGCCGCTTCATCCTGATGTAGCTTCTAGCTCTCAGGTGAGCGCTCCAGACAATTCTTACCGAAAATGGGTCGCATCATCCTGATGCAGGTTCTAGCTCTCAGGTGAGCGCTCCAGACAATTCTTACCGAAAAGGGGTCGCTTCATCCTGATGTAGCTTCTAGCTCTCAGGTGAGCGCTCTAGACATTTCTTACCGAAAAGGGGTCGCTTCATCCTGATGCAGCTTCTAGCTCTCAGGTGAGCGCTCCAGACAATTCTTACCGAAAAGGGATCGTTTCATCCTGATGCAGCTTCTAGCTCTCAGATGAGCGATCCAGACAATTCTTCCCGAAAAGTTGTCGCTTCATCCTGATGTAGCTTCTAGCTCTCAGATGAGTGCTCCAGACAATTCTTACCGAAAAGGAGTTGCTTCATCCTGATGCAGCTTCTAGCTCTCAAATGAGCGCTCGAGACAAATATTCCCGAAAAGGTGTCACTTCATCCTGATGCAGCTTCTAGCTCTCTGGTGAGCGCTCTAGACAACTCTAACTGGAAAGGGGTCGCTTCATCCTGATGCAGCTTCTAGCTCTCAGGTGAGCGCTCCAGACAACTCTTACCGAAAAGGGGTCGCTTCATCCTGATGTAGCTTCTAGCTCTTAGATGAGCGCTCCAGACAATTCTTACTGAAAATGGGTCGCATCATCCTGATGCAGGTTCTAGCTCTCAGGTGAGAGCTCCAGACAATTCTTACCAAAAAGTGGTCGCTTCATCCTGCTGTAGCTTCTAGCTCCCAGGTGAGCGCTCCAGACAATTCTTACCGAAAAGGGGTCGCTTCATCCTGATGCAGCTTCTAGCTCTCAGGTGAGCGCTCCAGACAATTCTTACAGAAAAGGGGTTGCTTCTTCCTGATGCAGCTTCTAGCTCTCAGGTGAGCGCTCCAGACAATTCTTACCGAAAAGGGGTCGCTTCATCCTGATGCAGCTTCTAGCTCTCAGGTGAGCGCTCCAGACAATTCTTACCGAAAAGGGGTCGCTTCATCCTGATGCAGCTTCTAGCTCTCAGGTGAGCGCTCCAGACAATTCTTACCGAAAAGGGGTTGCTTCATCCTGATGCAGCTTCTAGCTCTCAGGTGAGCGCTCTAGACAATTCTTACAGAAAAGGGGTCGCTTCATCCTGATTTAGCTTCTAGCTCTCAGGTGAGACAATTCTTACCGAAAAGAGGTCGCTTCATCCTGATGCAGCTTCTAGCTCTCAGGTGAGCGCTCCAAACAATTCTTACCTAAAAGGGGTCGCTTCATCCTGATGCAGCTTCTAGCTCTCAGGTGAGTGCTCCAGACAATTCTTTCCGAAAAGGGGTCGCTTCATCCTGATGTAGCTTCTAGCTCTCAGGTGAGCGCTCCAGACAATTCTTAATGAAAAGGGGTCGCTTCATCCTGATGCAGCTTCTAGCTCTTAGGTGAGCACTCCAGACAATTCTTACCGAAAAGGGGTCGCTTCATCCTGATGCAGCTTCTGGCTCTCAGGTGAGTGCTCCAGACAATTCTTACCAAAAAGGGGTCGCTTCATCCTGATGCAGCTTCTAGCTCTCAGGTGAGCGCTCCAGACAATTCTTACCGAAAAGAGGTCGCTTCATCCTGATGCAGCTTCTAGCTCTCAAATAAGCGCTCCAGACAAATATTCCCGAAAAGGTGTCACTTCATCCTGATGCAGCTTCTAGCTCTCTGGTGAGCGCTCTAGACAACTCTAACTGGAAAGGGGTCGCTTCATCCTGATGCAGCTTCTAGCTCTCAGGTGAGCGCTCCAGACAACTCTTACCGAAAAGGGGTCTCTTCATCCTGATGTAGCTTCTAGCTCTTAGATGAGCGCTCCAGACAATTCTTACTGAAAATGGGTCGCATCATCCTGATGCAGGTTCTAGCTCTCAGGTGAGAGCTCCAGACAATTCTTACCAAAAAGGGGTCGCTTCATCCTGATGTAGCTTCTAGCTCCCAGGTGAGCGCTCCAGACAATTCTTACCGAAAAGGGGTCGCTTCATCCTGATGCAGCTTCTAGCTCTCAGGTGAGCGCTCCAGACAATTCTTACCGCAAAGGGGTTGCTTCATCCTGATGCAGCTTCTAGCTCTCAGGTGAGCGCTCCAGACAATTCTTACAGAAAAGGGGTCGCTTCATCCTTATTTAGCTTCTAGCTCTCAGGTGAGAGAATTCTTACCGAAAAGAGGTCGCTTCATCCTGATGCAGCTTCTAGCTCTCAGGTGAGTGCTCCAAATAGTGATGAGCCGAACACCCCCGGGTTCGGTTCGCACCAGAACCCGCGAACGGACCGGAAGTTCGAACGAACATTAGAACCCTATTAAATACAATGGATGCGAACGTTCGAATTCTAAAGTGCTAATTATAACAACTATTATGCATGTTATTGTCCTAAAAAGGGTTTGGGAACCCGGGTTCTGCACCAGGGGACATGTATCAATGCAAAAAGAAGTTTTAAAAACGGTCGTTTTTCGGGAGCAGTCATTTTAATGATGCATAAAGTGAAAAAAAAAAAGTCAAATATTCCTTTAAATATCGTACCTGGGGGGTGTCTAAAGTATGCCTGTGAAGTGCCACGTGTTTCCCGTGTTTAGAACTGTCCCTGCACAAAATGACACTTCTAAAGGAAAAAAAAGCCATTTAAAACTGCTTGCGGCTTTAATGTAATGTCTGGTCCCGGTAATATGGATGAAATTCTTTAAGAAAAATGGCATAGCTACCCCATGACCCCCCCCCCCCTACCCCAGCCCATTACCAGCCCCTTTGGGTCTTGTATGGATATTAAGGGGAACCCCGCACATAAAATAAAAAAGGCCCTATATACTCTGAACAGCCGTATACAGGCGGTGCATACAAGACAGGGACTGTAGGTTTGTTCTTATGTAGAATCTGTTTGTAATTTTGAACAGGTACATTGTTGAAGTGTAGCTCCAGCCCAAAAATCTATTTTTAAACTTTTTGGAAAACATAGGTAAGGGTTATCACCCCTGTAACATTTGTTTTGCTGTCTGTGCCCCTGTTCAGAACATTTCACCTCACTTTCCGTCCCAATGACAACTGTTTTTGAAATGTGGTGTTTTTCTTGAAACAAGGATTGCTGATAAAGCATCAGTACAGAGGAGACACCTTTCTCCCATATTTATTCTTACAGGAGAGAATTTTCCTTCCTAGTGGTAGATTTCCTCTCACTTCCTGTTGTCTTCTTGCGTTTGCAAGTAGGAGTCGTTTGTAAGTTGGATGTTTGAAAGTAGGGACCTGCCGTATATACTCTGCAGAAATAGGCCCCTTAGTTGTTGGTGTTGGCACAACACTGTAAGCACTCACAGTTACTCTTGGTTGGTGCTGGAACGCCCTGCTGTCAACTATTATATCAGGAATTTTAATTACATATAATTGTTGAACAGTGGTAGTAAAAATTGGGCCTTTGATGGTGGTGCTGGTGCCACAACACTGTAAGCCCTGACAGTTACTCTTGGTGGGTGCAGCAATGGGCCCTGCTGTGAATTATTAGATCAAGAATTGTAATTACATGCCCCTGTTGAACAGGGGCTGAAAAATTGGGCCTTAGGCACTGGTGGCACAACACTGCAACCCCTCACAGATACTGTACTTGGAGCACAGCAATGAGCCCTGTTGCAAAGTATTGCTTCAAAAATTGTAATGACACGCCCCTGTTAAACAGGGGCTGAAAAATTGGGCCTTAGGCACTGGTGGCACAACACTGCAACTCCTCACAGA
The DNA here is from genome assembly GCA_029206835.1 of Rana muscosa. Lineage (NCBI taxonomy): Eukaryota > Metazoa > Chordata > Amphibia > Anura > Ranidae > Rana > Rana muscosa. The sequence goes on from CM055117.1 coordinate 879,420,353, forward strand.
TACTGTACTTGGAGCACAGCAATGAGCCCTGTTGCAAAGTATTGCTTCAAAAATTGTAATTACACGCCCCTGTTAAACAGGGGCTGAAAAATTGGGCGTTAGGCACTGGTGGCGGCACCCATAAACAAAAATGATCTTCCAAGCTATCATCATCAATCGTATCATTGAGGACTCGGAGGAGGAGGATAGCCAGTCAACATAACAGCACAGGCACTCAGCATCAGCATCAGTCTTGAAGGGATGTGACATTTTAAAATCAATTAGTCTGTTATATCAGCATCAGGTGTGTGGTAGCTGGTGGTGATCCAAGACTGGTTCATCTTGATGAAAGTCAGTCGATCAACCGAGTCGGTGGACAGGCGCACCCTGTGATCCGTGACAAATCCTCCAGCAGCACTGAATGTGCGTTCCGAAAGAACGCTGGATGCAGGACAGGCCAGTAGCTCAATTGCATACTGTGCAAGCTCTGGCCAGTGATCCATCCTCAAGACCCAGTAAGCCAGAGGATTTTCGGTGGGGAAGGTGTCCAAGTCTGACCTTGCCCCTAGATATTCCTGCACCATGTTTATCAGACGCTGGCGATGGTTGCTGGAACCAATCATACTTTGGGGCTGCGGACTAAAGAATTGTCTGAACGCATCGGTCAGACGGCCACCTTCCCCACCGCTCCTTCTTTGACTGGCCGAAGCCTCAGCAACTCGTTGTCCAGGACCAGGAGTTTGCAACCTCCCAGTCTCTGGGAACGCGTTGCACAGACCTTTCTGCAAGGCCTCCCGGAGTTGTCTCATCCTCTGCTCCCTCTGCGACGGTAACATAAGGTCCGCAACCTTACCCTTGTACCGTGGATCAAGGAGAGTGGCCAGCCAGTAATGGTCCCTCTCCTTGATCCGAAGAATACGAGGATCCTTCCGCAGACTTTGCAGGATCAGGGAGGCCATGCAGCGTAGGTTTGCTGAGGCATTCGCTCCGGAGTCCTCTGGGTCACTAAGGACGACATGATCCGCAGCCACCTCCTCCCAGCCACGTACAAGTCCACTGGTTTCTTGGGACTGTAAATCATCCCTAAAAGACTGCTGCTGATGATGCTGAGTGCCAGCCTCCACCTCCATGCTGACACAATCCTCCTCCTCCTCCTCCTCCTCCTCCTCTTCCTGTGCGATGGGTGGGACAGAAGGAACACTGTCTGGGTAAAGGGGGCCTTGAGAGGCAAGGAAGTCCTCCTCTTCCTGCCTCTGTTCTGCCTCAAGTGCCCTGTCCATTATTCCACGCAGCGTGTGCTCCAACAGGTGGACAAGAGGTACAGTGTCACTGATGCATGCACTGTCACTGCTCACCATCCTCGTGGCCTCCTCAAATGGTGCCAGGACAGTGCATGCATCCCTGATCATGCCCCACTGGCGTGGAGAAAAAAAACCAAGCTCCCCTGACCCTGTCCTGGTGCCGTAGTCGCACAGGTACTCATTGATGGCCCTCTGCTGCGTGTGCAGCCGCTGCAGCATGGCCAACGTTGAGTTCCACCTGGTGGGCATGTCACATATAAGGCGGTTCTTGGGCAGGTTCAACTCCTTTTGCAGCTCAGCCAGGCGAGCACTGGCATTATAAGATCTGCGGAAATGCACACAGACTTTCCTGGCCTGCCTCAGGACATCCTGTAAGCCCGGGTACCTGCCCAAGAACCGCTGCACCACCAGGTTAAGGACGTGAGCCACACAGGGCACATGGGTCAGTTGTCCCTGTCGGAGGGCGGAGAGGAGGTTGGTGCCATTGTCGCAAACCACCATTCCTGGCTTAAGCTGGCGTGGCGTCAACCACCTCTCGGCCTGGCCCTGCAGAGCAGACAGGACCTCTGCCCCAGTGTGGCTTCTGTCCCCCAAACACACCAGCGCAAGCACGGCATGGCATCTTTTTGCCTGCGTACTTGCGTAGCCCCGTGAACGGCTACGGAGCACCGCTGGTTCATAGGACAAACCACAGGAAGAGGCCATGGAGGAAGAAGAAGAGGAGGGGGTGGAGGAGAGAGGTGTGTCACAACCAGTAGTAGCATTTTGGAGGCGTGGCGGTGGGACAACCTCCAACACTACTGCACCTTGTCCTGAATCCTTCCCAGCTGCCAAAAGAGTGACCCAATGGGCCGTGAAAGAAAGGTAACGTCCCTGTCCATGCCTGCTGGACCATGAGTCAGCGGTAATATGCACCTTACCGCTGACCGCCCTGTCCAGCGAGGCCAAGACATTGCCTTCCACATGCCGGTAGAGAGCCGGAATAGCCTTCCGTGAGAAAAAGTGGCGTTTGGGAACCTGCCACTGAGGAACCGCACATTGCACAAACTCACGGAAGGGGGCCGAGTCTACCAACTGAAAAGGCAGCAGTTGAAGCGCTAGCAATTTAGCCAAGCTAGCATTCAACCGCTGGGCATGTGGATGGCTGGGAGTGAACTTCTTTCGACGGTCCAGCAGCTGGGGCAGGGAAATTTGCCTGCTAGAATCGGACGTCGGTGTACTGCTAGCAGAGTGGGCGCAAGTACTTGGCTGTGACACACCTAATTCTACACCTTCATTCCTCTCAGTGCATGTTTCAGAGAGGACTGAAGTTATAGTGGGGTTGGAGATCCCAGCTGATGCGGTGCAAGGAGAGGTCCGCTTTGTTCTTTGGTGTGGGTCTTTGAGGTAGGCTTGCCAACGAGCTGCATGGCAGGTCAACATATGTCTGGTCAGGCATGTGGTACCCAAGCGGCTGATGTTTTGGCCACGCGATATACGCTTGAGACATATGTTGCAAACAGCAGCTGTGCGATCTGATGCACTAGCCTCAAAAAAGGCCCACACCAAAGAACTTTTTGAATGACGGGCAGAGGCAGCGCCCTGCACAGGCGGAGCTCTGCGGTGTGATTCCGTCGGTGTACTGCCCTTACGCTGGCCACCAAAGGGCATCCTGCCTCGTTGGAGATGTGCCTCCTCCTCATCCTCCTCCTCCTCCTCTCTCCTATTAGGCACCCACGTGGAGTCATTGACCTCATCATCCCCTCCCTCCTCATCACTGGAGCCAATCTGGCAGTATGCTGCAGCTGCTGGAACATGACTGCCAGATTGGTGTCCTTCTTGAGCATCCCCTCTGTCTGCTCTCACGCTACTGCCTTCCTCTAGCTGGGTTTCATCATCAGACCCTTCGAAACGCTGGGCATCCTCCAGGAGCATGTACCCAACACTGTGCTGAAACAGTTCGGGGGACTCCTCAGGAGGAGGACATGGTGGGTCTAGGGAAGGAGTGACTGATGATTTGTCTGACATTGATACCAGGGAAGACGACGCTTTGGCAGCTGCTTTTCCAGTACCCTGAGCCTGGGTGAGAGAGGATGAGGAGGAGGAGGAGGGCTTGGTCATCCACTCTACCAAGTCTTCGGCATGATGTGGCTCAACATGTCCAGCTGCCGAAAAGAAGGACAAGCGTGTCCCATGGCCATGTGCTGATGACAATGCACCGCGTCCACGACCAGCACTGTTGCCCCCAGACACAGAGCCTGCTTGCCCTCTTTTATTGCCTCCTGACTGTCTGCCTCTCCTTGTTTGCCTTCCAGACATTCTAATAGATGGCCTGCAGGGAGATGGGAAAAAAGCAATAAGGGCTACCTTCAGGTGTCCTTCTCTGTCCCTGGAAACAAGGACTTGCAGAGTGAAAGAAAAAAAACACTCTCCCTACCTACAGTTTTCTGTCCCTAGAAAAAAATGTTTTTTTTAATCACAATATAGCAAAAGGACAATTCACTCACTGTCCTTCCAGGTCCCTGGAAACAAGGACTTGCAGAGTGAAAGAAACTGACACTGTCCCTACCTAGAGTTTTCTGTCCCTGGAATAAATGTTTTTTTCAGCACAATATAGCACAAGGACAATTAACTCACTGTCCTTACAGGTCCCTGGAAACAAGGACTTGCAGAGTGAAAGAAAAAAAATACTCTCCCTACCTACAGTTTTCTGTCCCTAGAAAAAAATGTTTTTTTTAATCACAATATAGCAAAAGGACAATTCACTCACTGTCCTTCCAGGTCCCTGGAAACAAGGACTTGCAGAGTGAAAGAAACTGACACTGTCCCTACCTAGAGTTTTCTGTCCCTGGAATAAATGTTTTTTTCAGCACAATATAGCACAAGGACAATTAACTCACTGTCCTTACAGGTCCCTGGAAACAAGGACTTGCAGAGTGAAAGAAAAAAAATACTCTCCCTACCTACAGTTTTCTGTCCCTAGAAAAAAATGTTTTTTTTAATCACAATATAGCAAAAGGACAATTCACTCACTGTCCTTCCAGGTCCCTGGAAACAAGGACTTGCAGAGTGAAAGAAACTGACACTGTCCCTACCTAGAGTTTTCTGTCCCTAGAATAAATGTTTTTTTTAATCACAATATAGCAAAAGGACAATTCACTCACTGTCCTTCCAGGTCCCTGGAAACAAGGACTTGCAGAGTGAAAGAAACTGACACTGTCCCTACCTAGAGTTTTCTGTCCCTAGAATAAATGTTTTTTTTAATCACAATATAGCAAAAGGACAATTCACTCACTGTCCTTCCAGGTCCCTGGAAACAAGGACTTGCAGAGTGAAAGAAACTGACACTGTCCCTACCTAGAGTTTTCTGTCCCTGGAATAAATGTTTTTTTCAGCACAATATAGCACAAGGACAATTAACTCACTGTCCTTACAGGTCCCTGGAAACAAGGACTTGCAGAGTGAAAGAAAAAAAATACTCTCCCTACCTACAGTTTTCTGTCCCTAGAAAAAAATGTTTTTTTTAATCACAATATAGCAAAAGGACAATTCACTCACTGTCCTTCCAGGTCCCTGGAAACAAGGACTTGCAGAGTGAAAGAAACTGACACTGTCCCTACCTAGAGTTTTCTGTCCCTAGAATAAATGTTTTTTTTAATCACAATATAGCAAAAGGACAATTCACTCACTGTCCTTCCAGGTCCCTGGAAACAAGGACTTGCAGAGTGAAAGAAACTGACACTGTCCCTACCTAGAGTTTTCTGTCCCTAGAATAAATGTTTTTTTTAATCACAATATAGCACAAGGAAAATTAACTCACTGTCCTTACAGGTCCCTGGAAACAAGGACTTGCAGAGTGAAAGAAAAAAAACACTCTCCCTACCTACAGTTTTCTGTCCCTAGAAAAAAAAGTTTTTTTTAATCACAATATAGCAAAAGGACAATTCACTCACTGTCCTTCCAGGTCCCTGGAAACAAGGACTTGCAGAGTGAAAGAAACTGACACTGTCCCTACCTAGAGTTTTCTGTCCCTGGAATAAATGTTTTTTTCAGCACAATATAGCACAAGGACAATTAACTCACTGTCCTTACAGGTCCCTGGAAACAAGGACTTGCAGAGTGAAAGAAAAAAAATACTCTCCCTACCTACAGTTTTCTGTCCCTAGAAAAAAATGTTTTTTTTAATCACAATATAGCAAAAGGACAATTCACTCACTGTCCTTCCAGGTCCCTGGAAACAAGGACTTGCAGAGTGAAAGAAACTGACACTGTCCCTACCTAGAGTTTTCTGTCCCTAGAATAAATGTTTTTTTTAATCACAATATAGCAAAAGGACAATTCACTCACTGTCCTTCCAGGTCCCTGGAAACAAGGACTTGCAGAGTGAAAGAAACTGACACTGTCCCTACCTAGAGTTTTCTGTCCCTAGAATAAATGTTTTTTTTAATCACAATATAGCAAAAGGACAATTCACTCACTGTCCTTCCAGGTCCCTGGAAACAAGGACTTGCAGAGTGAAAGAAACTGACACTGTCCCTACCTATAGTTTTCTGTCCCTAGAATAAATGTTTTTTTTAATCACAATATAGCAAAAGGACAATTCACTCACTGTCCTTCCAGGTCCCTGGAAACAAGGACTTGCAGAGTGAAAGAAACTGACACTGTCCCTACCTAGAGTTTTCTGTCCCTAGAATAAATGTTTTTTTTTAAGCACACTATAGCAGAAGCACAAAACACACTGACACTCTCCCTACCTATCCTTCTCTTTCCCTAAACTAAAGGAATCCAGGTTAAGCAAGAAAGAAATAACAGTCACTGTCCCTGCCTATGCTACTCTATCCCTGCTCCGGAACACACTACACTAGGCCGCCGTGCTGGCGGCCTTTTATAGTGTGGGGCGTGTACTAAACACCCTCAGCAATAATTGGCCACAGGCATCCTGCCTGTGGCCAATCATTGCTCTCCTCGCTGCCGGCGCTGTGATTGGCCAAGCATGCGGGGTCACAGTGCATGCTTGGCCAATCACAGCGCCTGGATGACACTGCGATGGCGTAGTGCATTGTGGGCCGTTCGCGTCACTCGAATTTGGCGCGAACGGCCCAAATCGTTCGATCTTCGTCGAACGATCGAACAGCCAATGTTCGAGTCGAACGTATGTTCGACTCGAACACGAAGCTCATCCCTAGCTCCAAACAATTCTTACCGAAAAGGGGTCGCTTCAACCTGATGTAGCTTCTAGATAGCTCTCAGGTGAGCGCTCCAGACAATTCTTACCGAAAAGGGGTCGCTTCATCCTAATGTAGCTTCTAGCTCTCCGGTGAGACAATTCTTACCAAAAAGGGGTCGCTTCATCCTGATTTAGGTTCTAGCTCTCAGGTGAGACAATTCTTACCGAAAAGAGGTCGCTTCATCCTGATGCAGCTTCTAGCTCTCAGGTGAGCGCTCCAAACAATTCTTACCTAAAAGGGGTCGCTTCATCCTGATGCAGCTTCTAGCTCTCAGGTGAGTGCTCCAGACAATTCTTTCCGAAAAGGGGTCGCTTCATCCTGATGCAGCTTCTAGCTCTCAGGTGAGCGCTCCAGAGAATTCTTACTGTAAAGGGGTCGCTTCATCCTGATGCAGCTTCTAGCTTTCAGGTGAGCTCTCCAGACAATTCTTATCGAAAAGGGGTCGCTTCATCCTGATGTAGCTTCTAGCTCTCAGGTGAGCGCTCCAGACAATTCTTAATGAAAAGGGGTCGCTTCATCCTGATGCAGCTTCTAGCTCTTAGGTGAGCACTCCAGACAATTCTTACCGAAAAGGGGTCGCTTCATCCTGATGCAGCTTCTAGCTCTCAGGTGAGTGCTCCAGACAATTCTTACCAAAAAGGGGTCGCTTCATCCTGATGCAGCTTCTAGCTCTCAGGTGAGCGCTCCAGACAATTCTTACCGAAAAGAGGTCGCTTCACCCTGATGCAGCTTCTAGCTCTCAAATGAGCGCTCCAGACAAATATTCCCGAAAAGGTGTCACTTCATCCTGATGCAGCTTCTAGCTCTCTGGTGAGCGCTCTAGACAACTCTAACTGGAAAGGGGTCGCTTCATCCTGATGCAGCTTCTAGCTCTCAGGTGAGCGCTCCAGACAACTCTTACCGAAAAGGGGTCGCTTCATCCTGATGTAGCTTCTAGCTCTTAGATGAGCGCTCCAGACAATTCTTACTGAAAATGGGTCGCATCATCCTGATGCAGGTTCTAGCTCTCAGGTGAGAGCTCCAGACAATTCTTACCAAAAAGGGGTCGCTTCATCCTGATGCAGCTTCTAGCTCTCAGGTGAGCGCTCCAGACAATTCTTACCGCAAAGGGGTTGCTTCATCCTGATGCAGCTTCTAGCTCTCAGGTGAGCGCTCCAGACAATTCTTACAGAAAAGGGGTCGCTTCATCCTTATTTAGCTTCTAGCTCTCAGGTGAGAGAATTCTTACCGAAAAGAGGTCGCTTCATCCTGATGTAGCTTCTAGCTCTCAGGTGAGCGCTCCAAACAATTCTTACCGAAAAGGGGTCGCTTCAACCTGATGTAGCTTCTAGCTCTCAGGTGAGCGCTCCAGACAATTCTTACCGAAAAGGGGTCGCTTCATCCTAATGTAGCTTCTAGCTCTCCGGTGAGACAATTCTTACCGAAAAGAGGTCGCTTCATCCTGATGTGGCTGCTAGCTCTCAGGTGAGTGCTCCAGACAATTCTTTCCGAAAAGGGTTCGCTTCATCCTGATGCAGCTTCTAGCTCTCAGGTGAGCGCTCCAGAGAATTCTTACTGTAAAGGGGTCACTTCATCCTGATGCAGCTTCTAGCTTTCAGGTGAGCGCTCCAGACAATTCTTATCGAAAAGGGGTCGCTTCATCCTGATGTAGCTTCTAGCTCTCAGGTGAGCGCTCCAGACAATTCTTACCGAAAAAGGGTCGCTTCATCCTGATGTAGCTTCTAGCTTTCTAGTGAGCACTCCAGACAATTCTTACCGAAAAGGGGTCGCTTCATCCTGATGCAGCTTCTAGCTCTCAGGTGAGTGCTCCAGACAATTCTTACCAAAAAGGGGTCGCTTCATCCTGATGCAGCTTCTAGCTCTCAGGTGAGCGCTCCAGACAATTCTTACCGAAAAGAGGTCGCTTCATCCTGATGCAGCTTCTTGCTCTCAGGTGAGCGCTCCAGAGAATTCTTACTGTAAAGGGGTCGCTTCATCCTGATGCAGCTTCTAGCTTTCAGGTGAGCGCTCCAGACAATTCTTATCGAAAAGGGGTCGCTTCATCCTGATGTAGCTTCTAGCTCTCAGGTGAGCGCTCCAGACAATTCTTACCGAAAAAGGGTCGCTTCATCCTGATGTAGCTTCTAGCTATCTGGTGAGCACTCCAGACAATTCTTACCGAAAAGGGGTCGCTTCATCCTGATGCAGCTTCTAGCTCTCAGGTGAGTGCTCCAGACAATTCTTACCAAAAAGGGGTCGTTTCATCCTGATGCAGCTTCTAGCTCTCAGGTGAGCGCGCCAGACATTTCTTATCAAAAAGGGGTTGCTTCATCCTGATGTAGCTTTTAGCTCTCAGGTGAGCGCTCCAGACAATTCTTACCGAAAAGAGGTTGCTTCATCCTGATGCAGCTTCTTGCTCTCGGATGTTAGCGCTCCAGACAATTCTTACCGAAAAGGGGTCGCTTCATCCTGATGCAGCTTTTAGCTCTCAGGTGAGCGCCCCAGGCAATTCTTACCGAAAATGGGTTGCTTCATCCTGATGCAGGTTCTAGCTCCCAGGTGAGCGCTCCAGACAATTCTTACCGAAAAGGGGTCGCTTCATCCTGATGCAGCTTCTAGCTCTCAGGTTAGCGCCCCAGACAATAACCACTGAAAGAAGGAGAGGCATTGGCTGTCTGTAGGAGTGGAGGAGGCCGGATATATTTTTACACTAGCCAATATCCGAAAAGGAGTCGCTTCATCCTGATGTAGCTTCTAGCTCTCAGGTGAGCGATCCAGAAATTGTTACTGAAAAGGGGTCGCTTCATCCTGATGCAGCTTCTAGCTCTCAGGTGAACGCTCCAGACAGTTTTTACCGAAAAGGGGTCGCTTCATCCTGATGTAGCTTCTAGCTCTCAGGTGAGCGCTCTAGACAATTCTTACCGAAAAGGGGTCGCTTCATCCTGATGCAGCTTCTAGCTCTCAGGTGAGCGCCCCAGACAATTCTTGCCAAAAAGGGGTCGCTTCATCCTGATGCAGCTTCTAGCTCTCAGGTGAGCGCTCCAGACAACTCTTACCGAAAAGGGGTCGCTTCATCCTGATGTAGCTTCTAGCTCTCAGGTGAGCGCTCCAGACAATTCTTACCGAAAAGGGGTCGCTTCATCCTGATGCAGCTTCTAGCTCTCAGGTGAGCGCTCCAGACAATTCTTACCGAAAAGGGGTTGCTTCATCCTGATGTAGCTTCTAGCTATCAGGTGAGCGCTGCAGACAATTCTTACCGAAAAGAGGTCGCTTCATCCTGATGCAGCTTCTAGCTCTCAGGTGAGCGCTCAAGACAATTCTTACCAAAAAGGGGTCGCTCCCTCCTGATTTAGCTTCTAGCTCTCAGGTGAAACAATTCTTACCGAAAAGAGGTCGCTTCATCCTGATGTAGCTTCTAGATAGCTCTCAGGTGAGCGCTCCAGACGATTCTTATCGAAAAGGATTCGCTTCACCCTGATGCAGCTTCTAGCTCTCAGGTGAGCGCTCCAGACAATTCTTACCGAAAAGGAGTCACTTCATCCTGATGCAGCTTCTAGCTCTCAGATGAGCGCTCCAGACAATTCTTACCGAAAATTAGTTGCTTCATCCTGATGTTGCTTCTAGCTCTCAGGTGAGCGCTTCAGACAATTCTTCCCGAAAAGGTGTCGCGCAGCTTCTAGCTCTCAGGTGAGCGCTCCAGACAACTCTTACCGAAAAGGGGTCGCTTCATCCTGATGTAGCTTCTAGCTCTCAGGTGAGCGCTCCAGACAATTCTTACCGAAAATGGGTCGCATCATCCTGATGCAGGTTCTAGCTCTCAGGTGAGCGCTCCAGACAATTCTTACCGAAAAGGGGTCGCTTCATCCTGATGCAGCTTCTAGCTCTCAGGTTAGCGCTCCAGACAATAACCACTGAAAGAAGGAGAGGCATTGGCCGGCTGTAGGTGTGGAGGAGGCCGGATTTATTTTTACACTAAACAATATCCGAAAAGGAGTCGCTTCATCCTGATGTATCTTCTAGCTCTCAGGTGAGCGCTCAAGACAATTCTTCCTGAAAAGGGGTCGCTTCATCCTGATGCAGCTTCTAGCTCTCAGGTGAGCGCTCCATACAATTCTTAACGAAAAGGAGTCGCTTCACCCTGATGCAGCTTCTAGCTCTCAGGTGAGCGCTCCAGACAATTCTTACCGAAAAGGAGTCACTTCATCCTGATGCAGCTTCTAGCTCTCAGATGAGCGCTCCAGACAATTCTTACCGAAAATTAGTTGCTTCATCCTGATGTTGCTTCTAGCTCTCAGGTGAGCGCTTCAGACAATTCTTCCCGAAAAGGTGTCGCGCAGCTTCTAGCTCTCAGGTGAGCGCTCCAGACAACTCTTACCGAAAAGGGGTCGCTTCATCCTGATGTAGCTTCTAGCTCTCAGGTGAGCGCTCCAGACAATTCTTACCGAAAATGGGTCGCATCATCCTGATGCAGGTTCTAGCTCTCAGGTGAGCGCTCCAGACAATTCTTACCGAAAAGGGGTCGCTTCATCCTGATGTAGCTTCTAGCTCTCAGGTGAGCACTCCAGACAATTCTTACCGAAAAGGGGTCGCTTCATCCTGATGCAGCTTCTAGCTCTCAGGTTAGCGCTCCAGACAATAACCACTGAAAGAAGGAGAGGCATTGGCCGGCTGTAGGTGTGGAGGAGGCCGGATTTATTTTTACACTAAACAATATCCGAAAAGGAGTCGCTTCATCCTGATGTATCTTCTAGCTCTCAGGTGAGCGCTCCAGACAATTCTTCCTGAAAAGGGGTCGCTTCATCCTGATGCAGCTTCTAGCTCTCAGGTGAGCGCTCCATACAATTCTTAACGAAAAGGAGTCGCTTCATTCTGATGCAGCTTCTAGCTCTCAGATGAGCTTTCCAGACAATTCTTACCGAAAAGGAGTCACTTCATCCTGATGTAGCTTCTAGCTCTCAGGTGAGCGCTCCAGACAATTCTTCTCGAAAAGGTGTCGCTTCATCCTGATGCAGCTTCTAGCTCTCAGGTGAGCGCTCCAGACAATTCTTCCCGAAAAGGAGTCACTTCATCCTGATGTAGCTTCTAGCTCTCAGGTGAGCGCTCCAGACAATTCTTCCCGAAAAGGTGTCGCTTCATCCTGATGCAGCTTCTAGCTCTCAGGTGAGCGCTCCAGACAATTCTTACCTAAAATGGGTCGCTTCATCCTGATGTAGCTTTTAGCTCTCAGGTGAGCGCTCCAGACAATTCTTACCGAAAAGGGGTCGCTTCATCCTGATGCAGCTTCTAGCTCTTAGGTGAGCGCCCAAGACAATAACCACTGAAAGAAGGAGAGGCATTGGCCGTCTGTAGGAGTGGAGGAGGCCGGATTTATTTTTACACTAGCCAATATCCGAAAAGGAGTCGCTTCATCCTGATGTAACTTCTAGCTCTCAGGTGAGCGCTCCAGACAATTCTTACCGAAAAGGGGTCACTTCATCCTGATGCAGCTTCTAGCTCTCAGGTGAGCGCTCCAGACAATTCTTACTGAAAAGGGGTCGCTTCATCCTGATGTAGCTTCTAGCTCTCGGGTGAGCGCTCCAGACAATTCCTACCGAAAAGGGGTCGCTTCATCCTGATGCAGCTTCTAGCTCTCAGGTGAACGCTCCAGACAGTTCTTACCGAAAAGGGGTCGCTTCATCCTGATGTAGCTTCTAGCTCTCAGGTGAGCGCTCCAGACAATTCTTACCAAAAAGGGGTCGCTTCATCCTGATGCAGCTTCTAGCTCTCAGGTGAGCGCCCCAGACAATTCTTGCCGAAAAGGGGTTGCTTCATCCTGATGCAGCTTCTTGCTCTCATGTGAGCGCTCCATACAATTCTTACCGAAAAGGAGTCGCTTCATTCTGATGCAGCTTCTAGCTCTCAGATGAGCGTTCCAGAAAATTGTTACCGAAAAGGGGTCGCTTCATCCTGATGCAGCTTCTAGCTCTCAGGTGAGCGCTCCAGACAATTCTTACCGAAAAGGAGACGCTTCATCCTGATGTAGCTTCTAGCTCTCAGGTTAGCGCTCTAGACAATTCTTACCGAAAAGGGGTCACTTCATCCTGATGCAGCTTCTAGCTAGCTCTCAGGTGAGCGCTCCATGCAATTCTTACCGAAAAAGAGTCAGTTCATTCTGATGCAGCTTCTAGCTCTCAGATGAGTGTTCCAGACAATTCTTACCGAAAAGAAGTCGCTTCATCCTGATGCAGCTTCTAGGTCTCGGGTGAGCACTCCAGACAATTCTTAACGAAAAGGGGTCGCTTCATCCTGATACAGCTTCTAGCTCTCAGGTGAGCGCTCCAGACAATTCTTACCGAAAAGGGGTCGCTTCATCCTGATGCAGCTTCTAGCTCTCAGGTGAGCGCTCCAGACAATTCTTACCGAAAAGGAGACGCTTCATCCTGATGTAGCTTCTAGCTCTCAGGTGAGCGCTCCAGACATTTCTTACTGAAATTGTCTGGAGCGCTCACCTGAGAGCTAGAAGCTACATCAGGATGAAGCAACCTATTTTCAGTAAGAATTATCTGGAGCGCTCACCTGAGAGCTAGAAGCTGCATCAGGATGAAGCGACCCCTTTTCGGTAAGAATTGTCTGGAGCGCTCACCTGAGAGCTAGAAGCTGCATCAAGATGAAGCGACCCCTTTTCGGTAAGAATTGTCTGGAGCGCTCACCTGAGAGCTAGAAGCTGCATCAGGATGAAGCGACCCCTTTTCGGTAAGAATTGTCTGGAGCGCTCACCTGAGAGCTAGAAGCTACATCAGGATGAAGCGTCTCCTTTTCGGTAAGAATTGTCTGGAGCGCTCACCTGAGAGCTAAAAGCTACATCAGGATGAAGCCACTCCCTTTCGGATATAGTTTAGTGAAAAAATAAATCCGTTCCTCCATCCCTCTAGCCTCTCCTTCTTTTTAGGATGGTAATGAAGTGACAGTAAACTTCTCTGTGCAAAAATCCGGTCTCCCCTCACATGCTCTGTTGCCATGTTTTTGGGGCTCCATGTGCCCATTGGTGATTTCAGAACCTGCGTGGTGGGTGCCACCGGCTAGAGGAAAAGAAGATCAGTGATGGCAGGTGAGATGTTTTATTAAAGAAAACATGTCGCCATAAAAGCATCTCATAGGGGATTCTTTGTCCCCATGTGATGGAAAAAATTAAAAGTTGAGAATATTGTTTTTTAATAAGTGTAAACCCAAGCGCTTCCATCACATCAACTCCAATCCCTCTCACATGCTTCTTCTCCATTTTTTTCCCGGGCTCTGTGTGCCCGTCAATGAACCATGAACCTGCATTGTTGTTGTTTTTTTATTTTTCATAAAATACTAAAGATGTTATAGCAGGGATGTATCAGCATTATGTTTGCTCCCAAAGGGCCGGTTGTATCTTTAAAGCATCGTACACACGGTCGGATTTCCAACTGACTTTTCCGTGGATTTTTGTCCGAACGGAGTTGGCCGGGAACACCCATAGCATACACACCACAGGACTTTTCTGCAAACTTTCCCAAAACTTTTTCCAACATCACGTGGTTTTTCTGCTCTTTTCTGCTCTTTACCGCCACCCTTTGGTCAACTTCTGCTATTGTTGGTTGATTTTAACATTATTTGTTTTGTCCATCGGACAAAAGTCTGATGCTTTTCTGTACACACGGTCGGACTTTGCTCCATCAGACTTTTGTTGGCCAAAAGTTTGTCCGTTTGCAGACCGAACTTTTGTCCGATGAAAACCAAAAAAGTTTGTCCGATGGAGCGTACACACGGTCGGATTTTTTTTGTCAAACTTGCTCAAAATTAAGTTTGTTGGTAAAAAGTCTGACCGTCTGTATGGGGCTTTAGACTAGCACCCCCCCCCCCTTACATCAGATGTGAAGAGTGTCCCCCACCAGAAGACAAGTGTCCCCACCTTCCTTTACATCACATTGCACCCCCTTAGAATATGCTGCTGCCAAAAAATTTGGGAAGCAGAAAGTGCAGGGTCTGGAGGAGACGCAGAGGAGGGCTGCTTATATCTGCTAAATGCTGAGACCAGGGGTGGCAAAAGAGCACAGTGGCTGCACAGAGAGGTGCAGGATCTGTAGAAAGACTCTGTCCTCCTCTAAGATTTATGCATTTTACATTTATAAATTTTTAGAAATAAATGTTTTTTTGTTTTTTTTTGCAAAGCATAAACAATTACCATTACAAGCATGCTGTATAAAAAGAAAATATCTGTTATACTTATATATTTATACATATATATTTATACTTATATATTTATACAATTTTTTTTTGTGTTGTTTTTTTGTTTTTTCAAAACTACAATAAAACTATTACAAGCACATATAATTACCATTACTACTACAAGCATGCTGTATAAAAAGAAAATGTTATCTGTTATACTTATACAATTATACATATATATTTATACTATTTTTTTTTTATTTATTTTTTTGCAATACCAAGAGAAAAGATATGTTATTGTATACATTTATACAATTTTTAATTTTCAAATCATTAACTACTACAAAATCCTCTCTATATAAAGAAAAAATATGTTAATCTATAGGGATCATTACCACATTACCACCTATTGATTATCACAGACATATTACCATCTTCATGAACCTGAATGTCAAACCTGTAGATTATCATGTTTTCAATGTTAATGTAAAACACATCACCATTATCACCAACATACATTTCAAACCTGTCGTCGATCCACTCGTTAATGTCAAAGAGAATTGCCTGGTTCTGTTGGGGGATGAGAATAGCAGCCCGGCACAGTGGACAGGTTGAACTTACCTCGATCCAGCGTTGGATGCAGCCCATGTGGAATTCGTGAGCGCAGGTCAGAATAGCCTTTGCTTCTCCCTCTTCAAACCCTGCAAAACAAATGGTACAGATCACCTGCTCCTCGCCACGTGGCTCCATGGCCGGCGGCAGTGCTGGGAGATGTTCAACAGGCCTGTCGCGGTCTCTTGGCGAACGGCTCCGGCTCCTGGGTGGGTCCTCCTCCTGTCTCCGCAGACGTGGGGCTCTGGATCGCGTCCGGTGGGCGATTGGTGAGTCGTCGCCGTCCTGACGTGGCATCCTGTTGTTGTTGGATGTCTGTATACCTGAAAAATACTAAAAAATTATAATATTAATAATAATATTATAAAAAGGGTTAGTAATAGCGATAAATATCAATAAAAATGATACAAAATGCAGTTATTCGCCGCCAGTCTCTGAAAATCGCAGTGAAATGCAGGAGATATCTCTCTGAATGTCACTCCGCCAACTCACTAAGGAGAAGTGATCTGAGGGTTCCTCAGACTGATGTAAACAGCAACCTGTGACCAATCACAGCACCTCAGACTGAAGTAAACAACCTGATATGCCTCACACCAATTGTCATATAACACAAACCCATATCAATATTATATCATTTTATTGATTTTACTTAAAATTCAACAGTATTGGGAGATTTTAATGGTTATTATTGAATTTGGCCACAAGATGGCAATCTCCGGCTGTAATACCGATCTCCGCCATAGATGTCTCCTATCCCAATCAGCTGAATGCTGTGATTCTATGGTTTTATCATCACCCGTCGGCCATCTTTAGTAATGGAAGTCCTATGAAGGCCAAGGAGAGACTGTTACTAAGTGGAGAGCTGAGAGGAACGGTCCCGGGGGGCAGAAATGGCGGCCGGGGGGAGCAGAGCTGTGCAGGAGAGCCGGGGGGAGGATGGGAGACTGCAGGAATGGTGAGGAGGAAAGTCCAGGGGGGGGAGACAGAGCTGGAGACCCCCAATCATCCTCCCACCCCCCCCTCCGTGTTCACTAATCACCCCCCCAGTGTTCATTCATCAACCCCACATCACCCCCCTCCGTGTTTACTAATCACCCCTCCAGTGTTCACTCATCTACCTCCCCATCACCCCCATTCACTCATCTGCGCCCATCACCCCCCCCCAGTGTTCACTCATCTGCCCCCATCACCCCTCCGTTCACTCATCTGCCCCCATCACCCCTCCGTTCACTCATCTTCCCCCCCACCACCCCTCCGTTCACTCATCTGTCCCCCCCATCACCCCTCCGTTCACACATCTGTCCCCCCCATCACCCCTCCGTTCACTCATCTGCCCCCATCACCCCTCCGTTCACTCATCTGCCCCCCATCACCCCTCCGTTCACTCATCTGTCCCCCCCCATCACCCCTCCGTTCACTCATTTGTCCCCCCCATCACCCCTCCGTTCACTCATCTACCCCCCCCATCACCCCTCCGTTCACTCTAGAGTTGCCACCTCATCCCTTTAAAACCGAACACATATCAATTAAACAGGTTCTGTGGCTGATTAAGTTGGTAATTAAACTCACTTGGTGCCTTATCTGCATTCAATTGGCCTCAGAACCTGTGTAAGTCATATGTGTTCGGTTTTAAAGGGATGAGGTGGCAACCCTAGTTCACTCATCTGTTCCCCCCCCCCACCAACCCCCCGTTCCCTCATCTGCCCCCCCGATCACCCCCCCTGTGCACTCATCTGCCCCTCCATTCACTCATACGCCCCCCTATCCCCCCCCATTCACTCATCTGTCCCCCCCATTCACTCATCTGCCCCCCCATCACCTCCCCCATTCACTTATCTGCCCCCCCATTCACTCATCTGCCCCCCATCACACCCCTTCCATTCTCTCATCTGCCCCCATCACACCCCTCCCATTCTCTCATCTGCCCCCCCCATCACCTCCCCATTCACTCATCTGACCCCCACCAACCCCCCCGTTCACTCATCTGCCCCCCCCCCGATCACCCCCCCTGTGCACTCATCTGCCCCCCCATTCACTCATCTGCTCTCCCTATCACCCCCCCATTCACTCATCTGCCCCCCTATTCACTCATCTGCCCCCCATCACCCCCCCGTTTTCAGCAACCCCTGAATCAGATCGGCACCAATTCCCTATAAGTATTTCCTGTATTACTTTTGGTGACATTTGAATTGTTGGTGTGAAATTTTGTGGGTTCCGCTGACATTTCTATCCCCTCCATGTGATCCTCCTGGGAGAATCAGTTCTTTTATCAGCAGAACAAGCTTTCATGTAGATGTAGCAGTTAGAGGGTTGGGACAAACCATTTGCCACTGATAGGTGAATGCAGTGATCAGCTATTTTATTTATTCATGTAAAGAAAAGCCCGGAGCAAAAAGACAGAATGCCATAGGCGGAGGGCTGGGCATGACTGAGTGAACAGAGTATGTAATAAGAGAAGATTAACTATTGGCTAATGGAAATATAGAGGGGAGGGGTGAAGGCTAGATAAAAGGAAGACCCCGCCCCTCTGAGTTAACACAGTGCAGGGGAAAGTTTCCAGCAGCATGTCAGCTAGCAGCAGCATGTCTTCTATAGACAAACTTCTGGCCCAGCTTCGGGCAGAGGCTGCGACACGGGGCGAGGATTGGCTCCAGGAGACCCTGGGGCCGATGCTTTCAAGTCCGGCCGGGTCACAAGGTACCGCGGGGAGAGAGGCTGGGCGAGCTCGGAGGTCTAGACCCCCGGATCGCTACTCACCGGGCCCCTCCCCGAGAGCTCAGCGGCAGATTGGGAGTCCCCCTAGGGCCCCTTCGGGCCCCCCGGCTAAGCGCGCCGCATTGCCCAAGGCGGGGGGTACCGGAAGGAATCCCCCTCAAGTGCGGAGCTCAGCGGGGGGACGCACGGGAGTTCCGGTGTGGCCGATAGGCCCGCGCGGAGCGTGGAGTCGGATCAGGCGGGCCCGGCCCCTCGGGGGTCCCCGGCGGGTTTGGGGCTCCTGCGGGGGTCATCGGTGGCCGCGGCGTCCGGGCATCCCCCCCCCTCGGCCGGACATCGGGTGCAGGAGGCTGCGGGAGGTGGTGTGCCAGTGAGTGATGACGGCGGTGTGGGTGAGCAGAGACAGCGTGGAGGCAAGGCGGTTAAGAAATCGGCGGGCGGGTCAGGTGCGCAGAGGTGGGACCAATCGGGTCCTGACCCCTCGGCTTCCAGGGACAGGTCACCTGGTGAGCTATCGTCCGGTGGTGAGGAGCTGGCTGGTGTGCTGTCAGAGGGTGAAGTGTGCAGCTCGGAGGAGGATCGGAGACCCGGACGGTCAGAGGCAGCGGTGGATTCGAGTGGATCGGCTGGTGTGAGTTCTTCCAGGCAGCCCGGTAAGTCCCTTTCAATTGTTTCTGCTGGGGGCCAGGAGGGGAATGGTGCCCAGGTGGGTATGTCGGCTGCGGCTGTGGGTTTTGCGGTGCAAGTTCGGGGTCAAGATGATGGACAGGCAGGGGGGGTGCATTCCAGGAGGGGGGAGGTGCACGGCCAGACGGGCTGCAGGGGTTTCTTGCGGGCATCAAATCCTTAGTCAGCCAATTTGAACAGGGGGATGGCGGGCGAGTCAGTCCGGCTGCGGCGTGGGTCCCGCCAACAGGGACGGCTGGGCCCGCTGCAGTGGTGGGGTCACCAGTTACACCTGCGGGGAATATTGGGGTGTGGGATGCTGTAGGGTTGGGTTCTGCAGCTGTGGCCACAAAAGAGGGTGGTGCGGTGGAACAGGCGGCAAGGCAGGATGTCATTAGGTTGGATGATGCTGCTAAATGTGAGATGTATGTGTGTTATGAGGCGTTGCTGGGATCTCACCTGAAACCTGAAGTGAAGGAAAAGATATGGAAGCGTGAGTATGTGGAGATGTTCTCACTTCTGCCATTAGAGAAGTTTCATCTGGACAGGGTAAAACCGGATGATTCAAAAAAAGAGGATGAGGAGAAGAGGAGATATAGGCTGATCCCACGGACGTTTACAAACTGGTTGCAAGCGTTCTCCATCATGGCTAGTGTTATAGGGCAGAAGAACCCGGAACATTGTTCGGCACTATTTGGTTATCAGGACTCTATAGGGGAAGCATACAGAGTGTACGGGGGCACGGGGTGGCTCAGATATGATGAACAATTCAGGCAGAGGAGAGCGGTGAGGCCTGGTCTGCGGTGGAATAATAAGGACATAAGCTTATGGATGCGGTTGATGACGGCGCCGAGGGCTTCTAGTCAGTTTTTTCAGGGGGGGGGGCGGTGGAACCTCTTCCCCAGGACAATCAGCCGGAAAACAAAAGGGGGTGTGCTGGCAATATAATGAGGGCTCCTGCAAGTTTGGGGGGTCCTGTCGTTTCAAGCATGAGTGCTCCGGTTGCGGAGGCTCCCATACACAGGCTAGATGCTTTAAGCGAGGTAAGGGGCGGGCCGGGGACTCTGGGCAGAAAAGGGAGGACTCCGGTGATGGTGGAAAGGATGCTGTTGTGTTACACTATGTGATTATTCTTGCTCTGTGTCTTTAAGATCTGTCCCCTTCTTTCTAGCTGAACTCTCTCTCTCACCGTAGTTCTTTATATATCTCCTCCACTTCCTGATTCTGGTCATTACTCCTGTATTTCTTCCATGCTAACATCTTACATGTGGCTTACAACTGCAACGTTTTTCTACCTATGAATATCCATCATTAAACGGAACATTCGAAAGGATTCATCGTCTGTCGTCCTAACTGTGAGTTTATTCATTGAGTTAAACTGCCTGTATCGATGCAAGGGATGAATATCAAACCAGCTTGAGTAAGGCCTACTTAAACCTGGAGATGAACTTTATCGCTTTGTAGTTGAGACAGAACAGTAGAAAAACGGAGTTTCACAGCCTAATTACAAGATTTCTGCATGTACCACATGGCAGCCTTATAGCCTGAGACAATCTGCACAGTGTCATATTTCAGCACACAGAGCCTGCCTGCTTTCACAGTCAGTCTGCTATCATGAGTGACCAAGCTTCTGCATGTGAACTCACAT
The DNA here is from genome assembly GCA_029206835.1 of Rana muscosa. Classification (NCBI taxonomy): domain Eukaryota; kingdom Metazoa; phylum Chordata; class Amphibia; order Anura; family Ranidae; genus Rana; species Rana muscosa. The sequence continues at coordinate 879,440,632 of CM055117.1, forward strand.
CTACCTCCCCACAAGTTCCTGAAGAAACTGAGTTACCCAAACACTCAGTTAAACCCACTTGGAAAGTAATGGAGAATTATGAAGCTTCAAGGACTGAATTGTCAAATAGCTTGGAATTAGTCTGGGAGAAAATCTTTGCTGAAGCCAATACAGTGTCTGTTGAACGTGAACTACTGACACTAGAGGGCGCCATTAAACAACTTTCTGCCTCATATGAGCTTTATCAGCTTACCAGCACCAAATTCACTAATGTCTTGCAAAACATGAATACAGAAAGTGCGATGACACAATTAAAGCGCGTCAATGCTCTCAATATTGAAAGAGACAGTTTTATCCAGCAAACCAGATTAAAGGCAGAAGCAAAAATAAAGCTGTTACAGGACACTGCATCTCACAGATCTGTTTCCACCAGACGTTCTAAAAACTCGTCAAGATCTCATAGTTCAAGATACTCAACACTCAGTGAGCGACTTATTAATGCCCGCGCTGAAGTGGAAGCCAGCAAAGTGCAGGTGGCATATGCAGAAAAAAGAGCAGAGTTGGAAGCTCAAAGGGCAGAGTTGGAAGCGCAGTCAGCACGACAAAGAGCAACAATGGAAACCTTAAATGAACAGTGTAAACATGACGCAGCTATGGCAAAGCTAAGGGTCCTACAGCAAGCTATCAGTGCAGACGAAGGTGCAAGTGAGAAAGACAGCATTAACCTAAACATAGCAGATATGGAAGACCCCCTCAAACGCACTAAAGACTATGTCCTAAGCCACTGCAGTGCACACTCCATTGTCTCCAATGCTCCCGGCTACATAGAGACTCCTTCACAGCTTCAAGTTAAAGAGGTTCCAGCAACTTCCTGCACTCAAAATCACTCCACTGCATTTCCTACCTGCCTACCTTGCCTGCCTTCATACGTCACAGAGCATCAGCGCAAGCTTCAAGCAAGTCATCAATCTCCAGTCATCGGTACAGCCTTGAATCAACGTACCATTGGAACAACTGACTTCAAGCAAACAACTCACCTGGATGCATCTGCTGCACCATATTTCCCTGTGTCCTTTAACAACAATGTCAAAGATAACGCAATCAGCACCATACAGCCAACAGCATCTCACATAAAGGCGGAGACAACTGAAACAGAAGAGTTTGTGAGGTACATGCTTCGCAGGGAGCTCACAAAGACTGGTCTTACAAGTTTTGATGACCAACCTGAGAACTACAGAAGTTGGAAATGTGCCTTCAGAACTACAATCAGCAATATTGGCATTACAGCTGATCAAGAATTGAATCTGCTGATCAAATGGCTTGGTCCTCTATCTGCTGCACGTGTTAAGCCATTAAGATCGGTTTTCATGGACAATCCTACTGCAGGCCTCACAGCTGCATGGGAGCGACTAGAGCAAAGTTATGGCAGTCCAGAAGCTATAGAAAATGCTTTGTTCATGCGTCTGGAAACTTTCCCAAAGATATCCGGTAAGGACAACAAGGAGTTCCAGAGACTGAGTGACCTTCTCCTTGAGCTTCAGCTAGCCAAGACAGACCCAAAACTACCTGGACTCAGTTACCTTGACACTCCAAGAGGGGTAAACCCAATTGTCTCCAAGCTCCCGTATGGTTTGCAAGAGAAATGGACTGCACTAGGGTCATCATACAAAAGAGAGAACAAGGTTTCCTTCCCTCCATTCTCTTTCTTCTGTGAATTCATCAGGGAAATTGCAGAGACCAAGAACGATCCAAGTTTTTCCTACGGTGAGTACAGTCTCTTCTCACCCTTTCCTAAGAGTACCAGTCTTCAGGGCAAGTACAGAAACCATAGAGGCCCAGTGTCCGTGAAAAAGACTGACATCCTTCCCACTCCTACCACAGTTCTGGCCACGAACAAACAGAGTAGGAAGATTGAAAACCCTAACAGAGAGTGTCCCATACACAAGAAGCCACACCCCCTCAATAAATGTATCGGCTTTAGGAAAAAGCCTCTGGAAGAGCGCAAGGAGCTTTTAAAGACATTTAGGGTATGTTTCAGGTGCTGTGCTTCTACAGAACATTTTGCAAGGGACTGTAATGTGTCCATCAAGTGCATAGAGTGTGGCTCTGAAGAACATGTGCAAGCCCTCCATCCTCTTGAGCCCAGCTCTGCACAACCTGCCAACGCTCCTCCCAGGTTAACGCACGGCGGGGAGAATACAGACCAAGTGCCTAATTCTACCATCATTTCTTCATCCTGCACAGAAGTTTGTGGAGAAGACTGCTGTGGTAAGTCCTGTGCTAAGATATGCTTGGTGAACATATACCACAAGGATCAACCAGAAAAGTCTCTAAAGGCATATGCTATCTTAGACGATCAGAGCAATCGATCACTTGCAAAATCGGAATTGTTCAATCTATTTGAAATAAAAGGCGAAGCTCATCCTTACACCTTGGGTACCTGTAGTGGAACTATAGAGGTTTCTGGAAGAAGGACTCATGGACTCATGGTATCTTCTCTCAAAGGTAACTTGCAATTACCCTTACCTACACTTGTTGAGTGCAATCAGATACCTGCCAACAGGGAAGAAATCCCTACTCCAGCTGCTGCTTTCCATCACCCTCACCTCAAGGTAATAGCAAATGAGATACCGCCGCTTGACAAAGATGCTCAGATCCTTCTTCTGTTAGGAAGAGACATTCTAAGAGTTCACAAGGTACACAGACAAGTCAGTGGACCCCCAGATGCCCCATTTGCCCAGCGCACAGATCTAGGGTGGGTCATCATAGGCAATGTCTGCATAGGCAAAATGAAAAGACCTACCAACATTTCGTCATTCAAGACAAATGTTCTGCCAAATGGCCGAAACACTTACTTTGAGCCATGCCCACATCACTACTGGGTGAAAGAGAAGATAGCCAGCCACGAATGGCAACATGGTATCTCAGGTGACACAAGCCCTTTCTCCTGCCATGATGGCGACTTCAGCTCTACAGTGTTTAATGCAACCAGTGAAGATGATATACTGGCTCCTTCAATGGAAGACAAAGAATTCATCAAGGTAATGGACAATGAGTTCTTTCAAGATGACTCCAATAACTGGGTAGCACCCCTACCCTTTCGTCTCCCAAGAGAGAGATTGCCCAACAACTTACAGCAGGCCATCAGTAGATTCTCCTCCTTAAAGCGAAACTTAAGCAGGAAACCAGAGATGCAAAAGCACTTTGTGGACTTTATGCAAAATGTATTTGACAGAGATCATGCAGAGCCTGCTCCCCCACTAAAGGAGGGAGAAGAATGCTGGTACCTTCCATCCTTTGGCGTGTATCACCCACGCAAACCAGACCAAATCAGAGTTGTCTTTGATTCCAGTGCTCAGCACGAAGGTGTTTCTCTTAACAACATGCTCCTTACGGGACCCAACATGAACAACAGTCTAATAGGAGTCTTGATTCGTTTCAGACAAGAGCCTGTAGCAGTAATGGCCGACATTCAACAGATGTTTCACTGCTTCATCGTCAGAGAAGACAACAGAAACTACCTCAGGTTTCTATGGCACAAGGACAATGACCTCAACAAGGAAGTTATAGATTATCGCATGAAGGTACATGTCTTCGGTAACAGTCCTCCCCCAGCAGTGGCAACTTATGGGCTAAGGAGAACAGCTCAGACTGGAGAAGTTGAATATGGATCTGATGCCCGTCAATTTGTTGAAAGAAACTTCTATGTTGATGACGCACTTAAGTCCTTTCCAACTGCTAAAGAAGCAATTGATCTTCTCACCAGAACAAAGGAGATGCTGTCTGTAGCAAACCTTAGACTGCACAAGATTATATCCAACAGCCAGGAACTTATGAATGCCTTTCACTCTGAGGACTATGCCACTAGTCTAAAAAACCTTGACTTAGGTACAGATGTGCCTCCTGTACAGCGAAGTCTGGGTTTGTTGTGGAACATCAAGCAAGACAAATTCACCTTCCAAGTGTCAACTTGTGACAAACCCTTCACTAAGAGAGGAGTCCTGTCCGTGGTGAATAGCATCTATGACCCACTGGGTTTCCTTGCTCCAGTTACCATTCAAGGTAAGATTTTACTAAGACAGTTGTCTACTGAGAACATAGACTGGGATACTCCCTTGCCTAGTGAGAATCAACACAAGTGGGAAAGGTGGAGATATTCTTTGAAGTCACTAGAAAAACTTCAGATTCCCCGTTGCTATGTTCCAGGATCCACTTCAACTGCTAACCGGAGAGAGATTCATATTTTCTCTGATGCATCAGTTGAAGCTATTGCTGCAGTAGCCTATTTGAAGACCTCTGAACTGAATGGAGAATCACACTGTAGTTCTGTCCTAGGCAAGGCAAAACTCACACCCAAGCCTGCACATACCATACCAAGACTTGAACTTTGTGCAGCCGTGCTAGCAGTAGAAATTGCCATGGTCATACGAAGTGAAATGGACACTAGAATTGATTCTTTCACCTTCTATACAGACAGTAAGGTAGTACTTGGTTACATAAACAACCAAACAAAACTATTTTATGTGTACGGCAGCAACAGGGTTGAACGTATCAAGAGATTCTCTCTACCAAGTCAATGGCATCACGTTCCCACTGAACTCAACCCAGCTGACTGTGGGACCAGAGCCGTGTCAACTGCCGCTCTTCAGGACAGCTTATGGCTGTCACCTCCAAGGTTTCTGCGTGAGGACTCTTACTTACTCCCTATTGACACCACCTATGGGCTAGTAAACCCTGGAGATGATAAGGAAATAAGAACTGTGAACACCTCACTCTACACTTCTGTAAGTACAAAACAGAAGCTGCAGTCACGCCATTACAGGCATCAATGGAAGCAGGTGCAGCATCTAGCCAATGTGGTCTGGCATCGCTGGAGGAAGAAGTATCTTCATCACCTTCAAGGTCGTAACAAATGGCAAGCATCTAAGCCGAATCTTAAGGTTGGAGACCTCATCCTTCTAAAAGACAAGGAAGTTTGTCGGAATGAGTGGCCTATGGGTCTTATTACTAAAGTTATGCCCAGCGACGAAACAAAGTCCGGAAGGTAGAAGTCAAGGTAACCAAGGAAGGATCGACACGAACCTTTAGTCGACCAATTCCAGAGTTAATACTCCTTTTGCCAGGTGAGTGACTTGTGCAAGGACTAGCCATGCTGTTGGCACGGCGGGGAGTACATTGCTGCCATCTACAGGTTCTACTCAGAACTTTGGAATTATTTGAAGACATCATACTGTGACTTTATGTTCTTCATCCTGTTGAACTTACGTTTGTTATTTGCTTGTTGCATGTTTTTCATTACAGGTTCCAGGACATTTATCAGTATTGGACTTAATGAAAATATATATATTAGTTTAAGGTTATGAAATCTAAAGATTTCAGACGGGGAGTGTTGTGTTACACTATCTGATTATTCTTGCTCTGTGTCTTTAAGATCTGTCCCCTTATTTCTAGCTGAACTCTCTCTCTCTCTCACCGTAGTTCTTTATCTATCTCCTCCACTTCCTGATTCTGGTCATTACTCCTGTATTTCTTCCATGCTAACATCTTACATGTGGCTTACAACTGCAACGTTTTTCTACCTATGAATATCCATCATTAAACGGAACATTCGAAAGGATTCATCGTCTGTCGTCCTAACTGTGAGTTTATTCATTGAGTTAAACTGCCTGTATCGATGCAAGGGATGAATATCAAACCAGCTTGAGTAAGGCCTACTTAAACCTGGAGATGAACTTTATCGCTTTGTAGTTGAGACAGAACAGATGCGGCTGTTCCTCGGTAGGTATCCAGACAAGGGGGCGGCAAGGTTGTTGGAGCAAGGGTTTTCAGAGGGGTTTCGCATTCCATGTTCTTTGCAGGTTATTCCCCCGATCGCACGCAATCTGCGATCGGCCTTGCAGCAACCTGCAGTGGTCACGGAAAAGCTGCGTAAGGAGGTTGCTTTGGGCCGGATGGGGGGTCCTTTCTGGTCCCCTCCCCTGGTGAACTTGGTGGTCTCCCCGCTCGGGGTGGTACCTAAGAAGGAGCCCAACAAGTTCCGCCTCATTCACCACCTGTCTTTCCCGAAGGGCAGGTCGGTCAATGACGCTATTGATCCGGAAGCATGTACGGTCAGTTACACTTCCTTTGATGCTGCGGTGGGGTGGGTTCGCCGGTATGGCCAGGGGGCGCTGATGGCAAAAACAGACATAGAGGCGGCGTTTAGATTGTTGCCTGTTCACCCGGATAGTTTTCACCTCCTGGGTTGTAAGTGGGACAATGAGTTCTATGTGGATAAGTGCTTGCCTATGGGATGCTCCATATCGTGCGCACTGTTCGAACAGTTCAGTTCGTTCATGGAATGGGTGGTCGGGGATGTGTCGGGGGTGAATTCAATCATTCACTACTTGGACGATTTCCTTTGCGTGGGTCCGGCCTCATCCAGAATCTGCGCTGTGCTCCTGGCCACATTGGAGCAAGTTGCAGAGCGGTTTGGGATACCATTGGCACCTGACAAAACGGAGGGACCTTGCACGGTTATCACGTTTTTGGGTATTGTCCTGGATTCGGAGGCCATGGAGTGCCGCCTACCATTGGACAAATTGGAGTCGCTCAAGACTGAGCTGAAGGTCATGATGGGGGTAAAGAAAGTGCAGCTTAGGGTTTTACAGTCGCTACTGGGAAAGCTCAATTTTGCATGCCGTATTCTGCCAATGGGCAGGGTGTTTTGCAGACGGCTGTCGGCTAGCACAGCTGGGGTACGGTCCCCCACGCACTTTGTGAGTTTGGGCAGAGAACACAAGGCGGACTTGCGGGTTTGGCATTCATTCTTAGAGTCTTTCAATGGGAGAGCGTTATGGATGTCGGGCCCTATTAGCAATTTTGATTTAGAACTATACACAGATGCGGCTGGGGGGGGCAGGTTTTGGGGCTTACTTTCAGGGCAGGTGGAGTGCGGGCCCATGGCCGCAGTCCTGGATGGACGCTGGTTTCACCAAGAATTTGGTTCTGTTGGAACTGTTCCCGGTGGTGCTGGCGGTGGAGTTGTGGGGGGCGTGTTTCAGGGATCTGAAAGTGCGTTTTCATGGGGACAACCTGGGGGTAGTACAAATCATCAACAAAGTGTCGGCATCTTCCCCCCCGGTGGTGCGTCTTCTGCGCCATCTGGTGTTGAGATGTTTGCAGCTCAATGTGTTTGTGTATGCGGTGCACCTTCCGGGGGTGGACAATGTCATAGCTGATGCGCTGTCTCGCTTTCAGTGGGACAGGTTCCAAGAGTTGGCACCGGGGGCGGAGCAACGTGGGGTCCCTTGTCCAGGCTGGCTGTGGAAGATTCCGTTGGAATAGTGTCAGGTTGGATCAAAAAATCGGTGAGTACGGGCACATGGGGGGCGTATGAGAAGGTGTGGTTGGAATGGAAAGAGATGGTTCGGGAAGCAGGAGCGGATCCTGTGGGTCCCAATGTCAGGTTATTGGTGCTGTATTTCCTGGCTAGAAACATGGAGGCCCGTGTGTCCAGGTCCAGTTTGGGTAATAAGATGGCAGGCTTGGCCTTTTTGTTCAAATGGCAAGGTTGCCCCGATTTTACAAAAGATTTTTGGGTGCGGCAGGCACTTAAGGGTTATGGGCGGGGGGGGCAGAAGCCGGATGGCAGGCGACCGGTTTCGTTTGCTCTCTTGGTCAAGATCATGGGGCAGTTACAGGGCTTATGTTCATCCCCATACGAAGTTTTGTTGTTCACGGTGGCATTCTCACTGGCATTCTTTGGAGCATTCAGAATAGGTGAGTTGGTCAGCCCGGCAAAAGCAGTACACGGGGGTTGTTATCTGCTTTAGCCTTCCAATGCTACTTACCGTGATAGCCAGCTATAGATGGGGGCGGTGGACATGTTTTTGTTTTCACCTATGGTGCTAGTATTGGTCCAGCAGTGCACCAACACCTTTGCTGCCATTGTGCTAAGCTGGGTGTTTGGTGTGCTCCTGTACCTTTAAGGAGGGGTGGCTCCCCTTCAGTCCACCTGCCCTCATCTAACCATCAGAATGCATGTGCCTCCATTGTGGGGACACTCAATGTTAGTGTAGGACCACAGACTCCAGGGGGCCTTGGCGTGGCTCTGTGGCTCACGCATGCGTTTGCAAATGCGTGCGGACAAACCCCTGTTTTTAACGCATACTGTTAGACAGGTTAATTGGTTGTCAGCGAGCTGGCCGGTAAGTAGGCTTGGTTTTTCCCTGGGCATTCCCCAGGCCATGTTGTTATCTGCTTTAGCCTTCCAATGCCACTTACCGTGATAGCCAGCTATAGATGGGGGCGGTGGACATGTTTTTGTTTTCACCTATGGTGCTTGTATTGGTCCAGCAGTGCACCAACACCTTTGCTGCCATTGTGCTACGCTGGGTGTTTGGTGTGCTCCTGTACCTTTGAGGGGTGGCTCCCCTTCAGTCCACCTGCCCTCATCTAACCATCAGAATGCATGTGCCTCCATTGTGGGGACACTCAATGTTAGTGTAGGACCACAGACTCCAGGGGGCCTTGGCGTGGCTCTGTGGCTCACGCATGTGTTTGCAAATGCGTGCGGACAAACCCCTGTTTTTAACGCATACTGTTAGACAGGTTAATTGGTTGTCAGCGAGCTGGTCGGTAAGTAGGCTTGGTTTTTCCCTGGGCATTCCCCAGGCCATGTTGTTATGGGTAAGAAGATGGCAGGCTTGGCCTTTTTGTTCAAATGGCAAGGTTGCCCCGATTTTACAAAAGATTTTTGGGTGCGGCAGGCACTTAAGGGTTATGGGCGGGGGCAGAAGCCGGATGGCAGGCGACCGGTTTCGTTTGCTCTCTTGGTCAAGATCATGGGGCAGTTACAGGGCTTATTTTCATCCCCATACAAAGTTTTGTTGTTCACGGTGGCATTCTCACTGGCATTCTTTGGAGCATTCAGAATAGGTGAGTTGGTCAGCCCGGCAAAAGCAGTACACGGGGGGTTGCTTGATAGCGAGGTGGGCTGGACGGAGCAAGGGGTGTCGCTGGTGCTGAGGAGGTCTAAGATGGACCAGATGGGCAGAGGTAAGTTGGTCCAGGTTTTTCCGGTCCCAGGTTCCCTGTTGCGCCTGGTAAGGGCTGTAAAAGGGTACTTGAAGGTGCGACCGTCAGGGGTGGGTTCCTTTTTGGTACACGAGGACGGAATCCCCCAAGGTATCAGTTCATTGCGGTGTTCAGGAAGTCCCTTCGGGCTTTGGGACTCAAGGAAAATTTTTCTCGCACTCTTTTAGGATCGGGGCAGCTACGGAGGCGGCCAGATGTGGGATGGATGAGGAGGCGGTTAAGAAGATAGGCCGCTGGGAATCCAGGAGGTTCCGGTTATACGTACGCCCACAGCTACTGGTGGGATTGGAATAATGTGGGGGTACAGGTCATGGGGCGTTGTTTATGTTTTGGTTTGGGTTTCTGTTTGGATTGCTGGGAATATATAAGGGTGATGGGAGATTCTCATGGGGAATGTCTCCTTGCAATTACAGGTCAAATGCAGGCGTTGGTCTGGATACTGGGCCATTCGTTTGTTTTCTGGGGGGCTAAGAGAGCCGATGTTCGTCATGAGGGTCGGCAGCTGGGGTTCCCAAGACCGGAGGCGTGTGTCTGCTGGCTGGGAATTCCAGGAATGTTGTGGAGTAAGATGGTTCCGGAGGTGCACCGTTTTGCGCGTTTGGACAGGCCACCTGACGTTCTGGTACTGCACGTAGGTGGCAACGTCTTGGGTTTCAGGTCCATGCTAGAAGTGACTCGGGATATGAAGTCTGATTTCCTGAGGCTAAGGATGTCATTCCCGGACATGATTATCATCTGGTCAGACATGGTGGCACGGGTAGAGTGGAGGGGGGCTAGGTCCGTGGCTGGAATCAACAGGGCCCGGAGGAAAATTAACTGAGACAAAAAAACTTTTGCCTTTAGGCCTGGTTCACACCTATGCAGTTTGCCTTTGATCTGGTTCTGCAGCACACTTTGCGTTTTTTGTACACATGCTTTTGATGCATTTTTTTTGTGTCTTTTGATGCGTCTTTTTAAAGAATTTTTTTAAGGAAAAATGTACAGGCATACCCCGCTTTACGGACACTCGCTTTACGTACACTCGCGAGTATGGACATACCTGTGAGTGTACGTAAATAGCCTCACAAGTACAAACATTCCCGCGCCATTCAGCCACAGTAAATGCAGAGAGGTGCTTTGACCCTTATACTGTATAAGTATGTAACATTGTGATTAGGTACACAACTCTGGATGAATAAGGACAGGAGGCACAGCAGAAAGCACCAATGTCAGTCTGGGAGGAGGGAAGTGTTTAATTTATGTAGCGGGGTGCTAAATTTAAGGGAAGTGTTTGAGTGGTAGTTTACTCAAACACCCTAATTTGTCAGGGTTTTTGCAACCATTTTATCCACAGGGAGAGTGTCGGTGTACAGTTCCCTGTGGCCTACAGGTGGCGCTGCCATAGTAGGCTAGGGTTGAACCGCCAATACCGTGCTGTGCCTTGTGTGTCCCCTCTCAGCAGCCATACGGTGGGTGTGGTCTACCTGCTGGGCATGCTGGGAGAGGATATAAAAGGGGCAGACGCTGCCTGTTTGTGGTTCGTTCGGTCGCCGGGAGTCCGACTTCCAGAGAGTGTGTTCCTGTCCGCCCTGGGCACCTTAGGCCCAGGGGTGGATGTTCCTGTTCTATCCTGGGCACCTTTAGTCCAAGGTGAGGTACTACCATGCTGTTCCTGTCCGCCCTGGGTATGTAAGCCCAGGGACCGCAGTGGAGGGCTGGTGCCCAGCACCTTCGGCTGGGGTCCACCTAGGATCGAGGACTCTCAGGGTGCCGCCTTGCGAGGGGACCCATATCTAGGATGAGGAGGCCGGGAAAGGAACTCTCCGAAGACCCAGTGCAGTGTCATGGTGACGGTAGGGTCCCGGTAACTCTCCGGAGGGATGTCTTCTCCTAAAAAGGGGCCATAGCTAAAGAAGGGGATCAGTTTCACCAGGTCTGTGGCAGAGACCAACTTCACAGTCGGTGGCAGAGACTGTGCGCCTAGTTAAACTTGCTTGAGAATCTGAGCAAACATTTGTAACGTTTGTGCCTGGACCTTCTCCACACCTTGTACTGTTCTGTTTCTTGCTCCAACCTTTTCCTATCAGAGACTGTGTTATTGGCTAAGAGAAAAAAAACTCTGAGTTGTAGTTTTTCAACTGGTGTGGAAATTCACTTTACTGGGAAGTCAAACACTTGTCTCTACCTCAACATAGAGGTGAGAATCAGGCTCTGGAGGTTTTCATGTTCTGACCGTGGAAGACCCAACAACAACACCGCTCAACCTCCTCGCACAGGAGGGTACGGGCTGGTAGTGCGGTGTGCGTCTCTCTTCCTGCGAGGAGCCAAAGTTAATGCAGGTAGGAGTGAGGTGGGTGCGTTACATTTATTTTCTGTATTTAAATCTGTAATGCATTTAAGGCAAACTCCAGCTCACACTTTATAGCGGATCATTTTAGTCACCCCTGCAAGTGTTAATCGCTGATTGCCGCCATTACTAGTAAAAAATAAATACTAATAAAAATGCCATAAAACTATCCCCGACAAGAAGAGAAAGGTCTTCAGTGGAACCATTCAGTGTTTCCATATGAAATGCTTTCCGTTTCAAGTGTCCAACCTCACCAAGTAAGTACATTCAACTCCCCGAGTCTTTGATTTTATTGGAATGTGAATAAAAGATAATTGAAGTTGAAAATGTTCATCTGCATTTATTTGATTTATGTTGAAAACATTTGAAAGCCTTTTTAACACTTAGAAAAGTGCATTTCTTTTAGTGTCAGGAAAATGCCTCAGGAATGATAACCACACGAGGGAAGTGGCCCCCAACTGTAGTGGTAAAACTGGCTCCTTTATTGCTGTAATCGATCATTTAAGTTCATTGCAGCAGCGGTCGCTGGTAAAGTTGGCCCCCGTGCGGTAGCGGTCGCTGGCAACTGCTTTCCGACCAGCCGCCGTCATTATACGGCGGCAGGTCGGCTCTCCTGCGCGAATCACCTTAGGTGTACTTCGGTCTGTGCATGGGAGAGGGGCGACCCGCGGTCGCAGTGTACAGAGGCAGAACGGGGGAACTGCCTGTGTAAACAAGGTGATTCCCTGTTCTGCCAGATGACATGTGATCAGATACCACCAAAAGAGAGCTCTATTTGTGGGGGAAAAAAGGACGTCAATTTTGTTTGGGTAACACAACCGAGGGGCAAATCTTTCTGGGGCTGAAGTGGGTAACGTTGGCCCCCACCTCCCTCTGTTCGATGGTGGCCATTAGGAGTGCAGTAAAACATGTTGTTGGTGTCCAATGGTTATTTTCCTTTTGTCTCCCAGCTCCTGAGTTTTTGTTGACTGACTGTGCCAGAACAATGCCGACCACATTGGGCAGGATAAATTCTTTTTACGGGGCTTGAAATTTGAAACTGCATTTGCAACAATTTAAGCACAACTTGGCCTCCTAATGTCTTGATAATTTCCTATTGTACAATCTACCCTCCAGGGGGGTAATAATGAGTTTTCTAGAGACCAGATTGTACAAGTTATAGTTCTTAATTTCAATGTCCCCTGCTCTAATTGAGTATATTGACTGATTCTTAACCACTTAAGGACCGCCTCCTTTATATTTACGTCAGCAGAATGGCACGGACAGGCATAGGTACATACAGGTACGTCCCCTTTAAGATGCCGCCGCGTGGTCGTGCGTGCGCCGCTGGCGCGCTCGTGACCCTGCGGCTTTCTCCATGAGCCTGACCGCGGACTTGATCACCGTGGGGATCCCCGCGAACGTTTCCCGGACAGATAGAGCGGGGAGATGCTTGTGTAAACAAGCATCTCCCCGCTCTGCCTAATGACGCTGATCTCCGCTCCGTGTAACCGGAAGCGAAGATCAGTGTCATGTGACACACAGCCCATCCCCCCTACAGTAAGAATCACTCCCTAGGAAACACTTAACCCCTACAGCGCCACCTACTGGTTAACCCCTTCACTGCCAGTGTCATTTTCACAGTAAGCAGTGCATTTTTATAGCACTGATCGCTGTAAAAATGACTGGTCCCAAAAATGCGTCTGATGTGTCCGCCATAATGTCACAGTCACGATAAAAAATTGCTGATCACCCCAATTACTAGTATAAAAAAATTATTAATCAAAATGCCATAAAACGACCCCCTATTTTGTAGACGCTATAACTTTTGCGCAAACCAATCAATAAATGCTTATTGCGATTTTATTTTTATTTTTTAACAAAAATATGTAGAAGAATACGTATCTGCCTAAACTGAGGGAAAAAAATAAATAATTTTTGGGGATATTTATTATAGCAAAAAGTAAAAAATATTGCATTTTTTTCAAAATTGTCGCTCTATTTTTGTTTATAGCGCAAGAAATAAAAACCGCAGAGGTGATCAAATACCACCAAAGGAAAGCTCTATTTGTGATAAAAAAAAGGATGTCAATTTTGTTTGGGAGCCACGTCGCACGACCGCGCAATTGTCAGTTAAAGCGACGCAGTGCCAAATCGCAAAAAGGGGCCTGGACCTTGAGCAACAAAATGGTCCAGGGCTGAAGTGGTTAACATGCTGGCATCCTGCCCATTAATTTAGGGGCACTTCTGCAGATATCCAGGATTACAAATGCTGACTTACAGAGGGAATATTTCCTAATGTTACTCAGGATCATACATGAGGACATGGGGGGGTTTTTTTCCCGGTGTTTATTGGGAAAGACATCAGTGATTAGGAGTTTCAGTCAATAAGAGGTGTCACATTCATGTGTTTTCCAGTAATCTTACAGAGACTCTTGTACAACTCTACAGGTTGCCGTATACATCTTGTTGATAATTCATACCAAGAATTTCTTGGGAGATTTGTTATTACATTGGATTTTCATTGAAGATGATGCATTTGGTAATTTTGGGCATGTAAGCCCTAAAGCGCTCTTTTCTGGTTTACAGCATGAAAGCTGCAGTGATTGCTTCCTAGATGACTACGACCCTGATGACTTTGATGGAGAGGAGGCGTGTCTTCAAAATGCCCAGCCCCCTAGTCCACTGCCCACACATTACCTGAATGGCTGCTTGGGAGGAGAACACCTGCTTGGGAGGAGTGCGTTGTGCAGAATTTCACTCATCTTTGTTGGATGAATATTGGACAAATCCCTTGTATATTATCAATATGGCCGGTTTCTTTCTTTCATGTCCCTTTTTGCATTTTCCAGTCTTTACATGGGGAAGGTCGTATATGAGGATAAGGTTTCCATGTGCTTAACCATACAGTTATATACAACCACTGTGGAACATGAAGGCAACACTTGTGTATTTTACAGCCCTGCTTTGAGGATTTGTATCCATTGAGTAATCAACCTGTCCCATTCTGAGAATTTCAACAAAACCTCTATCTCTTCCTTAGATACCTTGTATTACCTGTAAGTAGCTATACTATTTCCAGAGTCGGAAGAGCTATGTATTGAAGTAGAAATCTAGGCCTCTATATATTGTACATTTAACTAAACGGTAGGAAAACTGCGCTTGGTGTTCAGCATCAAAGATCAAAATCTCCCACAGCTGCCCTCTATATATTGTACACCAGACTTCTACCCCCGCTCTGCTTTGGCACATGAAGCTGTGGTTTCAGTTTTTGGCGCCCTCTGTTTTGTGCAACAGAAAGCTGCACTAAGTAGATCTGCCGGCTGCCATTGCTGACTGTCATGGAGGTCCAGGGGCTTCAGTGGTTTGAGTCACTAACTTGGGAAAGAGTATGAAGGTAAGGCTTTACTGCTTGTATAGGTCTTCTAGGTCAGTGACTTGGCATTGAAGAGGATCAGCATGGAAGCCATGCAACTAGCATTTTTAAGAGGAGAGGTCTGAAATAGCAGCTATTGTAATTCTCTCAGCACTTGTTTTTTTAGTGACCTGGCCGCCTTTCCCACACAGAACAAAGTGACATGGTCTTTGTAAAGGCCAACCATTCCCTCTCGACTGCTTTCTTCATTGCGATCCTTGACACCACCCTGTGCTTCTGGGTTAAGAAAAGCCTGTGACCTGTGATGTCACTTGGTCATGCGACAGTACTCTGCCTAGTAGTCAATTTTTTGGTCGCATGACCAAGTGCTTTCACTGGTCCCCGGTCTGACTGCAGCATTGATTTTAGTGCTGGCTGTAACAGACAAAGTAACGAGAGCGCAGGCAACGTGAGTAGGCAGAGGGAGCTTTGCAGAGGCGCTGTCGCTTTGCTCTTCATGGTATTTGATCAAAAATTTGTTAAAAAAATTATAAAAGACAAATAAAACTAAAAAAATACAAAACCATTTTATATTTTGTTATAAAATGTTGCAAACAAGTAATTTTTCTCCTTCATTGATGGGCTGCATTGATGGGCGTACGATGGGCTGCACTGATGGGAGGCACTGGTAGGTGACACTGCAAGGTGGCACTGATTGGCACCACTGGTGGGCATTGATACGTGGCACTGATTGCTGGCACTGATTCATGGCACTGTGGGCACAGATGAGATGGCTTTGCAACTTCCTCTTCAGGACTGATGTCCTTTGCACAGAAGCCGATGATTGGCTTTTTTTTTCTCCTTACGCTGTCAGCGTGAGGAGAGAAAAAAAAATGATTACCAATCTTCTGTTTACATCACATGATCTCATTGACTCGGTGATGACAGCGCGGGGAGTGTGCAAAGGGGAGGACATCTATTAATGGCCTCCCAGCAATGTAGGTCCACGCTGTAGCTGTCATTCGGCTATAGCGCAGATCTGAAGGGGTTAATATTTTAAAGCTCTATAACTCTGTATTTTGCTTAGGGATTATAGAGCTCATGGAACTTCTTGGCAGCTCATCTGTCACCAAGCTGCACCTGAACTTACACAGCCTTAAATGTCTATTCAGTTAAATATCTGGGGCAGGCACTACAATATTGAATGGAGGTGGCTGTAAGTGAAACAGTCTCATGGTTATCTTTTTTAAAGTACGCTGTTCATTAATCAGCTATAAACCCATATTTTTTTATACATTTTGTGTAATCTTTATTACATCAGGAGATTAATTTTTGATTGTTTTCAATGAAAACAAATGGAGGTCCCAGACGTATTTCTGCCCCCCCCCCCCCCCACTTTGTAGCTTTTTTTATTTGTTTTTTAAAGGACTAACGTTTAGTGCAACTCTTGGTTACCCCAGTAGTGTTTTCAACTTTTATTATTCTTTATTCACTTGCTCTCTAATTTTTTTCCCCCACTGCTTGTGTGTAAAAAAATAAAATGTTTCTCTATTTACAGTATATATCTCAATTTGCTGATATTGAATACATTATAATATGTTTGTTTAAAAAAATAAAATAAAACGGTTAAATACAATTATGGCTTTGTTTAATGTGTGTTTTTGTTTTTTTTTTATTCAGTCCAGCAGACATTGTGTGTGGTATTTGCAAGGCTGTTTAAATGGGCTTTTGCATGCATCCAAAGCATTAAAAGGGGTATACTGCAGGCCACATATTAACGAGGTGCATTGGCTCGATCAGATTCAGGGTGAAAGTGTGTTCTGCTAACTCCAAGCCAGGATGTGGTATGAGCAGGGAAAAGTATACCAGAGGTATGTGGCCTGAGCAGGCTAAGGTGTGTGCGAAGAGATCCAGTCAGAGTATGGGGTAAGGTCAGGCCCGTCTTTAAGGCGGGGCAAAAGGGGAAGCTGCCCCAGGCCCAGTTATTTTTGTGGGGTCCAAAGCAGCTGCCCCTTGAGCCCAGGAGTAGCTCATAGCTACAGGGTCCCATGCTGCCTCCCTATCATATCAGTGTAGCTGAGCGCTCTCCCCTCACACCGCTGCACAGGCCACTACAGGTCTAGGGTTTGCTGTGCTAACACAGGGAAAAGGTGCAACTGCAGGTTGTCTGTGTGCTCGCAACCTGCTTCCCCCTCCTGTCAGCAGCCAGCTCTGTCTAATCGCTGCTCGCTCGCTCTTCCCCCTCCCTCCAGCTAAGCAGAATGAGCTGCCAATCAGAAGAGACTTGAGGGGCATGAATGGGACATGTAGTCTCAAGGAATGGCCTGTTCATGGAAGTCCATGGGACCTGAACTTGACCCTGCTTTTTGAGGAGGAAGCAAGATTTGCCCAGGCAAAAATTCACCAGGACGGCGCAGTGTTATGGGAAGAGTTGGTGAGTGGTACAGTTACAGTCCGTCGTCGTCGTGTTGCTGAGCCACTGCCAGGATATAGACTTTGCTGCAGTGCCTACTGGAGATGTCACAGGCAACCAAGCAGTGAGCTGTAATGATGTGCTGTTATCTCTAGCAACCATTAAGTGGTAATGATGCACAGTAACCTATAGCAACCAATCAGTGAGCGGCAATAATGTTCAGAAACTTTTAGCAACTAAGCAGCTGTAATGTGTGCTGTTACCTCTAGCAACCAGTTATTGAGTGGTAATGATGTGCTGTATCCTCTGGCAACCAATCTCAATTGCTGCCTGATGTGCTGTAGTAAAATGATTTTGAGTCTAGCTGCTCTCCTAGCAGGTGGGGAGCGAAATTGCATGGCGCGTGGCCCAAGAAAATGTATGCCCAGGGTCCAATCAATATTAAAGACAGCCTGGGTAAGGTGCAGGATAGTTGTGTGAATCAAGTGTTGGCTTTGCAGGAGGGACCACCATACCCAGGAACCCCTCTTGTGTTGCCACTGACTGACTGTGTCAGTGCTTGTATCCAGCTGCTGCATCACCAGGCTTCCCTGTATCCCTAACTTTGCAGCTCTGTAATCAATACATCATTAATGTCTATGTATAGCCAAATCTTTATTAAAACCCCTTGTTCCGTTTGGAGATTTATTCTCCGTATTTGTCCTGTTGGCTAATGATACTGAAACTGATGTGAAAAAGACAATTTTACAGTTGTCTCCAGACCAGGAATAGAGGGGAAATCTTCAAAAGAGGATAATAGTTCTGGGGACAACATTCTAAGAGGGGAGTTACTTTTCATTCATAGAGATTTATTCTAAATTCCTGTTCTAAATCAGAACAGGTGTCAGCCTTTTGCAGTCCCTGTATAGCAGGGGTGCCCAACCTTTTGAAGAGCGAGGGCCATCGAAGCGGCTTGGTAACCGGTCGCGGGCCAAAATAAGTGTAATGGGTGGATGACAGGTCTGTGTCTATGCTGCATATGCAGAACAGATATGGACACAGACTACGCTATCCTATGGGCCCTCCAATTCAATCTGACGGAAGGGGACGGATCCCCTTCTGCTTTTTTTAGCGTATCGGATTGAAGGTAAGCAGGGGTAAATGGACATAGAGATGAATGGAGGGTCCGATTGGGTCCTAAGGCTGCTTTCACACTGATGTGCCACGTGCACCTGTGGCTTTCCTGCAGGTTAGCTGCACTTTGCCATAGACTTATATCATGATGGTATAGTGCACTTTCTGAAAGCGCACCAAACCCACAGGTAATAACAGACGTCTATGGCTCAGTGCAGGATTAGATTAAAAGCAGCCTAGTAACCACTGAAGAACAGATATGCCCATATATACACTGATTTCAGTAATAAACTTCCCTTTAATAACAGTCTTCCGTTCAGTTTTCCCCGGCTGTTGCTTTCCCAGGCAGAGTGCATTTGGTATCGGTTGTGACAGGAGCTGGCGCAATACAAGAAGCATCAGCTTATGCGGCTCTGCAGCTGCTTGCTTTCTCTACCGCCGGCTTCATTCACAACACTGATGCTCTGGGATGGCGGGTCGGCAACCTGCGATCTGGGCTTGCCAACCCACCATCCCAGAGCAGGAGGTCGCGGGCCACATCAGAGGGCTCCACGGGCCACATGTGGCCCCCCCTGCTGTATAGCAAGGCTGGAGTTTGAGAAGAAGCCGCAGTACAAGGAGCCAGTTTGTGTGCTGACAAGAAGCATGCTAATGAGAGGAGAAAGACAGAAGGGAAGAGAGAGATAAGGTCATGACTTTGCTTCTCCTTCCACTGTTCAGTCACATGCTGGGACAGGTCCAGGATGAACTGGGCTCAGAAGAAGTGGATTGAAAGATGCTTGTCATCAGACTGAAGACATCTAGTGGCAAAAGTAGTACTGCAGGCGAAATCGTAATTCACTTGTGCTGTTCATCTTATCTTGTGTGTTTTTTTTTTTTTGCTGGAGTTCTCCTTTACATTTTGTTACAATTAATTGAAAAGCAAACATTTCAGTCCTATAAGTATTAAAATTCCAGAGGATCAGGAATTGATCGAGTTTAGTATATTATTGGATTTGATTTCTGCCTAGAATATGATATAACCAGGGCTTTGCTTAGAGTGTGAAATTCCTGGGGCCCCTCTCAGGCACTCTAAGGAGAAATATGACAATGATTCCCTTGGCCAAACTCTATGGACAGTGAGATGGACTTAAAGAGGCTAAATAGAGCCTGAGACTGGTCACTGCATACACAGCACACAAATTTCACAGTCCTTGTAGCCACCATCCAGGCTTCAATTACCGTGCTACACGTAAGAGACTTGGCTACATATAAACCTCAGCAAATATGTATATCTCTTCCTGTGGTATCTCTGGGACAGGAAGTGATCTAGATCTGCTCCAGGGATACTTTTTCTTTTGTGGGCTTTGTTGAAGTTTACCCAAAAACTGATGCAGCCATTTTGTTTCCATCTCCATAGAACACAGGTGTCAAACACAAGGCCCGCGGGCCGAATCTGGCCCTCCAGGCCATTTCATGTGGCCCTCGCACCTCTCTTGCTGCTGCAGAAGAGCTCCAGCCCTCCTTTGGTCCTCCTCCAGACCCTTACTTTCTGCTTTCAAGCAATGCATCCAGCTTCTTCCCAGCAGCGAGTAGGGGGACTTAACTTCTGATGGTGGGGGTGGCTCTTGACATCTAATGTAAGGGGAGGGGATGCAATGGACATCTAATTTTACAGATACAACCGGTCCTTTTGAGGAAAATCATAATGCTGATGCGGCCCACAATGAAATTGGCACCCCTACCATAGAACATACCCCTTAAAGTGTTCTTGCAGACTCCACCACTGCGCAGGACCAGCATTGGGATGATAATGAAGGCACTTTGTAGTGTCTGCACTCAACTCACTTTTCTTGGTCACTGACACTCCCTGACATCTTGCTGCTCAATAGGGAGCCTCACTATTGGCCATGCTGCATTGCATAGTGGGGTGGCAAGAACATGACCAGGTGATAAGGTGTTTGAGTTACTGGCTCACAATAAAGCTAAAGGCCATAGTTACACAATTAGTAAGGTTGAATAAAGACACCAGGTCAGAAGTCTTTGTTCTGGGTGAGAAATTACTAAAATCTGAGCTTTTGCAACATTTTTAGGAGGTCAGCAATGGCAGTGCATGCATATCAACTAGAAACTAAAGAGTCTTCTTTTCTTTCTGGACATTTTCCATTGGGTGTCCTGTGGCAGGGTCCTCCCAGGTTCCTGAAAAATCCAGCAGCATAATGATGTCACAACAAGGGACGACGGAAAGAATCCAGTCGGTAGTAGGCCAGTAGTGATCAGGAGCTTTCCGTTAGTCACCAGTAATTGTCCCAGGAGTGCAGCTGTATTTACATTCTGGTATGCAAATATGTAGCCGCTCAACACCAAGGCCCTCCCACCAAGAGGCTGCATATTTGGGTACTGTCAGCGAGGAGGCTTTAATATAAGTAGATCTAAAGTCTGCAAGGCTTTCTTCCTCGCCAGATGTGATGTCCACAAGTTTCCTTGTTGGCGCTTCCATCTTTGCCCGGTCTTCCATGCTAGGTGTCTTCGGATATCTTTATTGGTCAGTTTGTGATGTTGGCACTCTTGCACATGTTTATGAGAGTCTCTCCTGCAATAAAATCCTACTTAGCAGCAATTTTCTAATTAAAGCGGAGGTCCCACGAAAAAAAAATATTAAAAGCCAGCAGCTACAAATACTGCAGCTGCTGACTTTTAATAAATGGACACTTACCTGTCCAGGGTGCCCGCGATTAAGGCAGCCGAAGCCGAGCAATCACTCGTCTCTCGGCTGCCCCACCTCCATCCTCGGTGAGGGAATCAGGAAGTGAAGCCTTGCGGCTTCACTGCCCAGTTCCCTAATGCGCATGCGCACATAGCGCGGCGCGTTCTCACTGGTCCCCGCTGTCTCCTAGGACCAGTGTGTTTCCAAGAAGACAGCGGGGGGTGACGTGAAGGGGCGTGACTCCCATGGGAGTCTATTCCCGGAAGTGGGAGCAAATACCTGTATTAGACAGATATCTGCACCCCCCTCCTCTCTAAAAGGTGCCAAATGTGACACCGGAGGGGGGGAGGGTTCCGAAAAGTGGAGGTTAATTTTTTGTGTGGACCTCCGCTTTAAGGCTTTAGCTTTTCTTTAGCCCCTTCACGCCTTATGCCGCGTACACACGATCGTTTTTAATGTCATTTAAAAAAACGACGTTTTTCTCGACGTGATTTTTCATGTTTCCTCTCAAGCCTGCCTTGCATACACACGTTCATTAAAAAAAACGCTCGAGCAAAGCGCAGTGACGTACAACACGTAGGACGGCACTATAAAGGGGAAGTTCTGTTCGGATGGCGCCACCCTTCATGTTAGTAAAATTTGTTGAGCGACGATTCGTGCTTTTCAGCCTCGTGCTTTTCAGTCCGTTACAGCGTGACGAATGTGCTATCTCCATTACGAACGCTAGTTTTACCAGAACGAGCGCTCCCGTCTCATACTTGATTCTGAGCATGCACGTTTTTTTCCCCTCGTAAAAGCATACAGACTACCGTTTTTCACGACGTTAAAAAAAACAACGTGAAAAAATAGAGCAGGTTCTAATTTTTTTAGGCCATTTTTCACGTCGTTAAAAATGCTCTGGAGCCTACACACAATCGTTTTTAATGCCCATTTTTAAAAATGGCATTTTTAACGTCATGAAAAACGATCGTGTGTACGCGGCATAAGGGTAAAACAAATCCTAATGCCTAAGCACAATTTTGCAACTTTGACATGCGTTTGTAAAACCGTACATATCATCACAACTACTTTTTGTATCCAGGTGGATTATACCGTTTTTTTTCAGGACGAATTGGGCTTTCATTTGGTGGAAAATGGTTATAGATCTCTCCTGTGCATTGTGTTTTTTTTTTTTATCGGCCAAAATAGTAAAAAAATAAGTTTTTTTTTTTTTTACATTTAGCTGTATATTTCTTGTTTTTACCATACCCTACAACCAAATAACCCAAAATAAATGCTCCTGCTCCTGATGATTGCAGCTATACCACATACATTATATTACCAAAAGTATTGGGAGGCCTGACTTTACTTGCATATGAACTTTAATGGAATCCCAGTTTAGTCCGTAGGGCTCAATATTGAGTTGGCCCACCCTTTGCAGCTTCAACTCTTCTGGGAAGGCTGTCCACAAGGTTTAGGAGTGTGTCTATGGGAATGTTTGACCATTCTTCCAGAAGCGCATTTGTGAGGTTAGGCACTGATGTTGGACGAGAAGGCCTGGCTTGCAGTCTCCGCTCTAATTTATCCCAAAGATGTTTTATCGGGTTGAGGTCAGGACTCTGTGCAAGCCAGTCAAGTTCCTTCACCGCAAACTTGCTCATCCATGTCTTTATGAACCTTGCTTTGTGCACTGGTCCAAAACATTTGGTGGAGGGGGGATTATGGTGTGGGGTTGTTTTTCAGGGGTTGGGCTTGGCCTCTTAGTTCCAGTGAAGGGAACTCTTAAGGCATCAGCATACCAAGACATTTTGGACAATTTCATGCTCCCAGCTTTGTGGGAACAGTTTGGGGATGACCCCTTCCTGTTCCAACAGGACTGTGCACCAGTGCACAAAGCAAGGTCCATAAAGACATGAATGAGCAAGTTTGGGGTGGAGGAACTTGACTGGTCTGCACAGAGTCCTGACCTTACCCAATAGAACACCTTTGGAATGAATTACAGTGGAGACTGCGAGCCAGGCCTTCTCGTCCACAACAGTGCCTGACCTTACAAATGCGCTTCTGGAAGAATGGCCAAACATTCTTATAGTAACACTCCTAAACCTTGTGGACAGCCTTCCCAGAAGAGTTAAAGCTTTTATACAGTGAGGGAAAAAGTATTTGATCCCCTGCTAAATTTGTACATTTGCCACTTAAACATACATAAATTGATTTGCATTTTAATGAGTGAAATAAGTATTTGAACCCTTCGCAAAACATGACTTGGTACTTGGTGGCAAAACCCTTGTTGGCAATCAGAGGTCAGACGTTTCTTGTAGGTGGCTACAGGTTTACACACATCTCAGGAGGGATTTTGTCCCACTCCACTTTGCAGATCTTCTCCAAGTCATTAAGTTTTCAAGACTGATGTTCGGTAACTCGAACCTTCAGCTCCCTCCACATATTTTCTATGGGATTAAGGTCTGGAGACTGGCTAGGCCATTTAGGACCTTAATGTGCTTTTTCTTGAGCCACTCCTTTGTTGCCTTGGCCGTGTGTTTTGGGTCATTGTCATGCTGGATGCATAGGCAGCATTCCTCCTCCTCCAAACACATTGAGTTCATGCCAAAGAGCTTGATTTTGGTCTCTTCAGACCACAACACTTTCACCCAGTTCTCCTCTGAATCATTCAGATGTTCATTAGCAAACTTCAGATGGGCCTGTACATGTGCTTTCTTAAGCAGGGGGACCTTGCAGGTGCTGCAGGATTCCAGTCCTTCAAGACATAGTATGTTTCCAATTATTTTCTTGGTGACTATGGTCCCAGCTGCCTTGAGATCATTGACAAGATTCTCCCGTTTAGTTCTGGGCTGATTCCTCACCGTTCTCATCATTTAAAACTCCACAAGGTGAGACCTCCTTGCATGCAGATCAAGGGAGATTTGACAGTTATTTTGTGTTTCTTCCATTTGCGAATAATCACACCAACTGTTGTCACCCTCTCACCAAGCTGCTTGGCGATGGTCTTGTAGCCCAGTCCAGCCTTGTGTAGGTCTACAACCTTGTCCCTGACATCCTTGGACAGCTCTTTGGTCTCTTGGCCATGCTGGAGAGATTGGAATTTGATTGCTTCTGTGGACTGGTGTCTTTTATACAGCTAACAAACTCAGATTAGGAGCACTCTCTTTAAGAGAGTGCTCCTAATCTCAGCTCGTTACCTGTACATAAGACACCTGGGAGTCAGAAATTTTGCTGATTTGGGAGGGAATCAAATACTTATTTCACTCATTAAAATGTGAATCAATTTATATCTTTTTTTTTAAATGCGTTTTTATGGATATTTTTGTTGTTCTGTCTCTCACTGTTAAAATAAACCTACCATTAAAATTTATAGACTGATCATTTCTTTGCCAGTGGGCAAACATATAAAATCAGCAGGGGATCAAATACTTTTTTTTTTCACTGTAGCTGCAAAGGGTGGGCCAACGTAATATTGAATGTTACGGACTAATATCGGGATGCCAATAAAGTGCATGTAAAGGCAGGTGTCCCAATACTTTTGGTAATATCGTGTATGTTATTTGTTGTTTGTACCAGTAGTACTACCCAGAAAAAATAGTGCACACTTTGCCCCCCTTTTTTTATTTTTTTGGTCTTACCTAAATCACACCTGATGCTAATTTAAAAACTCCTGCCCAAAATATACCGACCCTGACCTTGACTTTTGCCCCTTGAGCCAAACACTAATCCTGGCACTGACCTAGATCAAACCTTGATCTAGGTATTGTTGTTTTTTTATTTATTTTTTATTTCTTTACACACACTATTTTTCTCTCTGCAAGGGGAAAGAAACACAGGGGCTTGCTTCACAGTAATTGATTACTGTGGTAGCCAATTAGAGGCTACCACAGAGATCAGGTGACCTGGAGTCGGGAGGTCTGTGTCCCGATGGTTGGTGTGGGACTCCCAGTGAAAGCTTGATCTCTGTGCTGGCAGCATGCTGTGCGGCACGCTCTGAGCACAAAGGGAGATACGCATATATGCAGCCCCACAGAAAATATATGTGGGGACTCATATATGTGTTACTTTGACGTCAAGGGGTTAAATTGTGAACTGGTGGGAGGGATGGATGGATGAAAAGGGGTGTTATTTTTGCTTGGAGATGGGTTTATAAATAAACCATTGATGAGAGTAACACATAGGCTAACATGTAAGTTACCATGCTACATCTTAAAGTGCTGGCCTGTCCAAAAAATAAATAATTAATTAAAGTGATTGTAAAGCTTCCGTTTTTTTTTTTTTTTTTAAACTAAAATAACAAACATGTCATATTTACCTGCTCTGTGTAATGGTTTTGCACAGTGCAGCCCCCATCTTCCTCTTGTCTGGTTCCCCACTGGCCCTCCTGGCTCCTCCCCCTCCAAGTTATCACTATAGGAAGCACCTTCCTATGGGGCACTCGTGTGGGCCTGCTCCCGAGCCGGGCTGTTGGCATCTATTCAGCCCCCAACCCCCTGCTCTGTGCTCACATGTTTTGACTGACCACAGCAGGAGTCAATGGCTCCCGCTGCTCTCAGCAATGCCTGTGAGAGCCGAGAGAAGAACTACTACAGATGTACACAACACTGAAGTATTTATGGGGGCTTTGGGGGAGCTGCACCTTAAGGCTGGGTTCACACTGATGCCGGATGCGGCTTGCAGCGGGGGTCCGGTGTGTCCCTGTTCTCCGTTTCAGGGATGAATCGGGGCTGAATTTATGCCTGAATTCGGACCTGAAACAAAGACGCAAAACACTCCTGTGCAAGCCGCTCCGGAGCCGCCACGGAGCTATGCGAGCTGGCTCCATAGAGAGCCGGCCACAATATCCTATCATGCGAATTGGGTGCAGGGAAAGCTACATCCGATTCACACTAGTGTGAACCCAGCCTCAAAGATTTTTTCCCTTAATGCATAGAGAATGCATTAAGATAGAAAAAAATATTTTTTTTTATCTTTACAACCATGTAATACTTTTCTGTCCTGTGGCCCTTGCTGCTGATCTTTGTTCTCTTTTAAGAGCTAATCTACTGCACAAGGAAATATACAATCGCAATTTTACAGTACAGAACAAAGGCAACATAATTCCACTCATTGTTCAATTTTTCTTTATTAGTGAAAAGGAACAATACGGGATAATATGTGAGTATACGTATATGTGGAAACACCATCATGTGTAGTTGCACAGAGTAGACAGTCAGCTGAAGGGTACAAGACCCCTTTCACACGGAAGGCGCTTTTCAGGCGTTTTAGCGCTTAAAATAGCTCCTGAAAAGCCCCTCTTCAGTGTGAAAGCCGGAGTGCTTTCACATTGGGGCGGTGTGCTTGCAAGATGGAGAAAAAAGTCCTGCGGGAGCGGTGTATACACTGCTCCTGCCATGGGGTTAAAAATGACCCGCTCCCGCCCGCACAGCACTGGTAAAACAAGCAACGCTTTACCGCTAGCACGGGGTGGTCTTCAGTGTGAAAGGGGCCTAAAGGTAAGGGTGAGAATTCACATATAGCATCGGAAGTTCAAACCCAACTCGAAATCATACAACGTGTGTTGTCTGACCCGGAACATATTATTTCAAGGGGGGAGGGAAGAGGGTTGTAGACTCAGGAAAAGAAAAGGTGTGTAAAGGGGAAGAGAGAAGCATAGGGAGTAAGAGGAAGAAGGAATACGAGACCAGAGTAAGGTATGTAGGCTAGGTGGAGTAGCAGAGTTCCATGTGCGGAGTATGACTAATTTGGCCGCTAACAGCATCTGAATAAGAACAGTTCTAGTGGGGGGGGGAAGGTTTTTACTACCTATGGAGTACATTTCCCAATGATTAATACATTGAGTGACCTTATAAGTATGTGTAGCGGGTATATGCTTTTCTATTTAAATCTGGTGGGGAAACTGTGATGTATGGTTCCCTGGGGCCCACCAGGTGGCGCTGTCACTTTGGGCCCGGGGTTGAACCATCGTTACGGTGTCGTACCTCTTTTGGCCTCTCTCAGCGGTTGTATGGTGGGGCGGGGAACCCGCCGTGCTTGCTGGGAGAGGGTATAAAGGGGGTGGCCATTTTTGGTGGCGGGAGTCGAGTCCCGGGCACCTTCAGCCTGAGGGCGGTGGTTCGTGTCGGGAGTCCAGGCGGCCTAGGCCTGGAGGACGTTCGGAGGTCATGTTCCATCCCAGGCACCTTTAGCCTGGGGTGAGGTACTCGGATGGAGGTCTGGAGCTCAGTGCCCACCACTGAGTTCCGCGAGGGAAGGAAGTCCTAGGGAACCCCGGGAGTGGGTACCCGAATCCAGAGGCGTAATGGACCGGGAGGGGGTACTCGCCTGAAGACCTGGTGCAGCATATTGCCAGTGACGGGTGAGCCTCCACGGAGACCGCCTGGAGAGATGTTTCCCCTTGATCAGAGACCGCAACCCACTTTCTGAAGGAAAGTGGAGAGTTCATTGTGTCTGGGCCTACTCGCATCCACACCCCCCTGTCTGTTCTGTTCATTGAGGGAGTCCAACTGATTGTACTTTGATGTGACCTAAGAAGAATAAAGGAGTGTTGGACTTTTACGGGTGTGGGGCTCATTTTCTGGCAGACATTGATCCAAAGCAGCTGGATGCGCAAAACACCGACCTGAAGGTAGAGAAACTTTGCCAACACCACACACACATCTGCGGTGAAAGCTTGGCGTAGCAACCCCGCACTCTCTCCTCCCCGTTACCCCTAGACAGAAGCCACAGAAAGAGAGAGAGAGTGGAGGCCGCTACATATGCATAAGTGCCTTTTTGCAGATACTGTCAGTGAAGGGGTGTCTACTTTCCAAAATGGGGGTCATTTGGGGGGGGGGGGTGGTTGTGCTATCTGGACAATTCAGGGCCTCCGTAACCAGGGCCCGTGCTACCACTAGGCAGCCACCTAGGGCGCCCTGCTGCCTAGGGCGCCTGGCCACTGGTGTTCCTACTCTCTTCTCTCTGCAGCAAGCAACTAACTCTCGGCATCAGCAGGCAGCGGCCGCTCCATTCATACATAGTGTCAGAGGCGCAGCGGTGGCGGAGGACTGTGTCTGTGTCCCGACTCCCGAATGAATGGAAGCAAGCAAACATTCATTGATGGGCGCTGGTGAGGCTGCATTTGATGGGCGCTGGTGAGGCTGCATTTGATGGGCGCTTCATTAAAAAGGTGGGGTTTATATGGGCAGGCAAAATTGGGTGGAGTTAGGGTGGAGCCAGGGGGGCGGCAAAATGAGGTTTCACCTAGGGTGTCAAAAATCCTTGCACCAGCTCTGTCCGTAACTGTGATAGGTAATGAGAAATTAAATCACCATTTTACACCCTTAGAAATCCTGAAGGCGGTGATTTGTTTTCGGGGTCCTGTACGCGGCTAGGCTCCCAAAAAGTCCCACACATGTGGTATCCTCGTACTCAGGAGGAGCAGCAGAATGTATTTTGGGGTGTAATTTCAGATATGCCCATTAGGGGTGCAACGGATCAAAAAACTCACTAATCGGATCGATCCTCGGATTAGAGTCACGGATCGGATCATTTTTCGGATCAGCAAAAAAAAAAAAGTTTTAGAGTTTTAGATTTCAGTTATTTTCAACACAAAACTGAGCTTATATGCTTAAATACAGTATTTGTAAATCCGACGGACTGTTTACATGTTAAATTTTAAAAGCAACAGCAAACCTGCTGACCTTACATGGTTGCTAATGTGACACAACACCTCTGATTTTCACATTTAACTAAATGTTAACAAGCATGTAAGGTTTGCTGCTGCTTTTAAAATTTAACATGTAAACAGTTCGTTGGATTTCCAAATACTGTATTTAAGCATATAAGCTCCGTTTTGTGTTAAAAATAACTGTGAAATCTAAAACTCCATTGGGTGTAACAAGATGTCCGCTTGCCCACTTCTCACCATCATTACTGTGCAGGAGTGTGGGGTGGAGCAAGATGGCAGCGACGAAACGTCACTTCCTGATGAGACAGCCGCCGCCGGGTGTACCAAGATGGCCGCCGCTCCAGAGCTAGGCCGAAGCCGGGGCCTTTCCTATGGCTGAGGCTGCGGAGCGCTCCGCGGATCGCGTGGTGTGCTGATCCGAACAGGGTGACCTGTTCGGATCACGGATCGTCACTGAGCAATATATTATTTAGTGACAACTTTGAAAAAACCAAATGTATTGTAATTTTCCCAAAACTTGTGGCAAAATATAAAATATTCCATGGACTCAACATGCCTCTCAGCAAATAGCTTTGGGTGTCTACTTTCCAAAATAGGGTGATTTGGGGGTGGGGTTTGTGCTATCTTGGCATTTCATGGCCTCCAAAACTATGTAAGGTAGTGAAGAGTGAAATCAAAAGTTTACGCCCTAATGCCGCATACACACGGCTGTTTTTCACGACGTTAAAAATGCAATTTTTTAAATTGGGCATTAAAAACGATTGTGTGTAGGCTCCAGAGCATTTTTAACGATGTGAAAAAGGGCCTAAAAAAAAATGAGAACCTGCTCTATTTTTTCACGTCGTTTTTCACGACGTTCTTTTTAACTTCGTGAAAAACGGTAGTGTATATGCTTTTACGAGGGGAAAAAAAACGCGTATGCTCAGAATCAAGTATGAGACGGGAGCGTTCGTTCTGGTAAAACTAGCGTTCGTAATGGAGATAGCACATTCGTCACGCTGTAACGGACTGAAAAGCACGAGGCTGAAAAGCCCGAATCGCCGCTCAACAAACTTTACTAACATGAAGGGTGGCGCCATCCGAACAGAACTTCCCCTTTATAGTGCCGTCATACGTGTTGTACGTCACTGCGCTTTGCTCGAGCGTTTTTTTTTCATGAACGTGTGTATGCAAGGCAGGCTTGAGAGGAAACAAGAAAAATCACGTTGAGAAAAACGTTGTTTTTTAAAATGACAATAAAAACGTACGTGTGTACGCGGCATTAGAAATCCTGAAGGCGGTGATTGGTTTTCGGGGTCCTGTACGCAGCTAGTCTCCCAAAAGGTCTCACACATGGGGTATCCCCGTACTCAGGAGAAGCAACAGAATGTATTTTGGGGTGTAATTTATGCCCATGGCATGTTTGAGCAATATATAATTTAGTGACAACTTTGTGAATTTTTTTTTTATAAAAATGTATTGTCATTTTCCCGAAACTTGTGTCAAAATATAAAATATTCCATGGACTCAACATGCCTATCAGGAAATAGCTTGGGGTGTCTACTTTCCAAAATGGGGTCATTTGGGGGGGTTTTGAACAGTCCTGGCATTTTATGCCCAACATTAGAAGCTTATGCCACACATCACCCACTTTTCTAACCACTTGATGACAAAGCCCTTGCTGACACTTTTTGTTTACATTAAAAAATTCATTTCTTTTGCTAGAAAATTACTTTGAACCCCCAAACATTATATACTTTTTTAAAGTAAAGGCTCTACAGATTAAAATGTTGGGTGTTGCAATTTTTTATTTTATTTTTGCACACACAGCGATTTTTTAAACCCAGTTGTTTTGGAAAAAAAACACATTTTTTTTTGTATTTTAATGCACTAAAACACACTATAATGGCCAAATGTTTGGTAAAATAGAAAAGATGACCTTATGCTGAGTACATAGATACCAAACATGACATGCACAACCGTGCGGCGGCAAACTGCATACATGTTTAAAAGCTTTTACAGGTTACCAGTTTCGATTTGCAGAGGAGGTCTACTGCTAAAATGACTGCCCTCGATCACAGCAAAACACAGTAAAGTATAAAAGAATTACATACCTGAAAAGCAAACAGGATAAAACTTAGTAACAATAAAACATTGCAGTTAAAAAATACAGTAAAACAGAGCAGAACAATAGAGAGAGAATAGAGAAAGAATAAAACGACAACTATTTTTGGCTTTTTTTTTTATACTGTATATACTCGAGTATAAGCCGAGATTTTCAGCCCTTTTTTTGGGCTGAAAGTCCCCCCCCCCCTCGGCTTATACTCGAGTCAGCGTACCTTGGGCGTCCATTTTTTTAAATTTGCGCTCCCTCCTGGTCCTGTGCGGTTCCGTCATAGGCAATTTACACTGTGTTTAGTAATCCGCCAATCACTGACCTTCTCCTCTTGTTCTAGGATGAAAGAACGTCCGTGATTGGTGGATCACTAAACACAGTGTCTGCTGGGAAAGTCCGAGGATGAGAAGATGGCCGTGATAGGCGGAACACTGATCACAGTGTCAATCACCTATCACGGAACCGCACGGGACCAGGAGGAAGCCCGCGAATTTTAAAAAATGGACGCCACAGCGCGATGGACATGGGAGGTGATCTTTCCTTCGCTGTAGCAAGCAGAAGGTGGGTGTGGATAATGGGCACAGTGAGGTAATGGGCACAGTGAGGCGTGCAAATGGGCACAGTGTGGATATGGGCACAGTGTGGATATGGGCACAGTGTGGATATGGGCACAGTGTGGATATGGACACAGTGAGGTGTTGGGCACAGTGAGAATGGGCACAGTGAAGCTGCAAATGGGCATTGTTGACCCTCTTTTCCGCTTACAGTAGCTGCTGCATTTTTACCCTCGGCTTATACTCGAGTCAATACGTTTTCCCAGTTTTTTGTGGTAAAATTAGGGCCTCGGCTTATACTCGGGTCGGCTTATACTCGAGTATATACGATATATATATATATTTTTTTTTTACACTTTTATTTGTAACTGTAACTTACCGCTCCAGCTTTGGGTCTCTAAAAATGCGATGGCATCTTTGGAGACAATTTAAAAGTGTGTCCTAGTCTGTGCAGTGCTGTACCCTACGCTAATACTCCACTAGTGTATGGTAGCGTTCGAAACATTCACTGATGCAAAGACCAGGTTAAATTGCATGTCAAATCGGCGGCATTTGCCGGCAATGGCACCGGCCTAATCGGTGTGACGCTGCATCTGCGGCGCTACACTGATTTCAAAAAGTAGTTTCTGTACTACTTTCTTGAGATTTCGGGCCGCGATTTACATTGACATCTGTGCAGAAACCTGCACAGATGTCTCTGTAATCGCGGCCGAAATTGGGACTGACATGCGGGAGTGAAATCGTGCGATTTCAACTGAACTCGCATGGCTTCAATCCCGCAGCCCCAGTGTGAACCTGGGCTTAAAGCCAGTTTCTCCCCCTCTCCTACTCGCCGGCTTTCAGCGACTGGAGGGAGAGACACAGACATGGCCGGATCCAGGAGGGTGCTGATTTTTACTCAGATTTCAGTTGTGCCCCTCCCCCCTCCCTAGGCCAGCCCCCCTCCCCTCCCTAGGCCAGCCCTCCCCTCCCTCCCTTTGATGTGATGCCTGAGTGGCCACTGATCTCCCCCCACTATCGCCCGCTCCCAGAGCCGGGGAAAGGGAACGGCATCCTGGAGCAGTGAGAGGAGAAGTGGCAGAGTGGAGAGATGGCATTGGAAACAAACACAGTTTGATTACCGCCCCCCTAACTCCTCCAAGGGCTGCTCATCTCCCGGCAGCAGGAAATGTGCATAGGGGGCGGTAATCACACTGTGTGTGTGTACAATCCAATGCCATCTAAGAGCGATCCTGTCTCATGTGCTGGAGGAGCACTGTAGTGACAGGAGAGGGTGAAGGGGGAAGGCTAAAGGGAAATTGTACACAACGGGGGGGGGGGGGTAATTGTATGTGCTTTGGTAGTGTATTTGCTAGGAGGAATGGGGAAGGATATGTGCTAGGAGGAGGGTTTGGGTGGATTTGAGCCAGGAGGGGGCATTGGGGGAATGTATGTGCTAGGAGGGGGGGTAAAAATTTCTGCTAAGGAGGGCTTGAGCTGGGAGGAAGGATTGGGGGGGGGGATTTGTGCTGCGAGGGGGATTGAGGAGGGGGGATCTGTGCTAGAAGTGGTGATTGGGGGGATTTGTGTAGGAGGAAGGATTGGGGGGATTTGTGCTGAGAAGGGGTTTGGTGCTGTGATGGGGAATTTTGGGGAGTAGATTTTTGCTAGGAGGGGGAATTGGGGTGGTATGTGAATTGGGAGGCAGGATTGGGGAGCAAAGATTTGAAATGGGAGGAGGGGGGCCCTGTCAGGTAGGCCTCTGTGATTTCTATGCCCCCCCCCACTCTTGGGTAACACCAGACCCCTCTATACCCCCTACTCCTAGATAACACCATAACCACTATACCCACACCTCCCAACATTTTGAGATGGGAATGAGGAACACCTACTAGCAAACATATGTAGGCATAGGACACGCCCCCTGCCACACCCCCTTAAAAGAGAATTCATCAAAAAAAGTTTAATCAAATCCACAAGGGCTCTTTTTTTACCACTTCTATTCCTTTTATATTGGCTTTAAAAATGTAAAAATGCAGAAATGCAGAAATTGGAGGAAAGGTTTAGCACTGAGAAAATAGGATTTTTGTACTCACCGTAAAATCTGTTTCTCTGACGTCCATGGACTGACACAGCTCTCATACTGATTAAGTGTGGGTATATGTCCCTGCTTGCAGGAGAAGACCTAGGCAGAATGTTAGATGTTAAAACATTCTAGAACAAGCCAGAGCTGAACAGCCCTGCCCAGGGGGGCGGTCCCTCCGGACATTACCCTCCCACCTGCAGCTAGCAGACCTCAGTTCGTAACAAAGCAGTACAAATCTTAAAAGGAAGGGTGGGTGCTGTGTCAGTCCATGGACGTCAGAGAAACAGATTTTACTGTGAGTACAAAAATCCTATTTTCTCTTATCATCCATGGACTGACACAGCTCTCATACTGATTACATGTGGGACGTCCCAAAGCAGTATAAGAAAAGGGTGAGAGCAAAATAGTAAGGAACAACCAAAACTTCACTCCAAACCAGCAGAGCTCCTCAACGGAGGAGTTGCAACATTAAACAGCGGCCTGCAACACTTTGCGGCCGAAGGAAGCCACATCAACCTTGTAGAACTATGAAAAGGTATGAACGGACGACCAGGTCGCCGCCTTGTACACTTGTGCAACCGACGCTTGATGTCGGAAAGCCCAGGAAGCACCGATTGCCCTGGTGGAATGCGCCGTGACCGGGAAGGGAGGCGCCCGTCCCCTAATGGCATAGGCCTGTATAACAGTTTGTCTGATCCACCTAGAAATGGTGGCAGACGACGCCGCTTGGCCCTGTTTCGGACCAGAGACAGATACAAACAGTGAGTCAGACTTCCGAATAGAAGCAGTAGCCGCCAGGTATACCCGTAAGGCACGCACCACAGCCAAATTGTGAAGCGCAACCTCTCTAGGATGCGATGGATGAGGGCACAAGGACGGAAGGACAATGTCCTCATTAAGGAAAATTGAAAATCATATCCACCCAGAGTGGTACTGGGGATACGATGTAATAGAAAATTGCCACGTCCCGAGATTGTAAATTGAATAATTTGAGAGGAAAAGATGGACTTTATGGGCACGACAAATTAGTATAAAATTACTCAAGTTTTATTAAAAAATGACAAAAGAGAATAACAATTCATACAAATAAAAATGAATAGTATACAAAACTATTCATCAACCTAATATTGACACATTTAAACACATCACCCAATGACCAAAATTCAATAAAGAAATAGGGTTATACTAAGTAAAATGACAGCAAGGTCAATTCTTTCAGTATATTGGATACCAATAGACGCTAGTGGCATTGATTGGTGATGTGTCATCAGAAATTCATTCCTAAACCCGACATGTTGCCCGACATAGATCGCTTCTTCAGGAGTTTTTTGAATGTATGGGTTCAAAGGTTTTCCAAGTAAAAACGGAAGTTATAGATGGTCAAGATGGCAGTAGTAGTAGAAAGATGCCTCTGGGTATCTTGAACAAACTGGATAGCATAATATATAGCTACGGTGTAAAGCCCAATATCCATATTTAGATCCCACTTGTAGAGGAGAAAGTAAATTGGTACATAGATATAGGTGCTAGCAGTATCAATTATGCTAACAGTATTGTCATGACTTGCAGTTTTGCATAGTGCAGATGATCCCAGACTACCGAGGGCTGCTACCTGCAAACGGAGTCATATTTATTAACATCTAATCTTAAGTCCAGACTGGGCAAAACTGCAAGTCATGACAATACTGTTAGCATAATTGATACTGCTAGCACCTATATCTATGTACCAATTTACTTTCTCCTCTACAAGTGGGATCTAAATACGGATATTGGGCTTTACACCGTAGCTATATATTATGCTATCCAGTTTGTTCAAGATACCCAGAGGCATCTTTCTACTACTACTGCCATCTTGACCATCTATAACTTCCGTTTTTACTTGGAAAACCTTTGAACCCATACATTCAAAAAACTCCTGAAGAAGCGATCTATGTCGCGCAACATGTCGGGTTTAGGAATGAATTTCTGACGACACATCACCAATCAATGCCACTAGAGTCTATTGGTATCCAATATACTGAAAGAATTGACCTTGCTGTCATTTTACTTAGTATAACCCTATTTCTTTATTGAATTTTGGTCATTGGGTGATGTGTTTAAATGTGTCAATATTAGGTTGATGAATAGTTTTGTATACTATTCATTTTTATTTGTATGAATTGTTATTCTCTTTTGTCATTTTTTAATAAAACTTGAGTAATTTTATACTAATTTGTCGTGCCCATAAAGTCCATCTTTTCCTCTCAAATTATTCAATGTCCTCATTAAGGTGAAAAGCCGAAACCACCTTAGGAAGGAAAGACGGTCGTGGTCGCAATACCGCCTTATCCTTATGGAGGACCAGGTAAGGCGACTTGCATGACAGAGCCGCCAACTCAGACACCCCTCTAACAGAAGTGATGGCCACTAAAAAAGCCACCTTCTGGGACAAAGTTGAAAGAGGAATATTTCTTATATTCTCAAAAGGAGATTCCTGAAGAACCGAAAGCACCAAGTTCAGATCCCAAGGAGGGAGCGGGGGCTTGGCAGGTGGAACCACGTGGCGTACCCCCTGCACAAAAGTGCTAACCAAGGAATGACCAGCTAGGGGTCTTTGAAAGAAAACGGCCAGGGCCGAAATCTGACCCTTAATAGTGCTCAAAGCCAGCCTTTGAGCAACACCACGCTGTAAGAACCTCAGGATTCTGGGGACAGAGTACGTCCGTGGACGCCAGTCTAGTTCTTCGCACATAGCGATGTAAGCTCTCCAGGTACGGTGATAGATCTTCCTAGAAGAAGACTTCCGTGCCCTAAGCATGGTTGAAATTACCGAATCCGACAGGCCTCGGTCTTTCAGCACCTGACTCTCAATAGCCATGCCGTTAAAGCCAGAGACTGTAAAGCAGGATGAAAGATAGGACCTTGAGATAGAAGGTCCTCCCTCAAGGGCAGGCGCCAAGGGACGTCCGCGATGAGACGTACCAGATCGGCGTACCAGTGATGCCAAGGCCAGTCCGGAGCAATGAGGATCACCGGAATGCCGAATGCCACTAACGCGTCCGAGGCATCCTCCCAGGGGTCCCTGGACCGGGCCACAAACCTCAACACCTTGTGATTGAGTCGAGACGCCATCAGGTCCACATCCGGAGTGCCCCACCGCCGACAAAGGAGTTGAAACACTTCCGGATGCAAGGACCACTCCCCCTGGTCCAGGGACTGGCGGCTCAGATAGTCCACCTGCCAGTTTTCTACTCCCGGAATGTAGACGGCCGACAGCGCCGGCACGCTTCTTTCCGTCCCACCTTAGGATGTGGGCGACCTCGGACGCCGCAGCCAAGCTCCGAGTGCCCCCCTGATGGTTGACATACGCCACGGCCGTGGCGTTGTCTGTTTGCATTCTGACCGAGCGGCCCTGTAGCCTCTTCAACCATGCGGAGAGACACAGTCTGATCGGCCGCAATTCCAGGACGTTGATTGGGAGACGAGATTCGGCTGGAGTCCAGAGCCCTTGAGCTGACAGGACTCCCCACACTCCTCCCCAGCCCGTCAGGCTGGCGTCCGTTGTGATCACCGTCCAGTGG
Organism: Rana muscosa; assembly: GCA_029206835.1. Classification (NCBI taxonomy): domain Eukaryota; kingdom Metazoa; phylum Chordata; class Amphibia; order Anura; family Ranidae; genus Rana; species Rana muscosa. The sequence continues at coordinate 879,477,483 of CM055117.1, forward strand.
ATGGGGAGGAACGACTTCCCGGGCCGAAGAGCCGGGGATCTCAGCCACCACGTCAGGGACGCCTTGACAGAGTGACTCACCTGGATCTGAAGATCCAAAGACAATGGGAACTTGTCCCAAACAGACAAAATTCCCTTCTGTAATGCCCGAGTGTGTGATTGAGCATACGGAACCGTCTCGAAGGAGGCCACCATTAGTCCCAGGACTCTCATGCAGAAGCGAATTGACGACCATTTTCGGGACATCAGAACCTGGACTGCCGACTGAAGTGTCAGTAACTTCTCTGAGGGTAGAAACACCTTTGCTGCCGAAGTGTCCAGGATCAGACCCAGATACTCCAAGCGCTGAGTCAGGACTAGAGCTGACTTCTGCGTGTTCAGAACCCATCCGAAGTCCCGGAGGGTCTGACAGACTATTGTCACATTTTCCTCCAATTCTGAGCCATTTTCTGCTCTGAGAAGGAGATCGTCTAGATAGCCCACGATAACAATTCCTCGCTGTCTCAGCAAAGCCAGAACCGGGGCAAGCACTTTGGTGAAAACCCGTGGTGCCGATGCTAGGCCGAAGGGAAGAGCCACGAACTGATAGTGGACTTCGCCTGTGGTAAAGCGCAGAAACCTCTGGTGGCTTGCGCAGATTGGGATGTGCAAGTAAGTGTCCTTGATATCTAAGGACGCCAAAAAATCCCCTTGGAGCGTCACAATCACTGTGCGAATGTATTCCATCCAGAATTTTAATACCTTCACATAGGCATTCAGGGCCTTGAGGTCCAGGATTGGCCGAACCCCATCCTTTTTCGGGACAACAAACAGGTTTGAGTAAAACCCCTGAAACCTCTCTTGTGACGGAACCGGCCCAATTACTCCGCACCCGAGCAAATCCTGTACGGCCCCCAAGAGGGCCGCCCGGCGGGCCGGAAGGAGAGGGAGGTTCGAGGGAAAAAACCTGTCTGGGGGCCACGAGCAGAACTCTATCCTGTATCCCGAGGTGACCACCTCGCACACCCACTGGTCGGAGACCCGGGAGGTCCACCGCACCGAGAACCCGCAAAGACGTCCCCCCACCCCAGAGTCGGGCAGGGGCAAGACTTCATGCGGTGGTGGACTTGGGAGCTTGCTTGGTAGGCTTATGCACCCAGGGACGTCTTTGTCCCCAGCCGCATTCTTTCCAGTCTGGGCGGGCTTACCCATGGAATCTGACTGACGAAAAAATGTCTTCTTCACCGGAAAGGAAGGGCCCGGCCTGCGGTGGGGCTCCTTTCCCTTAATAGACTGGGGAAGGAAGGTGCTCTTACCTCCTGTGACATTTTTAATAATGTCATCCAGAGCGGCCCCAAACAGTCTACCGCCCTTAAAGGGCAAGTCAGCCAGGAGCTTTTTGGAAGCTAGATCGGCCGACCAACATTTCAGCCAGATAAGGCGACGCATCACCACAGCAGAAATGGAGGCCCCCGTTATTAAAGGGGTCGCATCCACAGTGGCATCGCACACGAAGACTAAATCCTGCGCAAGTTGGTGAGCCAGGGCAATGGTTTCAGGAGGGAGATTATGCTCCTGCACTGTTTGGTGCAATATCCTTGCCCAGCCTGTGAGTGTCTGAGACACAAGTGTCGCCGCCACTATAGGGCGTAAGGCGGCCCCCAATAAGGTGAACATAGTTCTACACGCCACTTCTGACCTCCTGTCAGCGGGATCCTTAAATGCAGGAGTCCCTTCCATTGGGAGCGTGGTAGCCTTATTCAAACGGGCGACCGGGGGGTCGACCACTGGGGGGTGAGCCCACTTCTTAACCAGGTCCTCCTCAAAGGGGTACCTTAAGGCTACGCCGCGGGACCGTCAAAGTCTTCTGTGGCTTATCCCAGACTTGGTCAATGAATGTATTAAAAAAAGGCACATATGGAAAAACCTTTTTTGAAGACACGGCTTTAAAGGAACCAAAGGACATAGCTTCCACCTGAGGTTCCTCAGCCTCAACATTCAGCTTGAGAGTGTCCCTCACAGCATCAATGAGTTCACTTACAAGCACCCTGTCAGTTGGTGGTTCAAGACAGGGGTCTTCCTCACAAGGAATGTCCTGTCCAAACACATCAAAATCCTCAGAACTAGGGTCCTCAGCAGCAGTAGCTAGGCCCATATCTGAGTCAGAGCACTCCCCATGTGGAGATTGTGTGGGGAGGGGGCGCTTTAAATCCCCTGTGTGTTCACACACCGCTTCCAGCTTGACAAGGAATGATTCCAGGACTGCCGACAACTGGTCCATAGGGACCGCAGATGCAGGAGCACTGCCAGTTGCCTCTGACAAGTGTGGAGAAGCGGGTGAACCAGACTCCATATTGCCACCCTCTGAGACCTTATTCACTATTACAGTGAATAATACAGTCCACCCACTGGCTGTGCTGAGGCTGAGGAGGGAATACCCGGAGGACTCACCACCCTTAGGGACCGCTCGGTTCCGCTGTATGAGCCGCGCTGCAGCGCGAGTGAAGCCTGAGGAGAGTGAAGAATCTGTGAGGAGATGAGGTATTTTGCACCGTTCATCAGCGCCGCTAGAGGCCGAAAACGAAACTGAAAGCGCCGCGGCTACAAGAAAATGGCTGGCGGGCGCCTGTATAACTGCGCTTTGAGCCGCGGCAAAATGGCCGCCGATGGCGCACTTTTTAAAATTAAAACACCGCGCCAATGGCGCACGCAATAAGCCTCACACACTCCCCCAGAACACTTCCCAAGTTCACTAACGGCCATGGAGCGCCCCCCCTCCCAGGGCAGAGCGACCCCCCAAGTATCCCCACACAGCACCACAGCACCAGAGCAGGGTGCAGAGAGCAGCATAACAGGGAGGAGACAGGGAGAACCCCCCACACACAGAAACACAGCCAGTATGTACTTACCTTGCAGCAGGAGAGACTACTTACCCGTCCCTAGAGGGACCCACTGGCTTGTTTCAGACAGACCTATCACAGAGTCGTACTGCGTAGCTGTCGGCCCGGTCCACCGTGAAAGATACAGTAGGTACTGTTCAATCTTGAGAGGACCACGGGGAGCATGAAAGCAACCCGGCCACCCCTGGAGCCATGGGGTATGTCGTGAACTGAGTCTCACGCACACAAGGTGAGGATCAGCACGCTCGATAGTCGGACAGGGAAGACTACGAGGATACTAGTGTACCCCGGACAGTTGATTGAAGGTCTCAAAAATGAAATAATAAAATTCCCAAAGGAATAAAATTTAAAAGTAAAATCTTCCAGGAGACTGGCTCCGGAGAGAGCCACGTCTTCTCCTTCTGCTAGGCAGAAAAAAACTGAGGCTGCTAGCTGCAGGTGGGAGGGTAATGTCCGGAGGGACCGCCCCCCTGGGCGGGGCTGTTCAGCTCTGGCTTGTTCTAGAATGTTTTAACATCTAACATTCTGCCTAGGTCTTCTCCTGCAAGCAGGGACATATACCCACACGTAATCAGTATGAGAGCTGTGTCAGTCCATGGACGATAAGAGAAACACTTTTTGAAAGATAAAAAGTGAATTTTATATACAACTATATGGATCAGACCAAAATGAGGGACAAATGAGAAGGAAAGGGGGAAAGAGGGACATTGTTCCAAATCAGGATCCCTGTGCCCCCATTGGGTAGTGTGTGCCCCCTGGCAGGGATCTCTGTGCCCCCATTGGGTAGTGTGTGCCCCCTGGCAGGGATCTCTGTGCCCCCATTGGGTAGTGTGTGCCCCCTGGCAGGGATCCCTGTGCACCCATTGGGTAGTGTGTGTGATCACTGTGGTGTACTGTAAACACATATTGTAGATATCACTTCAAAGCAATCAGCAGTGAGTGAGAGGCGGCAGGGGGCGGGGTCTATGTCAGCAGGAAAGCTGCTTTTGGTCCAACCAGAAAGGATCACGGTGACTGCACATGCTCTATGCGGCCCCCTGTATCCTAACAACGGTAAACACTGGCCGGCCGGGTCGCCCACTCGGTGGAAATCCGTGACATAATGACACCTTCCGGTCCGAGCCGGATACAAACACAGGAGGGAGCGTCACATGGGAGGGAGACCCAATATAGATACCAGCCCAGGAGACTGTCATGGGGCCCCTACTGGTCCCGGGCCCTCAGGTATGACCAGTCCGCCCCTGGTTACATTCCATTTATTCATTTCATGTATAATAAAGTACATTTTGTATTTTTATGAATTCAGTTTAGGTTATACTTTGTCATATACCTCGGGGCCTTGTTATTATGTCCTTATGGCAGATTCTCTTTCCTGCGGGCCCTTTTCTATAGGGATTGGGGGGCAAAGATTAGAACTGGGAGGAGGAGGGGGGCCCTGTCATGTAGGGTGTTGGGGGGCCCTGTCATGTAGGGTGTTGGGGGGGCTGTCATGTAGGGTGTTGGGGGGGCCCTGTCATGTAGGGTGTTGGGGGGGCCCTTGTCAGGTAGGGTGTTGGGGGCCCCTGTCAGATAAGGTGTTGGGGGCCCCTGTCATGTAGGGTGTTGGGGGGGCCCTGTCAGGTAAGCTGTTGGGGGGGCCCCTGTCAGGTAAGCTGTTGGGGGGCCCCTGTCAGGTAAGGTGTTGGGGGCCCCTGTCATGTAAGGTGTTGGGGGGGCCCCTGTCATATAAGGTGTTGGGGCCCCTGGGATCTCTAATGATAGCTCTGATCCTGAGGGGGGAAAAGTGATTTCTCTTCCCTCAGACCAGAAAGGAGGAGAAAAAACACTGACAGATCATTACACAAGCCGGGTCCCCCCCAATCCCACCCCCCTGGTAAGGTGACATCACTGCTAATGACACTTACTAACTCTCCAATAGATGTACGATGAAAAAGCTGTGGGTGTAGTCTCCGATTAGTCCACTGTGGGGCGCTGTGCCGGTTCTGTGAGAAGAGCTGCTCGGTCTCCCTGGCAACTGTTTGTCAAAATGGCGCCGCTCCGCCGTCGGGTACTTGGTATGACGTCATCCGCCCGCCCCTTCACCAATCATAGGAATCGCGAGTCTTCCCCCACCCCTTTCTCCCCACAGGGCGCGCGTGCTGGCTGAGTCCCTCTCAGCCCCGATGTACAGTGATAGGAGGAGAGGAGTACTGACAGATAGCTGGAGAGAGGATTCAGCTTTCTTCTCCCTCCAGCCTGCAGGTGGCAATAGAGAGCGCCGCTGTGCAGTGAGGGAAGGCTGACGTTCTCCCTCAGTCTCTATCCCCTTGTCACATGACTGGAGGGAGGAAGAAGATGTTCCACACACAGTGTGTCTGTAAGTACAAGGGGGGGAGACAACTTACCGCACACCTTCCCTCTCTACTCCTCACACACCCCCCTCTGTTCCTTTCTCCCCCCAGACACCCCCTCACCTCCCCCTTTCTTCTTTAGACCCCCCACACACCCCCTCTCTTCTTTAGACCCCCCACACACCCCCTCCCCCTCGCTCTGATCTGGGGACTAATAACAAGTCTTGATCATTCTATTAGTGAATGTTTGGGGCACTTATTGGTAAAGGACATCTGTGGTCACCTTAGTATTCTGGAAGCACAATATTCCTATTCATGTATCATACAACATGGTTGGTGGATCATGTCACAGGAATACCAGGCAGCACAACTCCTTGGGCAACTCTAGTGTTACAACTATGTGTAGTAGAGTCTCTGGTGTACAGCCTCTGCATAGTGATTAGTGACTGCTCATCGCTTTCCTCTTGCAGCACTTCTATGGGGATCAGTATCAAATGTTAATGAAAAAGTGGTCTGTGGGCTCCTCGTGATGTGCGTCACCCTGGGGAAGGGGTTAAACACCTCCTGTGATATTTCCAGGTCAGGGAGATTTTTACATTTTGTACAATGCCTCTAACCGCTACATTCAACTTTTCTCTTGTTAAAGTGCCTTTTATTGTGATTATGGACCTCAGAATCAGAAGGTTTATGAAAGAAATACTGTAATGTCTGCAGCAACCAAACGGATAATCTTTTCCATGTTTCCAAGTCACGTCAAATGAGAATCTGGTAGGTTGTGTCTAACAATATTGCTTTCACTTTCTGTAATGAGATCCCTTTTCTTTTTTTTTGCATTGCACAGTTTTCACAACGTGGGTCCTTTAAAGCCGTTGTATACCGCAAAACTTTATTTTTTTTCTTCAACCTGCAAGGCAAAGGCATAATGAGCTAGTATGACTAGCATACTAGCTCATTATCAATCACTTACCTTAGATCGAAGCCCCCGCAGCGGTCCTCGGACACGTCCTCCGTCGCCGCCATGATACCCGGAGTGACTTCCGGGTATCGCTGCTCCAGCGCTGTGATTGGCCGGAGCGGCGATGACATCACTCCCGCGCATGGAACGACATGATCCCCGCACATGTGCGAAATCCGGCAGTGTCCGGCGGGCTCCCATTCAAGAGCCGCCACGATCAGTGTGCCTGCACTGTTATCTACGGTGCACATGCGCCGTAGATATCGGTACAGACTTTTTTGCAAATGTCTCAGAGACCGTGTAGGTAGATATTGCAAGCACCTACAGGTAAGCCTTAATGTAGGCTTACCTGTGGGTCAGGGCTTGACAAATTTGCTTGGAATCTAGGAGCCAGCTAAAAAAGTTAGGAGCCAGGTTTTTTTTTTTAACGACCAATGCGTGCAGAAGCGAACGCATACGCGAGTAGCGCCCGCATATGAAAGCAGTGTTTAAACCACACATGTGAGATATCGCCGCGATTGGTAGAGCGAGAGCAATAATTCTAGCCCTAGAGCCCCTCTGTAACTCAAAACATGCAACCTGTAGAATTTTTTTAAAATGTCGCCTATGGAGATTTTAAAGGGTAAAAGTTTGTCGCCATTCCACGAGCGGACGCAATTTTGAAGCGTGACATGTTGGGTATCAAATTTACTCAGCGTAACATTATCTTTCACAATATAAAAGAAAAATTCGGCTAACTTTACTGTTGTCTTATTTTTTTTAATTTAAAAAAGTGTATTTTTTTCCTCAAAAAAGTGCGCTTGTAAGACCGCTGCGCAAATATGGTGTGACAAAGTATTGCAACGACCGCCATTTTATTCTCTAGGGTGTTAGAATAAAAAATATATATATAATGTTTGGGGGTTAACTTCTAAGTAAAGGGAAGGAGATGGGCGGGCAGTGAAACAGGCAAGCATTGCTGGTTGACTTGTCATACCAACGGCCACCACAAGATGGCGCCAGATTACAGAATGAAGCCTAGGCCTGCAGAAGGCCGCAAAGCCGTGGCCTCAATTAACGGCCGGCGCGGCCCGACAAGATCACGCGATCGCGGAGGGGATGGGGCGCACGGAGATACAGGTAACCTCAGCTGTGCTGCCCCAGGTGCCAGGTCGCTAATTCTAGTCGCATTTGCGACCTGGCGCCCGGGGATTGTCGAGCCCTGCTGTAGGTGCATGTCATTATTTTGGGTACACAACCGCTTTAATGAGGTTGTGTTATACAATATTAAGTCTCACCATTGGTGTACATGCGGTCTATTTGTTTTTTGTTTTTTATTAAATAAAAACCCCACATTATTTCTAAATGTATTCAGGCCAGATTGGCTCTGGAGCAAAGTGTGTTCCAAACAGTAATGTTCCTCTCTACTTCACTTTATACAGATGAGAGACGTTCACTTGCAGAGTGACGCTGTGTGTGTTTTCGGAGCTGGTTTGACATGTTGTGTAAACAGTGTGGGCGAGCATTATTTATGTGCATTGCTATATCATGACACAGCACGGAGAGTAAACTACCTAACAAGAATGTGAAAATCTGCTTTTTAGTGTGTGACTACTGCATGTTATAATTAGACTATCATGATTAAAAAAAAAAAGGGGGGGGGGGGGGAGTTGAAAAAGCGTTTATACATGTTAAAATGACACCACTTTATAGGTAAAAGCATGTTCTTCAGAAAGAAGTGGCTTTTACCAGCTTTTATAGCGAGTGCCTTTACTGGGTGGCTGTGTACAGTTATGTCTGCTAGGTCTACTTACTGTATGGAGGGTAATGGCATCTGCCAAGAACTGATAGTAAGTATTGTACTTGTCCTGCTGCCAATAAATGCAGTCTATTACTTGTAAAAAGGTTGAAAAAAATATCCACTGGCAGGGGAGGGGTTAACTTCAGGGGCGATCAAAGGGTTAACTGTGTTCCTTTTGGGGGTGCTTTCTGACTGTGGGGGGGGGGTGCTTTGACTGAGGGAAGACAAAGATCTCCGTGTTCCTGCTTAGTAGAAACACCAGATCTCCATCTTCCCCTCTGACAGAATGACAATCTGCCTTGTTCATATAGGCAGCCCGCCGTTTGTCTGCCTTGGGAGCGATCAGCGGACATCGGTCTGCCGGACTCGCTAATCGGCTCCTGCTGTGTTCAGTCACAGCGGGTCGCTGGCAGCGCCCCTGTCTCGAAGAAAAAAAATCATGTACAGGTATGTGATTTTGCACTGAAGGGTCACCCTGCCGCAGTATATTTGGATGGGGCGGCCCGGAAGCGGATAATAAAGCCTAATTGCATCCTGGGAAATTTCTTATTCCAGTGCTGCTGAGACATTGGTAACATGGTTGCTGCAGGAAAGATGGGAACTATTTAGACACAGCTACTGATTGGCCAGTTCTGCCTGAATTACAACATGCTACATATATAATGTTTGGGGGTTCTGAGTAATTTTCTGGCAAAAAATACTGATTTTAATTTGTATACAAGTGTCAGAAAAAGGCCTGGTCTTGAAGTGGTTAAAGGGTAAAGGTTGTTGTTTGTTTTAAAAAATAAAAAATAAAAAAAAATGTCATACTTGCCTCCACAGTGCAGTTCGTTTTGCACAGTGGCCCCGATCCTCGTTTTCTGGGGTCCCTCGGCGGCTGTCTTGGCTCCTCCCCGCAAGAGCTAACCCCCATCTGGGAAGCGCTCTCCCAAGGGGGTTAGCTTGCGGACATGCTCCTGTGTTGCACTTGGCGGCTATGGCCACCACTGTATATCACTCGGCCCTGCCCCCCGGCACGCCACTTCATTGATTTGATTGACCGCAGCGGGAGCCAATGACTGCGCTGCTATCAATCATCCAATGAAGAGCCGAGAAGACTGGGCCGCAAAGCCAGCGCGTTCACGACGCGGGACGTTCCAGGGCTCAGATAAGTAAACGGGGGGGCTGGGGGGCCTGTACGTATCGGATGTTTTTTCACCTTAATGCATAGGATGCATTAAGATGAAAAAACGGGAAGCTTTACAACCCCTTTAAATCCATGTAGTGTTTTTTGAATACATAAGTGCTTTTGCAGCCTGGGCAGTCCCTCTCCATGATGGGTCGTCACACACAGCTTACCCTGCAGACTCTCTACTTCTCCCTGCCAGAGCTGCTGGGCTAGAGAAGAGGAGAAAGAGGACTCTGCAGGCAGCTGGATAGCGGTTCCACCTAACACTCAGACAGCAGGAGGGCGAGGATTGGCTGCAGAATATCCTGGGGAGAGAAAGCCCCACCCAGGGAGCTGCGTAGGGCTGCTGGGATCTGCAGGGACTTGTGGGGGATGAAGTCCACATCTGGAGACGTTAAACAGAGATTTGGTGGTACTAAAAGAAGAAAGTTGTGCCAGATAGAGGAAAAAGGAGAAGCCTGGGGGGGGGGCGGAGAGACACTGTACACAGAGTGTGAGGAGAGGAGAGCCAATAAGCAGCATCTCCTCGCAGGGGAGACCTGTACAGATCATCAGGGCACTGATTATCGGTGTAGCCCCAGCAGTGTCCATCAGTGACACCAATCGGTGCTCATGAGTTCTGCATATCGGTGCCCATAAGTGCCGCCTCATCAGCGCACATCATCCTTTTTCTCTCTGTCTATATGTACACTGCACAGTACCACTTCTCTTGTCCCCTGTGCTGGGTATAATTCTCATTATCTGTTCTTATTCTGCATGTATGGAATCAGCACAGTAGCACTTCTCTTGTCCTGTATGCTGGGTGTAATTCTCCATAATGCTGTAATTCTTTCTGGACTCTACAAACATTGGTGTGGCACTAACTGCTTTCCTATGTTTTTGGATTTATTCCAGGACCCTCATGGAAGGAGGATTGCTGTGCCATATGAGACCATCCCCTCTGAAGCTAGTTGGCACGATTACCTGAATAGGTCACTTGCAACATTTGATATTAAAAACAGAAGATCTACTACATCTTACACAAGTACATAGATTGTGAGCTGTCTGGTATGGGGAAATGGTGGGTCACATTACAGGGTCATCAGTATGGGGGTGGGGTACATATATTATAGGATGCCCTTTATGATGGGAATGGATGGGGAATCATACATTGCAGGTTGTTGGGTACAAGTGTGCGGATGGAAGAGGGAGTCACAGTTTGCAGGGTGATCCTTAACCACTTCCAGCCCAAGGACGTCATATGACGTCCTGGACTTTCAGCGGGGATATCTGAATGATGCCTGCAGCTACAGGCATCATTCAGATACCATTATTTCCAGCCGGCGATTCTGTGCACAATAAGAATGATCATAGCGGGAGTTCCGCCGCTTGATCGTTCTTATAGGCGACAGGAGAGGACGCCCCCCCCCCTCCCGCTGCCATCTGGTGCTTCTCCGGGCTCTCCCCTGCCATCGGGGGCCCGGAAAAAGAATCGGCCGGTGTCGGATGGCGAGGATAGAGATTTCCTATCCTATGACCATCAGAGGCCCGGGCGCAACGTTATGACGCCTGGGTTCCCCGATGTAAACAAAGCCGCGATCGCGGTTCTCGGCATGAGATCGTGATTTTTTTTTTTTTTTCTTGATCTCATGCTTTTTTAGCCTGGAGGAAAGACGTGGGGTCTTATTGACCCCGTATCTCTCCATAAAGAGGACCTGTCACAATAGATTCCTATTACAAGGGATGTTTACATTTCTTGTAATAAGAATAAAAGTGTTCAAAAAATTTTAAATGTAAAAAAAATAGGATTTTTTGTACTCACCGTAAAATCCTTTTCTCTGACATCCATGGACTGACACGGTGTCTCTTTACACTTTACACGTGGGTTATGTCCCTGCTTGCAGGAGAAGACCTAGGCAGAATGTGAAATGTTATACATACATTCTAAAAGCCAGAGCTGAACAGCCCCACCCAGGGGGCCGTCCCTCCGGACATAACCTTCCCACTACAGTCAGCAGACTTCAGTTCGTAACAAAGCAGTACAAACTTAAAAGGAAGGGTGGGTGCCGTGTCAGTCCATGGATGTCAGAGAAAAGGATTTTACGGTGAGTACAAAAAATCCTATTTTCTCTTACCATCCATGGACTGACACGGTGTCTCTTTACACTTTACACGTGGGATGTCCCAAAGCAGTGTCAAGAGGGATGGGAGCAGTATAAATGGAAAAACCAAAACTTCACTCCAATAAGGCAGAGCTCCTCAACAGAGGAGTCGCAACTTTAAACAGCGGCCTGCAGCACCCTGCGGCCGAAGGAAGCATCCGAAGATGCAGCCACATTAACCTTATAAAACTTAAAAGGCATGAACAGACGACCAGGTCGCCACCTTGCACACTTGTGCAACCGACGCTTGATGTCAGGAAACCCAGGAAGCACCAATTGTCCTGGTGGAATGCGCCGTAACCGGAAAGGGAGGCGCCCGCCCTTTGAGAGCATAGGCTTGAATGACAGTTTGTCTGATTCCCCTAAAAATGATGGCAGACGAAACCGCTTGGCCCTGTTATGGACCAGAGACAGTCACAAATAGTGAGTCGGACTTCCGAATAGAAGCAGTAGCAGACAGGTACACCCGTAAGGCTCGTACCACCTCCAATATGTGCAGCGCAAACTCTCTGGGATGCGATGGGTGAGGACACAAGGACGGGAGGGCAATGTCCTCATGTAGGTGAAAGGTCGACACCACCTTTGGCAAAAAAGGAAGGTCACGGATGCAACACCGCCTTATCCTTATGGATGACTAAATATGGCGACTTGCAGGACAAAGCCGCCAACTCAGACACTCGTCAAACAGAAGTGATTGCCACTAAAGGGCCACCTTCTGAGACAAGACAAGAGAGGAATATCCCGGATATTCCCAAAAAGGAGGTTCCTGGAGGACCAAGAGCACCAAATTCAGATCCCACGGTGGGAGAGAAGGCTTGCAGGAGGAAGCACATGGCGAACCCCCAACACAAGGTGCTAACCAAGAAATGACCCGCTAGAGGTCGCTGAAAGAAGACGGCCAAGGCCGAAATCTGATCCTTGATGGTACTCAAAGCAAGCTTTTGGGTCACTCCACACTGCAGAGGACGCAGGATTCTGGGGACGGAATACGTCCGAGGATGCCAGTCCAGCGCTTCGCACATGGCGATATAAGCTTTCCAGGTACGGTGATAGATCTGCCTGGAGGAAGACTTCCGTGTCCTTAACATGGTCAAAATGACCGAGTCCGAGAGACCTCGGTCCCTCAGCACCTGGCTTTTAACAGCCCTGCCGTTAAAGCCAGAGACTGTAAGCCGGATGAAACATAGGACCTTGAGACTGAAGGTCCTCCCTCATCGGCAACCGCCAGGGAACGTCCGCGACAAGACGTACCAGATCAGCGTACCAGTGATGCTGAGGCCAATCCGGAACAATTAGGATCGCTGGAGTTTATATCAGGCGATAAGGACCCTATGGGGCCACCAACGCATCCGAGGCATCGCCCAAGGATCCCTGGATCTGGCCACAACCTCGACCCTTGCGATTGAGTCGAGAGGCCATCAGGTCCACATCCGGCGTGCCCCACCGTCGGTAAAGGAGTTGAAATATGCAAGGACCACTCTTCTTGGTCCGGTGTCTGGCGATTGGCGACTCAGATAGTCCGCCTGCCCATTGTCTATGCCCAGAATGTAAAATGGCCTACAGAGCCGGCACGTTTCTTCCGGCCCACTTCAGGATACGGACTACCTCGGAAGCCGCAGCTGAGCTCCGAGTTCCCCCTTGATGGTTTACATACGCCACCGCCGTGGCGGTGTCCGACTGGCTCCTGATGGAGCGACCCCGTACTCTCTCTGACCTGAGGAGAGACACAGTCCGATGGCCCGTATTACCAGAACAGTGATTGGTAAACGGGCTCGTCCGGAGTCCAAGGCCTGAGCCGACAGGATTCCCCAGACTCCACCCAGCCCGTCAGGCTGGTGTCCATCATGAGTGCCGTCCATTGGATGGGAGGGGAACGACTTTCCGGACCGAAGAGCCGAGGATCTCAACCACCATGTCAGGGGCGCCCTGACCAGGTCAATCACCTGGATCTGAAGATCCAAGGACAACGGGGATTTGTCCCAGGTGGACAAGATCTCCTTCTGCAATGCCCTGGTGTGTGATTGGGCATACGGAACGGCCGCGAAGGAGGCCACCACGAGTCTCGGGACTCTCATGCAAAAAACGGATTGACAACCATTTTTGGGATGTCAGCACCCGCACCGCAGACTGAAGTGTCAGCAACTTCTCCAGAGGTAGGATACCTTTGCCTCCAAGGAGTCCAGAATCAGAACTAGATACTCCAGACACTGAGTCGGGACCAGGACTGACTTCTGAATGTTCAGGAACCACCCGAGTCCCTGAGGGTCTAATTGACGATAGTCACCTTTCCTCTAAGTCTGATCCACTTTCTGCTCTTAGCAGAAGATCGTCCAGATAGCCCACGACAGCAATACCTCGCTGTAACAGAAGGCTAGAACCGGAGCAAGCACCTTGGTGAACACCCTTGGTGCCGAGGCTAGGCCGAAAGGAAGAGCCACAATCGATAGTGGACTTCGCTGATCGCAAAGCGCAGAAACTTCTGGTGACTTGCGTAGATCGGAACATGCAAGTAGGCGTCCTTGAAGTCCAAGGACGCCAGAAGAAAATCCCTTTGGAGTGTAGCGATCACCGTGCGAATAGATTCCATGCGGAATTTCTGCACCTTCTCGAAGACATTCAGGGCCTTGAGGTCCAGGATAGGTCGAACCACATCCTATTTTTGGGACGACAAACAGATTTGAGTAGAATCCCTGAAAACTCTCCTGTGACGGAACCGGCACAATCACTCCGGACCTGATCAAATCCTGTACAGCCCCCAAGAGGGCTGCCCGACAGGTAGGAAGGAGAGGAAGATTTGAGGGAAAGAATCTGTCTGGGGGCCAGGATCGGAATACTATCCTGTATCCTGAGGTGACCTCCTCGCACACCCACCAGTCGGAGATTCGGGAGGACCACCGATTCGTGACCTGCGAAGTCGTCCCCCCACCCCAGAGTCGGGCGGAGGCAAGACTTCACGCGGAGGCGGGCTTGGGAGCCGCATGTTCAGCTTACGCACCCAGGGGCACTTGTGCCCACCAGCCGCACTGCCGTCAGTCTGAGAGGGCCTACCCGTGGACTCTGACTGACGAAAAAAAAACCTTTTGCTGGAAAGGAAGGCCCCTGTTTGCGGCGGGCCTCCTCACCCTTGCTAGTCTAAGGAAGAAGAGTGCTTTTACCTCCCATGACATCCATGACGATGTCATCCAGAGCAGCACCGAAAGGTCTACCACCTTTAAATGGTAGATCCGTCAGGAGCTTCCTAAGGCTAGGTCAGCAGACCAGCACTTCAACCAGATAAGACGACGCAATACCACCGCCGAGACAGAGGCCCTGGATATTAAAGGGGTCGCGTCCAACGTGGCGTCGCACACATAAACCAGGCCCTGAACCAGTTGGTGGGCCAAAGCAACTGTGTCTGGAGGAAGATTATGCTCCTGTACAGCTAGGTGCAACATTTTTGCCCAACCTGTAAGTGTTTAAGACACAAGGGTCACCGCTACCACAGGCCGTAGGGCGGATCCCAACAAGGCAAACATGGCTCTGCTCACCACTTCTGACCTCCTGTCAGTGGGGTCCTCAAATGCAGGAGTCCCCTCCATCGGGAGAGTGATGGCCTTGTTCAACCGGGCGACTGGAGGGTCGACCCTGGGGGAGAAGCCCACTTTTTAAGTAGGGCATCTTCAAGGGGTATCTGATAGACAAACGCTGCGGGACCATAAAAAAATTCTTCTGCGGCTTTTCCCAGACCTTATCAATGAGCTGGTCAAAGAAAGTACATATGGAAAAACCTCTTTAGAAGGCCTGGCCTTAAAAGAACCAAAGGAGACTGTATCCGCCTGAGGTTCTGCATCCGCAGCATTTTAGCTTGAGAGTGTCCCTCACCGCAGTCATGAGTACACTAACAAGCGCCCTGTCATTTACTGACTCAGAACTGGAGTTTTCCTCATAAGGAATGTCCTGTTCAAAACCATCCAATACATTCAGAACTAGGGTCCTGAGCGGTAGTGGCTAGGCCCATATCTGAATCAGCGCACTGCCCTCATGAAGTAAAGTGGGGAGAGGGTGCTTTTTTGCTCCCTTGCGCTTGCACACAGCTCCCATCCTGGTCAGAAATGATTCCAGGACTGCCCACGACTGGTCCCTAGGGACCGCAGGTGCTGAAGCACTGCCTGTTGTCCACTGACATTTAGGGGAAGCTGGTGACAGAGACTCCATATTGCCCCCCTCTGAGACTCCTCAGATAAAAAGTCCACCCACAGGCTGTGCTAACTGAGGAGGGGGCGCCCAGGGGACTCACCAAACCGGACCAGGGACCGCTCAGTTCCGCTGTCTGTACCGCGCTGTGTCAGCGCTGGTGAGCTGTGAGGAGATTCGCGCTGTTACAGCAGCGCTAGAGGCCAAAACTAGTGCTGAAGAGCGCACGGGCTACAAGAAAATGGCCGCCGCACTTCACTGAGGCGATCCGCGGCAAGATGGCCGCCATGACTCGGCAAAAGTGAAAAAAACCGCACACACACAGCGCCACTCGGCGCTCAGGCCCCAAAACACAGAAAAAAAGGCCCCAAGCATATCTGCAGACCAGCATTAGCCCCTCCAAGAACAGTGTGACCCCCAGGCACCCCACACAGCACAGCACCAGCAATGGTGACAGAGAGTGACAATGAAATACAGGGGGAGACAGGGAAAATCCCCCACAGAGAAACACACAGCCTTTTGTACTCACCTGCAGGCAGGAGAGACTACTTACCCGTCCCCTGAGGGACCCACTGGTGTGTTTCTGACAGGACTATCACAGTGCAGTACTGAGTAGCTGTCGGCCTGGTCCACCGCGAAAGATACAGTCAGTCAGGAACTGTTCAGTCTTGAGAGGACCGTGGGAGCATGAAAGCAAACCCGGCCACCCCTGGAGTCATGGGGTCTGTCGTGAACTGAGTCTCACGCACACAAGGCGAGGATCAGCACGCTCGATGGTCGGACAGGGAAGACTACGAGGATATCTTGTACCCAACCTGTTGCCCAGCCGACAGTTGATAGAAAATTCTCAAAAATAAAATAAAAAAGAATTCCAGAAAAGGAATAAAAATAGGTCAGGAGACTGGCTCCTGAGAGAGCCACGTCTTCTTCTGCTAGGCAGAAAAAAACTGGAGTCTGCTGACTGTAGTGGGAGGGTTATGTCCGGAGGGACGGCCCCCTGGGTGGGGCTGTTAAGCTCTGGCTTTTAGAATGTATGTATAACATTTCACATTCTGCCTAGGTCTTCTCCTGCAAGCAGGGACATAACCCACGTGTAAAGTGTAAAGAGACACCGTGTCAGTCCATGGATGGTAAGAGAAATTATAATTTTAAAGCGCCCCTGTCCCCGGTAGCTTGCGCTCAGAAGCGAACACACACCTAAGTCCCGCCCACACATGTAAACACCATTCAAACCACACATGCGAGGTATCGTCCCGTGCGTTAGAGCGCAAGCAACAATTCTAGCACTAGACCTCTAACTCTAAACTGGTAACCTGTAAAAAAAAAAAAAAAAAGCGTCGCCTATGGAGATTTTTAAGTACCGAAGTTTGGCGCCGTTCTATGTGTGTGCGCAATTTTAAAGTGTGATATGTTGGGTATCTATTTACTCGGCGTAACATCATCTTTCACATTATACAAAAAAATTGGGCTAACTTTACTGTTCTGATTTTTCAAATGCCTTTTTTTTGGGAAAAAAAAGCGGTTTCATGAATTAAAAAATATTGCGCAAATACGTGTGAGATAAAAAGTTGCAATGACCTCCATTATATTCCCTAGGGTGTCTGCTAAAAAACATATATAATGTTTGGGGGTTCTGAGTAATTTTCTAGCAAAAAAATTATGATTTTTACATGTAGAAGAGGAGTGCCAGAATAGGCCCGGTATAAAAGTGGTTAAGAAAGGTAAAGAGGGGGGGGGGGGTCATCATCACAGATTTGGGGGTGCTCATTACTAGATACATAAAGTGATGACAGGCCTTTACCGTTCTTGATAGCCTCAGTAATGTAAAAATGTTCACTAAATTGTATTACTGACTTTTGTAAAACTAATAAAAACGATTCAAGCAGAAAAAGACTAAGTAGTCCATCTTTTCCTATTTTTTTTTTTTTTTTATGTTACATTTATTGTCTGAGTATAGATCTAGGTTTGTCCCAAGCATGTTTGAAGCCATTTACTGTTGACTGTCTCACTACCTCTGCTGGTAGTTTATTCTAAGCATCAACTACCCTTTCAGTAAAATAATAGTTTCTAAGATTTGTTTTGAACTTTCCTCCCGATAGTTTAAGGTCATGTCCCCATGTTCTTGATTTTGGTTTTATATTGAAAAAACTGCCCTTCTGAACCTTGTTCACCCCCTTGATGATGTATTTCAGTGGTTCTCAACCCTGTCCTCAAGTAGCCCCAACAGGTCATGTTTGCAGGTTTTCCTTTATCTTGCACAGGTGCTTTAAATCAGTCAATGGCTTGGTATTTTGGACAGCTATTTTATCTAAGAGAAATTCCCAAAACATGTCTTGTTGGGGGTACTTGAGGACAGGGTTGAGAACCACTGATGTATTTGATAGTTTAAGGCTGGCTTCACATATGTACAGGTTTTTCCGCATCCAATTGGCATGTCATGCCAGTGTGACCGACTCTCAATGGAGCTGGTTCACACAGGTCCGGGGTGGCTGGGGAGCAGATTGCAAAATGGTCCTGTGTGTGTTTGGGTCCAGTTCAGGTGCAAATTCAGGCAAAATTTTGCACCTAAATCGGTGAACAGGCACGAACCCGCAGCCACACATATGTGAATCTGGCCTCAATCAGGTCTCTCCTTTCCTCCAGACTGTACATATTATGATCCTGAAGTCGCTCTCGATATGTTTTATCCCCCAAAACTTTCACTATTTTTGTTACCCGTTTCTGGACTTGTTCTCTCTTATCGATAGCTTAGACTGCTTTCACACTGAGGCACTTTACAGGCGCTATAGTGCTAAAAATAGCGCCTGTAAAGAGCTTCTCTCACTCCAGTGTGAAAGCCTGAGGGAGCGGTGCGCTGGCAGGACACCCAAAAAAGTCCTGCCAGCGCATCTTTAAGGCGCTGTAGGAGTGGGGTATACCCCGCTCCTACAGCGCCCCTGCCCATTGAAATCAATGGGCAGCGCCGGCAAAGCAGCGCTTTGTGGGTGCATTTAACCCTTTTTCGGCCATTAGCGGGGGTTAAAAGCATCCGAAATGGGCCGCAAAAACGACAGTAAAGCGCTGACACCCCAGTGTGAAAGTAGCCTTACAGTCAGCATGTTTGCGGATGGTCAGGAGGAGGAGTAGGAGTCACAGACTGCCCAGTTAGGATGGAGATGGAGTCTCAGATTTGCCAGATGGTCCACAGTGACCTCCTGAGTGCCTTGTGAAGTCACCTGAGGGACTGGGAAATGTCGCTGTTTGATTTTCGATAATGAAGCCTCTTGTCCTCACAATAAACCAAACTGATCATCTCTGCCAAAGACCAATTTCTTCCTTTTACACTTTTTCTATCTAGGAGTATCCTGAACCAGAACAAAATACTAAAATATTTTAACATACATAACCCTAACTTTTTGTTTTTCAATAAATTCTAAGCCCTAAACCAGGCCATACACTGTAACACAATTGGCTGTAAGCACACTGTAAAAGAAAGGAACCACCCTACAAACAAGAAGCGAGCATTGCACCAGCGATCAGCAGATCATGGGTTCAATGCAGGGATCCTGCAGACTGTCAGTGTAAGCTGTCTGCCAGATACACACTGACAGGAAGACTCCGTGAACTACCAGAACGCTCAACAACACCGTGATGGTTCGAGCTACAAGCCTACAGGCACAAAGGTTGGTGGTACACAAAAAGGGTGGAAAAAAAGAGAAATTTCAAAGCATTTATCAAGGAGGAGCTACCAGATTAATTGCAATAATTTATTATTATCCACATATAAAATCACTTACAAAATTATTAACAGTAAATACACGCATCTTCTAAACACCACTAAACGTAGACTCTATAGTCTAATTGAGAACTCAGGTGGCCACCACAAACATTCATGCAGCTTCCAGACCTCCTGCAGGAGTGACCTATACTACTGATTGGCCGGCCATTAGTATTAGTTATGGCAGAAGATTCCTCTAATGGGGAGATATGTCTAGGGAGGCTAAAGTTCTAGTGTCCAAATGGCAGGAAAGTCTAGTATAGCGCTGATCACAAATGAGGGTAAATAGTGGGACCGATTCAAAAGCGAAGACCAACTTCAGATCACTGGAAGTCACATATCGGTATACACTGCTATGGCACGTTCACCCCTTACAGGCTGATTGGACAAAAACTGAATATTGTTGGATCCACTGGGGATGGGGGGTCAAAGGATAGCTGGAATTAACAGGCGGTGTCACTTATGAATACATCCCGGGCTAAGGTGATTGGTGCAGCATGAAGCAATATTCAGCGTTATTTCCCAGCAGTACTGACAGGAGACCTCACAGGGGAAGCAGTGTAAATCGCTTGAAGGGGTCCGATCATTGGATGGATGGATGGCCAAAGACCTGGTTCACACCGCAAGTGTGCGTTATGCTAATGCATTTTGATTTTTTCCAATCTTGAACTTTAGCCTACCTAGACTGATATCTTCTGGCATAACTAATACTAATGGCCGGCCAATCAGTAGTATAGGTCACTCCTGCAGGAGGTCTGGAAGCTGCATGAAAGTTTGTGGTGGCCACCTGAGTTCTCAATTAGACTATAGAGTCTAATTTTAGTGGTGTTTAGAAGATGCGTGTATTTACTGTTAATTTTGTAAGTGATTTTATATGTGGATAATAAGGGCTGTGGAAATTAACTATTAATTCCTTGATTAGTCGATTAATTTTTTTAATCGATCAAAATTCCGGGTCTTCAGGGAGTTCCGTCGGAGATCCGGTGACGCCACAGACACCGGCGGGGCTTGCCATGTCCATCTGAAGGGCTCCTTTGCTGTGCCTTCATAACTGCATGCCGGCGGGCCTTACTATCTGCCACATGCAAGGGCTGTTACACTTCCCTCTCAACCTGGGATTCTACAGCCATCCACTGGGAGTTGTGATAGTTCCCTTCATGGGACATCTACATGCCGACGGACTGATGTTAACCCCTCCTCATCTGGATTCAGCAGTGGTATCGTTGTACACATTTTTATACCAGTATCATACTTAGCTACATGTTTTTATGACTGCTTTTGCTACAGTTTTGGTATTACTCGCACCATTTTTACAGTTTATGTAGCTACATCGATTTTATCTCCAGTGCAATATTTATTTTGTTACCTACTTGAAGCCTATAAAAGTTTTAATGCTATTCCTATCGAGCGCTGCCTTTGTGTGTTTTTTGTATCCTGCTAATCATTTTTCCAGTGGTTGGTAGCTGCACTGGGAATCGGCCTGCAAGGAGATCAGCTAAAAGTAGTTGGATCTGTATGTGCGTTTATAATTAATCGAAATTAGTCGAAAATTTTAATCAGTAACAGCCTAATAATCGCAATTAATCTGGTAGCTCCTCCTTGATAAATTCAATTTTTTTCACCCTTTTTGTGTATATGCTGAAATTAATTTAGAGGAACAACTCGGTAACTAATATGGTCACATTATATTACTGAGGACAGAGTAAAACCATTACGGAAAGTCTATTTACTGCTGGCTTATACCAGCTTCCCTACTTTCTGATTGCCGTAATCGGATGAGCCTTATATACCTATACCGTGTGAACAAAGGTTGGTGGGACTTCTATTTCATTCATTCACAGAACTCCATTGAATGACGTGGCCGTGTCTCTTTTCAAAAAGTGATAGCTGGTACTAGGAACTTTTCCCCCGCACTGATGTCACACAGAGGCAGCAGATCGCCAAGTGGCTGCAGGAGAGGGAACATGTAACATGTTCCTAAAGGTGAACTTCTCCTTTAAGGCCCCTCACTTTTTTGTTTTTTTTGTTTAAATGCAGCCACATGGAGCTGTATGGTGTTTTTGCACTATGCAGTTTCATGCACCCGAAAATGTGCTGCAATTTCTGATGTGTGGGCAGTGGGCGAGGACACAGACATTTTCCTTCCGGCCCATTGGAACCCAGAAGTATGGCCTGAGACACGTTGGCCAGGGTGTCTTAAGACTCCCTGGCCAATGGGGGCTTCCTGATTGGCCGGGGGGGAAATGTGGCAGAATGGTGAATATTCATTTGCTAGTGTCACACAACTGGGTGGGATCAGGGTGCACTCTCTGCGACCCGAGCCCACCCTATTTTGAAGCCTATTAGAGCCTCTGGCTCTAATCGGGTGCTTCAAAAGACACACCCCCCATCTTTCCCCGCAATTGAAATTCATGTGCAGGGCATCCTGAAAGGGGCCAGGTGTATGGATAGTGGCGGCGGCCCCCGTGCGCCCACAATGCACGGACTGCCACTGTGTGTGGGGTGCCATTGAGAATTAGCAGCACCCCTGTGTATTGCAAAAGAGCAGTGTGTTTTGGCTGTTGGTGAGGTAATGTGTGTAGTTTACACGCTGTCCCCCACCCATAATAGTGTATACCTAGCCTAATAGAAACCTCTGCTACAGTTTGGTAGGCAGTGCCGGGACAAGGTCATTTGGTGCCCAGGGCGAAGGAGGCAAACTGCGCCCCCCCCCCCCAATTATTGTCGCCGTTCATCGTCACCGTTGTGACTATCTGTGCCTCTCTGGAGAGTTCCACAGGTATTCTTGCCCACTCAGAACCCTTCCCTTTTGCTAAAAGGTACTTCTTCCTTATAAAGTACTTACATTCAATGCAAAGCATCCCTTGTGCTGAGGTATATGCAGCATATAGCCCTGTGTACAGAGTGCAGGGGTCAGGAATATGTAACAGAGGGTATCACACAGCATGCAGTGATAAAGCGCATGTAATATGCAGATCAGCATAGAGAATGCAGGGCCCAGGAGTATGTAACGCAAAACCCATTGTACAGAATACAGCATGCAGTAGTACCATCCCAAGGCCTTTAATATGTAACATACAGCCATGCATTACATACTCTTGCTCACTGAACTCTGTATGCTTTACTGTCCCCCATCCCTGGTCTTCCCCAAGCAAAAATCCCCCTTCCCTCAAGTATTCTACCTCTGTGTCCCCTCTTCCACAGCTCACCTTTGCCCCTCCTCATCAACATCTCACTTCTACACCCCCAGTCCAAAACTCACCTCTGCACCCCCATCCACATTATCTATGCACCTCAATCTAAAGCTCACCCTAATCCACAGCTCTCACCTTTGCCACCCCCCATGTTTCACTTCTGCACCCCCAGCTTCCCCCATGGCTCTCGCCTCTGCACAACCTGTCCCACCCTCCACAGCTCTCACTTTGCACAACCTGCCTTCTGCAGCTCTCCCCTCTGCACAGAGCTCCACCTTCACAGTTCTCCTCTCCCTCTCTGCACAAATCCACCCCCCTCCACACGTTCCCAGTTCTCCTCTCTGCACACATCCCCCCAGCTCTTCCTCATGTGTAAATCCCCCCAGATCCCCTCTCTGCACACATTCCCCCAGATCCCCTCTCTGCACACATTCCCCCAGATCCCCTCTCTGCACACATTCCCCCAGATCCCCTCTCTGCACACATTCCCCCAGATCCACTCTCTGCACACATTCCCCCAGATCCCCTCTCTGCACACATTCCCCCAGATCCCCTCTCTGCACACATTCCCCCAGATCCCCTCTCTGCACACATTCCCCCAGATCCCCTCTCTGCACACATTCCCCCAGATCCCCTCTCTGCACACATTCCCCCAGATCCCCTCTCTGCACACATTCCCCCAGATCCCCGCTCTGCACACATTCCCCCAGATCCCCTCTCTGCACACATTCCCCCAGATCCCCTCTCTGCACACATTCCCCCAGATCCCCTCTCTGCACACATTCCCCCAGATCCCCTCTCTGCACACATTCCCCCAGATCCCCTCTCTGCACACATTCCCCCAGATCCCCTCTCTGCACACACCCTCCAGATCCCCTCTCTGCACACACCCCCCAGCTCTCCTTTCTGTACAAATCCACCCCAGATCCCCTCTCTGTGCAAATCCACCCCAGATCTCCTCTCTGCACACATCCCTCCAGCTCTCCTCTCTGTACAAATCCACCCCAGATCTCCTCTCTCCTCTGTACAAATCCACCCCAGATCTCCTCTCTGCACACATCCCTCCAGCTCTCCTCTCTGCACACATCCCTCCAGCTCTCCTCTCTGCTAACCCTCCCTTTCATGGTTCCCTCTCTCAGCACATATTCCCCCTTCCCCCACACCTTTACAGTGCACTCCTCTCTGCACAACTTCAGGCTTTGGCAAACTCTCACCTCTTCTGATGGCCACAGGTCTCTATAGTATGCGCAGGCTTTTTTTTTTTTTCTTAATTCAGCAGAGTACAGAGAGCTCTGCCTGCTGTAGCACAGAGCCGGAGGAGGAGTTTCAGAGCTCCTCGGCTCCGCGCTGCAATGTATCAGTAGTAGCAGCAAGCAGGGACAAGCTGCTTCTGGAATCACTGCTGCTGTAGCTTGGTGCTGGGATCAGAATTGTGCTCGAGGGCAGCATCAGTGAGTGCCCAGAGCTAACACAGAAAAGCCAGTTGAGGAAGTGAGCTGTGCAGAAAACTTCCTCTACTGGCTATGTGTTACATGACAGGTCGGAGAGGAGAGGGCTGCCAGAGGTGAAAAAGCACTGGTGGTGATACACACTTTGTTGCTGAACTTCTGCTGGTTCCTCCTCGGCGGCTCCTTCCGCAGCAGCTCTCTACTCTCCTCCTATCCTGCCTCCAGCCGTGAGTGATGTCACGCTGCCGGGACGGGACCACAAAGTCCATTCATAGGGGGAGAGAAGGGGCAGCGCTGACAGGTATGACTGGTGTGGACTGTGTAGGCTTGTGCTGGGTGCAGGAGCGCACTCGGCACATTATAGCAGTAAGGTACAGATGACTACAGTACAGCTAGCGGCGCCTGCTAGTGTGTACAGTGAAGCACACTGCTGGCACTTCACCTGCGCCCCCCTCCTACCTGCAAATTGTACCGCCCAGGGCATCCGCCCCTTCCGCCCCTGCCTTGTACCGGCCCTGCTGCTAGGAAACAGACACTTCCGGGAGTGTTTGATCTCTTGGGTTTCCCACACCACTCCATGGTTCCTCCTGCTAAACTCTGCATCACTGTATTTACATGGAGGTTGTAGGAGGAACCACTGAGTGCTGTGGGGGTGGTTTTCTTTGTCAACCTTCATGGGTAACTAAAGCTTTAGTGTTTAAAAAAACAAACAAAAAAAAACGTGTCATACTTACCTCCTCTGTGCAGTTAGTTTTTTACAGGGTAGCCCCGATTAGACATGTGCGGTTCGTTTCGTTCCGAATTAAAATTTAGAATGTATCCAAATTTCCAAATTAGAATAGTACCGAATTTAAGCGAATACGAAATAACAAAATTCGAATCATTTTCGAATACTATTCAAATAGTTTTCCAGTTTCCAAAGAGAATAAAATAGAATAGAAAATAAAGGAATAGAATAGAGAACAAAAATATATTCTATTTTATTATTTTTGGAAATTGGAAAACTAGTAGAAATTGATTTGACGACGAACAAACAAAACAAATCCTGAAATCAAATTTACCTATACAAAGTAAACAAATTTATGTAAATAATGAATCAAAACAAAACACATTTTCTCTTACCGTCCATGGACTGACGCAGCATCTTCAATCTTGACAAAGTGGGTTGTGTTCCTGCTCATAGGAGAAGACTAGGCAGAATGTTAGATGTTTTAACATACATTCCATTACCAGAGCTGAGCAGCCCCGCCCAGGGGGCGGTCCCTCCGGACATAACCCTCCTACCAGCAGCCTCAGTTTTTTTCTGCCTAGCAGAGGAGAGGACGTGGCTCTCTTCGGAGCCAGTCTCTTGAAGCAATATTTTATTATTTTTGAACTTTTATTATTTTATTTTTGTGATTCTTCTATCAACTGTTGGCTGGGCAACAGGTTGGGTAGTTGCTATCCTCGTAGTCTTCCCAGTCCGACCATCGAGCGTGCTGATCCTCGCTCTGCGTGAGATCAGTCCATGACATACCCCATGGCTCCAGGGGTGGCCGGTGAGCTTTTTGCTCCAGGGTCCACATATGACTGAACAACTGTATCTTTCACAGTGGACCGAGCCGACAGCTACTCGGTACTGCACTGTGATAGACCTGTCAGGAACACACCAGTGGGTCCTCGCTGGACGGGTAAGTACTGTTCCCCCTGCCTCAGCAGGTGAGTACATGCTGTGTGTTCCTATGGTAGGGGGGTTTCCCTGTCTCCCCCTTGTTTTTGCTACTTTCTGTCACCTTACTCTGGCTTGCGCTGACTGGGGGTGCCTGGGGGTCACTCTGCCCCGGTGGGGGTCTGCATTAGGTGTGGAATGCTTTCTGTGTCAGCCTGGGCCTTTGTTTTCTCTCGTGTCGTTCGGCGCCATGTTTTACTATATTTTCTATTACATTGAAAAACTGCATTGGCGGCCATCTTGCCGTGGCCACGCTGTGGCGCACTTATAATTGCGGCGGCCATTTTCTTGAAGTTGCGCGCTTTTTTGTGCTAGTTTGGCCTCTATCGCTGACTAAGAACGGCACAATTCTCCTCAAGTCATTGCACTGTTCACTCGCGCTGAGAGCATGACACAGGCAGCGGAACCGAGCGGTCCTAGCCGGGTTGGTGAGTCCCCTGGGTAACCCCCCACAATCAGTGCAGCAGGAGGGTGGACTTTTTCTCATATATTGACAAAGTCTCAGAGGGTGCTGTGTTATCATGGAGTCAGTGTCACCTGCTTCCCCCTTCATGTCAGAGGCAACAGGCAGTGCTACTGCACCTGCGGTCCCTATGGACCAGTTGTCGGCAGTCCTGGAATCATTTGTTGCCAGGATGGAAGCGGCGTGCGAGCGCAAGGGGGCTAAAAAAGCGCCCTCTCCCCACACCATCTCCATGGGAGTGCTCTGATTCAGATATGGGCATTGCTACGGCACAGGACCCTAGCTCAGATTTTTTGGATATTTTTGACCAGGACATTCCTTGTGAGGAAGACTCCTTATCTGGGTCAGTACATGACAGGACGCTTGTTGGTGAGCTCATTGATGCTGTGAGGGGCACTCTCAAGCTGGATGCTGCGGCTGAGGAACTTCTGGTGGAGGCAGTCTCCTTTGGTTCATTTAAAGCTAATCCTTCTAAAAAGGTTTTTCCCTATACACCTTTCTTTGACAAATTCACAGACCAGGTATGGGACAAACCGCAGAAGACCTTTGCGGTCTCGCAGCGTCTGGCAGTTAGGTACCCCTTTGAGGAGAGCCTGAATAAAAAATGGGCCTCTCCTCCGGTTGTCGACCCCCCCCCCTGGTCACCCAGTTGAATAAAGCCACGACTCTCCCGGTTGAGGGGACTCCTGCCTTTAAGAACCCTACTGATAGGAGGTCGGAAGTGGTGAGCAGAGCCATGTTCACCATGCTGGGATCCGCGCTACGTCCTATTGTAGCGGCGACCCTGGTGTCTCAGACACTCACGGAATGGGCAAAGATTTTGCACCAGACTGCAGGAGCATAATATTCCTCTGGATTGCATTGCACTGGCCGACCAAATGGTACAGGGCCTGGTGTATGTGTGCGATGCCACTATGGACGCTGCCCCCCTATATTCTAGGGCCTTAGTGTCTGCGGTGGTATTGCGTCACCTGATCTGGTTAAAATGCTGGTCTGATGACCTGGCCTCTAAGAAGCTCCTGACGGATTTGCCTTTTAAGGGCGGAAGACTATTTGGTGCTTCCCTGGATGACATTATTAAAAATGTCACGGGAGTTAAGAGCACCCTTCTCCCTCAGCCTACTAAGGCGAAGGAGCCGTGCCGTAAACCGAGTCCTTCTTTTCCCACTCAGAAGAGGTTTTTTCGTCAGTCAGAACCCACGGAAAAATTCTCCTAGACTGACAAGGGTGCGGCTGGAAGACAGAAGCGTCCCTGAGTGCATAAGCCGAACAAGCCGGCAAACAAGCCCGCCACCGCATGAAGTCTTGCCCGCCCGACTCTGGGGTGGGGGGACGACTTTGCTGGTTCATGGCTCGGTGGACCTCCCGGATCTCCGACTGGTGGGTATGCGAGGTGGTCACCTCAGGGTACAGGATAGAGTTCCTTTCCTGGCCACCAGACAGATTCTTTTCCTCAAATCTCTCTCTCCTTCCAGCACGTCGGGCTGCCCTATTGGGGGCAGTGCAGGACTTGCTGAGGTGCGGAGTAAATTTGCCAGTACCGTCAAAGGAGAGGTTTCAGGGATTTTATTCAAATCTGTTTGTGGTCCCAAAGAAGGACGGAGTCCATCCTATTCTGGACCTCAAGGCCCTAAATGCCTTTGTAAAGGTTAGAAAATTCCGCATGGAATCCATTTGCTCAGTGATTGCTGCGCTCCATCCGGGGGATTTTCTGGTGTCCTTGGACATCAAGGACGTCTACTTGCATGTCCCAGTCTGCGCGGGTCACCAGAAGTTTCTGCGCTTTGCGATGGGCGAAGACCACTATCAGTTTGTGGCTCTTCCCTTCGGTTTAGCGTCAGCACCGTGGGTTTTCACTGATTCTAGCTTTGCTGAGACAGCGAGGCATTGCTATCGTGGGCTATCTGGACGATCTTCTTCTGAGAGCAGACTCTGGTTCAGAATTAGAGGAAAATGTGTTGATAGCCAGTCAGGCCTTTTCGAGAATTCGGTTGGCTGCTGAACATTTAGAAGTCGGTCCTGGTTCCGACTCAGCGTCTGGAGTACCTAGGATTGATCCTGGACTCCTCGGAGGCGAGGGTCTTTCTACCCTTGGAAAAACTACAGACTCTTCAATTTGCGTTACGGGTGCTGACGTCCTGCAAATGGTCGTCACTCTGTTTTTGCATGAGGGTCCTGGGACTCATGGTGGCTTCCTTCGAGGCAGTACCGTATGCCCAATTCCACACTCGAGTCTTACAAAAGGAGATCCTGTCTTGCTGGAACAAGTCTCCATTATCACTGGATCATCAGATCCAGGTGAGTCACCTGGTCAGGGCATCCATGACGTGGTGGCTGAGATCCCCGGCCCTTCGGTCGGGGAAGTCGCTCCTTCCTGTCCAGTGGACTGTGATCACAATGGACGCCAGTCTTTCGGGCTGCGGCGGAGTCTAGGGAGTTCTATCAGCCCAAGGGCTCTGGACTCCGGACGAATCCCGTCTGCCGATCAATGTCCTGGAACTCCTGGCAATCAGACTGTGTCTCTCCTCGTGGTTAAAGAGACTACAGGGGCGCTCAGTCAGGATCCAGTCGGACAACGCCATGGCGGTGGCTTATGTCAACCATCAGGGGGGGAACTCGGAGCTCAGCTGTGGCGTCCGAGGTCGCTCACATCCTAAGGTGGGCGGAAAGAAGCGTTACGGCTCTGTCGGCCGTTTACATTCCAGGAGTAGACAACTGTCAGGCAGACTATCTGAGCTGCCAGATGTTGGACCAGGGGGAATGGTCCTTGCAGCCAGATGTGGACCTATTGGCCTCTCGACTCAATCGCAAGGTGTCGAGATTCGTGGCCAGGTCCAGGGATCCCTGGGCAGACGCGTTGGTGGCCCTGTGGGGTCGGTATTGGCTGATTTATGCCTATCCTCCACTGAAGTTGCTTCCTCGAATACTTCGCAGGGAGGAGGCCGAGGGGATTCCGGTGATCCTCATCGCTCCAGATTGGCCTCGGCGTCCTTGGTACGCCAGTCTTGTGAGCCTAGTGGCGGACGTTCCATGGCGACTGCCAATGCGGGAGGACCTTCTGTCTCAAGGTCCCATACTTCATCCTACTTTACAGTCGCTGGCTTTAACGGCATGGCTATTGAAAGCCAGGTGCTGAGGGACAGAGGTCTCTTGGATTCGGTCATCTCGACCATGCTGAGGGTACGGAAATCTTCCTCCAGGAAGATATACCTCCATACCTGGAGGGCCTACATCACTATGTGCGAGGAGCTGGATTGGCGTCCACGGAGGTATTCCGTTCCCAGGATCCTGCTGTTCTTAGTGTGGTGTGACCCAAAAGCTTGCTTTAAGCACCATTAAGGGTCAGATTTCAGCTTTAGCTGTTTTCTTTCAGCGGCCGCTAGCGGGACATTCTTTGATTAGTACCTTTTGTACAGGGGGTCTGCCATGTGCTCCTCCCTATTAAACCACCTCTTCCTCCTTGGGATTTGAATTTGGTGCTCTCGGTTCTTCAAGAACCTCCTTTTGAAAACATCAGAGATATTCCTCTCTTAACTTTATTTCAGACGGTGGCTTTTCTAGTAGCCATTACTTCTGTCAGAAGGGTTTCTGAATTGGCGGCCTTGTCTTGCAAATCGCCATACTTGGTCCTCCATAAGGCTAAGGCGGTACTACGCCCACAGCCTTCTTTTCTCCCGAAGGTGGTCTCGGCCTTCCACCTTAATGAGGACATTTGTACTTCCATCTTTATGTCCTCGTCCATCGCATCCGAGAGAGTTTGCGCTTCACACCTTAGACGTGGTATGTGCCTTGCGAGTGTACCTGTCTGCTACGGCTTCTTTTCGGAAGTCTGACTCACTGTTTGTCTGTGTCTGGTCCAAAACAGGGCCAAGCGGTTTCGTCTGCCACCATTTCTTTGTGGATCAGGCAGACAGTCATACAGGCCTATGCCCTTAAGGGACGGGCACCTCCCTTTCCGGTCACGGCGCATTCAACCAGGGCAATTGGTGCTTCCTGGGCTTTCCAACATCAATCGTCTGTTTCACAAGTGTGCAAGGCGGCGACCTGGTCATCCGCACATACCTTTTCAAAGTTTTATAAGGTTGATGTGGGTGCATCTTCTGATGCTTCCTTCGGCCGCAAGGTTTTGCAGGTGGCTGTTTAAAGCTGCAACTCCTCCGTTGAGGAGCTCTGCTTGTTTGGGGTGAAGTTTGGTTTTTCCTTGATACTGTTCCCACCCCTCGTTCTTTGACACTGCTTTGGGACGTCCCACTTTGTCAAGATTGAAGATGCTGTGTCAGTCCATGGACGGTAAGAGAAAATAGGATTTTTTTGTACTCACCGTAAAATCCTTTTCTCTGACGTCCATGGACTGACACAGCACCCACCCCTCCTTTTTTTGAGTTTGTACTGCTTTAATACGAACTGAGGCTGCTGGCTGCAGGTAGGAGTGTTATGTCTGGAGGGACCGCCCTCTGGGCGGGGCTGTTCAGCTCTGGTAATGGAATGTATGTTAAAACATCTAACATTCTGCCTAGTCTTCTCCTATGAGCAGGAACATAACACACTTTGTCAAGATTGAAGATGCTGTGTCAGTCCATGGACGTCAGAGAAAAGGATTTTACGGTGAGAACAAAATAATCCTATTGTTTCCGTTCTGCACATGTCTAGCCCCGATCCTCCTCTTCTGGTGTCCTTCAGTGGCGCTCCTGGCTCCTCCTCTTCTCGAGTCGGAAAAGCGATCTCCCTTCGGGGCACTCATGCGGGCGCGCTCTCGTGTCCTGCTGCTGCGTCTATTGCCACAGACAACAGGACTTGGCCCTGCCCCCGGGTCATTGGATTTGATTGATGGCAGCAGGAGCCAATGGCTGTGCTGCTATCAATCTATCCAATCAGGACCAGAGACACCGGCTGGAGCTGGTATGCTCGTCCCCGTAGCAGGAAAGATCGCGTTCAGGTAAGTAAAATGGGGGCTCTGGGGGGCTGCAGCACCACAGGAGGTTTTTCACCTTAATGCATAAAGATGAAAAACCTTGAGGGTTTACAACCCCTTTAACCACTTGAAGACCAAGCCTTTTCTGGCACTTTTTCTTTTTTTACAAGTTTTAAATCTGTATTATTACTTATAACCGCCAAACATTATATATGTTTGTTTTTTTTAAACAGAGACCCTAGAGAATAAAATGCCAATTGTTGCAATTTTTTATGTCACATATATTATATTTGGACAGCAGTTTTTTTATTTTAATGGGGGAAAAAAAAACAATATATACCCCAATTTTTTTTATATGATATGAAAGATTTTGTTACACAGAGTAAATAGATACCTAAAATGTCACGCTTTAAAACTGCGCACGCCCGTGGAATGGCGACAAACTAAGGTACTTAAAAATCTCCATAGATGACGCATTAAACGCCTTAACAGGTTACCAATTATTCTCTCGCTCTAATATTTGCGGCGATACCTCACATGCGTGGTATGATTATTATTATTTAGGTACTTATATAGCGCCGTCAATTTACGCAGCGCTTTACATATATATTTTGTACATTCACATCGGTCCCTACCCTCAAGGAGCTTACAATCTAAGGTCCCTAACTCACATTCATATACTAGGGCCAATTTAGACAGAAGCTAATTAACCTACCAGCATGTCTTTGGAGGGTGGGAGGAAACCGGAGTACCCGGAGGAAACCCACACAGGCACAGGGAGAACATGCAAACTCCAGGCAGGTAGTGTCGTGGTCGGGATTTGAGCCAGCGACCCTTTTTACTGCTAGGCGAGAGTGCTTACCCACTACACCACTGTGCCGCATTTCACAGTTTATATGTGCATGCACGACTTATGTATGTGTTTGCTTCTGTGTGCGAGCACGGAGGGATGAGGACGCTTTACTTTATTTTAATTTTATTTTTTACACTGTCCCTTTTTTATTTAGTTTAGATCACTTTTATTTCTATTACAAGGAATGTAAACAGAACGTAATAGAAATAAGGATAACAGGTCCTCTTTATGGAGAGATCTGGGGTCAAAATCTCTTCTTTACCTTTTTAGAAAGCAAAAGATCAAAAAAAAAAACTGTTTACTTTCACCCTGGACATGATATAATTTCATGATGTCACTCCGGTATTCTAAGGCCATAGAGGCAATCAAAGACTATCTAGTCTTTTATCGCCTCTGTGACCAGCTGGCTGCACCATCCAAACATTTCAAGGGCGATCCGGTGGAAATGGAAAGCCTGAGAGACAGCAGTGGGAGGGGACGCTTCTGAAAGTGATCCAGCGGCTCATGAGCCGTTCAGAATGCTTTCAAGAGAAAACCAGCCACCGACTGAAAAAGACAATACCGGAGTTACGGCTGCTAGCTTCAGCCATAATCCCGGTATGTATGTATTGTGGTTGGCTATGGCTAGTGGTTAAAGGGGTTGTAAAGGTAAATGTGTTTTCACCTTAATGCATTCTATGCATTAAGGTGAAAAAACATCCGATAATACCCCCCCCCCCCCGAGCCCCTGTTTTACTTGCCTGACCCCTCGAAAGTCCCGCGCTCGCCCCCATCATCCTCCTCGTTCCTGAGCCTGGCCGTTGATTGGTTACAGTGGATGGATTGAAAGCAGCGCAGCCATTGGCTGGCGCTGCTGTCAATCACATCCAATGATGCAGCGCGCCGGGGGGCGGGGCTGAGTGATACAGTCGGCGGCTATGGCCGCCGCTGTATCACGGGGGCGGGGCCGCAATAACTCCACACCATGCGAGCTCGCTCGCATGAAGGTGTGGAGTCCTTGCGGGGAGGAGCCGAGACAGCCGCCGAGGGACCCCAGAAGACCAAGATCGGGGCCACTGTGTGCAAAACGAGCTGCGCAGTGGAGGTAAGTATAACAATTCAAAAAAACGGGAACCTTTAGTGTCCCTTTAAAGTCTAATTCCAGCTTCCTGTTACTTTATAATGTTTAGTTTGGTCCGGGTGCCCCAGCTGTCAATGCTGTATGCAGTAAGAGCGACACACATTGTCATTTTAATGGCTGGGTATAACTCTCAGTATCTGTTCTTATTCTGTATGTATGGACTCTCCACAGTATCGCTTCTCTTTTCCCTTATGCTGGGTGTTTTTTCCAGTATCATACCTAGGTGGATGCTGCATCTGTCCCTAACAGCGCCGTAAGCAGAGAGAGCTGCAGATTGTCAGACACTTCTATTCCCCCCCCCCCACTCACTGGAGCACTGGGCTGTGGAGGGGGTGGAGCGGCCAGCTTAGGCTCTCAGCGGCTCACTGAGAGGCTGACCCGAGTGTCGGTCCAGGGACCTGGCAGATCCCGACTTCCATTGTTGCGATGACGCGGACCTTGGACTGACTTCTGTGACGTCAGCAGAGAGCAGACTTCAGCCCGCTCTCTGCTGAAAACGGGTCACAGGAGTGCTAAAAGAGCTTTGGCTGTACTTCTCCTTTTGCCCTGGTTCACACTGGTGCGTTTTGACATGTCAAATCGGCGGCATTTGTCGGCAATGGCACCGGCCTAATCGGTGCGGCGCTGCATTGACTTCAAAAAGTCGTTTTTGTACTACTTTTTTGCGATTTTCGGGCGCGATTTACATTGACATCTGTGCAGAAACCTGCACCGATATCTCTGCCGAAATCGAGACTGACATGCGGGAGTGAAATCGTGCGAGTTCAGCTGAACTCGCATGGCTTCATCCCCGCAGCCCAGTGGGAGCCTGGGCTTAAAGCCAGTTTCTCCCCCTCGCCGGCTTTCAGCTGCTGGAGGGAGAGACACAGACATGGCGGGATCCAGGGGTTGCTGTTTTCCACCCAGATTTTAGTTGTGTGCCCCCTAGGGCCAGCTCTCCCTTTGATGTGATGCCTGAGTGGCCGCTGATCTCCCCCACCATCGCCCGCTCCCAGAGATGGGGAAAGGGAACGGTATCCTGGAGCAGTGAGAGGAGAAGTGGCAGAGAGGAGAGATGGCATCGGACTGTACGAACACACACAGTTTGATTACCGCTGCTCATCTCCTGGCAGCAGGAAATGTGGATAGGGGGCGGTAATCACACTGTGTGTGTGTGTACAATCCGATGCCATCTAAGAGCGATCCTGTCTCATGTGCTGGAGGAGGGCTGTAGTGACTAGGGATGAGCTTCGAGTTCGAGTCAAACTCATGTTTGACTCGAACATTGCCTGTTCGCCCGTTCGCCGAACAGCGAACAAATTGGGGTGTTCGCGGCAAATTCAAAAAGTCTATGGGAAAAATCTAAAGTGCTAATATGCAAGTTATTATCATAAAAAGTGTTTGGGGACCCGGGTCCTGCCCCAGGGGACATGTATCAATGCAAAAAGAAGTTTTAAAAATGTCCGTTTTTTCGGGAGCAGTGATTTTAATAATGCTTAAAATGAAAAAATAAAAGTGCAATATTCCTTTTAAATTTCATACCGGGGGGTGTGTATGATATGCATGTAAAGTGGCGCATGTTTCCCGTGCTTAGAACTGTCCCTGCAAAAAATGACATTTTTGAAGGAAAAAAAGTCACTTAAAACTCACTCGTGGCTATTAATGAATTGTCGGCTCCCGGCAATACATAGAAAAGTCATTGATAAAAAAAAAAAAGCGTGGGGTTCCCCCAGAATTCAATTACCATGCCCCTTCAGGTCTGGAATGGATATTAAGGGGAACCCCGCCGCAAATTATAAAAAAAAAAATGTGTCGAGTTCCCCCAAATATCCATACCAGGCCCTTCAGATCTGGCATGGATTTTAAGGGGAACTCCACCCCAAATTGAAAAAAAATGGTGTGGAGTCCCCCCAAAAATCCATACCAGACCCTTATCCGAGCACGCAACCTGGCCGGCCGCAGGGGAAAAGGGGGGGGGGACGAGAGAGCGCCCCCCCCCTCCCTCCTGAACCGTACCAGGCCACATGCCCTCAACATGGGGAGGATGTCCCCATGTTGATGGGGACAAGGGCTTCATCCCCACAACCCTTGCCGGGTGGTTGTGGGGGTCTGCGGGCGGGGGGGCTTATCGGAATCTGAAAGACCCCTTTAACAAAGGGGACCCCCAGATCCTGCCCCCCCTATGTGAATTGGTAAGGGGTACATTGTACCCCTACCATTTCACGAAGAAAGTGTAAAAAAAAAACAAAAAACACACAAACACCTTAAAGTCCTTTATTAAAAAAAAAAAAAAAAAAACATTCCAGCGGAGAAATCCAGTGTCCCGCGGCGATCCGATGTCCAGCGCTGTCGTCATTGGCTGAGCCTGAGCGGACCTGATGGGGAACTTCCTCCGCAGTCTATTACATGTATAGACCCCGCCCCTTCTAAAGTTCCCCATCAGGTCCGCTCAGCCAATGACTGGGTGTAAGGCTGAGGACCTGATGCGGAACATGAGAAGGGGCGGGTCTATACATGTTTCTTTCTCGTACATCACGGGACACAGAGCGACATAGTCATTACTAATGGGTTATATAGATACCGTCAGGTGCTGGCACTGGCAACTTCCAAAACCGGAAGTACCCTCCCCTATATAAGCCCCTCCCATCCGGGAGCACCTCAGTTTTTTGCCAGTGTCTAAGGTGTTGGCCAAGAAGAAACATGTGTTTTTCACTGAGCTTGCGTACAGGTTCTTTTGGGCCTCAGTAAGCTATTCCGGATCCGACCAAAAAAGCTTCATAGCTAAACGGTCGGTACCCGGGCCTTGCAGAGAAGAGCAAGGTTTTGCCTGTAATGCTTCTCTTAGGAGAGCTGGACCCTGGGATCCAGAGCTCTGGTCATACCCACGACCAAGATGTTTTCTGTGCAGGGTGCTATACAGGTCCAGGGGAGTGGAATCCTTGGGAACCCGGTCCCTGAAGGTTTGATTACAATGCCTGCCGTGATAGGTGAAGTTTGGGCTTTTGTGGACCAAACAAAGTCCTGCGGCGGGGAACAGGTAAGTGGGGGCCCCCAGGAACTTGGTTCTATTGGGGGACCCCCAAGCCTAATTTGTCTTTCTGTCTGTTACCTAATGGTATTCCTGCAAAATTCTGTGCATGCCTGTAACTACTAAAAAAATGTAATAATTTTTAATGGTGGTCAAGAAAAAAAAAAAAAATAATTTTTTTTTATATATATATATATATATATATTTAATATATTAGACTGCGGTACCTGTGTTTGTCCACTAGAGGCCGCTGTGGAATGTTTTCTTGTCATGTGGACTAGCTTCTTCTCAGCAGAGCAAAGTCCAGGCAGATGGTGAGTTCTCTTATAGGAAACTGCTTCCTCTGCCATGTTGCAGTGCTCGTCCATCCCCCGGCCTGCGGCAAAGAGGGGCCCTGGCTCCTGTCCCTTGTTACCATATTTGAAATTAGCGCCGAAGGCGCACGTGCCCGCGCACGCGCCTCTATATATAGAGGTGAGCCGGGAAAGGGGGCGGAGCCTGGGGGATGACGCTCTGTGCGCGCCGCAGCGCTTCTGCGCATGTGCGGGCGTCCCAGCAGTTTAAAAAAAAAAAAAAAAAACCTCGATAGGTACTGTGGCTGTCCTCAGTCACCTGCTCCTGTGTATGTAACAGAGGAGGTTTTTTCCTCAGCTCTGGGAGGATTAGAGAGAGATTGTCAACATTTATCGCTGCCTCCCTGTCAGGGAAAGCACGCCCGATCTCCGTCTCCTCCTTCAGAATGCCTGTTAGCAGAGCAACAGTCCCATACAGGGATCGACCTGCCTGAAGGGGATCAGGATAAGGTTGATTCTGTTATAGAGGAATCAACAGTGGGGGAACCTTTTCTCAGCATCTCAAGCTGAAAGATTATGGGTTCAGTCTCTGACTAACATGGTCCGATCAGCATTTAAAAATGCACCTTGCGGAACCATCAACCACTACTGTATCCTCGTTGGGGTCGCTAGAAGCCCCCAGACTGTTTGTTCTTTTCCACTTCACCCTTTACTGAAAGGGCTCATTTACCAGGATTGGGAACGTCCTGAGAAAATATTTATTCCCCCAAGAGATTTCCGGTGGTCTATCCCATGGAGGATAAGTTCATCAAAAAAAATAAAAAATAAAAAAATGGAAGGTCCCTACAATGGACGCAGCCATCTCTTGTATGTATAAATCACTGACATGTCCAGTGGATAATGTCCAAATGTTCAAGAACCCAATAGATAAAAGATTGGAGTCCTTATGAAAATCTGCTTGGTGATACAACCAGCAGTAGCAGCTATTGGGGTCTGCTAAGCAGTGAAGGATCAGTTGAAACAGGTCTTGAGGGACTTGACAGATCAGCAGGCTTTGCCCTAGCTGATCTACCTAGAGCCTTAGGCTTTGCGGTTGACGCCATAGAGGATTCAGTCCATCAGGCCTCCCGCCTTACGCTGTCTATAGTACATATGCGTAGGCTCCTATGGCTCAAAAACTGGTCTGCTGAAGCTCCCTGTAAAAAATGGCTGGTTAGCGTCCCATTTCATGGTGAACGCTTATTCAGGGAAAACCTGGACAAATATCCAGAAAATTTCCAGCGGTAAAAATACGCTCTTGCCGGTTAAAAGCAGAGTTAGAGGTCCCTCTTTAAGAGGCCTGCTTCTCCAGTCCCTGGGGCATCAGCTGTGTAACAGTTCCGACGGCCTCCTCGGTCAAATCCCGGGGGTAAAAAACAGGGACAGTAGCAGGGTAATGAGAAACCCTGGGTCAGGGGAGGTACAAAACCTCCCCCAAAGTTAAATTCATGAAGCCCCCACTCAGTCGGGTGGGGGGAGGACTCCAGTTGTTCGCAAGAGACCTGGCGGGACACGATCAAGACAGATAGGTGCTCTCCGCAGTAGGTTTGGTATACAGTTTGGAGTTAAAAGACTCTCCTCCTTCCCATTTTTGAGGTCAAACGTGCCAAGGGATCCCCGGAAGAGAGAGTCCCTCCTGTTGGCACTAGAACAACTATTGCTCCAAGGAGTAATTATGGAGGTTCCCCTGGAAGAATGAGGGTTCGGGTTTTACTCAAACCTCTTTACAGTCCCGAAGCAAACGCGGACGGGAGGCCCATATTAATTCTAAAAGGGCTATACAAATTCCTGTATATCAGGACTTTCCGATGGAGTCGATCCGATCGGTGGCCACTGCCCTACAAGGGGAGGATTGGTTAGCCACGATCGACATCAAAGATGCTTATTTGCACATTCCCATCTTTCCAGTCCACCAAAAATTTCTACGCTTTGCAGTAGAAGGGCGCCATTTTCAGTTCAGAGCCTTACCCTTCGGTTTGGCCACAGCACCACGAGTGTTTACAAAAATTCTGGCCCTTTATTGGCCAATCTAAGAACACAAGGTGTAATGATAATGGCATATCTGGATGACTTGTTGCTGATAGACCACTCAGTGAAAAAACTAGACGTGGTCGTTCACAAGACGATCAAGTATCTGGAATCTCACGGTTGGATTATCAACCGAGACAAGTCAGCCCTAAAAACCAGTCAAAAGTCTGGAATACTTGGGGCTAAGGTTGGATTCAGGCCAGAGAAAAATATTCTTGCCTCGAGGAAAGGTGTTGTCTTTGAAAGATTTGATCCACTTAGTGGGTACAAAAAAGACAGCCGTCCATACGCCTGTATATGAGGCTGCTGGGAAAAATGGTGGCATCATTCGAAGCAGTACCCTACGGTCAATTCCATTCAAGGAATTTGCAAGGGGCCATACTGTCAGCCTGGAACAAAAAAGTTCAGGCCCTAGACTTACAATGTCCTTGTCCCCTTCCGTTCGCAAGAGCCTCCGTTGGTGGTTGGTTCCCCAGAATCTGGAAAAAAGGAAATCCTTCAGTCCGATTTCTTGGAAGGTGGTCACTACAGATGCCAGCCTTATAGGCTGGGGAGCAGTACTGGAGCAATAGTCTCTCCAGGGCAGATGGTCGGATACAGAAAAGGCCCTGCCCATCAATCTCTTAGAGATACGAGCAGCCCGGTATGCCCTAGTAGCATGGACATCCAAACTCCAAGGGTCCCCTGTCAGAATGCAATCAGACAATGCCACAGCAGTGGCATATATCAATCATCAGGGGGGCACCAGGAGTCGTGCAGCCCAGAGGGAAGTAAATTACATCCTGAAATGGGCAGAAAAATATGTCCCAGCCATATCTGCGGTATTCATTCCAGGAGTGGAGAATTGGAAGGCGGACTTTCTAAGTCGCCAGCAATTAGGCCCAGAGGAAGGGTCCCTTCACCCCGAGGTTTTCTGGACAATATGTCAGCGGTGGGGAACATCGGATGTAGATCTTCTAGCATCCAGATTCAACGCAAAGGGGGACAGGTTTGTCTCTCGGACAAGGGATCCCCTAGCTTGCGGCTCGGATGCCCTAGTGTTCCCTTGGGATCAGTTCAAGCTGATATATGCATTCACACCGCCACAATGGTTACCTCGATTACTCCGCAGAATCAGGGTAGAAAAGAAACCGGTGATTCCGGTGGCTCCAGCGTGGCCCCGAAGAGCGTGGTACGCGGAGATTGTAAAATTTCAGTGGGGAGTCCTTGGACTCTCCCACGTCGTCCGGCTTTCGCAAGGACCGATATACCACCCTTCCTTACCAGCCCTAGGTTTGACGGCCTGGCTATTGAAGCCCACATTCTAAAAAAGAGAGGGCTCTCTAATGCTGTGGTATCTACCATGATCAATGCCAGGAAGCCGGTATCCAGGCAGATCTACTATAGAATCTGGAAGGCGTACATCGCGTGGTGTGAGGCCAAGAAATGGCATCCACATAAGTACGTAATAGGTAGGATTCTGGACTTCCTACAGTGGGCTGTAGATAGGAAGCTTGCCTTGAGTACTATCAAGGGTCAGATTTCGGCCTTGTCAATATTTTTTCAAAGGCCCTTGGCTTCGCATTCACTAGTCAAAGCCTTTATACAAGGAGTGATGCGTATTAGTCCTCCGGTTAATATTCCCATATGTCCATGGGATCTAAACTTTGTTCTGTCGGTTCTACAGAAACAACCATTTGAACCATTACAGCATATTTCCTTGGTGCTTCTCACCAGGAAATTGATTTTTCTAGTAGCCATTTGTTCGGCTAAAAGAGTATCGGAATTAGCAGCTATGTCCTGTAAGGAGCCATATCTGGTTATCCATAAGGACAGAGTAGTGTTACGTCCTCATCCAGCCTTTCTTCCTAAGGTGGTATCGAGGTTTCATTTGAACCAAGATGTGGTTCTTCCTTCTTTTTTCCCCAAACCTACTTCGGTAGAGGAAAAGTTATTGCATTCTTTGGATGTAGTAAGAGCAGTTAAAGCTTATCTAAAAGCCACTGCTCAGATTCGCAGAACGGATACTTTGTTTATTCTGCCGGAAGGCCCCAGAAAGGGTCAGGCAGCGTCAAAATCTACTTTAGCCAAGTGGATTTGACAGGTCATTATGCAAGCTTATGGCTTGAGAAGGAGACCGCCTCCGTTCAAAGTTAGAGCGCACTCCACGAGAGCAGTTGGAACTTCATGGGCAGTGCATCACCAGGCCTCCCTGGCTCAAATCTGTAAGGCCGCAACGTGGTCTTCAGTTCACACGTTTACTAGGTTCTACCAGGTGGACGTTAGAAGTCAGGAGGATGTCGCCTTTGGGCGCAGTGTGTTGCAGGCCGCAAAAGATCCTCATGTCTGATAGCGCTCAGCTTATATATGGTGTATCCCCCCCCTCATTGGGCATTGCTTTAGGACATCCCATTAGTAATGACTATGTCGCTCTGTGTCCCGTGATGTACGAGAAAGAAAATAGGATTTTTATAACAGCTTACCTGTAAAATCCTTTTCTTGGGAGTACATCACGGGACACAGAGCTCCCGCCCCTCTTTGGGGACACTTATTGCTTTGCTACAAAACTGAGGTGCTCCCGGATGGGAGGGGCTTATATAGGGGAGGGTACTTCCGGTTTTGGAAGTTGCCAGTGCCAGCACCTGACGGTATCTATATAAC
Organism: Rana muscosa; assembly: GCA_029206835.1. Taxonomy (NCBI): domain Eukaryota; kingdom Metazoa; phylum Chordata; class Amphibia; order Anura; family Ranidae; genus Rana; species Rana muscosa. The sequence goes on from CM055117.1 coordinate 879,518,370, forward strand.
CCATTAGTAATGACTATGTTGCTCTGTGTCCCGTGATGTACTCCCAAGAAAAGGATTTTACAGGTAAGCTGTTATAAAAATCCTATTATTACAAAGTGAGAGAAGTTCCCCATCAGGTCCGCCCCCTCGGTATGTCAGACCCCGCCTACGTCATTGGCCTGAGCGGGGAACTTCCTTCACTGTGTAATTTAAATTTACACAGTGAAGGAAGTTTCCCCGCTCAGGCCAATGACGTAGGCGGGGTCTGACATACCGAGGGGGCGGACCTGATGGGGAACTTCCTTCACTTTGTAATACATGAATAGACCCGCCCCTTCTCATGTTCCGCATCTTACACCGAATCATTGGCTGAGCGGACCTGATGGGGAACTTTAGAAGGGGCGGGTCTATACATGTAATAGACTGCAGAGGAAGTTCCCCATCAGGTCCACTCAGGCTCAGCCAATGACGGACAGCGCTGGACATCGGATCGCTGCGGGACACTGGATTTCTCCGCTGGAATGTTTTTTTTTTTTATTATTATTATTTTTTTAATAAAGGACTTTTTCAAGGTGTTTGTGTGTTTTTTTTTTTTTGTTTTTTTTTTATTGTTTTACACTTTCTTCGTGAAATGGTAGGGGTACAATGTACCCCTTACCAATTCACATAGGGGGGGCCGGGATCTGGGGGTCCCCTTTTGTTAAAGGGGTCTTCCAGATTCCGATAAGCCCCCCGCCCGCAGACCCCCACAACCACCCGACAAGGGTTGTGGGGATGAGGCCCTTGTCCCCATCAACATGAGGACATCCTCCCCATGTTGAGGGCATGTGGCCTGGTACGGTTCAAGAGGGAGGGGGGGTGCTCTCTCGCCCCCCCCCTTTTCCCCTGCGGCCGGCCAGGTTGCGTGCTCGGATAAGGGTCTGGTATAGATTTTTGGGGGGACTCCACGCCATTTTTAAAAAAAATTTGGGGTGGAGTTCCCCTTTAAAATCCATGCCAGATCTGAAGGGCCTGGTATGAATATTTGGGGGAACTCCACGCATTTTTCTTTTTTAATTTGCGGCGGGGTTCCCCTTAATATCCATTCCAGACCTGAAGGGCCTGGTAATTGAATTCTGGGGGACCCCCACGCTTTTTTTATTTTTTTTTCTAATAAATGACTTTTCTATGTATTGCCGGGAGCCGACAATTCATTAATAGCCGCGAGTGAGTTTTAAATGACTTTTTTTTCCTTCAAAAATGACATTTTTTGCAGGGACAGTTCTAAGCACGGGAAACATGCGCCACTTTACATGCATATCATACACACCCCCCAGGTACGAAATTTAAAGGAATATTTCACTTTTATTTTTTCATTTTAAGCATTATTAAAATCACTGCTCCCGAAAAAACGTCCATTTTTAAAACTTCTTTTTGCATTGATACCCCTGGGGCAGGACCCGGGTCCCCAAACACTTTTTAGGACAATAACTTGCATATAAGCCTTTATAATTATCACTTTAGATTTCGAACGTTCGAGTCCATTGTATTTAATAGGGTTCTAAAGTTCACACGAACATTCTGTCTGTTCGCAGGTTCTGGTGCGAACCGAACAGGGGGGTGTTCGGCTCATCCCTGGTAGTGACAGGAGAGGGTGAAGTGGGAAGGCTACAGGGAAATTGTACACAATGGGGGGGGGGGTTATTGTGTGTGCATTGGATGTTTGTGGAGAAGGAGGGATGGGCAGCTTTCTGTGCTGAAACGTGTAATCAGGATGGTGGGGGGGGGGGGGGGGTGTATTTGCTAGAAGGAGGAACAGGGAAGGATATGTGCTAGGAGGAGGGTTTGAGGGGATTTGAGCCAGGAGGGGGCATTGGGTGAATGTATGTGATAGGAGGGGGGTGAAAATTTTCTACTAAGAGGGGGGGGGGGGACTTGAGCTGGTAGGAGGGATTGGGGTGATTTGTGCTTGGAGGGGGGATCTGTGCTAGAAAAAGTGATTGGGGGAATTTGTGCTACGAGGAAGGATGGGGGGATTTGTGCTGAGAAGGGGAAGGGGATTGGTGCTGGGAAATGGGGTGGGGGGGATTGATGATGTGATGGGTAATTTGGGGGAGTAGATTTTTTCTAGGAGGGGGAATTGGGTGGGATGTGAGTTGGGAGGTGGGATTGGGGAGCAAAGATTTGAACTGGGAGGAGGGGGGCCCTGTTAGGTAGGTCTCTGTGATTTCTATGCCCCCCTCTCTTAGGTAACACCAGACCTCTCTATGCCCCCTACTCCTAGATAACACCATAACCACTATACCCACACCTCCCAACATTTTGAGATGGGAATGAGGACACCTAACAGCACACATTTGTAGGCATAGGACACGCCCCCTGCCACACCCACTTAAAGGAGAATTAATCAAAAAAAGTTTAATTAAAGGGGTTGTAAACCCTCCTGTTTTTTTTACCTTAATGCATCCTATGCATTAAGGTGAAAAAACATCTGACTATTACCGGCTCCCTAGCCCCCCAGCCTCCCCGTTTTACTTACCTGAGCCCTGGAAAGTCCCGCATCAAGAACGCGCTGGATCTTTGCCCGGGGTTCTCGGCACTTCATTGGATAGATTGATAGCAGCGCAGCCATTGGCTCCTGCTGCTGTCAATCAAATCAAATGACGTGGGGCAGAGTCCTGCATTCGGCAGCTATGGACGCCGAATGCAGGACTCGGGAGCGCGCCTGCAAGGTAACCCCCTTGGGAGAGCGCTTCCCAGAGGGGGTTATCTGATGTGGGGAGGAGCCATGAGAGCCGCCAGGGGACAACAGAAAACGGCGTTCGGGGCCACTCTGTGCAAAACAAGCTGTAAAGTGGAGGTAAGTATGACATGTTTGTTATTTTAAAAAAAATAAAAAACGAACCTTTAGTGTCACTTTAAATCCACATGGGCTTTTTTCACCACTACTATTCCTTTATATTGGCTTTAAAATTTTAAAAATGCAGAAATTCAGAAATTGGATGAAAGGTTTAGCACTGAGAAACACTTTTTGAAAGATAAAAAGTGAAATTTATATACAACTATATGGATCAGACCAAAATGAGGGACAAATGAGAAGGAAAGGGGGACAGAGGGACATTGTTCCAAATCAGGATCCCTGTGCCCCCATTGGGTAGTGTGTGCCCCCTGGCAGGGATCCCTGTGCCCCCATTGGGTAGTGTGTGCCCCCCTGGCAGGGATCCCTGTGTCCCCATTGGGTAGTGTGTGCCCCCTGGCAGGGATCCCTGTGCCCTCATTGGGTAGTGTGTGTGTGATCACTGTGGGGTAAACACATACTGTAGATATCACTTCAAAGCAATCAGCAGTGAGCGAAAGGCAGCAGGGGGCGGGGTCTATGGCAGCAGGAAAGCTGCTTTTGGTCCAACCAGAAAGGATCACGGTGACTGCACATGCTCTATGCGGCCCCCTGTATCCTAGCAACGGTAAACACTGGCCGGCCGGGCCGCCCACTCGATGGAAATCCGTGACATAATGACACCTTCCGGTCCGAGCCGGATACAAACACAGGAGCGTCACATGGGAGGGAGACCCAATATAGATACCAGCCCAGGAGACTGTCATGGGGCCCCTACTGGTCCCGGGCCCTCAGGTATGGCCAGTTCGCCCCTGGTTACATTCCATTTATTCATTTCATGTATAATAAAGTACATTTTGTATTTTTATGAATTCAGTTTAGGTTATACTTTGTCATATACCTCAGGGCCTTATGGCAGATTCTCCTTCCTGCGGGCCCTTTTCTATAGGGATTGGGGGGGCAAAGATTAGAACTGGGAGGAGGAGGGGGGCCCTGTAATGTAGGGTGTTGGGGGGGCCCTGTAATGTAGGGTGTTGGGGGGTGCCCTGTCAGGTAGGGTGTTGGGGGGGGCCCCTGTCAGGTAAGGTGTTTGGGGGGGCCCTGTCAGGTAGGGTGTTGGGGGCCCCTGTCAGGTAAGGTGTTGGGGGCCCCTGTCAGGTAAGGTGTTGGGGGGGCCCTGTCAGGTAAGGTGTTGGGGGGCCCTGTCAGGTAAGATGTTGGGGGGGGGCCCCTGTCAGGTAAGGTGTTGGGGGTCCCTGTCAGGTAAGGTGTTGGGGGGGCCCCTGTCAGGTAAGGTGTTGGGGGGGGCCCCTGTCAGGTAAGGTGTTGGGGGGGGGCCCCTGTCAGGTAGGGTGTTGGGGGGCCCTGTCAGGTAGGGTGTTGGGGGGCCCTGTCATGTAGGGTGTTGGGGGGCCCTGTCATGTAGGGTGTTGAGGGCCCCTGGGATCTCTAATGACAGCTCTGATCCTGAGGGGGAAAAGTGATTTCTCTTCCCTCAGACCAGAAATGAGGAGAGGAGAGAAAACACTGGAAGATCATTACACAAGCCGGGTCCAGCTCTCTATTGCCCCCCCCCCCCCCAAAATCACATCCCCACATCCCTCCCACACTGGACCCGTCTCCCTGGTAAGGTGACATCACTGCTAATGACACTTACTAACACTCCAATAGATGTACGATGAAAAAGCTGTGGGTGTAGTCTCCGATTAGTCCACTGTGGGGCGCTTTGCCGGTTCTGTGAGAAGAGCTGCTCGGTCTCCCTGGCAACTGTTTGTCAAAATGGCGCCGCTCCGCCGTCGCGTACTTGGTATGACGTCATCCGCCCGCCCCTTCACCAATCAGAGGAAGCGCGAGTCTTCCCCCGCTTCTCCCGCACAGGGCGCGCGTGCTGGCTGAGTCCCTCTCAGCCCCGATGTACAGTGATAGGAGGAGAGGAGTACTGACGGATAGCTGGAGAGAGGATTCAGCTTTCTTCTCCCTCCAGCCTGCAGGTGGCAATAGAGAGCGCCGCTGTGCAGTGAGGGAAGGCTGACGTTCTCCCTCAGTCTCTATCCCCTTGTCACATGACTGGAGGGAGGAAGAAGATGTTCCACACACAGTGTGTCTGTAAGTACAAGGGGGGGAGGGGAGACAACTTACCGCACACCTTCCCTCTCTACTCCTCACACACCCCCCTCTGTTCCTTTCTCCCCCCAGACACCCCCTCACCTCCCCCTTTCTTCTTTAGACCCCCCACACACCCCTTCCCCCTCGCTCTGATCTGGGGACTAATAACAAGTCTTGATCATTCTATTAGTGAATGTTTGGGGCACTTATTGGTAAAGGACATCTGTGGTCACCTTAGTATTCTGGAAGCACAATATTCCTATTCATGTATCATACAACATGGTTGGTGGATCATGTCACAGGAATACCAGGCAGCACAACTCCTTGGGCAACTCTAGTGTTACAACTATGTGTAGTAGAGTCTCTGGTGTACAGCCTCTGCATAGTGATTACTCATCGCTTTCCTCTTGCAGCACTTCTATGGGGATCAGTATCAAATGTTAATGAAAAAGAAGTGGTCTGTGGGCTCCTCGTGATGTGCGTCACCCTGGGGAAGGGGTTAAACACCTCCTGTGATATTTCCAGGTCAGGGAGATTTTTACATTTTGCACAATGCCTCTAACCGCTACATTCAACTTTTCTCTTGTTAAAGTGCCTTTTATTGTGATTATGGACCTCAGAATCAGAAGGTTTATGAAAGAAATACTGTAATTTCTGCAGCAACCAAACGGATAATCTTTTCCATGTTTCCAAGTCACGTCAAATGAGAATCTGGTAGGTCGTGTCTAACAATATTGCTTTCACTTTCTGTAATGAGATCCCTTTTTCTTTTTTTTTTTTGCATTGCACAGTTTTCTCAACGTGGGTCCTTTTTTAATGAGGTTGTGTTATACAATATTAAGTCTCACCATTGGTGTACATGCAGTGTATTTGTGTGTGTGTGTGTGTGTGTGTGTGTGTGTTTTTTTTTTTTTTTATTGTAGCGGGGTGTTCAATTTAGGGGAGTGTCTGAGTGGTAGTTAGGCTCAGACACACTATTGTTAGGGTTAATGGACCATTTCTGTGCCATGGGAGATAGTATTGGTGCATAGTTCCCTGGGGCCTACAGGTGGCGCTGTAGGTCTGGGTTGAACCACAATACAAGGTTGTGCCTTTTTCTTGTCCCCTCTCGGCAGCAGTATGGCGGGGCGGTAAACCTGCTGTGCCTGTCGGGAGAGGGTATAAAAAGGGGCGGCTATCTTCCATGTGGGGTTCGTCCACGCCCAGGCACCTTCAGCCTGGGTGTGCGTGTGGGTCGTCTCCGGGTGCCTTAGGCCCGGAGGTTTGGTTCCTGTTCCATCCCAGACACCTTCAGTCTGGGGTGAGGTACTATTTGAGGCCCGGAGCCCAGCACCTTCCGTTGGGTTCCGCCGGGACTCGAGGACTCCCCAGGGTGCTGCCTTGCGAGGGGACCCGAATCTGGGACGAGGAGGCCAGGAGGTTACCTGTACCGAAGACCCAGTGCAGAGTCGTGGTGACGGTGGGGACCTCTGGTAACTCTCCGGAGGGATGTGTTCTCCTTTACACGGGCCAAATACTACCTAAGAAGGAAGTTCACGTTCAAGGTCAGTGGCAGTGGCCCCATAGGGCCGTGCCCTATTCACTAAGTCAGTGGTAGTGACTTTATTCATGCGGTCTGTGGCAGAGACCAACCTAACGGTCCGTGGCAGAGATCGTGCGCCATAACTGTTTGTGAAACCTAAACAGTCAAAGAGTCTGATTCTAGTTTGTGCCTGGACCTCCTCCCACCTAAGCTGTCCTGTGTCTTACTCCAACCTGTCTGCTGTTTAAAGAGGCATATTTATTATCCGTGTGAAATAAATATAGAAGTTGGACTTTCAGTTGGTGTGGACAGTTACATTACTGGGGGAAACATAAGGACTTGCATCTATCTAAGGTAGAGGTGAGAATCATCCTCGGGAGGATTCAACTCCAGCCGCAGGCAGGCCCAAAAACTAACACCGCTCAACCTCCTTACTCAGAAGGGTACGGGCTTGTGGTGCGGTGTGCCTCTCCCCTCCCTGTGAGGAGCCGAAACTAAAAGGCAGGTAGGGGGAGAGGTGAGGGCGCTACATAATAAAAAGCCCCCCCCCCCAAAAACAAACCTCACATTTATTTCTAAATGTATTCAGGCCAGATTGGCTCTGGAGCAAAGTGTGTTCCAAACAGTAATGTTCCTCTCTACTTCACTTTATACAGATGAGAGACGTTCACTTGCAGAGTGATTGCAGAATGATGCTGTGTGTGTTTTCGGAGCTGGTTTGACATCTTGTGTAAACAGTGTGGGCGAGCATTATTTATGTGCATTGCTATATCATGACACAGCACGGCGAGTAAACTACTTTCCAAGAATGTGAAAATCTGCTTTTTAGTGTGTGACTACTGCATGTTCTAATTAAACTATCATGGTAAAATAAAAGGGAGTTGGAAAAAGTGTTTATTAGGAATGAGCTCCGGCGTGTTCGCATACTCCACGTGCAGAGCCCGCCAGGAAGTCGGCACGGCGATGCGCTAATCGCAGGCAGGGAGACATGTCCCGATCTCTGCAGCCGCGCATCGGGACATGTCTCCCTCCCTGTGATTAGGGCAGCGCTGTGCCGACTTCCTGGCGGGCCCTGCACGTGGAGTATGCGAACATGCCGGAGCTCAGCCCTAGTGTTTATACATGTTAAAATGACACCACTTTATAGGTAAAAGCATGTTCTTCAGAAAGAAGTGGCTTTTATAGCGAGTGCCTTTACTGGATGGCTGTGCACAGTTATGCCTGCTAGGTCTACTTATTGTATGGAGGGTAATGGCATCTGCCAAGAACTGTTAGTAAGTATTGTACTTGCCCTGCTGCCAATAAAATCAGTCTATTACTTGTAAAAAGGGGGGGAATGCACTGTCACTGTGCTAATGACACTAGCAGGGAAGGGGTTAACTGTGTTCCTTGGGGGTGCTTTCTAACTGTGGGTGTGCTTTGACTGAGGGAAGACAGAGATCCATGTTTCTGCTTAGCAGAAACAAACACAAGATCTCCATTTTCCCCTCTGACAGAACGGCGATCTGCCTTGTTCACATAGGCAAACCGCCGTTTTGTCTGCCTTGGGAGTGATCGGCGGGTCCCAGCAGGTCGCTGGTGGCGCCCCCGACTCAAAGAAAAAAATAATGTACTGGTACGTGATTTTGCGCTGAAGGGCCACTCTGCTGCAGTATATTTGCGTTGGGCATCCAGGAGCGGTGAATAAAGCCCAATTGCATCCTTTTTGGGAAATTGCTTATTCCAATGTTGCTGAGACATTAGTCCAGTGTTTCTCAACTCCAGTCCTCAAGGTGCCCCAACAGGTCATGTTTTCAGGATTCCCCTTATTTTGCACAGGTGATTAGATTAGTTTCACTGCCTTAGTAATTACCACAGCCATTTCATCTGAGGGAAATCCTGAAAACATTACCATCTGGAGACTTTAAACTGAGAGATTTGGTGGTACTACAAGTCCCAAAAGAAAGTTGTGCCAGATGGAGGAAAAAGGAGAAGCCTGGGCTTGGGGGTGGGGGGCACTGTACACAGAGTGTGAGGAGAGCCGATCAGCAGCATGTGTACAGATCATCACAGCACTGATTATCGGTGCAGCCCCAACAGTGTCAATCAGTGACACCTATCGGTGCTCATCAGTGCTGCATGTCGGTGCCACCTAATCAGTGCCCATAAGTGCTGCCTCATCAGCGCAAGTCATTCGGTTTCTGTCTGTATGTACACTGCACAGTACCACTTCTCTTGTCCCCTGTGCTGGATATAATTCTTAGTATCTGTTCTTATGCTGCATGTATGGAATCAGCACAGTAGCACTTCTCTTGTCCTGTATGCTGGGTGTAATTCTCCATAATGCTATAATTCTTTCTGGACTCTACAAACATTGGTGTGGCACTAACTGCTTTCTTATGTTTTTGGATTTCTTCCAGGACCCTCATGGAAGGAGGATTGCTGTGCCATATGAGACCATCCCCTCTGAAGCTAGTTGGCACGATTACCTGAAAGGGTCACTTGCAACATTTGATATTAAAAACAGAAGATCTACTACATCTTACACAAGTACATAGATTGTGAGCTGTCTGGTATGGGGAAATGGTGGGTCACATTACAGGGTCATCAGTATGGTTGTGGGGTGCATATATTGTAGGGTGCCCCTTATGATGGAAAATCATATAATGCAGGTTGTTGGGTACAGGTGCGGATGGAAGAGGGAGTCAGTTTGCAGGGTGATCCTTAACCAGTTCCCTACCGAGCCATTGTAAAATTATGTTGGCAGGAACCTTGTCTCCCTCCGGGTGGATGTCATATGACGTCCTGTCCTTCCCGGCCGCTAGAGGGTGCGCGGCATCGCTCGGGACCCGGTGCCCGGCGGCCTGTGATCACGGCAGGAGTGTGGATCTGTGTGTGTAAACCCACAGATCTGTCCCAGTACAGAGGAACACACATCGGTCCCCTCCCCCTACAGTTAGAATCACTCACTAGGGAACATATTTAACCCCTTCAGCGCCCCTAGTGTTAACCCCTTCCCTGCCAGTCACATTTACACAGTAATCAGTGCAGTTTTATAGCACTAATCGCTGTATAAATGCGACTGGTCCCAAAAATGTGTCAAAAGTGTCCGATATGTCCGTCGCAATGTCACGGTCACAGTAAAAATCGCAGATCGCCGCCATTACTAGTAAAAAAAAAAAAAAAATGCAATAAAACTATCCCCTATTTTGTAGACGCTATAACTTTTGTGCAAACCAATCAATATCTGCTTAATGTGATTTTTTTTTTTTTTTTTTTTTTAGAAAAAATAAGGAAGAAAAATACATATCGGCCTAAACTGAGGAAAAAAATATAAAACAAAAAAAAGATATTTATTTAACCAAAAAGTAAAAATATTGTGTTTTTTTTTTTTTTAAAAATGATCGCTCTTTTGATTATAGCGTAAAAAATAAAAACCGCAGAGGTGATCAAATACCACCAAACGAAAGCTCTATTTGTGTGAAAAAAAACATAGACTTCATTTGGGTACAGTGTTGCATGACCGCGCAATTGTCATTCAAAGTGCGACAACTCTGAAAATGAAAAATTGGTCTATGCAGGAAGGGGGTAAAAATGCTCTGTATTGAAGTGGTTAGGAAAGGTAAGGGGGGGGGGGGGTGATGATCAGATTAGGGGGTGCTCGTAGCTAGATACATAAGAAAGTGATGACAAGCCTTTACCGTTCTTGATAGCCTCAGTAATGTAAAAATGTTCACTAAATTGTATTACTGACTTTTGTAAAACTAATAAAAACAATTGAAGCAGAAAAAGACCAAGTAGTCCATCTTCTCATTTTTTTATTTATTTTTTTAAAGTTTATTGTCTGAGTATAGATCTAGGTTTGTCCCAAGCATGTTTGAAGCCATTTACTGTTGACTGTCTCACTACCTCTGCTGGTAGTTTATTCTAAGCATCAACTACCCTTTCAGTAAAATAATAGTTTCTAAGATTTGTTTTGAACTTTCCTCCCGATAGTTTAAGGTCATGTCCCCATGTTCTTGATTTTGGTTTTATATTGAAAAAACTGCCCTTCTGAACCTTGTTCACCCCCTTGATGATGTATTTCAGTGGTTCTCAACCCTGTCCTCAAGTAGCCCCAACAGGCCATGTTTGTAGGTTTTCTTTTATCTTGCACAGGTGCTTTAAATCGGAGTCAATGGCTTGATATTTTATACAGCTATTTTATCTAAGAGAAATTCACAAAACATGGCCTGTCGTGGGGAACTTGAGGACAGGGTTGAGAACCACTGTTGTATTTGTTTAAGGCCGGCTTCACATATGAACAGCTTTTCCCGCATCCAATTCGCATGCCATACCAGTGTGACCGACTCTCAATGGTGCCGGTTCCGACATGTCTGGGGCGGCCGAGGAGCGGATTGCAAAAAGGTCCTGTGCGTGTTTGGGTCAGGTGCAAATTCAGTAAAAATTTGCACCTAAATCGGTGAACAGGCATGAACCTGCAGCCACACATATATGTGAATCCGGCCTCAATCAGGTCTCTCCTTTCCTCCAGACTGTACATATTATGATCCTCAAGTCCCTCTCGATATGTTTTATCCACCAAACCTTTCACCGTTTTTGTTACCCGTCTCTGGACTCTTTTTCTATCTTATCGATGGCTTAGGCTGCTTTCACACTGAAGCACTTTACAGGCACTATAGGAGCATCTTCGAGGCACTTGTAGGAGCGGGGTATACCCTGCTCCTAAAGCGCCACTGCCCATTGAAATCAATGGGCAGTGACACTTTGCGGGTGCATTTAATCCTTTTTCGGCCTTTTGTGGGGGTTAAAAGTATCCGAAAAGGGCTGTAAAAACTACGGTAAAGCACCGCTAAAATAACGGCGCTTTACCACCGACGTGTGAAAGTAGCCTTAAAGTCAGCATGTTTGCGGATGGTCAGGAGGAGGAGCAGGAGTCAGACTTCCCAGGATTTAGGATGGTGATGGAGTCCCAGATGGTCCACAGTGACCTCCTGAGTGCCTTGTGAAGTCACCTGAGGGACTGGGAAATGTCACTGTTTGATTACAATAATGAAGCCTCTTGTCCTCACAATAAACCAAACTGATCATCTCTGCTAAAGACCAATTTATTCCTTTGAACTTTCTATCTAGGAGTATCCCGAACCAGAACAAAAATACTAAAATATTTTAACATCCATACGCTAACTTTTGTTTTTCAATAAATTCTAAGCCCTAAAGCAGGCCATAAACTGTCCCACAATTGGCTGTAAGCACACTGTAAAAGAAAGGCACCACCCTACAAACAAGAAGTGAGCATTGCACCAGCGATCAGCAGATCATGGGTGCAATGCAGGGCTCCTACAGACTGTCAGTGTAAGCTGTCTGCCAGATGCACACTGACAGGAAGATTTAATGAACTACCAGAACGCTCAACAACACCGTGATAGTTCATTGAGAGCTACAAACCTACAGGCACAAAGGTTGGTTGCACTTGTATTTCATTCCTTCACAGAACTCCATTGAATGACGTGGCCGTGCCTCTTTTCAAAAAGTGATAGCTGGTACTAGGAACTTTTCCCCGTACTGATGTCACACAGAGGCAGCGGATCGCCAAGTGGCTGCAGGAGCGGGAACATGAAACATGTTCCTAAAGGTGAACTTCTCCTTTAAGGCTCACATCTCAGCTTGTGCTACAGGGAAAAGTCCCCTCACCTTTTTTTTATAAATGCAGCCACATGGAGCTGTATGGTGCTTTTGCACTATGCAGTTTCATGCACCCAAAAATGTGCTGCAATTTCTGATGTGTGGGCAGTGACGGCGAGGACACAGACATTCTCCTTCTGGCCAATTGGAACCCAGAAGTCTGTCCTGAGACACGATTGGCCAGGGAGTCATAAGACTCCCTGGCCAATAGGGGCTTCCTGATTGGCCGGGGGGAGAATGTGGCAGAATAGCGACTATTAATTCGCTAGTGTCACACAACTGGGTGGGATCAGGGCGCACTCTTTGCGACCTGAGCCCACCCTATTTTGAAGCCTATTAGCCTCTGACTCTAATCAGGTGCTTCAAAAGACACACTCCTCGCCTATCCCCGCAGTTGTAATTCATGCGCCCGGCGTCCTGACAGGGGCCAGGCGCATGGATAGGGGGGTGGCGCCCGTGCGCCCACAATGCACGGGCCGCCACTGTGTGTGGGGTGCCATTGATTATTAACAGCACCCCTGTGTATTGCAAAAGAGCAGTGTGTTTTGGCTGCGGGTGAGGAATGTGTGTAGTTTACACGCTGTCCCCCACCCATAATAGTGTATACCTAGCCTAATAGAAACCTCTGCTACAGTCTGCTAGGAAACAGACACTTCCAGGAGTGTTTGATCTCTTGGGTTTCCCACACCACTGCATGGTTCCTCCTGCTAAACTCTGCATCACTGTATTTACATGGAGGTTGTGGGAGGAACCACTGAGTGCTGTGGGGGTGGTTTTCTTTGTCACCACTCCATGGTTCCTCCTGCTAAACTTTGCATCACTGTATTACCACCTCTGTGCAGTTAGTTTTGCACAGAGCAGCCCCGATTAGACACGTGCGGTTCGTTTCATTCCGATTTAAAATTCGGACGAATTTTCTTTATTCGCAAATTCTAATGTAACCAAATTTCCAAATTAGAATAGTACCGAATTTAAGCGACTCCGAAATAACGAAATTCAAATTGTTTTCAAAAAGTTTTCCAATATCCAAAGAGAATTAAATAGAATAGAAAATAAAGAAATCGAATGGAGAAAAATATTTTTTTTCTATTCTATTTTATTCTTTTGAGAAATTGGAAAACTATTTGAATTCGAAAACTTTTCAAATTCGAAAACTAGTAGAAATTGATTCAAAAACTTTTTGCATTCAATTCGACGACGAATAAACTAAACAAATCCCGAAAATGAATTTAAACAAATTTAACTAAACAATTTTATGTAAATAATGAATCAAAACTAAATTTTTTTTTTCTTTGTTCTGCACATGTCTAGCCCCGATCCTCCTCTTCTGGGTTCCTCAGCGGCGCTTCTGGCTCCTCCTCTTCTCGAGTCGGAAATGCACTCTCCCTCGGGGCACTCGTGCGGGCGCGCGCCAATGTCCTGTTGCTGCATCTATTGACACATCAAGCAGGACTCCGGGCCATTGCATTTTTTTGATGGCAGCAGGAGCCAATGGCTGCACTGCCATCAATCTATCCAGTCAGGACCCGAGACACCGGCTGGAACTGATGTGCTTGTCCCTGTAGTGGGAAAGATTGGGTTCAGGTAAGTAAAAGGGGGTCTCTGGGGGGCTGCAGAAACGCAGGAGGTTTTTTTGCCTTAATGCATAAAGGTGAAAAACCTTGAGGGTTTACAATCCCTTTATTCACTTGAAGACAAAGCCTTTTCTGGCACTTTTTTTTTTCTTTTTTACAAGTTTCAAATCAGTATTTTTGCTTGAAAATTCCTTATAACCACCAAACATTCTACAGTGAAACCTCGGATTGCGAGTAACGCGGTTAACAAGCATTTAGCAATACGAGCATATTTTTTTTTTTTAATCCTAAATCGGTTTGCGAGTGTTGTCTCGCAAAACGAGCAGGATTCAAGCCTCTGTGGTGTGCAGTACCACATTTGGCCAGAGCTGCGAGGGCGCCGGTGACACCATTTTCAAATACTCCGTTCCCGAGCCTTTCCGAGTGCATCCGAGCGATCTCCCAAGTATTTCCGAGTCTCTCCGGCGCCCCCCCCCCCACATCTGGCCACATGTGGTATTGCATGCAATAGAAGTCAATGTGGAACGAATTATCTTTGTTTCCATTGACTTCTATGGGGAAATTTGCTTTGATATGCGAGTGCTTTGGTTTACAAGCATTCTCCTGGAGCGGATTATGCTCGTAATCCAAGGTACTACTGTATTAACACTTCTATATCTCAAAGCATTCTCCATTTATAGCATTTTGTAACGCTTGCATAAGACTTTTGCACAGTGCTGTAGATAAGTGAATGCTGCTGAGGATGGGGAGAAGAGCGTGAACCTGTTGCTTTTACTGAAAGGCAGAAAAAGTTGCTCTGATTTTTGTTACCTTCTCCTTTTATTTATAACGCTGTGGTAAACCTTTACATTTATGTTTTGTGTGTCTGGCGTCTTAGTTTACAAGCAATCTACAGATAGGCAATCTTTATAGAAGGCAGAAACTGGCAATTTCATATAAGAAGGATTTTTATGAAAAGTCTTGTTTTTCCGTAAAAAAATAAATACCATTTTTATTAAAGTATCAAAGTCAATACAATACATGACTGCATACAGTCCAAATATTACATCTGCAAATAAAGTATATGTCAATGACACATCATTACTTCACATATACTATATAGGATTGGTCCAACTACTAAGGCATTTGGAGCTTGCAAAAGTAGTTTACCAACAAGAAACAATGCACTATAATATATGCTTATTATTATTATACACGATTTATATTGCACCAACAGTTTATGCAGTGCTTTACAATGTATACGGGGGGGGGACAGCACAATTACAGTACAGTTCAATACAGGAGGGCCCTGCTCGTAGAGCTTACATTCTAAAGGGAGGGGGTGGTGGTACAAAAGGTAATAGCTGCAGAGAATGATTTGATGGGGGTGGCTCTGGGACAGTTGTTAGGTGGGTGTGGGATAGGCTTATCGTCCTAGCTTTTATTCTACAGTTTGGGAGAAGGATAAGCCAAGGAGTATTGGGGATGAAAAGTAATCTTGACTTGAGGCCCGTACACACGGTCGGACTTTTTGCCAACAAACTTAAAAATGAGCACGTTTTCCAAAAAATCAGACCGTGTGTACGCTCCATCGCACAAATTTTTTCGGTTTTCATCGGACAAAAGTTCGCTCTGCAAACGGACAAACTTTTCGGCAACAAAAGTCTGATGGTGCAAAGTTCGACCGTGTGTACAAAAATCCATCGGACTTTTGTCTGAAGTACAAATACGCATGCCCAGAACCAATGTTAAAATGAACCAACCATAGCAGAAGTTGACCAAAGGGTGGCGGTAAAGAGCAGAAAAAACACGTGATGTTGGGAAAGTTTGCAGAAAAGTCCTGCCATGTGTATGCTATGGGTGTGCCCGGCCAACTCCCTTCGGACAAAAATCCACGGAAAAGTTTGTTTGAAGTCCAACCGTGTGTACGAGGCTTAAGAATATGCACTTTACAGTCTTTTATTTTTGTCACATTTGCTACATTTTGTCTATTTCTTGCTATTTTTGCACAGTGGGACATTTCATGTTAATTTTTCAGAACATAGTAAATGAACAAGCATAATGTCAATGCAAAACGAAGGCCAAATATTGTGCTGACCTTCATACAAAAAGTAGACGTTTTGTACATGAGCAATAGAATACATACAGTAGGCATCTATAATTGAAATTCATGTACTATGGTGCTACCTAGTGGCCAAAATACAGACTGCAGATGTCTTTGGTTACTGGGTTAAATGGCTCTTCATGATGCAGGAGCTGTAAAAAAAAAAAAAGTGACCAGTTACACTTACCGGTAACGGTGTTTCTGGGAAGTCTTCCAGGACGGCACAATGAGAGATGACTGGCTCCACCTGACAGGAAACACAATCAATTCAAAGAGGTTAAAGCACCCGCCCCTCCCCGTGCTTCTCAGTTATGATAAAGTACAGACCCACACCAGTGCACGAGAGAGAAAACACACACCCAAATAACTCTATGCAAACCAATGTATCAACCAAAGCGGTGGGAAGTAGGCCTGCCGTCCTGGAAGACTTCCCAGAAACACCGTTACCGGTAAGTGTAACTGGTCACTTTCTCAAGTCGTCTTCCAGGACGGCACAATGAGAGAGAAGCAAGTAGCTTCAGGCCTACCTTAGGGTGGGACGACTGCTTGCAGGACCTTTCTACCAAAGGACAGGTCCTGAGGTGACAGCAACTCCACTCTGTAATGCCTTAGGAATGTATTCTGGCTTGACCAAGTCGCAGCTTTACAGATCTGTTCCACCGAAGCTCCGGCTCTTTCTGCCCAGGAGGTTGCCAAAGAGCGAGTAGAATGAGCTTTAACTTTCGGGGCTGTCTTACCAGCCTGGTCATAAGCTATGGAGATTGTCTGTCTGATCCATCTAGATATGGATGCTCTAGATGCCTGTTGGCCCTTTTTCTGTCCAAAAAAATTAATTAGTAAATGGCTGGATTTCCTAAATTCACCCACTCTATCCAGATAAGCTAGCAGACACCGTCCGACATCCAGACAATGAAAGGAGGCCTCTCTTTCATTTTGTGGATTTGAACAAAAGGAAGGAAGAATAATTTCTTGTAATCTATGAAACTTTGACACTACCTTAGGGAGGTACAGGGGGTCCTGCCTAAGAATAACTCTGTCCTCGAATAAACTAAAGAAAGGCTCTTTAATCGTCAGAGCCTGCATGTCGCTTATTCTTCTGGCTGTAGTAATTGCCAGAAGAAAAGCAAACTTAAATGTCAGTAATTTAACTGAAATATCTTCTAGTGGCTCAAACGGAGCCTTAGTTAATTGTTCCAAAACTAACGTAAGGTCCCAGGGCGGGACTCTAGAGATCCGCACCGGGGACAATCTATCCCTGGCCATTAGAAATCTTTTAACTAGAGGGTCCAGTGATAACTTTTTGTCCAAAAAATACGATAAGGCTGCTACCTGTACTCTTAGAGTCTTGGTAGCGAGACCTAAGTCGGCGCCATCCTGGAGAAAGTCCAGGATGACCGAGGTTTCTTGCTGGGATACCTTTCTCACTAGACACCAGTGAGAGAAGACTCCCCACACCTTCCTGTAGATACGTCTGGTGACCTCTTTTCTACTTGAGAGGAGAGTGTTAATCACTCTCTCGGAACATCCCCTCTCCCGCAGGTTCTGCCTCTCAAGCACCAGGCCGTCAGCTTGAAGAAGCTGGGATCTGGGTGAAAGACTGGTCCCTGCCGAAGAAGGTCCACCCGAACTGGTAGATGGAGGGGAGATGCTACGGACCAGTTCTGTAGAGCGGGAAACCAGGCTCTCTTGGGCCACCAAGGAGCAATTAGAATGAGTCTGGTTTCTGAGAGACCTAGTTTTTGTAGGACTCTTGGAATGAGACTCAGAGGGGGAAAAGCATAAGCCAGGTGAAAACTCCATACCTGAGCCAGTGCATCCACCCCCCCTGAGCCCCACTCCCGGGACAGGGAAAAGAATCTTCTTACTCTCCTGTTCTCCTTGCGGGCAAAGAGGTCTATTTCTGGCCTTCCAAAATGTTGGCACACCAGGTTGAACACCTCTGGGTTCAGCTCCCATTCCCCCTGGAGAATCCGATGACGGCTTAGATAGTCCGCCTCTATGTTGTACCTTCCCTTTATGTGTACTGCCGTAATAGAGGCAATCCGAAGCTCTGCCCAGCCCAGAATTCCTAGAGACAAGGTCAGCAGGGAGGGAGACCTGGTTCCCCCCTGATGATTTATGAAGGCCACCGTGGTCGCATTGTCGGAGAGGATCTGGACCTCCCGGTCTCGGATCCTTTCCTTGAACGCTTTTAGGGCCTCCCCGACCGCCAATAATTCCCGGAAGTTTGAAGAGGCGTGTCTCTGATCCTGATTCCAGGAACCCTGGGCTCGGAGTTCACCTAAGTGGGCCCCCCAACCCCAGGAGCTTGCGTCCGTCGTTATCCTGAGGGGGTCTGTCTGAGTCCATAGATGACCCACCTGCAACTTCTGAGGAAGAAGCCACCAGCTCAGAGAGTCCTTTACTACCTCTGGGATGGAGATTCTGTGGTCTAATGTTCCTCTTGTTCCGTCCCAGGAGGATAAGAGGAATTGTTGGAGGGGTCTGGAGTGGAGCTGAGCCCACGGAACCGCAGGTATACAAGAGGTCATTAGACCCAGTACCCTCATGATGTCTCTGAAAGAGGACTCCCTTACCTCCAACAGAGACCTGACCGCTGTCATGAGGCCCTGGACCTTCTCCTGGGGTAAACAAAGCTTCCTTTGTAAGGAGTCTATCAGGAAACCCAGGTAAATCTTTCTTTGGTCCGGGATCATCGAGGACTTCTCTCGGTTGATGATCCAACCCAGGGATTCCAAGGTACTCACAACCTTGGCCAGGTCTGCGAGGAGGAGATCTCGACTCTGGTTGTAAAGTAAAAGGTTGTCGAGATAAGGGACTATCGTTATACCCTCTAGGTGTAGGAAGGCAACCACCTCTGCTACGATTTTTGTAAATACCCTTGGGCTGGAAGCCAGTCCAAAGGGGAGGGCAGCAAACTGCCAGTGTTGAATCCCCTGAGGAGACCCGATTGCGAATCTGAGGAAGGCTTGATGTCCTGGAAAGATCGGGATGTGAAGGTAGACGTCCTTTAAGTCGATCGTTACCATGTATACCTCCTTCAGAAGGAGTCTTCTGAGGGTGTATATGCTTTCCATGCGAAATTTCTTGTGACGCAAGGAGGTATTCAGGGGTCTCAGGTTTATTATCAACCGGTACTTGCCTGACGGCTTTGGGACAACGAAGATGTGGGAGTAGACCCCCAGTCCGCGTTGTCCCGCAGGTACCGGGACTACAACTCCCTGTTCTGCTAGTTCTGAAATGTTTTTCAGAAGACCTGCTGCCTTGAGGGGGTCCCTGGGGAGATGCGTTAATAGGAACTTTGAGGGGGGGGATGAGGAAACTCCAGCCTGTAGCCCTCCTTTATAATCTTGAGAATATGAGGGCTCTGGGTAATACTCTCCCACCTGGAAAGGAATTGGGAAAGTCTTCCCCCTACCCTTACGTCACTTAAAGTCTTTTTCATTTGATTTTTGGTTGGAAAAGAGGATACCTCCTTTTTGCTTATCCTTTCCAACGCCCCACTTCCTATTACCGGCAGGCTTCTTGCTCGAGAAACGGTTTCTACCCTGGGGGCCTCGAAAAAATCTTTTTTGGTCCCTTTTAGGTTTAGTGGGGAACTTTTTGCCCTTTTCGGTAGATCTTGACAGGGCTTGGTCCAGCCCTGTACCAAAAAGGAGTGAGCCCTCAAATGGGAGTCCACATAAGCGGGTCTTGGATGCGTTATCCCCATCCCATGTTTTGACCCATACGGCTCTGCGAGCCGAGTTTACGAGGGCACCCGTTTTTGCGGTGGTTCGCACGGTCTCAACTGCAGCATCTGCTAGGTATGCCACTGCGCTACCTATTACCTGTAGCGAGTCTAGGACTTCCCTGGACTTGGACACACGGGAAACATGTTCTATTAGTTTGGTTATCCATGTATCCGCGTTCCTAGCTATACAAGCTGAAGCCAACGCGGGGCTCATTGCTGCCGTATTGGCTTCCCAGGCTCTACGCAAGGTCGTCTCAGTACGGCAATCCATAGGATCCTTGATATTACCTGCGTCCTCGAAGGAGAGGTCGGATTGCTTTGACACCTGTGCCAAAGAGGCGTCCAATCTGGGAATCTTAAAGAGTTTCTCCTCATCCTCCCCCTTAAAAGGGCACCTACGCTTCCAAGTTTTATATTTCAGAAGCTTCCTCTCAGGTTCCTTCCACTCTCTAAGAATCACATCATGGAGAGCCTGGTGAACCGGGATGGTTCTGGGTTGGGCCCTTACCAAGCCTCGGTACAATCTATCCTGTGCGGATACCTGTTCCGTCGGCTCCTGAATTTCTTCAGAGGCGTAGATTGCACCAAGGAGGCCTTCCATGTCGTCAGTTGAGAAGATGTGTCTTTCTGACCTAGAGCCTCCTTCCTCCTCCTCAGCCTGACTATCTATCAGGCCCTCATCGGATAGTCCCTGATCAGGGATCTCCGAATCCTCTTCTGCCTCTGAGTCCTGAGACAGGAGGGATCTCAGGGATTCTGGGTGTCCTCTCCCCCTGGTTGAGGAGAAAAACTCCTGTGAGGAAGGGCCCTCCCTGCTTGTCTGGGGCTCTGGTTCCTTAGCTTTAAGGGAGGCTTGAAAATCCTTAAGGGTGGCAAGCATCTGGGTTTGGACAGAGAGAAAGTCTCTCATCACCTGAGATGTTTCCTTCCCAGCCAGCTTCTGGATACATTTGAAGCAGAAGGGCTTGGAATGGGTTGAGGGTAATTTCTCGTTACAGTAACCGCATCTTTTGGAGCGGGCAGGGGTTCTAGAGGAACGACTGGCAACCCCCTGGGCAGTGACGTCCTCTCCTGCAATGTAAGGGTACACAGGAATACATTAACAACCAAAAAGAACCCTGTGACAGGCAAGGGGAAAGAGTCGGGGTACCATCCCCCATCATGACCCCTGCTGGCTGGGTTGACTCACCCCCTGTGGTCTCCTCTGTAGCCGCGGCCGTAGTCGGCCTCTCCTCATGCTCCATGTAGGTGAGATGCTCTGCTCCCGATCGCAGTTCCACTGGAGGAGAAAAAAAGGGCGCCTCCTTCCTGGCGTCCCTCCATTTTTGAATGCGGTAACAGACGCCGGCCGCCGCCATTTTACCGGAGACCGGAACCGGAAATGACGCGGCACGCGATGGCGTCATCCTTGACGCTAGAGGACGAATGTCCTAGACGCCGGGAAAATGGCGCCGCAATGCTATGCACCTGCATAGAGCGGCGCCCTAAGCAAACGAACCGCGCGAGCGGACGGAGGAACCTGCCAGCCCCCCCCTCCAGGATGGACACCCAAACAGGTAGGAGGGAGGAAGGAGGATATCTGGCCCCTGAAGTCCCGGGTACAGCCCCGCACCTAGGGAGCTTCAGTGCTCAGGGAGGCTCTTCAACTGCCCTCCCTGAGAAGGAATGGGATACCCCCCAGGACGGACAAATAGAGTCCTGCTAGGCCCAGAGGCTTCCCAGGCATGCGGCTCAGCTCCCGGGGGGGGGGGACTTCCAGCCCCAGGCCTTCAGTCTGTGGAAAAAAATAAACGGTTTCGCTGTGGGGAAACACAATCAAGAACTGAGGAGCACGGGGAGGGGCGGGTGCTTTAACCTCTTTGAATTGATTGTGTTTCCTGTCAGGTGGAGCCAGTCATCTCTCATTGTGCCGTCCTGGAAGACGACTTGAGAAAACATCATTTATTTTAAATAATACACTTTCTGAGGCAACCTACTTTATAACCGAGAAAACGTTTCACCCATTTTCAGTCCACATCAACTAAGAACTATATAGTAACCCCTCATCCACCATCCTAAATCACTAGGGCTAAAAAAAACTTGCAGCTGAGGATCTAATATCTCATAAGAATGCATTCCTGTACAGTGGCAGAGCTTATTCTTTGAGACTTGGGATCCTCAGGGGGAGGCGCCTTCACTCTGCTCGCATGTGCCTGTGTGACATCCGGCCTGGGACCGCTCAGGCAGGCCGCGGCCGCGAGAGAAGTGGATGGTTGGTCACGGGCAGTGGCGTCACCCCGCCCCCCCCTGCAACGCCACTGCCTGCAGCTTGCCTCTCTCTCCCTGCTCTAACCTGCCTGTGGCTGTCACCGCTTCAGTTGCGGAGGGGGGGTGCGCCTGCCTGACACCCCCCCAGTGTGTGGTACCCGGGGCAGCCCCCCCGCCCCCACTTGGTATGCCACTGATCCTCAGTTTTCCCAGGATCCCATGGGGGATCAGGAAAGCGTTCCAGAATCTCAGGTCCAAGGTAAGCATACAGTATACTCCACATACAACTTCCAATATTAAAGGAAACCTGTTATGCAAATATGCATGCTGCCACTTCTACTGAAAATGCAGGCTGTATGGCTATCCTTCTGAGGCTTTGGCTTTAACATTTTGCATACCTGACCAATAACAGTCAAAGAGATAAAGAGTTCAGACTTCATGGCTTCAATTTTTTTTTCTGCTGGATCTGGGACTTAAGACCTGTACACACGATTGGATTGTTGGCCAACCGAGCGTCAGATTTTTGTCAAAAGGGCATGTGCCAAGATCTTGTCTTGCATAATAACGGTACACAATTGTCGGCCAACAAACACGAACGTAGTGACGTACTACGAGGAATTTCAGCTCTTGAGCGCCACCCTTTGGGCCCCTTCTGCTAATTTTCGTGTTTGGTGAGCATTGATTTCCGAGCATTCGTGTTTGTACTTTTGACTTTTGTGTGACGGACTTGTGTACTGACGACACGAAAATCTTACAGACCGTTGTCCGCTGAAAATTTACTAGCCTGTCATCCAACATTTGTTGGCCGAAAGTTGGACAACAATTGTCAGAAGGAGCGTACTAACGGTCAGCTTTTAGGACAACAGTCTGTCAACAGACAATTCCCTGCCAACAATTGGATCATGTGTACGAGGCTTAAGACATAGGGAAACCAAACAGCCAGGCAATTAGCATTTTCAGAGGGAGTCCAGCAATTTTAATGCAATCAGGAATGGAAAACTATAGTAGGGGAGATTATCAAGCAAATTAGCAACACAAAAAAAAAAATCACAAATCAGTCCGTTCCTCGGCCAGCAACGTCCCTGCGTTCGTTTTTCTGTGTATTTGCAACCAACTACGTCAGATCTACAAAAGTCTGAGACAGATTTATTACTGAAGATGAGACAGATTTTTTACTCTAAGCAGACAAAAAAGTCACCATAACCCTTTATTAGGACCCGTGTGTCTCCCAGAAGACAGCGGGGGGGACAGAGAAGGTGCCGGAAGGGGCGTAGATACCCGCGGGTGGCTCAAGTATCTATGCCCGAAGTGGGAGAAGAATACCTGGATTGGACAGGTCTCTGCTCCCCCCTCCCCCCTGAAAGGTGCCAAATGTGACACCGGAGAGGGGGGAGGAAAAGCAGAAGTTCAATTTTTGGGTGGAACTCCGCTTTGAATATAAAGGGGTCCTATTTTCTGGTTTTTGTGGCCCCCAACATTCTGTGGTTCCTATTTTAGAGCGACTGAGAGAAGAATTCATGACTCAAGCTGTAACCTGGTAATAAATCCGTCGCACAATCTGTCTCTGTGTGTCAGTTTAGCATTGCCTTCCTATGTGACAGAAGTAATAAATCTCTCCCAATTTATTTTCAGTAGATGCATATTTTGCATTATTATTGCAGGATTTATTTTATTAATGATTTTGACATTTTTTATAACCTGTATGTGCCAAAGCTGGTTCTAATTGGAGGCTTTATTGTCACCGGCATACTATTCATATACATTATTCCTGTGGTATTTATATATGTACGATCCAGTGAGATTTGCCTATTTCCTTATATGGTAATTTTGTTGGCAATTGGACCTCACAGAATATTTAACAAGAATCATGTGACACGGACATCTTCCAACTTTCTGCTTTTTCAGAACACGGAGTAGCTTGTTCCTGGAGATGACTTCATCAGCGGCACGCTTGTTTTAAAGTGATGAAGCTGGGAGCATTACATTTCTGTTGACATGACACCAAAACATTGTTGAAGGAGATCTAACATCAAAAACATTTTTCATGTTAAGTGCATATATTCTAATTAAAGTATAACCAGTATTTATTGCCTCTAAAAGAGATCACAGTACTCCTCCTCCCAATGCTTCATCTTTTTCTCCAGAATTAGAAACCTCTTTACTCTTTCGTCCATGGACCGACACAGCTTCTCTATTGACAAAGTGGGTATTATCCGTTAATTAGGAGTGACTAGGCAGAAAAACTTGTAAAAAGTGTTGCATCACACCTTCTACAGTACCGCCCAGGGGGCGGACCCTCTGGGTATACCCTCTCAGTCTGCACATCGCAGATCAGTTTTTTTCTGTCTAGCAAGGAGTAGGACATGGCTCCCTTCGGGCCCATTGGTCCGGGGACAAAAGATATATATATATATATATATATATATATATATATATATTTTTTGCTACATTTGTTGTTTCCTGCGATCTTCGATCAACTGCCGACTGGGTGACAGGCTGGATCCTTGATCCTTGTAGTCTCCCCAGTTTCGGCCATCGAGCGTGTGCCGACCCTAGCTACGCGCTGGGTTTTCCACGACATGCCCATCGCTCCACGGGTGGCCGGTGAGCTTACACTCCAGGGCCTGCATCGGACCGCTCAGCTTCGGCTGACCTTACGGCCGAGTCGCAGCAGCCTGGCCGGTGAGCTTACGCTCCAAGGCTTGCATCGGACCGCTCAGCTTCGGCTGACCTTACGGCCGAGTCGAAGCAGCCTGTCCGGTGAGTGTCATGCTCCAGGGCATACATATGATCGTCCCTTCTGGGTCCAATCACAGCATGCCTGGCCAACAGTCACCTTCCGTGCGCGGACGATGATCTGTTTGGAATGTCTTCCAGCAGAATACATGCAGGATAGGTAAGTAAAACTCCCCTGCCTCGGCTGGGTGATTTAGCTGGACATTCCTGGAGAGATCAAGTAAGTGGTTGTGGCCCCTTTCTTCCCTCTCTCCCTGCCCTTCCCTCCTCCCTGGGCTTCTAGCTAAAGGTTGCTGGGTGCTGGGGGTCACCTAGGGGGTCCCACTGGAGCGGGGCTGGCTGTAACTAACATTTAAAAGAAATGTCATTTTTGCTTACCTGTGTTTCTGTGTCTCCATGCTGTTGGCGGCCATTTTGAGGTGGTCCATGCCAAGTTTGGCCTCTTGTAACTGCCTGGCGGCCATCTTCCTGTGGTTCGGCCACACCCACTGGCCCCTATCAGGTGATCGGCGGCCATGTTGGTCCACCCTGTATGCAGATATTGCCGTTCGGCGGCCATCTTTTTGTGGGCTATGGCTGCCTGACCTCTATCTTCTGTCGGCGGCCATTTTCTTAGAGCCCACATTATCTTCCATACAGACGTTTTGGCAACCATTTTGCGAGAGCCTCCGGCCTCTAGGGTGCATTACACTGGCGCGAAAATTCACACAGGAAGTGCTGATAAAAGAAGCAGACTGACACAGCAGCAAGGGGACAGCATCACAGGCGCAGCATAGCAGTACCTATCCAGGGTGGTGAGTCCTCTGGGTAACCCAGCATCTCTGCAGCGCAGGGGGGTGGCCTATTGATATCTTGCCTGGAGCCCTGTGAGTGTCAGCGTGTGGTCAGCATGGCATCTGAGCCAGATGTCTTCTCCCCTGAAACACCAGATTTAGCAGCTGGTGCCCCTGAGGTGTCTATGGACGCTATGTCGGCAATCCTAGAGGCGTTTGCTGCCAGGGTGGAAGCAGCACACGGGAATACAGGGGGTAATAAACGCCCCTGTCCCCTGCAATCTTCTGGGGATATTTCTGATGCAGAACCAGGTCCAGCTACGGCTCATGGCCCAGATTCTGATGCATCAGAGACTGCAGACCGTGACTGATCGGACAGTGAGGAGGACTCCAAGTCCAGGTCAGTACGCGAGACGGCTTTGGTATCTGACCTTATTACTGCAGTGCGGGATACGCTAAAGTTGGAAAGGACTGAAGAAGTAGCAGATACTCCAGTCCCCTTTGGGTTTCGTAAACCTGCCCGCACTGCTAAGGTGTTCCCTTGTGTGTCTTATTTTGACAAACTCTTATACAAGGAATGGGAGAACCCACTGAGGGTCTTTACAGCCCCAAAGAGGTTTGCAGTACGGTACCCCTTTGAGGAGAGTTTTCTGAAGATATGGACCTCTCCCCCCTATAGTGGACCCTTCGGTGTCCAGACTTAATAGAGCCACCACTATTCCAGTAGAAGGGGCTCCTGTTTTCAAGGACCCTGTGGATAAGAAGGCTGAAGCACTCGCTCGCTACCTATACTCAGTGGTAGGCTCGGCCCGGCATTGGCGGGGGCCCTAGTGTCTCAGACACTTACTGAATGGGCAAAATTGCTACTCCAGGGGTTAAAGGAGCGAGATGCTCCTCCTAATGAGATAACTTTGGCCGACCAGTTGGTCCAGGGCCTTAAGTTTGTCTGCGAGTCAGACATGGATACTATTCCCCTGCTGTCAAGAGCTTCGGTTTATGCAGTAGCAATACGCCGCCTGATCTGGCTAAAGGGCTGGTCTGCGGACCAGACTTCCAAGAAAGCCCTATTGGATCTGCCTTTTAAGGGCAACAGACTTTTTGGGGCTTCTCTGGATGACATCATCAAGGATGCCACAGGAGGTAAAAGCACTTTGCTTCCCCAAACTAGCAAGGGTAGGGGACCACGCCAAGGGCAAGGGCCCTCCTTTACTGCACGTAAGCGGTTTTTTTGCCCCCTTAAGGCGACAGGGAAAAGACCCCAGGCCGATAAAGCGCCTGTCCAAGGACAAAAGCGTCCTTGGTCCCGCAGACCCAACAAGCCTGCGGACAAATCTGCGTCCACATGAAGGTCCGCCCCCACCCAGCTCTCGGGTGGGGGGACGTCTTCGCAAATTCGCGACTCAGTGGACTGCTCTAGTCTCCGACAGGTGGGTTTGCGAAGTAATCTCCTCAGGCTACAAGATAGAATTTCTCAGGGTTTTTACTCAAATCTGTTCATTGTGCCAAAGAAGGAGGGGGTTCGTCCAATCTTGGATCTCAGAGCCCTCAATTGCTTTGTGAAGGTACAAAGATTTCGGATGGAGTCGGTTCGATCCGTAGTCACGGCTCTCCATCCGGGGGACTTTCTGGCCTCCTTGGACATCAAGGACGCATACCTGCATGTCCCCATATACTCCAGACACCAGAGGTTTCTGCGATTTGCTATCGGGAAGAACCACTACCAGTTTGTGGCCCTCCCGTTTGGCCTTGCCTCAGCACCCAGGACGTTCACCAAGGTGCTCGCTCCGATTCTGGCACTTCTAAGACAGCGGGGTATCGCTATCACAGGTTACTTGGACGACCTTCTGCTGAAGGCCCCTTCAAGCTCAGAATTAGAGGTAAGCGTGTCCATTACCTGTCAGACTCTTCGAGACTGTGGTTGGATACTAAACACGCAAAAGTCAGTATTGGTGCCCACTCAACGCCTAGTGTACCTGGGGTTGATTCTGGATTCCTCAGAGGCAAAGGTATTCCTCCCTGTGGAGAAGTTGCAGACCCTCCGGGCTGCAGTACGGCAGCTGACTTCCAGGAATTGGTCGTCACTCCGTTTTTGCATGCGAGTGTTGGGCCTCATGGTAGCCTCCTTCGAGGCGGTCCCATATGCTCAATACCACACTCGAGTGTTACAGAAGGAAGTTCTGTCCAGATGGAACAGATGCCCTTCATCTCTGGATTATCAAATCCGAGTGAGCCACCTAGTCAGGAGATCCCTGGTATGGTGGCTGACAGCACCGGCTCTAATGGCCGGGAAGTAATTTCTTCCGGTTTACTGGATAGTGATCACGACGGACGCCAGCCTTACAGGTTGGGGGGGAGTCTGGGGTGTCCAGTCGACGCAAGGTCGCTGGACCCCAGAGGAAGCCCTCCTGCTGATCAATGTCCTGGAGATCCGGGCGATCAAGCTGTGCCTCTTCAAATGGTCTCAGAGACTGTAAGGGCGTCCAGTCAGGATCCAGTCAGACAACGCCACAGCAGTGGTATATGTCAATCATCAAGGAGGAACAAGAAGCTCAGCTGCAGCATTGGAGATCGCTCGCATCCTGAAGTGGGCAGAGAGGAGCGTACCGGCACTGTCGGCCGTGTACATTCCGGGTGTGGAAAACTGGCAGGCGGACTACCTGAGCCGCCAGATGCTGGACCAGGGAGAATGGTCCTTACACCCGGAGGTGTTCCAACTCCTCTGCCAAAGATGGGGCACACCAGACGTAGATCTTCTGGCTTCCCGACTCAATCGGAAGGTATTGAGATTTGTGGCCCGGTCAAGAGACCCATGGGCAGACGCAACGGACGCGTTGGTAGCATCGTGGGGTCAGTATTGGCTAATCTATGCCTTCCCTCCCTTAAGGCTTCTTCCTCTTCTGCTCCGCAGAGTGGAGGCAGAGGGAATTCCAATGATCCTAATCGCTCCAGATTGGCCTCAGCGTCCTTGGTACGCCGATCTAGTACGTCTGGTAGCAGACGTCCCCTGGCGCCTACCACTACGGAAGGACCTGCTATCGCAAGGTCCCATATTCCATCCTGCTTTACAGTCATTGGCTTTAACGGCATGGCTGTTGAGAACCAGGTACTGAGAGACCGGGGCCTGTCAGACTCAGTAATCTCTACTATGAGAAGTGCTCGAAAACCGTCCTCTAGGAAGGTCTATCACCGCACTTGGAGGGCCTACATCTCCATGTGTGAGGAAATGAAATGGCATCCGCGTACCTATTTGGTTTCCAGAATCCTGCTGTTTTTACAGCATGGGGTGGACCAAAGGCTTGCCCTAAGTACGATTAAGGGACAGATATCTGCCCTGGCTGTCTTTTTTCAGCGACCCCTGGCGACTCACTCTCTCGTGAGTACATTTGTGCGGGGGGTCCGACATGTGGCCCCTTTGGTCCGTCCCCCGTTACCTCCGTGGGACTTGAACCTGGTCCTCTCGGTGCTTCAGAAGGCACCGTTTGAGAATATTAGAGATATTCCCCTGTTGACACTTTCTCAGAAAGTGGTCTTTTTGGTGGCTGTTACGTCAGTTAGACGAGTCTCTGAGCTGGCAGCCTTGTCCTGCAAGGCTCCCTATTTGATTTTCCACAAGGATAAGGTGGTGCTGCGGCCGCAGCCTTCCTTTCTTCCGAAAGTCGTTTTGGCTTTTCATCTCAACGAAGACATTGTACTTCCATCCTTGTGTCCTCAGCCGTCGAATCCTAAAGGAGTCGGCGTTGCATTCCTTGGACGTTGTCCGAGCTTTGAGAGTATACCTATCTTCTACTTCCCTGTTCCGGAAGTCAGACTCACTGTTTGTTTCGGTGGCTGGTCCTAAGTAGGGCCAAGCAGTCTCATCGGCCACCATCTCTAGGTGGATCCGACAGATAGTAATCCAGGCTTACGCCTTAAAGGGTCAGGCGCCCCCCTTTCCTGTCACGGCGCATTCGACCAGGGCAATAGGTGCCTCTTGGGCTTTTCGACATCAAGCGTCTGTTTCCCAACTATGTAAAGCGGCGACTTGGTCGTCCGCTCACACTTTCACAAAATTCTACAAGGTTGATGTAGGTGCATCTTCGGATGCCTCTTTCGGCCGCAAGGTTTTGCAAGCGGCTGTTTAGAGTTGCAACTCCTCCATTGGAGGAGTGCTGTTTTTGTGTTTTGGGGGTGAAGTTTGTTTTTATGCTGTTACCACCCCTCGTTTTTTTCTCTGACACTGCTTTGGGACGTCCCACTTTGTCAATAGAGAAGCTGTGTTGGTCCATGGACGAAAGAGTAAATAGGATTTTTTACTCACCGTAAAATCCTTTTCTCTGAGTCCATGGACCGACACAGCACCCACCCCTCCTTTTAAGTTTGTGTGCTTTTTGACGAACTGATCTGCGATGTGCAGACTGAGAGGGTATACCCAGAGGGTCCGCCCCCTGGGCGGTACTGTAGAAGGTGTGATGCAACACTTTTTACAAGTTTTTCTGCCTAGTCACTCCTAATTAAAGGATAATACCCACTTTGACAATAGAGAAACTGTGTCGGTCCATGGACTCAGAGAAAAGGATTTTAGGGTGAGTAAAAAATCCTATTTTTTTCTTTGTCTACCACCAGGACTGAGATGCTGGCCCAGACATGACACAATTATAAATCGATGTGTAGTAAACTTAATGTCTTTGATTGGGTCTCACACATTGGCCCCTCGCTGCTACTTCTCTGACCACCTAATGTTAAAAAAAAACAAAGCACCCAACTTGCCCCCTCTAACCCTGTGACATGGCGGTGTAAAAATCTATCACAATTACTGCCACCTACTTTGTGACCTTCCAAAAAGCTTTGCTGAACACTAAGGGGTCACTAATAATCACTGGGGGGTGTCTGTAAAATAAATGCTTCCTCCTGTATGTAGCAGACAGAGGACATCATTCTCCTAGACAGCTCCTCCTAGGCTGACCTAGTGACACCTTGTCTGGGCACGCTTAGGGCACTTTCACACGTCAGTGATAAAACGTTGGTGATAAAGCAGCGCTTTACCAGTGTTTTAGAGGTGCTTTTGGCAGCTAGCGGGGTCACGTTTAACCCCCGCTAACGGCCGATAAAGGGTTAAAAGCGCCCACAAAGCACTGCTGCAGCAGCGCTTTGGTGGCGCTGCCCATTGATTGCAATGGGCAGGGGTGCTTTAGAAGCAGTGTATACACCTCTCCTAAAGCGCCTCACAGATGCTGCTTGCAGGACTTTTTTAACAGGAGAGGCGCTATTTTTAGCGCTATAGCGCCTGTAAAGCGCCTCAGTGTGAAAGTAGCCTTAGGATGGCCATAGACTTTGCAAATTTCTTTCCTGCAACCACCGTTTGCAGGAAAGAAATTTGCACGATTCCCCTATCACCACAGACAGTGCTGACAAGGGGAATCCCTCCTGCCGAGCAATTGTCTTCTCTAGGTGGGGGGTGGGGAAAGCCGTGCCCACTGGGAGAAGACAGTGATTAGCGGCTATAGCAAATCCGGCAGGCTGGTTGTACCCAGGTTGATCAATAGATCAATCAACTTGGTACATTCAAGCCTGCCCATTAATGGTTCGAACGTTGCCGGTTCCTGCTGAACCGGCCGACATTCGACCATAGGCTGACCATACAATAGTAGAATTTAATTAGAAAATTTTAATTTTAGGAATATTTGTTTGATTTTTTTTTATTTGTTACTTGGGTCAAATTCACTGCAGTGTTCGTTCCTCACACGGGGCACCAAAAAAAAATAATAATAATTCACTGCAGTGATCTCAGGACGGAATATTTCTCTCAAAGAAATAAAAACAGTGAATGTGGGTTTTGTTAAAAATGAAATTTAAAAGCAAACTTTTTTTAAGTACTTTTTATAAGTTGACAATGAGAATTTGCACCAAAAAATCTTCTAGTGTATGACCAGCATAATTCTGAAGCTGAAGGACCAAGTGCATTAGTTTTATTTTCTCTGTAAAAAAAAAAAAAAAAAATAGTTCTTGGGTCAGAAATGCATTCTGAAAAAACACTGATTTGTCCACTTTAATATACCTAAACAATTTTCATCTATTGCCTACAGTGGTCGGCATAGAATTAGGAAGAATAATTTTATTCTGATACTAATACACAGTGATGTGAACAGAGAGATTTGGGCTGTTATTTTAATTTTTTTCATGGATGAGGTCAGAGTTGCAATATTCCATAATATAATCATCTGTCATTAAAGATGATTAAAGTCTTCAGTGATCAAAGGAAGAAGATTAAATTGTGATCAGAGCCAAGACTGTCCCTTAAGCCCTGTACACACGATCGGATTTCCGATGGAATAAAATCCCACGGATTTTTCCATCGGATTTCCGATGAAGCTGACTTCCATCAGTCTTGCCTACATACCATTAGTCAAAAATCCGACTGTCCCAAACGCCGTGACGTAAAACACTCAGACGAGCTGAGAAAAATGAAGTTCAATGCTTCTGAGCATGCGTCGACTTGATTCTGAGCATGCATGGGTTTTTTCTCCGATGGAGTTCCACACAGACGATCGGAATTTTTTCCATCGGATAAATTTAAAACATGTTCTATTTTTAATCACTGATGGAAAAAAGACTGATGGGGCCCATAAACGATCAGTTTGTCCGATGAAAAAAGTGCATCGGACTGTTTTCATCGGAAAAAACGATCGTGTGTACAGGGCTTTACAGTTAAAAAATAAAGAAAAAAAAAAGATTACTGAGGCCTTGTTCACTGACAATGAGTCCTGTACACGGGGGAGGGGCCATTTGTTTTTACCTCCCTAGCCAACAGCTGCTGTGTGCAGGTCATCCATTTAAGCCTATGAGGATGCAGCGTCTGTACGGACACAATCACTCGTCCTAATGGACAGAAGTGTCGGTACAGATGAGCAGCTGTAGATGAAATATTAGGGCTCATTTTACTAAACTACAGTACAAAGCATGTCATTTCCCATAACAATAGTTATCGGCTGTATGTCTGTTATTTTAGGCTCTCTCTATTCTGAAAATAAGGATCCTTGTAGCAAATAAGTTCATGCTGCTGGCTATGCAAATTGGTGTTGACCCCGGAACTATGAATGCACCATAAAATGAGAGGTCAATCAGCCACAGCTCAGGGAACCTCTAGTAACTTCTGGAGGGAATCCTAGGGTTTTACAGAATTTCTGTGTTAATGCTTTCAAATGGTGGGAAAATAGAGCTGGTGTTTCCTTGGATTTGACGACCCGTCAGAATTGGTAATGGAAGTGACGTTCCGTCGCCGCCATCTTGCTACACCCCGCTCTCCTCCATAGGAAGGATACTCTGAGAAGGGGGAAAGCGGACATCTTGTTACACCCACCTGAGTTTTCTATTTTACACTTATTTTTAACAGGAAAGTGAGTTTATATAGTGAAATACTGTGCTTAGAAGTCCGTCTGACTGGTTAGATACAGAATTTTATAAGCAGCGAACTTCTGTCAGATTAGCAAACCTGTGAGATGAGCGGGCTTGCCGCTGCTTTTAAAATTCAACATCATAACAATCAGAGTTCTAAGTACTGGATTTCAGTATATAAACTCACTTTACTGTTAAATATAAGCGTAAAATGCAAAATTACGGTGGGTGTAACCAGATGTCCGCTTTCCCCATCTCAGAGTATCCTTACTATGGAGGAGTGCGGGGTGTAGCAAGATGGCGGCGACGGAACGTCACTTCTGTTACCAATTCTGACGGGTCGCCATATCTGACGAAACACCAGCATTGGCGTTCTCCATGTTTTTATGGAATGCTTTCTTTTATAGGGAACCTGTTCTCTACTCATGCAGGGCAAACCAACAGGTATGACGTCAGCACACCAGACACCAAGGCCAACCTTTTGGCTGGAAACAAAGCGCCTCTGACTATTGTGACCTGTGAGTTGAAGACTTTAAAGTGATTGAAGGTTAATTTTTTTTTTAAATAACAAACATGTCATACTTACCTGCTCTGTGCAGAGGTTTTGCATAGAGCGACCTCGATCTTTCTTTCCGGGTCCCCCGGCGTTGCTCCTGGCTCCTCCTCTTCGGCGAGTGCCCCCACAGAGAGACGATTTCCATGGGGGCACCCGTGCGGGTGCGCTCCAGAGTCCTGCTGCTGCGTCCATTGACACCCCGCCAAAGATAGAAAATGTCACTAGCACACCGGAATCCCCAAAATTGAGTCCAAAATGTAATCAATGATCACATAGTTACAGAAAAAAAGGATACGTTTAGGAGCCACACAGGAATCCTTCATCAGGCTTCTGACAAATTGTGATACAAACAGAGCACAATTTAAAGAACCATTCACCAATCGGTGCACAGAAAAGATGACCCCAGACCCGCCCCTTGACATTCAATGACGTCATATTCCCGCCATAGACATGTAACTAAAAACCTACAGACATGTCCATTTGCATCCCAATTAAACAAAACAGCCATCAGACTGTCACAACTGTTTAACCATAGTAGATCCATACACTGCTTTGTTGTCTATCTAAAAATGAATCCTGCTATTTCAAAAAGATTAACTTGCAACTGTAGATTTCTGTATCGTACGTATCTTGTCATTTCAGCCTAGCTGTTTTCTGGCATTGCTAGGTAATATGGGGGACTTGTCTCTGTGATCCAATCTGGTATCATGCTGTGCGCATGCACCATGAGGAATACATACGTCAATGCAGCTGTCCGCCTTTGCCATGCCACTGCATGACGCCGGCGGCGGCATACAAGGAAGACGGAGAGTGGGCTGGGAAAGAAAAGCAGGGTGAAACCAAGTGCAAAAGTGTGTCGAGGCAATTGCACTTCAAAAACCATGAAAATACAGGATGTATACAAGAGAAAAGAAAAACAGGAAAGAAAAAAATAAAATAAATAAAGAATGAAGAATAAAATCAGAAAATAAAAAATTATAAATTTTTAAATAAGAATGAATATAACAAATTGGTCGAAGATCAAAGTGCCATAGTAAACTGCCCCTGGCGGCTGCCATACTAGAATAGAGAGAAACAAGATGACATAAAGGTGTAGTACAGAATAAAAGTTAAAAATCGCTATATTACATTTTAATTGTGAACAAATTCCCAATCTAAATCATCTGTCATCAAGAAAACACAGGTAGGATAGATTGGTGTTAAGACCACTTGGCTGAACTGTACCCAAGGTTTATGTTCAGTATTCCTCGCAACGAAGGAGGAGACGGTCGCGGGCTCCGACCCTCACTGGTCGTGATATTGTTCAATGACCATGCCCCTCAACTTATGTACTGGTTGTTTCTGAGAAACAGAATGTTTTGCTACAGGTTTGTTGAAGTCGGGGGCTTCACCTTTCTGGGTTCTTTCCAGCGCTACTCTTATGTTACTCCTATGTTTCTGAAAACGTTGTTTAACTAATTCCTTACTGGGCACATATACCCCCTTCCTGCCCAGGCGAAATTTCAGCTTTCAGCACTGTCACGCTTTGAATGACAATTGCGCGGTCGTGCGACGTGGCTCCCAAACAAAATTTACGTCCTTTTTTTTCGCACAAATAGAGCTTTCTTTTGGTGGTATTTGATCACCTCGGCGGTTTTTATTTTTTGCACTATAAACAAAGATAGAGCGACAATTTTGAAAAAGAAGCAATATTTTTTTGATTTTTGCTATAATAAATATCCCAATTTTTTATTTTTTTTTCCTCAGTTTAGGCCGATACGTATTCTTCTACATATTTTTGGTAAAAAAAAATCGCAAGCGCTGTTAATTGATTGGTTTGCGCAAAAGTTATAGCGTTTACAAAATAGGGGGTAGTTTTATGGCATTTTTATAATTTTTTTTTTTTTTTACTAGTAATGGCGGCGATCAGTGATTTTTTACGTGACTGCGACATTATGGCGGACACATCGGACACTTTTGATACTATTTTGGGACCATTCACATTTATACAGCGATTAGTGCTATAAAAATGCACTGATTACTGTATAAATGTGACTGGCAGGGAAGGGGTTAACACTAGGGGGCGAGGAAGGGGTTAAATGTGTGCCCTATTAGTGATTACTACTATGAGGGGAGGGGACTGACTGGGGGAGGTGACTGATCTGTGTCCCTATGTACAAGGGACACAGCATCGGTCCCCTCTCCCTGACAGGACATGGATCTGTGTGTTTACACACACAGATCCATGTCCTTGTCTGTGTAACCGCCGATCGCGGGTGCCTGGTCGACATTGCGGCCGCCAGGCACGCGCATCGGCATTGCAGTGACGCGCCGGGTACGTGCGCGCGCCCCCCAGTGGCCAAATTAGCGGAGGCCGTATAAACACGGCCTCCCGGCATGTAACAACCACCTCGCGGCCGTATATAGTCGTACGGCGGGCGCGAGGTGGTTAAAAGGACCAATAGTTTTACCTACATACATCAGTGAACAGGGGCATTTTAAAATATAGACGCAAAACTCAGTATTGCCCCCCCGGCTCCCGTGTCACTGGATTTTAATGACAGCAGCAGCAGCAGTAGCAGTAGCTGCAGCACAGAAGGTTTTTCACCTTAATGCATAGAATGCATTAAGGTGAAAAACCTTGAGACTTTACAACTCCTTTAATAAAGAGATTGTTTTTATTTGAACATACTTTACTATGGAAGTTTTTTGCATTCTTGGAGATATGCCTGTTCATTTTGGATCTGTGTTGGCTAATAAGTGATGATTTTTTAACCCTCAGAACACCAGTGCTACTGGAGTGTCTGGGGTACCAATATAACCATGAGCTCTTGAGACCACTCTATAACTTGAGGGTCATTACTGTCTGGTAAGAGGCTTGAGTGGATCACCCTGGTGCCGAAATAAGGGCGTCCTGCAAAAAAATCAGCTGTATACTCACTTCTCCAGTGGAGTCCAGCCCATGTCACCCACCTCCCTTCCATTTCAATGCTGCAGCTTCTGCCAATTGTCTTTGACTTTCCTGGGGAATTTTGCATAGCTGTGTCCTCCACAGTGCACTGTGGTTTTATCCTCCAACCTATAAATTGCTGTAGGACTCAGTAAAAACATAGGAATTGGAGGAAGGAGACATGGAACATGGTGGGGGGGACACAGGCATCAGACATTCCTGGAAGTGTGGAATGTTGACTACACTGACAGAGGCTAATGGTGGAAGGTATGGGCCGGAGAAGAGACTATACTGCATATGACTTTGAAACCAGGCTAAGCAACTTACCTATGCACAAAACATAGGAACTGGGGTACAGAAAATGGCAGCAGGTGCTCTGGACTGATGAGTCAAAATGTGAAATATTTGGCTGTAGCAGGAGGCAGTTTGCTGGTGAAAGGCTGGAGAGCGGTACAATAATGAATGTCTATAGGCCACTGTGAAGCATGGTGGAGGTTCCTTGCAAGTTTTGGCCTGCTATTCTGCAAATAGAGTTGGAGATTTGGTCAGGATCAATGGTATCCTAAATGCTGAAATATACAGGGAGATATTTATTTATCGTACCATACCATCAGGGAGGTGTGTGATTGGCCCCAAATGTATTCTGCAGCAGGACAACCACCCCAAATATACAGCCACTGTCATTAAGAACTATCTTCAGTGTAAGAAAGAACAAGGAGTCCTAGAAGTGATGGTTTAGCCCCCACAGAGCCCTGATCTCAACATAATGGAGTCTGTCTGGGATTACATGAAGAGACAGAAAGATTTGCGGCAGCCCACAACAACAGAAGATCTGTTTTTAGTTCTGTGAGAGGTCTGGAACAACTTACCTGCTAAGTTCCTTCAAAAACTTGGCAGTTTGTTGCTATTTTGGTAAGTTTTGAAATCCTACATAATGGTGTAAATCAGAAAAATATTGCATTTAGGCCACTAGATGGAGCTGACAATCATAGTAAGGGTCCTTTCACACGATGGATCTGCTCAGCGGGGGATTGCTCCACTGATCCCCACTGAGCAGGCAGATGATAGGCCCATCTTCGTTCACTGTGCTGAGACGGACCTGTCAGAGCCCTCTTCTTCTCTATGGGGAGATCAGATGAAAACGGACCGCCTGTCCGTTTTCATCCAATTCTATCCAATTCACCAGACGGATGGAAAATAGGGTCACTATCTGTCTGGGTTTAGCGGACAGAATCAGATAGCAGCGGGTGTCAGCGGACATGTCGCCGCTGACATCCGCCGCTCCATAGGGGTGAATGGAGCATCCGATCAGATCCGCCTGAAAAACTGACAGGCGGACCTGATCGGACCGCCCATGTGAAAGGACCCTAAATAGGTGTTTCCTATCATCATCATCTCCATTTAGTGGTCATGTTTTCCGAATTCACTCTGATGAATGAGAAACTTTTGACAGCCACCATCCTCCTGTGTAGTGACATCACGTCTGTAGCCATTACCG
Organism: Rana muscosa; assembly: GCA_029206835.1. NCBI lineage: Eukaryota > Metazoa > Chordata > Amphibia > Anura > Ranidae > Rana > Rana muscosa. The sequence continues at coordinate 879,555,956 of CM055117.1, forward strand.
GTACTCTTAGCGCTTGTTTACACTTTCTTCAAAATGTGGAACTGGACATGCTTTTTTAAAGAGGTTTGATTGTAAATCAAAGCACCTGTCACTAAGCCCCTGTACACACCAGTGCAACATATGATTTACAAATCGCACCTGAAGTCGCATCGAATGTCTCTATGGCACTGTCTTAATAGGTGTGATTTCAAGTACTGTATATACTCGAGTATAAGCCGAGTTTTTCAGCACATTTTTTTGTGCTGAAAATGCCCCCCCCCCCCCGACTTACACTCAAGTCTGTGTCCATCTTCAACTTTGTGCGCCTGATTCCGGCCAGCCGTAGGTCCCCCGGACTCCAAACTTGGCACACATGTAGCCCCACTGTTCCTCTACAAATGTGCAAAGTTTGTTGTCCGGGAGACCTACAGCCGGGGAGCACCGATTTTTCAAAGCCGGAACCCCTTCTATAGACTCCCATGTTAAACGTCGGTCTAGTCACACAGCGCCGGAGATCAGGTAGGGAGATTGGGCACAGTGAGGCATGGACACAGTGAGACATGGGCACAGTGACAGCGAGGCATGGGCACAGTGAGGCATGGACACAGTAAGGCACAGTGAGGCATGCACATGGACACAGTGAGGCACAGTGAGGCACGCACATGGACACCCTAGGCTTATACTCGAGTCAATACGTTTTCCCATTTTTTTGGGGGGTAAAATTAGGTGCCTTGGCTTATATTCGGGTCGGCTTATACTCAAGTACATACGGTAGCATGATTTGAAAAATAGTCACTATTCAAAAAAGGAGAAAGTTTGGGAAGGGACTATAACGGTGCTTTACAGATAATAATGGAAACCAGACAGATACATATAAAAAAGAATACAAAATGTTTTTATTATAGACAAATACTAAAACCAATAACAGGACATGATAAGTCATTGGGTTTTATAGAATATCTCCATTATGGTGGTTAGGCATAGAGGTTTTTTCAGTTAAATAAAGCTTGAATTGTCGTAGGTTATCCCGACATGTTTCGCCTTGTGGCTTCATCAGGGGTTATACGCATCAACCATGGATTAACGAACAAACACCTCAAAGCCCAACCACAATGTAAAGATCACCACGGACAGAGGGCACTATGCGGCCATAGTGAGCACATACAATGACCAGGTAAAAACAAGAAAACTCAAAACCTTAAAGATGAAGGGGGAGGTTGCCTAAAGAACAGGCAAATATGGCTTACTGTTCTTTGCAATTTCATGTGCGACTTGCATTGACATCTGTGTATGAAATCGCACAGATGTTGGCAAGCCGCAGATAAAGCCGCAGGACAGTGTGATTTTGAAATCACGCAGAAGTAGCGTTATTTCAAAGCCACATTCCAAATAAATGGTTGGCTTACAGTCCTGTTCACATATCGTCTTTGCTTTGCTTCGATCTGCTTCAAAAACGATTCCCCATGTTGTTTTCATGGTGCTGCAAAGCGTCTTCAAACAAGTCAATGACAAAGCTCACAGCTTCTGCAGCATTTCAGAGGATTTTATATTCAGTTTTATCTTTGCTTTGTTTTGGAGGTATTTCAGGTATGAGATACCAACACACAGGGCATCTGCCAAGCTTCATTGATCCTTCAAAAAAGCATCCCGAAGCATCAAAAACACATCAAAAAAGCATAACAAACAGGTGGGGTAGTGGCGCTACCTGGGGTACCTGACAGTGGGGAAACCCACTAAATTAACAAAAACTATCTATATAACCATAGAATGTAAGATGTAGAACCCGTACCTTGGTGGGATCATACAATGTAAATAATGGATTCTAAGAGCAGTGAAATAACAATATGTGAGAAAGCATAAATAAGCGCATAACAATCTGTGCAATAAAATCTCTATACCAGTGACCAAAAACCTAAATATATATGTATATATATCAATAATACAAAGAATCCGGTAACAGAACAGTGAAAAAAATTGAAAAATGATATATATATGGTGAAAAGTAGTCCAACACTAATGTGTATAAAAATGAATGTTCAGAAAAATAGATGAATAGGCTAAACAGTGTTGTTAGCTGTTTAGCCTAATACGCCCTGTTAATGGGAGTGGGAGGAGGAACTTTGGATGGACGTTCTGCCTATTTAGACGTAGTGTGCGCTGTACAGGCTGTAACGCTTATGTCGTGGTCACGTATACGCACGTTACGTCATTTCCGGGTTGCGAGGAGAGCGGGTGGAACGCAGCTGGAACCCACGCTGCTCATCCACCCACGGATTTTAGTGTATGTTCTTGGGGAGTACCAGCTGCTTTTGTTGTGTTTTAACTTTTTAAATAAACACCGATGATACTACACTATTGGAGCCCTTGTCTCTTCCTATGAGGATTCACTGCTGAGGAATTGCTACCATCATACCAGCTTCGCTCAGCACTCGGGAACGCAGGATATCATCTAGCGGAAAGGCTGGAGGTGAGCTGACGGGGAGAAGCCTTAGGATTCCCGCAGCTTCAACTACTATGCGCCATCTACCCCTGCAGGGGTGGTGGCATCTGGTGAGTGGGGACCCAGAAGGGGGAGCACACAAGTCACCTGATTACCTGCTTCATACCACACCAAGTCACTTTGGATTATCTCACAGAGAATGAACTTGTTATGGGAATTTCTTCAATAATTTAGTAATTTTTTGGTCTATTCATCTATTTTTCTGAACATTCATTTTTATACACATTAGTGTTGGACTACTTTTCACCATGTATATATATATCATTTTTCTAATTTTTTCATCATTCTGTTACCGGATTCTTTGTATTATTGATATATATACATATATATTTAGGTTTTTGGTCACTGGTATAGAGATTTTATTGCACAGATTGTTATGCACTTATTTATGCTTTCTTACATATTGTTGTTTCGCTGCTCTTAGAATCCATTATTTACATTGTATGATCCCACCAAGGTACGGGTTCTACATCTTACATTCTATGGTTATATAGATACGTTTTGTTAATTTAGTGGGTTTCCCCACTGTCAGGTACCCCAGGTAGCGCCACTACCCCACCTGTTTGTTATAATTTACCAGACTCCCTTGTGGAGCTCTTTTAGGGGGGCAGCAAACCTTTTTTAATTTTGTCCTAAGCGCGGTACTTTTCTGTTTTCTACATCAAAAAAGCATGTTGAGGCGGTAGGCGCTTTAATGTGTGTTGATGTTGAAGTATGGCCCTTAGGGTCATACCACAGTAAAAAAAATTGCAGCAGAAGTCTGTAGATAGAAAAACATGACAACCTATGCTACCCTTTTATTTCAAAAGCATTTTATGAAGCTGAACTCTAGGCAGATATAAAAATGCACATTACTGTAGCTCTGTATTCATTAATACTAAATGTATTTCCTTGAATGCAACTAGTGTAAGAAACAAAATTTGACTCGGCATCAACCTCTTGCAGTACCCTATACAGCAGTACCTACCAGAGGAAGGGGGAAGACAGGAATTCAGTTAGGTGTGCATGTTAACAAGGTGGAGAGAGCAGAGAGGTGACCTTATCATTCTTCTGCTGAGCTTTCACTGCCCAATAAGCAAGATAGACACCATTGGATTGAAGTGTATGTAAACCCTAGAAATTAGCTTCTCTTTTTCGATTCCTTTTAGTCTGTTTAACCACTTCCCGCCCGCCATATAGCAGAATGATGTGCGCAAAGTGGTTACGTTATTCTGACTGGACATCATATGATATCCAGCAGGATAAGCCAGGATTATGCTCCCAGCGTAGCGATCGTTGGTGTAGTGTGCCAGTCTGACACACCCCATCAGCGATCTCGGTAAAGAGCCTCTGATGTAGGCTCTTTACCATGTGATCTGCTGTGTCCAATCATAGCTGATCACAGCATAAACAGGAAGAGCTGTTGATCAGCTTTTCCTCCACTCGCACTGACAGACGGGAGTAGAGCAGAGCTCTTCGGCTGCTCTCCTGGCGGGGGGTTTGCGCTGATTGATTATCAGCGCAGACCCCCCCTTCCGAGGATGCCCATCCAGGACCACCAGGGTTGCCAATTGGTGATTATTATAGGTGCCAATCAGTGCCCAATAGAGGTGCCAATCAGTGCCCTTCAGTAATGCCTGCCAGCGCCTCCTCATCGGTGCTGCCTATCAGAGCCCTCTATTAGTGCCCATCAGTGCCACCTATAAGTGCCCATGCGTGTGGCCTTTCAGTGTCGCCTATCAGTGCACATCAGTGCCACCTATGAGTTCCCATCAGTGCTGCCTATCAATGCCCATCATTGCTGCCTATCAGTGCCCATCAGTGCTGCATATTAGTGCCTCGTCATCAGTGCCACCTCATCAGTGCCCAATCCGTGCGGCCGTATCAGTGCCCATCAGTGCAGCTTATCAGTGCACATCAGTGAAGGAGAAAACTTACTTATTTACAAAATTATATAACAGAAACAAAAAAAAAAAAAACTTTATTTTGTTTCCAAACTTTTTGGTCTTTTTTTATTTGTTTAGCAAAAAATCTAAATCCCAGTGGTGATCAAATACCACCAAAAGAAAGCTCTATTTGTGGGAGCAAAATGATAACATTTTTGTTTGGGTACAGTGTTGCATGACCGCGCAATTGTCATTTAAAATGCTACAGTGTTGAAAGCTGAAAATTGGCCTGGGCAGGAAGGGGGGAAAGTGCCCGGTATTGAAGTGGTTAATATACATTATGATAAGTTCAAAAAACTTGATGTTGTAATAGGTTCAGAACTGTCCTTTGTTCTCTGCACACTACCTGTGTTATCTCAAAGAGACCTTCTAGCTCTATTACTATCTTCTACTACAGTATGATAAACCTTTATGTTGTAGAGATCTGGGCTTAGGCGTGATTGAGCAGTTTATCCAAAGACAGTGGGCAGGGCTGACAACACTCAGCCCACAAAACTGTTGTGTGTTGTCAGCCCACAACAGGACATAAAGCTGAACTCGGGCCTGAAAAACTTCATATGAATAATGCTCAATAGCCAACAAGAATATAAATCTACACCAAATGTCTTTGCAAATTTAGTTATTACCTTCTATAAGTGGTGGTGATATCATTATTGTGCAGAGACATAACATAACTTAACCTGTGCAGAGAGCAGAGCTGTGAGCCCCACCAACTACTGGCTGCCTGCAGAAGACTACAGGAGGGGGCAGATACAAGACCGGTCACCCTGCACAAGGAGAGGGAGCAACAGTGACCAGTCTTTATTACAGGAAGCTCCTGCACAGAGACAAAGTTGTACACTAAATTATTGCACAGATCTGGAAGAAATACACAAAACACACCACAATTCAAGTAAGAATACACATGACTGGCTTTAGACAATATTAGCTCATCCTGGAGTGTTGAGTTAATTTCTGGCAGATCAACAGGTACTTTTCTCGATGTTCGCCGGTGTCCTGCGATCGGGTCACAGAGTTGCAGAACGGGGAGAGGCACGTGTAAACAAGGCATCTCCCCGTTCTGCCTAGTGACACTGTCACTGATCGTCTGCTCCCTCTCATTGACAATTCATTAATAGCCGCGAGTCAGTTTTAAATGCATTTTTTTCTTTCAAAAATGACATTTTTTGCAGGGACAGTTCTAAGCACGGGAAACATGCGCCACTTTACATGCATATCATACACACCCCCCAGGTATGAAATTTAAAGGAATATTTCACTTTTATTTTTTCATTTTAAGCATTATTAAAATCACTGCTCCCGAAAAAACGGCCGTTTTTAAAACTTCTTTTTGCATTGATACATGTCCCCTGGGGCAGGACCCCGGTCCCCAAACACTTTTTAGGACAATAACTTGCATATTAGCCTTTATAATTAACACTTTAGATTTCGAACGTTCGAGTCCATTGTATTTAATAGGGTTCTTAAGTTTACACGAACATTTTGTCTGTTCGCAGGTTCTGGTGCGAACCGAACAGGGGGGTGTTCGGCTCATCCCTGCTATTCACCACTGGTGACACCACAGTGGTTAGCAGCAGAAGGGAAAGGATTGTGCCTCGATCTGTCCCTGTTATCACTCAGTAAAGAAGCTGTATGTTTGTGCGCTAAGAAGAATAAAACTGAGTTGGACCAATTCACTGTGTGGAACTCTGGTTACTAGGAGCAAAGGAGTCAGGGACGAAGTACTGGACTTGACTCTAGGTAGTGATGAGCCGAACACCCCCGGGTTCGGTTCGCACCAGAACCCGCGAACGGACCGAAAGTTCGCACGAACTTTAGAACCCTATTAAATACAATGGATGCGAACGTTCAAAATCTAAAGTGCTAATTATAACGACTATTATGCATGTTATTGTCCTAAAAAGGGTTTGGGAAACCGGGTTCTGCACCAGGGGACATGTATCAATGCAAAAATAAGTTTTAAAAACGGCCGTTTTTCTGGAGCAGTCATTTTAATGATGCATAAAGTGAAAAAAAAAAAGTCAAATATTCCTTTAAATATCGTACCTGGGGGGTGTCTAAAGTATGCCTGTGAAGTGCCACGTGTTTCCCGTGTTTAGAACTGTCCCTGCACAAAATTACATTTCTAAAGGAAAAAAAGCCATTTAAAACTGCTTGCGGCTTTAATGTAATGTCTGGTCCCGGTGATATGGATGCAAATCTTTAAGAAAAATGGCATAGCTACCCCATCACACACACCCCCTCCCCTACCCCAGCCCATTACCAGCCCCTTTGGGTCTTGTATGGATATTAAGGGGAACCCCGCACACAAAATAAAAAAGGCCCTATATACTCTGAACAGCCGTATATAGGCGGTGCATACAAGACAGGGACTGTAGGTTTGTTCTTATGTAGAATCTGTTTGTAATTTTGAACAGGTACATTGTTTAAGTGTAGCTCCAGGCAAAAAATCTATTTTTAAGCTTTTTGGAAAACATAGGGAAGGGTTATCACCCCTGTAACATTTGTTTTGCTGTCTGTGCAGTGTGCACCTGTTCAGAACAGTTCACCTCACTTTCCGTCCTAATGACAAATGTTTTTTGAAAATTTGGGGTTTTTATTGAAACAAGAATTGGTGATAAAGCATCAGTGGAGAGGAGACACTTTTTTTCCCATATTAACTCTTATGCCCCATACACACGATCGTTTTTCTTGCCATTTTTTTTCTTGCCGTTTTTCACGTCGGTTTTTTTCATGTTTCCTCTCAAGCCTGTCTTGCGTACATACGATCATTTTAAAAAACGATCAAGCAAAGCGCAGTGACGTACAATGCGTACGACGGCACTATAAAGGGGAAGTTCCGTTCGAATGGCGCCACCCTTCATGTTAGTAAAGTTTGTTGAGCGACGATTCGCTCTTTTCAGTCTCGTGCTTTTCAGTCCGTGACTGCGTGACGAATGTGCTATCTCCATTACGAACGCTAGTTTTACCAGAACGAGCGCTCCTGTCTCATACTTGATTCTGAGCATGCGCGTTTTTTTTCACGTCGTTAAAGCATACACACTATCGGTTTTCACGTCGTTAAAAAAAACTACATGAAAAACAACGTGAAAAAAGAGAGCATGTTCGAAATTTTTAATGGCCGTTTTTCACGTCGTTAAAAATGCTCTGGAGCCTACACACGATCATTTTTAATGGCCATTTTTTTTAATGCCATTTTTAACGACATGAAAAACTATTGTGTGTATGGGGCATTACAGGAGAGAATTTGCCTTCCTAGGGGTAGATTTCCTCTCACTTCCTGTTGTATCCTTCCGTTTGCAAGGAGGAGTCGTTTGTAAGTTGGATGTTTGAAAGTAGGAGCTTGCCGTATATACTCAGCTGAAATTTGCCCCTTACATGTTGGTGTTGCCACAACACTGTGAGCCCTCACAGTTACTCTTGGTGGGCGCAGGAATGGGCCCTGCTGTGAATTATTAGATCAAGAATTGTAATTACATGCCCCTGTTAAACAGGGGCAGAAAAATTGGGCCTTAGGCACTGGTGCCACAACACTGCAACCCCTCACAGATACTGTACTTGGAGCACAGCAATGAGCCCTGTTGCAAAGTATTGCATCACAAATTGTAATTACACGCCCCTGTTAAACAGGGGCTGAAAAATTAGGCCTTAGCCACTGGTGCTGGTGCCACGACACTGCAACCACTCCCAGATACTCTAGTTGGAGTGCAGGAATGAGCCCTGCTGCAAAGCATTGCATAAAAAATTGTAATAACACACCCCTGTTAAACAGGTGCATAAAAATTGGGCCTTAGGCACTGGTGCCACAACACTGCAACCCCTCACAGATACTGTACTTGGAGCACAGCAATGAGCCCTGTTGCAAAGTATTGCATCAAAAATTGTAATTACACGCCCCTGTTAAACAGGGGCTGAAAAATTGGGCCTTAGCCACTGGTGCTGGTGCCACAACACTGCAACCACTCCCAGATACTCTAGTTGGAGTGCAGGAATGAGCCCTGCTGCAAAGCATTGCATAAAAAATTGTAATAACACACCCCTGTTAAACAGGGGCTGAAAAATTGGGCCTTAGCCACTGGTGGCGGCACCCAGAAACAAAAATGTTCTTCCAAGCTATCATCATCAATCGGATCATTGAGGAGGAGGAGGATAGTCAGTCAACATAACAGGACAGTCTCTCAGCATCAGCATCAGTCTTGAAGGGATGTGACATTTGAAAATAAATTAGTCTGTTATATCAGCTTCAGGTGTTTGGTAGCTGGTGGTGATCCAAGACTGGTTCATCTTTATGAAGGTCAGTCGATCAACAGAGTCAGTGGACAGGCGCACCCTGTGATCCGTGACAAATCCTCCAGCAGCACTGAATGTGCGTTCTGAAAGAACGCTGGATGCAGGACAGGCCAGTAGCTCAATTGCATACTGTGCAAGCTCTGGCCAGTGATCCATCCTCAAGACCCAGTAAGCCAGAGGATTTTCGGTGGGGAAGGTGTCAAAGTCTGACCTTGCCCCTAGGTATTCCTGCACCATGTATATCAGACGCTGGCGATGGTTGCTGGAACCGATCATACCTTGGGGCTGCGGACTAAAGAATTGTCTGAACGCATCAGTCAGACGGCCACCTTCCCCACCGCTCCTTCTTTGACTGACCGAAGCCTCAGCAACTCGTTGTCCAGGACCAGGAGTTTGTAACCTCCCAGTCTCTGGGAACGTGTTGCACAGACCTTTCTGCAAGGCCTCCCGGAGTTGTCTCATCCTCTGCTCCCTCTGCGACGGTAAGATAAGGTCCGCAACCTTACCCTTGTACTGTGGATCAAGGAGAGTGGCCAGCCAGTAATGGTCCCTCTCCTTGATCCGAAGAATACGAGGATCCTTCCGCAGACTTTGCAGGGTCAGGGAGGCCATGCAGCGTAGGTTAGCTGAGGCATTCGGTCCGGAGTCCTCTGAGTCACTAAGGACGACATGATCCGCAGCCACCTCCTCCCAGCCACGTACAAGTCCACTGGTTTCTTGGGACTGTAAATCATCCCTAAAAGACTGCTGCTGATGATGCTGAGTGCCAGGCTCCACCTCCATGCTGACACAATCCTCCTCCTCCTCCTCCTCCTCTTCTTCCTGTGCGATGGGTGGGACAGAAGGAACACTGTCTGGGTAAAGGGGGCCTTGAGAGGCAAGGAAGTCCTCCTCTTCCTGCCTCTGTTCTGCCTCAAGTGCCCTGTCCATTATTCCACGCAGCGTATGTTCCAACAGGTGGACAAGAGGTACAGTGTCACTGATGCATGCACTGTCACTGCTCACCATCCTCGTGGCCTCCTCAAATGGTGCCAGGACAGTGCATGCATCCCTGATCATGCCCCACTGGCGTGGTGAAAAAAACCTGAGCTCCCCTGACCCTGTCCTGGTGCCGTAGTCGCACAGGTACTCATTGATGGCCCTCTGCTGCGTGTGCAGCCGCTGCAGCATGGCCAACGTTGAGTTCCACCTGGTGGGCATGTCACATATAAGGCGTTTCTTGGGCAGGTTCAACTCCTTTTGCAGCTCAGCCAGGCGAGCACTGGCATTATAAGATCTGCGGAAATGCACACAGACTTTCCTGGCCTGCCTCAGGACATCCTGTAAGCCCGGGTACCTGCCCAAGAACCGCTGCACCACCAGGTTAAGGACGTGAGCCACACAGGGCACATGGGTCAGTTGTCCCTGTCGGAGAGCGGAGAGGATGTTGGTGCCATTGTCGCAAACTACCATTCCTGGCTTAAGCTGGCGTGGCGTCAACCACCTCTCGGCCTGCCCCTGCAGAGCAGACAGAACCTCTGCCCCAGTGTGGCTCCTGTCCCCCAAACACACCAGCGCAAGCACGGCATGGCATCTTTTTGCCTGCGTACTTGCGTAGCCCCTTGAACGCCTACGGAGCACCGCTGGTTCCGAGGACAAAGCACAGGAAGAGGCCACGGGGGAAGAAGAAGAGGAGGGGGTGGAGGAGAGAGGTGTGTCACAACCAGTAGTAGCATTTTGGAGGCGTGGCGGTGGAACAACCTCCAACACTACTGCACCTTGTCCTGCCAAAAGAGTGACCCAATGGGCCGTGAAAGAAAGGTAACGTCCCTGTCCATGCCTGCTGGACCATGAGTCAGCGGTAATATGCACCTTACCGCTGACCGCCCTGTCCAGCGAGGCCAAGACATTGCCTTCCACATGCCGGTAGAGAGCCGGAATCGCCTTCCGTGAGAAAAAGTGGCGTTTGGGAACCTGCCACTGAGGAACCGCACATTGGACAAACTCACGGAAGGGGGCCGAGTCTACCAACTGAAAAGGCAGCAGTTGAAGCGCTAGCAATTTAGCCAAGCTAGCATTCAACCGCTGGGCATGTGGATGGCTGGGAGAAACTTCTTTCGACGGTCCAGCAGCTGGGGCAGGGAAATTTGCCTGCTAGAATCGGACGTCTGTGTACTGCTAGCAGAGTGCCCGCAAGTACTTGGCTGTGACACACCTAATTATACACCTTCATTCCTCTCAGAGCAGGTTTCAGAGAGGACTGAAGGTATAGTGGGGTTGGAGATCCCAGCTGATGCGGTGCAAGAAGAGGTCAGCTTTGTTCTTTGGTTTGGGTCTTTAAGGTAGGCTTGCCAACGAGCTGCATGGCAGGTCAACATATGTCTGGTCAAGCATGTGGTGCCCAAGCGGGTGATGTTTTGGCCACGCGATATACACTTGAGACATATGTTGCAAACAGCAGCTGTGCGATCTGATGCACTCGACTCAAAAAAGACCCACACCAAAGAACTTTTTGAATAACGGGCAGAGGCAGGGCCCTGCACAGGCGGAGCTCTGCGGTGTGATTCCGTCGGTGTGCTGCCCTTACGCTGGCCCCCCGAGGGCATCCTGCCTCGTTGGAGATGTGCCTCCTCCTCATCCTCCTCCTCCTCCTCTCTCCTATTAGGCACCCACGTGGAGTCAGTGACCTCATCATCCCCTCCCTCCTCATCACTGGAGCCAATCTGGCAGTATGATGCAGCTGCTGGAACATGACTGCCAGATTGGTGTCCTTCTTGAGCATCCCCTCTCTCTGCTCTCACGCTACTGCCTTCCTCTAGCTGGGTATCATCATCAGACCCTTCGAAACGCTGGGCATCCTCCTGGAGCATGTACCCAACACTGTGCTCAAACAGTTCGGGGGACTCCTCAGGAGGACATGGTTGGTCTAGGGAAGGAGTGACTGATGATGACATTGATACCAGGGAAGAGGACGCTTTGGCAGCTGCTTTGCCAGTACCCTGAGCCTGGGTGAGAGAGGATGAGGAGGATGAGGAGGGCTTGGTCATCCACTCTACCAAGTCTTCGGCATGATGCGGCTCAACACGTCCAGCTGCCGAAAAGAAGGACATGCGTGTCCCATGGCCACGTGCTGATGGCGATGCACCGCGTCCACGACCAGCACTGTTGTCTCTAGACACAGAGCCTGCTTGCCCTCTTTTATTGGCTCCTGACTGTCTGCCTCTCCTTGTTTGCCTTCCAGACATTCTAATGGCCTGCAGGGAAATGGGAAAAGCAGCAATACAGGCTAAGTTAAGGTGTAATATGGTCAGGAGGCACACTCCGCCCACTGTAAGTGCCGCAAAATCCTGTTGGTGTAACACACCAGGAAAAAGCAGCAATACAGGCTAAGTTAAGGTGTAATATGGTCAGGAGGTACACTCCGCCCGCCGTAAGTGCCGCAAAATCCTGTTGGTGTAACACACCAGGAAAAAGCAGCAATACAGGCTAAGTTAAGGTGTAATATGGTCAGGAAGTACACTCCGCCCGCTGTAAGTGCCGCAAAATCCTGTTGGTGTAACACACCAGGAAAAAGCAGCAATACAGGCTAAGTTAAGGTGTAATATGGTCAGGAGGCACACTCCGCCCGCTGTAAGTGCCGCAAAATCCTGTTGGTGTAACACACCAGGAAAAAGCAGCAATACAGGCTAAGTTAAGGTGTAATATGGTCAGGAGGTACACTCCGCCCGCTGTAAGTGCCGCAAAATCCTGTTGGTGTAACACACCAGGAAAAAGCAGCAATACAGGCTAAGTTAAGGTGTAATATGGTCAGGAGGTACACTCCGCCCGCTGTAAGTGCCGCAAAATCCTGTTGGTGTAACACACCAGGAAAAAGCAGCAATACAGGCTAAGTTAAGGTGTAATATGGTCAGGAGGTACACTCCGCCCGCTGTAAGTGCCGCAAAATCCTGTTGGTGTAACACACCAGGAAAAAGCAGCAATACAGGCTAAGTTAAGGTGTAATATGGTCAGGAGGCACACTCCGCCCGCTGTAAGTGCCGCAAAATCCTGTTGGTGTAACACACAAGGAAAAAGCAGCAATACAGGCTAAGTTAAGGTGTAATATGGTCAGGAGGCACACTCCGCCCGCTGTAAGTGCCGCAAAATCCTGTTGGTGTAACACACCAGGAAAAAGCAGCAGAACAGGCTAAGTTAAGGTGTAATATGGTCAGGAGGCACACTCCGCCCGCTGTAAGTGCCGCAAAATCCTGTTGGTGTAACACACCAGGAAAAAGCAGCAATACAGGCTAAGTTAAGGTGTAATATGGTCAGGAGGCACACTCCGCCCGCTGTAAGTGCCGCAAAATCCTGTTGGTGTAACACACCAGGAAAAAGCAGCAGAACAGGCTAAGTTGAGGTGTAATATGGTCAGGAGGCACACTCCGCCCGCTGTAAGTGCCGCAAAATCCTGTTGGTGTAACACACCAGGAAAAAGCAGCAATACAGGCTAAGTTAAGGTGTAATATGGTCAGGAGGCACACTCCGCCCGCTGTAAGTGCCGCAAAATCCTGTTGGTGTAACACACCAGGAAAAAGCAGCAATACAGGCTAAGTTAAGGTGTAATATGGTCAGGAGGCACACTCCGCCCGCTGTAAGTGCCACAAAATCCTGTTGGTGTAACACACCAGGAAAAAGCAGCAATACAGGCTAAGTTAAGGTGTAATATGGTCAGGAGGCACACTCCGCCCGCTGTAAGTGCCGCAAAATCCTGTTGGTGTAACACACCAGGAAAAAGCAGCAATACGGGATAACTTCAGGTGTATAATGTGCAGGAGGCTTAGCAACAATGACACTGACACTGTCCCCTGCCTATCCTTCTCTCTCCCTGCACACAAGGTTTATCAAAGTATATGACACTGACACTCTCCCTGCCTATCCTTCTCTCTCCCTGCACACAAGGTTTAGCAAAGAATATGACACTGACACTGTCCCCTGCCTATCATTCTCTCTCCCTGCACACAAGGTTTATCAAAGTATATGACACTGACACTCTCTCTGCCTATCCTTCTCTCTCCCTACACACAAGGTTTAGCAAAGAATATGACACTGACACTCTCCCTGCCTATCCTTCTCTGTCCCTACACACAAGGTTTAGCAAAGAATAGATTTGACAAGATTTGACAAGATTTGACAAGATTTGACACTGTCCCTGCCTATCCTTCACTTTCCCTGCTCCGGAACACACTACACAAGGCCGCCGCGCTGGCGGCCTTTTATAGTGTGGGGCGTGTACTAAACCCCCATAGCTATAATTGGCCACAGGCATCCTGCCTGTGGCCAATCATTGCTCTCCTCGCTGCCGGCGCTGTGATTGGCCAAGCATGCAGGGTCACAGTGCATACTTGGCCAATCACAGCGCCGGGATTACACTGCGATGGCGCAGTGTATTGTGGGCCGTTCGCGTCACTCGAATTTGGCACGAACGGCCCAAATCGTTCGTTGTTTACGAACGCGCGAACAGCCGATGTTAAAGTCGAACCTATGTTCGACTCGAACACCGAGCTCATCCCTAACTCTAGGACACCTACACAAAACCCAATTTTCTGGCCTTCACCTCTTAGCTATGGAGGACATGGGCCGTGGTGTATCTCATCCCTCCCCCCAGCACTGAGACCCCTAGACGAAGAAAGACAAGCCGAGTATGAGGGGAGAGAGGGGTGAGGCCGCTACATATGCATAAATAAACCTCAGAGTATTTCATAATGGAAATTTCACACTGAAACCTTGTCTTCTTACATTACAAAATCATTGTGAAGTTCTTTTAAATTCTTGCAATCAGGAAGTTGCTTTTCTATATGTAGCGTTTGCCTCACTCTCCCTCTTTCCCTTTTTTTGTGAACGGCTTGTGTCTAGGGCAGTGTTTCTCAACTCCAGTCCTCGAGGCGCCCCAACAGGTCATGTTTTCAGGCTTTCCATTATTTTGCACAGGTGATTTGATCAGTTTCACTGCCTTAGTAATTACCACAGCCATTTCATCTGAGGGAAATCCTGAAAACATGACCTGTTGGGGCGCCTTGAGGACTGGAGTTGAGAAACACTGGTCTAGGGGTATCTGGGAGAGGAGAGTGCAGGAACACTACGCCAAGCTCTCCCCTCGTGTCTATAAGAGGGTTGAGCAAATTAGTTGATTTACCTCCCGGGTCTGTTCACTGCATACGAAGCCTCAGTTACTCCATGGAAACGTGTCTGATAATGATAGAGCCCCACACCAATCGAAAGTCCAACACTCCTTTATTTATTTTACAATACGGTGAACACACTCAGTTGAACTTCCAATGACAGACGAACATGAGGGTGTGGGAACGAGTAGGCCCAGGCACAACTGAACTCTCCTATTCCTGTTTTAGCGAATAGGCCTGGCGCACGGTCTCTGCCACCGATCGTGAGTTTTGGTCTCTGCCACAGACCGGGTGAACAGTTGAGGCTCCTGCCACGGCCTAATAGCAGGCCCCTGCCACTGACCTGATTGGAATAGCTGGACCATTGTCACCGATCATTGAACGTGGACTGAACTTCCTCTTTGAACTTGGCCTCTGTTCGGGAAAGATATCCCTCCGGGCGGTCTCCAGAGGTTCACCCGGCACTGGCAATCTGCTGCACCAGGTCTTCAGGTGAGTCCCTCCTCCGGTCCCATATGCCGCTGGATTCGGGGGCCCCACTCCCGGGGCCCCATAGGATGATCCCTCCCTCGCGGGACCCAGCGGAAGGTACTGGGCCCCAGGCCTCCGGCTGAGTACCTCACCCCAGACTGAAGGTGTCTGGGATGGAACACGAACTCCGGGTGTCCAGGCCTAGGCCGCCTAGACACCTACCGCGAACCGCAGCCCTCAGGCTGAAGGTGCCTGGGACTCGAACCTCGTGGTGAAGATGTCCGCCCCCTTTATACCCTCTCCCAGTGAAGTGGAAGGAAAATGATAAAATGGTTTACAATTTTTTTTACATATAAATATCTGAAAAGTGTGGTGTGTATTGGTATTCATCCCTCTTTACTCTGATACCCCTAACTAAAATCTAGTTGAACCATTTGCCTTCAGAAGTCACCTAATTAGTAAATAGAGTCCACCTGTGTGCCATTTAATCTTAGTATAAATACAGCTGTTCTGTGAAGCCCTCAGAGGTTTGTTAGAGAACCTTAGTGAACAAACAACATCATGAAGGCCAAGGAACGCACCAGACAAGTCAGGGACAAAGTTGTGGAGAAGTTTAAAGTAGTGTTAGGTTATAAAATAATATCCCAAGATTTGAACATCTCAAGGAGCACTGTTCAATCCATCATTCGAAAAATGGAAATAGTATGGCACAACTGCAAACCTACCAAGACATGGCCGTCCACCTAAACTGACAGGTCTAGCAAGGAGAGCATTAATCAGAGAAGCAGCCAAGAGGTCCATGCTAACTCTGAGGAGCTGCAGAGATCCACAGCTCAGGTGGGAGAATCTGTCCACAGGACAACTATTATGCTTTGTACACACGATCGGAATTTCCAATGGAAAAAGTCAGACTGACTTTTTCCATCAGAAATTCCTACCGTGTGTGTGCCCTATCGGAGAAATTCCGATAAATTCCATCGGAGTTTAAATATAGAACACCGATATGAGTTTGGTTGGACAAAGGTCTGATCGTGTGTACGGGGCATAAGTTGTGCACTCCACAAATCTGGCCTTTATGGAAGAGTGGCAAGAAGAAAGTCATTGTTGAAAGAAAGCCATACAAAGCCCCGTTTGCAGTTTGTGAGAAGTTATGATCGAATGATGCGTGTGATCGTGTGAGCGTGAGAACGTGATGTGGGCGGGTTCTGCTTCTAAAAGGCTTCCAGCGTGAGACATCAGCGTGAGACATCAGCTATACCGCTGATCTGCCATCCTGCCGACCCGCCGAACGACTCCTTCTAACCGCCGAGTACCTGCTTCTCTTCAGCGGGAGTTATCAGCTATAGATACCGCTGACTTGCCGACCGATCTGCTGACCCATCAAACGGCTCTCTCCACTTGCCAAATAGCCGATTCTCTCCTGCGCCAGGATCCAGAGGTCTGTGGTTCGTGACCGTGACTGTGATCTGCGGGCGGGAATCGGAGCAGCGTCGGGAGGAGGAGAAGGGCGAAAATCAGCAGCATAAAACGCAGAGCTCCAGCTCCGAGCCCCAGCAGCTTTAGCTTTCCGGAGGGTGGCTCCCCCTCCCCCCGTGGTTGGCTTCTCCCAGCTCTCCTGACTACTTTCTCAGCGATATATACAGCAAGCCAGGGGGAAAGAAGGAAGAGAGCAAACGTAACTCTTCTCACGTCTATATATATATATATATATATATATATATATATATATGTTCAAGCGCTCCTCCCCTACATTAAAGAAGTAGCAGCAGAAGAATAGGGGCGATGCTGGAGTAAAAACACATTAGGACATATATATAGATGAACTGTACTAACTTATAAAAGGAAAGGGGGTACACTGCTAGAGGAAAAGAGATGGTGGAAGGAGGGGAAAAAGAAGATGCTATCCCCCCTGGCCCCCCAATGGCCCCCAGTAAATCTAGGGGTAAAACACAGACGGTTACCCCTTGCTCCTCTCCCATAGCAAGAGTAGTAAAAGGAACTGTGAAAGCAGCGGAAAAATCCCCTACAACTTTAAAATCCTCTAAGGCTACTGAGATACCGGTAGAAACCCAGAGTGAAATGCAAAAGGAAACAGACCAACCTCCCTTTGCCAAAGACATCATGGAAGCTATTAAAAAAACGCAGCGAAGCTCTCACATCAACAATAGATGCACTAGCAGTAGGGATGAGCTTCGTGTTCGAGTCGAAAATACGTTCGACTCGAACATCGGCTGTTCGATTGTTCGCCGAAGATCGAACGTTATGGGCCGTTCGCGCCAAATTCGAGTGACACGAACGGCCCACAATACACTGCACCATCGCAGTGCAATCCCGGCGCTGTGATTGGCCAAGCATGCACTGTGACCCGCATGCTTGGCCAATCACAGCGCCGGCAGCGAGGAGAGCCATAATTGGCCACAGGCAGGATGCCTGTGGCCAATCATAGCTATGGGGGGTTTAGTACACGCCCAACACTATAAAAGGCCGCCAGCGCGGCGGCCTTGTGCAGTGTGTTCCGGTGTGCAGGGAAAGAGATACATAGGCAGGGACAGTGTGTTCTATTCTTTTCTCAGGCATCTGCAGGAGTTAGTGGGTGTTGTGTGCCACCAGCACAGTATACACCTGGATCTACACTTTATTGCTGTTCTCTTAGCTAGATAGGCAGGCAGGGAAAGAGATACGTAGGCAGGGACAGTGTGTTCTATGTTATATTCTTTTCTCAGGCATCTGCAGGAGTTAGTGGGTGTTGTGTGCCTCCAGCACAGTATACACCTGGATCTACACTTTATTGCTGTTCTCTTAGCTAGATAGGCAGGCAGAGAAAAAGATACATAGGCAGGGACAGTGTGTTCTATGTTCTATTCTTTTCCAAGGCATCTGCAGGAGTTAGTGGGTGTTGTGTGCCCCCAGCACAGTATACACCTGTATATATCCGTCATTGCTGTTCTCTAATACAGGCATCTGCAGGAGTTAGTGGCACAGTGTACACCTGTATATACCCGTCATTGCTGTTCTCTAATACAGGCATCTGCAGGAGTTAGTGGCACAGTATACACCTGTATATAAACGTCATTGCTGTTCTCTAATACAGGCATCTGCAGGAGTTAGTGGCACACTATACACCTGTATATACCCGTCATTGCTGTTCTCTAATACAGCCATCTGCAGGAGTTAGTGGCACAGTATACACCTGTATATACCCGTCATTGCTGTTCTCTAATACAGGCATCTGCAGGAGTTAGTGGGTGTTGTGTGCCTCCAGCACAATATACACTACCCAAAAGAGAGGCAGACAGTCACGAGCCAATAAAAGAGGGCAAGCAGGCTCTGTGTCTGGGGGCAACAGTGCTGGTCATGGACGCGGTGCATTGTCATCAGCACGTGGCCAATGGGACACGCTTGTCCTTATTTTCAGCAGCTGGACGTGTTGAGCCGCATCATGCCGAAGACTTGGTAGAGTGGATGACCAAGCCCTCCTCATCCTCTCTGACCCAGGCTCAGGGTACTGGCAAAGCAGCTGCCAAAGCGTCCTCTTCCCTCGTATCAACGTCATCATCAGTCACTCCTTCCCTAGACCCACCATGTCCTCCTGAGGAGTCCCCCGAACTGTTTGAGTACAGTGTTGGGTACATGCTCCAGGAGGATGCCAAGCGTTTCGAAGGGTCTGATGATGATACCCAGCTAGAGGAAGGCAGTAGCGTGAGCACAGAGAGAGGGGATGCTCAAGAAGGACAGCAATCTGGCAGTCATGTTCCAGCAGCTGCAGCATACTGCCATATTGGCTCCAGTGATGAGGAGGGAGGGGATAATGAGGTCACTGACTCCACGTGGGTGCCTGAGAGGCGGAGGATGAGGAGGAGGCACATCTCCAATGAGGCAGGATGCCCTCCGGGGGCCAGCGTAAGGGCAGCACACCGACTGAATCACACCGCAGAGCTACGCCTGTGCAGGGTGCTGCCTCTGCCCGTTATTCCAAAAGTTCTTTGGTGTGGGCCTTTTTTGAGTCGAGTGCATCAGATCGCACCGCTGCTATTTGCAACATATGTCTCAAGCGTATCTCGCGTGGCCAAGACATCAGCGGCTTGGGCACCACTTGCTTGACTAGACATATGTTGACCTGCCATGCAGCTCATTGGCAAGCATACCTTAAAGACCAACACCAAAGAACAAAGCGGACCTCTCCTTGCTCCTCATCATCTGGGATCTCCAACCCCACTATACCTTCAGTCCTCTCTGAAACCTGCACCGAAAGGAATGAAGGTGTAGAATTAGGTGTGTCACAGCCAAGTACTTGCGGGCACTCTGCTAGCAGTACACTGACGTCCGATGGTAGCAGGCAAATTTCCTTGCCCCAGCTGCTGGACCATCGAAAGAAGTTCACTCCCAGCCATCCACATGCCCAGCGGTTGAATGCTAGCTTGGCTAAATTGCGAGCAATTCAACTGCTGCCTTTTCAGTTGGTAGACTCGGCCCCCTTCCGTGAGTTTATGCAATGTGCGGTTCCTCAGTGGCAGGTTCCCAAACGCCACTTTTTCTCACGGAAGGCGATTCCGGCTCTCTTCCGGCATGTGGAAGGCAATGTCCATGCCTCGCTGGACAGGGCGGTCAGCGGTAAGGTGCATATTACCGCTGACTCATGGTCCAGCAGGCATGGACAGGGACGTTACCTTTCTTTCGCGGCCCATTGGGTCACTCTTTTGGCAGCTGGGAAGGATGCAGGACAAGGTGCAGTAGTGTTGGAGGTTGTTCCACCGCCACGCCTCCAAAATGCTACTACTGGTTGTGACACACCTCTCTCCTCCACCCCCTCCTCTTCTTCTTCCTCCATGGCCTCTTCCTGTGCTTTGTCCTCGGAACCAGTGGTGCTCCGTAGGCGTTCAAGGGGCTACGCAAGTACGCAGGCAAAAAGATGCCATGCCGTGTTTGCGCTGGTGTGTTTGGGGGACAGGAGCCACACTGGGGCAGAGGTTCTGTCAGCTCTGCAGGGGCAGGCCGAAAGGTGGTTGACGCCACGCCAGCTTAAGCCAGGAATGGTGGTTTGCGACAATGGCACCAACCTCCTCTCCGCCCTCCGACAGGGACAACTGACCCATGTGCCCTGTGGGGCTCACGTCCTTAACCTGGTGGTGCAGCGGTTCTTGGGCAGGTACCCGGGCTTACAGGATCTCCTGAGGCAGGCCAGGAAAGTCTGTGTGCATTTCCGCAGATCATATAATGCCAGTGCTCGGCTGGCTGAGCTGCAAAAAGGAGTTGAACCTGCCAAAGAACCGCCTTATATGTGACATGCCCACCAGGTGGAACTCAACATTGGCCATGCTGCAGCGGCTGCACACGCAGCAGAGGGCCATCAATGAGTACCTGTGTGACTACGGCACCAGGACAGGGTCAGGGGAGCTCGGTTTTTTTTCACCACGCCAGTGGGGCATGATCAGGGATGCATGCACTGTCCTGGCACCATTTGAGGAGGCCACGAGGATGGTGAGCAGTGACAGTGCATGCATCAGTGACACTGTACCTCTTGTCCACCTGTTGAAGCATACGCTGCGTGGAATAATGGACAGGGCACTTGAGGCAGAACAGAGGCAGGAAGAGGAGGACTTCCTTGCCTTTCAAGGCCCCCTTTACCCAGACAGTGTTCCTTCAGTCCCACCCATCGCACAGGAAGAGGAGGAGGAGGATTGTGTCAGCATGGAGGTGGAGCCTGGCACTCTGCATCAACAGCAGCAGTCTTTTAGGGATGATTTACAGTCCCAAGAAACCCGTGGACTTGTACGTGGCTGAGAGGAGGTGGCTGCGGATCATGTTGTCCTTAGTGACCCAGAGGACTCCGGACCGAATGCCTCAGCTAACCTACGCTGCATGGCCTCCCTGATCCTGCAAAGTCTGCAGAAGGATCCTCGTATTCTTCGGATCAAGGATAGGGACCATTACTGGCTGGCCACTCTCCTTGATCCACGGTACAAGGGTAAGGTTGCGGACCTTATCTTACCATCGCAGAGGGAGCAGAGGATGAGACATCTCCGGGAGGCCTTGCAGAAAGGTCTGTGCAATGTGTTCCCAGAGACTGGGAGGTCACAAACTCCTGGTCCTGGACAACGAGTTGCTGAGGCTTCGGTCAGTCAAAGAAGGAGCGGTGGGGGAAGGTGGCCGTCTGACCGATGCATTCAGACAATTTTTTAGTCCGCAGCCCCAAGGTATGATCAGTTCCAGCAACCATCGCCAGCGTCTGATATACATGGTGCAGGAATACCTAGGGGCAAGGTCAGACTTGGACACCTTTCCCACCGAAAATCCGCTAGCTTACTGGGTCTTGAGGATGGATCACTGGCCATAGCTTGCACAGTATGCAATTGAGCTACTGGTCTGTCCTGCATCCAGCGTTCTTTCGGAACGCACATTCAGTGCTGCTGGAGGCTTTGTCACGGATCACAGGCTGCGCCTGTCCACCGACTCGGTTGATCGACTGACCTTCATAAAGATGAACCAGTCTTGGATCACCACCAGCTACCAAGCACCTGAAGCTGATATAACAGAATAATTTATTTTGAAATGTCACATCCCTTCAAGACTGCCTATGCTGATGCTGAGTGACTGTCCTGCTATGTTGACTGACTATCCTCCTCCTCCTCAATGATCCGATTCATGATGATAGCTTGGAAGAACATTTGTTTCTGGGTGCCGCCACCAGTGGCTAAGGCCCAATTTTTCAGCCCCTGTTTAACAGGGGCATGTAATTACAATTTTTTATGCAATGCTTTGAAGCAGGGCTCATTCCTACACTCCAACTAGAGTATCTGGGAGAGGTTGCAGTGTCGTGGCACCAGCACGAGTGCCTAAGGCCCAATTTTTCAGCCCCTGTTTAACAGGGGCTTGTAATTACAATTTTTGATGCAATACTTTGCAACAGGGCTCATTGCTGTGCTCCAAGTACAGTATCTGTGAGGGGTTGCAGTGTTGTGGCACCAGTGCCTAAGACCCAATTTTTCAGCCCCTGTTCAACAGGGGCATGCAATTACAATTCTTGATCTAATAATTCACAGCAGGGCCCATTCCTGCGCCCACCAAGAATAACTGTGAGGGCTTACAGTATTGTGGCAACACCACCACCACCACCAAAGGCCCAATTTTTCCTACCACTGTTCAACAATGGCATGTAATTACAATTCCTGATATAATTGTTCACAGCAGGGCGTTCCAGCGCCCACCAAGAGTAACTGTGAGGGCTTACAGTGTTGTGGCAACACCGACACCTAAGGGGCAAATTTCTGCAGAGTATATACGGCAGGCCCCTACTTTCAAATATCCAACTTACAAACGACTCCTACTTGCAAACGGAAGGAGACAACAGGAAGTGAGAGGAAATCTACCCCTAGGAAGGGAAATTCTCTCCTGTAAAAGTTAATATGGGAAAAAGGTGTCTCCTCTCTACTGATGCTTTATCACCAATCCTTGTTTCAATAAAACCCCCACTTTTCCAAAAACATTTGTCATTGGGACAGAAAGTGAGGTGAAATCTTCTGAACAGGTGCACAGACAGCAAAACAAATGTTACAGGGGTGATAACCCTTCCCTATGTTCTCCAAAAAGCTTAAAAATAGATTTTTTGGCTAGAGCTACACTTAAAAAATATACCTGTTGGGGGGGCGTGGCCGGATGTGATTGCGGTAAGACGTGTTCTCCCAGAGCTCCGGCTTATCTCCGGTCTATTCTCCTGATTGCGGCTGACCGAACGCCCTATTACCGCGGCACTTACTACCAGACCTGGGGAAACAGACGAGGCACATAACTATGCCATCCTCGGCTTCCAAGAAGTTTCTAAAGGACCTTAACAAGCCGCAGCTGGAGCAGAGGCAGCTCCGTTCTCAGGCCAGCATGGCGGCTAACTCCGCCCACGCCATACTGATTCCTACAGTTTTGCGCGCTGCAACGCAAGCCTCCAAGATGGCGCAGTCGGCAGATGCGGCACCACAAGTCCCAGAGGCCCCTTCACTCCTCCCGCAGGAATTCGAGGTGGATACAGCGGCTATAACGGGCCCGATTCTCGAGGCCACAGCAGCTTCAAAGGCGGAGCTCATGACCCGCATTGACTGCCTGGCATCTGAATGTAATCTTATCCGACATGATCTGGATAAGATCAGAGGCCGGCTGACAACTGCGGAGGATCGTATATCGGGGGTGGAAGACGTTACACACACCCAGGGCTCACAACTGACAGAACTGGAGGGTATGGTCCGGATGCTACAACACAGAGCAGACGACGCAGAGGACCGCCAGAGGAGGAACAACGTAAGAGTGGTGGGGTTACCAGAAGGGGCTGAGGGGGTTGCCACAACTGCTTTTGCTGAACAGTTCTTTAAAAATCTCCTAGACCTGGGTGATCTCCCCCCCCACTTATGTAGCTGAAAGGGCACACAGAGTACCCACTGGAGCCTGGAAAGCAGGTGCCCCACCGCGTCCCTTCCTGGTCCGGTTCCTAAATTATAGGGACCGTGACATGCTGCTGGCTGAAGCTAGGAAGCATCAAGACCTGAAATATGAGAACGCGCGCATCATGCTGTTCCCGGACTTCTCGGCGGAGACCCAGAGGAGGCGTCAAAAAGATGTAAAAAAAGAGGCTCCGTGAGAAGGAGCTGAAATACAGTATGCTGTACCCCAGCCGTCTCCGTGTGCAATACAAGGGATCTGTGAAGTTCTTTGATACCCCGCAGGATGCCTGTGAGTGGCTGGATCATGCCCAGTGATGTTGCTGCACACGTAAGATTTATCTTTCCCAGTTGTTCCTGTTGGTTCCCGGGAGGTTCAGATTGTCCCATTTTGTTTTTGTTTTTGTGCTCTGCTCTTTCCCCTATTAACTTAGAAAAGCCTTAAGTCGTTCAATGCTATCCGGAATGGGGTTCTCCCTTGGAGTGCTGACCTGTCTAACTGTTGTTTGTATTTTGTTTTTCCTTCTGGGGAGTACCTCACTACCTCACTGCTTTAATGGCTGGACAACCCTGAACAGGTGAAGTGGTAACCAGCAATGTACTGCACTCCTTATCTCAGGTTATCGCCATATGTGGTTCCATGTGCAGGGTTAGCTGCGCACATTCTGACATAGACAAGCCAGGAATCTGGTGTGACAGACACGGACAATTTTGTGTTTTTACTTTTTTATTTTTATCTTTTCTTCACATACCGGACTATCGATACGTCAGGCTGGACTCCTACGGGTTTGTTTGTTTCAGGGATCAAGCTGCATACCGGACAAGTTTTTTTTTTGAGTTTTTAGTTTTTGTGCTCCAGTTTTTTAATAGTTTAGTGGTTTCTGGTATGACAGCAGGGGAGTTTTTTTGTTCTATTGACCAAAGCCATGGGGGTTATACCTGTTCTGTACCACCACCGAATATACTGTTTATATTGAACTATGTGATACCTTCACCTGCCCCTCCTCCAGTACCTAAAATTACGTAGGTTTCAAATTTTTTTGTTTTCCCCAATGGATAGCAGACTTAAAATACTTTCCTGGAATGTCCGGGGTTTAAACAACAAATTTAAGAGGGCGGCAGTGTTTCAGTACCTCAAGCAGATCAAACCACATATCGTCCTACTGCAAGAGACACATTTAGAGGGCAGTAAAATTCTGTCTTTGCGCAGGCCCTGGATTCAGAGGGCAGTACATTCTACGTATTCTACTTACGCTAGAGGGGTTTCCATTCTGATAAGTAAATCAATCCCGTGCAACATACACAAGGTTTTTACTGACCCAGGAGGTCGATATGTGGCGGTCCTCTTGGATATATATTCTCATAAAATGCTGTTGGTCAATGTATATTTTCCCCCTCCATTTAAGGTAACCCTACTGTGTGATTTATTGGTTAAACTGGCGCCTCATCTCCATCTCCCAACGATTCTCCTGGGGGATTATAACGCCATTTTAGATTAGGTGCTGGATTCCTCCAATGCTGGTAGATCGGCCTCGGTGGACCTCAGCTCCTGGGCGTCTATGGCAGGCCTGACTGAGCTGTGGAGATGGAAGCATCCGGATACTGTGTCGTACTCTCATTTGTCCTCTACGCACAAATCCTCAGCTAGGATAGATTTGGCGTTTGGCAATGCTCCCATCCTGCAGTTTGTGTCTGAGTCCGATTACCTACCTGGGGGAGCGTCAGATCATAATCCACTTCTAGTCACTTTAGCCCTCCCTATAGGGGGTAGGAAGGGAGGTTGGAAATTAGCGCCGGGTTGGTTACTGGAAGAACAAGTGATTACACAGATGCAAACGTCGATGGCCACCTACTGGGAAAATAATGAGGGCTCGGCCGAGCCCCCGGTGGTATGAGATGCTTTCAAGGCGGTGGCAAGGGGGGAGTGCATCTCTGCAATTAAGGCGGTCCGGAAAGAACATGGACAAGAGAGTGCGCGTCTCATGGCCCATGAGCGAGAGAGTGCTAAACGGCAGGCAGACTCTCCCTCGGAGGTCAATTACACCTCCTTATTGGAGGCTCAACGTTCGGTTGCCTTACACTTTACAAATTTAGCACACACCGAGGTACGGCAGAGGGCGGAAATGGTGTTTGCGGAGGGGGAAAAAAATGGCAAGTTGTTGGCTAACCTTGCTGCTGACTTTAAGACACCGGTCTGTGTACCGGTGGTGAGGAATAAGGGGGGATCCTTAGTTACTGACCCTAAGGCGATACTGGAGGAATTCATGCAATTGTATTCAACTCTATACTCACCAATTCCGCCTTATGACCCTTTAGAATTAGAGGAGGTATTGCGGACCCTTTCTATGCCGCGATTGTCGGATACCGATATGGCGGAATTAGATGAACCCATTACTGCCTTGGAAATTGTAGCGGCCATGCTCTCATTCCCTCCACAGAAGGCGCCGGGGCCAGACGGGTTCCCGGCGGACTTCTACAGGGCGTTTAGGTCTCGTCTGGCCCCTAGACTCAATGTTCTCTTTCGACATTGCTGGGAACGGGGGGCCTTACCAGCCTCGATGATGGAGGCTTACATGGTCCTCCTCTTGAAGCCGGGGGAGGACCCCCTGGAATGCTCGTCGTATCGCCCCATAGCGCTTTTGAACGCGGATCTGAAGATCCTCGCTAAGGTGCTAGCGTTAAGGTTGGCCGGGGTTATTTTGACCCTGGTAGACATTGACCAAACGGGGTTCATACCGGGCATGTCCACAGACACCAATCTGAGGAGATTGTTTACACATGTCCAAATTGCGGCAGCAGATGTCCCTGCCAAAGTAATTGTTACGATCGATATAGAAAAGGCTTTCGACTCTGTGGACTGGGGTTATGTGCACAAGGTATTGGAGGTAATGGGGTTCAGACCTGGTTTCCGTCGGTGGATCACCTTGTTATATAGGGATCCTCGGACGGCGATCCGGCTTGGTATGACAGTCTCAGAGTTTTTTCCCTTGGGCAGGGGTACCAGACAGGGGATTCCACTATCTCCGTTTCTTTTCACGCTGATGATGGAGCCCATCGCCAGGGCCCTTATACAATCCGATGAAGTGGGGGGTATACGGGTCGGCTCAATTAGGGAGTGTGTGGCACTCTATGCAGACGATCTGCTGCTGTTCCTTAGGGACCCGGGACCCTCCCTCAAAGCTGCCTTACAAATTATGGATCAATTTGCCTCCTTTTCGGGCCTAAGAGTGAACTGGGGCAAATCCTCCATTCTGCCGCTGGGTCCGGAAGCTCAGTCTTTAAGGGATAACGAGTTGCCATTGCAGTGGGTGACCTCTATTACCTATTTAGGTGTCAAGGTCACTGCAGAAATTAAAGATTACATGACCCTTAACCTTCTTCCACTGGTGTCGAATCTCAGGCAAAGAACTCAGGTCTGGCAGAAGCTGCCTCTCTCATTAGTGGGACGAATTAGTCTTATTAAAATGAAATTTCTCCCCGTGCTTCTTTATTTCTTGCGTCACTCTCCAATGTGGATCCCCAAACATTTTTTTACTACACTAAATAGTATAGTGGGATCCTTTCTGTGGTCTCCACAATCACCTCGTATCAGTATAACGGTCCTGCAGGAGCCATGGGGGCAGGGAGGGTTGGCGCTTCCAGACTGGCAAAAATATTATCTGGCCGGCCAGATGGTGTTTGCCAGGCGCTGGCTGCTGGCTGACGAGGGTGACTCTGCCACAGTCCTGGAAGCGGCACACCTGGGGTCATACGAATGCCTGAGGTTGGCTCTCTATAGGGGTCCTAAATCTAGTCTGCCCCTAACGATCTCCATGAAAGCCACCATCAGGGCATGGGGGATCACTACCCTTCTAATGTCCCCGTCATATACGGGAGTGTCGCCATCGGCCCCCTTGTGGCTGAACCCGAGCCTTCCAGACCTTTGTTCGCTTCCTGACCCCATGATATGGGCATGCAGGGGGGTTAAACTACTGGAGGATGTCACTAGGGAAGGTGAACTTATTTCGTTTGATCAATTAAAGGATAGACATGACTTACCAAACTCGTTCTTCTTCCGGTACCTACAACTGCGCCATGCTTTTCAGGCGCAGTTCGGTGGCCGGAGAATTGAGTCACTTCCATCAGTGCTAGAGACTCTTCTGAAAGACGAGGACCTAACCAAGCCCCTATCCAGGGTTTATAAATCCTTGTTTCCTAAATCGCCCCGGGGGGTCACTAGGTGCAGAGAGAGGTGGGGAAGAGAAATTCCGGGAATACAAGGGGAGGATTGGGAGAACATGTGGGACCACCCGTTCAGGCATTTAGTTTTGGCTAGGGACCGTTTGATTCAGTTCAAATTCTTACACTGGGTGTATTTCACCCCGGCCAGACTCTTCCGCATCTACCCATCCTCTAGTAGTCAATGCTGGAGGTGTTCACATGCCCCGGCGGACTCGGAACATATTTTTTTGGACCTGCCCCCTGATTCAGGCTTTCTGGGCTGGGGTGGTGGGATGTCGGAGGTGCTCAGTGCCCCGGTTCCTCTGTCGCCCAGGGTTTGTCTCCTGGGGTTGGTGGAGGAGGTGGTTCCGTCCTTAGCACACCGAACCTTGCTGAATATTGGGTTATTTTATGGCAGGAAGGCCATTTTATTAAAATGGAAGAACCCTAGCGCCCCCACCCTCTCATTCTGGAAAGGCCTTGTCAATTCAGTTATCCATTTATATAAAGCCGCTTACAGGACTAGGGGTTGTGCAAAAAAGTTTATGAAGGTCTAGCGGGCCTGGCTAGACTCATCGGCGACAGTAGGTTGATAAATGATATAAATCCGAGGGCTAAGTGGAGTTCCACATAATTATGATCATAAAACTGGCCAAAAGCAATACATAAAGCATAATTTTCAGTTTTATCGTGTAGAATGTCAGTGTCACACGCTAATATGTAATGGGTATGGAGGGGGGATAAAGCAAAGCATAATTATTATTTTATTTGCTGTGATGAGTGGTAATTGGTACTTATTCTGGGTATTCTTTAACCTTTTATTTTTTTTCTTAGGTTTAATGTTCTAATTGGTTGACTACCGGGCTTTGGTCAAGTTGGGAGGGGGGAGGGGCTGCAGAGGTAGGGTTAGGAAGACTAGGAAGACTATGTTAGTCTAAGTAAGTAAGCCAAATATGGCTGCTGCCGGGTGGGTTCGTTGCCTACCCGGATATTTTTTGTATGTAAGGTTGTGTGTTTTGTTGTGTTGTTGTATTGTATTGTACTGTACTTAAAACCAAATAAAATTTTTAAAAAAATATATATATATACCTGTTCCAAATTTGAAAAAGATTCTACTTAAGAACAAACCTACAGTCCCTGTCTTGTTTGCACCGCCTGTATACTGCTGTTCAGAGTATATAGGGCCTTTTTTTAATTTTGGGTGCAGGATTCCCCTTAATATCCATACAAGTGGGGTGGGGGGGGGGGGGGGTACCCATGCCATTTTTCTCAATGATTTTCATCCATATTGCTGGAACCAGACATTACATTAAAGCCGCAAGCAGTTTTAAATGACCATTTTTTTCCTTTAGAAATGTCATTTTGTGCAGGGACAGTTCTAAACACGGGAAACATGTGGCACTTCAGAGGCATACTTTAGACACCCCCCAGGTACGATATTTAAAGGAATATTTCCCTTTTTTTTTTTCACTTTATGCATAATTAAAATGACTGCTCCCAAAAAAACTGCCGTTTTTAAAACTTTTTTTTGCATTGATACATGTCCCCTGGGGCAGAACCTGGGTCCCGAAACCCTTTTTAGGACAATGACTTGCATATTAGCCGTTATAATTAGCACTTTTGATTTCGAACATTCGCATCCATTGTATTTAATAGGGTTCTAAAGTTCGCGCAAACTTTCGGTCCGTTCGCAAGTTCTGGTGCGAACCGAACCGGGGGGTGTTCAGCTCATCCCTACCTAGCAGTAGATGTCAGTATAATGAGACATGAATTTGAGAAGATACAGCAAAGAACTATAATAATGTAAACCCGAGTCTCAAAGATGGAAGAAAAACTAAAAATGGATAAAAGGAGAATGGCATATAATGAAAAAACAAATTCTGACACTCCAAGAAAGGTTGATCGACACAGAAAGTCGACTAAGAAGGAACAATGTTAGGATTCTGGGACTACCGGTGCGAGCAGAAGGGGATAATTCAGTAGAATTCTCGGAAAAAATATTGATAGATATTCTGGGCCTGGTAAAAAGGACTCCAACATTCATAATAGAGAGAGCACATAGGATCTCTCTCCGTATCCCCAAACCAGGGGAATTTCCCAGGCCCTTTTTGCTGCGCTTATTGAACTGCAGAGACCGAGATCAAATTTTATCAGCAGCCAGGATAAAGGGAAACATACAATTTGCGAATGTGAGGTTGATGTTTTTTCCAGATTACCCTCCGGAAATACAGGAACGGAGAAGAGCCTATAAAGAAGTTCAGAAAAGACTCAGAGAGAAGGGATTGAAATTGTTTTTTATACCCTAGTAATCTAAGGGTCAATGATGAGAAGCAAACACGTTTTTATGAAACACCAGCTGCGGCGGCAGAGTGGTTAGATACTAGATAAAACGTATTCTTATTTAAATTGACCTAATATGTTCTCTTTTTTTCCCAGTAATGGGTTAAATAAATATTTATATAGCAGACCACTAAGATAACACAGAGGGACTCTCTCTTATATATGCTTCTTATCTTAAAGGCATTAACAGTGACTGAATATTGGTTTGACAGATGGACTTTTCTACTCAGGTTGTTTTTTCTTTATTAGTATTCTCTTTTCTACTTTCCGTATGAGCCAGGTTGAATGGAGAAATAGGGCGAAGAACAAGAGATTATCAATCATTTATTTATTTATTAAAAGTTGTGGTAAGAATGAAGTGTATAAATGCCCAGAGGTGTAGTTTAGGATTCCAGAAGAGCCCCCCCCCCCCCAAATAAAAGGTGAAGGAGGTAGCTAAAAACAATAGCTACTCAATATTGTGGAATGTCAGAGGATTGAACTCTAAATTTAAACAAGCTCTGATGTTTCAATATATAAGAAAATATAGCCACAACTAATTATATTGCAGGAGACACATTTAATAGGAAAAAAACAACAACGTTTAAAAAACCTGGAT
Source organism: Rana muscosa (assembly GCA_029206835.1). Lineage (NCBI taxonomy): Eukaryota > Metazoa > Chordata > Amphibia > Anura > Ranidae > Rana > Rana muscosa. Next base: position 879,586,819 of record CM055117.1, read on the forward strand.
ACAAAAAGAATACCATGCCACCTACTCATCCGTTGCCAGAGGGGTATCAGTGTTAGTGAATAAATCCTTCCCCGGAAAGGTGGAAAAAGCTCATATAGACCCACAAGGGAAATATGTGATTTTATTATACAAGATTGGACAACAAAGATGCATTATAGTGGCAATATATATTCCACCTCCATTCTCAGTTGGGATCTTGAATGAGATAATGGGATCATCCAATATTTTACAGCAAAACTGATGCTCATTGGAGATTTCAATTCGGTGATGTCTGCAGAGTTGGACAGACCGAAACCTTCCAAGAATCACTTAGCTGATCTATATAACTGGGCACAAGCAACGGGGGTAACAGAGATATGGAGATGGAAAAATCCAGAAAAAAGAATGTACTCCTGCTATTCTGCATCCTATAAAACAGCGTCTAGGATAGACTTGGCATTTGCGGATTCCGCAATGTTAATGGATATTCTAGACGCTGAGTATATACCGAGTGGCCTGTCAGATCATGCTCCCCTACGGGTGTCAATACACATCCCAACTCTCAGAGACACAGCATTGTGGAGGTTATCTCCACAATGGGTGATATACCCAGAAATATCAGAAAAGGTGACAACTGTAATAAATGAATACTGGGAAAATAACGAGGGATCGTCCTCAGTAGATATAGTTTGGGATGCGTTCAAGGCATATGTACGAGGACTATATATTTCAAATATTGCAGCAGTAAAGAAAAAACAGAAGGGTAAGGCACAAGAGTTACAAATACAGGTAGAACACAGTAAGGAAAAATATAGTCAAGACTCAAGTAATCCCAATTTTGATTTAATGATGGCCGCACAAAGAGAACTACAATTACATATAGAGGAAATAACAAGGTTAGAATTACATAAAAAGAAACAAAATATCTTTGAACTAGGGGATAAAAGTGGGAGGTTCTTGGGGAGATTGGCACAACAAGAATACCAAGCCACAACTATAGCAGAAATAGAAACATCAGAAGGAACGAGAGTAAAAGAACCAGATGAGATTCTGAAGGCCTTTAGTGATTACTATCCTGGGTTATATGCCTCCTCTCTCCCCTCCGGCTTCTGCCCGGGGGCCATGTCGGACCTATTGGACTGGGTGGGCCTCGGGTGGCTGTCGGAGAGGGAGGCATTGGTGGAACCAATTACAAGTGAGGAAATAATTGGGGTCATAAGTGCACTTCCGGGAGAAAAGACGCCAGGTCCAGATGGAATCCCTGACGAATTCTATAAAACATATAAAGATCTATTAGCTCCAAAATTGGTAAAAGTATTTACAGAGGGATTACTGAAGGGGATACCACCAGACTCAATGAGACAGGTACACATAACCCTAATATATAAAGAAGGGAAGGATCCAAAACTATGCCCTTCATATAGGCCGATAATATTTTAAAATCTATATTCAGTAATGCTAACTAAAATATTAACATCTAGATTACAACCCTTATTAAAATCTATTATGGACTCAGATCAGACGGGATTTATGCCACAGAGAACGACAGATGTTAATCTGCGTAGATTATTTACGAATATACATGCACATCACAACGGTGAAGGATCTAGGACGGTGGCCTCTCTAGATATTGAAAAGGCCTTCGATACTATAGAATGGCCCTTTCTAGGCGAAGTACTTAGAAGGATGGGGTTCCCTTTAAAGTTTATCAACTGGGTTCAAACAATATATAGAAAACCAATGTCGGCGGTTAAACTAGCGGGAAAATTGTCACCTTTTTTTGAGCTATATAGAGGTACAAGACAGGGCTGCCCTCTCTCTCCAGCACTCTTTGCGGTAGCAATAGAGCCGGTGGCAGAGGCTTTGAGGACTTCACAAGAGATACTGGGACACCAAATAGGAGGGCTGGAGGAGAGGGTAGCCCTGTACGCAGACGACATGTTGTTATTTTTGAGGGATGTGGGACAGTCATTGAACAGAGCACTAGAGTTATTGAATACCTTCTCATTATTTACAGGACTTAAAGTAAATTGGGGAAAATCATTATTTGCTATTGATCAAGGAGCACAGGATACAGCAAACCCAAATCTGCCATTAAAATGGGTAACAGAATTCAAATATCTGGGCATAATAATATTGCGACAGGTTGAGAAATTTAAAGTACTGAATTTAGATCCAGTGCTGCAGGAATATAAGAAAAAATTAAAGGTGTGGGAGACGCTCCCCCTCTCTTTGCTAGGGCGTATAAATCTAATAAAAATGAAGATTCTCCCTCAGCTGTTATACCTGTTTAGAAATTCACCACAATGGCTACCAAAAAGTTTTTTCACACAGCTACATGGTATGTTATCCTCATTTATATGGCAAAACAAATTGGCTAGAATAAAATTAAAAACACTTATGCGCCCGGTGTCACAGGGGGGGGGGGGGTTAGCCTTCCCAGACCTGCATAGGTATTACCTAGCAGCACAGTTGGTGACAGTAGGGAGGTGGCTGGACCCTGATAGATACGATCCCGCTACAATGGTGGAGGCTGCAGTAGCCAGTCTCTGGAGGCGCTGCAGGCACTACCATTCCGCGGGTTAAAAAATAGTCGAGACTTAACTCCATCAATGGTAACGACAATAAAAGCATGGAAAGCTAGCATGATAAGAGAAGGTAATCTAAAAACAGATATATCTCCAAATACTCTATTATGGAGAAATCCTGAGCTTATACATCTAGACTCTATTCCAGATCCTAGAGCGTGGACAAAATTTGGGAGTCAAAAAAATATCACAAATAATACATAAGGAAAAAATATCTTCATTTGCAGATATGAGAAAAAACTGGAATGTGCCTGAGCGCTATTTTTTTAGATATAACCAGTTGGTACACGCTTTGTCAGCCTAGTTCCCAGACGGTACACCTCAATTAATAGAAACAGGCCTAGAAAAAAATGATGAGAAAGAGAAGAGAAAGGGGGATGATTTCAATCATATATAATCACCTATTAAAGACAGAATCATCAGATATGAATAAACTATGTGAGTGCTGGGTAAGAGATGTTCCAAAATTATCAGCAGAAAACTGGGGAAAGATATATAAATTTCCATTTCAGATTTTAGTTTCACTTAGAGACAAATTAATTCAATTTAAAATGACACACAGAAGTTATTTTACACCATATAAACTGTCCAAAATATCACTATCCAACCCTCAAAACTGCTGGATATGTGCAGGCTAGTGATGAGCCGAACACCCCCGGGTTCGGTTCGCACCAGAACCCGCAAACGGACCGAAAGTTCGCACGAACTTTAGAACCCTATTAAATACAATGGATGCGAACGTTCGAAATCTAAAGTGCTAATTAAAACGACTATTATGCATGTTATTGTCCTAAAAAGGGTTTGGGAACCCGGGTTCTGCACCAGGGGACATGTATCAATGCAAAAAGAAGTTTTAAAAACGGCTGTTTTTCTGGAGCAGTCATTTTAATGATGCATAAAGTGAAAAAAAAAAGTCAAATATTCCTTTAAATATCGTACCTGGGGGGTGTCTAAAGTATGCCTGTGAAGTGCCACATGTTTCCCGTGTTTAGAACTGTCCCTGCACAAAATTACATTTCTAAAGGAAAAAAAGCCATTTAAAACTGCTTGCGGCTTTAATGTAATGTCTGGTCCCGGTAATATGGATGAAAATCTTTAAGAAAAATGGCATAGCTACCCCATCACCCCCCCCCCCCCTACCCCAGCCCATTACCAGCCCCTTTGGGTCTTGTATGGATATAAAGGGGAACCCCGGACACAAAATAAAAAAGGCCCTATATACTCTGAACAGCCGTATACAGGCGGTGCATACAAGACAGGGACTGTAGGTTTGTTCTTATGTAGAATCTGTTTGTAATTTTGAACAGGTACATTGTTTAAGTGTAGCTCCAGGCAAAAAATCTATTTTTAAGCTTTTTGGAAAACATAGGGAAGGGTTATCACCCCTGTAACATTTGTTTTGCTGTCTGTGCAGTGTGCACCTGTTCAGAACAGTTCACCTCACTTTACGTCCTAATGACAAATGTTTTTTGAAAATTTGGGGTTTTTATTGAAACAAGAATTGGTGATAAAGCATCAGTGGAGAGGAGACACTTTTTTTCCCATATTAACTCTTACAGGAGAGAATTTGCCTTCCTAGGGGTAGATTTCCTCTCACTTCCTGTTGTATCCTTCCGTTTGCAAGGAGGAGTCGTTTGTAAGTTGGATGTTTGAAAGTAGGGGCCTGCCGTATATACTCAGCTGAAATTTGCCCCTTACATGTTGGTGTTGCCACAACACTGTGAGCCCTCACAGTTACTCTTGGTGGGCGCATGAATGGGCCCTGCTGTGAATTATTAGATCAAGAATTGTAATTGCATGCCCCTGTTGAACAGGGGCTGAAAAATTGGGCCTTTGGTGGTGGTGGTGGTGGTGGTGTTGACACAACACTGTAAGGCCTCACAGTCAGTCTTGGTGGGCGCAGGAATGGGCCCTGCTGTGAATTATTAGATCAAGAATTGTAATTACATGCCCCTGTTAAACAGGGGCATAAAAATTGGGCCTTAGGCACTGGTGCCACAACACTGCAACCCCTCACAGATACTGTACTTGGAGCACAGCAATGAGCCCTGTTGCAAAGTATTGTATCAAAAATTGTAATTACACGCCCCTGTTAAACAGGGGCTGAAAAATTGGGCCTTTGGTGGTGGTGGTGGTGGTGGTGTTGACACAACACTGTAAGTCCTCACAGTTAGTCTTGGTGGGCGCATGAATGGGCCCTGCTGTGAATTATTAGATCAAGAATTGTAATTGCATGCCCCTGTTGAACAGGGGCTGAAAAATTGGGCCTTAGCCACTGGTGCTGGTGCCACGACACTGCAACCTCTCCCAGATACTCTAGTTGGAGTGCAGGAATGAGCCCTGCTGCAAAGCATTGCATAAAAAATTGTAATTACATGCCCCTGTTAAACAGGGGCATAAAAATTGGGCCTTAGGCACTGGTGCCACAACACTGCAACCCCTCACAGATACTGTACTTGGAGCACAGCAATGAGCCCTGTTGCAAAGTATTGCATCAAAAATTGTAATTACACGCCCCTGTTAAACAGGGGCTGAAAAATTGGGCCTTAGCCACTGGTGCTGGTGCCACGACACTGCAACCACTCCCAGATACTCTAGTTGGAGTGCAGGAATGAGCCCTGCTGCAAAGCGTTGCATAAAAAATTGTAATAACACACCCCTGTTAAACAGGGGCTGAAAAATTGGGCCTTAGCCACTGGTGGCGGCACCCAGAAACAAAAATGTTCTTCCAAGCTATCATCGTCAATCGGATCATTGAGGAGGAGGAGGATAGTCAGTCAACATAACAGGACAGTCTCTCAGCATCAGCATCAGTCTTGAAGGGATGTGACATTTGAAAATAAATTAGTCTGTTATATCAGCTTCAGGTGTTTGGTAGCTGGTGGTGATCCAAGACTGGTTCATCTTTATGAAGGTCAGTCGATCAACAGAGTCGGTGGACAGGCGCACCCTGTGATCCGTGACAAATCCTATAGCAGCACTGAATGTGCGTTCTGAAAGAACGCTGGATGCAGGACAGGCCAGTAGCTCAATTGCATACTGTGCAAGCTCTGGCCAGTGATCCATCCTCAAGACCAAGTAAGCCAGAGGATTTTCGGTGGGGAAGGTGTCCAAGTCTGACCTTGCCCCTAGGTATTCCTGCACCATGTATATCAGACGCTGGCGATGGTTGCTGGAACCGATCATACCTTGGGGCTGCGGACTAAAGAATTGTCTGAACGCTTCGGTCAGACGGCCACCTTCCCCACCGCTCCTTCTTTGACTGACCAAAGCCTCAGCAACTCGTTGTCCAGGACCAGGAGTTTGTAACCTCCCAGTCTCTAGGAACACGTTGCACAGACCTTTCTGCAAGGCCTCCCGGAGTTGTCTCATCCTCTGCTCCCTCTGCGACGGTAAGATAAGGTCCGCAACCTTACCCTTGTACTGTGGATCAAGGAGAGTGGCCAGCCAGTAATGGTCCCTCTCCTTGATCCGAAGAATACGAGGATCCTTCCGCAGACTTTGCAGGATCAGGGAGGCCATGCAGCGTAGGTTAGCTGAGGCATTCGGTCCGGAGTCCTCTGGGTCACTAAGGACGACATGATCCACAGCCACCTCCTCCCAGCCACGTACAAGTCCACTGGTTTCTTGGGACTGTAAATCATCCCTAAAAGACTGCTGCTCATGATGCTGAGTGCCAGGCTCCACCTCCATGCTGACACAATCCTCCTCCTCCTCCTCCTCCTCCTCCTCTTCTTCCTGTGCGATGGGTGGGACAGAAGGAACACTGTCTGGGTAAAGGGGGCCTTGAGAGGCAAGGAAGTCCTCCTCTTCCTGCCTCTGTTCTGCCTCAAGTGCCCTGTCCATTATTCCACGCAGCGTATGTTCCAACAGGTGGACAAGAGGTACAGTGTCACTGATGCATGCACTGTCACTGCTCACCATCCTCGTGGCCTCCTCAAATGGTGCCAGGACAGTGCATGCATCCCTGATCATGCCCCACTGGCGTGGTGAAAAAAAACCAAGCTCCCCTGACCCTGTCCTGGTGCCGTAGTCGCACAGGTACTCATTGATGGCCCTCTGCTGCGTGTGCAGCCGCTGCAGCATGGCCAACGTTGAGTTCCACCTGGTGGGCATGTCACATATAAGGCGGTTCTTGGGCAGGTTCAACTCCTTTTGCAGCTCAGCCAGGCGAGCACTGGCATTATAAGATCTGCGGAAATGCACACAGACTTTCCTGGCCTGCCTCAGGACATCCTGTAAGCCCGGGTACCTGCCCAAGAACCGCTGCACCACCAGGTTAAGGACGTGAGCCACACAGGGCACATGGGTCAGTTGTCCCTGTTGGAGAGCGGAGAGGAGGTTGGTGCCATTGTCGCAAACTACCCCTCCTGGCTTAAGCTGGCGTGGCGTCAACCACCTCTCGGCCTGCCCCTGCAGAGCAGACAGAACCTCTGCCCCAGTGTGGCTCCTGTCCCCCAAACACACCAGCGCAAGCACGGCATGGCATCTTTTTGCCTGCGTACTTGCGTAGCCCCTTGAACGCCTACGGAGCACCGCTGGTTCCGAGGACAAAGCACAGGAAGAGGCCACGGAGGAAGAAGAAGAGGGGGTGGAGGACAGAGGTGTGTCACAACCAGTAGTAGCATTTTGGAGGCATGGCGGTGAAACAACCTCCAACACTACTGTACCTTGTCCTGCATCCTTCCCAGCTGCCAAAAGAGTGACCCAATGGGCCGTAAAAGAAAGGTAACGTCCCTGTCCATGCCTGCTGGACCATGAGTCAGCGGTATTATGCACCTTACCACTGACCGCCCTGTCCAGCGAGGCCAAGACATTGCCTTCCACATGCCGGTAGAGAGCCGGAATCGCCTTCCATGAGAAAAAGTGGCGTTTGGGAACCTGCCACTGAGGAACCGCACATTGCATAAACTCACGGAAGGGGGCCGAGTCTACCAACTGAAAAGGCAGCAGTTGAAGCGCTAGCAATTTAGCCAAGCTAGCATTCAACCACTGGGCATGTGGATGGCTGGGAGTGAACTTCTTTCGATGGTCCAGCAGCTGGGGCAGGGATATTTGCCTGCTAGAATTGGTCGTTGGTGTACTGCTAGCAGAGTGCCCGCAAGTACTTGGCTGTGACACACCTAATTCTACACCTTCATTCCTCTCAGAGCAGGTTTCAGAGAGGACTGAAGGTATAGTGGGGTTGGAGATCCCAGCTGATGCGGTGCAAGAAGAGGTCAGCTTTGTTCTTTGGTGTGGGTCTTTAAGGTAGGCTTGCCAACGAGCTGCATGGCAGGTCAACATATGTCTGGTCAAGCATGTGGTGCCCAAGCGGGGGATGTTTTGGCCACGCGATATACGCTTGAGACATATGTTACAAACATCAGCTGTGCGATCTGATGCACTCGACTCAAAAAAGGCCCACACCAAAGAACTTTTTGAATAACGGGCAGAGGCAGCGCCCTGCACAGGCGGAGCTCTGCGGTGTGATTCCGTCGGTGTGCTGCCCTTACGCTGGCCCCCCGAGGGCATCCTGCCTCGTTGGAGATGTGCCTCCTCCTCATCCTCCTCCTCCTCCTCCTCTCTCCTATTAGGCACCCACGTGGAGTCAGTGACCTCATCATCCCCTCCATCCTCATCACTGGAGCCAATCTGGCAGTATGCTGCAGCTGCTGGAACATGACTGCCAGATTGGTGTCCTTCTTGAGCATCCCTCTCTCTGCTCTCACGCTACTGCCTTCCTCTAGCTGGGTATCATCATCAGACCCTTCGAAACGCTGGGCATCCTCCTGGAGCATGTACCCAACACTGTGCTCAAACAGTTCGGGGGACTCCTCAGGAGGACATGGTTGGTCTAGGGAAGGAGTGACTGATGATGACATTGATACCAGGGAAGAGGACGCTTTGGCAGCTGCTTTGCCAGTACCCTGAGCCTGGGTGAGAGAGGATGAGGAGGATGAGGAGGGCTTGGTCATCCACTCTACCAAGTCTTCGGCATGATGCAGCTCAACACGTCCAGCTGCCGAAAAGAAGGACAAGCGTGTCCCATGGCCACGTGCTGATGGCGATGCACCGCGTCCACGACCAGCACTGTTGTCTCTAGACACAGAGCCTGCTTGCCCTCTTTTTTTGGCTCCTGACTGTCTGCCTCTCCTTGTTTGCCTTCCAGACATTCTAATGGCCTGCAGGGAAATGGGAAAAGCAGCAATACAGGCTAATTTAATGTGTAATATGGTCAGGAGGCACACTCCGCCCGCTGTAAGTGCCGCAAAATCCTGTTGGTGTAACACACCAGGAAAAAGCAGCAATACAGGCTAAGTTAAGGTGTAATATGGTCAGGAGGTACACTCCGCCCGCTGTAAGTGCCGCAAAATCCTGTTGGTGTAACACACCAGGAAAAATCAGCAATACAGGCTAAGTTAAGGTGTAATATGGTCAGGAGGCACACTCCGCCCGCTGTAAGTGCCGCAAAATCCTGTTGGTGTAACACACCAGGAAAAAGCAGCAATACAGGCTAAGTTAAGGTGTAATATGGTCAGGAGGCACACTCCGCCCGCTGTAAGTGCCGCAAAATCCTGTTGGTGTAACACACCAGGAAAAAGCAGCAATACAGGCTAAGTTAAGGTGTAATATGGTCAGGAGGTACACTCCGCCCGCTGTAAGTGCCGCAAAATCCTGTTGGTGTAACACACCAGGAAAAAGCAGCAATACAGGCTAAGTTAAGGTGTAATATGGTCAGGAGGTACACTCCGCCCGCTGTAAGTTGCGCAAAATCCTGTTGGTGTAACACACCAGGAAAAAGCAGCAATACAGGCTAAGTTAAGGTGTAATATGGTCAGGAGGTACACTCCGCCCGCTGTAAGTGCCGCAAAATCCTGTTGGTGTAACACACCAGGAAAAAGCAGCAATACGGGCTAACTTCAGGTGTATAATGTGCAGGAGGCTTAGCAACAATGACACTGTCCCCTGCCTATCCTTCTCTCTCCCTGCACACGAGGTTTATCAAAGTATATGACACTGACACTCTCCCTGCCTATCCTTCTCTCTCCCTGCACACAAGGTTTAGCTTGAATATGACACTGACACTGTCCCCTGCCTATTCTTCTCTCTCCCTGCACACAAGGTTTATCAAAGTATATGACACTGACACTCTCCCTGCCTATCCTTCTCTCTCCCTACATACAAGGTTTAGCAAAGAATATGACACTGACACTCTTCCTGCCTATCCTTCTCTCTCCCTACACACAAGGTTTAGCAAAGAATATGACACTGACACTCTTCCTGCCTATCCTTCTCTGTCCCTACACACAAGGTTTAGCAAAGAATAGATTTGACACTGTCCCTGCCTATCCTTCACTTTTCCTGCTCCGGAACACACTACACAAGGCCGCCGCGCTGGCGGCCTTTTATAGTGTGGGGCGTGTACTAAACCCCCTCAGCTATAATAGGCCACAGGCATCCTGCCTGTGGCCAATCATTGCTCTCCTCGCTGCTGGCGCTGTGATTGGCCAAGCATGCAGGGTCACAGTGCATGCTTGGCCAATCACAGCGCCGGGATTACACTGCAATGGCGCAGTGTATTGTGGGCCGTTCGCGTCACTCGAATTTGGCGCAAACGGCCCAAATCGTTCGTTGTTCGCCGAACGCGCGCTGGCGGCCTTTTATAGTGTGGGGCGTGTACTAAACGTGTACTAAACCCCCTCAGCTATAATAGGCCACAGGCATCCTGCCTGTGGCCAATCATTGCTCTCCTCGCTGCCGGCGCTGTGATTGGCCAAGCATGCAGGGTCACAGTGCATGCTTGGCCAATCACAGCGCCGGGATTACACTGCAATGGCGCAGTGTATTGTGGGCCGTTCGCGTCACTCGAATTTGGCGCAAACAGCCCAAATCGTTCGTTGTTCGCCGAACGCGCGAACAGCCGATGTTCGAGTCGAACCTATGTTCGACTCGAACACCGAGCTCATCCCTAGTGCAGGCATTCCGGGAAATTTTATCCATATTTTTTTGACCTGCCTAAAGATAATGGTATTTTGGAGAGAGATCTTGAGAATAATCGACAAAGTAACGTCAGTTCAGCTAGACCCAGAGGCAGAGATCTGCCTACTAGGACTAGTGGAGGAAAATACGGCTTCTATAGAAAGAAGAACACAGGTTGGCCTGTTGTTATTCTATGCAAGAAAGGCAATAGTGCTAAACTGGAAGAAGGCTGAAGCACCCTCACTGACACAGTGGAAAAATCTGGTAAACAGTAATCTGTCACTGTATAAGGAGACATATTACAACAGAGGAAAGGAAGAGAAATATAGAAAAATCTGGGCTTGTTGGATAGAGAATGTTATGACAGCTTCGGGGGAGGGAGGTGCGGAAGTGAGATAGAATTACACCAATGGAAGAAAGGGTCAAGAAGCATACAAATCTATACTTGAATGTGAGGAAATGGGCTTTACCGATGGGGGAAAAATTATTATTTATTTATATTTTTGGTGGGTGGATAACTGTAGGATGTGAAATGTATGATGTAAAATGTATATGAGAGGATAGGATGTGAAGCCTCGTACACACGGCCAAAAATCTCGTCAAGAAAAAAAACGTTGTTTTTCTTGACGAGATTCTTGGACAAGAAACTTGTCCCGGTCGCGTGTACACACGCTCGATTCAAAGAACCCGCGGTTCTTTGAATGGAGCGAACGCGGTGACGTCATCGACTACGACGAGCGTGCGCTCGTCACATTCGATGCCGTCGCCGCCATCTTTCTACACCCTATCTATGCCTAGGAAGCTACCGCGCATGCGTCAAAGTCATTTCGAGCATGCGCGGGCTTCCCGGAGGACAGGTAAGTGTACACACACACAATTTTCTCGTCGAGAAACAGGCTGACGAGAATCTCGACGAGAAAATAGAGAGCATGTTCTCTATATTTCTTGTTGAGATTCTTGTCGGTTTTCTTGACGAGAAACCATACACACGAACGATTTTCTCGGCAAGAAAGCTCTCTCGACAGTTTTCTTGTCGTTTCTTGCAGAGAAACTCGTTCATGTGTACGAGGCTTTAAGCTAGCCCGTATTGCTGTGTTTTCCTGGTGTGTTACACTAACAGGCATTTGCAGCACTTACAGCGGACGTAGTGTGCCTCCTGCACATTAAACACCTGAAGCTAGCACGTATTGCTGTGTTTTCCTGGTGTGTTACACTACCAGGCATTTGCAGCACTTACAGCGGACGTAGTATGCCTCCTGCACATTAAACACCTGAAGCTAGCCCGTATTGCTGTGCTTTCCTGGTGTGTTACACCAACAGGCATTTGCAGCACTTACAGCAGGCGTAGTGTGATTCCTGCAAAATATACTCCTGAAGCTAGGCCGTATTGCTGTGTTTTCCTAGTGTGTTACACCAACAGGCATTTGCAGCATTTGCAGCACTTATAGCAGGCGTAGTGTGATTCCTGCAAAATATACTCCTGAAGCTAGCCCGTATTGCTGTGTTTTCCTAGTGTGTTACACCAACAGGCATTTGCAGCACTTACAGCAGGCGTAGTGTGATTCCTGCAAAATATACTCCTGAAGCTAGGCCGTATTGCTGTGTTTTCCTAGTGTGTTACACCAACAGGCATTTGCAGCATTTGCAGCACTTACAGCAGGCGTAGTGTGATTCCTGCAAAATATACTCCTGAAGCTAGGCCGTATTGCTGTGTTTTCCTAGTGTGTTACACCAACAGGCATTTGCAGCACTTACAGCAGGCGTAGCGTGATTCCTGCAAAATATACTCCTGAAGCTAGCCCGTATTGCTGTGTTTTCCTAGTGTGTTACACCAACAGGCATTTGCAGCACTTACAGAAGGCGTAGTGTGATTCCTGCAAAATATACTCCTGAAGCTAGCCCGTATTGCTGTGTTTTCCTAGTGTGTTACACCAACAGGCATTTGCAGCACTTACAGCAGGCGTAGTGTGATTCCTGCAAAATATACTCCTGAAGCTAGCCCGTATTGCTGTGTTTTCCTAGTGTGTTACACCAACAGGCATTTTCAGCATTTGCAGCACTTACAGCAGGCGTAGTGTGATTCCTGCAAAATATACTCCTGAAGCTAGGCCGTATTGCTGTGTTTTCTTAGTGTGTTACACCAACAGGCATTTGCAGCACTTACAGCAGGCGTAGTGTGATTCCTGCAAAATATACTCCTGAAGCTAGGCCGTATTGCTGTGTTTTCCTAGTGTGTTACACCAACAGGCATTTGCAGCACTTACAGCAGGCGTAGTGTGATTCCTGCAAAATAAACTCCTGAAGCTAGCCCGTATTGCTGTGTTTTCCTAGTGTGTTACACCAACAGGCATTTGCAGCACTTACAGCAGGCGTAGTGTGATTCCTGCAAAATATACTCCTGAAGCTAGCCCGTATTGCTGTGTTTTCCTAGTGTTTTACACCAACAGGCATTTGCAGCACTTACAGCAGGCGTAGTGTGATTCCTGCAAAATATACTCCTGAAGCTAGCCCGTATTGCTGTGTTTTCCTAGTGTGTTACACCAACAGGCATTTGCAGCACTTACAGCAGGCGTAGTGTGATTCCTGCAAAATATACTCCTGAAGCTAGCCCGTATTACTGTGTTTTCCTAGTGTGTTACACCAACAGGCATTTGCAGCACTTACAGCAGGCGTAGTGTGATTCCTGCAAAATATACTCCTGAAGCTAGCCCGTATTGCTGTGTTTTCCTAGCTTGTTACACCAACAGGCATTTGCAGCACTTACAGCAGGCGTAGTGTGATTCCTGCAAAATATACTCCTGAAGCTAGGCTGTATTGCTGTGTTTTCCTAGTGTGTTACACCAACAGGCATTTGCAGCACCTACAGCAGGCGTAGTGTGATTCCTGCAAAATATACTCCTGAAGCTAGCCCGTATAGCTGTGTTTTCCTAGTGTGTTACACCAACAGGCATTTGCAGCACTTACAGCAGGCATAGTGTGATTCCTACAAAATATACTCCTGAAGCTAGGCCGTATTGCTGTGTTTTCCTAGTGTGTTACACCAACAGGCATTTGCAGCACTTACAGCAGGCGTAGTGTGATTCCTGCAAAATATACTCCTGAAGCTAGCCCGTATTGCTGTGTTTTCCAAGTGTGTTACACCAACAGGCATTTGCAGCACTTACAGCAGGCGTAGTGTGATTTCTGCAAAATATACTCCTGAAGCTAGCCCGTATTGCTGTGTTTTCCTAGTGTGTTACACCAACAGGCATTTGCAGCACTTACAGCAGGCGTAGTGTGATTCCTGCAAAATAAACTCCTGAAGCTAGCCCGTATTGCTGTGTTTTCCTAGTGTGTTACACCAACAGGCATTTGCAGCACTTACAGCAGGCGTAGTGTGATTCCTGCAAAATATACTCCTGAAGCTAGCCCGTATTGCTGTGTTTTCCTAGTGTGTTACACCAACAGGCATTTGCAGCACTTACAGCAGGCGTAGTGTGATTCCTGCAAAATATACTCCTGAAGCTAGGCCGTATTGCTGTGTTTTCCTAGTGTGTTACACCGACAGGCATTTGCAGCACTTACAGCAGGCGTAGTGTGATTCCTGCAAAATATACTCCTGAAGCTAGGCCGTATTGCTGTGTTTTCCTAGTGTGTTACACCAACAGGCATTTGCAGCACTTACAGCAGGCGTAGTGTGATTCCTGCAAAATATACTCCTGAAGCTAGGCCGTATTGCTGTGTTTTCCTAGTGTGTTACACCAACAGGCATTTGCAGCACTTACAGCAGGCGTAGTGTGATTCCTGCAAAATAAACTCCTGAAGCTAGCCCGTATTGCTGTGTTTTCCTAGTGTGTTACACCAACAGGCATTTGCAGCACTTACAGCAGGCGTAGTGTGATTCCTGCAAAATATACTCCTGAAGCTAGGCTGTATTGCTGTGTTTTCCTAGTGTGTTACACCAACAGGCATTTGCAGCACTTACAGCAGGCATAGTGTGATTCCTGCAAAATATACTCCTGAAGCTAGGCCGTATTGCTGTGTTTTCCTAGTGTGTTACACCAACAGGCATTTGCAGCACTTACAGCAGGCGTAGTGTGATTCCTGCAAAATATACTCCTGAAGCTAGGCCGTATTGCTGTGTTTTCCTAGTGTGTTACACCAACAGGCATTTGCAGCACTTACAGAAGGCGTAGTGTGATTCCTGCAAAATATACTCCTGAAGCTAGGCCGTATTGCTGTGTTTTCCTAGTGTGTTACACCAACAGGCATTTGCAGCACTTACAGCAGGCGTAGTGTGATTCCTGCAAAATATACTCCTGAAGCTAGCCCGTATTGCTGTGTTTTCCTAGTGTGTTACACCAACAGGCATTTGCAGCACTTACAGCGGGCGTAGTGTGCTTCCTGCAAAATATACTCCTGAAGCTAGGCCTTATTGCTGGTTTTCCCATCTCCCTGCAGGCCATTAGAATGTCTGGAAGGCAAACAAGGAGAGGCAGACAGTCAGGAGCCAATAAAAGAGGGCAAGCAGGCTCTGTGTCTAGAGACAACAGTGCTGGTCGTGGACACGGTGCATCGCCATCAGCACGTGGCCATGGGACACGCTTGCCCTTCTTTTCGGCAGCTGGACGTGTTGAGCCGCATCATGCCGAAGAATTGGTAGAGTGGATGACCAAGCCCTCCTCATCCTCCTCATCCTCTCTCACCCAGGCTCAGGGTACTGGCAAAGCAGCTGCCAAAGTGTCCTCTTCCCTGGTATCAATGTCATCATCAGTCACTCCTTCCCTAGACCCACCATGTCCTCCTGAGGAGTCCCCCGAACTGTTTGAGCACAGTGTTGGGTACATGCTCCAGGAGGATGCCCAGCGTTTCGAAGGGTCTGATGATGATACCCAGCTAGAGGAAGGCAGTAGCGTGAGAGCAGAGAGAGGGGATGCTCAAGAAGGACACCAATCTGGCAGTCATGTTCCAGCAGCTGCAGCATACTTCCAGATTGGCTCCAGTGATGTGGAGGGAGGGGATGATGAGGTCACTGACTCCACGTGGGTGCCTAATAGGAGAGAGGAGGAAGAGGAGGATGAGGAGGAGGCACATCTCCAACGAGGCAGGATGCCCTCGGGGGGCCAGCGTAAGGGCAGCACACCGACGGAATCACACCGCAGAGCTCCGCCTGTGCAGGGCGCTGCCTCTGCCCGTTATTCAAAAAGTTCTTTGGTGTGGGCCTTTTTTGAGTCGAGTGCATCAGATCGCACAGCTGCTGTTTGCAACATATGTCTCAAGCGTATATCGCGTGGCCAAAACATCAGCCACTTGGGCACCACATGCTTGACCAGACATATGTTGACCTGCCATGCAGCTCGTTGGCAAGCCTACCTTAAAGACCCACACCAAAGAACAAAGCGGACCTCTCCTTGCACCGTGCTTTGTCCTAGGAACCAGCCGTGCTCCGTAGGCGTTCAAGGGGCTACGCAAGTACGCAGGCAAAAAGATGCCATGCCGTGCTTGCGCTGGTGTGTTTGGGGGACAGGAGCCACACTGGGGCAGAGGTTCTGTCTGCTCTGCAGGGGCAGGCCGAGAGGTGGTTGACGCAACACCAGCTTAAGCCAGGAATGGTGGTTTGCGACAATGGCACCAACCTCCTCTCCGTCCTCCGGCAGGGACAACTGACCCATGTGCCCTGTGTGGCTCACGTCCTTAACCTGGTGGTGCAGCGGTTCTTGGGCAGGTACCCGGGCTTACAGGATGTCCTGAGGCAGGCCAGGAAAGTCTGTGTGCATTTCCGCAGATCTTATAATGCCAGTGCTCTCCTGGCTGAGCTGCAAAAGGAGTTGAACCTGCCCAAGAACCGCCTTATATGTGACATGCCCACCAGGTGGAACTCAACGTTGGCCATGCTGCAGCAACTGCACACGCAGCAGAGGGCCATCAATGAGTACCTGTGCGACTACGGCACCAGGACAGGGTCAGGGGAGCTCGGGTTTTTTTCACCACGCCAGTGGGGCATGATCAGGGATTGATGCACTGTCCTGGCACCATTTAATTTGGGGAGGCCACGAGGATGGTGAGCAGTGACAGTGCATGCATCAGTGACACTGTACCTCTTGTCCACCTGTTGGAACATACGCTGCCTGGAATAATGGACAGGGCACTTGAGGCAGAACAGAGGCAGGAAGAGGAGGACTTCCTTGCCTCTCAAGGCCCCCTTTACCCAGACAGTGTTCCTTCTGTCCCACCCATCGCACAGGAAGAGGAGGAGGAGGAGGAGGATTGTGTCAGCATGGAGGTGGAGCCTGGCACTCAGCCTCATCAGCAGCAGTCTTTTAGGGATGATTTACAGTCCCAAGAAACCCGTGGACTTGTACGTGGCTGGGAGGAGGTGGCTGCAGATCATGTCGTCCTTAGTGACCCAGAGGACTCCGGACCGAATACCTCAGCTAACCTACGCTGCATGGCCTCCCTGATCCTGCAAAGTCTGCGGAAGGATCCTCGTATTCTTCGGATCAAGGAGAGGGACCATTACTGGCTGGCCACTCTCCTTGATCCACGGTACAAGGGTAAGGTTGTGGGCCTTATCTTACCGTCGCAGAGGGAGCAGAGGATGAGACAACTCCGGGAGGCCTTGCAGAAAGGTCTGTGCAACGCGTTCCCAGAGACTGGGAGGTTACAAACTCCTGGTCCTGGACAACGAGTTGCTGAGGCTTCGGTCAGTCAAAGAAGGAGCGGTGGGGAAGGTGGCCGTCTGACCGATGCATTCAGACAATTCTTTAGTCCGCAGCCCCAAGGTATGATCGGTTCCAGCAACCATCGCCAGCGTCTCATATACATGGTGCAGGAATACCTAGGGGCAAGGTCAGACTTGGACACCTTCCCCACCGAAAATCCTCTGGCTTACTGGGTCTTGAGGATGGATCACTGGCCAGAGCTTGCACAGCAGGGATGAGCCGAACACCCCCCTGTTCGGTTCGCACCAGAACCTGCGAACAGACAAAATGTTTGTGTGAACTTTAGAACCCTATTAAATACAATGGACTCGAACGTTCGAAATTTAAAGTGTTAATTATAAAGGCTAATATGCAAGTTATTGTCCTAAAAAGTGTTTGGGGACCTGGGTCCTGCCCCAGGGGACATGTATCAATGCAAAAAAAAGTTTTAAAAACGGCCGTTTTTTCGGGAGCAGTGATTTTAATAATGCTTAAAATGAAAAAAATAAAAGTGAAATATTCCTTTAAATTTCGTACCTGGAGGGTGTGTATGATATGCATGTGAAGTGGCGCATGTTTCCCGTGCTTAGAACTGTCCCTGCAAAAAATGTCATTTTTGAAAGAAAAAAAGTAATTTAAAACTGACTCGCGGCTATTAATGAATTGTCGGCTCCCGGCAATACATACAAAAGTCATTGATAAAAAAAAAAAAAAAAAAAGCGTGGGGGTTCCCCAGAATTCAATTACCAGGCCCTTCAGGTCTGGAATGGATATTAAGGGGAACCCCGCCGCAAATTTAAAAAAAAATTGACGTGGGGTTCCCCCAAATATCCATTCCAGGCCCTTCAGATCTGGCATGGACTTTAAGGGGAACTCCACCCCAAATTTAAAAAAAAATGGCGTGGAGTCCCCCTAAAAATCCATACCAGACCCCTTATCCGAGCACGCAACCTGGCCGGCCGCAGGGGAAAAGGGGGGGACGAGAGAGCGGCCCCCCCTCCCTCCTGAACCGTACCAGGCCACATGCCCTCAACATGGGGAGGATGTCCCCATGTTGATGGGGACAAGGGCCTCATCCCCACAACCCTTGCCTGGTGGTTGTGGGGGTCTGCGGGTGGGGGGCTTATCAGAATCTAGAAGACCCCTTTAACAAAGGGGACCCCCAGATCCCGGCCCCCCCCCCTATGTGAATTGGTAAGGGGTACATTGTACCCCTACCATTTCACCAAGAAAGCGTAAAAAAATGTTTAAAAAAAACACACAAACACCTTGAAAAAGTCCTTTATTTAAAAAAAATAAAAAAAAAACATTCCAGCGGTGAAATCCAGTGTCCCGCGGCGATCCCGATGTCCAGCGCTGTCCTTCATTGGTTGTGCCTGAGCAGACCTGATGGGGAACTCCCTCTCAGTGTTTTAAATGTATAGACCCGCCCCTTCTAAAGTTCCCCATCAGGTCCGCTCAGCGGACAAGATGCGGAACATGAGAAGGGGCGGGTCTATACATGTATTACCAAAGTGAGAGCAGTTCCCCATCAGGTCCGCCCCCTCGGTATGTCGGACCCGCCTCCGTCATTGGCTTGAGCGGGGAACTTCCTTCACTATGTGAATTTAAATTACACAGTGAAGGAAGTTCCCCGCTCAAGCCAATGACGTAGGCGGGTCCGACATACCGAGGGGGCGGACCTGATGGGGAACTGCTCTCACTTTGGTAATACATGTATAGACCCGCCCCTTCTCATGTTCCGCATCTGGTCCGCTGAGCGGACCTGATGGGGAACTTTAGAAGGGGTGGGTCTATACATTTAAAATACTGAGAGGGAGTTCCCCATCAGGTCCGCTCAGGCACATCCAATGAAGGACAGCGCTGGACATCGGGATCGCCGCGGGACACTGGATTTCACCGCTGGAATGTTTTTTTTTTTTTTTTAAATAAAGGACTTTTTCAAGGTGTTTGTGTGTTTTTTTAAACATTTTTTTACGCTTTCTTCGTGAAATGGTAGGGGTACAATGTACCCCTTACCAATTCACATAGGGGGGGCCGGGATCTGGGGGTCCCCTTTGTTAAAGGGGTCTTCCAGATTCCGATAAGCCCCCCGCCCGCAGACCCCCACAACCACCGGGCAAGGGTTGTGGGGATGAGGCCCTTGTCCCCATCAACATGGGGACATCCTCCCCATGTTGAGGGCATGTGGCCTGGTACGGTTCAGGAGGGAGGGGGGCCGCTCTCTCGTCCCCCCCTTTTCCCCTGCGGCCGGCCAGGTTGCGTGCTCGGATAAGGGGTCTGGTATGGATTTTTAGGGGGACTCCACGCCATTTTTTTTTAAATTTGGGGTGTAGTTCCCCTTAAAATCCATGCCAGATCTGAAGGGCCTGGAATGGATATTTGGGGGAACCCCACGTCAATTTTTTTTTAAATTTGCGGCGGGGTTCCCCTTAATATCCATTCCAGACCTGAAGGGCCTGGTAATTGAATTCTGGGGAACCCCCACGCTTTTTTTTTATTTTTTTATCAATGACTTTTGTATGTATTGCCGGGAGCCGACAATTCATTAATAGCCGCGAGTCAGTTTTAAATGACTTTTTTTCTTTCAAAAATGACATTTTTTGCAGGGACAGTTCTAAGCACGGGAAACATGCGCCACTTTACATGCATATCATACACACCCCCCCAGGTACGAAATTTAAAGGAATATTTCACTTGTATTTTTTCATTTTAAGCATTATTAAAATCACTGCTCCCGAAAAAACGGCCGTTTTTAAAACTTTTTTTTGCATTGATACATGTCCCCTGGGGCAGGACCCGGGTCCCCAAACACTTTTTAGGACAATAACTTGCATATAAGCCTTTATAATTAGCACTTTAGAGTTCTCCCATAGATTTTTCGAATTTGCCGCGAACACCCCAATTTGTTCGCTGTTCGGCGAACGGGCGAACAGGCAATGTTCGAGTCGAACATGAGTTCGACTCGAACTCGAAGCTCATCCCTATTGCACAGCATGCAATTGAGCTACTGGCCTGTCCTGCATCCAGCGTTCTTTCAGAACGCACATTCAGTGCTGCTGGAGGATTTGTCACGGATCACAGGGTGCGCCTGTCCACCGACTCGGTTGATCGACTGACTTTCATAAAGATGAACCAGTCTTGGATCACCACCAGCTACCACACACCTGAAGCTGATATAACAGACTAATTTATTTTCAAATGTCACATCCCTTCAAGACTGATGCTGATGCTGAGTGACTGTCCTGTTATGTTGACTGGCTATCCTCCTCCTCCTCAATGATCCGATTGATGATGATAGCTTGGAAGAACATTTTTGTTTCTGGGTGCCGCCACCAGTGCCTAAGGCCCAATTTTTCAGCCCCTGTTTAACAGGGGCATGTAATTACAATTTTTTATGCAATGCTTTGCAGCAGGGCTCATTCCTGCACTCCAACTAGAGTATCTGGGAGAGGTTGCAGTGTCGTGGCACCAGCACCAGTGCCTAAGGCCCAATTTTTCAGCCCCTGTTTAACAGGGGCATGTAATTACAATTTTTTATGCAATGCTTTGCAGCAGGGCTCATTCCTGCACTCCAACTAGAGTATCTGGGAGAGGTTGCAGTGTCGTGGCACCAGCACCAGTGCCTAAGGCCCAATTTTTCAGCCCCTGTTTAACAGGGGCATGTAATTACAATTTTTGTATGCAATGCTTTGCAGCAGGGCTCATTCCTGCACTCCAACTAGAGTATCTGGGAGAGGTTGCAGTGTCGTGGCACCAGCACCAGTGCCTAAGGCCCAATTTTTCAGCCCCTGTTTAACAGGGGCATGTAATTACAATTTTTTATGCAATGCTTTGCAGCAGGGCTCATTCCTGCACTCCAACTAGAGTATCTGGGAGAGGTTGCAGTGTCGTGGCACCAGCACCAGTGCCTAAGGCCCAATTTTTCAGCCCCTGTTTAACAGGGGCATGTAATTACAATTTTTTATGCAATGCTTTGCAGCAGGGCTCATTCCTGCACTCCAACTAGAGTATCTGGGAGAGGTTGCAGTGTCGTGGCACCAGCACCACCGCCAAAGGCCCAATTTTTCAGCCCCTGTTCAACAGGGGCATGCAATTACAATTCTTGATCTAATAATTCACAGCAGGGCCCATTCATGCGCCCACCAAGAGTAACTGTGAGGGCTTACAGTGTTGTGGCAACACCAACATGTAAGGGCCAAATTTCAGCAGAGTATATAGGGCAGGTCCCTACTTTCAAACATCCAACTTACAAACGACTCCTACTTGCAAACGGAAGGAGACAACAGCAAGTGAGAGGAAATCTACCCCTAGGAAGGGAAATTCTCTCCTGTAAGAGTTAATATGGGAAAAAGGTGTCTCCTCTCTACTGATGCTTTATCACCAATCCTTGTTTCAATAAAAACCACACTTTTCAAAAACATTTGTCATTGGGACGGAAAGTGAGGTGAAATGTTCTGAACAGGGGCACAGACAGCAAAACAAATGTTACAGGGGTAATAACCCTTCCCTATGTTTTCCAAAAAGCTTAAAAATAGATTTTTGGACTGGAGCTACACTTAAACAATGTACCTGTTCAAAATTACAAACAGATTCTACATAAGAACAAACCTACAGTCCCTGTCTTGTATGCACCGCCTGTATACGGCTGTTCAGAGTATATAGGGCCTTTTTTATTTTGTGTGCGGGGTTCCCCTTAATATCCATACAAGACCCAAAGGGGCTGGTAATGGGCTGGGGTGGGGGTGGGGGGGGGGTGATGGGGTAGGTATGCCATTTTTCTTAAAGATTTTCATCCATATTACCGGGACCAGACATTACATTAAAGCCGCAAGCAGTTTTAAATGGCTTTTTTTCCTTTAGAAATGTAAGTTTGTGCAGGGACAGTTCTAAACACGGGAAACACGTGGCACTTCACAGGCATACTTTAGACACCCCCCAGGTACGATATTTAGATTTCGAACGTTCGCATCCATTGTATTTAATAGGGTTCTAACGTTCGTGCAAACTTTCGGTCCGTTCGCGGGTTCTGGTGCGAACCGAACCCGGGGGTGTTCGGCTCATCCCTAATCCTGATGCAGCTTCTAACTCTCAAGTGAGCGCTCCAGACAATTCTTACCAAAAAGGGGTCGCTTCATCATGATGCAGCTTCTAGCTCTCAGATGAGCGCTCCAGACAATTATTACTGAAAAGGGGTCGCTTCATCCTGATGCAGCTTCTAGCTCTCAGGTGAACGCTCCAGACAATTCTTACCGAAAAGGAGTCGCTTCATCCTGATTAGGGATGAGCCGAACACCCCCGGGTTCGGTTCGCACCAGAACCCGCGAACGGACCGAAAGTTTGCACGAACATTAGAACCCTATTAAATACAATGGATGCGAACGTTCGAATTCTAAAGTGCTAATTATAACGACTATTATGCATGTTATTGTCCTAAAAAGGGTTTGGGAACCCGGGTTCTGCACCAGGGGACATGTATCAATGCAAAAAGAAGTTTTAAAAACGGCCGTTTTTTCGGGAGCAGTCATTTTAATGATGCATAAAGTGAAAAAAAAAAATCAAATATTCCTTTAAATATCGTACCTGGGGGGTGTCTAAAGTATGCCTGTGAAGTGCCACGTGTTTCCCGTGTTTAGAACTGTCCCTGCACAAAATGACATTTCTAAAGGAAAAAAAAAGCCATTTAAAACTGCTTGCGGCTTTAATGTAATGTCTGGTCCCGGTAATATGGATGAAAATCTTTAAGAAAAATGGCATAGCTACCCCATCACAGCCCCCCCCCCTACCCCAGCCCATTACCAGCCCCTTTGGGTCTTGTATGGATATTAAGGGGAACCCCGCACACAAAATAAAAAAGGCCCTATATACTCTGAACAGCCGTATACAGGCGGTGCATACAAGACAGGGACTGTAGGTTTGTTCTTATGTAGAATCTGTTTGTAATTTTGAACTGGTACATTGTTTAAGTGTAGCTCCAGCCAAAAAATATATTTTTAAGCTTTTTGGAAAACATAGGGAAGGGTTATCACCCCTGTAACATTTGTTTTGCTGTCTGTGCCCCTGTTCAGAACATTTCACCTCACTTTCTGTCCCAATGACAACTGTTTTTGAAATGTGGTGTTTTTATTGAAACAAGGATTGGTGATAAAGCATCAGTAGAGAGGAGACACCTTTCTCCCATATTAATTCTTACAGGAGAGAATTTTCCTTCCTAGGGGTAGATTTCCTCTCACTTCCTGTTGTCTTCTTCCGTTTGCAAGTAGGAGTCGTTTGAAAGTTGGATGTTTGAAAGTAGGGACCTGCCGTATATACTCTGCAGAAATTGGCCCCTTAGGTGTTGGTGTTGGCACAATACTGTAAGCACTCACAGTTACTCTTGGTGGGTGCTGGAACGCCCTGCTGTCAACTATTATATCAGGAATTGTAATTACATATAATTGTTGAACAGTGGTAGGAAAAATTGGGCCTTTGATGGTGGTGCTGGTGGTGGTGTTGACACAACACTGTAAGGCCTCACAGTTACTCTTGGTGGGCGCAGCAATGGGCCCTGCTGTGAATTATTAGATCAATAATTATAATTGCATGCCCCTGTTGAACAGGGGCTGAAAAAATTGGGCCTTAGGCACTGGTGGCACAACACTGCAACCCCTCACAGATACTGTACTTGGAGCACAGCAATGAGCCCTGTTGCAAAGTATTGCATCAAAAATTGTAATTACACGCCCCTGTTAAACAGGGGCTGAAAAATTGGGCCTTAGGCACTGGTGGCACAACACTGAAACCCCTCACAGATACTGTACTTGGAGCACAGCAATGAGCCCTGTTGCAAAGTATTGCATCAAAAATTGTAATTACACGCCCCTGTTAAACAGGGGCTGAAAAATTGGGCCTTAGGCACTGGTGGCACAACACTGCAACCCCTCACAGATACTGTACTTGGAGCACAGCAATGAGCCCTGTTGCAAAGTATTGCATCAAAAATTGTAATTACACGCCCCTGTTAAACAGGGGCTGAAAAATTGGGCCTTAGCCACTGGTGGCGGCACCCAGAAACAAAAATGTTCTTCCAAGCTATCATCATCAATCGGATCATTGAGGAGGAGGAGGATAGCCAGTCAACATAACAGCACAGGCACTCAGCATCAGCATCAGTCTTGAAGGGATGTGACATTTTAAAATAAATTAGTCTGTTATATCAGCATCAGGTGTGTGGTAGCTGGTGGTGATCCAAGACTGGTTCATCTTGATGAAAGTCAGTCGATCAACCGAGTCGGTGGACAGGCGCACCCTGTGATCCGTGACAAATCCTCCAGCAGCACTGAATGTGCGTTCTGAAAGAACGCTGGATGCAGGACAGGCCAGTAGCTCAATTGCATACTGTGCAAGCTCTGGCCAGTGATCCATCCTCAAGACCCAGTAAGCCAGAGGATTTTCGGTGGGGAAGGTGTCCAAGTCTGACCTTGCCCCTAGGTATTCCTGCACCATGTATATCAGACGCTGGCGATGGTTGCTGGAACCGATCATACTTTGGGGCTGCGGACAAAAGAATTGTCTGAACGCATCGGTCAGACGGCCACCTTCCCCACCGCTCCTTCTTTGACTGACCGAAGCCTCAGCAACTCGTCCAGGACCAGGAGTTTGTAACCTCCCAGTCTCTGGGAACGCGTTGCACAGATCTTTCTGCAAGGCCTCCCGGAGTTGTCTCATCCTCTGCTCCCTCTGCGACGGTAACATAAGGTCCGCAACCTTACCCTTGTACCATGGATCAAGGAGAGTGGCCAGCCAGTAATGGTCCCTCTCCTTGATCCGAAGAATACGAGGATCCTTCCACAGACTTTGCAGGATCAGGGAGGCCATGCAGCGTAGGTTAGCTGAGGCATTCAGTCCGGAGTCCTCTGGGTCACTAAGGACGACATGATCCGCAGCCACCTCCTCCCAGCCACGTACAAGTCCACTGGTTTCTTGGGACTGTAAATCATCCCTAAAAGACTGCTGCTGATGATGCTGAGTGCCAGGCTCCACCTCCATGCTGACACAATCCTCCTCCTCCTCCTCCTCTTCCTGTGCGATGGGTGGGACAGAAGGAACACTGTCTGGGTAAAGGGGGCCTTGAGAGGCAAGGAAGTCCTCCTCTTCCTGCCTCTGTTCTGCCTCAAGTGCCCTGTCCATTATTCCACGCAGCGTGTGCTCCAACAGGTGGACAAGAGGTACAGTGTCACTGATGCATGCACTGTCACTGCTCACCATCCTCGTGGCCTCCTCAAATGGTGCCAGGACAGTGCATGCATCCCTGATCATGCCCCACTGGCGTGGTGAAAAAAAACCAAGCTTCCCTGACCCTGTCCTGGTGCCGTAGCCGCACAGGTACTCATTGATGGCCCTCTGCTGCGTGTGCAGCCGCTGCAGCATGGCCAACGTTGAGTTCCACCTGGTGGGCATGTCACATATAAGGCGGTTCTTGGGCAGGTTCAACTCCTTTTGCAGCTCAGCCAGGCGAGCACTGGCATTATAAGATCTGTGGAAATGCACACAGACTTTCCTGGCCTGCCTCAGGACATCCTGTAAGCCCGGGTACCTGCCCAAGAACCGCTGCACCACCAGGTTAAGGACGTGAGCCACACAGGGCACATGGGTCAGTTGTCCCTGTCGGAGGGCGGAGAGGAGGTTGGTGCCATTGTCGCAAACCACCATTCCTGGCTTAAGCTGGCGTGGCGTCAACCACCTCTCGGCCTGCCCCTGCAGAGCAGACAGGACCTCTGCCCCAGTGTGGCTCCTGTCCCCCAAACACACCAGCGCAAGCACGGCATGGCATCTTTTTGCCTGCGTACTTGCGTAGCCCCTTGAACGCCTACGGAGCACCGCTGGTTCCGAGGACAAAGCACAGGAAGAGGCCATGGAGGAAGAAGAAGAGGAGGGGGTGGAGGACAGAGGTGTGTCACAACCAGTAGTAGCATTTTGGAGGCGTGGCGGTGGAACAACCTCCAACACTACTGCACCTTGTCCTGCATCCTTCCCAGCTGCCAAAAGAGTGACCCAATGGGCCGTGAAAGAAAGGTAACGTCCCTGTCCATGCCTGCTGGACCATGAGTCAGCGGTAATATGCACCTTACCGCTGACCGCCCTGTCCAGCGAGGCCAAGACATTGCCTTCCGTGAGAAAAAGTGGCGTTTGGGAACCTGCCACTGAGGAACCGCACATTGCACAAACTCACGGAAGGGGGCCGAGTCTACCAACTGAAAAGGCAGCAGTTGAAGCGCTAGCAATTTAGCCAAGCTAGCATTCAACCGCTGGGCATGTGGATGGCTGGGAGTGAACTTCTTTCGACGGTCCAGCAGCTGGGGCAGGGAAATTTGCCTGCTAGAATCGGACGTCGGTGTACTGCTAGCAGAGTGCCCACAAGTACTTGGCTGTGACACACCTAATTCTACACCTTCATTCCTCTCAGTGCAGGTTTCAGAGAGGACTGAAGGTATAGTGGGGTTGGAGATCCCAGCTGATGCGGTGCAAGGAGAGGTCCGCTTTGTTCTTTGGTGTGGGTCTTTAAGGTAGGCTTGCCAACGAGCTGCATGGCAGGTCAACATATGTCTGGTCAAGCATGTGGTGCCCAAGCGGCTGATGTTTTGGCCACTGGATATACGCTTGAGACATATGTTGCAAACAGCAGCTGTGCGATCTGATGCACTCGCCTCAAAAAAGGCCCACACCAAAGAACTTTTTGAATGACGGGCAGAGGCAGCGCCCTGCACAGGCGGAGCTCTGCGGTGTGATTCCGTCGGTGTGCTGCCCTTACGCTGGCCACCCAAGGGCATCCTGCCTCGTTGGAGATGTGCCTCCTCCTCATCCTCCTCCTCCTCCTCTCTCCTATTAGGCACCCACGTGGAGTCAGTGACCTCATCATCCCCTCCCTCCTCATCACTGGAGCCAATCTGGCAGTATGCTGCACCTGCTGGAACATGACTGCCAGATTGGTGTCCTTCTTGAGCATCCCCTCTCTCTGCTCTCACGCTACTGCCTTCCTCTAGCTGGGTATCATCATCAGATCCTTCGAAACGCTGGGCATCCTCCTGGAGCATGTACCCAACACTGTGCTCAAACAGTTCGGGGGACTCCTCAGGAGGAGGACATGGTGGGTCTAGGGAAGGAGTGACTGATGATGACATTGATACCAGGGAAGAGGACGCTTTGGCAGCTGCTTTGCCAGTACCCTGAGCCTGGGTGAGAGAGGATGAGGAGGATGAGGAGGGCTTGGTCATCCACTCTACCAAGTCTTCGGCATGATGTGGCTCAACATGTCCAGCTGCCGAAAAGAAGGACAAGCGTGTCCCATGGCCATGTGCTGATGACAATGCACCGCGTCCACGACCAGCACTGTTGCCCCCAGACACAGAGCCTGCTTGCCCTCTTTTATTGGCTCCTGACTGTCTGCCTCTCCTTGTTTGCCTTCCAGACATTCTAATGGATGGCCTGCAGGGAGATGGGAAAAACAGCAATAAGGGCTAGCTTCAGGTGTATACTGTGCAGGAGGCTTAGCAACAATGACACTGACACTGTCCCCTGCCTATCCTTCTGTGTCCCTAAACACAAGGATTTGCGATATGCTTCAGCAAGATTGGTTTAGCACAGAATAGTACACTGACACTTTCCCTCACTGAGTGTCCTTCTCTGTCCCTAAACACAAGGATTTGCAATATGCTTCAGCAAGATTGGTTTAGCACAGAATAGTACACTGACACTTTCCCTCACTGAGTGTCCTTCTCTGTCCCTAAACACAAGGATTTGCAATATGCTTCAGCAAGATTGGTTTAGCACAGAATAGTACACTGACACTTTCCCTCACTGAGTGTCCTTCTCTGTCCCTAAACACAAGGATTTGCAATATGCTTCAGCAAGATTGGTTTAGCACAGAATAGTACACTGACACTTTCCCTCACTGAGTGTCCTTCTGTGTCCCTAAACACAAGGATTTGCAATATGCTTCAGCAAGATTGGTTTAGCACAGAATAGTACACTGACACTTTCCCTCACTGAGTGTCCTTCTCTGTCCCTAAACACAAGGATTTGCAATATGCTTCAGCAAGATTGGTTTAGCACAGAATAGTACACTGACACTTTCCCTCACTGAGTGTCCTTCTCTGTCCCTAAACACAAGGATTTGCAATATGCTTCAGCAAGATTGGTTTAGCACAGAATAGTACACTGACACTTTCCCTCACTGAGTGTCCTTCTGTGTCCCTAAACACAAGGATTTGCAATATGCTTCAGCAAGATTGGTTTAGCACAGAATAGTACACTGACACTTTCCCTCACTGAGTGTCCTTCTCTGTCCCTAAACACAAGGATTTGCAATATGCTTCAGCAAGATTGGTTTAGCACAGAATAGTACACTGACACTTTCCCTCACTGAGTGTCCTTTTCTGTCCCTAAACACAAGGATTTGCAATATGCTTCAGCAAGATTGGTTTAGCACAGAATAGTACACTGACACTTTCCCTCACTGAGTGTCCTTCTCTGTCCCTAAACACAAGGATTTGCAATATGCTTCAGCAAGATTGGTTTAGCACAGAATAGTACACTGACACTTTCCCTCACTGTCCTTCTCTGTCCCTACAAACAAGGTTTAGCACAGAATAACACACTGACACTCTCCCTAACTATCCTTCTCTGTCCCTAAACACAAGGAATCCAGGATTAGTACACAAGAAAAAAATGACACTGTCCCTGCCTATGCTTCTCTTTCCCTGCTCCGGAACACACTACACAAGGCCGCCACGCTGGCGGCCTTTTATAGTGTGGGGCGTGTACTAAACCCCCTCATCAATAATTGGCCACAGGCATCCTGCCTGTGGCCAATCATTGCTCTCCTCGCTGCCGGCGCTGTGATTGGCCAAGCATGCGGGGTCACAGTGCATGCTTGGCCAATCACAGCGCCTGGATGACACTGCGATGGCGTAGTGCATTGTGGGCCGTTCGCGTCACTCGAATTTGGCGCGAACGGCCCAAATCGTTCGTTGTTCGCCGAACGATCGAACAGCCGATGTTCGAGTCGAACGTACGTTCGACTCGAACACCGAGCTCATCCCTAATCCTGATGCAGCTCCTAGCTCTCAGGTGAGCACTCCAGACAATTCTTAC
Source organism: Rana muscosa (assembly GCA_029206835.1). Classification (NCBI taxonomy): domain Eukaryota; kingdom Metazoa; phylum Chordata; class Amphibia; order Anura; family Ranidae; genus Rana; species Rana muscosa. The sequence goes on from CM055117.1 coordinate 879,616,160, forward strand.
CGAAAAGTTGTCGCTTCATCCTGATGTAGCTTCTAGCTCTCAGATGAGCGCTCCGGACAATTCTTCCCGAAAAGGAGTCGCTTCATCCTGATGCAGCTTCTAGCTCTCAGATGAGCGCTCCAGACAATTCTTACCGAAAAGGAGTTGCTTCATCCTGATGTAGCTTCTAGCTCTCAGGTGAGCGCTTCAGACAATTCTTCCCGAAAAGGTGTCGCTTCATCCTGATGCAGCTTCTAGCTCCCAGGTGAGCGCTCCAGACAATTCTTACCGAAAATGGGTCGCATCATCCTGATGCAGGTTCTAGCTCTCAGGTGAGCGCTCCAGACAATTCTTACCGAAAAGGGGTCGCTTCATCCTGATGTAGCTTCTAGCTCTCAGGTGAGCACTCCAGACAATTTTTACCGAAAAGGGGTCACTTCATCCTGATGCAGCTTCTAGCTCTCAGGTGAGCGCTCCAGACAATTCTTATCGAAAAGGGGTCGCTTCATCCTGATGCAGCTTCTAGCTCTCAGGTGAGCGCTCCAGACAATTCTTACCGAAAAGGGGTCGTTTCATCCTGATGCAGCTTCTAGCTCTCAGGTGAGCGCTCCAGACAATTCTTACCGAAAAGGGGTCGCTTCATCCTGATGCAGCTTCTAGCTCTCAGGTGAGCGCTCTAGACAATTCTTACCAAAAAGGGGTTGCTTCATCCTGATGTAGCTTCTAGCTCTCAGGTGAGCGCTCCAGACAATTCTTACCGAAAAGGGGTCGCTTCATCCTGATGCAGCTGCTAGCTCTCAGGTGAGACAATTCTTACCGAAAAGAGGTCGCTCATCCTGATGCAGCTGCTATCTCTCAGGTGAGCGCTCCAAACAATTCTTACCGAAAAGGGGTTGCTTCATCCTGATGTAGCTTCTAGCTCTCAGATGAGCGCTCCAGACAATTCTTACCGAAAAGAGGTCGCTTTATCCTGATGCAGCTTCTATCTCTCAGGTGAGCGCTCCAGACAATTCTTACCGAAAAGAGGTCGCTTCATCATGATGCAGCTTCTAGTTCTCAGATGAGCGCTCCAGACAATTATTAGTGAAAAGGGGTCGCTTCATCATGATGCAGCTTCTCGCTCTCAGGTGAACGCTCATGACAATTCTTACCGAAAAGGGGTCGCTTCATCCTGATGCAGCTCCTAGCTCTCAGGTGAGCACTACAGACAATTCTTACCGAAAAGTTGTCGCTTCATCCTGATGTAGCTTCTAGCTCTCAGATGAGCGCTCTGGACAATTCTTACCGAAAAGGAGTCGCTTCATCCTGATGCAGCTTCTAGCTCTCAGATGAGCTTTCCAGACAATTCTTACCGAAAAGGAGTTGCTTCATCCTGATGTAGTTTCTAGCTCTCAGATGAGCGCTCCGGACAATTCTTACCGAAAAGGAGTCGCTTCATCCTGATGTAGCTTCTAGCTCTCAGGTGAGCGCTCCAGACAATTCTTACCGAAAAGGAGTTGCTTCATCCTGATGTAGCTTCTAGCTCTCAGGTGAGCGCTCCAGACAACTCTTACCGAAAAGGGGTCACTTCATCCTGATGCAGGTTCTAGCTCTCAGGTGAGCGCTCCAGACAATTCTTATCGAAAAGGGGTCGCTTCATCCTGATGCAGCTTCTAGCTCTCAGGTGAGCGCTCCAGACAATTCTTACCGAAAAGGGGTCACTTCATCCTGATGCAGCTTCTAGCTAGCTCTCAGGTGAGCGCTCCATACAATTCTTACCGAAAAGGAGTCGCTTCATTCTGATGCAGCTTCTAGCTCTCAGATGAGCTTTCCAGACAATTCTTACCGAAAAGGAATCGCTTCATCCTGATGCAGCTTCTAGCTCTCAGGTGAGCACTCCAGACAACTCTTACCGAAAAGGGGTCGCTTCATCCTGATGTAGCTTCTAGCTCTCAGGCGAGCGCTCCAGACAATTCTTACCGAAAAGGGGTCCCTTCATCCTGATGCAGCTTCTAGCTAGCTCTCAGGTGAGCGCTCCAGACAATTCTTACCGAAAAGGGGTCGCTTCATCCTGATGCAGCTTCTAGCTCTCAGGTGAGCGCTCCAGACAATTCTTACCGAAAAGAGGTCACTTCATCTTGATGTAGCTTCTAGCTCTAAGGTGAGCGCTCCAGACAATTCTTACCAAAAAGGGGTCGCTTCATCCTGATGTAGCTTTAGCTCTCCGGTGAGACAATTCTTACCAAAAAGAGGTCACTTCATCCTGATGCAGCTGCTAGCTCTCAGGTGAGCGCTCCAGACAATTCTTACCAAAAATGGGTCGCTTCATCCTGATGCAGGTTCTAGCTCTCAGGTGAGCGCTCCAGACAATTCTTACTGAAAAGGAGTCACTTCATCCTGATGCAGCTTCTAGCTCTCAGGTGAGCGCTCCAGACAATTCTTAACGAAAAGGAGTCGCTTCATCCTGATATAGCTTCTAGCTCTCAGGTGAGCGCTTCAGACAATTCTTCCTGAAAAGGTGTCGCTTTATCTTGATGCAGCTTCTAGCTCTCAGGTGAGCGCTCCAGACAATTTATTTCCGAAAATGGGTCGCATCATCCTGATGCATGTTCTAGCTCTCAGGTGAGCGCTCCAGACAATTCTTACTGAAAAGGGGTCTCTTCATCCTGAGGTAGCTTCTAGCTCTCAGGTGAGCGCTCCAGACAATTCATTTCCGAAAATGGTTCGCTTCATTCTGATGCAGCTTCTAGCTCTCGGGTGAGCGCTCCAGACAATTCTTACCGAATAGGGGTCACTTCATCCTGATTTAGCTTCTAGCTCTCAGGTGAGCACTCCAGACAATTCTTACCGAAAAGGGGTCGCTTCATGCTGATGCAGCTTCTAGCTCTCAGGTGAGCGCTCCAGACAATTCTTACCAAAAAGGGGTTACTTCATCCTGATGCAGCTTCTAGCTCTCAGGTTAGCACTCCAGACAATAACCACTGAAAGAAGGAGAGGCATTGACCGGATGTAGGTGTGGAGGAGGCCGGATTTATTTTTACACTAAATAATATCCGAAAATTAGTCGCTCCATCCTGATGTAGCTTCTAGCTCTCAGGTGAGCGCTCCAGACAATTCTTATCGAAAAGGGGTCGCTTCATCCTGATGCAGCTTCTAGCTCTCAGGTGAGCGCTCATGACAATTCTTCCTGAAAAGGTGTCGCTTCATCTTGATGCAGCTTCTAGCTCTCAGGTGAGCGCTCCAGACAATTTATTTCCAAAAATGGGTCGCATCATCCTGATGCATGTTCTAGCTCTCAGGTGAGCGCTCCAGACAATTCTTACCGAAAAGGGGTCTCTTCATCCTGATGTAGCTTCTAGCTCTCAGGTGAGCGCTCCAGACAATTCATTTCCGAAAATGGTTCGCTTCATTCTGATGCAGCTTCTAGCTCTCAGATGAGCGCTCCAGACAATTATTACTGAAAATGGGTCTCTTCATCCTGATGTAGCTTCTAGCTCTCAGGTGAGCGCTCCAGACAATTCATTTCCGAAAATGGTTCGCTTCATTCTGATGCAGCTTCTAGCTCTCAGATGAGTGCTCCAGACAATTATTACTGAAAAGGGGTCGCTTCATCCTGATGCAGCTTCTAGCTTTCAGGTGAGCGCTCCAGACAATTCTTACCGAAAAGAGGTCGCTTCATCCTGATGCAGCTTCTAGCTCTTAGGTGAGCGCTCCAGACAATTCTTACCGAAAAGTTGTCGCTTCATCCTGATGTAGCTTCTAGCTCTCAGATGAGCGCTCCGGACAATTCTTACCGAAAAGGAGTTGCTTCATCCTGATGCAGCTTCTAGCTCTCAGATGAGCGCTCCAGACAATTCTTACCGGAAAGGAGTTGCTTCATCCTGATGTAGCTTCTAGCTCTCAGGTGAGCGCTTCAGACAATTTTTCCGGAAAAGGTGTCGCTTCATCCTGATGCAGCTTCTAGCTCTAAGGTGAGCGCTCCAGACAACTCTTACCGAAAAGGGGTCACTTCATCCTGATGCAGGTTCTAGCTCTCAGGTGAGCGCTCCAGACAATTCTTACAGAAAAGGGGTCGCTTCATCCTGATGTAGCTTCTAGCTCTCAGGTGAGCGCTCTAGACAATTGTTACCGAAAAGGGGCCACTTCATCCTGATGTAGCTTCTAGCTATCAGGTGAGCGCTCCAGACAATTCTTACCGAAAAGGGGTTGCTTAATTTTGATGCAGCTTCTAGCTCTCAGGTGAGCGCTTCAGACAATTCTTACCAAAAAGGGGTCGCTTCATCCTGATGTAGCTTCTAGCTCTCAGCTGAGCACTCCAGACAATTCTTACCGAAAAGGGGTTGCTTCATCCTGATGCAGCTTCTACCTCTCAGGTTAGCGCCCCAGACAATAACCACTGAAAGAAGGAGAGGCATTGGCCGGCTGTAAGTGTGGAGGAGGCCGGATTTATTTTTACACTAAACAATATCCGAAAAGGAGTCGCTCCATCCTGATGCAGCTTCTAGCTCTCTGGTGAGAGCTCCAGACAATTCTTACTGAAAAGGGGGCGCTTCATCCTGATGCAGATTCTAGCTCTCAGTTGAGCGCTCCAGACAATTCTTACCGAAAAGGGGTCGCTTCATCCTGATGTACCTTCTAGCTCTCAGGTGAGCGCTCCAGACAATTCTTACCGAAAAGGGGTCGCTTCATCCTGATGCAGCTTCTAGCTCTTAGGTGAGCGCTCCAGACGATTCTTACCGAAAAGGGTTCGCTTCATCCTGATGCAGCTTCTAGCTCTCAGGTGAGCGCTCCAGACAATTCTTACCGAAAAAGTGTCGCTTCATCCTGATGTAGCTTCACGCTCTCAGATGAGCGCTCTAGACAATTATTACCGAAAAGGGGTCGCTTCATCCTGATGCAGGTTCTAGCTCTCAAGTGAGCGCTCCAGACAATTCTCACCGAAAATGCGTCGCTTCATCCTGATGCAGCTTCTAGCTCTCAGGTGAGTGCTCCAGACAATTCTTACCAAAAAGGAGTTGCTTCATCCTGATGTAGCTTCTACCTCTCAGGTGAGGGCTCCAGACAATTCTTACCGAAAAGGGGTCGTTTCATCCTGATGTAGCTTCTAACTCTCAGGTGAGCGCTCCAGACAATTCATTTCCGAAAATGGTTCGCTTCATTCTGATGCAGCTTCTAGCTCTCAGATGAGCGCTCCAGACAATTATTACTGAAAAGGGGTCTCTTCATCCTGATGTAGCTTCTAGCTCTCAGGTGAGCGCTCCAGACAATAACCACTGAAAGAAGGAGAGGCATTGGCCGGCTGTAGGTGTGGAGGAGGCCGGATTTATTTTTACACTAAACAATATCCGAAAAGGAGTCGCTCCATCCTGATGTAGCTTCTAGCTCTCAGGTGAGCGCTGCAGACAATTCTTACCGAAAAGGGGTCGTTTCATCCTGATGCATGTTCTAGCTCTCAGGTGAGCGCTCCAGACAATTCTTACCGAAAAGGGGTCTCTTCATCCTGATGTAGCTTCTAGCTCTCAGGTGAGCGCTCCAGACAATTCATTTCCGAAAATGGTTCGCTTCATTCTGATGCAGCTTCTAGCTCTCAGATGAGCGCTCCAGACAATTATTACTGAAAAGGGGTCTCTTCATCCTGATGTAGCTTCTAGCTCTCAGGTGAGCGCTACAGACAATTCATTTCCGAAAATGGTTCGCTTCATTCTGATGCAGCTTCTAGCTCTCAGATGAGCGCTCCAGACAATTATTACTGAAAAGGGGTCGCTTCATCCTAATGTAGCTTCTAGCTCTCAGCTGAGCACTCCAGACAATTCTTACCGAAAAGGGGTTGCTTCATCCTGATGCAGCTTCTACCTCTCAGTTTAACGCCCCAGACAATAACCACTGAAAGAAGGAGAGGCATTGGCCGGCTGTAAGTGTGGAGGAGGCCGGATTTATTTTTACACTAAACAATATCCGAAAAGGAGTCGCTCCATCCTGATGCAGCTTCTAGCTCTCTGGTGAGAGCTCCAGACAATTCTTACTGAAAAGGGGGCGCTTCATCCTGATGCAGATTCTAGCTCTCAGTTGAGCACTCCAGACAATTCTTACCGAAAAGTTGTCGCTTCATCCTGATGTAGCTTCTAGCTCTCAGATGAGCGCTCCGGACAATTCTTACCGAAAAGGAGTCGCTTCATCCTGATGCAGCTTCTAGCTCTCAGATGAGCGCTCCAGACAATTCTTACCGGAAAGGAGTTGCTTCATCCTGATGTAGCTTCTAGCTCTCAGGTGAGCGCTTCAGACAATTTTTCCGGAAAAGGTGTCGCTTCATCCTGATGCAGCTTCTAGCTCTAAGGTGAGCGCTCCAGACAACTCTTACCGAAAAGGGGTCACTTTATCCTGATGCAGGTTCTAGCTCTCAGGTGAGCGCTCCAGACAATTCTTACCGAAAAGGGGTCGCTTCATCCTGTTACAGCTTCTAGCTCTCAGGTGAGTGCTCCAGACAATTCTTACAGAAAAGGGGTCGCTTCATCCTGATGTAGCTTCTAGCTCTCAGGTGAGCGCTCTAGACAATTGTTACCGAAAAGGGGCCACTTCATCCTGATGTAGCTTCTAGCTATCAGGTGAGCGCTCCAGACAATTCTTACCGAAAAGGGGTCGCTTAATTTTGATGCAGCTTCTAGCTCTCAGGTGAGCGCTTCAGACAATTCTTACCAAAAAGGGGTCGCTTCATCCTGATGTAGCTTCTAGCTCTCAGCTGAGCACTCCAGACAATTCTTACCGAAAAGGGGTTGCTTCATCCTGATGCAGCTTCTACCTCTCAGGTTAGCGCCCCAGACAATAACCACTGAAAGAAGGAGAGGCATTGGCCGGCTGTAAGTGTGGAGGAGGCCGGATTTATTTTTACACTAAACAATATCCGAAAAGGAGTCGCTCCATCCTGATGTAGCTTCTAGCTCTCAGGTGAGCGCTGCAGACAATTCTTACCAAAAAGGAGTCGCTCCATCCTGATGCAGCTTCTAGCTCTCTGGTGAGAGCTCCAGACAATTCTTACCAAAAAGGAGTTGCTTCATCCTGATGTAGCTTCTACCTCTCAGGTGAGGGCTCCAGACAATTCTTACCGAAAAGGGGTCACTTCATCCTGAAGCAGCTTCTAGATCTCAGGTGAGCGCTCCATACAATTCTTACAGAAAAGGAGTCGCTTCATTCTGATGCAGCTTCTAGCTCTCAGATGAGCGTTCCAGACAATTCTTACCGAAAAGGAGTCGCTTCATCCTGATGTAGCTTCTAGCTCTCAGGTGAGCGCTCCAGACAATTCTTCCCAAAAAGGTGTCGCTTCATCCTGATGCAGCTTCTAGCTCTCAGGTTAGCGCCCCTGACAATAACCACTGAAAGAAGGAGAGGCATTGGCCGGCTGTAGGTGTGGAGGAGGCCGGATTTATTTTTACACTAAACAATATCCGAAAAGGAGTCGCTCCATCCTGATGTAGCTTCTAGCTCTCAGGTGAGCGCTGCAGACAATTCTTACCGAAAAGGTGTCGTTTCATCCTGATGCATCTTCTAGCTCTCAGGTGAGCGCTCCAGACAATTCTTACCGAAAAGAGGTCGCTTCATCCTGATGCAGCTTCTAGCTCTTAGGTGAGCACTCCAGACAATTCTTACCGAAAAGTTGTCGCTTCATCCTGATGTAGCTTCTAGCTCTCAGATGAGCGCTCCAGACAATTCTTCCGGAAAAGGTGTCGCTTCATCCTGATGCAGCTTCTAGCTCTAAGGTGAGCGCTCCAGACAACTCTTACCGAAAAGGGGTCACTTCATCCTGATGCAGGTTCTAGCTCTCAGGTGAGCGCTCCAGACAATTCTTACCGAAAAGGGGTCGCTTCATCCTGTTGCAGCTTCTAGCTCTCAGGTGAGCGCTCCTGACAATTCTTACCGAAAAGGGGTCACTTCATCCTGATGCAGCTTCTAGCTCTCAGGTGAGCGCTCCAGACAATTCTTACCGAAAAGTGGTCCTTTCATCCTGATGCAGATTCTAGCTCTCAGTTGAGCGCTCCAGACAATTCTTACCGAAAAGGGGTCCCTTCATGCTGATGTAGCTTCTAGCTCTCAGGTGAGCGCTCTAGACATTTCTTACCGAAAAGGGGTCGCTTCATCCTGATGCAGCTTCTAGCTCTCAGTTGAGCGCTCCAGACAATTCTTACCGAAAAGGGGTCCCTTCATGCTGATGTAGCTTCTAGCTCTCAGGTGAGCGCTCTAGACATTTCTTACCGAAAAGGGGTCGCTTCATCCTGATGCAGATTCTAGCTCTCAGGTGAACACTCCAGACAGTTCTTACCGAAAAGGGGTCGCTTCATCCTGATGTAGCTTCTAGCTCTCAGGTGAGCGCTCTAGACAATTGTTACCGAAAAGGGGTCGCTTCATCCTGATGTACCTTCTAGCTCTCAGGTGAGCGCTCCAGACAATTCTTACCGAAAAGGGGTCGCTTCATTCTGATGCAGCTTCTAGCTCTTAGGTGAGCGCTCCAGACGATTCTTACCAAAAAGTGTTCGCTTCATCCTGATGCAGCTTCTAGCTCTCAGATGAGCGCTCCAGACAATTCTTACCGAAAAAGTGTCGCTTAATACTGATGTAGCTTCACGCTCTCAGATGAGCGCTCCAGACAATTATTACCGAAAAGGGGTCGCTTCATCCTGATGCAGGTTCTAGCTCTCAGGTGAGCGCTCCAGACAATTCTTACCGAAAAGGGGTTGCTTCATCCTGATGTAGCTTCTAGCTATCTGGTGAGTGCTCCAGACAATTCTTACCAAAAAGAGGTCCCTTCATCCTGAAGCAGCTTCTAGCTCTCAGGTGAGTGCTCCAGACAATTCTTACCGAAAAGGGGTCGCTTCTTCCTGATGCAGCTTCTAGCTCTCAGGTGAGCGCTCCAGACAATTCTTACCAAAAAGGGGTCGCTTCATCCTGATGCAGCTTCTAGCTGTCAGGTGAGCGCTCCAGACAATTCTTACCGAAAAGGGGTCGCTTCATCCTGATGCAGCATCTAGCTTTCAGGTGAGCGCTCCAGACAATTCTTACCAAAAAGGGGTCACTTCATCCTGAAGCAGCTTCTAGCTCTCAGGTGAGCGCTCCAGACAATTCTTACCGAAAAGGGGTCGCTTCATCCTGATGCAGCTTCTAGCTCTCAGGTGAGCGCTCCAGACAATTCTTACCGAATAGTGGTCGCTTCATCCTGATGCAGCTTCTAGCTTTCAGGCGAGCGCTCCAGACAATTCTTACCGAAAAGGGGTCGCTTTATCCTGATGCAGCTTCTAGCTAGCTCTCAGGTGAGAGCTCCATACAATTCTTACCGAAAAGGAGTTGCTTCATTCTGATGTAGCTTCTAGCTCTCAGGTGAGTGTTCCAGACAATTCTTACCGAAAAGGAGTCGCTCCATCCTGATGTAGCTTCTAGCTCTCAGGTGAGAGCTCCAGACAATTCTTCCCGAAAAGGTGTCGCTTCATCCTGATGCAGCTTCTAGCTCTCAGGTGAGCTCTCCAGACAACTCTTACCGAAAAGGGGTCGCTTCATCCTGATGTAGCTTCTAGCTCTCAGGTGAGCGCTCCAGACAATTCTTACCGTAAAGGGGTCACTTCATCCTGATGTAGCTTCTAGCTCTCGGGTGAGCGCTCCAGACAATTCTTACCGAAAAGGGGTCACTTCATCCTGATGCAGCTTCTAGCTCTCGGGTGAGCGCTCCAGACAATTCTTACCGAAAAGGGGTCACTTCATCCTGATGCAGCTTCTAGCTCTCAGGTGAGCGCTCCAGACAATTCTTACCGAAAAGGGGTCGCTTCATCCTGATGCAGCATCTAGCTTTCAGGTGAGCGCTCCAGACAATTCTTACCAAAAAAAAGGTTGCTTCATCCTGATGTAGCTTCTAGCTCTCCGGTGAGACAATTCTTACCGAAAAGAGGTCGCTTCATCCTGATGCAGCTGCTAGCTCTCAGGTGAGCGCTCCAAACAATTCTTACCGAAAAGGGGTCACTTCATCCTGATGCAGCTTCTAGCTCTCAGGTGAGCGCTCCAGATAATTCTTACCGAAAAGGAGTCGTTTCATCCTGATGTAGCTTCTAGCTCTCAGGTGAGCGCTTCAGAAAATTCTTCCTGAAAAAGTGTTGCTTTATCCTGATGCAGCTGCTAGCTCTCAGGTGAGCGCTCCAGACAATTAATTTCCGAAAATGGGTCGCATCATCCTGATGCATGTTCTAGCTCTCAGGTGAGCGCTCCAGACAATTCTTACCGAAAAGGGGTCGCTTTATCCTGATGTAGCTTCTAGCTCTCAGGTGAGCGCTCCAGACAATTAATTTCCGAAAATGGGTCGCATCATCCTGATGCAGGTTCTAGCTCTCAGGTGAGTGCTCCAGTCAATTCTTACCGAAAAGGGGTCGCTTCATCCTGATGCAGCTTCTAGCTCTCAGGTGAGAACTCCAGACAATTCTTACCGAAAATGGGTAGCTTCATCCTGATGCAGCTTCTAGCTCTCAGGTGAGCGCTCCAGACAATTCTTACCGAAAAGGGGTCGCTTCATCCTGATGCAGCTTCTAGCTCTCAGGTTAGCGCCCCAGACAATAACCACTGAAAGAAGGAGAGGCATTGGCCGGCTGTAAGTGTGGAGGAGGCCGGATTTATTTTTACACTAAACAATATCCGAAAAGGAGTCGCTCCATCCTGATGTAGCTTCTAGCTCTCAGGTGAGCGCTCCAGACAATTCTTACCGAAAAGGGTTTCGCTTCATCCTGATGCAGCATCTAGCTCTCAGGTGAGCGCTCCAGACAATTCTTACTGAAAAGGGGTCGCTTCATCCTGATGCAGCTTTTAGCTCTCAGGTGTGCGCTCCAGACAATTCTTACCGAAAAGGGGTCGCTTCATCCTGATGTACCTTATAGCTCTCAGGTGAGCGCTCCAGACAATTCTTACCGAAAAGGGGTCGCTTCATCCTGATGCAGCTTCTACCTCTCAGGTTAGCGCCCCAGACAATAACCACTGAAAGAAGGAGAGGCATTGGCCGGCTGTAAGTGTGGAGGAGGCCGGATTTATTTTTACACTAAACAATATCCGAAAAGGAGTCGCTCCATCCTGATGTAGCTTCTAGCTCTCAGGTGAGCGCTCCAGACAATTCTTACCTAAAAGGGGTCGCTTCATCCTGATGCAGCATCTAGCTCTCAGGTGAGAGCTCTAGACAATTCTTACTGAAAAGGGGTCGCTTCATCCTGATGCAGATTCTAGTTCTCAGTTGAGCGCTCCAGACAATTCTTACCGAAAAGGGGTCGCTTCATCCTGATGCATCTTCTAGCTCTTAGGTGAGCGCTCCAGACGATTCTTACCAAAAAGGGTTCGCTTCATCCTGATGCAGCTTCTAGCTCTCAGGTGAGCACTCCAGACAATTCTTACCGAAAAAGTGTCGCTTCATCCTGATGTAGCTTCACGCTCTCAGATGAGCGCTCTAGACAATTATTACCGAAAAGGGGTCGCTTCATCCTGATGCAGGTTCTAGCTCTCAGGTGAGCGCTCCAGACAATTCTCATCGAAAATGCGTCGCTTCATCCTGATGCAGCTTCTAGCTCTCAGATGAGCGCTCCAGACAATTCTTACCAAAAAGGGGTTGCTTCATCCTGATGTACCTTCTAGCTCTCAGGTGAGTGCTCCAGACAATTCTTACCAAAAAGGAGTTGCTTCATCCTGATGTAGCTTCTAGGTCTCAGGTGAGCGCTCCAGACAATTCTTACCGAAAAGGGGTCGCTCCATCCTGATGCAGCTTCTAGCTCTCAGGTGAACGCTCCAGACAGTTGTTTACGAAAAGGGGTCACTTCATCCTGATGTAGCTTCTAGCTCTCAGGTGAGCGCTCCAGACAATTCTTACCGAAAAGGAGTCGCTTCATTCTGATGCAGCTTCTAGCTCTCAGATGAGCGTTCCAGACAATTCTTACCGAAAAGGGGTCGCTTCATCCTGATGCAGCTTCTAGCTCTCAGGTGAACGCTTCAGAAAATTCTTCCTGAAAAAGTGTCGCTTTATCCTGATGCAGCTTTTAGCTCTCAGGTGAGCGCTCCAGACAATTCTTACCGAAAAGGGGTCCCTTCATCCTGATGTACCTTATAGCTCTCAGGTGAGCGCTCCAGACAATTCTTACCGAAAAGGGGTCGCTTCATCCTGATGCAGCTTCTAGCTCTTAGGTGAGCGCTCCAGACGATTCTTACCAAAAAGGGTTCGCTTCATCCTGATGCAGCTTCTAGCTCTCAGATGAGCGCTCCAGACAATTCTTACCGAAAAAGTGTCGCTTAATACTGATGTAGCTTCACGCTCTCAGATGAGCGCTCCAGACAATTATTACCGAAAAGGGGTCGCTTCATCCTGATGCAGGTTCTAGCTCTCAGGTGAGCGCTCTAGACAATTCTTACCGAAAAGGGGTTGCTTCATCCTGATGTAGCTTCTAGCTATCTGGTGAGTGCTCCAGACAATTCTTACCAAAAAGGGGTCACTTCATCCTGATGTAGCTTCTACCTCTCAGGTGAGGGCTCCAGACAATTCTTACCGAAAAGGGGTCCCTTCATCCTGAAGCAGCTTCTAGCTCTCAGGTGAGCGCTCCAGACAATTCTTACCGAAAAGGGGTCGCTTCTTCCTGATGCAGCTTCTAGCTCTCAGGTGAGCGCTCCAGACAATTCTTACCGAAAAGGGGTCGCTTCATCCTGATGCAGCTTCTAGCTGTCAGGTGAGCGCTCCAGACAATTCTTACCGAAAATGGGTCGCTTCATCTTGATGCAGCATCTAGCTTTCAGGTGAGCGCTCCAGACAATTCTTACCAAAAAGGGGTCACTTCATCCTGAAGCAGCTTCTAGCTCTCAGGTGAGCGCTCCAGACAATTCTTACCGAAAAGGGGTCGCTTCATCCTGATGCAGCTTCTAGCTCTCAGGTGAGCGCTCCAGACAATTCTTACCGAAAAGGGGTCGCTTCATCCTGATGCAGCTTCTAGCTGTCAGGTGAGCGCTCCAGACAATTCTTACCGAAAAGGGGTCGATTCATCCTGATGCAGCATCTAGCTTTCAGGTGAGCGCTCCAGACAATTCTTACCAAAAAGGGGTCACTTCATCCCGAAGCAGCTTCTAGCTCTCAGGTGAGCGCTCCAGACAATTCTTACCGAAAAGGGGTCGCTTCATCCTGATGCAGCTTCTAGCTTTCAGGTGAGCGCTCCAGACAATTCTTACCGAAAAGGGGTCGCTTTATCCTGATGCAGCTTCTAGCTAGCTCTCAGGTGAGAGCTCCATACAATTCTTACCAAAAAGGAGTCGATCCATCCTGATGTAGCTTCTAGCTCTCAGGTGAGAGCTCCAGACAATTCTTCCCGAAAAGGTGTCGCTTCATCCTGATGCAGCTTCTAGCTCTCAGGTGAGCTCTCCAGACAACTCTTACCGAAAAGGGGTCGCTTCATCCTGATGTAGCTTCTAGCTCTCAGGTGAGCGCCCCAGACAATTTTTACCGAAAATGGGTCGCATCATCCTGATGCAGGTTCTAGCTCTCAGGTGAGCACTCCAGACAATTCTTACCGAAAAGGGGTAGCTTCATCCTGATGCAGCTTCTAGCTCTCAGGTGAGCACTCCAGACAATTCTTACCGAAAATGGGTAGCTTCATCCTGATGCAGCTTCTAGCTCTCAGGTTAGCGCCCCAGACAATAACCACTGAAAGAAGGAGAGGCATTGGCCGGCTGTAAGTGTGGAGGAGGCCGGATTTATTTTTACACTAAACAATTTCTCCGAAAAGGAGTCGCTCCATCCTGATGTAGCTTCTAGCTCTCAGGTGAGCGCTCCAGACAATTCTTACCGAAAAGGGGTCGCTTCATCCTGATGCAGCATCTAGCTCTCAGGTGAGTGCTCCAGACAATTCTTACTGAAAAGGGGTCGCTTCATCCTGATGCAGCTTTTAGCTCTCAGGTGTGCGCTCCAGACAATTCTTACCGAAAAGGGGTCGCTTCATCCTGATGTACCTTATAGCTCTCAGGTGAGCGCTCCAGACAATTCTTACTGAAAAGGGGTCGCTTTATCCTGATGCAGCTTCTAGCTCTTAGGTGAGCGCTCCAGACGATTCTTACCAAAAAGGGTTTGCTTCATCCTGATGCAGCTTCTAGCTCTCAGATGAGCGCTCCAGACAATTCTTACCGAAAAAGTGTCGCTTCATCCTGATGTAGCTTCACGCTCTCAGATGAGCGCTCCAGACAATTATTACCGAAAAGGGGTTGCTTCATCCTGATGTAGCTTCTACCTCTCAGGTGAGGGCTCCAGACAATTCTTACCGAAAAGGGGTCCCTTCATCCTGATGCAGCTTCTAGCTCTCAGGTGAATGCTCCAGACAATTCTTACTGAAAAGGGGTCGCTTCATCCTGATGCAGCTTCTAGCTCTTAGGTGAACGCTCCAGACAGTTCTTACCGAAAAGGGGTCCCTTCATCCTGATGTAGCTTCTAGCTCTCAGGTGAGCGCTCCAGACAATTCTTACTGAAAGGGGTCGCTTCATCCAGATGCAGCTTCTAGCTCTCAGGTGAGCGCTCCAGACAATTCTTACCGAAAAGGGGTCGCTTTATCCTGATGCAGCTTCTAGCTAGCTCTCAGGTGAGCGCTCCATACAATTCTTACCAAAAAGGAGTTGCTTCATTTTGATGTAGCTTCTAGCTCTCAGGTGAGCGTTCCCGACAATTCTTACCGAAAAGGAGTCCCTTCATCCTGATGTAGCTTCTAGCTCTCAGGTGAGCGCTCCAGACAATTCTTCCCGAAAAGGTGTCGCTTCATCCTGATGCAACTTCTAGCTCTCAGGTGAGCGCTCCAGACATCTCTTACCGAAAAGGGGTCGCTTCATCCTGATGTAGCTTCTAGCTCTCAGGTGAGTGCTCCAGACAATTTTTACCGAAAATGGATCGCATCATCCTGATGCAGGTTCTAGCTCTCAGGTGAGCACTCCAGACAATTCTTACCGAAAGGGGTCACTTCATCCTGATGAAGCTTCTAGCTCTCAGGTGAGCGCTCCAGACAATTCTTACTGAATAGGGGTCGCTTCATCCTGATGCAGCTTCTAGCTCTCAGGTAAGCGCTCCAGACAATTCTTACCGAAAAGGGGTCGCTTCATCCTGATGTAGCTTCTAGCTCTCAGGTGAACGCTCCAGACAATTAATTTCCGAAAATGGGTCGCATCATCCTGATGCATGTTCTAGCTCTCAGGTGAGCGCTCCAGACAATTCTTACCGAAAAGGGGTTGCTTCATCCTGATGCAGCTTCTAGCTCTCAGGTGAGCACTTCAGACAATTCTTCCTGAAAAAGTGTCGCTTCATCCTGATGCAGCTTCTAGCTCTCAGGTGAGCGCTCCAGACAATTCTTACTGAAAAGGGGTCGCTTCATCCTGATGCAGCTTCTAGCTCTCAGGTGAGCGCTCCAGACATTTCTTACCGAAAAGGAGTCGCTTCATCCTGATGTAGCTTCTAACTCTCAGGTGAGCTCTTCAGACAATTCTTCCTGAAAAAGTGTCGCTTCATCCTGATGCAGCTTCTAGCTCTCAGGTGAGCGCTCCAGACAATTCTTAATGAAAAGGGGTCGCTTCATCCTGATGCAGCTTCTAGCTCTCAGGTGAACGCTCCAGACAATTCTTACCAAAAAGGGGTCGCTTCATCCTGATGTAGCTTCTAGCTCTCCGGTGAGACAATTCTTACTGAAAAGGGGTCGCTCCATCCTGATGCAGCTTCTAGCTCTCAGGTTAGCGCCCAAGACAATAACCACTGAAAGAAGGAGAGGCATTGGCCGGCTGTAGGTGTGGAGGAGGCCGGATTTATTTTTACACTAAACAATATCCGAAAAGGAGTCGCTCCATCCTGATGTAGCTTCTAGCTCTCAGGTGAGCGCTCCAGACAATTCTTCCCGAAAAGGTGTCGCTTCATCCTGATGCAGCTTCTAGCTCTCAGGTGAGCGCTCCAGACAATTCTTACCGAAAAGGGGTCGCTTCATCCTGATGTAGCTTCTAGCTCTCAGGTGAGCGCTCCAGACAATTCATTTCCGAAAATGGGTCGCATCATCCTGATGCAGGTTCTAGCTCTCAGGTGAGCGCTCCAGACAATTCTTACCGAAAAGGGGTCGCTTCATCCTGATGTAGCTTCTAGCTCTCAGGTGAGCGCTCCAGACAATTCATTTCCGAAAATGGGTCGCATCATCCTGATGCAGGTTCTAGCTCTCAGGTGAGCGCTCCAGACAATTCTTACCGAAAAGTGGTCGCTTCATCCTGATGTAGCTTCTAGCTCTCAGGTGAGCGCTCCAGACAATTCATTTCCGAAAATGGGTCGCATCATCCTGATGCAGGTTCTAGCTCTCAGGTGAGCGCTCCAGACAATTCTTACCGAAAAGGGGTCGCTCTATCCTGATGCAGCTTCTAGCTCTCAGGCGAACGCTCCAGACAGTTCTTACCGAAAAGGGGTCGCTTCATCCTGATGTAGCTTCTAGATCTCAGGTGAGCGCTCCAGACAATTCTTACTGAAAAGGGGTCGCTTCATCCTGATGCAGCTTCTAGCTCTCAGGTGAGCGCTCCAGACAATTCTTACCGAAAAGGGGTTGCTTCATCCTGATGTAGCTTCTAGCTCTCAGGTTAGCGCTCCAGACAATTCTTACCGAAAAGGAGTCGCTTCATCCTGATGTAGCTTCTAGCTCTCAGGCGAACGCTCCAGACAGTTCTTACCGAAAAGGGGTCGCTTCATCCTGATGTAGCTTCTAGCTCTCAGGTGAGCGCTTCAGACAATTCTCCCTGAAAAAGTGTTGCTTCATCCTGATGCAGCTTCTAGCTCTCAGGTGAGCGCTCCAGACAATTCTTAATGAAAAGGGGTCGCTTCATCCTGATGCAGCTTCTAGCTCTCAGGTTAGCGCCCCAGACAATAACCACTGAAAGAAGGAGAGGCATTGGCCGGCTGTAGGTGTGGAGGAGGCCGGATTTATTTTTACACTAAACAATATCCGAAAAGGAGTCGCTCCATCCTGATGTAGCTTCTATCTCTCAGGTGAGCGCTCCAGACAATTCTTACTGAAAAGGGGTCGCTTCATCCTGATGCAGCTTCTAGCTCTCAGGTTAGCGCTCTAGACATTTCTTACCGAAAAGGGGTCGCTTCATCCTGATGTAGCTTCTAGCTCTCAGGTTACACAATTCTTACCGAAAAGAGGTTGCTTCATTCTGATGTAGCTTCTAGATAGCTCTCAGGTGAGCGCTCCAGACAATTCTTACCGAAAAGTGGTCCCTTCATCCTGATGTAGCTTCTAGCTCTCAGGTGAGCGCTCCAGACAATTCTTACCGAAAAGGGGTCGCTCCATCCTGATGCAGCTTCTAGCTATCTCTCAGGTGAGCGCTCCAGACAATTCTTACCGAAAAGGGGTCACTTCATTCTGATGCAGCTTCTAGCTCTCAGATGAGCGTTCCAGACAGTTCTTACCGAAAAGGGGTCGCTTCATCCTGATGTAGCTTCTATCTCTCAGGTGAGCGCTCTAGACATTTCTTACCGAAAAGGGGTCGCTTCATCTTGATGCAGCTTCTAGCTCTCAGGTGAGCGCTCCAGACAATTCTTACCGAAAAGGGGTCGCTTCATCCTGATGCAGCTTCTAGCTCTCAGGTTAGCGCTCTGGACATTTCTTACCGAAATGGGGTCGCTTCATCCTGATGTAGCTTCTAGCTCTCAGGTTACACAAATCTTACCGAAAAGAGGTTGCTTCATCCTGATGCAGCTGCTAGCTCTCAGATGAGCGATCCAGACAATTCTTACCGAAAAAGTGTCGCTTCATCCTGATGTAGCTTCTAGCTCTCAGGTGAGCGCTCCAGACTATTCTTACCGAAAAGGGGTCACTTCATCCTGATGCAGGTTCTAGCTCTCAGGTGAGCGCTCCAGACAATTCTTACCGAAAATGGGTCGCTTCATACTGATGCAGCTTCTAGCTCCCAGGTGAGCGCTCCAGACAATTCTTACCGAAAAGGGGTCCCTTCATCCTGATGTAGCTTCTA
Source organism: Rana muscosa (assembly GCA_029206835.1). NCBI lineage: Eukaryota > Metazoa > Chordata > Amphibia > Anura > Ranidae > Rana > Rana muscosa. Next base: position 879,634,133 of record CM055117.1, read on the forward strand.
GCTCTCAGGTGAGCGCTCCAGACAATTCTTACCGAAAAGGGGTCCCTTCATCCTGATGTAGCTTCTAGCTCTCAGGTGAGCGCTCCAGACAATTCTTACCGAAAAGGGGTCGCTCCATCCTGATGCAGCTTCTAGCTCTCAGGTGAACGCTCCAGACAGTTCTTACCGAAAAGGGGTCGCTTCATCCTGATGTAACTTCTAGCTCTCAGGTGAGCGCTCTAGACATTTCTTACTGAAAAGGGGTCGCTTCATCTTGATGCAGCTTCTAGCTCTCAGGTGAGCGCTCCATACAATTCTTACCGAAAAGGGGTCACTTCATCCTGATGCAGCTTCTAGCTCTCAGGTTAGCGCTCTAGACATTTCTTACCGAAAAGGGGTCGCTTCATCCTGATGTAGCTTCTAGCTCTCCGGTTACACAAATCTTACCGAAAAGAGGTCGCTTCATCCTGATGCAGCTGCTAGCTCTCAGATGAGCGATCCAGACTATTCTTACCAAAAAGGGGTCGCTTCATCCTGATGCAGGTTCTAGCTCTCAGGTGAGCGCTCCAGACAATTCTTACCGAAAAGGGGTTGCTTCATCCTGATGTAGCTTCTAGCTCTCAGGTTAGCGCTCCAGACAATTCTTACCGAAAAGGAGTCGCTTCATCCTGATGTAGCTTCTAGCTCTCAGGCGAACGCTCCAGACAGTTCTTACCGAAAAGGGGTCGCTTCATCCTGATGTAGCTTCTAGCTCTCAGGTGAGCGCTTCAGACAATTCTCCCTGAAAAAGTGTTGCTTCATCCTGATGCAGCTTCTAGCTCTCAGGTGAGCGCTCCAGACAATTCTTAATGAAAAGGGGTCGCTTCATCCTGATGCAGCTTCTAGCTCTCAGGTTAGCGCCCCAGACAATAACCACTGAAAGAAGGAGAGGCATTGGCCGGCTGTAGGTGTGGAGGAGGCCGGATTTATTTTTACACTAAACAATATCCGAAAAGGAGTCGCTCCATCCTGATGTAGCTTCTATCTCTCAGGTGAGCGCTCCAGACAATTCTTACTGAAAAGGGGTCGCTTCATCCTGATGCAGCTTCTAGCTCTCAGGTTAGCGCTCTAGACATTTCTTACCGAAAAGGGGTCGCTTCATCCTGATGTAGCTTCTAGCTCTCAGGTTACACAATTCTTACCGAAAAGAGGTTGCTTCATTCTGATGTAGCTTCTAGATAGCTCTCAGGTGAGCGCTCCAGACAATTCTTACCGAAAAGTGGTCCCTTCATCCTGATGTAGCTTCTAGCTCTCAGGTGAGCGCTCCAGACAATTCTTACCGAAAAGGGGTCGCTCCATCCTGATGCAGCTTCTAGCTATCTCTCAGGTGAGCGCTCCAGACAATTCTTACCGAAAAGGGGTCGCTTTATCCTGATGTAGCTTCTAGCTCTCCGGTGAGACAATTCTTACCGAAAAGAGGTCGCTTCATCCTGATGCAGCTGCTAGCTCTCAGGAGAGCGCTCCAAACAATTCTTACCGAAAAGGAGTCGCTTCATCCTGATGTAGCTTCTAGCTCTCAGGTGAACGCTCCAGACAATTCTTACCGAAAAGGGGTCGCTTCATCCTGATGCAGCTTCTAGCTCTCAGGGGAGCGCTCCAGACATTTCTTACCGAAAAGGGGTTGCTTCATCCTGATGCAGCTTCTAGCTCTCAGGTGAGCACTTCAGACAATTCTTCCTGAAAAAGTGTCGCTTCATCCTGATGCAGCTTCTAGCTCTCAGGTGAGCGCTCCAGACAATTCTTACTGAAAAGGGGTCGCTTCATCCTGATGCAGCTTCTAGCTCTCAGGTGAGCGCTCCAGACATTTCTTACCGAAAAGGAGTCGCTTCATCCTGATGTAGCTTCTAACTCTCAGGTGAGCTCTTCAGACAATTCTTCCTGAAAAAGTGTCGCTTCATCCTGATGCAGCTTCTAGCTCTCAGGTGAGCGCTCCAGACAATTCTTAATGAAAAGGGGTCGCTTCATCCTGATGCAGCTTCTAGCTCTCAGGTGAACGCTCCAGACAATTCTTACCAAAAAGGGGTCGCTTCATCCTGATGTAGCTTCTAGCTCTCCGGTGAGACAATTCTTACTGAAAAGGGGTCGCTCCATCCTGATGCAGCTTCTAGCTCTCAGGTTAGCGCCCAAGACAATAACCACTGAAAGAAGGAGAGGCATTGGCCGGCTGTAGGTGTGGAGGAGGCCGGATTTATTTTTACACTAAACAATATCCGAAAAGGAGTCGCTCCATCCTGATGTAGCTTCTAGCTCTCAGGTGAGCGCTCCAGACAATTCTTCCCGAAAAGGTGTCGCTTCATCCTGATGCAGCTTCTAGCTCTCAGGTGAGCGCTCCAGACAATTCTTACCGAAAAGGGGTCGCTTCATCCTGATGTAGCTTCTAGCTCTCAGGTGAGCGCTCCAGACAATTCATTTCCGAAAATGGGTCGCATCATCCTGATGCAGGTTCTAGCTCTCAGGTGAGCGCTCCAGACAATTCTTACCGAAAAGGGGTCGCTTCATCCTGATGTAGCTTCTAGCTCTCAGGTGAGCGCTCCAGACAATTCATTTCCGAAAATGGGTCGCATCATCCTGATGCAGGTTCTAGCTCTCAGGTGAGCGCTCCAGACAATTCTTACCGAAAAGTGGTCGCTTCATCCTGATGTAGCTTCTAGCTCTCAGGTGAGCGCTCCAGACAATTCATTTCCGAAAATGGGTCGCATCATCCTGATGCAGGTTCTAGCTCTCAGGTGAGCGCTCCAGACAATTCTTACCGAAAAGGGGTCGCTCTATCCTGATGCAGCTTCTAGCTCTCAGGCGAACGCTCCAGACAGTTCTTACCGAAAAGGGGTCGCTTCATCCTGATGTAGCTTCTAGATCTCAGGTGAGCGCTCCAGACAATTCTTACTGAAAAGGGGTCGCTTCATCCTGATGCAGCTTCTAGCTCTCAGGTGAGCGCTCCAGACAATTCTTACCGAAAAGGGGTTGCTTCATCCTGATGTAGCTTCTAGCTCTCAGGTTAGCGCTCCAGACAATTCTTACCGAAAAGGAGTCGCTTCATCCTGATGTAGCTTCTAGCTCTCAGGCGAACGCTCCAGACAGTTCTTACCGAAAAGGGGTCGCTTCATCCTGATGTAGCTTCTAGCTCTCAGGTGAGCGCTTCAGACAATTCTCCCTGAAAAAGTGTTGCTTCATCCTGATGCAGCTTCTAGCTCTCAGGTGAGCGCTCCAGACAATTCTTAATGAAAAGGGGTCGCTTCATCCTGATGCAGCTTCTAGCTCTCAGGTTAGCGCCCCAGACAATAACCACTGAAAGAAGGAGAGGCATTGGCCGGCTGTAGGTGTGGAGGAGGCCGGATTTATTTTTACACTAAACAATATCCGAAAAGGAGTCGCTCCATCCTGATGTAGCTTCTATCTCTCAGGTGAGCGCTCCAGACAATTCTTACTGAAAAGGGGTCGCTTCATCCTGATGCAGCTTCTAGCTCTCAGGTTAGCGCTCTAGACATTTCTTACCGAAAAGGGGTCGCTTCATCCTGATGTAGCTTCTAGCTCTCAGGTTACACAATTCTTACCGAAAAGAGGTTGCTTCATTCTGATGTAGCTTCTAGATAGCTCTCAGGTGAGCGCTCCAGACAATTCTTACCGAAAAGTGGTCCCTTCATCCTGATGTAGCTTCTAGCTCTCAGGTGAGCGCTCCAGACAATTCTTACCGAAAAGGGGTCGCTCCATCCTGATGCAGCTTCTAGCTATCTCTCAGGTGAGCGCTCCAGACAATTCTTACCGAAAAGGGGTCACTTCATTCTGATGCAGCTTCTAGCTCTCAGATGAGCGTTCCAGACAGTTCTTACCGAAAAGGGGTCGCTTCATCCTGATGTAGCTTCTATCTCTCAGGTGAGCGCTCTAGACATTTCTTACCGAAAAGGGGTCGCTTCATCTTGATGCAGCTTCTAGCTCTCAGGTGAGCGCTCCAGACAATTCTTACCGAAAAGGGGTCGCTTCATCCTGATGCAGCTTCTAGCTCTCAGGTTAGCGCTCTGGACATTTCTTACCGAAATGGGGTCGCTTCATCCTGATGTAGCTTCTAGCTCTCAGGTTACACAAATCTTACCGAAAAGAGGTTGCTTCATCCTGATGCAGCTGCTAGCTCTCAGATGAGCGATCCAGACAATTCTTACCGAAAAAGTGTCGCTTCATCCTGATGTAGCTTCTAGCTCTCAGGTGAGCGCTCCAGACTATTCTTACCGAAAAGGGGTCACTTCATCCTGATGCAGGTTCTAGCTCTCAGGTGAGCGCTCCAGACAATTCTTACCGAAAATGGGTCGCTTCATACTGATGCAGCTTCTAGCTCCCAGGTGAGCGCTCCAGACAATTCTTACCGAAAAGGGGTCCCTTCATCCTGATGTAGCTTCTAGCTCTCAGGTGAGCGCTCCAGACAATTCTTACCGAAAAGGGGTCCCTTCATCCTGATGTAGCTTCTAGCTCTCAGGTGAGCGCTCCAGACAATTCTTACCGAAAAGGGGTCGCTCCATCCTGATGCAGCTTCTAGCTCTCAGGTGAACGCTCCAGACAGTTCTTACCGAAAAGGGGTCGCTTCATCCTGATGTAACTTCTAGCTCTCAGGTGAGCGCTCTAGACATTTCTTACTGAAAAGGGGTCGCTTCATCTTGATGCAGCTTCTAGCTCTCAGGTGAGCGCTCCATACAATTCTTACCGAAAAGGGGTCACTTCATCCTGATGCAGCTTCTAGCTCTCAGGTTAGCGCTCTAGACATTTCTTACCGAAAAGGGGTCGCTTCATCCTGATGTAGCTTCTAGCTCTCCGGTTACACAAATCTTACCGAAAAGAGGTCGCTTCATCCTGATGCAGCTGCTAGCTCTCAGATGAGCGATCCAGACTATTCTTACCAAAAAGGGGTCGCTTCATCCTGATGCAGGTTCTAGCTCTCAGGTGAGCGCTCCAGACAATTCTTACCGAAAAGGGGTTGCTTCATCCTGATGTAGCTTCTAGCTCTCAGGTTAGCGCTCCAGACAATTCTTACCGAAAAGGAGTCGCTTCATCCTGATGTAGCTTCTAGCTCTCAGGCGAACGCTCCAGACAGTTCTTACCGAAAAGGGGTCGCTTCATCCTGATGTAGCTTCTAGCTCTCAGGTGAGCGCTTCAGACAATTCTCCCTGAAAAAGTGTTGCTTCATCCTGATGCAGCTTCTAGCTCTCAGGTGAGCGCTCCAGACAATTCTTAATGAAAAGGGGTCGCTTCATCCTGATGCAGCTTCTAGCTCTCAGGTTAGCGCCCCAGACAATAACCACTGAAAGAAGGAGAGGCATTGGCCGGCTGTAGGTGTGGAGGAGGCCGGATTTATTTTTACACTAAACAATATCCGAAAAGGAGTCGCTCCATCCTGATGTAGCTTCTATCTCTCAGGTGAGCGCTCCAGACAATTCTTACTGAAAAGGGGTCGCTTCATCCTGATGCAGCTTCTAGCTCTCAGGTTAGCGCTCTAGACATTTCTTACCGAAAAGGGGTCGCTTCATCCTGATGTAGCTTCTAGCTCTCAGGTTACACAATTCTTACCGAAAAGAGGTTGCTTCATTCTGATGTAGCTTCTAGATAGCTCTCAGGTGAGCGCTCCAGACAATTCTTACCGAAAAGTGGTCCCTTCATCCTGATGTAGCTTCTAGCTCTCAGGTGAGCGCTCCAGACAATTCTTACCGAAAAGGGGTCGCTCCATCCTGATGCAGCTTCTAGCTATCTCTCAGGTGAGCGCTCCAGACAATTCTTACCGAAAAGGGGTCACTTCATTCTGATGCAGCTTCTAGCTCTCAGATGAGCGTTCCAGACAGTTCTTACCGAAAAGGGGTCGCTTCATCCTGATGTAGCTTCTATCTCTCAGGTGAGCGCTCTAGACATTTCTTACCGAAAAGGGGTCGCTTCATCTTGATGCAGCTTCTAGCTCTCAGGTGAGCGCTCCAGACAATTCTTACCGAAAAGGGGTCGCTTCATCCTGATGCAGCTTCTAGCTCTCAGGTTAGCGCTCTGGACATTTCTTACCGAAATGGGGTCGCTTCATCCTGATGTAGCTTCTAGCTCTCAGGTTACACAAATCTTACCGAAAAGAGGTTGCTTCATCCTGATGCAGCTGCTAGCTCTCAGATGAGCGATCCAGACAATTCTTACCTAAAAAGTGTCGCTTCATCCTGATGTAGCTTCTAGCTCTCAGGTGAGCGCTCCAGACTATTCTTACCGAAAAGGGGTCACTTCATCCTGATGCAGGTTCTAGCTCTCAGGTGAGCGCTCCAGACAATTCTTACCGAAAATGGGTCGCTTCATACTGATGCAGCTTCTAGCTCCCAGGTGAGCGCTCCAGACAATTCTTACCGAAAAGGGGTCCCTTCATCCTGATGTAGCTTCTAGCTCTCAGGTGAGCGCTCCAGACAATTCTTACCGAAAAGGGGTCCCTTCATCCTGATGTAGCTTCTAGCTCTCAGGTGAGCGCTCCAGACAATTCTTACCGAAAAGGGGTCGCTCCATCCTGATGCAGCTTCTAGCTCTCAGGTGAACGCTCCAGACAGTTCTTACCGAAAAGGGGTCGCTTCATCCTGATGTAACTTCTAGCTCTCAGGTGAGCGCTCTAGACATTTCTTACTGAAAAGGGGTCGCTTCATCTTGATGCAGCTTCTAGCTCTCAGGTGAGCGCTCCATACAATTCTTACCGAAAAGGGGTCACTTCATCCTGATGCAGCTTCTAGCTCTCAGGTTAGCGCTCTAGACATTTCTTACCGAAAAGGGGTCGCTTCATCCTGATGTAGCTTCTAGCTCTCCGGTTACACAAATCTTACCGAAAAGAGGTCGCTTCATCCTGATGCAGCTGCTAGCTCTCAGATGAGCGATCCAGACTATTCTTACCAAAAAGGGGTCGCTTCATCCTGATGCAGGTTCTAGCTCTCAGGTGAGCGCTCCAGACAATTCTTACCGAAAATGGGTCGCTTCATACTGATGCAGCTTCTAGCTCCCAGGTGAGCGCTCCAGACAATTCTTACCGAAAAGGGGTCCCTTCATCCTGATGTAGCTTCTAGCTCTCAGGTGAGCGCTCCAGACAATTCTTACCGAAAAGGGGTCGCTCCATCCTGATGCAGCTTCTAGCTCTCGGGTGAGCGCTCCATACAATTCTTACCGAAAAGGAGTCGCTTCATTCTGATGCAGCTTCTAGCTCTCAGATGAGCGTTGCAGACAATTCTTACCGAAAAGGAGTCGCTTCATCCTGATGCAGGTTCTAGCTCTCAGGTGAGCGCTCCAGACTATTCTTACCGAAAAGGGGTCGCTTCATCCTGATGCAGGTTCTAGCTCTCAGGTGAGCGCTCCAGACAATTCTTCCCGAAAAGGTGTTGCTTCATCCTGATGCAGCTTCTAGCTCTCAGGTGAGCGCTCCAGACAACTCTTACTGAAAATGGGTCGCTTCATCCTGATGCAGCTTCTAGCTCCCAGGTAAGCGCTCCAGACAATTCTTACCGAAAAGGGGTTGCTTCATCCTGATGTAGCTTCTAGCTATCTGGTGAGCACTCCAGACAATTCTTACCGAAAAGGGGTCGCTTCATCCTGATGCAGCTTCTAGCTCTCAGGTAAGTGCTCCAGACAATTCTTACGAAAAAGGGGTCGCTTCATCCTGATGTAGCCTCTACCTCTCAGGTGAGGGCTCCAGACAATTCTTACCGAAAAGGGGTCCCTTCATCCTGATGCAGCTTCTAGCTCTCAGGTGAGCGCTCCAGACAATTCTTACCGAAAAGGGGTCCCTTCATCCTGATGTAGCTTCTAGCTCTCAGGTGAGCGCTCAAGACAATTCTTACCGAAAAGGGGTCGCTCCATCCTGATGCAGCTTCTAGCTCTCAGGTGAACGCTCCAGACAGTTCTTACTGAAAAGGGGTCGCTTCATCCTGATGTAGCTTCTAGGTCTCAGGTGAGCGCTCTAGACATTTCTTACCGAAAAGGGGTCGCTTCATCCTGATGCAGATTCTAGCTCTCAGGTGAGCGCCCCAGACAATAACCACTGAAAGAAGGAGAGGCATTGGCCGTCTGTAGGTGTGGAGGAGGCCCAATTTATTTTTACACTAAACAATATCCGAAAATGAGTAGCTCCATCCTGGTGTAGCTTCTAGCTCTCAGGTGAGCGCTCCAGACAATTCTTACCGAAAAGGGGTCGTTTCATCCTGATGCAGCTTCTAGCTCTCAGGTGAGCGCTCCAGACAATTCTTACCGAAAAGTGGTTGCTTCATCCTGATGCAGTTTCTAGCTATCAGGTGAGCGCTCCAGACAATTCTTACCGAAAAGGGGTCGCTTCATCCTGATGCAGCTTCTAGCTCTCAGGTGAGCGCTCCAGACAATTCTTACCAAAAAGGGGTTGCTTCATCCTGATTTAGCTTCTAGCTCTCAGGTGACACAATTCTTACCGAAAAGAGGTTGCTTCATCCTGATGTAGCTTCTAGATAGCTCTCAGGTGAGCGCTCCAGACAATTCTTACCGAAAAGGGGTCCCTTCATCCTGATGTAGATTCTAGCTCTCAGGTGAGCGCTCCAAACAATTCTTACCGAAAAGGGGTCGCTTCATCCTTGATGTAGCTTCTAGATAGCTCTCAGGTGAGCGCTCCAGACAATTCTTACCGAAAAGGGGTCCCTTCATCCTGATGTAGATTCTAGCTCTCAGGTGAGCGCTCCAGACAATTGTTACCGAAAAGGGGTCCCTTCATCCTGATGTAGCTTCTAGCTCTCAGGTGAGCGCTCCAGACAATTCTTACCGAAAAGGGGTCGCTCCATCCTGATGCAGCTTCTAGCTCTCAGGTGAACGCTCCAGACAGTTCTTACCGAAAAGGGGTCGCTTCATCCTGATGTAACTTCTAGCTCTCAGGTGAGCGCTCTAGACATTTCTTACTGAAAAGGGGTCGCTTCATCTTGATGCAGCTTCTAGCTCTCAGGTGAGCGCTCCATACAATTCTTACCGAAAAGGGGTCGCTTCATCCTGATGCAGCTTCTAGCTCTCAGGTTAGCGCTCTAGACATTTCTTACCGAAAAGGGGTCGCTTCATCCTGATGTAGCTTCTAGCTCTCCGGTTACACAAATCTTACCGAAAAGAGGTCGCTTCATCCTGATGCAGCTGCTAGCTCTCAGATGAGCGATCCAGACTATTCTTACCAAAAAGGGGTCGCTTCATCCTGATGCAGGTTCTAGCTCTCAGGTGAGCGCTCCAGACAATTCTTACCGAAAATGGGTCGCTTCATACTGATGCAGCTTCTAGCTCCCAGGTGAGCGCTCCAGACAATTCTTACCGAAAAGGGGTCCCTTCATCCTGATGTAGCTTCTAGCTCTCAGGTGAGCGCTCCAGACAATTCTTACCGAAAAGGGGTCGCTCCATCCTGATGCAGCTTCTAGCTCTCGGGTGAGCGCTCCATACAATTCTTACCGAAAAGGAGTCGCTTCATTCTGATGCAGCTTCTAGCTCTCAGATGAGCGTTGCAGACAATTCTTACCGAAAAGGAGTCGCTTCATCCTGATGCAGGTTCTAGCTCTCAGGTGAGCGCTCCAGACTATTCTTACCGAAAAGGGGTCGCTTCATCCTGATGCAGGTTCTAGCTCTCAGGTGAGCGCTCCAGACAATTCTTCCCGAAAAGGTGTTGCTTCATCCTGATGCAGCTTCTAGCTCTCAGGTGAGCGCTCCAGACAACTCTTACTGAAAATGGGTCGCTTCATCCTGATGCAGCTTCTAGCTCCCAGGTAAGCGCTCCAGACAATTCTTACCGAAAAGGGGTTGCTTCATCCTGATGTAGCTTCTAGCTATCTGGTGAGCACTCCAGACAATTCTTACCGAAAAGGGGTCGCTTCATCCTGATGCAGCTTCTAGCTCTCAGGTAAGTGCTCCAGACAATTCTTACGAAAAAGGGGTCGCTTCATCCTGATGTAGCCTCTACCTCTCAGGTGAGGGCTCCAGACAATTCTTACCGAAAAGGGGTCCCTTCATCCTGATGCAGCTTCTAGCTCTCAGGTGAGCGCTCCAGACAATTCTTACCGAAAAGGGGTCCCTTCATCCTGATGTAGCTTCTAGCTCTCAGGTGAGCGCTCAAGACAATTCTTACCGAAAAGGGGTCGCTCCATCCTGATGCAGCTTCTAGCTCTCAGGTGAACGCTCCAGACAGTTCTTACTGAAAAGGGGTAGCTTCATCCTGATGTAGCTTCTAGGTCTCAGGTGAGCGCTCTAGACATTTCTTACCGAAAAGGGGTCGCTTCATCCTGATGCAGATTCTAGCTCTCAGGTGAGCGCCCCAGACAATAACCACTGAAAGAAGGAGAGGCATTGGCCGTCTGTAGGTGTGGAGGAGGCCCAATTTATTTTTACACTAAACAATATCCGAAAATGAGTAGCTCCATCCTGGTGTAGCTTCTAGCTCTCAGGTGAGCGCTCCAGACAATTCTTACCGAAAAGGGGTCGTTTCATCCTGATGCAGCTTCTAGCTCTCAGGTGAGCGCTCCAGACAATTCTTACCGAAAAGTGGTTGCTTCATCCTGATGCAGTTTCTAGCTATCAGGTGAGCGCTCCAGACAATTCTTACCGAAAAGGGGTCGCTTCATCCTGATGCAGCTTCTAGCTCTCAGGTGAGCGCTCCAGACAATTCTTACCAAAAAGGGGTTGCTTCATCCTGATTTAGCTTCTAGCTCTCAGGTGACACAATTCTTACCGAAAAGAGGTTGCTTCATCCTGATGTAGCTTCTAGATAGCTCTCAGGTGAGCGCTCCAGACAATTCTTACCGAAAAGGGGTCCCTTCATCCTGATGTAGATTCTAGCTCTCAGGTGAGCGCTCCAAACAATTCTTACCGAAAAGGGGTCGCTTCATCCTTGATGTAGCTTCTAGATAGCTCTCAGGTGAGCGCTCCAGACAATTCTTACCGAAAAGGGGTCCCTTCATCCTGATGTAGATTCTAGCTCTCAGGTGAGCGCTCCAGACAATTGTTACCGAAAAGGGGTCCCTTCATCCTGATGTAGATTCTAGCTCTCAGGTGAGAGCTCCAGACAGTTCTTACCGAAAAGGGGTCGCTTCATCCTGATGTAGCTTCTAGCTCTTAGGTGAGCGCTCTAGACAATTCTTACTGAAAAGGGGTCGCTTTATCCTGATGCAGCTTCTAGCTCTCAGGTGAGCGCTCCAGACAATTCTTACCGAAAAGGGGTCGCTTTATCCTGATGCAGCTTCTAGCTAGCTCTCAGGTGAGTGCTCCAGACAATTCTTACTGAAAAGGGGTCGCTTCATCCTGATGCAGCTTCTAGCTCTCAGGTGAGCGCTCCATACAATTCTTACCGAAAAGGAGTCGCTTCATTCTGATGCAGCTTCTAGCTCTTAGATGAGCGTTCCAGACAATTCTTACCGAAAAGGAGTCGCTTCATCCTGATGTAGCTTCTAGCTCTCAGGTGAGCGCTCCAGACAATTCTTCCCAAAAAGGTGTCGCTTCATCCGGATGCAGCTTCTAGCTCTCAGGTGAGCGCTCCAGACATCTCTTACCGAAAAAGGGTCGCTTCATCCTGATGTAGCTTCTAGCTCTCAGGTGAGCGCTCCAGACAATTCTTACCGAAAAGGGGTCCCTTCATCCTGATGTAGCTTCTAGCTCTCAGGTGAGCGCTCCAGACAATTCTTACCGAAAAGGGGTCGCTCCATCCTGATGCAGCTTCTAGCTCTCAGGTGAACGCTCCAGACAGTTCTTACCGAAAAGGGGTCGCTTCATCCTGATGTAGCTTCTAGCTCTCAGGTGAGCGCTCTAGACATTTCTTACCGAAAAGGGGTCGCTTCATCTTGATGCAGCTTCTAGCTCTCAGGTGAGCGCTCCATACAATTCTTACCGAAAAGGGGTCACTTCATCCTGATGCAGCTTCTAGCTCTCAGGTTAGCGCTCTAGACATTTCTTACCGAAAAGGGGTCGCTTCATCCTGATGTAGCTTCTAGCTCTCCGGTTACACAAATCTTACCGAAAAGAGGTCGCTTCATCCTGATGCAGCTGCTAGCTCTCAGATGAGCGATCCAGACTATTCTTACCAAAAAGGGGTCGCTTCATCCTGATGCAGGTTCTAGCTCTCAGGTGAGCGCTCCAGACAATTCTTACCGAAAATGGGTCGCTTCATACTGATGCAGCTTCTAGCTCCCAGGTGAGCGCTCCAGACAATTCTTACCGAAAAGGGGTCCCTTCATCCTGATGTAGCTTCTAGCTCTCAGGTGAGCGCTCCAGACAATTCTTACCGAAAAGGGGTCGCTCCATCCTGATGCAGCTTCTAGCTCTCGGGTGAGCGCTCCATACAATTCTTACCGAAAAGGAGTCGCTTCATTCTGATGCAGCTTCTAGCTCTCAGATGAGCGTTGCAGACAATTCTTACCGAAAAGGAGTCGCTTCATCCTGATGCAGGTTCTAGCTCTCAGGTGAGCGCTCCAGACTATTCTTACCGAAAAGGGGTCGCTTCATCCTGATGCAGGTTCTAGCTCTCAGGTGAGCGCTCCAGACAATTCTTCCCGAAAAGGTGTTGCTTCATCCTGATGCAGCTTCTAGCTCTCAGGTGAGCGCTCCAGACAACTCTTACCGAAAATGGGTCGCTTCATCCTGATGCAGCTTCTAGCTCCCAGGTAAGCGCTCCAGACAATTCTTACCGAAAAGGGGTTGCTTCATCCTGATGTAGCTTCTAGCTATCTGGTGAGCACTCCAGACAATTCTTACCGAAAAGGGGTCGCTTCATCCTGATGCAGCTTCTAGCTCTCAGGTAAGTGCTCCAGACAATTCTTACGAAAAAGGGGTCGCTTCATCCTGATGTAGCCTCTACCTCTCAGGTGAGGGCTCCAGACAATTCTTACCGAAAAGGGGTCCCTTCATCCTGATGCAGCTTCTAGCTCTCAGGTGAGCGCTCCAGACAATTCTTACCGAAAAGGGGTCCCTTCATCCTGATGTAGCTTCTAGCTCTCAGGTGAGCGCTCAAGACAATTCTTACCGAAAAGGGGTCGCTCCATCCTGATGCAGCTTCTAGCTCTCAGGTGAACGCTCCAGACAGTTCTTACTGAAAAGGGGTCACTTCATCCTGATGTAGCTTCTAGGTCTCAGGTGAGCGCTCTAGACATTTCTTACCGAAAAGGGGTCGCTTCATCCTGATGCAGATTCTAGCTCTCAGGTGAGCGCCCCAGACAATAACCACTGAAAGAAGGAGAGGCATTGGCCGTCTGTAGGTGTGGAGGAGGCCCGATTTATTTTTACACTAAACAATATCCGAAAATGAGTAGCTCCATCCTGGTGTAGCTTCTAGCTCTCAGGTGAGCGCTCCAGACAATTCTTACCGAAAAGGGGTCGTTTCATCCTGATGCAGCTTCTAGCTCTCAGGTGAGCGCTCCAGACAATTCTTACCGAAAAGTGGTTGCTTCATCCTGATGCAGTTTCTAGCTATCAGGTGAGCGCTCCAGACAATTCTTACCGAAAAGGGGTCGCTTCATCCTGATGCAGCTTCTAGCTCTCAGGTGAGCGCTCCAGACAATTCTTACCAAAAAGGGGTTGCTTCATCCTGATTTAGCTTCTAGCTCTCAGGTGACACAATTCTTACCGAAAAGAGGTTGCTTCATCCTGATGTAGCTTCTAGATAGCTCTCAGGTGAGCGCTCCAGACAATTCTTACCGAAAAGGGGTCTCTTCATCCTGATGTAGATTCTAGCTCTCAGGTGAGCGCTCCAAACAATTCTTACCGAAAAGGGGTCGCTTCATCCTTGATGTAGCTTCTAGATAGCTCTCAGGTGAGCGCTCCAGACAATTCTTACCGAAAAGGGGTCCCTTCATCCTGATGTAGATTCTAGCTCTCAGGTGAGCGCTCCAGACAATTCTTACCGAAAAGGGGTCCCTTCATCCTGATGTAGATTCTAGCTCTCAGGTGAGAGCTCCAGACAGTTCTTACCGAAAAGGGGTCGCTTCATCCTGATGTAGCTTCTAGCTCTTAGGTGAGCGCTCTAGACAATTCTTACTGAAAAGGGGTCGCTTCATCCTGATGCAGCTTCTAGCTCTCAGGTGAGCGCTCCAGACAACTCTTACCGAAAAGGTGTCGCTTCATCCTGATGCAGCTTCTAGCTCTAGGTGAGTGCTCCAGACAATTCTTACCAAAAAGGGGTCGCTTCATCCTTGATGTAGCTTCTAGATAGCTCTCAGGTGAGCGCTCCAGACAATTCTTACCGAAAAGGGGTCCCTTCATCCTGATGTAGATTCTAGCTCTCAGGTGAGCGCTCCAGACAATTCTTACCGAAAAGGGGTCCCTTCATCCTGATGTCGATTCTAGCTCTCAGGTGAGAGCTCCAGACAGTTCTTACCGAAAAGGGGTCGCTTCATCCTGATGTAGCTTCTAGCTCTTAGGTGAGCGCTCTAGGCAATTCTTACTGAAAAGGGGTCGCTTCATCCTGATGCAGCTTCTAGCTCTCAGGTGAGCGCTCCAGACAATTCTTACCGAAAAGGGGTCGCTTTATCCTGATGCAGCTTCTAGCTAGCTCTCAGGTGAGTGCTCCAGACAATTCTTACTGAAAAGGGGTCGCTTCATCCTGATGCAGCTTCTAGCTCTCAGGTGAGCGCTCCATACAATTCTTACCGAAAAGGAGTCGCTTCATTCTGATGCAGCTTCTAGCTCTTAGATGAGCGTTCCAGACAATTCTTACCGAAAAGGAGTCGCTTCATCCTGATGTAGCTTCTAGCTCTCAGGTGAGCGCTCCAGACAATTCTTCCCGAAAAGGTGTCGCTTCATCCTGATGCAGCTTCTAGCTCTCAGGTGAGCGCTCCAGACATCTCTTACCGAAAATGGGTCGCTTCATCCTGATGTAGCTTCTAGCTCTCAGGTGAGCGCTCTAGACATTTCTTACCGAAAAGGGGTCGCTTCATCCTGATGCAGCTTCTAGCTCTCAGGTGAGCGCTCCAGACAACTCTTACCGAAAAGGTGTCGCTTCATCCTGATGCAGCTTCTAGCTCTCAGGTGAGTGCTCCAGACAATTCTTACCAAAAAGGGATCGCTTCATCCTGATGTAGCCTCTACCTCTCAGGTGAGGGCTCCAGACAATTCTTACCGAAAAGGGGTCCCTTCATCCTGATGCAGCTTCTAGCTCTCAGGTGAGCGCTCCAGACAATTCTTACCGAAAAGGGGTCCCTTCATGCTGATGTAGCTTCTAGCTCTCAGGTGAATGCTCCAGACAGTTCTTACCGAAAAGGGGTCGCTTCATCCTGATGTAGCTTCTAGCTCTCAGGTGAGCGCTCTAGACAATTCTTACCGAAAAGGGGTCGCTTAATTTTGATGCAGCTTCTAGCTCTCAGGTGAGCGCTTCAGACAATTCTTACCAAAAAGGGGTCGCTTCATCCTGATGTAGCTTCTAGCTCTCAGCTGAGCACTCCAGACAATTCTTACCGAAAAGGGGTTGCTTCATCCTGATGCAGCTTCTACCTCTCAGGTTAGCGCCCCAGACAATAACCACTGAAAGAAGGAGAGGCATTGGCCGGCTGTAAGTGTGGAGGAGGCCGGATTTATTTTTACACTAAACAATATCCGAAAAGGAGTCGCTCCATCCTGATGCAGCTTCTAGCTCTCTGGTGAGAGCTCCAGACAATTCTTACTGAAAAGGGGGCGCTTCATCCTGATGCAGATTCTAGCTCTCAGTTAAGCGCTCCAGACAATTCTTACCGAAAAGGGGTCGCTTCATCCTGATGTACCTTCTAGCTCTCAGGTGAGCGCTCCAGACAATTCTTACCGAAAAGGGGTCGCTTCATCCTGATGCAGCTTCTAGCTCTTAGGTGAGCGCTCCAGACGATTCTTACCGAAAAGGGTTCGCTTCATCCTGATGCAGCTTCTAGCTCTCAGGTGAGCGCTCCAGACAATTCTTACCGAAAAAGTGTCGCTTCATCCTGATGTAGCTTCACGCTCTCAGATGAGCGCTCTAGACAATTATTACCGAAAAGGGGTCGCTTCATCCTGATGCAGGTTCTAGCTCTCAAGTGAGCGCTCCAGACAATTCTCACCGAAAATGCGTCGCTTCATCCTGATGCAGCTTCTAGCTCTCAGGTGAGTGCTCCAGACAATTCTTACCAAAAAGGAGTTGCTTCATCCTGATGTAGCTTCTACCTCTCAGGTGAGGGCTCCAGACAATTCTTACCGAAAAGGGGTCGTTTCATCCTGATGTAGCTTCTAGATCTCAGGTGAGCGCTCCAGACAATTCTTACCGAAAAGGGGTCGCTCCATCCTGATGCAGCTTCTAGCTCTCAGGTGAACGCTCCAGACAGTTCTTTACGAAAAGGGGTCGCTTCATCCTGATGTAGCTTCTAGCTCTCAGGTGAGCGCTCCAGACAATTCTTACCGAAAAGGAGTCGCTTCATTCTGATGCAGCTTCTAGCTCTCAGATGAGCGTTCCAGACAATTCTTACCGAAAAGGGGTCGCTTCATCCTGATGCAGCTTCTAGCTCTCAGGTGAGCGCTCCAGACAATTCTTACCGAAAAGGAGTCGCTTCATCCTGATGTAGCTTCTAGCTCTCAGGTGAGCGCTCCAGACAATTCTTACCGAAAAGGGGTCCCTTCATCCTGATGTAGATTCTAGCTCTCAGGTGAGCGCTCCAGACAATTCTTACCGAAAAGGGGTCCCTTCATCCTGATGTCGATTCTAGCTCTCAGGTGAGAGCTCCAGACAGTTCTTACCGAAAAGGGGTCGCTTCATCCTGATGTAGCTTCTAGCTCTTAGGTGAGCGCTCTAGGCAATTCTTACTGAAAAGGGGTCGCTTCATCCTGATGCAGCTTCTAGCTCTCAGGTGAGCGCTCCAGACAATTCTTACCGAAAAGGGGTCGCTTTATCCTGATGCAGCTTCTAGCTAGCTCTCAGGTGAGTGCTCCAGACAATTCTTACTGAAAAGGGGTCGCTTCATCCTGATGCAGCTTCTAGCTCTCAGGTGAGCGCTCCATACAATTCTTAACGAAAAGGAGTCGCTTCATTCTGATGCAGCTTCTAGCTCTTAGATGAGCGTTCCAGACAATTCTTACCGAAAAGGAGTCGCTTCATCCTGATGTAGCTTCTAGCTCTCAGGTGAGCGCTCCAGACAATTCTTCCCGAAAAGGTGTCGCTTCATCCTGATGCAGCTTCTAGCTCTCAGGTGAGCGCTCCAGACATCTCTTACCGAAAATGGGTCGCTTCATCCTGATGTAGCTTCTAGCTCTCAGGTGAGCGCTCTAGACATTTCTTACCGAAAAGGGGTCGCTTCATCCTGATGCAGCTTCTAGCTCTCAGGTGAGCGCTCCAGACAACTCTTACCGAAAAGGTGTCGCTTCATCCTGATGCAGCTTCTAGCTCTCAGGTGAGTGCTCCAGACAATTCTTACCAAAAAGGGATCGCTTCATCCTGATGTAGCCTCTACCTCTCAGGTGAGGGCTCCAGACAATTCTTACCGAAAAGGGGTCCCTTCATCCTGATGCAGCTTCTAGCTCTCAGGTGAGCGCTCCAGACAATTCTTACCGAAAAGGGGTCCCTTCATGCTGATGTAGCTTCTAGCTCTCAGGTGAACGCTCCAGACAGTTCTTACCGAAAAGGGGTCGCTTCATCCTGATGTAGCTTCTAGCTCTCAGGTGAGCGCTCTAGACAATTCTTACCGAAAAGGGGTCGCTTAATTTTGATGCAGCTTCTAGCTCTCAGGTGAGCGCTTCAGACAATTCTTACCAAAAAGGGGTCGCTTCATCCTGATGTAGCTTCTAGCTCTCAGCTGAGCACTCCAGACAATTCTTACCGAAAAGGGGTTGCTTCATCCTGATGCAGCTTCTACCTCTCAGGTTAGCGCCCCAGACAATAACCACTGAAAGAAGGAGAGGCATTGGCCGGCTGTAAGTGTGGAGGAGGCCGGATTTATTTTTACACTAAACAATATCCGAAAAGGAGTCGCTCCATCCTGATGCAGCTTCTAGCTCTCTGGTGAGAGCTCCAGACAATTCTTACTGAAAAGGGGGCGCTTCATCCTGATGCAGATTCTAGCTCTCAGTTGAGCGCTCCAGACAATTCTTACCGAAAAGGGGTCGCTTCATCCTGATGTACCTTCTAGCTCTCAGGTGAGCGCTCCAGACAATTCTTACCGAAAAGGGGTCGCTTCATCCTGATGCAGCTTCTAGCTCTTAGGTGAGCGCTCCAGACGATTCTTACCGAAAAGGGTTCGCTTCATCCTGATGCAGCTTCTAGCTCTCAGGTGAGCGCTCCAGACAATTCTTACCGAAAAAGTGTCGCTTCATCCTGATGTAGCTTCACGCTCTCAGATGAGCGCTCTAGACAATTATTACCGAAAAGGGGTCGCTTCATCCTGATGCAGGTTCTAGCTCTCAAGTGAGCGCTCCAGACAATTCTCACCGAAAATGCGTCGCTTCATCCTGATGCAGCTTCTAGCTCTCAGGTGAGTGCTCCAGACAATTCTTACCAAAAAGGAGTTGCTTCATCCTGATGTAGCTTCTACCTCTCAGGTGAGGGCTCCAGACAATTCTTACCGAAAAGGGGTCGTTTCATCCTGATGTAGCTTCTAGATCTCAGGTGAGCGCTCCAGACAATTCTTACCGAAAAGGGGTCGCTCCATCCTGATGCAGCTTCTAGCTCTCAGGTGAACGCTCCAGACAGTTCTTTACGAAAAGGGGTCGCTTCATCCTGATGTAGCTTCTAGCTCTCAGGTGAGCGCTCCAGACAATTCTTACCGAAAAGGAGTCGCTTCATTCTGATGCAGCTTCTAGCTCTCAGATGAGCGTTCCAGACAATTCTTACCGAAAAGGGGTCGCTTCATCCTGATGCAGCTTCTAGCTCTCAGGTGAGCGCTCCAGACAATTCTTACCGAAAAGGAGTCGCTTCATCCTGATGTAGCTTCTAGCTCTCAGGTGAGTGCTCCAGACAATTCTTCCCGAAAAGGTGTTGCTTCATCCTGATGCAGCTTCTAGCTCTCGGGTGAGCGCTCCAGACAATTCTTACCAAAAAGGGGTCGCTTCATCCTGATGTAGCTTCTAGCTCTCAGCTGAGCACTCCAGACAATTCTTACCGAAAAGGGGTTGCTTCATCCTGATGCAGCTTCTACCTCTCAGGTTAGCGCCCCAGACAATAACCACTGAAAGAAGGAGAGGCATTGGCCGGCTGTAAGTGTGGAGGAGGCCGGATTTATTTTTACACTAAACAATATCCGAAAAGGAGTCGCTCCATCCTGATGCAGCTTCTAGCTCTCTGGTGAGAGCTCCAGACAATTCTTACTGAAAAGGGGGCGCTTCATCCTGATGCAGATTCTAGCTCTCAGTTGAGCGCTCCAGACAATTCTTACCGAAAAGGGGTCGCTTCATCCTGATGTACCTTCTAGCTCTCAGGTGAGCGCTCCAGACAATTCTTACCGAAAAGGGGTCGCTTCATCCTGATGCAGCTTCTAGCTCTTAGGTGAGCGCTCCAGACGATTCTTACCGAAAAGGGTTCGCTTCATCCTGATGCAGCTTCTAGCTCTCAGGTGAGCGCTCCAGACAATTCTTACCGAAAAAGTGTCGCTTCATCCTGATGTAGCTTCACGCTCTCAGATGAGCGCTCTAGACAATTATTACCGAAAAGGGGTCGCTTCATCCTGATGCAGGTTCTAGCTCTCAAGTGAGCGCTCCAGACAATTCTCACCGAAAATGCGTCGCTTCATCCTGATGCAGCTTCTAGCTCTCAGGTGAGTGCTCCAGACAATTCTTACCAAAAAGGAGTTGCTTCATCCTGATGTAGCTTCTACCTCTCAGGTGAGGGCTCCAGACAATTCTTACCGAAAAGGGGTCGTTTCATCCTGATGTAGCTTCTAGATCTCAGGTGAGCGCTCCAGACAATTCTTACCGAAAAGGGGTCGCTCCATCCTGATGCAGCTTCTAGCTCTCAGGTGAACGCTCCAGACAGTTCTTTACAAAAAGGGGTCGCTTCATCCTGATGTAGCTTCTAGCTCTCAGGTGAGCGCTCCAGACAATTCTTACCGAAAAGGAGTCGCTTCATTCTGATGCAGCTTCTAGCTCTCAGATGAGCGTTCCAGACAATTCTTACCGAAAAGGGGTCGCTTCATCCTGATGCAGCTTCTAACTCTGAGGTGAGCGCTCCAGACAATTCTTACCGAAAAGGAGTCGCTTCATCCTGATGTAGCTTCTAGCTCTCAGGTGAGTGCTCCAGACAATTCTTCCCGAAAAGGTGTTGCTTCATCCTGATGCAGCTTCTAGCTCTCAGGTGAGCGCTCCAGACAATTCTTACCGAAAAGGGGTCACTTCATCCTGAAGCAGCTTCTAGATCTCAGGTGAGCGCTCCATACAATTCTTACAGAAAAGGAGTCGCTTCATTCTGATGCAGCTTCTAGCTCTCAGATGAGCGTTCCAGACAATTCTTACCGAAAAGGAGTCGCTTCATCCTGATGTAGCTTCTAGCTCTCAGGTGAGCGCTCCAGACAATTCTTCCCGAAAAGGTGTCGCTTCATCCTGATGCAGCTTCTAGCTCTCAGGTTAGCGCCCCAGACAATAACCACTGAAAGAAGGAGAGGCATTGGCCGGCTGTAAGTGTGGAGGAGGTCCAATTTGTTTTTACACTAAACAATATCCGAAAATGAGTCGCTCCATCCTGATGTAGCTTCTAGCTCTCAGGTGAGCGCTCCAGACAATTCTTACCAAAAAGGGGTCGCTTCATCCTGATGTAGCTTCTAGCTCTCAGGTGAGCGCTCCAGACAATTCTTACCGAAAATGGGTCGCATCATCCTGATGTAGCTTCTAGCTCTCAGGTGAGCGCTCCAGACAATTCTTACCGAAAAGGGGTCGCTTCATCCTGATGTAGCTTCTAGCTCTCAGATGAGCACTCCAGACAATTCTTACCGAAAAGGGGTCGCTTCATCCTGATGCAGCTTCTAGCTCTCAGGTTAGCGCTCCAGACAATAACCACTGAAAGAAGGAGAGGCATTGGCCAGCTGTAGGTGTGGAGTGGAGGAGGCCGGATTTATTTTTACACTAAACAATATCCGAAAAGGAGTCGCTCCATCCTGATGTAGCTTCTAGCTCTCAGGTGAGCGCTGCAGACAATTCTTACCGAAAAGGGGTCGTTTCATCCTGATGCATCTTCTAGCTCTCAGGTGAGCGCTCCAGACAATTCTTACTGAAAAGAGGTCGCTTCATCCTGATGCAGCTTCTAGCTCTTAGGTGAGCACTCCAGACAATTCTTACCGAAAAGTTGTGGCTTCATCCTGATGTAGCTTCTAGCTCTCAGATGAGCGCTCCGGACAATTCTTACTGAAAAGGAGTCGCTTCATCCTGATGCAGCTTCTAGCTCTCAGATGAGCGCTCCAGACAATTCTTACTGAAAAGGAGTCGCTTCATCCTGATGCAGCTTCTAGCTCTCAGATGAGCGCTCCAGACAATTCTTCCGGAAAAGGTGTCGCTTCATCCTGATGCAGCTTCTAGCTCTAAGGTGAGCGCTCCAGACAACTCTTACCGAAAAGGGGTCACTTCATCCTGATGCAGGTTCTAGCTCTCAGGTGAGCGCTCCAGACAATTCTTACCGAAAAGGGGTCGCTTCATCCTGTTGCAGCTTCTAGCTCTCAGGTGAGCGCTCCTGACAATTCTTACCGAAAAGGGGTCACTTCATCCTGATGCAGCTTCTAGCTCTCAGGTGAGCGCTCCAGACAATTCTTACCGAAAAGTGGTCCTTTCATCCTGATGCAGCTTCTAGCTCTCAGTTGAGCACTCCAGACAATTCTTACCGAAAAGGGGCCCCTTCATGCTGATGTAGCTTCTAGCTCTCAGGTGAGCGCTCTAGACATTTCTTACCGAAAAGGGGTCGCTTCATCCTGATGCAGCTTCTAGCTCTCAGTTGAGCGCTCCAGACAATTCTTACCGAAAAGGGGTCCCTTCATGCTGATATAGCTTCTAGCTCTCAGGTGAGCGCTCTAGACATTTCTTACCGAAAAGGGGTCGCTTCATCCTGATGCAGATTCTAGCTCTCAGGTGAACGCTCCAGACAGTTCTTACCGAAAAGGGGTCGCTTCATCCTGATGTAGCTTCTAGCTCTCAGGTGAGCGCTCTAGACAATTGTTACCGAAAAGGGGTCGCTTCATCCTGATGTACCTTCTAGCTCTCAGGTGAGCGCTCCAGACAATTCTTACCGAAAAGGGGTCGCTTCATCCTGATGCAGCTTCTAGCTCTTAGGTGAGCGCTCCAGACGATTCTTACCAAAAAGTGTTCGCTTCATCCTGATGCAGCTTCTAGCTCTCAGATGAGCGCTCCAGACAATTCTTACCGAAAAGGGGTCGCTTCATCCTGATGCAGGTTCTAGCTCTCAGGTGAGCGCTCCAGACAATTCTTACCGAAAAGGGGTTGCTTC
This sequence comes from Rana muscosa, assembly GCA_029206835.1. Classification (NCBI taxonomy): domain Eukaryota; kingdom Metazoa; phylum Chordata; class Amphibia; order Anura; family Ranidae; genus Rana; species Rana muscosa. The sequence goes on from CM055117.1 coordinate 879,656,508, forward strand.
ATCCTGATGTAGCTTCTAGCTATCTGGTGAGTGCTCCAGACAATTCTTACCAAAAAGAGGTCCCTTCATCCTGAAGCAGCTTCTAGCTTTCAGGTGAGCGCTCCAGACAATTCTTACCAAAAAGGGGTCACATCATCCTGAAGCAGCTTCTAGCTCTCAGGTGAGCGCTCCAGACAATTCTTACCGAAAAGGGGTCGCTTCATCCTGATGCAGCTTCTAGCTTTCAGGTGAGCGCTCCAGACAATTCTTACCGAAAAGGGGTCGCTTTATCCTGATGCAGCTTCTAGCTAGCTCTCAGGTGAGTGTTCCAGACAATTCTTACCGAAAAGGAGTCGCTCCATCCTGATGTAGCTTCTAGCTCTCAGGTGAGAGCTCCAGACAATTCTTCCTGAAAAGGTGTCGCTTCATCCTGATGCAGTTTCTAGCTCTCAGGTGAGCTCTCCAGACAACTCTTACCGAAAAGGGGTCGCTTCATCCTGATGTAGCTTCTAGCTCTCAGGTGAGCGCTCCAGACAATTCTTACCGAAAAGGGGTCACTTCATCCTGATGTAGCTTCTAGCTCTCGGGTGAGCGCTCCTGACAATTCTTACCGAAAAGGGGTCACTTCATCCTGATGCAGCTTCTAGCTCTCGGGTGAGCGCTCCAGACAATTCTTACCGAAAAGGGGTCACTTCATCCTGATGCAGCTTCTAGCTCTCGGGTGAGCGCTCCAGACAATTCTTACCGAATAGGGGTCGCTTCATCCTGATGCAGCTTCTAGCTCTCAGGTGAGCGCTCCAGACAATTCTTACCGAAAAGGGGTCGCTTCATCCTGATGCAGCTTCTAGCTCTCAGGTGAGCGCTCCAGACAATTCTTACCGAAAAGGGGTCGCTTCATCCTGATGCAGCATCTAGCTTTCAGGTGAGCGCTCCAGACAATTCTTACCAAAAAAAAGGTCGCTTCATCCTGATGTAGCTTCTAGCTCTCCGGTGAGACAATTCTTACCGAAAAGAGGTCGCTTCATCCTGATGCAGCTGCTAGCTCTCAGGTGAGCGCTCCAAACAATTCTTACCGAAAAGGGGTCACTTCATCCTGATGCAGCTTCTAGCTCTCAGGTGAGCGCTCCAGATAATTCTTACCGAAAAGGAGTCGTTTCATCCTGATGTAGCTTCTAGCTCTCAGGTGAGCGCTTCAGAAAATTCTTCCTGAAAAAGTGTTGCTTTATCCTGATGCAGCTGCTAGCTCTCAGGTGAGCGCTCCAGACAATTAATTTCCGAAAATGGGTCGCATCATCCTGATGCATGTTCTAGCTCTCAGGTGAGCGCTCCAGACAATTCTTACCGAAAAGGGGTCGCTTTATCCTGATGTAGCTTCTAGCTCTCAGGTGAGCGCTCCAGACAATTAATTTCCGAAAATGGGTCGCATCATCCTGATGCAGGTTCTAGCTCTCAGGTGAGTGCTCCAGACAATTCTTACCGAAGAGGGGTCGCTTCATCCTGATGCAGCTTCTAGCTCTCAGGTGAGAACTCCAGACAATTCTTACCGAAAATGGGTAGCTTCATCCTGATGCAGCTTCTAGCTCTCAGGTGAGCGCTCCAGACAATTCTTACCGAAAAGGGGTCGCTTCATCCTGATGCAGCTTCTAGCTCTCAGGTTAGCGCCCCAGACAATATCCACTGAAAGAAGGAGAGGCATTGGCCGGCTGTAAGTGTGGAGGAGGCCGGATTTATTTTTACACTAAACAATATCCGAAAAGGAGTCGCTCCATCCTGATGTAGCTTCTAGCTCTCAGGTGAGCGCTCCAGACAATTCTTACCGAAAAGGGGTCGCTTCATCCTGATGCAGCATCTAGCTCTCAGGTGAGCGCTCCAGACAATTCTTACTGAAAAGGGGTCGCTTCATCCTGATGCAGCTTTTAGCTCTCAGGTGTGCGCTCCAGACAATTCTTACCGAAAAGGGGTCGCTTCATCCTGATGTACCTTATAGCTCTCAGGTGAGCGCTCCAGACAATTCTTACCGAAAAGGGGTCGCTTCATTCTGATGCAGCTTCTACCTCTCAGGTTAGCGCCCCAGACAATAACCACTGAAAGAAGGAGAGGCATTGGCCGGCTGTAAGTGTGGAGGAGGCCGGATTTATTTTTACACTAAACAATATCCGAAAAGGAGTCGCTCCATCCTGATGTAGCTTCTAGCTCTCAGGTGAGCGCTCCAGACAATTCTTACCGAAAAGGGGTCGCTTCATCCTGATGCAGCATCTAGCTCTCAGGTGAGAGCTCTAGACAATTCTTACTGAAAAGGGGTCGCTTCATCCTGATGCAGATTCTAGTTCTCAGTTGAGCGCTCCAGACAATTCTTACCGAAAAGGGGTCGCTTCATCCTGATGTACCTTCTAGCTCTCAGGTGAGCGCTCCAGACAATTCTTACCGAAAAGGGGTCGCTTCATCCTGATGCAGCTTCTAGCTCTTAGGTGAGCGCTCCAGACGATTCTTACCAAAAAGGGGTCGCTTCATCCTGATGCAGGTTCTAGCTCTCAGGTGAGCGCTCCAGACAATTCTTACCGAAAAGGGGTTGCTTCATCCTGATGTAGCTTCTAGCTATCTGGTGAGTGCTCCAGACAATTCTTACCAAAAAGAGGTCCCTTCATCCTGAAGCAGCTTCTAGCTTTCAGGTGAGCGCTCCAGACAATTCTTACCAAAAAGGGGTCACATCATCCTGAAGCAGCTTCTAGCTCTCAGGTGAGCGCTCCAGACAATTCTTACCGAAAAGGGGTCGCTTCATCCTGATGCAGCTTCTAGCTCTCAGGTGAGCGCTCCAGACAATTCTTACCGAATAGTGGTCGCTTCATCCTGATGCAGCTTCTAGCTTTCAGGTGAGCGCTCCAGACAATTCTTACCGAAAAGGGGTCGCTTTATCCTGATGCAGCTTCTAGCTAGCTCTCAGGTGAGTGTTCCAGACAATTCTTACCGAAAAGGAGTCGCTCCATCCTGATGTAGCTTCTAGCTCTCAGGTGAGAGCTCCAGACAATTCTTCCCGAAAAGGTGTCGCTTCATCCTGATGCAGTTTCTAGCTCTCAGGTGAGCTCTCCAGACAACTCTTACCGAAAAGGGGTCGCTTCATCCTGATGTAGCTTCTAGCTCTCAGGTGAGCGCTCCAGACAATTCTTACCGAAAAGGGGTCACTTCATCCTGATGTAGCTTCTAGCTCTCGGGTGAGCGCTCCTGACAATTCTTACCGAAAAGGGGTCACTTCATCCTGATGCAGCTTCTAGCTCTCGGGTGAGCGCTCCAGACAATTCTTACCGAAAAGGGGTCACTTCATCCTGATGCAGCTTCTAGCTCTCGGGTGAGCGCTCCAGACAATTCTTACCGAATAGGGGTCGCTTCATCCTGATGCAGCTTCTAGCTCTCAGGTGAGCGCTCCAGACAATTCTTACCGAAAAGGGGTCGCTTCATCCTGATGCAGCTTCTAGCTCTCAGGTGAGCGCTCCAGACAATTCTTACCGAAAAGGGGTCGCTTCATCCTGATGCAGCATCTAGCTTTCAGGTGAGCGCTCCAGACAATTCTTACCAAAAAAAAGGTCGCTTCATCCTGATGTAGCTTCTAGCTCTCCGGTGAGACAATTCTTACCGAAAAGAGGTCGCTTCATCCTGATGCAGCTGCTAGCTCTCCGGTGAGCGCTCCAAACAATTCTTACCGAAAAGGGGTCACTTCATCCTGATGCAGCTTCTAGCTCTCAGGTGAGCGCTCCAGATAATTCTTACCGAAAAGGAGTCGTTTCATCCTGATGTAGCTTCTAGCTCTCAGGTGAGCGCTTCAGAAAATTCTTCCTGAAAAAGTGTTGCTTTATCCTGATGCAGCTGCTAGCTCTCAGGTGAGCGCTCCAGACAATTAATTTCCGAAAATGGGTCGCATCATCCTGATGCATGTTCTAGCTCTCAGGTGAGCGCTCCAGACAATTCTTACCGAAAAGGGGTCGCTTTATCCTGATGTAGCTTCTAGCTCTCAGGTGAGCGCTCCAGACAATTAATTTCCGAAAATGGGTCGCATCATCCTGATGCGGGTTCTAGCTCTCAGGTGAGTGCTCCAGACAATTCTTACCGAAGAGGGGTCGCTTCATCCTGATGCAGCTTCTAGCTCTCAGGTGAGAACTCCAGACAATTCTTACCGAAAATGGGTAGCTTCATCCTGATGCAGCTTCTAGCTCTCAGGTGAGCGCTCCAGACAATTCTTACCGAAAAGGGGTCGCTTCATCCTGATGCAGCTTCTAGCTCTCAGGTTAGCGCCCCAGACAATATCCACTGAAAGAAGGAGAGGCATTGGCCGGCTGTAAGTGTGGAGGAGGCCGGATTTATTTTTACACTAAACAATATCCGAAAAGGAGTCGCTCCATCCTGATGTAGCTTCTAGCTCTCAGGTGAGCGCTCCAGACAATTCTTACCGAAAAGGGGTCGCTTCATCCTGATGCAGCATCTAGCTCTCAGGTGAGCGCTCCAGACAATTCTTACTGAAAAGGGGTCGCTTCATCCTGATGCAGCTTTTAGCTCTCAGGTGTGCGCTCCAGACAATTCTTACCGAAAAGGGGTCGCTTCATCCTGATGTACCTTATAGCTCTCAGGTGAGCGCTCCAGACAATTCTTACCGAAAAGGGGTCGCTTCATCCTGATGCAGCTTCTACCTCTCAGGTTAGCGCCCCAGACAATAACCACTGAAAGAAGGAGAGGCATTGGCCGGCTGTAAGTGTGGAGGAGGCCGGATTTATTTTTACACTAAACAATATCCGAAAAGGAGTCGCTCCATCCTGATGTAGCTTCTAGCTCTCAGGTGAGCGCTCCAGACAATTCTTACCGAAAAGGGGTCGCTTCATCCTGATGCAGCATCTAGCTCTCAGGTGAGAGCTCTAGACAATTCTTACTGAAAAGGGGTCGCTTCATCCTGATGCAGATTCTAGTTCTCAGTTGAGCGCTCCAGACAATTCTTACCGAAAAGGGGTCGCTTCATCCTGATGTACCTTCTAGCTCTCAGGTGAGCGCTCCAGACAATTCTTACCGAAAAGGGGTCGCTTCATCCTGATGCAGCTTCTAGCTCTTAGGTGAGCGCTCCAGACGATTCTTACCAAAAAGGGTTCGCTTCATCCTGATGCAGCTTCTAGCTCTCAGGTGAGCACTCCAGACAATTCTTACCGAAAAAGTGTCGCTTCATCCTGATGTAGCTTCACGCTCTCAGATGAGCACTCTAGACAATTATTACTGAAAAGGGGTCGCTTCATCCTGATGCAGGTTCTAGCTCTCAGGTGAGCGCTCCAGACAATTCTCACTGAAAATGCGTCGCTTCATCCTGATGCAGCTTCTAGCTCTCAGATGAGCGCTCCAGACAATTCTTACCGAAAAGGGGTTGCTTCATCCTGATGTAGCTTCTAGCTCTCAGGTGAGTGCTCCAGACAATTCTTACCAAAAAGGAGTTGCTTCATCCTGATGTAGCTTCTAGGTCTCAGGTGAGCGCTCCAGACAATTCTTACCGAAAAGGGGTCGCTCCATCCTGATGCAGCTTCTAGCTCTCAGGTGAA